>CM002527.2:23628051-24979551 GCA_000338895.3 Oryza meridionalis | reverse complement strand
GAGCGAGACCGTTCGGTCTCGCGGAATCAAACAGCGACACTGTTAATTAAATCAAGATAATTAGTCACTAACTAAATCGGCATTGCACCGGTATCGCTCACTGCTTGCGCGTCCCGGTCTCGCACTTTCGCCATGCAATACCGCTCACGACGTTACTCTCGCGTCATTCTCGCGTAACGGTTATGCGAGATCGACGGTATATTTACGTAAAAAATTTTACATCCCAAATATTAATAAAAAAAAATTAAATGAACAGTATATTTTAAAATTTAATTCGAAACTGAAAGGTCCTCATGAGAATTGAGAAGTAATCACTAACAGTTTCCTATTCTTATTTTTTCAGGCGAACTCCTTGGAAATAAACTAGCATTTATGCATAAATCTCGACATATGATCATCATTTACTACAAAAGTTTATTTATTTTAGTACAAGCAGGATGCAAAGCTTCTTCATGTTGACCTAACCATCTTCTTAGGGCATGTTCTAAAGTGTGTCTTTGAGGACGGCTGATTAGCTGCAATGCAAAATGAGAAACATGTAGCATATGATTAATTAAATATTAATTATTAAAATTTAAAAAATAAATTTATTTTTTAAAATAACTTCTATATAAAAAGTTTTTGCATAAAACATGTCACTTAGCAATTTAAAAAGTGTATTAACAAAAATTGTGACACAATTTAGAAGGACCCTTACAAGTAATTGATTGTTCCGATTCTAAGCCTTCATTCACACAGTACTGGAGTAGTACTTCCTCGGTCCCAAAACAAACCAATATCGTACTAGGATGTACCTAGTATGAGGTTTGGTTTATTTTGGGATGTGAGAAGTACATCTAAACTATATCTCTTCTGTCTCGTAATATAAGGGATTTTGAAGGGATGTGACACATCTTAGGATCATGTATTTGGACATACTCTCTATCCAGATATATGGTCCTAGGATATGTCACATCCTTTCAAAATCTCTTATATTATAGTACGGTGGGAGTAAATTTCTTTCTGAACTTTCATTTGACTGCCTGAGGGTTTGGATTGCAATAATTGCAGATAACATCACACCCTTGTTTTTATTTTTTGTCTTCCATATCGCCTCTTTTAGTACTATTTCCCTTGCATTCAACAAGAGGATCTATCAAGAAGGACCGTGCATCGAAATAGGAAGCATTCACCTAACAGAATTAATCACAAGCAAGGAGAGCTAGCAGGCATGTTTTGTGTGATGAGATCACCCTGCAAGCATGAATTACACACCATGTATGGGCATGAAAAGGACTTTATTTTTTGCAACATTGCAAAATAGAAGACTTGGCAGAAGAAAAAGGGCTAAGCCCCCAATCAAATTCTTGAAGAAATCAACAAAATTTCCTGAACTCCTAAAAAATGGCCTATTCAGTTGTGCACTACAATGCAAAGACTTGGGGCGCCACAGGGGTAGTCAATATCAATATGGATGATTTGTAGAGAACTAAGAATTTCTTGGCATAACAAGTAAAGACGATCTATGCAAGCAGAGCTGACCCTAGCTAAGCTATCCAAACGGGAATGCAAAATGTGTGCACATAACAAACAAACAGATGATTAGTGCTTTGCAAATGCTTTGATTATAGTACATATCATGTCCAAACTCTCAACGACCTCCAAGGACACTAACATTTGTTGTCTCACCTGTTCTTTTCCCAACTGATTTCTTCAAGAGCACACATCCAAACAGCGTTCTAATGACCGGCAAATTTGGGGGTTGAATATTTTCTAGGAGGTGCCTGACAAAAGATTCTAGGGGTGCTTCACAAATCCCCTTGCGTACATGAGGTGTTTTCTGCAATGTAAACAGTCCATGCAAATAAAATGCTACCGAAGAGCTTACCAGTTAGCATGGTCGGGTGAGGGAGCTGCTTGCTTACCTTTGGGTCAGAGAGGAAAGACACTGCCCATCACCATGGCGACCCGACCAGGCCCTTTGACCGAATGGCCATGGCAATGGATGGGGGACTACAAGGTATGCCAAGAATTTGCCAGCATGTCCTACTCCTTCCATACAGGATGTCTTGTTCGAGAAATATATTAAACCAACTCCAACCCATTTACCAATTAACATGCTATTAGAAGATTGCACAAACCATCATCGCTTAGTTTTCAATTTTTCATGAATATATTGATGGATGAATTAGTCGTTGTCGTTCTTGTTTCTTTAGTACTAAGCTATACCGGTCATGTTTCTTGGGTTATTTACAAGCGGTATTCAAGTAATGCGTGATCATAATAATGGCTAGTTGAAGGAGATCAAGAGAATTAATCAATACTAGTTGAAATATTATCAAGGAAAAATTAATCATTACGAGAATGATGGCTTGAACATGAATTTGAGCCACACGGGGTTCTGAAACAATGGAAGGTCTCCATGCATTGTCAATTAGGGATTGCAGCAAATTTGATTTCCATAGGGTCAACAATTGGACCATGCTCAAGCATATCCTAACAAGTTATTGGAACCGCATACGTTGCATAGATATAGATCAGAAGCTGTCTTTCTCGTGTTCGTGCATTTTTGGCCCGCAGATTATTTTCAAATTGTGTAGTTACCTCACTTAGCCATGATATGATTTCTTGTTAGTCCAACAATATATTCCATATCCACACCCAGAAAAAAAATGCTTCAAGAAAACGATGGAAGTAAACCATGGTGCCAATCATTCGCCCAAAATATATGGCAGGTTTCTTTGCTTGCATGATCTGATCAATACTGACAGTACCATCGTCCAACATGTGCCCAATCTCCTATGTTGACGTCTCAGGTTCTTTGGGTCAATAAGTTGCACAATCGCCAAATGACATAAGTACCAGCCGATTCTGAATATGGCAGTAGCTGTACATTTCAAGCAGTTTCATGATTCAACTGAACTAACGCTGTAAAGTGCAAATCCACGGTGATAAACTTGATGATGATCAACTGAAAAACCTTTCAAAGACAAGGTGTCATTCCAACATAATTTGTTCCCACCACCCAGTACTTGACCGAATGCTTTCTATCCATGCACAGTACCTGGTCCTGGCTCCTGCGGCCATGCACACGGCACACAGGTTGGCCACCAAGGGGTGGGGAGACTTTGACCCAGCGTACACTTTCATGTTGCCGACTCTGCTGCTGAGGATGATCCACAACCAGATCTGGATCAGTTTGTCTCGATACCAGACTGCTCGCAGGAAGCACCTCATTGTTGACCGCAGTCTTGACTTCGAGCAGGTGGACCGGGAGCGGTCCTGGTAAGTCAGATTGACAACTATTATACTTGGCATGGGCACGGGCACGGGCAGGTATGCGATGCCCAAGTAATCCTTGCGTTGCCGGGAAATATCTCCAATGCAGGAAAATCTACTCGTGTTAATTGAAATGATGATTGATCCTTGCTATTATGTGCAGGGATGATCAGATCATCTTGAACGGGCTTCTGTTCTACCTGGGCTACGCAATCATCCCGAACTTTCGCCTAATGCCAGTGTGGAGAACCAATGGAGCCCTCATCACTATCTTGCTTCACATGGGACCTGTCGAGTTCCTCTACTACTGGTTTCACAGGGCACTGCACCACCATTTTCTCTACTCGCGTTACCACTCGCACCACCACGCATCCATCGTCACTGAGCCCATAACCTGTAAGTAACGACACTAAAAACAACAAGAATCAAACACAATGATATATCCAACCTATCCTCTAAGTCTACAACTAGATGCACAAACAACGATGCCTCAAGAACATAGTTATTATCCAAGTGCTTTAAATAAGAATAAAGAATGACAACATGAAACGGCGAACATGGAACTGATCTTCTTGATTATTAATTGTTTCAGAAAAGCACGGTAAGGTTTTAGAACATTTTTCCAGGTTTATGATTCGCCCCACGCCACTAGTTTGTAGAAGTAACAATTGTTTTTCCTGTTGCATCTTAAGACAACTGCCAAGAACAATTTATTATAGAAAAAAATCAAAGCATGAGTACCCTGTAATATTGCAGTGTGTGGTTTTGATCAGCTTCAGTAAATGTGCAATTACAGATGATGGTAAGATGTTAAAAAACGAAGCACTTCTCATGTGATATTCACATCAATCTGCCACCAAAGTAGCACCACATGCTATCATGATGCTAAGAGCACACAAAGTTCTTATCACAGAAACATGAAATGCATCACTCAACTTTCATCACCAAAAACTATTCATGAGCCGGTAATTCACAGTAATTGCTTTTAGCAGTTAACTGTAAGTAAGGTGCATGTACTTTTACACATGCAAGACCATTCTTTTTTTTACATGTTCGTCATTGCTCCTACAATTTATGCTACTAGCACACATCATATTTATGTTACTTCACAGTCAGTTATTTATGTTACATCATATTTGTGTAAA
This sequence comes from Oryza meridionalis, assembly GCA_000338895.3. Taxonomy (NCBI): domain Eukaryota; kingdom Viridiplantae; phylum Streptophyta; class Magnoliopsida; order Poales; family Poaceae; genus Oryza; species Oryza meridionalis. The sequence goes on along the minus strand of CM002527.2, from coordinate 24,975,148 downwards.
AATATACAAAATAAATAATTGTTTATAGTAGCTCATTTACTAACGGTACTGGAGGATATCAAAGCACCGTCAGTATTTTTTTTTTGTCTATACTACATGGCATCAACTGAATTCCTGAGAATAATTTGTTGCTGTGAGCACAAAAAAATAAAAGCTTAGATTTTTTTTAAAAAAAAATTTGAACCTTTTTAATTTTTAATTTTAAAAATAAACTCATTTAAAACTTATTTCCAAAATCTGAACCTTATCGCCATGCCGGCCCGCCCGGGCGTGACAGTTTTGTCCTACCACGCCAGCGAAAGCAGAGTGGCCAAATAACGTTGTCACGCCATATTGTTTTGCCACGCCAGTTTGGCTGTTGTGGCCAAAAGGTTCAGATCTTGAAAATAAGTTTTGGATGGGTTTATTTTTAAAATTTAAAATAAAAATATCAAGCTTAGATGAGTCTAAGAGAAAGTATTGAGCTATACGTAGTCTCTCAAAGCCATAACACACAATTCTCAACTAAGGTGTCATGTCATTGGTCCTTGCACTAGCTCATCTACTTCAAATTTGCCTTCTTCACTTGGACTAACATATTAAGTCACTAGATGTTCATTATGTTGGCAACTCGTATTATTGTGTTGCAGATAGCATGTTATGCAACATTTATGCAGTAATTCCACAGCCTCCTTTGATTCTAATGCAATTTTAATATATGACTGGCAGCTGTCATCCATCCGTTTGCTGAACATTTAGCCTATTTCCTGCTATTTTCAATCTCCGTATTGCCGCCGATTTTTATGGGCTGTGGTTCTGTCCTGGCTGGTGTCTTGTACATTACTTACATTGATTTCATGAATAACATGGGCCACTGCAATTTTGAGCTGATGCCAAAGTGGATGTTCCAAACTTTTCCTCCTCTCAAGTATCTCATATATACTCCATCGTAAGTATAAAATTTTAACATCAAGTTTCACAATCTGACCAACATATTAGCAGTCCACTAGGTGATGGACTTGGGATTTGTTGCATTCTTAGTCCAAGCTGACAAGTGGATTATGGATAGAAGTACACCAAAAATCTACTCACTTCTGTTCCATTTCACAGGTTTCACTCTCTCCATCATACCCAGTTCCGTACAAACTACTCATTGTTCATGCCATTCTATGACTACATTTACAACACTACGGATAGTTCAAGTGATGAGTTGTATGAAAGATCATTGAAAGGAACAGAGGAAACACCAGATATTGTTCACCTGACACATATGACTTCCTTGAAATCAATGTATCATCTAAGGATTGGGATTGCTTCTATATCATCTAAACCATGCAATGACTCAGTGTGGTATATGTGGATGCTATGGCCTGTTGCGTGGTTATCAATGGTACTGGCATGGATTTATGGATCTTCAGCATTTGTTGTCGAGAGACTAAAACTGAAGAAGTTCAACATGCAAATATGGGCACTACCAAGATACAACTTCCAAGTAATGGATTCATCCACAGTAAGATTGCTATGCCTTAACAGTTAACAGTTTGAAAATTGCTAACAAGTTCTTTCCATGCAGTATGGCTTGTCTTGGGAAAGGAAGTCCATCAATAACTTGATTGAGAAGGCAATATTAGATGCTGATGAAAGAGGAGTCAAAGTGCTCAGTCTAGGACTTCTAAATCAGGCATGATGATAATTATTGTATTGCATAATTTTCTTTTATACTATTACAACCTTTCTGTATAAATATGGATTCAAGTACATTAGCAAAAAGCATGCAAGAATAACATTTTGTCTACTTCTAACAACTTCGTAGAACTAGTCAGTTTTTTACCAGAATCATTGTGAAATGTCAGGTCATGCATAAACACATACAAATTTCTCTGACAAAAAAACTGTACAAAAAACATTGATTTGTTTCATCCAAACTTCAGAAGTGTACCATTTAATCAGATGGCCATGATTTTAGACCTCATTTCATCATTGCAGGCAGAACAACTCAATGGAAGCGGCGAATTGTTTGCCAAAAAATATCCAAGATTAAGGGTACGACTTATTGATGGAAGCGGCTTAGCAACTGCAGTGGTGCTCAATAGCATACCTTTTGGTACAAAGCAAGTTTTTCTCTGTGGAAGTAATTCTAAGGTGACCCATGCAACAGCTATAGCTTTATGTCAGAGAGGTGTCCAGGTAAATCTAGCAGCCATCCACTTTGTTATGTTCGATAAATTTTTATAATCATTTAGTACATTATTTTTTTATATTAAATTATCTTAATGTATTAAAACTTGGGTTATAAATCTTGCTATAACCCAGACTATTCCACATACTTTTGTGCAGGTAATCCTGAATCAAGAGAAAGAATATGGAATGCTCAAGTTGCGAGTTCCGGAGGGTAGAGCTATCTATCTGAAATTCTCTAATGATGAAACACCACAGGTAAAATAAGAAGAAGGGAGTTTTCCTCAAGAAGCATAAATGGGTGAATAAATAGTACTGTGGTACCATAGACATTAGTGGAGCATGGTAGGCTAGTAAAAATCTCAACTATAAACCTTGTTAAAAGAATTCAAACAAGTTATTCATGCATCATGCTATCACACGAGTTCCCATATATGTGACGCTATATTATATAACCACTATTGGGATTGCATCAAATGGCGAGTAAATTAGTAGGTGATATATATTAGTAATACTTTACTGTTCCTTCAAAATTTGTCCATAACTATAAGGGGTCCTTAGAGTACTACTTCTCCCACCCAACTACCTGTCATTTAATTTTCACCAATTTTACCACCAAACCACCCTTCCACTCCCCTACCATCCGTCGTCATTAATGAGGGGTACATGCATCTCTTCCTTTCGTCCTTAATCTCTCCAAAAAAAAGTGTTAGGATACCTTGTGGACAGAGGTTCATAAAAAAGATAACTAAGGAAAAAAAACTCATGAAAGCATATTATATTCGTGATTATACTCCCATTGCAACAGATTTGGATAGGAGATAGCATAGACGATGCACAAGGGAGGGCACCAAAGGGAACTATATTTATTCCCACATCACAGTTCCCCCTTAAGAAGGCACGCAAGGACTGCACTTACTTGAGTAACCCAGCAATGAAGATCCCAGAGACAATGCAGAATGTCCACACCTGTGAGGTAACAAATATATTTCTGTTACCTGCTACGTACATTTTTTAGCTAAACAAAATGGGCCCATATGTTATATACCAACTGTTTCTCCATGCCTAAATTTACCAACATTGACATGAGTGTACTACTGGCTGTGTGAACAGAATTGGCTGCCAAGAAGGGTGATGAGTGCATGGCGCATTGCTGGAATATTGCATGCTTTAGAAGGTTGGGAAATGCATGAATGTGGAGATGATATGATGAACATTGAGAAGACTTGGTCGGCAGCTATTAAGCATGGATTCAAACCTCTGACAAAACCTTGCTCTCTGAATTCTGGAACGGACCTTTAAATGCTACTGCAACAATGCAATGTTGAGTGCAATGTTAAAGAACGCTGGATATGCTTACTGCCTCGTCGAGCAGAGTTTGTATTTTTCGAGCCCTAAAAGGAAGAAAAACAGATAGAAAAATCATATACCCAAGTCAATAACAATAGACAGTACTCAGTTGTCTACATGCAGTTATGGATGAGAAGTATAAATACTACCAAATCATGTACCATTGATTTTCAGATGCAAAAAGTCAAACTACGTTCATCGCCAAGAATCGAGGTTAGCAATTCATGATGGAGAGTGCAGATAGCCCCAGAAGAAGAGCTAAGAACTCTACTGGCCCTTAGCTTAATTTCCTTCAGCGGTACAGCCTTAATTTGTGGTTCCCCTAAATCTGTGTAATACTAGCAATAAGTTCGTTCAATGAATCATAGCAGGGAGTGGATTCTAATCCCTCGAGGGGATATCCCCTATACCTTTTTCTTCCAAATTCGATGTAAATAGTTGTGAAAAATTCTAAAAAAAATTGACAATATAAAGTATAATGATACCTACTAGTCCACCAAAATTCATGTTCAAATTCGATCCACATATCGAGAAATAAAAAAGACAAATTTAGATATATACAGTACGCTACTATTCATATGCTGAATTTGTTTTTTTTATATCTCGACGTGTGAGTTGAGTTTGGACTTAAGATTTTGTGAAGTTGTATATATGTGTTGTATGAATGTTGTCAAATTTTTCCAGAATTTTTCATAACCGTTTAGATGATTTTTAAGCAAACGAGGGAACATCCCTCAAGAGATTAGAATAGTTTCCCATCATAACATGATGGCCGAAAAAATTTTAAACGTTACTCCTCGCCCAATTCACAAAGGTGTAAGATATGATGCCTATTGCATTAATGTACGGTATTTTCAGAAAATTAATCGCATGAGCAGACATGTTCCCCTATGCCCCTAGCCTCCCAGTCCCAGGTGCCTCCCAGTCCCACAATGGCTGATGGCTTGGCGGCTTAATAACTACTCCAGATGGGAGATGAACACAGACTAACTAGATGAGGGGAGAGCGATGAGGCGGGGTCGGTGAACCTGCGGTGGGCTGCTACGACGAAGAGGAGAGGTATATATGTGGTGACCAACGCGGACAGGATGCTGACCGCCGGTAGATTTAAGCCGCATTGGACCCGGGAACCCAGCGTCGCGGGCGGCACGGACACCGGAGGTAACCGAGGAGTCGACGGCGACGACCGGCGGCGCGGCAGGGTTGCCTAGGTGCCTAGGTGGGGTGAGGGGACATGGACATGGACATTTGTATCCGGGCCGTATTTTGGGCTGGTTTGGTTTGAGGTCTAAATTAGACTTATCAATATTTGGGCATGTCTAAAAGGATATGCCATTTCAATAGTGAACTTAGACTATTTTGGCTTTAATCTAAACATAACTTTACCTTATCAAAATTAGTCATAACAATCTTACCAAAATTTAACATTGACAAAATTTGGTAAGGTTTATTTGGGGCCACAAACCAAACCAAACCTTTATTTTTCTTTTTCTTTTTGACTTCGATACGTTAATTTGAACTAAGGTCCTCTACATTGGATATTTTACATGACCTAAGGTATTTTGTTCGAGCTAATGTGAACTAAATTGTTCGTTATAAAGTTGATATGCTCCAAGTGGGACTAATTTGTCGTAAAACTCATGTGAAGGTTTATACCCAAATACATTGACCATCTCAAACATCGACCATCTCTCATGTAATCGTCTGATATTAATAAAAGCTTCCTTTATAGAAAAAACAGCGACCATCTCAAATCTGAAAATAGAGTGTTAAATCTTTCGAGTTCTTCAATATACATTTAAATACTTTAAGCTCCACAAACTTTTAAAACCATCAGTCAATACTCTGATCATACACTATCCTGAACTCTGTAGTACTCTGGAGTAATAACAGCCTGGTTGTGTATTTTTAGTTGTAGACCATTCGGTGTACTAGTACTGGCATTTTGTAACTACGCGTAAGCATACACCGTCACCCGGTACCACCAGAGGATAATTCAAAGGGATATGTACTTTTTACCCTGCTAACTATTACGTTGGTCTAAAATACAGGCCTAACTCTAAAACTGAGTTCTAAATTATAAATCCAAATAATAATTTTTTCTGTTAATACGCTTTCTAAGTCGTTAAACAGTATTATTATTAATATATATATATAAAGAATAAATCAAATAAAATTATTTTTAAAAGTTTAATGCTTAACTAATTGTACGCTAATAAACCATCCCGTTTTACACACAACTAATATGCAACTTCAAAATGATCTTCGAACGGGATCCTAAAACCGAGAAGAGACACCCCTTAACTTATAGGGTAGTTCAATTTACCGTCTTAACTCGTATCAGAGTAGTTTTTGCCTACTCCCTCCGTCCCAAAAAAACTCAAACTAGTATTGGATGGGACGTTTTCTAGTACAACGAATCTGGACAAGAGTATATCTAGATTCGTTGTACTAGAAAACATTACATCCAATACTAGTTTGATAGGGTCCAGTGGTCCACATGTCTTCTTTTCCCTCCTTCCTTTCACTCTTCTCTCTCTCATACTTATTGCTTGCACGTTGGAAGCCTAGAGCTCGACAGAGGTTGCTCAAGCTAGACCTTATCGTGGGCTCCGCTAGCAATGAGAATCAAGCTCACAGTGAGATCGAGACCGTCCCGCGGACCCTATCTTCACCAAGGGAACGACCCATCGACATTCACGATGAGGGGATCACCATGCTACAGCTAACACCCTCAACGCTGACACGAGTGCCGTAGCAGCACGCATGGTTGGGGCTTTGATGAGGCGAGCGCAGGGCATCTCGTGTGAGATATCCGACCATCTCGACGGGAAGTAAAGGAGCCTAATCTTGGACACATTGTTCGACCCTTGCTTAAGCCATTAGCTCCCGTTCTTCGACTAAAGGTGCCACCGACTGGGCTGTAACCGTCTGTACATGCAGTTCTCTTCGCTGACAGTCCTCCTGATCCGACTCTGTCTCCATCTCAGCCATGATCTGCCTCCCCAAGCACTGTCGCGCAGCTCCACTAAGCTCCATTTCCACAAGCTACCTACCCCTATACAGAAAGAACTTTGAGGATATTGTCTCCCTCTCTCTCTCTCTTCTCTCTGGGCCATGCAATTACTATTATTTTTTCACTGGCTAGATATGTACGTCAGCCTCATGTATATGAAAACAGGTTTGAATTGAGAGGGTAAATTGAACGGTTTTAGAAGTTGAGAAATGTCTAAAATTCTGGTTTTGAAATTAGAGGGTGTATTTAAATCAACGCAATAGCTGAGGGGGCGAAATAGACTTATTCCTAATTCAAACCAGCAAATCAGCCAATAGCAATCAGTGCAGCCACCTACCTGCCTGCGCCGCACCCTCGAAACGGCTACTCCGCGAACGTTCGCCAAATTCCGATCCGGCGAAGCTGTCGGCCCGGCTTTCTTTCCTTTTTCTTATTTCTCTCCTTTTCCATTTTTATTACGTGGGTTAGGCAGAGAAGGAGAGAAGAGAGAAGCTAGAGCGCGTGCATGCATGCAGCTTTTGCCGCCTCTTGCCACACGGGATATTTTTACGTGATAAACTCATTTAGTTTTGTTGCATTTACTATTTTGTTTATCTAGTTTATTACACTATATATGTGCAATATAGTTTCTACTTGTTGACTTATTTTCATTGCTTTATTTTTTTGCTTCAATATTAGATACTCTCTCTATCTCAGAAAAAAAAATCTAGAATTGAATGTGACACATTACAGTACAACGAATTTGGACAGAGGTATATTTATATTCGTAGTACTAAATTGTGTCACATCTAGTACTAAGTTGGTTTTTTATGGGACGGAGGGAGTATACTACGAGTTGTGTCCTTTAGAAGTCATGATTTATAAAATAAATATATTTATTCCAATATAAAAAATCGAGTATAAAGTTTATGTTTATAAAGTTTCTGAGTAAAAAGTTTATGTGTATAAGGTTTCCGAGTAAAAAGTTTCTGAGTAAAGAGTTTTAATTCTCATGTAAAGTTTACTAGTAGAAAGTTTTTAAGAATTTACGTAGGCATTTAGTCCATGAAAAAAAATAAAAGAAATAATGTTTGGATAGATATTGATTGGAATAATTTATGGTAAAAAAAATAAAGTTATGTTTCTCCTTTAAAGAAATCTTAATAGTAAATTATTATTTTTCCTAATTAAAACGTTAATTAAGGATGGTGCTTAATTACGATCATGGAGAGTAGTATCGAGGCTTGCAACAGATGAGTCCCGTGGGGACACGTGATGCGTGGACAATGACCCAGCGTAATATATGCGTATCGCGAAGTCAAGCTAGAAGCTTACCGCTTTTAATTGTTGTTTCTCGTTCGCGCTACGCGAACACTCGCGCATCAGACGCGCCCCCCGCGCCCTGGCCCTCTTGGTCTTCAATTCTTGGTTAGCAACGGTCAGATTCCTCACCGAATCCGCACTATCCGCCACTACCAAAACTAATTTATAAAATACTTTCTCGAAATCCCCGGAAAAAAATTCAAAATCGAGCCACTCCATCGAATCCTTCCACCCGGCTGCTCCCGTCCTCCCGCATCTTCGCCTCCATGGGCTGCTTCCTCGCCTGCTTCGGCGACCGCCGCCGCCGGCGGAAGCCGCGGAGGCAGTCTCCGGCGAGGTCCCCGCCACCGCGGCCGGACCATGTGAGATTCTGGTCTCGGGTGCTCGTCCCTGTGGTAGGGCGCTCGGGTGGGTGATGGTGATTCCGTGAGTTCCTGATGGGTTTCGGATTTGCCCCGCAGGTTGCTCTGCTCGGCAAGGCGTTGACGGCGGTGGATGTGGGGGCGAAGGAGGAGGTGGAACCGCCGCCGCTGTTGCAGGAGGCGAAGGATGTGTTGCTGGCACCGCCGCCCCTGCCGGTGGAGGCTGCGGAGGAGGTGGTCACTGGCGCAAGCCCCGGAAAGGAGCTGAGGTGCGTGTAACCTCCACTGTGGTCGTCTTTGCGTGTCTGTGAATTTTCGCTGTTGTGCTCGAATGCTTATGCAAATGCGTGAGAATGGCTGGTAGGGAGAGAATTGCAGCTCGGGTGTTTGCTGAAACGCCTCAGAGGAGCAGCACCGTAGTATTGACTGACATGGATATGAACATGTCCTAATGCTCGGCAGCCTGCTTATAACTGTTAATTGCCTAATTCCCAAATGACATATACGTTTGGTTCCGTATTTCTATGGCTGTACCTTCACCTTGTATTCGATGTTGTATTTCTTACTGTTAGTCTGTTTTCAGTGAGCAGAAGGCATCGCCAGCAAGCTCTTTGCTGCCGGAGAAGCAAGTCACACCGCCACTCTCCCCGGTGGCACACTCACCACCTGTGGTGGAAGCAGTTGTTTGCACTCCTGATCCAGAACTCAGGTAGGTTAACGAAATGATTACTGTATGAATTGTGATTCGGCTTTTGTGCCTATTAACATGTCGTCTTTCTTGATGCATAGGAAGGTGGGTGGACAAGAGAGCCGCAGCAGTGGCAAGAAGAAAGTAACGTTCGACATGAATGTTACGGCATATGAAAACACTGCACTGGCTGACCAAGAGGAGGAACCACCAGAGCCTGTCAGTATGGTAGAAAATGAAGATGGAAAACACATGCAAAAGGATGTGCTGCTCCCGGAGAATCACCGTTACCAGAATTGCTCAGACAGCGAAGAAGAAGAAGATGAGTATGGTGAGGATGACAACTACGGTGATGATAGTGATGAAGAGGAGGATGATTTTGTAGACTGCAAGATTGATTTAGTAGACGAGGACGAACTGTACACTGAAGATAGCAAGCAGGAGTCCCATGAGTCTCTTTTCTCACTGCAAATGTATAAAGATCAGCAGAATGACAATGAAGTCAGCAGCCCTGCACCTAAGAGCAGTAGTACCTCTGTAGAGGAACAAAGCCCTCTAATTCAGAGAAACAATCATCGCGACAGAGGTCAGTATGTCCGTCCTGTTCTGAATCCGGTTCAGAATATGTCACAGTGGAAGGAAGTAAAAGCCCAAGCAGCACCAGCTAAAAAATCGAATAAGGAGAATGTAAATTCAGTGCCAAAGGTAGGTGCAACCCCTGAAAATTCTATCAAGAAGGAAGTTTCTGTGGACGCGAGCCTCTCTACTTGGTTGGTTTCTTCAGATAACTCAACAGTAGACAAGGTGCAAAGTGGATCTCCTTGTTCCATTTCGACTGTAAACCGAGATGAAAGGCCTGTCCTGGGTGCTTTGACGGTCGATGACCTTAAGCAATCATCAGCTACATCATCTCCACGAAGGTCTCCCAGCCATAACCGTGAAGAGGCGATCTTAGGTACGGTGGGAAGTTACTGGAGTAGCACCAAGCAAGACAATGCACACTGTTCTTCAAGATCAGATTCAGGAACCAATGGAATCCCCAATACGACAAGCAAATACAGAGAGGTGCATTCAACACTCAAGTCATATATTTCTTCAGATTTTTGAATGATGTACTGATGCTTCAGTGGGTTGCTGCAGGACAAAAGGGTAAACTGGCACTCAACTCCCTTCAATGTCAGGCTGGATAGAGCACTGAAGAAATCCTCTGCATGAGCTTGTTTCTCTTCATTTAAGCGTTTGAAAATTTTCAAGTGTGCCAAGTCCTTGTTTGTTGTCCACCTTGTAAGAATGTGTAAGATTTAGAGTGTGAAGCCAATTTCATTTCATGTACATGAAGGTGCAGAAGTTCTTCTGGATTTTGGACCTGCTTGCGTGCTTGCAAATAATTGTGAAAAGATACTACTCGTTGGTTATTGCCCATCTTTCCATGTTCATTCATTTCTGCAAAGCCCACTGCAATCCTGACGCTGTCACGCCTTACCCTGCAAGTTGGCTTATTTACTTGACCACTTCCATATACATTTGTGATTTGTTTGGCCCTCCTGGCTCCTGTTCATATCATGGTAGACTGAAGTACTGAACGTTAGTGATAAATTTGACACAGTAGCTTGTAAATTTCAGCAAGTTCACGTCGTCCAGATCATTTTTTTCTTTTGACTTTGCCATACATTTGCTGATAAATTTTCTCCTAAAAATTTATCAAATGTAAATATAGTTTAATTGTAGTGTTATTATATCTAACTTGTACTATATAATTACAATGTTATTTGCATGTAACTTTTACATAATTTCTAGCCATTATATTTGTTTCAAGATTCATGCAAACGGTGAAGGAAATAATCATATCGTGCATACGTGTGAGCGCATTTCATCCTGAGACGTCTGCTTCTTAGAAATTTCATGTTACCGCGAGATTTTTTAAAGTTACATATAAATTATATTGTAACTATTATAATGTAATTACATTATGACAATCCATATCAGTTTTGCTATACATTTATCGACATATTTTCTCATAAAAAATTGACAGATATAAATATAGTGTAATTACATCGTAATTTGCATGTAACTTTCAAAAGTCTTACAATAACAATGCTATTTTCACGAAGCAGGAAACATGGGACCAAATCCCCTTACTTGTGCGTGTGTTGTAATTTTTTTCTTCTCCACTTGCACGAATCTTAAAGCAATTCTAACGGTTTTCAAAATTACATGAAAGTTACACATCGGTTACATTGTAGTTACATGTAAGCTAGAATTTAATCACACTGCTATTGTACCATATTTACATCTGATAAACTTTTAGAAGAAAATATATCGACAAATGTATAGATATTCCTATCTATATTATTATCTGTTAGTTTTTTTTTGGAGAGAATTTGTACAGGAATATATAGGTACTTTTTTTTTCTTTTGAGAGGAACTTTGGTGAAGTATATAGGAAAAAGTCCACTTTGACTCCCTTAATTATCGGCAGAATCTAATTCGTAACCCTCAACCGTAAAACCGAATAAGATGACTCCCCGAACTATTGAAACCGGTGCAATTTGACTCCCTCAGCGGTTTTGGAGGGCGGTTTTGCTGATGTGGCGCTGACGTGTTGATGTTGACCTAGTCTCCGTCTCACGTGGCGCTTACGTGGCATTCAAATTAAGAAAATATATGTGGGACCCATCTATCATTCACACAAAGAAATATATTATGGGACCCACTGACATGTGGAGCCCACATGTCATCCTCTCTCTCTCTCTTCTTTTCACCGGTCTGCAAGGGCGAGAGCTGGACAAGCGGCGGCGGCCGGCGGCAGGCAAGCGACACTAGGGGTCTAGGGCGGCGGCAGTAGCGGTCGAGGGAGTGGTCGGCAGCGGCGGCGGCGGGGCCAGATCTTCCTCCTCCTTCTCTCTCCCTCATCTCTTTCTCCCCTGTTTGTGTGGTCGGTAGGAGTGGTCGGCGGCAGCGGGATGACGACGGGACGGCCGGCGGTTGACGCCTCCGCCCTGCCGCGCAGCAGCCGGCTAGCCCCGTCGCGGCGCACCGGTAAGAAAGCCCTCGTCGCGCACAGAGACGACGCCGCAGGTGCCCATCTTGAGGTACATGATGGGCCCATACTTGCGCGCTAGCGACGCCAGGTCGGCGTGCACGTCCGGGCCGACGAGCGGGAGCGCGCCGAGGACGGGGACGCCCGGGGGTCCCGGGGGGAGGCGGCGGCCGCCGCCGGGGGAGGGCGGGCGGTAGGAGCGAATGGAGAGGTGGAGAAGGAGGTAGAGGAAGGCAGTGGAGAGCACGACGGGGTCGGCGCAGAGCGCGGCGAGCTCCATGGCATCTGGAGCGACGAGGCGGGGCGGCAACGGTGCCGTGGGGAGGAATGGGCGAGGACGTCGACGACTCGCGGCGGGAGAGAAAGAGAGGCGGCGAGGGGGACTTCGCTCCGGGCTGGGTGAACTCTGGCCGGGATGGGGTTTGAGGAGGCACCGGCCACCGCCGCTCCGGTCCCCGTCCGTCGCCGCCGCCGCCGATGATCTGGCCCCTGCTCCGGCCTTCGCCCGCCCGCCCTCCCGCCGCCGCTAGCCCCCATCCCACGCTCGCGAACAGAAAGAGAGAGAAAGAGAGGGGGAGGTTGAAGAAGGTAGATAAGAGAGGATGACACGTGGGCCCCACATGTCAGTGGGTCCCACAATATATTTTTGGGTGTGAATGACAGATGGGTCCCACATATATTTTTTTTAATTCGAATGCCATGTAAGCGCCACGTGAGATGAAGACTAGGTCAACATCGACACGTCAGCGCCACGTCAGCGAAACCGCCCTCCAAAACCGCTGAGGGAGTCAAATTGCACCGGTTTCAATAGTTCGGGGAGTCGTCTTATCCGGTTTTGCGGTTAAGGGTCACGAATTAGATTCTGTCGATAATTAAGGGAGTCAAAGTGGACTTTTTCCAAGTATATATATGTCACGACCACGGGTACTGCTGACGGCCCAAAGTTTTGGCCCGGCCCATCTCTGCTCGCTTGCGACGCCAGAGCCACCGATTGCCTCACGGGCTCACGCCCGTCCTGCTCACGCGGCAGAGGGAGGCGAATTCGCAATCGGAATTTGGATTGGAAGCAGGCGACAACAGATCGAGGGGGACAGGGGCGTAGATAATTTCGAACCGAAAAAAGGAGAAAAAGACGGGGAAAAAAAAAACAGACGAACCCGCGAGAGAGAGATGCAACGAGCTTGAGGCGATCTCGACCGCCACCATCCATCCATCCTCCGCGAGACCGCCACCCGCCGTCGCCTCCAGATCGTGCTCCGCCCAGGTACGCGGTTTCATTTTTTTTTAATATATTTTCTTCGGTTAGTTGTTGCGGCCTCGCTGGGATTTGGGGATTTTCGGCCCAATCTCGCTTGCGGCAGTCCCCTCCCGCCGCAGCGGCGGTTCTCGATAGGCGGAGGCCCCTCCCCTGATCTCGCGTGGAGCGGAAGGGAGATCCATGATCCATCTAGGGTGATTTGTTTTTACTGGTAGTTTTGATCTGTTGTTCCAAGAACGATTGTGTTCTTTGCTGTGTGCAATCAAATACGTATCTTAGTATTTAATGAGACACCCCAATCCATCATATCACTTGTGCGGATTTAATTGATTTAGTTCTAATAGCAGCTTATTTCCCCAAATTTTTGGTTCACGCCCCACTTTAAGGTTTCCCCTAAAAGATGGGGTGCAGTATAAGATTGTTAATTCGATGTTAGAACAGCCATTTACATTTCTTCTATTGATTTTAAGATGGGTGAAATATTGATGATGTATTTGTATTTTAGGGGGGGGGGGGGGTATCATTACCCTGCCATTTTGTAGCTGGCGTTATGATTTTTCTCTCTGTCGAGTTGAACCAATTTTAGTTCTTTAACAGTAGTAGTAGGTCATAGGTACTGATTTCCTTATAATTTACAAAGACAAAATATCTCATCTTTAGACCCCCCATTTGTTGCAAGTTCATACATTCTGTTTTGAATCAACTCTATCAAGCGGTGGATTTCACGATAAGTAGAAAGTACTGATTATTATTTGCACTTGAATAATTATATCTGGAAGCTAGAATTGAGTATTCAAGGAAGCATGCTCTTTGAAGAAAGTATTCACTTGATCCAGTCCAGTTTGTTGTTTACTTCTACATTTCTTTCTTTGGCAATATATTTGGGAGCAGCTTGTGAATCCAGTGAAAATGGTCCAGACCGTCATTGTTACTTACACTTCATGACCTCGTTCCTTCACCAAACCAGATTAAGGATTCCAGCATCTAGCTCCATGTTGGCCATCATCTTGTGGGTTCTGGTGCCAAGCACCTGCTGCATGTTACTACAGAAACAGTTCCCCTTTTCTTTTCTTTTTACTGCAGACCAAATTTTCCTGCTAAGTTTATTTGTTCTTTCTAAAACAAATCTTACTTACTGGTTCTTGCTGTAAGGCAGCTCTTTTCATAACATTTCTCTGTATCTTGTAGGAAGTGTTGGAGAATTTTAATCATAAATTGACATGTAAAGGAGAGGAGGCAAGCTATCTGTAACTGAAATAGTTTCGGTGGGATACCATGGTTGACATAAACCCTGATCACATCTTTGAGGTTCCGGACACCCCTGACCGAATACAGCAGTCAACATGCCCTGTATCTAGCCCAGCTGCTAGGAGAGGTATTGCAAAAGCAGCTGGAAATCCATTACCATCGCGAAGAATTAAATTTAAGATCACGAATAACTCCATCCAGGGTCAATCAAGTAGAGGCAATGCAAGTAGTATGTCGCCTACACCTTTAGATGCTGGCGATATTTTTAAACAAGCCGAGTTGGCACGATTGCTGCCAGTGGCAGAAGATCCTGAAGCAAGATCATCCTTGCTAAAATCAGGTCGGACGATAGAGACATCTGTTGAGAATGAAAAGGTGCCTAAAAAATCTGGTTTGGATCAGAGCATGAATATTTCAAACAATATAAATTGCAGGGGCTCTGGAGAAAGGGACCGTAGTTGCCAAATCAGAAAAGGGGATATTAGTGCACGGGATGCCAATAGCTGCAATGCTGACTTTCTCTGTTTAGGATCAGGTCTTCCTACTACTACCCTGGGAAAACCACGAAACAGAATGGGGACTATCACCTTTAAGAAGCCGAAGGAGGTAGTAGGTGCTAATGTCTGTTCAGTATCGAGTCCCAGAGAGGGCAAAGGGGAAGAGATCACTGACAAGGGCACAACAGGAATTTCAAGCTCTACACCAAGCATTGTTCCTCAAAGGCACGTGGGCCAAAGAAAGCTGGTGCGGAATGGTTGTATTTCTCCCTCTAACATAGCCAAAAGAAGTCTGAAGGTTGATGAAAAGCAAGAAATATGCTCTACAAGTGGACTCTTACACTATCCAGATACTCAGGTTGATGTTTCTGGGAAGGGAAATGTGATAGATCTTACTGATAGTTCACCTATAATAAGAAGGCAGGGAAACACTGCAACTGACATGGAAAAAAGGTCAGGGAGAAAGTTGGCAATAGGCAGAGCTGGGGAGACGGTAATTCCACTGGCTGCAAATCAAGTGAACAGTATTTTTTCTGAAGGTAACAAGAATAAAGGAAAAGAAATTTCCCATGATGTCGTGGGTGCTAAGCAGTCTGGAGAGGCTTATATGAGGAGGTATGTCCTGCCTCTTTTTTCCTATGGGCATTGTCAGTTCATTTCATTTATATCTAGGATGTATCAATATGAGTACAAGATATCGAGGAAATGTTTTTGTTTAAAAGAACTGTGAATTTGCGATAAGGTGAATTCTGGCTTTTAGGGTAGTAATTTTGTTGGTTGAATTTAAGTTTACAAAATTCTTGTGCATGTGGTTACAATTTGTGAACTTTTGAAAATTGTAAGCAGGAGATGCTAATTCTTTTTACAAATCTTTTTTTTCAGCAAAATAACCTTCCTTTAAAATCATACAGTATGACTAAACTAGTTTTGCTCCATTGTTGGACTTACAAAAATGCATGATTAATTTGTTGCTATGTTTAGATTATTGCATGTCTAGAACCTTTACCTGCACTTTCACTATTGTTAGGGTTTGTCCAAGATCCATGGGAGATTCTTCTTCTGTTGCAAACAATGACCACACCGGTATAGGTTCTGAGCAAGGTTGGAGAACAACGCACAATAATACTAGTAAATTGCCCATGCCACTATCAGGTAAGATGACCAGTAGTTGTGGAAGAGAACCTGGATCTTCTGAACAGTCTAATCTGAATCGAGCGTCTGCAGCAGGAGACAGCAATAACTCAATTGATGGAGGAGACAACAATAACTCAATTGGTGGAGCAAAAACATTGCAGACTGCTAGTTTTGTTAATAGAACAATAAGGATCAGTAGTAGAAAGAGGAAGCACATCGCAAGTTCTTACCATCCTGGTGAAAGCTCTAGTTCTGTTGATGTTGATCAACCTAGAGTTGCATCATCAGACTCAACAGCTGTTAGAAATCATACCACTCACCGTCATCATATTCCTGTAGTAGATATCGATGACATATGCTCTCCTGAAGTAAGGCCTAGTTTGAGTGGGATTGGTAGCAGCAATCGGACCTCAGTGGATCCCAACATAAGAGAACAGTTGGAGTCTGATGAGTTATTGGCTCGCCAACTTCAGGAGCAGCTTTACAATGAAACTCCTCATGTTGTTCCCACAGAAGAGGTGTAACTCCTTACTCTCTCTCTCTCTCTCTCTCTCTCTCAAAATACTTTTGTGAGCTGTACAATGATATTTTATTTTAATAAAGCAGATTGATGCGATCATAGCAATGTCACTTCAACATGAAGAGAATGCGCAGCCGACATCTAGAACTGCGAGGCGGTTCCAAAGCACTACAGTAAGAGCACCTTGCTGTTCATCTTTACTTTCTCCATATCCACAGCGTACCTGTGTGAATGAGGGTCGGGCCTCATAGTTGTTGCTCCATTCGTCAGTAGTATGCCATCCACACATCTGTTAGCTTTCTATAGCACACTGCTGTTATCTTTACTATGTGAGATCACAGTTGCCGAAAATGAAATTACAGGAATCCTTCAGTTTGCACAAGTTATGACAGTTCATGCTGCCCATAACAAACCAGCCTTTTCTTTTGGTTGATCCAAATGATGGACTTTGTTTTATGACAGAGTTCCTTGAATGTGTTGTTTAACAATACACTAATCTGTTGACATTGACATGCTTTCTCTTTTCCTTGTTCCTTTTTGTTAGAGAGGTCCAAGGGTATTGCGTTCAACTGTTCCTCAGCATGCTAATAGGGTTCGATATGACTCAAACAACAGAAGAATAATTTACCAGGTATGCTACCCTAATAACTTTGGGAGTGGTATTTCTCTCTTGCCTGTAACAATATTATTGCCTATAAAACTTGATACTACTTCTGAACAGGAAAAATCTTTTGGTTTAAAATGTCAACTGTCATTTATCTTGCTTTGCTTCCATGTCATGTGCATTACAGTATAAACTAAATTCTAGTTCTTAACCTATTGTAAAATGTGCCAAATAGCATAAGGATGCTATGAAGTTTGTTCTATGTTTTTTTTTATTTGTGACATACACTGAAATTTGTAAGGGCAAATATTTAGGTTTTTTTATATGTCCTTCTATAGCCAATAAAGCGTTTATTTTATGGCTCAAAACTGACACTGATTTCAACCGTCGTTTTGTACTTTAGCTCTGTTTGAGCTTTTCAGTAGATTCAATAAATTTCATGTTTTATCAAACTGGTTGATTTCATCTCTTTGTAGTATTTGATCCCCTCATGCATTTTCTGTCCTTTACAAAGGAAACAAGATCCCCTTTTGTGTTACCTAACGGTTGGGTTGTGTGTATGATTGAGAGGCTGCCCTTTATACATTGTTGTGTAGTAGATAACTTCAGATTAAGTAAAGCCTTTCATCACATTTACAGTTGGTGGTTCTTTTATTGAAATGATTCCAAAAGATAATTAACAGCTTCTAGCCAACATTTTTGCAGAGAGCTCTTTCCAGATACCCTGCTGCACATATTCAACCTAATATTGATCTGTAAGTGACTTTCTCCTGTTGTTACTTCCATTGCTTTACCTGCTGTGCTTTTCACCGAATATCATAGCTGGTTCATATAAGTTGTCATCCAACCTGAATATTTCTTTGATAATCTTTATTTACTTGTTTTGCTGGGTGACTTTCTTCTATGCTTGTGAAAAGTAATAGTGCTAGTATACAGTAATGATAGGGAAGGATATACCGTGATACCATTTTGCTGGTATTAACGAGTTTTATTTGATTGGAAAATTTGATATTTTTTTTAACTAAAGGAAGTTTCCTTGCAGAAATGATTATGATGCACTGCTTGCGTTAGATGAAAATAACCACCAGCATGCTGGTGCTTCAGAAAGCCAGATCAATAATTTGCCTCAGTCAGTAATCCAGGTAAAATATTTGAGTAGGATTCACAACATATTGCTTTTTTACTGTTTGTTTGCTTTGAAAGTCCTAACTAGTATGGGTTTTCTGCTTTGAACAGTCAAATATTGAAGAGCCGTGTGCAGTTTGCCTTGATAATCCCTCTATTGGTGATACGATCCGCCGCTTGCCATGCTTTCACATGTTCCATAAAGAAGTATGCAGTGTGATTGTTATATATCATTGATATTTGCTGAATCCTGTTGCATTTCTGATGTCATCTGTTTGCACTCTGCAGTGCATAGACGAATGGCTAAGAAGGAAGAAACTATGCCCAGTTTGCAAGTCTGGGATCACATAAAGGTGACAATTCAGTTCCATGAATATTCTGCCCTTAGACTCAAGAAAACAGAAGGAAGTCGCCTGCAACAGTGGTTGCGTTTCTATCTTTAGACGATAGTGGTATCGGCGGGAGGTTGCGCAATCTTGTAGAGCCTTGTTCTAATTGCCTTCGGTGCTAATTCTCTGTTTTGTGGGTTTAGGCACGATATTTTGTATATCCATGTGTTTTATTCATCAACTGGCATAAAAGGTCATTATCGATTGATTGCTTATCAGCCAATGAGATATATGCTGTCATTGCAAGACATGACGAAAATGTGCGTTGTCCATCACATATGCAAGTTATGGCAAGGTCTGGACAGCATAACGGGCATGTTGCTAGTCACGCGTGAGTATCTTTTATATTCGCTGCGGACGCTGTGTAGCTCACTCGGAAGAAGATTTTAGTACTCTGTTCGATCCCCTAGCTCACGCTGATAGGACACTCTCGAAATAGATTTTCGAGAGTAATTACGAGCTTATGGATGACCTATCTTTGAAGGCAATGTGGAAGCTCACTGCACCTCCCAAGTTGCATTAATCTGGGGCGGATCTCGTTGGTACTGAGAACTCCTTCGAAACGCATGAAATTTTTAGAAATTTTACAGTCAGCAGTTAAATTCCTTCAAAATTCCCATGAATTTCCTCCAAACCGTATAGGCCCTGAATGCATCGATATTCTGATAGGCGTTGAACTATCCAAGGACCAAGCTGCATCCAAACCAACGTACGTTCTAATGATCATTCAGATGAGAGTTATGGCACCTACTGAACGCCTTAGGTTGGTTTCCAGGCAATGCTCTACGCGGAAGTGGCAGCTCGCAGGATTCATTGATACATTCAATAAAATTCTTCTTCAAAAAGGTACCACCAAGCGCACCAGTGGTCTAGTGGTAGAATAGTATCCTGCCACGGTACAGACCCGGATTCGATTCCTGGCTGGTGCTTTTTTTTTCCTCACGGCAAACGATCCCACATTTTTGCGCCGAGTAAGTCTATTTTTTCTATTTCATCTCTCGCTACTATTTTTTCTATTTCATCTCTCGCTTATAAAATTTTTGCACCGAGTAAGTCTATTTTTTCTATTTCATCTCTCGCTACTATTTTTTCTATTTCATCTCTCGCTTATAAACGGTTTGGTCCTACCTAACAATCATAACGGCAAACGATCCCACATACATTTTTGCGCCGAGTAAGTCTATTTTTTCTATTTCATCTCTCGCTACTATTTTTTCTATTTCATCTCTCGCTTATAAAATTTTTGCACCGAGTAAGTCTATTTTTTCTATTTCATCTCTCGCTACTATTTTTTCTATTTCATCTCTCGCTTATAAACGGTTTGGTCCTACCTAACAATCATAACGGCAAACGATCCCACATTTTTGCACCGAATAAGTCTATTTTTTCTATTTCATCTCTCGCTACTATTTTTTCTATTTCATCTCTCGCTTATAAACGGTTTGGTCCTACCTAACACTCGTAAGACCCACTGACCACATTTTTGCGCGGAATAAGTCTACCTTTTCTATTTCATCTCTTGCTTATAAATTTGGTCCCACCTGATACTCATAAGACCCACATGTCAGTGAGAACAATAACAGCTTCACACATTAGTTCTCCTAATATCCCTTTTCTTTTTCCTCACCCTTCTCTGTCCCCTCTCTCCCTCTCTAGGCGGCGGTGGTGAAGGTGAGCGAAAACGGCTTCGGCGAAAGGGAGAGGAGCACTGAGGAGTGGGGGAGGGAGGTGTAGGAGAGTAGTAGGAGGAAGGATTGGAACCGCGCGTGCAGTCAGCGAGGTCCTCCCCACGTGCGCAGCTAGGCGATGAGCTTATCCTCCCGTAGGGGAGGGAGGTGTAGGAGAGTAGTAGGGAGGTGTAGAAGAGTAGTAAGAGGAAGGATTGGAACCGTGCGTGCAGTCGGCGAGGTCCTCCCCACGTGCGCAGCCAGGCGATGAGCTTATCCTCCCGCGCGTGCACGGTCGCCGACGAGCTTCTCCCCCTTACGCACTAGAGCTGGCCAAGTCCCCAAAAGCCCACGCCTCGCAACCACCCGGCAAGTGTAACGTCCCGCCTCTCCCAGGCCGGGCCCGCTTACATCTGGCAGCTTTCATAGGTCATAAACTGCCCTCACAGACCAACACGAGTCTTTTCTGCACACTTTGTCCTCACTCGTGTGTAGGGGTGGGCAAAATTAGACCGAACCGAAGAACCGAACCGAAAAGACCGAGACCGAGACCGAAAATTTCGGGTAGCTATTCGGTCCCAGCTAGCAAAAGACCGAATTTATTTCGGGCATTTTGATTATTGGGTTCGGTTAACCGAAATACCTGAAATAATCGAACTGGCCCAATAGGCCTAGAGGCCCAATAAGCCCAGCAAAAAAAACCCTAGAAACCCTACTACTACTCCCTCAGGCGCCGCACTCCCTCCTACCTCCTCACAGTCAACGCGTCGAGTGCCCCTCCGCCTCCTCCGCCTCCTGCCTCGGTGCCTCCACCGCGCTCGCCGCCTTCGCCCTCCGCCTCGGCGCCTCCTCCTGCCTCCAGTACCGCGCTGGGCTCCGGCGACGCCTCCGCCTCCAGCATCGTGCCAGGCGCCGGCGCCGGCGCCGCCTCCAGCACCGTGCCAGGCGCCGGCGCCGCCTCCACCTCCGCCTCCGCCCGCCCTCTTCCTCCTCCCTCCGAAGCTAAAGTGGCTGTGCGACTGCGCCAGATGTATTCGATTTGCCGATTAAATAGTGCTTGATTTGCTGGTGACATCAATTTGCAGTGTGTTATGTATGGTCTAATTGCTTGATTCATCAATCTGTACCAATTTTTTGTGCTATTAAATTTTTGTCACGGTTAGTTCGGTCTATGACCGAGACCGAACCGAACTAACCGAATACCGATTTTCTCGGTCTTGAGTTTTGTTGGAGACCGATCGGTCTTAAGATTCTGAAGACCGAATTTTCAAAAAGACTGAAAAACCGAACCGAATTTCTCAATCTAACCAAATGCCCATCCCTACTCATGTGCACTCGGGAAGAATTTCCCGATCGGTCACCCATCTCGAAATTGCTCCAGGCCAAGCACGTTTAACCTCAGAGTTCTTTCGAAATCGGCTTCCGGAAAAGAAGCTTCTCCCCTGCGCGCCACCCATCTTACTGTAACGCCTCTTGGTGATGACACCATGGAGATAAGCCCAGCAGTAGAGAGGGATGTCATGGCAGTGACCGCGTCCTTCCGCCCGTCTGTCCCTCCCCTTCCTCACGCTCGTGTGGCTCCATGTTCTCTTCCCCGAAACCTGTTGACAGCTCTGCATCGCATACTCCTCCTTCTCTCCCTTCCACCGATACCCTTTTTGCCCCACGCGTCGCCATCTTCACCACTGTTGCCCCAACAATGCTAGCTAGTGTTGCCGAGAGAGGGGAGAAAAAAGAAAAGGAGATTAAGATGACTGGCATGTGGGACTGTTAATTTTTTATTTTACTTCACTAACATGTGGGTCTCATAAGTGCCACATAGAATGAAATCGCTTTTGAAACCACCGAGGAGTCGATTTAAACCAGTTTTTGAAGATGTGGGAAGCGTTATACCATTTTTACGATTGAGACTTGAAAAAGAAGATTCATCTAGGGTCAAGAGATTGGGGAGACAAATAGACTTATTCCTTTTTAGCGCAACTGATAGTATCTCATCTGGGCCCTAGCATCGGCCTTTCGTACTCTTAGCAGATGATTAATTGCTTACTAACTTTTCCAAACTACACTTTAAGTAAGATATGGCTACGACAAAATATGCTAGCCACGACTTAGCCAAAGTTAACTTAAAAAAGTCTATGATGTGGGGCCATATGAAGAAAAAGTATGGCTAGCCATAGTTATAACATCAATCAAATAAACACTACAAAACTAATGCGTATATGACATGTGGGACCATAAAAAGAAAAAATATGACTTATATCATCAACTAAATAGATAGCTACGGAACTGTGACACTGACAAGTTGCGCATGCAACCAAACATCCCTTTAGAGCAAGTTTAATAGTATAGTCAACTATTGGCTCCAAATCATACCAGTCAATTTACTAGTCAATTCATACAATAGTTACCTATAAATATGTACTATATAATTAATGTCTGTCCCACCTATCATACACATATGTATCTTATAGTCCGTGCTGCAGTTGGCTACAAAATATATAGGCTGCTGCTTTTATCTCTCTTATTTTATATTCTTAAAATATGTTTATAGCTTGCTTATAGTCCTACTCTTAATCGCGTGTCGCACTGTCCGCTCCCCCAACAAAATTGCTCTCCAACAAAATGGGACTGCGCGCGCTTACAGATAGCCCGGTCAAAAAGGCAAGCGCTCCGGCCGCACGCACGTACGCAGGGGTCGCGGGATCAAGAATCCGGCGGGTCAAAGGGATCGAGCAGTTACAGTTATCACCACGACACGATTCGGCGATTCCGCGAGGGCCACCGCGCGCGTCGGTCTCTCTATCTATCGGATATACTCACACTGGCAATTGGCAAAAAAAGCGTCACTCGAGCGTGCGCGTGCCAGCCAAAGCCCCCGCATTGAATTGCCACGCCACGCGCGGGTGGACGGGACGGTGGACGGGAAGGGAGGGGGTATCCTCAGTAAAATCGCCCGGCTGCCGCGGCGCGCCTGTCACTTTGCTCGTCGTCGTCCGTGGTGGAGGCGCGGTGGGGACTTGGGAGGAGTGTGTGTTTCGTGTGCTGTGCTGGGCGCGCGCGGCTCTCGTCCCGGCAGCCTGGGGTTTCTCTCCCCGTTTCTGTTTCTCGGTGAGGTGAGGTTTTCCGTCTCAGCACACTGCCAGTTCTTCTTGTTCTTCCTACTCGTGGCGCCGCGGCGTCCTCACGGATCGCAAGGACAGGAATTATCTGGGGTTCTCGGGGTTTGTGGCTCCTTTCTGGTGAAAGGATTCATTTTTTAGCGCGAGATCGGTTGCGTCGGTTTCTTCTGTAGATCTTGTCGTTGAGACTTCGTTTAGGTTAGGCGAGTCAGGGTGAGACTTATCCGCGTTCCTCCCTGCGATGAAACACGCGATTTTGGATTGTCGTGACGTTTAGGGATTGTGGTTTTAAGGCTGTTCTTCCGTTGTAAATGTTGGTTGCGCCAATCCTATAAAAGAAAGGGACTTCTGTCGAGAAACACAACATGGTTCTTCTGTCCTGAAGGTTTGGAAAGGCACATTCCGAGGAGATTTTTATGTCCTACATCGTAGGTATCGAGATTCATCTCTATCTTCCCTGATTTTATAATCGACTGATGCCGCTCACAGTTTTATATGATGTGATCCAAACTGTTAAGTATAAGTGTCTAGGGGTAGTATTGTAACTTCACATCTATTTTACACAATTTATATTGACCTTTGGGTCTAATCTAACTGAACAATTCATTCCCCAATTTCTCCAAATTGTGACACAAACAAGTATAGCAATCATGATGTTTGAAACAGTGAACCATCATTCGTATTATGAAACTTCTGTTACTGAACAGAATAAATAGTTTGCTGGGTTTCTTAATCTATGGCACTTCTTCGTTGTTGCGATTCCATAGTATTATAGGTCCTACATTGACAAATCTTCTATTTAATTCTGTAGCATTTTAATTCTGTGTAATAATACAGGACAATTTATGTTTCATTCCTGCGTGACCAATATAATCTGAACCTACGTTGGGTGCGCAAAAGCCCTTGAATGCAATGGAAGGGGGTGCAACTCTAGCTGATAAGGCTGAATTTAAGGAATGTCTGCGGCTGACCTGGAGCCAGCCTTACATTCTTCAGCTTGTTTTCTCTGCCGGCATCGGTGGTCTTCTTTTCGGATATGATACAGGTACTGTTACATGGCATAGGCTACAACAAAATTAATTTACTGAATTTTGTCAAAGTTCAAGTTTTGCTATTATGTCCTTTTCAATTGTCCATTTATTTACTTTTTAAGTATCTCTGTAGTCTATTAAGTATCATAATGTTGTTTATGTTTCCAAACATTTAGCTCCACTTTGGAAATGCAACACAGATGACAAATTTCGATTCTTTTTAATTAATCTACTGTTTTGCTAGGTGTCATATCTGGAGCACTTCTGTATATTCGAGATGATTTTACTGCGGTCGAAAAGAGCACTGTACTTAGGGTACATTTGGCTTCTCCTGATTCTCACTTTGATTTAACTTTTCACTTTCCGTAGTACTACTGCTTTTCTTCAGAATACAGCATTCCGTGTTGACAAAATCTGATGTGATTTGCCCTGATCTGAAATGCAGGAAACGATAGTGAGTATGGCTGTAGCTGGAGCCATAGTTGGAGCAGGATTTGGTGGCTGGATGAACGACAAGTTTGGAAGGAAGCCTTCCATCTTGATCGCCGATGCCCTGTTCCTCGCAGGTGCCTTGATCATGGCCCTTGCCCCAACACCGTTTGTCATCATTATTGGGAGGATCTTTGTTGGTCTTGGGGTTGGAATGGCTTCCATGACAGCACCTTTGTACATTTCTGAAGCCTCTCCAGCTAGAATCAGAGGTGCACTTGTGAGCACAAATGGACTTCTTATTACCGGAGGGCAGTTCATGGCATACCTCATTAATCTGGCCTTCACCAAGGTTACTCACCTGTGTACACTGAAAGCTCATGCTGTACCATGTCTTTTTCAAGGTGCAGCAGTAATCATATCTCAATGATTGTGTCAGGTAAAGGGAACATGGAGGTGGATGCTTGGCATTGCAGGTCTTCCTGCTTTTATTCAGTTCATATTGATGTGTATGCTACCTGAATCACCAAGGTGGCTATACAGACAGGTCAGTATTTATGTACAGATGCTTTGCTTAAAGAAAAAAAAATATGTACATATGTGTTTAGTTCATTGTTACATGGAAACGTAGATGTACAAGGGAAGTACATCGTTACATATGCACAAATCACAAGTAAATTTTGTAGCAAATTTAACTCTGTCAAGCTAAAAATTGTGCTGGAAATTACTGAATTCTGCACAGGATAGGAAAGAGGAGGCTGAAGCCATATTAAGGAAGATTTACCCCGCGGCTGAGGTTGAAGAAGAGATCGATTCGTTACGCCGATCAATTGAACATGAGAAACAACTGGAGGGCTCCATCGGCGAGCAGAGTCTGGTTGGCAAGCTGACGAAGGCACTGAGCAGCAAGGTCGTCCGCCGTGGGCTCATGGCCGGCGTCATCGCGCAGGTCGCCCAGCAGTTCGTCGGCATCAACACCGTCATGTACTACAGCCCGACGATCGTCCAGCTGGCCGGCTTCGCGTCGAACAACACGGCCATGGCGCTGTCCCTCATCACCTCGGGCCTCAACGCCATCGGGTCCATCGTCAGCATGTTCTTCGTGGACAGGGCCGGCCGCCGTCACCTGATGATCATCAGCCTCGTCGGCATCGTCCTGTGGCTCGCCGTGCTCGGCGGCACGTTCCTCGGCGCCGCGCACCACGCGCCGCCGGTCAGCGACCTGGAGACGCGGGTGTTCGCCAACCAGACGTGCCCGGAGTACAGCCCGAGCGCCCGCTGGAACTGCATGAACTGCCTCAAGGCCCAGTCCACCTGCGGCTTCTGCGCCCACGGAGGAGACAAGGTAACATTCTTGATGTTGTGTTCTTGCTGATCTTGCCATTGATCTGAGGCGTGAGCTTTTTGGACGATCGAGCAGCTCCTCCCCGGCGCGTGCCTGGCGGCGGGCGAAGCGTCGCGGCGGACGTGCCACGCGGGGAACCGGGAGTTCTACACGGAAGGGTGCCCCAACAACTTCGGGTGGCTGGCGCTGGTGGCGCTCGGCGCGTACATCGTCTCCTACTCCCCGGGCATGGGCACCGTGCCATGGATCGTCAACTCGGAGATCTACCCGCTGCGGTTCAGGGGCGTGTGCGGCGGCATCGCGGCGGTGGCCAACTGGGTGTCCAACCTCATCGTCACGCAGACGTTCCTGAGCCTCACCAAGGCGCTGGGCACGTCGGCCACCTTCTTCCTCTTCTGCGCCGTCTCCTTCTTCGCGCTCGTCGTCGTCTTCTTCACCGTGCCGGAGACCAAGGGACTGCAGTTCGAGGAGGTGGAGAAGATGCTCGGGGAGAAGGACTACAAGCCGTGGAAGAGATACCGCCCCGACGTGTCGTCCAAAGGGCGCGACATCGGCCTCTCTGTTCCATGAAAGGAAGAAGAACAGTATTTGGTTACATGTTATTTGGGTTTTAACTAGCAATAATACGTAGGGAAAATGTTTTAAACACTCGGATAGATGTCCACCCGTTTCTTACATGTCATCTAAATGGTTATGAAAAATTTTCAAAAAAATTGACATGATAGTTTAATATGTAATATATCACTTCACAAACATGCAAGTTCAAATTCGACTTCTACAAATCGTAACAAAATAACAAATTTGACTGTGAATATACGTATACTAGTTAGAGTTTGATTTGTTATTTTTGTTACAACTTGTAGAAGTCGAATTTAAACTTGTATGTTTGTGAAGTGATATATTACATATTAACCTATCTTGTGAATTTTTTTTAGAATTTTTTCATAATCATTTAGGTGGCATACAAGAAACGGGTGAACGTCCACCCGAGAGATTAGAATCCATCCTCATAATCTGTACTCAGTTTACATGTAGAGTGGCCGTTGCCAATAGAAATTAATCAGTTGTTTCATTGTGTGACACATTTTAGAGCTTTTTCCCCTGTGCTTAGAACGTTTGATGATTTTTATATAAGTAAATTGCGTCTTGGTCACCTTTTTCTTATCGAAATTTGATCACCTTTATCTTATATTTTTACTTTCGACTAGGCTTTTCTCTTCTTTTTTTTCTTTTTGGTATTTTGGATCACCCTAACTCTTTTGTCTAGCCACATATAACCTCTTCTTGAATAAAAATGTGAGTTGTACATAAATAGATAAGATATTCGGCATGAGGATGGTAATGTGCTTGAGGCTGTTGATTTGCTCGTAAAGAGCGTTTAGACGGCCTATAGTATAAAAATGATACAAATAACTAATTCAAAGTGAAAAGAATGCAAATGATTCAAATTACAATTCACTCCTTTTCACTTTATGTTTCGGCATTCGATTTGTGCTGATAAAAGGTTCACGTAGGAATTGGCTGCTTTTGTGCGAGTTTGGTACATTTGGCAATGGTGGCACCCGTTTGAGAAAATCTTATTCACCTCCCCCCTCCAAAACTCAATTGACAGCCCAGTTGCTTTGCCTCGCCGAAACAACTCGCACTTAACTTGGACCACGCGCTGCAAAGCCTGCAACGCATCGTGCCGTGGTTCCCATATCTCTCCCAACGCCAAGGGGCGAAATGTAGAAAAAACGTGAAGACGAGCATTTCTTTTTGCGCCCGGCATATCCCTCGACCGACTAACGCCAGAACCCGCGGCGTCGTGGCACAAACACCTACACGGCTACACCTCATGAGTCATGATGATCCGTGGGTTCGTTAGGCAGAGCGCGCGTTGCCTCCGCCCTCCGGTAGGCTTTGTAGCCTAAGTTGTCACGGACTCACGGTGCGGGAGCACTCTGCAGGTTAACGTATCGCGATCCAAGAAAGCAAAGCACGGTCTCTCCGGTGCTTTCCGCATCAAGCGCGCACACGCGACGCGACGGTTCCTGTAGTTTCCGCATCAACCACATCCTCGCGACGTCGCGTCGCGCAAGCTAGCCGGCCGATAACTCTGGTGCGGTCCCCGCATCACTACTGCTAGTTTCACGCATGTGGCAAAATGGTAGAGACGGCCACCGTTTTCTCCTTTCGCGTTGCGTCCGCGATCCGATCGATCGATAACGACGTGACACGTGCACATATCCCCCATCCATCAATCCAATCCGATGCGTCTCCCGTTCATACTTCATACATCGACGAAGCACGGAAGAGAGAACGGGAGAGCTCCAGGTGTGCGCACACCGCTAACACAGCTAGCGACACACGCCAGCTCTCACGTCCTTTGCGTGTTCACCCCAGGCACACTGGCTCGCCCCATGCTGCAAATCAAGCTAGCTAGCCTGCACGCTGCACCGTCGTCCATGCTGCTCTCTCCTCGCGCATAAGGACAGGGGCACTGCTGGGCCGGGCGTTTGCAATTTTGCAAAGCGAGAATTCCACACAGGTTACACCAGTATGTACGCATCTTGCTAAACCGATCGATTGATCGAGATCGCTATGGCGGAGGCGGCGGCTAGCAAGGCAGCGCCGACCGATGCGC
This sequence comes from Oryza meridionalis, assembly GCA_000338895.3. Classification (NCBI taxonomy): domain Eukaryota; kingdom Viridiplantae; phylum Streptophyta; class Magnoliopsida; order Poales; family Poaceae; genus Oryza; species Oryza meridionalis. The sequence goes on along the minus strand of CM002527.2, from coordinate 24,946,241 downwards.
TGTCGTCCGTGGCGGCGGAGGCGCCGGTGACGAGAGAACGGCCGGTCCGAGCGGACTTGGAATTGCAGATTCCGAAGCCCTGTGAGTATCTGTTTGCCTCGATGAGATCGGTTACAGCTTTAGTTTTGTCTGTCGATCTAGTTCTAGTTCTGAATTCGGCTGAACAACGATTCTGATCGCAGATTTGGCCCGAGCTCTGGTTGCTCCGGACGTGTACCATCCTGAAGGAACCGAGGGGCGTGACCACCGGCAGAGGAGCGTGCTGCAGCAGCATGTGGCCTTCTTCGACCTGGATGGCGACGGCATCGTTTATCCATGGGAAACTTATGGAGGTACAGAATATAGCTCCATTAGATGTTGCTTTGGAAAAAAATGGTTAAACGGCTATTGCTCGGACGAATAAAGTCTTTGTATTGGAAGATCATTCAGCCCGATAGAATCATATTCTACAATATTTTCACATCTCTTTTATTGTGACGGTGGTATCTCCGTTTCACCTTCACAATATTAGTCCGAACATTACTTTTGGAGGGGTACAAAATGTTTGATGAAAAGGTGTACAAATTACAGGACTACGGGAATTGGGCTTCTACGTGATTGTTTCGTTCTTTTTGGCGATAGCGATAAACGTTGGTCTAAGCTACCCAACTCTGCCAGTAAGTCCAAAAGCAACTTTTTTTTGGGGGTCTTTACAAAGAAGATGCCAAGATGGTATATATTTCTCTGCACTAGACATTGAAAATTTGATCGACCGTGCAGAGCTGGATACCATCTCTCCTGTTCCCTATACACATAAAAAACATCCACAGGGCTAAGCACGGCAGCGATAGCTCGACGTACGACACCGAGGGAAGGTAAACCATCGACCCATTGCACACTGCTAGTTGTTGTAGACTTGTAATAATCCAGTACTTACAAGGTGACATTTCATTGCCTTTTTTGTCCTGAAACTACGAAAGGTTCATGCCGGTCAATTTCGAGAGCATCTTCAGCAAGAACGCCCGCACGGCACCGGACAAACTCACGTTCGGCGAGATCTGGCGGATGACCGAAGGCCAAAGGGTGGCGCTCGACTTGCTTGGGAGGTGAGAACAGCTGATCAACACTCCTATATATGCAGCAACGATACTTACCTAGCGATTGCTTTGCCGTTCGTTCTCTGAATGCTTCCTACCTCTGCATGCTGGATTGCTGCTGTAAATACATGCGTGCGTTCAGGATTGCGAGTAAGGGGGAGTGGATATTGCTCTACGTGCTTGCGAAAGATGAGGAAGGATTCCTCCGGAAGGAGGCTGTTCGCCGCTGCTTCGATGGGAGCCTATTCGAGTCGATTGCCCAGCAGAGGAGGGAGGCACATGAGAAGCAGAGGTAGCCTCCTAATTTCATCGTCCCGGGACCTGGGATGTGCTTTATTGCTTCTGTGTGTTGTGGTGTGGACTATAGCTATAGCCACATCATGTTTGTCCATCTGAAAAAACAATGGAAATAAGGTTTACCGGTTGGAACATACTACATGTACTATCCATGTGATTATTGAAATGTGTCTGTAACCTGAAAGTGTGATTGACATATAAAATTTCTGTGATTGAAGCAAAGTTAAGCATTACTAAATGTGTATTTTGATTAGTACTCCCTCCACCGGATGATAGAAGAGAGTATGCTCCCTTTTTTTTTTCAAAAGTGAGAAAGTGGAAAAGGGACAAAGCATAGTATAAAGGGGGAAATTGCGAAATCCTCCCAACAAATCACTTGAAATTTGATATTTCATCTCATGTATCAATTTGTTGTAAATGCCCACGTATTATTCAGTTTGCAACAGAACTAAGTAGGTGTGTAGGCATTTGCAACATAAATGATTTATAAGGTAAAATATCAAACTTCAAGTAACTTATGGGTATAAAATGTAATGGTTGAAGAATAAAATAGTACAAAAGCTGGTAGGGAAATATTCTAGTAGAAAATATCGTGGGTGGGGAATAAAAGTACAAAAGGTGATATATGCAATGAATAAATTATCTCGGGAATATATAATCCGTTATATTATGAGATAAAATTAAAGGATATAATCCTTTATATTTTAAGACGGATGAGTGTCATGTAAGTCTAGCGCGTTATATTCACTAATTTTGTATAATTATTATTTCCTTAAAAATTGAAAGAAAATGGGATGTCCCCTACCTTGGCATGTAACTCTGTATATTATATATCTCATATTTCTACCCAGAGTTCTTCCCCCTAAGATATTGTTCGGTTAATTTTTCTCAATAGTATTGAGAGGGATTATAAAAAACAATTCCACGTTTATTAAATTCCATCCAACCTACCTATCTATCTATTATATTATTAAGACAACTCGAAAAAGAGGCACCACGTTCGTAGTGGAGGCTAGAAATTCCCACATTAATCGAAGAGAAAGAAAAAAAAAGAAAAGAAGAGTCCAAGTAGGAATACAATCTAAAAATACCTGAAATTCAGAATTAAAAATAAGCAATATTGAAAGAAGTTGCCATATAAGAACCCAATACGAGATTAATCAAAATTCGAAATAAAAATAAAATAAAATCCAAAATTAGAAAAGGAAAGAAGAGTCCAAGTAGGAATACAATTTAAAAATAGCTGAAATTCGGAATTAAAAATAAGCAATATTGAAAGAAGTTTCCATATAAGAACCCAATACGAGATTAATCAAAATTCAAAATAAAAATAAAAAAATCCAAAATTAGAAAATGAAAGGAGAGTCCAAGTAGGAATATAATCTAAAAATAGCTGAAATTCGGAATTAAAAGTAAAGAATATTAAAAGAAGAGTCCATATAAAAACCCAATACGAGATTAATTAAAATTCGAAATAAAAATAAAAATAAATCCGAAATTAGCAAAATAAAATAAAATAAGAGTTAAGCAGGAATACAATTTAAAATTAGCTGAAATTCGGAATTAAAAATAAGCAATATTGAAAGAAGAATACATATAAGAACCCAATACGAAATTAATTAAAATTTTGAATAAAAAATAAAATAATATCCAAAATTAGAAAAATTAAAAGAGAGTTCAAGTAGGAATACAATTTTAAAACAACTGAAATTGAAAATAAAAAATAAAAATATTAAAAGAACATAATACGGTATTAACTAAATTTTTTTAAAAAAATAAGAGTAAATTTCACAAAACTATAGATACTATGACCAAATTATCACAAAACTACAGATTTAACTCGGTGTATCACAAAACTATACATTTAACACCAAATTTATCACAAAACTATACATTTAAGATAAAGTGTCACAAAACTACATATTTAGTAACTAAATTATCACAAAACTACAGGTTTAGAATCAATTTAATCACAAAGTATTGATGTTTATAGCTCCACCATAACAATGGTGCTTGGGATTTAAACTCCAAAAGTTGTAGATTTGTGATAAGTTCAATATTAAATATGCATTTTTATGATACTTAATCTAAAATCTGTAGTTTTATGATAAATTTGGTGTTAAATATATAGTTTTGTGATACAACTCCTTAAATTTGTAGTTTTGTGATAATTTGGTCAAAATACCTGTAGTTTTGTGAAATTTACTCAAAAAATAAATTCTAAAATTAGAAAAAGAAAAATAATATTTCAATTAGGAATACAATTTATAAATAACTAAAATTTATGATAAAAATAAAGACTATTGAAAGAAAAGACCATCTAAAACACATAACGAGATAAATTAAGTAAGAGGTCTATAAAGTAGTAGAGTGGTGGCGGTTGATACGACATATAAAAATTGTTAATAAAACACCAAACAGAATCCTAATGACGATTAAAAGGAGGGACGTTAGGTAGGCCGTGAAACAAACAAGTAAGGCAGTTGCTGGGACTTCTAGAAAGTAAAAAAAAAAAACCCCATTGATAATCATATTCGATTTTTAAAATCTCAATAACAGTAAAAAGGAGAAGCAGAGCCGCCGACGGTTGACGGGACTTCTAGAAAATAAAAAATGAATTCCAACGATAATTATGTTCGATTTTTAAAATCACAATGACAATAAAGAGTAGGCGACGGACGAGTTGTAGAGGGGTATAGTGGCATCGTTTGATGGGACTTCTAAAAATTATAAAAAATAAAACTGCAAGTCCAATTTTTAAAGGTTCGGAACTTCCAAAAAGTAAAAAAAAACCCAATGATAATCATGTTCGATTTTAAAATCTCAATGACAATAAATAAGGGAGGCAGCGGACGAGCCGTAGAGGAGTTTAATGGCAAAGCCGCTGATGGTTTAGCCGGACTTCTAGAAAGTAAAAATGAACCCAAACGATAATTATGTTCGATTTTTAAAATCTCAATGACAATAAAGAGAAGGAACAGTGGACGGGCCGTAGAGGAGTATAATGGCAACATTCGATGGGACTTTTAGAAATTATAAAAATGAAACCCAATAGGACAATAAACTCTAAAACCTATAAGATCCAAATTTAACAGGTTCCAAAGAGAATGAATAGCAACAATGATAGATCGAGCAAGCAAATAAAAAAGGATATGACAGAAGTAACGGGTAGCAACTGATGTAACTTTTAAAAATTATAAAATTAGAAATACAGGAATGATAAGATTTGGTCTTTCAAAGTCTTAAGACAACGAGATAACTATTTAATAAATTTTAAGTAAAATCATATAAAGGGATATAATGGCATCGTTTGATGTGACTTCTAAAAATTATAAAAAATGAAACTGCATGTCCAATTTTAAAGGTTCGGAACTTCCAAAAAGTAAAAAAAAAACCAATGATAATCATGTTCGATTTTAAAATCTCAATGACAATAAATAAGGGAGGCAGCGGACGGGCCGTAGAGGAGTATAATGGCAAAGCCGCTGATGGTTTAGCCGGACTTTTGGAAAGTAAAAATGAACCTAAACGATAATTATGTTCGATTTTTAAAATCTTAATGACAATAAATAGAATGAACAGTGGACGGGCCGTAGAGAAGAATAATAGCAATGTTCGATGGGACTTCTAGAAATTATAAAAACGAAACCCAATAGGACAATAAACTATAAAACCTATAAGATCCAAATTTAACAGGTTCCAAAGAGAATGAATAGCAATAATGATAGATCGAGTAAGCAAATAAAAAAGGATATGACAGAAGTAACGGGTAGCAACTGATGTAACTTTTAAAAATTATAAAATTAGAAATACAGAAATGATAAGGTTTGGTCTTTCAAAGTCTTAAGACAACGAGACAACTATTTAATAAATTTTAAATAAAATCATATTAAAAATATATAATTTTATATAGGTGCTAGCCGTGTAATTGCACGGGTCACCCAGCTAGCTGCGACTAATCGAACAATGCCTTATCGAGGCATCGATGGGACCATGGGCTGCAAAATGCACACCCGAACGGTCGGACCAAGAATTTCCTTAGCCTGCCATATTTGGAAAAAGTACACCGAAGATCCTTCGACTTGCGATCGAGTTGTAAAATCATCCTCGAACCGTAAAACCGGATTCAACACACCCATCAACTTACAAAACTAGTGTAAATTAGGTCCCTCGGCGGTTTTTGACTCTGGTTTTATCCGATGTAACAGCTGACTCAGTGTGGGACCACGGGGTCCCACACGTCAGCCTCTTCATCCCCTCCCCTCTCCACCTCTCTTCCTCTCTCCTCTTATTTTCTCACTGGCAACCCAGTCGGCGGGTGGGGAGGAGGCCGGTGGGGAGGCGGGAATCCGGTGGCGAGGCGGCGCCGACAGGCGACGACGCGACGGTGGCGGCAACAAGCGGCGACGACGCGGGAGCAAGAGGGCCTCCACCCACGCCAACGCCACTGCTGTCGCCGACGGCGCGGGCGCCAGATCCCGCCGTCATGGCTCCTTGTCGACCCCCGGCGCTGGCGGTAGAGACGACCGGTGGAGGCGGGTCGGCGTCGACAGGGAGCGGCATGGCGGAGGCTGCCCAAGGTGACGGTGCGGTGGGCGAAGGTGGTCGTGCTGATCAACAGGAACTCGGCGACGGCTAGACTCCAGCCGCGACGTCGGGGCGGACTCGCCCCCGAGAGAAATCTGCCGCAGCCGCCGGCGCCCGTCCCCAGTCCGGTCGACCTCAATGTCCTTGGACCGTCGGCCGGTACCCGGTGACCGCCTGGCCACCACTCTCGCCGGTCCCGCCGCGCCATCCTTCACGCTGACCGCCGCCGACTCCCGCCGGTCTATCCCGTCTGCGCCGGCCTTGGCGTCCACCTCCGCTCGCGCTGCTCCAGGGAGAGGTCCGCCACCGGTCTCCATCACCGCCCGGGGGGTTCTGTCTCGCCGCCGCAGCCTGGCGGGCTCGTGGCGCCGCCGTCGCTTGAGCCACCACACCACCGGACACCGGATATCCTCCGCCATCTGCTCCCTCCGCCGCCGACCGGGTCATGGTCCCCTGGCTGTTCCCTGCCATCGCCCGTCAACTCTCTCTCTCTGGTGCTTCTCTATGCGGCAGGCAGGGAGAAAAAAAAGGAGTGAGAGGCAGGGGTATGTGGACTTGGTCCACGGAGGCTATTCAACAAGGGGAGGGAAAGAAGAGACCGACATATGGGACCCACATGGGTCCCATGTTGAGTCAGCTGCCACATCATATAAACCCGGAGTCAAAAACCGCTGAGGGACCTAATATGTACTAGTTTTATAAGTTAAGGGATATATTGTATCTTTTTATGGTTCAAGCACGATTTTGTAACTCGATGACAAGTTGAGAGACATTCGCTATACTTTTTCCGCCATATTTCTCTTACTACCTGATATGAGCTCGTTCATTAATTGGGCCCGGCCCATGGTTTAACCTTACCTGCAACGATGCAGACTTGCGATACAGAGCAACGTGCAAGTGCAACGAGGCAACGTCCCCCTGCTTCTGTACCATCTGGGATTCTGGGTCGGCGTGACGGATGGGACAAGATTGCTACCCCCTGTTGGCTTCCTGAGGCGTACGCCGCGTACCCCGAGGAAGCGTGATGCCGAAACGGAAACACGAAGACTCGCGACACGAGGACGTACGCTCCCCTCTCTGTCCACCGAGCGACACGTTACGGCCGCGCGACTCCGAGCGCCATGCACGCGCCCACGTCGCGCCACCGTGCCCTTCCCGGTGGACACGTCGCCACGCGCCCATCGCGACGTCCTATATATCCCCGCCGCGGCCGCGACGCTGCCTCGTGCACCGCCGCTACACGTTGCAACTGCGACTAGTCGATCTCTCAAAGATTACGAGCTCCTCACAGGGAATCGACTGTGTTCAAGTCGTTTGTGTCGCGCCAAGCGGAAGCGGAGGGATGCAGGGGACAACGACGACCAAGGCCGGGCGCAACGGCGACCGCGCCGGCACCGAAGCCCCGGGCGCGACGAGGGCGACTGACGGGAGGGGCGGCACCGCCGTGGCAGCCCGCAAGGTCGGGGACATGCGCGGCGTGTCGGGCGTGGAGGCCAAGGACTCGCTGACCATCGTCGCGCTGCAGTCGCCGGTCACCGTCGAGCGCCCCGTCCGCGGCGACCTCGAGGAACACGTCCCCAAGCCATGTAAGCACAAATGCGATGCCTTCTCGAGTACACATCTCTTCTCCATATAGTCGAATACTTCAACAGCAATACAATTAGCTGAAGACGAAGATGCGTCTCTCGTTGTTTGATGATCAGATCTTGCGAGAGCGCTGGCGGCGCCGGACATCTACCACCCCGACGGAACCACGACGGAGGATCACGAGCACCACCACCTCAGCGTGCTGCAGCAGCACGTCGCCTTCTTCGACCGCGACGACAACGGCATCATCTACCCGTGGGAAACCTACGAAGGTACAGTATATATTTGACCCAAATGAGTTACTACTAACATTCATTTGATCGCCATCTTGCAATCAAATGGCATGATCGGTGCACTGACGGATCCTGCAGGGTGCCGTGCGCTTGGGTTCAACATGATCATGTCCTTCCTCATTGCTCTGGTCGTGAACGTGTCCATGAGCTACCCCACGCTGCCTGTGAGTGAGCTGATCTATCTTGGGTGATTCTGACTTGAGCGCGCGATAGCATCCCAAACTCCTCTTTTTTTTTTTTAACTGCGATCATTGTAGGGCTGGCTGCCGTCCCCGTTCTTCCCGATCTACATCCACAACATCCACAGGAGTAAGCACGGGAGTGACTCTGGTTCCTACGATAACGAGGGCCGGTAATCATACATCCTCTTCTGAATTTCGTCAGTCTCGCTGCTGCCCAGAATACTGATCCGAACATTTCGCGCGGGGGGTAGGTTCATGCCGGTGAACTTCGAGAACATCTTCAGCAAGTACGCGCGCACGTCCCCTGACAGGCTCACCTACAGGGAGGTGTGGCAGATGACCGAGGGGAACCGCGAAGTGCTCGATCTCTTCGGCTGGTAAGCCATCATCAGTCTTTTAACACACCAGATGTGTTCAAATAGACAATGCAGTACTCTCAATTGATAGATGATACTGAAATTGGTTTTGTTTGCGACGTGTGTGTAGGTTCGCGGCGAAGCTGGAGTGGACGATCCTGTACGTGCTGGCGAGGGACGAGGAAGGGTACCTGGCGAGGGAGGCCATCCGGCGCATGTACGACGGGAGCCTGTTCGAGTACGTGGCGATGCAGCGGGAGCAGCACGCTAAGATGTCCTAGATTAGCTTAGTTAGCTACTGGATCGGTCTGTGGATGTGAGATCGAGCCTGTGACGCAGGGAACATGCAACGGTGCTCTGCCTGCCGGCTTAGGTCTGGTGTTCTCTTTCTCTGGGTGATAACAAAAAAACACCCAGATGCGTGTCGTGTCTGCTTGTAATTAACTTTGTATCTTGATGCAAGAGAAATAAGAATAACGTGTGGGAGGATGCAATATGCGCGAGTACACAATGTTGCTACTTGCACTGTTTTGCACTTCAATCGGATCATCTTCTCCTGGTGCTGTGCTTGCGGCGCGCGATGGCTGCGGATTATGATCATCTTTACTTCTGTCCTTGGCGTGATTGGGCCGCGGACCGGTAGAGCGGTGGCTGGTTGCGTACATTGACTAGCAATCGGCTCTGCACCGAGCACCAAGGCCCGACTATGCATCTAGCCAACGCACGCTCGCGCGTGTGCTTTGGTTAATTGTCACGTTGTTCGGTTACTAACGTGATCTATGAAAGCCAGAAATTTTGGCGTCGCAACCATAGTCGGCGTCGCAATGCTGCTCGTGCTCGGTTGTTAGCGTGTGGCCTGCGAGGTCGGGAAATCGAATCATGCGCAGTTAATGTTTCTTTTCAGTAATTTAATTAATATGTATCTTCTAAAATCTTCAACTCGGCCTATTAGCTCAGCTGGTTAGAGCGTCGTGCTAATAACGCGAAGGTCGCAGGTTCGAGACCTGCATGGGCCAATTTTTGTATTTTTTTTCTTTTTCTGTTGGTAGTACATCGTTTTCCTTTTTCTCTTTCTTAGTACACTTTGCAAATTTCTGATTCTGAAACATTTTTCTTTTCTGTTGGTAGTACATCGTTTTCCTTTTTCTATTTCTCAGTACACTTTGCAAATTTCTGATTCTGAAACATTTTTATACTGCTGGTACATATTCAAATTTGTCAAACATTGTTTTCTTCTCTTTCATATCAGTACATTTTCAAATTTCTGAAACAATTTACTGGGTACAAATTCAAATTTGTCAAACATTGTTTTCTTCTCTTTCATATCAGTACATTTTCAAATTTCTGAAACAATTTACTGAGTCCCAAAATTTCTATTGGTACATTTCAAATTTCTGAAACAATTTAAGATATTTATGCATTTTCTGCATGTAAAGACTTTTTTTTAGAGGACATGTAAAGACATCTGAATATTGTTTTCTTCTCTTTCATGTCAGTACATTTACAAATTTCTGAAACAATTTACTGAGTCCCAAAATTTCTATTGGTACATTTCAAATTTCTGAAATAATTTAAGATATTTATGCATTTTCTGCATGTAAAGACTTTTTTTTTAGAGGACATGTAAAGACATTTGAATGTTGGTAGTTGCTACATAGTATGGTAGCAGTGGAATAGGGTTGGTGAGTGGACAAATGCCAAGCATCCATGTATAAGGTCTCTTCACTTTGATGCCAGCCCGAGGAAACCTTTGCACGCCTCCGTTACCTTTTAGGAGGCCTACGCCCCATAGAAACTGTCTACCTGAGACTGTCTCTTGGCCCGCGGGTCTAAGACAAGGTTAGAATCCGAGCTCTTCCAGAGTGGTATCTCACTGATGGCTCGGGCCCTCAAAAAAAACCTTACCAAAATTTGGCAACTTACCGAAATTTTGGCAGGGTTTCTTATATAGTTACCAAAATTTAGCAGCAAACTAAATGTAGCCACTTTTTTGATAACTTTATTAAAATTTGGTTAGGTTAAAAATAACATCAAAGTGAACAGTCATATAATCTCAGCTTCCCAGGAGGATTGGGCCCTTATACTTCGGGGGCTTTTGGGCCGTTTCCTGTGGGCTTCTCCTTGTGCGTGTCACCGGCCCTCGCCGCCGCCGTCAACAGGACACGCCCGCGCAATCAGGGGGAGAGCGAGCACACTATGCTGCGGGCGGCGGCGTCGAGGTGCGCCCGCGGCGCCATCCGTCGGCTCTCGTCGGCGGCATCCCCGGCTGCTGTCGCCGCGGGCTCTCGGCGCCAGCCTCCTCTGGACGAAGGGGACTGGTCCTACCACCGGGAGTGGTGGGGCGAGGACGAGGGCCCCGGCGAGGGGGCGCACACCGTCTTCCGCCGCCACTCCGAGCACGGCAACGGCGTCGTATCCGTCTCCGCGTACCCCGCATCCCGCCCGGTAAGCCTCGCCTCTGTTTTCCGGCTTGATCTGCTTCCTTGCTGGGGCCGGAGAAAGGAAAGGATTGAAAAACTTATGAAGCGGGGACAGGAACTCGTTAGCGAGACAGTACAGCTTCCGTTCTTCAAATGTTTGCAACTTAGGCCTCAGATTTCTCTGCAGAGATTGGGCTTTTGCAATCGTGCTGTTTTCAGTCAAAAGCTTGCTCTTTTGGTGTAGTTTCAGTTTCAGGCAAAGCGTTTAGGTCTATGGCAACACTTGTTCTCCTAATCTAGATGTGCCTATGGAGTATGGCCTATTCAGCAATCACTGTGGAAGCTCTACCGTTAATAAATTTCTAGCTTGTTAGCCATGATTTAGCTTTTTATGATGAATTGATGATATCTGTTTTGCATTCATGTTGAGACTAACTGTTGTGCAGTTCAGGCCAGTGACGAGTGGACAGTAACAGAGAGATGGCTTCAAGAAAGGAACGCAAGAATATACCCAAATTCATTTGGTGCCAACCAGTTTAAGATACTAGGTTACCAGTGGCGAGTAATGCGGTTCAATGATCATACGCGGCAAAGTGTTGCCAAAGTAATGGCCTGCTACAGGTCTTCGGGTGACACGGGGATGTACTTGATGCAGCAACCACATTGTTTGGCTGTTCCTTGTGAGTTCACTTCAATCTTTTGATGAAATCTTGATGACCATAATAGGTCAGTGTTAGGTTTTACTTCACGGTATCATTTATATCTGTTAATCCACAACACAGAAAAATCCATTCATATGCACAACACATACTTCGTGGTAGTCAAATGATATCAGTAAAATGATTCCCCTGATTATTTATTTGCTACAAGATTGCAAGTGCAAGTTACTTAGATGTCATTATCATCAAAATATGGTTGCCTGCACATGCATCAAAGTCTTCAATGATAAAGTAAAGCAATTGGGTTGACTTCTGCATTTTATCTTTTGCTTCCTCACCATATTACACATCTGACAGAAGGTATTTACAGATGTTAAGAGTATGGTATCAGCAGGATTGACAGCACTACCTAGTTGTTCTTATGATCTCCATCAAGCAGTTTCTGGACAGTACAATATGAAAATTCTTTGTATTGGCCATGGTGGTGGTAGCTTACCATTGTTTTTGGCTAGCAAATTCAGAGGTAAATATAGTCACTAGCCTCAAGAATGCTCATTCCCTAGCTAGTACGCCACATATGAAAATTTCAGTTTTCCGATATTTTGCTTCCTGCAGTCTGTAGTCAAGCTACACCTAACTTGTTTAACTGCAAAATTGCCAACTTTTATTAGTTCATAAAAAACGTATTCCTTTTACAAAACTGCTTGAATTCAGATCGTTGATACTCAGTGGTTTTGTCCTGCCAGATTTTCTTAATTTGCTGGAGTCTAAAATTCAAATTATGTAGCTTTGCACTTGATACATATGTTTGATCATATATCGACTCTTTCAGGTGCTGTTGTTCATATTGTGGAAATTGATCCAGTTGTTGCTTCGGCTTCAATTGATTCTATGGGTTTCCCCTCATTACCTGTGAAAGGGTTACCAGCGGAGCCCACGAAGCCTGCCAATGGCAATGAGCTGTTGTGGGGAGGCATCCATGACCGGCTTTTCCTCCATATCGCCGACGCCGAAGATTTCGTTGCGAACGACAGCAATGTATACGATCTGGTCTTCATCGATGCGTATGACGGCGACGACATATTTCCTCGCAAGCTCTGGGACGCAGAGGGAACATTCCTCAAGAACCTTGAGAAGAAAGTCCACCCTGTCCATGGCACCGTGGTGGTGAACCTACACTCTGACTCAGAGCTATCTGTTGCTGGTGTGGAGAAAACCTCCTCTGTGGATAGCATACTTCCGCTGGGCAAGCATGTCTCCCAGGTCTGCAGGGCGTACAAGCAGCATTTCGGGCTAGCCTTCACAGCGGCCGTCCCTTGGCTCTGCAACATCACCCTCGTCGCCTGCCGTGACAGGGCCATAGCACGCGGTGCACGGCTTGGGCTTAGCCGTAGGGACTTTGTTCTTGGCAAGCTCCTGTCGAAATCGAACATGGTCGAGCACGCGCTGGACCTGCCGTTCCCTTGTCTGCAGTACATCAAGAATGGTTTCACGCTAGTCGATTGATGCTTGTAGGATCATTTTTCTTTTTCTCTCGTCAGCGTAACTAGCCTTCTCATTTTCTCTCTGGTGTCGTTTTTGTTTGACGATTTGTGTCAAGTAATCCTTTTGCCCCAAAGCTTGTGCGGTGCATTTGCTGCTTACACGGCATTTTGACTATGCGTGTAGTACTCATATATATTATGCCTTTTGACTTGTGGCCACGGAGTCAGGGCCGTGCACGTGGAGGTAGGCTAAACCGGAGGCCACGGTGATCGTTCAGCTGCATGTCCATGCCCACGAGGTTCTCGCGGTCACCAAGCCAATCCAACGACTCAACGAGATAAGATCTCGGCCAAGTGGCCCAAAAATCTAGCGGCTTCTCCGAAAGAAAGGCTAAGCAACTGCACACTAGCAAGGGCTGTATGCACGTCGTTGAAAACGAGAGGTCAAGCAACTGAGCAAGAGTCACGAGATCAGTGAGATATCTACATGAACTTGTACGTATGATTGAACTTTTTTTTTTGTTTCTAGACAGAGCAAACGCTGCCGATCTCAATCTCGAGGGGTTTTCTTTCCTTGTAAAACCGATGAGGATTCACGTGCATGCACCAACTTGAACACGCTTTAATGCCTTACCAGCAAGTCTGAAAACAACCATGCCGACGGATTAAACTAACACGGCTCGATCCATCATGTGATATAAATGAAGACACTGGAGGTGAGATCTCGAGGAATTTGATGCCAAGCTATAGCTAGAGACGACGCGGAGACGGTGTGAGAGAGACGAGACGATGCTGCTGAGGAGCTCGTCGACGCCGTTCCTGCACTCCTTCCTCTCGCCGTCGTCGGCGGCGGCGTCGCCGTCCTCTCTCCAGCTGCGGCGAGCCTTCTCCGACGGCCACCTGCCTTCCCTCCACCCGTCCTCCGACGGTGGTGGTGGTGGCAAGAATAATACCGCCGGCCTCCACACGGAGCTCTCCTTCTCCATCTACAACACCTTCAACAAGATGGCGCCACCGCCGGTGCAGGAGCAGGACGACGTGGTGGAGCAGGAGGAGGCTGAGCAGCAGCAGCAGCAGGCTCCCGGGCAGCCGGAGCTGCCGCTGTTCCTGGCGAGGGGCCTCGGGATCGACCGCATCGCTTCCGGCCTGTTCACCGCCGGCGGCGGCGGCGGCAAGGGTGGCGCGGGGAGGATGAGCGCCGTGGAGGAGGAGCACGCCGAGAAGGTGGCGGCGCTCGACGCGCAGTACAAGAGGATGATGGACGAGCAGCCGGGCGACGCGCTGTTCCTGCGCAACTACGCGCAGTTCCTGCACGAGGTATATATATCTGTACTAAAAGAACCCATCGATCAAGCACGGCACACCTGGTATAATGCTGTGAAACATCGTGATCAATGGTTCTCGTAAACTCGTGGATTCATAAAGTTTGATTACCATATCATCACTGGATGATCGATCAGGTGAAGGGCGACGCGAGGAGGGCGGAGGAGTACTACTCGCGCGCCATGCTGGCGGATCCCACCGACGGCGAGATCATGTCGCAGTACGCCAAGCTGGTGTGGGAGGTGCACCGCGATCAGGACAGATCCCTCACCTACTTCCACAAGTCCGTGCAGGCCGCGCCGCACAACAGGTCGGTACTCGGTTCTCGGTAGCCACCCGCGCGCCTCGGCGCTCTGCGTACATTTCGTCGGAGTATTACACCGATCAGATGGAGGAGCGCTAACCGTGGTGGCGTGTTTTTTTTTTTCTTTGGTTCTGGAATTGGCAGCAATGTCCTCGCCGCGTACGCCAGCTTCCTGTGGGAACAGGACGACGACGACGACGACGACCTCGAAGAAGGCGAGCAGGACGCCGGGGCGGTGCAGCCAGGACATGTGAGGCAGCTGGCTTCCGTGGCCGTTTGATCCGTGCGAGACGGGTTGACAACGTGCTAAATGCGTTGTGCTTTCTACTACTAAATGCGCTGTGCTTACAAACCGAAGAATAAATAACACTGCGGTTGGAAGTTGGATGTAACTATATCAAGCAGTTCTATCTCTTTTTTTTTTCTCGAATCAAAACCGAAGAATGTATTTTGCATTTACCCCAAAGTTGTTTGCTTTTGCCTCGCGGTGCAATCTCGTTGCTTCGCCCGGCAAAAGAAGAGTCTCGCCCATTCCTGACGCCGGAGAATGGCACGGAGATGGGCACATGCATCAGTATCAGCGCATGGCTTCATGCATCAAGGCAGCTAGCGAGTGAGACCTGTGCGTGCGACTGGGCGGTAGATGGACACCGGCCATGTGATTGTTCGCCGCCCAGTGCACGAGCTCGAGCCAAGTGGCACTGCTCCACGCACAAATTAGAATGAACTAATGAAGCAGTGAACCAATATACTATGTTAAGAGTCTAAGAGATAACAAGAGATTTTATAAGCTAACTAGTAACATGCCCGTGCTACGCAACGGTGGCATAATATTTGGTTAATAAATCATTAAATTTCATGAAAGTAAAATTAATTTTCTTAGAATCGGTCCAATTGAGCGGAAATTCAGTGCAAGTCATATAAAAATAGATTTAAGACAATGCAAAATTATCATATTGTCTGGAAAAATAATAATTAAGAACATCCACAATTATATATAATCACTTTAATACATATTTGAAGATAACATATGCCCACATAAAAAAATGATAAAGGGCTATTCCATTAACATGTGGGCATAAACAGGTAACCAGGTGGAGCAGGGCTGCTACAGCAAGTGATTGGAGCTTATCTTTCCCTGGGCGTTCGGTGTGACCAAGTAGATAAAAAGAGAACTTCAGAAAAGAATATCAACACAGATAGAATGAAATTTTTCTCTAGAAGAACAATACTGCTCGACCACAATGAGTAAATTTGAAGGAAAAAAAAATCAAATCTGCTCATAGATGGGGGCAGTAGGACGCGTGGAAGGGCTTCAATGTAACGGCAAAGATGTGAGGCGGCTGTAGGTAGGACGGTGATAGTCAATGCAGTAGGGATGCCAACCTACTTCTCATAGGGGAGGCTGTGCTCTCCATCAGTCTTCAGGGACGACGCAAGTC
Source organism: Oryza meridionalis (assembly GCA_000338895.3). Classification (NCBI taxonomy): domain Eukaryota; kingdom Viridiplantae; phylum Streptophyta; class Magnoliopsida; order Poales; family Poaceae; genus Oryza; species Oryza meridionalis. The sequence goes on along the minus strand of CM002527.2, from coordinate 24,930,231 downwards.
ATCACTATCGATGCTGTTGATCTGCTGGATTGTACATTGAACAGCAACAAGATGAATTTCATGAGCATAAATGGTAAAATAATGTAGCTACATTCTCTTTCTGAATCTACCCAATTTAACTCTCTTGCAAAGTTGTATAGCCAATATTTTAAGCCATACTTTCTGTCTGAATAAAAAGATAAAAAGATAAAGTGTTGATCTGTCTGAATCCTAAACTTGAAAACAATATCGTGAGCCATAATTTCTTCCAAAAAAAGTTACAACCAGTAGTATTTGGATTCTTTTTACTGTATATTGACCTAGCTACTATTCTCTGCAAGTTTAAGATTCAGCCCTCCGTCTTTAGTCCATAAATGTTCCTCTTATTATTTTATTCTCTGATAACATCAAGGATGTTGGTGTGGAACCTCAACATCCATCATACAGGTAGTGAAACAGAACTATCTTAATTAGATAAATAACTATATGCTTCTTATACCTACTATCTTAAGAAGAAGGATAACTACATGCTTTTTATACCTCAATTTTGTCACCAGAAAGCTCAATTTCTATTGGGTCCTGTATGAACTGTAGGGAAGGATCCTGGGTGACAACCAATTGCTAAACTGATTGGTGAATAATGTGAATGGACCTTTTTTTTTCATTCAGTAGGCAAGCCTCAGTTTTCATAAATGTGTTTTTAGCTTCCTTCGTACACTTTAAATGAAGACGCAACAAAAAAAAAGGTTCATCATTATCCCCTTGTCCAAAATGCCAACTTTTTCAAATATGTTTTCCTCGTATTAGTCCAAAATGTTCTAGCTAAGAGCATCAGACAAAAACTTAATCAACGGTTGTTACCAATTCATGACCATGAAAAGGTTCGAGACGCAATCCAAATGACAAACATGAGATTTTGAAAAAAAGGAAATGGCCATGGCACATTTCTACTGAAGTAAGTATGTCTGTGGAATGCATGTAGCTATAAAAACCATTTGTTGTGATATAATATTTGATAGTGTACAGCTAACATGCGGTTAAATTCAGTAGTACTTTAGTGACAAGAAGAAATTTTTTACCATAACAAAAACCAAGTCCTAACAGCCAATGTCGAGCATAATTATAGAACATCTGTCGGCAGCAAGGCAGAAACATTTTCTCCTTGCAGGAGGTATGGACTGATAGTTTCAGCAAGGTCTGCAAATACACTGATGAAAGGCCTAAATACTTTATGAGAAAAAGTAGTCAACAAGGTTATTATTCTAATTTCTCTGCCACTAAATTCAATTACTAAAAGTCAAACATGATTTCTTCAAATCGGAACTAATTTCAACAAAAAGAAAAGCAGAGCATTTCTGAATCTAACACCTAACAGTAGAGTATTTTCTGAAGATCAGTTCAGGAGCAATCAATTAATTAGTCCCAATTCTTGCATGGATTAGGATCACATAGATGGTCCATAGAGCAAATCTTAGGAGCTGACCAATGTTCATCTAAGTTGACCGCTAAATGCTAATGAACTTAAAAATCCTAGAGTGTTTTAGACTTTCAGTTGCCATGGAGTAAGTTAGTATCTGATAGAATTGAACTTGTGGCCACATATTTTGTGAATTTGATGGTAGTTCGCATACCATCGATGGTAAACAACCCATATGAGCACCAAAAGGATTCATCACTGTGAGGATCACCACCACTGGGATTTGGGTCGCCGCCAACTGGGCTGCTAAGAATTTGACAGTCAGGATCCAGTTGCTAAGAATTTGCAATAGCTCATAAAAGAACATGACAGCAAAATTTCCATTAGAGTAAGTTGCGTACACAAAGTACATGGGCACAGTGCACCTCCAGGTCGCCATGCCCTTAACATAAGCAATCTAGTGGCTGATGACAAAATTCCTCCTTGTTGTGCTTCTGCAAAGGATGAAGAAGTAACATTTGCAGGAAAAGGTAGGCGTCCATAGATCCTATACAGCATATACATAAGACAAATGTTGAAAAAAAATCACTCAAAGATTGTACCATGCGACCACCCGACACCGACCCCGCCGCTACACCCGCTCCCAGGCGGCACGAGCACGACGCCGAAGCGGCGGCGGTGGAGGGAGGCACCGCTGGCGATGGTAGAGGGGGAGATGATTGAAGACGTCAACCCGATGATCCGACGACGACAACACTCGCTCCAACGATGTCCGCCATGGGATGGGGTGATTGGAAGCCGAGATTTGGGGGTGGATTGAGACGGGATTTTGAGTTAGGGAGGCGGCTGAGGATGTTGGGAAGAGCCGCGGCGCCGACATGGATGGAGGAGGCGCGGGCGGCTAGGGCAGGAGGAGATGGGCAGCAGATGCGGCCGGGCGCGAGGGCAACGGGCAGATGCGGCAGGGAATCGGTGGTAGGTGGCGTGATGGAGAAGGAGGGGGCGACTCGAAGATGAGCGGGGGGAGGGGGGCACGATGCAGAGGGAGGACGACCGGAGAAGGAGGCGCGGGTTGGGCGGGATGGGGATGGGGATGCGGCGCAGCGAGGAGGGGATGGGGGGCCGGGGAGGGCAATGCGGATCGGGGAGAGGAGAAGGGGTGGATCGTGGAAGATATCTCATCCGTTGATGTCTATGAGAGGATCCTTCTTTGAATGTTAATCCTTTGATCTTTCAGGACTCACCACCACCACTACGAATTTTTTAAGTAGTAAAGATAAAGATGTAAGGTTTATCAAGCTATTTGCAAGCAGGAATCGCTCCTGCCGCTGCCGGTGTGAAACAAGACATGGCAGCAAAAGGACAATTCCTAAAACATATCACTGAGACTAGAACATTTCAATGGTGTTCTCAACGGACACCAATTCAGCGATAACATTATGAAATCTTTCCAGGTCGATGCAGCTGAGGTTTTGTTCTGACCAAACGACGGCAAAAACCAGCAACAAAATGGTAACAGATGCCCATCCAAAAATGACTACCACCTAATATTACGCTTTGTTGTGACAAAAATATGGCCGGACCGCACCATGTCGAGATCATCAAGGGGGTACAACCATTCACCAGCAGAGCAGGTGAGAAATTTGACTGTAGCCATCGTACTGGCGTCAAACCCTTCTTTGGTACCCATTTCCCTTTGACCGAGTAGCATAATCCCCATCATACCGCCCACCCGATTGACCCCTAGAGAAGTCAGCAGGTCTTCCTCTCCCCCGTCCTACAGAGCAAGAAACTAGAATTAACAGTCCTAGCAAAGGGGTAACACAGGAAACAGACAGACATGGCTTACTAAAAAAACTCAGTTACTGGGCATATGTACATTACAGATTATTTATCTTGTTTCTTTGGAAGTAAAATATTTCATACTAGTAATAACAATGTCTTGGAGGTGATGTTCTATAGCGCACTAAACAGTAGTAGAAAGATTGTGTGCATCAAAGAATGAGAAGTCCATATATCCCCTCAAGAAAAATGAGGTTTCAGGAACCTCATTCAACAAATTCAGGCATAAAACATCACTAGTCAGGGCACATTCTACCATAACCCTACTTTCTTACTGCCGCTACCTCAACATTAATACAAATGGTTGTCTAGATTATCTGTACAAAAAATAGTCTAAACAAAACAATAAAAAAACTGCTTAACTATATGGATGAGAAAATCCAGATCGATACTTACTTGCTCCACCTCCACGATAGATTTGCCTCCTCTCTTCAACATGTATTAAGCGGCCATTCAGCTCTATTGGAGATGCCTGATGTACAAAGATTAATCAAAACAAGATAGCATTCAGAACTAATGTGAGATCATAGAGATTAATTACCATTACAGCACACTAACCTTCATTGCTCTATGAACTCTAAACCACATGCATTAAACAAAACTGAGAAATCAAGACGTTTGTTTTAACAATGCATCTACTATATGCTTGACCATAGGCTTTGGACTGTTTGCAAAACAAGCATTTGTTGGTCCACCACTCCACATTTCTCAGCCATTAGCATAATATTACTCCTTTTGCTGTAGAATATTACAGCTCCAGAAAACTATTGTTATAGGATTCCCTTTACGCAGACACTGTAGCATGTTCTATGCATTGTTCAGATTAGCATAAATAAATATTCTATAGAGTATAGCATGTATGGCCTATTAAGTGTCTCAAGGCATGTTTATCCTTTTTTTTTCTCTTCTGTATTCAGGTTAATTTCAAATGCTGTACTAAGAGAAACTCACCCTCAAAGCATTATGGATACCAGACATGTCTTCGTACTCAACAAAGCCAAAGAAAATGCCAGCCTCCTACATACCAATACATGAAATTAGGAAGCAAATAACAAAGAAAAAATGGGGGGGAAAGGAGAGCACAGCATAGAAGGCAAGAAACCTTGCGGCTCCGTATAGCAACCCCGTCAGGTTTAATTCTTCCAAAAGCCTGGAATACCTTCTCAAGATCAAAGACTGAAGTAGATGGAGAAAGGTTCCCGATATAAACTGACAAAAACTCTTCTAAGACAAGAGAAATAATTCAGCAGTCAGGTCCACAGCAGAAAATCAGGAAAGATTATTTCCAACAGCAGTTTTTGGACAAACAGTGCATACCATTTAGTGCAAACAAAAATAGACAACAAATATATTTGACACGAGAATAAAAACTAAGTGTGCATAGGGCCTTTGTTACACAAGTTCAAAAAATCAGTCAAGGCTACAGGAAGACAGACAATAGAATACTCTACCCATAAAAGCAGTACATACCAATTGCATATAATAAAAGTTAGATAACAATATGAAGCCGAATGACTATGAACAAGACACTCACAAAACTAATAGTGTATTATCACAATTAAAAAGCAATTTGTTTAGCATGTAACAACTCTTGAAATAAGCAATAAGCAAGAATTAGCATTCATGACAACACATCAGCTCTGAAAAATACTGCGAAAGAAAATAATAATTATAAACAACCACCGAATATTCGCTCGTGTGCTAGCAACAACTATCGACGTAAGAATTTACTTAACTCATAAGCTGGCCACTAAAAAGGACGCTGATAAAATATTTCGACTCACAAACTACCCATAAAAGGAATTTGATCTTGCATCCAGAACAGGAAGTGTCAATTACACCAATAAAGGAAAGTGTTGTTTAAATGTTGAATCAGGGTTGGCTATTAATGTTTAAGTAAAGAAATTGAGTTCCAACAATCCAAAAATGGGATTGTGTTTACATAAAAAAACAGGAAAGTGTGAATAACTACCAACAATTAGATTAAAATTCTATTTAGAGTGCTAAAAAGGCAGAGGGTTGTTGAAATGGAGAAGGGCTAGTTGAATTTTGTCCAATATTGGTTCCTATACCTAGTAGGCTAGCAGTAATAACAAAATAATTTCAAAAAAGATCATAATAAAATGATCAGAAGCATTAGCAAAGTTGTATACAAAAGCCAAACCTTCATCCTCAGGGGTGCTAGCATCATAACAGGTGTCCAGGTTGGCTTTTTCATGCACAGGCTGCACCTGCTTAGTCATCTGTCCATTCAGTTGTGACTCCACACTACATGCCATGGCCTTGTTGAGAGGAATGGAGTGAATAGCCTGATGGCTAGGGTGTCCTTTTGTTCGCAGCTGACAAAATTCCATTCAGTCCAAAGGGTTCAACATCAACCAAAGAAGGAAATTAGGAATTCAACTTGACTAAAACGCAGCATATACTTGCTTACCACTGAAGCGTATGTTTGTTTGGCAGGTTCTCCCATAGGCTCTTCCTCAGGGGTAGTTATAGAAGGATGGACAATGGGGCCAAGAGGTGCATCCTGTTTACTGTCAGTAGAACTGGGGAACGAAGGAGTAAGCTCTTCAGAAGGAGAATCATCGTCGATCACAACCCCATATTCCAAAGGATCTTGCTGCTGAACTTCATGATTTTCAGGCATAAAAGCAGGACCCCTTTCCTCAATATCAGCAGGAGCTAAAGCTTCCTTTGCCTCAAGTTCTTCAGGCATACAATCAGACGCTAATGAATCAACCAACAATAAAAAATAAACGTTATCACTATAATCATGGTTACCATTGGAGAAATTTTCTAACAACATCAATGAAAAACACATATACACACAACAAATATTTGGAAACAAGATAACTGAGGAGCTTATGTGGAGAAGCACACTATTCAGATGCTTCATATTATGTACTCAATGGGAATGTAGCCAATGGACTAAACTTAGTGACAAAAAACAGAAGAATCTGGTGAACTGGTGATGAGGTTTTCTATGATCTGGACTCAAAGAAGAATCTGATGAACTAGTGATGAGAATATATCAAAGAAGACATTTGTGGCGTGCATACCTTACTTCACAGAATATAAGAAAACTTACTTTTACAAAAGAAAACAAGGACTGGAATGGGCTTAATTTATTAACATACATTGCAAAACATTATCATGTAATAAAAAACATGGCCCAAAAAAAAGTAGGAGAAGATCATAAACATATGCAGATTGTTTAGATCTAAAATTCATTAAAGCGCCATTGGAAAACAATACCTGTTTCAGTCATGGTATTATGTGCATCCATCTGGAGAATGTTGTCAGTATGACTGTAATCAGCCCCTTCATAGTAATCATATTCATCACAGATAAGCTTAAAGATGTCGCTGAATACATAATATCCATTATCCTGAGGAGCAAGAAGCATAGTCTGAGCAAATCTCTTGCGAACAGGGTAGTCCTTTAATTGCACTAGGCCAGTAACCAACATCTGGAGAGCCCCGCCCCATGACTGCACGAAATTAGCTGTCTTAACCTCAATCTTGTGTACATTCATGGATATGATCATGTCATTGATTTCCTGCCGATGTTTGCAAGGATGAAAACACAAGTTAAATTGTACCATAGTGATATTTTGTAAACAGAAACAATGCAAGCAAAATAACCTACATATAGTGGATTTCATAATTTAAACCCCAGTTTTCAAGAAAGTGAACAATGAAATAAAACATAAAAGGGCATTGAGCAGTTAGGCACCAAACAGGTACAATCATCAAGCAAGGATGCTGCATAACCAATAAAATGCACAGATAATACAAAGGGACTCCATCACCCCAATCCACAATGCTCTGATCTATGGTATTCCATGTCCACAGTATTTTTTTCCCAGCTGGTGAATTAATAAACAGCCAGCTAACGCCAGGACTAAATAAACAACCTCAGAAGTTGCCACATCAATAGCACAAACCAACCCTGCCGCAAAAGATGTATAGACAGATATACTCAGACTGTCAGACGTACCAAAGAAGAAGAAGAAAAACTGCTGCCGGTAAGTGGTAAGTTTTCGTAACACTAATTCTTACTGGACACAACAGGCACTGCTTGTTTGTCATCAAAACTCAATGGCACATTTGTTCGCCAACCATACACAACGATTGAAGATGAAATCTCACCATGAACCAAAAAACATCCCAATAATAAAAACATCACAGCATATTCTAATCCCAGTCAAAAAAAAACATAACAGCATAGCACACATTTGGTCCAACGAACAAACATTATCTTTGCATTGAATATCTCGCGAAAAAAGAAAATCGCAAGGGCCAGCACCAACAGGCATTACACATCAGGAACTTGCTCTTCCTATCAACACAAAGGTGATTAATTTACTGACGCTAAGCAAGAAAATACAGCAGAGAAGAATATGCTAGCTTCGTTCCATACCTCAACAGTCTCCCCGAACGAGGATTTCATCGTCTGGCAGTCCAGCCTCACCGCGGTGCTGTAATCCGTGTAGAATTGGCACGCCAGCTCCGGGCTGTTCGCGAGCACGTTGTAGTACCCCTGCAAGAAGTAGGAGCACACCTGCGACCAACCACCGCGGTCTCCCACGAATCAGACCCAAAACCCCACCAAAACCCCACCCAGAGACCTAGAAGGGGGGGCGCGCTCACCTCGAAGGCGTAGGGGTGGCTGGCGATTTGCTGCTGCACGCGGTCCAGCTCCCTCATCCCGGTGGGCATATCCATGTGGTACCGCTCCCCCATGCCGCGCGTCCCCCCCCCCCTCCCCCCCACACACACAAAAAAAAAACCCTAGCGAGAGAACTCCGCGTCAGGGGCGACAGCCGCCACCAACAGCAACAGCGCCTCCTCCTCCTCCCGCAACGGCTGGAGAGGGAGGGACGGCGAAGGAGACGGCTAGGGTTCGTGGCTCGCCGCCGCCGCTCCTCGCGCCGGGGGGGGCGGAGGTGAATGCGGGGTGGGGATTCGTGGGGGCGGAGGAGGATCGGGGGAGGGAGAAAGGGGAAGGTTTTAAAATGGCTCTTCTTCCTCACTGCGCTGGCCTCGCCTCCCTTGGCCAGCTTTTGCTACCTTCCTTTTTTTTCTCTTTTTTCGCGTCTCCATTCGGTCGTGGCAAATGAGACGCGCGGCGGTACGGTCTCGTCTCGTACTCTGTCGATGGCGGGTGGGGCCCCTGAGGGCGACGCGCGCGGGGGGACCCGCTCGTCAGTGCGTTGGTGGTGGCAGACAGCGCGGTTTTGTGTGTGTGTTGTGTGTTGGGGGGGGGGGGGGGGGGGGTGTTCGCGGACTCGCGGTGGGATGTGGCAGCCTACGTCGCGGGAGTCGCGCCAGGCGCCCACCTCAGAGCAAGTTCAATAGCCAACTGCTGGCTATAAATTATCTGTAGCTAATATAATAGTCTAGTTACGTATAAAAATATATTATACCATTAATATCAGGTCCTATCTCTCATACACACGTAATGTCTTAGAGTCCATGTTGCAGCCGGCTAAATCTGTAGCCCGCTTTCTTCTCTCTCTTCTCTTTTCTTCTCGATATGTGGTTATAGCTGGCTTATAGCTTGCTATTGGATGCGGGGGCATGGGCTGCTATGTGGGTGAAGATTTAATTTGGCCCGGTCCACGGTTAATATGGGTAAGCTGTCTAACCCAGGATTAACTGGGGAACACCCTATATTTAGGAAAAAAATTCTTGTATTTGGGTCAATGAACCCCTGGCTGTGTTCTGAATCATCTGGTAAACGATGTAACAATTTTATCCTATTAATAAAGCTGGTCAAATGGCATTCTCCCAAAAAAAATTGGGTAACACCCTATGCAAGACAACACCCTCAGGCATATTTCTGTCTCCCTCGTCGCACCATTCCTCTACCGTCCATCCCGATGGCCCACCGCCCCTTCTCGTAACCCCCATCTTAAACCCCATCCCTAACCTTAATCATGTAATCTAACCACCCACAACCCGTCGAATAGATTCATTGGAGATGGAGATAAAAACATGAATCACAAAACAAATAATGATATTATAAAAATCACTTGTTTCGTTATTGAAATGTGTCACTTGTATAGCTTTTTTGTTAACTAGCCAACCCTATGTACAGCATTTGACGTAGATTGTTGATGGCTTGGTGCTCAACCCCAAAAGACTCTAGTTAGTCTGCTAGAACGCATCAAGACACTAACCCTATAAATTGCATGCTATAACCATTCTTGACATGGTAGCACCGCACTCCCACGAGGGGTGAGAGTTTAGAGAGGCCCATAACCGCATACACCTAGAGCCACGCCACGCTCAGTGTTGTCAAAGACATTGCAGTCTTGAGGGCACGCTTGTGACACTAGCTAGTGCGAAAACAAGTTGAGACACGCACCACCGATAGAACATAGGTTCCCATGAGGTGGAGTGTGTCAGCGGTAAAGTCCTACAGATATATGTTAGACGATGGCCACACAATCTCTTTTTAAAAAAGCGATCCAACACAAGAAGGTGTGAACAAAATATCACGTCAAATAGGGCGTCCTATGCAAAAACAATATCGAATTTTTGCACTCACTCGATCTTGGCTACGGAAACTTCACTGAAAACGCCAAAACCAAGAAGATTTTTTATCATTATAACTACGAGCACCTTCAAGATTGCTACGATATATATTAAGCTTGACAAAGTCACTACAATGCCTTACTATCAACCGTTAAAAGAAAAATTAACCATAAAAGCGAGCATCCGTGCCAAGTCTATAACTTAAAAAACATGTTTCATCACCAGGTACCTAAGCTATACTTAGTCCTGGTGTTATACACTTTTAAGTAAAATTCACTTAACCGTAGATATGGTGGTCTAAGTTTCAGAAAATGTTGGTTTTATATTGCTATCCAACGGGTCCATCCAAGTCCATGGGGTGCAAAACGTACATTATGCTTGTGCAGGGTCTTGCGTGCAACATGATCTCCCACGGAAGCTCCATCGAACGGCCCATACGTAAAACTCGGGCTTTTTTTGGGTCGTCGAGCCACAACGGGTTGACCCGTTAGCCATTAGGCCCAAAAAGGCCCATGTAGGAAACAAGTCCAAAACCAAAACCCTCGCCTCTTCTTCCCCCTCCTGCTGCCGCCCACACCGCCACCGCCTCCCCCCAACCCGCCGCTTCCGTCTCCGATGGCCGCAGCGCCGCCGCCGCCGCTGCAGCTGCAGTCCTCGGATCCCTCCACTCCGCCTCAGGAGACCAGCCAGGTACGCAAGGGAAAGAAGAGTCGTGGCGCGAAGAAACCTAGGAGAGCCGCCGCCTCGACCTCCTCGGCCGACACGATGGTCGAGGACCCCTTCCTCGTACTCGCCGGAGGCAAGGAAGGAGGTAAGGGTTTGAATTTATCGTGTATTGGATCCTTGGTTCAGTTAATGCGTTTGGTCTCTGACGAGGAGGTGTTTGGTTGATTGGGCGGTAGGGTTCCTGGAGCTGGAGGAGATCGACGAGGCGGACTTCGGAATCTTTGGCGGTGCCGTGGAGGATCTAGGAGAAGTTGACAGGAAGGCAGGAAAGGATCAGAAGAAGAAGAAGAGGAAGAAGCGGAAGCGAGGTGACGATGACAATGCTTTACCTGGTGATGGTGATTTGGTAGTTGAATGTGAGGAGGAGGTTGAGAAGGGAGAGAAGGGTGAGAAGAGGGTGAAAAAGAAGAGGAGGAACAGGAAGAAGAGAAAGGTGAAGGAAATGGAGGAAAATTTGGAGAGCAAGGAAGATGTCCCCGATGACAATGTGGAAGGTGCTAATTGCTTTCACTTAAAGGCTTTTAGGAGCATTTTATCTGGTATCTCACGTACTGAAGTTTCAGCATTTCTTCTGTCTGGGTTTGTAGCAGTCATTGTTACTAAATTTGTTGGATCAGCAATGCGAGTCTACTTAATACTGTTGTGTGCTCACAGATATGCAAGATGGCAATGACATGGAACAAGATAACAATGATGGGCTGATTTTGGGAGAGGATGAAGTCTATGCATGGCGAGAGCTTAGACTGCACCCTCTTCTTATTACAGCGGTGCGCAGGCTTGGATTCAAAGAACCAACACCAATACAAAAGGCTTGCTTTCCTGCAGCGGCTCATCAAGGCAAGGTTCGTCAAGTGCTAACTTGTAGGCCATTGGCCAAGCTTTTATATGGGAAAATGATAAACTTCTATTTCATTATTCACCTGCTTATGCACCATTTGTTGCTTTGGTTATTAACTTGATAGCCTACTTTATTTAGTCGAAGTTAGACATTTCTTCTTATGATTCCACATTTAAAAGTCGCCTAACATATACCTGGATAAAGTGCCATAAACTAATCATGCCAGCTTGGACCCCTCTCAGTTCAGTAGAAATAAGAGAATATGCAACTGAGATAACTTTTTATACTATTTATTGTTGTTCCATGCCTTTGGTCTTCTAACTGTGGTGATGTTTATGTTGTAACAGGATGTTATTGGTGCAGCAGAGACAGGTTCTGGTAAAACACTTGCTTTTGGCCTCCCTATCTTGCAACGCCTTCTTGAAGAACAAGAGAAGGCCGTGAGATTGTCTCGGGAGGATGAGAGTACACAAGATGAAAATTCTAGAGAAAGTCCACTTCGTGCTCTTATTTTAACACCCACCAGGGAGCTTGCCAAGCAGGTATTAACACTGGAATTTGCATTTAGCCTTGTAACAAAAAGAGGATGACATTAACACTGGACTTTGCATTTTTACCCCTAGAATATATTTTGTGCAAGGTGCCACCTAATTTTCCTATTTTTATATGTAATGTAGTGTGCCATTGCTTATGTCACTGCTATTATTTGCAGGTCTGCGATCATCTAAAAGAAGCAGCCAAGTTCTTAAGAATCCAAGTTGTTCCCATTGTTGGTGGTCTATCCATGGAAAAGCAAGAACGGCTTCTGAAAAGGAAACCTGAGATTGTTGTTGGAACCCCAGGAAGATTGTGGGAGCTTATGTCAACAGGCAACCAACACCTAATTAAGGTTGGTATGAATGCCTGAAAGTGCATATATTAATGTTATGGGCATGCAACTCTGAATGCTGACAATTCAATAATTCAATGTATCATGAGCATATAATATATATACCTGTGAAAATGTCACATGCAGAATAACAAAATAAATGAAATTATGTAGGGTAAGTTCATCTGAACTTGGATCTTTCTGCATGAGTGATTGAATTGAGTTAAATATTTTGTGATGTTTTCTTGTGAGAGCAAATGGCACATAACAAATACTTTAGGTGATAGGGATCCTACTAAGGCATTTGAAGCCATGTTGAATCCAATTTATTTTTTAGGCGAACTTTTTTCAGTACTTGTTATCATTTTCTTGCATAAGGTTTTCCACCCTTGACCACCAGGATTCCTATCCATGCTCATCATTTCTTGTGCCTTTCGTTTGCCTTGTTAGTTCATAACAAAGCCCCACTTTTGTAAGAAAGAGAGAAGTAGAACATACACTTCTATTATACAAATAAAATTTATTATAACCTTCTTCTCATTGTGGTTTTTATTTTCTGATAATTTTATGCTGAAGATATAGTGTTAATTGTAACATTGCTTGTTTCTGTACCCAGTTACATTCATTATCATTCTTCGTGTTGGACGAGGCTGATAGAATGATAGAGCGAGGCCATTTCCATGAACTGCAATCTATCATTGAGATGTTACCAGTGACTAACGGTTCTGATGAACAAACTGTTGGGACCACGCCAAGTTGCGAAACTGTGCCTATATTGCAAATAAAGAAGAGACAGACATTTGTATTCTCAGCAACACTTGCTCTCTCAGCTAATTTTCGGAAAAAGTTGAAGCGAGGTCTAGTTACTGCAAAAGCGTCTGCATCTACTGATTTGAGTTCTATTGAAGCACTTTCGAAGCAGGCCGGTATGAAACCTAACGCAGAAATAGTTGATCTGACGAAGGCTTCTATCTTACCTGAGAAACTTGAAGAGTCTTTTATTGAGTATGTATTTTCTGCTTTTAGATTTTTTGGGGTTTTTAACTGTCATTTTTCTAGCTTTTACTTTTCCATGGAAAAATTAAATTGTCACATTATTTTTTTGTTTGATTTACAGGTGTAGTGATGATGATAAGGATGCCTACCTGTATTATATATTGAGTGTCCATGGACAAGGCCGCACAATAATATTTTGTACATCAATAGCTGCATTACGCCACCTTTCATCTATATTACGAGTTCTTGGAATTAATGTCCTGACAAATCATGCTCAAATGCAACAAAGGGCTCGCATGAAGGTAATTCTTCCATAAGGTTTATCTTCAAATGTATGCAAGCTGATGGAATTTCCATTCAGTTTGCTTAACATCTTATTGATTTAAAAACAGTATCATTTTGTATTCCCCCCAATATGTGAGCCCAGGTCCTTTTTGGATATTGGATCAGGGATTGGGTTGGTAGGGTGTGTTTCTCAATCCCTCAATCCAGGCCATAAATGAGGTCTAACCCTATATGATTCATATCCCACTCTTATTCCTAAGTCAAAACACTCCCATATGGTTATTAGGGTAGAATTCAGTCTTGTTGCTTTGTTCTTCTGGAACGTACATTTGACACTATACATGGATTCACGCATATTTTCAATCAATCTCCTTTTCTTGTACCTGTCGAAAATGGAAATACAGTTAAAACTACTTTTCATGCTATTATTATTTCGTTATACCTTTTTAAAGTGGAAAATTTGTGTTATTTTTGTGTCTTTAGGCTGTGGATCGTTTCCGTGAAAGTGAAAATTCAATTTTGGTTGCAACTGATGGTTTTGCAAGGGGCATGGATTTTGATGATGTCCGAACTGTGATTCATTATCAATTGCCACACTCAACTGATGTAGGTATTTTTGTTTATTTCTTCAACCTAAACGATCCCTATGCTGCGAGCTCACCAACTTGAGTTTTTTTTTACATTCTATTGCTTCTTAGGTTTACATCCACAGAAGTGGAAGGACAGCGCGGAAATCAATGGCAGGTTGCAGCATTGCATTAATCTCTCCTGCAGACAAGGCCAAGTTTTACTCACTTTGCAAGTCACTGTCAAAGGTAATTTCCTTACATAGTGCTTTAACCTAGAGCTTTCTTGAATTATTATTTTTTGCATACTGCTTTTTTTTGTAGTAATGCAAAACTTTTCTTCATGATATTCAATTGCATACTTGAGTTACCATGTAGGAGTAATGAAAGAATGCAGTCCTAAAGTTAGTCTGCTTTGTTATGATTGGCAGACCCAAGGCCCTGCAACCCCTTGCAGACACTGGGTCTCGTCAGTGGGCCACAACATTGTAGGTGGCCTGCATTTACTATTGTCTGTCGTCCGACGATGCCTATGATCGTCCACTCATATATTCACCCAAGGCTCTAAAACGATCCTAGGTCCACCATATGTAGCTGTTGTGCTTCATATGTTGCTTTCATTCATCGTCTGCATAAACCCTGCATTGAAATGTTGAACGATCTCATGGCTGGACCTAATTGATGTTTGTGGTCACTATGTTCATTTTGTTTCATACCATCTAGATCCTTTTATTTTTCTCCTAGTTGCCACTAGTGCACTTTTAACCCTCACTGAGCTTGGTTCTTTCTCAACTTATGTCAATGTATGTTACCTTCTTTATTTAACTAAAATATCTAGTAACGCTTTGTAATCCTTGATTGACATTGACAGGAGAACCTCCAGCAGTTTCCTGTTGACCATGCTTACATGCCTGCAGTAATGAATAGGCTTACCCTTGCTCGGCAGATTGACAAGATTACACGTAAAAATTCCCAGGCAAGGCCCCTCTGGTTTGCTGTATTTCTTGCCTCATTTAAAAATCGTTCTGATATGTGTTAATTAATCATTGATATCTTGTTACTTGTTAGTGTAGGCTATAACTTGCATCTGCATGCTTTTCAGGAAAATGCCAACAAATCATGGCTTCAGAGGAATGCTAAGTCCATGGGATTAGTATTGGAGACAAGTGACAGTGAGGAGGAACGTGTACAGGGGCATAAGCAAAGGAAAGCAACTTCTGCGAACCTCCAGAAGCTTCAACAGGTTTGAATGAT
The DNA here is from genome assembly GCA_000338895.3 of Oryza meridionalis. Taxonomy (NCBI): domain Eukaryota; kingdom Viridiplantae; phylum Streptophyta; class Magnoliopsida; order Poales; family Poaceae; genus Oryza; species Oryza meridionalis. Next base: position 24,914,918 of record CM002527.2, on the reverse strand, counting down.
TTACAATATTATAGCAGGTCGGTTATATAATTAGTGTAGTTTTTGGGAAAACCAAGTTGTTATGAAGTATTCATAGTTTGTCCTATATTTCAACATATTTTATATAATTAGTGTAGTTTTTGGGAAAACCAAGTTGTTATGAGGTATTCATAGTTTGTCCTATATTTCAACATATTTTTCTGTGAATTGATGTAGGATTTGAGTGAGCTCTTGCAACGCCCCTTGCAGCCTAAGACTTTTTCGCGACGCTATTTAGCTGGGGTTAGTTTACTGGCACAGCTCTTGTTTCTGGAACTGCATAGTATCTTATATCAACTTATCTGACTTGAATCACTAAAACAATTATTCAGGCTGGTGTTTCACCGTTACTTCAAAAGCAACTGGAAGAGTTGTCCAAAAGGAATGTTAAGGGCAGTGCTAGTGTAAATGCAAATAAAGGATCCCGATTTGTTATTGGTCAGGATCAAATAGAACCCTTGCAAGCTCTTCAGAATTCTGGGCAAGAGGTTTGTGCAAATGAGATTTTTCTACAAGATTATTTGTTTCTGTTCAGGGCCAGCATCATTTTTGGGATTTATGGGTGTAATTCTATGGTATATTTTGGTGTTGCTTATCTATTTAGTGATTTTGTATTTTTCCAGGTGTGTGTGAGCATTGACAAGCAAAGAGAAAAGCGAAGGCTTGCTGAAAATTGGAGGCGAAAGAAGCAAAAAGAGAAGAAAAGTAAGCTTTCTTCTACCCCTCTTCTTTAGGAAGCAAGCAAACTACCTGATGAGTGATGAATATGCATCTTTAGGAAGCTTACTCTAAATAGAGGTTGAACAGCAAAAATCTTTGTATGTCCGTACGGTTTGGCTTGCATGTAATACTGCAGATTGTAGCACCTTAGTAGACATGTTAAATAGATGTCCGCTGTCTGTCAGCATTATCTATTAATTTCTTCTGATCTTTCTTCTTCTATAGGTACACGAGAGCAAAAGAGAAAGGAGAAGAGGATAGCTAAAGAAAGGGACTAAATGACAACGTTGTCCAACTACTCATCACTGTAGGCACTACATAGTTACTGTTGGGAAACAAGTTTTGGGGGTGTTGGATATCATTTTTGCAATTGAAGATAGGGTTATAATCAACTGTACCAGCATCATATCTGAGCATCAACTGTGGCATGCATGATACCCACCAGTTTATTGATCTGATGGTTGCTGGATGCATGAAATATTTTCTTCAACCACATACACTTGATTGATTGAATCTTACCAAAGACGTAGAAAACTTCGTTTGTGATAACCACTAAGGCCATATTTAGTTCCCCAAAAGTTTTTTCTAAAAACATCATATCGTGAGCCTAATTAGTCCATGATTAGCTATAAGTAGTAACCCACATGTGCTAGTGACGGATTAATTAAGCTCAAAAGTTTCATCTCGCGGTTTCCAGACGAGTTATAAAATTAGTTTTTTAATTCGTGTCCAAAAACTGTTCTGATATCCGGTCAAATATATGATGTGACACTAAAAAATTTTCATTCCACGAACCAAACAAGCCCTCAGCATTTCCAGTCTGTGAGGCTGAGGCGTATAGAACGAGGCTCTGGTGTTATCATCAATCGCCATACATATTGTGAATACCACGTTACCATTTACATTTCATATAACATAAATAAATAAAATAAAACAGAGCCCCTAGTATGGCCTTCGTTCCTTTTCTTCTCTTCTTTGATCATTTTGGGCGACACCAACACCTATTAATATAAATAAATAAATAATAAATGCAACTCCCACAATCTCGCTGCAATGAGCACTGAACGGTTCAAATTCGACATCCTTTTATTGCCTCCCGATACAGTACAACAACAACAGCATTTTTTGGCTGTGACCCATTCTATGCCTCGGCTGAAGAACTTTCAACTAACTATGTTACCGAAGTGCAGCCATTGTTATTTCCACAGCTTGACAGAGTTGTCGTGGCTCGCGGAAGCCACCATCCCTGTAATTGGTGATTGCGCCAACGCCGCGATTAGACCTTCATGAGCCTGCACTGTCATGCTCTGGTTCTTTACCATGTTCCATAGCTCCAGAGACTGCATCATTGCAATTTTCATCAGAAATAAATAAGCGACAAAGATCAAAGTCACCGGAGGCGCTGTTTTGAATTAAAACATAACTAGATTTGATCATTACAAGATTAATTCTGTTGCATGTGGTCTATTTTGCCGCGAACCATGGATTATTAAGCCTTTCTTTTCCCAATGGTTGGCATGAAACAGTTTTTGTGGCCGAGAAATTACGCCACTACACAAGTATGGCAGTGCATGGCAAGTTGTTCCTACAACAGCTGGCTTCCTAATAAAAGTATGCTATGTTTTGCCAATAAATGACTAAGATCCATGTTGAAGAATAATTACCTGGTAGCCTCCAATAACAAGGAGATCGGTGTAGCCCGGGTGGAACACACAAGAATGAAACTTGTTTCCATTAGAGCTAACCTCATGAGTACACTCTCCTGATGAGATTGACCAGACCTTAACTAGGTCCTGACTGACAGAAGCAAGGTACTGCCCACTGCTGTCCCAGCACACTGATTGCACTTCTGAGTTATGGCCCTGATATTACAAACCAAACACCTCAGTTTTATGATTACATATCATAACAAGATCAACAACAGGTTTCCACCTCATATAAAACAGTAATTTCACTCCAAAACAGAGGGATTAGAGGTGTGCATGTGCTAGATCATAGTGCGTTGTTGAATAAGAACAGAACCTGTAGGGTATATTTTTTCCCATTTGTTTCAACATCAAATATGGAAACCACATTCTCGGTAGCAGCTGCGAGAAACTGTCCAGTGTTAGGTTGAAATCGAACTTGGGCAGTACCTCCCTGTCCAACAAAAACCAGAGTCAAACAGATGAATCTATGAATTACACAACCTTGGGTCTTTGTAAGGAAAAAAAAAAGCAAAAGATGTTAAGCAAATTCTAAGGAAAAAACGCCACAAACCTTCATGGCACGCATACAGCTAAGCTGAGACACATTCCAGTACCGGATTTCACCATTGCTATCGCAAGAGCACAAAAGGTCTGTCTTCTTTGGATGAAAATCTAGTGATGTGATTCCGGAGCAATGACCAGCAAATGTATGCAGGGAGAAGCCAGGCTGCAAAACAAGCAGACTTTTATAATCAACACGGTACTAAATCAAGTAAATATAGAACCAACTTTGAATATATACCGTAGTCTCGACACACTGAACTCTTATGTGCCAAATAACTTTACAATTAGCTAATAGACCAAAACCATAATCACACATATACTATGGCTTACAGACTAGTTCGTTTCATCGTTTGCAAATTGGTCTGGCCTTATATTGTCAATTCCAAGACGGTAGTGTCATGGTATATTTGTAATGACATATACTGCAATGATCAGTACTCTAAATGAAAGTGTGTAACAGTCAGTACTACGGCGCAGAAAGAATTAGTGTTATGGACAACATAACTCCAGGCATAATTGGTTAATCTCCTTCCCACTTTCACACACAGGAAAAATCATGACTTACATCTGCAGCATTCCACAGTTTAATAGTTCTATCGAAAGATGATGTTGCCAGCTGATTAGAGTTAGGTCTGAAACGGACATCAGTGATAATGACAGCATGCTCTTCAGCAGTATACTGTGTCTGGAAAGTCTCCATGTTCCAAAGTACAGCCTAAAAGACAGCAGAAAATAAGCCACAATATTCAGAAAAGTCGGATGCCGAAAAGAAGTGCATTTACTGATACCTTCTTTTCATGTCCAGCACTAGCCAGTATCTTGCCATCTGATGAAAAATGGCAGCAAACTACTTTGCAATTGTTTGTTCGCCAACAATTTACCTCACTGAAGGTGAAACCTAAAAAACATGGAACGTTATTTCATGTAAACATGGAAACAGAACACACAGAACGTCAAGGATCACCTTTTGAAGCCACTGGATTAGGCTCTGCAGGACTTTTTTCAGGTGCAGCAAAAATATCCCTTGCATCTCCATCTCCATTGGCTAAGAATGATTCAACATTATCATCCAAAGAGCCCATGTCACCAAATTGTTCAAGATCATCCTGTAAGTACAACGACAGCCTTGCTTATATATCTGGCATAGAAGAATAATTACATAGATAAAGCAGTACAGTTCAATGGAAAAGAGAAGGTGCAAAACCAGGTTTGACGAGGATGGCAGTCCTGTTCCTTCCACACCATACATCATTAAGTTTTTCGGAACATGGCGCATATTGCCAGTCATTCCAAGTCCATCTCCAGGCGTATGAGTAGATGGAGTAGATGGTGGTGAATTGGTCGAAGGACCAACTGTATTTGCTGTTCCGGTACTATTTGCTGCTCCTGAAGATGTAGGTTGCTTTCTTTTTCTATTGCCCTGGACGCCATAAATAATTATAGTATGAGAAGCATATAGAAGTAAACATGAATTGCATTGAAAGAGAAGGAAATTGCAAGTTAATCATTTGAGGGGAATTACTTTCAGCCGGAAAATCATGTTTGTGTGTATGTGCGCACGTGAATGGGTGAGAGAAAGGGAGTGACTGAGTGAGGAAACCAAGGGGTTGATTAGTCTATTAGAGCATGCAAAATTATGCACCATGCCGCCAAATTGGTCTCAAACATATGCAGGAAAAAACAGAAGCAAAATCCAACCGCTTAATTGATATGCCAAAAAAAGACATCATCCTTAGCAAATATGCCATTAATAACTGTAATGTCATACAGTTGGATTTAGTGCTCTCAATTAAATCCCACTCACTTTAATGCCCTCTACAGTGTCTCCCTTGGAATCATTTCAGGAAAATTATTCCCAAACAGATTTTGATTTTTGAGAAAAGAATAGCAAGCTTGCAGCACAAGATCAGTGTAAAATCTTCTCCTGATTTTGTCATGTCAACATTTCGATTCTATTGTGTACACCATATCTAACTAAATCATTATATCTACAGAAAAGAGTAGAAAAGCTGCACCACTGCAGTACATCATCAGCACAAAATCGTCTCAATTAGCCTTCTCAGACCAGCATTTTGATTCCATCGTGTACACTATATCAATATATTTAACTGATTCATATGCTACAGTGAACACTTATAATTTATTTACAGAAGTACGGCAGTAGGTACAAAGAATAGTTTTGCTTGGCAGATTTATGGTTTCAACTTTTTTTTTCTCGAACATATTTGTGGTTAAAACTTTAGGGGTAAACGCTCACATCAATTAAATTTTCTACAACAGAAGATGAATTCAGAGGTTGGGCTTGGGTATACTATCAGTAGTTGGTACCTGTTGTGTTTGCTGTTGCTGGTTTTGCTGTTGCTGTTGCTGATTATGCTGCTGCTGAAGTTGTTCCTGTGTTTGCTGAGAAGATGTCTGCTGCATGTGGGTACCTTTTAGGTATAACTAGATTTTTTTGCAAAACAAAGAAAAAGCACACTTCCAGAAGAAAAACCAACCTTCATGAGATATTCTTGGTCTGGTCTGACTTTGGGTGAACTGGATTGCATTGGGGAAGTAATGCACCCATCAGTTCCAGCAGGCTGTCCATCTTTACCATTCAACACGCTCCTGGTTAGCGCTGACAATCTTCGGGGATCCATATCCCCTAAATTAGTAGAGTTGCCAAGATTTCCCTGTGCTTGGGCTTGTGCTAAGAATTGCTGCTGCTGTTGTGGCGACATAAGTTGAAACTGCGACTGTGTTGAAAGAAATGGCTTCTGCATTTGACCACCTAAATTTGGCCGCAGTTGGTCAATTCCCTGTAAGATGATAGCACCAATATTAATCAGTAGATCCAAAATAAATGCATGAACAGATGAGGCAATTTATATTCATGAAGCTTACAGTTAACGGCCAGCCCTTCAATGGTAGACCACTCACTCCTTGGTTTAAAACTGTTGACAGAAAAATGAATCTCAATCATTTAGCAGCAAAGAGATTTCTCAACAAAATCAGAATGGACAAAGCAAGAATAGGATATTTTTCTCCCTTGAGAACAATAGCATTTGCTTTTAATGTTTCAGAATACGCCCACAATATAGTCACCACAGAAACAACATATAAATCGATGTAGTATATGAGTTCCACGTTCACTGCATTTATTTCAGAGTGCTACTTTAGCAACAAAAGCGAACTTATATACAGAGAGGAATGGGCTGACCTCCACCACCCAATCCAGGCTTTGGTTGGATTATTCCCTGACCATATAATGATGATGGGTCCATGGGCATAGATCTTTGTGCTACACTCATGTTACCTTCACTTTTTATATCCTGTTAGAGATGATATTTGGGTCATCATTGTATACATTTAATGGACTAATGGACGAAGTAGTGAACTTAAAATACACAGCATAAATTAACCAATAAACCCACAATATTTTGCTGATTCCGAGCTTGGATTTGTTGCAGCGTCGTAGACACACTTCCAGGAGTCCCAGGTACTGATTGCCTATTTCCATAAAATATACAAATAGTGAGAATGCTGGTAGCACATCAAATTCAATTTCTTCAGTTTTGCTTTCACATATCAGAAAATATGACATGGAGGATTACCCTGAGTGATTTGTTGATGCCGACTTGAGAAGAGCCAACCTACTAGCATCAAGAAGCTGTGACCCATCAGAGTCCATGGAATGAGAGTGCTTTAAGCGCTCTTCATACATCTTGGCAGCTAAAACACTAGCTGTAGATGGTCCCAGAATGCCATCAGAGTTTAGGCCACTTATTGGACCATTGAGTGAAGGATGAGTGGCATTAGTTCGCTGCAGTTGAGCATGTCTTTGTTGTATTAGCTGCAACTGTTGCATTTGCATCTGCTGTTGATGCTCTCTTGCTTTTGTTTGCTGTGCCTATATTTCCAAAAGGAAATTTACGTTGGACAAGCTAAAAAAGAAACGCATGGTGATTAAAAATTTACAATTCCAAAGCTACCTCTAGGTATGCCGCTGCGATCTCAGAATGCTTCTCGTTAGTTCTTGCAATAAATATATCCCAAAAAACAGACCACCACTCAAAGAGAAACCCTCCAGGAGCATCAATTGCTGCAATACAAGAATTTACAATTATGATGCTTGAATGAATCTCCTATGAATTGAAACTAACGTAGCAAATGGATGTTTTGCATTAAATATATTATCATCACCTAGGGTTTTTGGCATCTTTGAATATATCCACATGCCAGAGTTGAATTGGAAGGTTCAGATGTGGTAGTTATCACATCTGAACAACCTAGCAAAACAAAAACATACTACCTAACCCTTTTCTCACATGCCAATTTTAGTAAGTGAGAAGTTTATTTGGAATTAAAGGTGATGGTATGTTTCATGAGGATTTAAGGATTTTTGTAAATCACATGATGTTTTTTATGTGACAGAACTGAACCATTTAAGCTGGGGAAAAGCAACTAGGGTCAAACATCATGGAGGGTTCAAAGGTGAGAAATTAATGAATTATCATTTTGAGTAATGCGTGAAAGATGAAGCTAACCCTTTTCTAACATGTCTGGTCTTAGCAAGACGTGTATTTGGAACTAAAAGGGCAAAAGCAAAGTTTTTCTCCTTATTTACTAAGTTTAGTTCAGCTCCCTAATTTGGCACTGTATCAGTTGTTGACTGTATAGTACTAGTAGTCTAGAACTACCTACCACATGTGTGAGAAATATGCAAATTGTATTAGTATTACTTTGTTCTGTAGTTCTGGTCCCACTATGCACATGTATTCCTATCCATGTTAGGGCTCCTTAGGGCCACAAAATATAATGTACTCTGTATCAATTATTATTTCTCATGTCACAGAACAGACAGTAGTTTCTAGAAAGTTAAGCATCCTGTTCTACTATATATCTGCAGTTTTACTACCAAAACCCAAAACCCTTTACAACTTTCCTAAATGTATGCATCTATTCTTATTTGAACACAGCTGACAATTTGACATAATTCAGTTCATCGAGTGCTGAAAGAAATGGCTGAATAATAGCTAAGTTTAGCTAAATACCATTAATAGATCATTTGTGGCTATATATGTCAATTACATTATGATAGATATATGAAAAGAGCCACAACTAAAAAGATCCATGTGGTTTCTGCTTTTAATACATCTGTACTCCACCATCAAAATCCAATGTTGTCTACAAGCATGCATGAATGTCCAAAGCAAGCCGCCCAATCCCGCCATCCACTCAATAAGGTAGTTGTTGAAACTATTATTTACTACCTCCATTTTTAATATTTAACGTGATTGACTATTTCCTTCAAATTTTACCTACAATATTTATTCAGTTACTTAGTTAAAGTGAAAAGAGTACCACTAGATCTGCCATCAAAAGTACTTTAGCGTGCCTTGTATGTTTTTTTAAGAATGAAAATAAAAAACCAGGCCTCTACATCCAAACTGGATGTACACAAATATCATGCATTGTATGTTTGCCTATATGAACAGATATTTCTAGAAAAGATGTACCAAACGAATCACAAAAGTTAAATGTGTAATATATTAAAAAATGGAAGTAGCACATGACTAGCTGAATGAAAACCACGAAAGCTAGACACCCAAGTGAACCGAACACCAAGCGTCTCCATTCTCCAAGTTGCTTTTCCCCCAAACATCGAAAGCTATACCCTGCATTAGCTCGAAGCTCTAACCGTGAGCACCTCTTCTTAAATTTTGAAGGAAGAAAAAGTCTCCCAAATACTTCCACATTCCAAATTTTCTGTTCTGATTTGATCAGAATCTACCCCTGTGTGAAGATTTCAAATTTCATGGCACAAGACTCCCATTCCAGATCGAAACCCAAATTTTCGTTCCTACTAATGCTCGAAACCAGCCATCTCAAAAAATAAAATAAAAATCGAAACCTGCCCCTCTACTTAAAATCCAGAATTTTCCTGTGGTCACAAACTCCATGTGCTATCAAAAGCTAGCCAGGCAAAAACCAAAAGGAGGCGGCTACAGAAGCAGCGGAGATGATTACCAACTGGATCAGCGGAGACCTTCCCCTCCGCCATGAACGACTTGGCCGTCGCCTGCAAATTCCGCTTCAGCAAATAGTCATAGATATACACATCAAGCCTGCACGACAAGCACCGGAAATTAATCCTAACACAACAAAAAAAATCCGCAGAAACCAGGCACCAAAAGGCACAGAAATCGCCTACATCTTATCCGCTTCCCAGTTGCTCTGCGCCATTCCGCTGCCTCCCCGAGCAAACCGAACCAAACACGACACAAATCAGCACCATAGCCAGCACAATCAGTCCTAATTCACAGCAGAACGTAGGGATCAGAGCCCACATTACCGATTGGCCGCGATCCCGCCACTCGGCGGGCCAGGAAAATCCGCGGCGAGCGCCCGAGCGGCCAGGCGAAGCGGTGGCCTGGGGGGAGAGAGAACACCCCTCAATGCCCGATCGAAAGGTGAAAAGGGGGCCCGACGAGACGACGCCCGCGGCGAGCTCGGACGGGGAAACCCCCGCTGGTCAGCGTGCGCGCGCGCGCTCGCCGGAGCTCGTCGCCCGCCGCGAGCTCGAGCTCGAGCTCGGCGCGGCGCCGCTTTTGGGAGCGTGCGGCGAGAGCTCGAGGAGAGAGAGGAGATCGGGAAGGAGAGGGAAAGGGGAGGGAAGGGAAGGGAAGGGAGGAGGGGGAAGAGACGGTAGTGTGGGCCCGTTTCGGCGAAAGTATCCTCTCCTCTAGTCCTTCAGCCGTGCGATGGCTATGCGCTTCCTTTTTTTATTATATTCTCTTGGGTTACGATCTCCACTGCGAGCCGTCGGATCTAAAATGGACGGATTTGGTTGGGACGGGTTGGGTCGAGTAGGTGAGTTTTTTTGCGGAGAAGCCCCCTCAGGTATCCACCTCCTTCGACTTCTCGGTCGCTAATTAGTAGTAATTACTCCTGCTTTATGTACAGATGAGCTGTCGAGTGTATTGATCATAAATGATTAGTTGCTGTAGATATATACTGTAGTACTACAGATTTTGAAACCTTTAATGCGTGTTTAAGGTTTGAAGTGGAAGCTATTCGATTTGAGTTACACATTTTTATATGACGACGTTGGTTCAACTTTTTTTTAACCAAATACTACCGGGTATTTGCCCAATAGTGTACTATGTTGGTTCAACTTTTATTTTGATAGGTTAGTAGTATGTTCATATTAGTATCAAAATAAACCTTTTTAAAATTTAGTAATACGAGTACTAAATTTTTGGAAAATTGCTAACATCTATGACAGACTCATAAATGTGTTATTGCTAAAATTCACTAAGCATTATTAATATTTAGTAACAAACTAAATTCATTCACATATTTATTATTTTTACTAAAAAGGATATAATTTAAAATGACACCGATCTAAATAGGTTCTTAATAATGAAAAATTCTACCATTACTAACGCGCGCGAAGCCAAAATTTTGAGTCATGTGAAATCACCGTTGAGAGAAGAAGAGATGGGAGGGGGATGAAGAGGGAGAAGAGGAAGAGTAGGGGGATTGAAGGAGGAAGGAGATAAGTCGGAGGAAGCTACCCATCGGACGTTCGATGTCAAAAAAAAAAAGAAAAAATCGGACGGTCAAATGTTGCAGTTGACCAACAAGTGGAACATTACATTATATATGGTGAAACAAAAAATCAGCAACTGAAACATTTAAATATTTTATGAAACATGGTGAAGATACACGTTGAAACATATCGCTGTCACGTATGAAACAACAAGTATTAACGGATTGAAACATGTGTTTTTCTTTTAACAAAATATAATTATGTGATATCTTGTTGTAAAGATTTAATTAAAACAAATGCAATGGTGTGATTGGATAAATAATTTAAAAGAAAAATCATTTTGAAGCTTGCTAAAATACATGCATGTGTGCATAGATGAAGTAGAGAGAGACTAGTAGCAGGTAGTTTCAGGAATTTTATGAAACACACTAAAGACGCACATTGAAACATATCACTATCACGTATGAAACATTTAGTTTTAACGGTTTGAAACACATATTTTTCTTTTGACATAATATAATCATATGATATCTTATTGTAAAGATTTAATTGCAATGAATACAACAATATGATCGGTTCGTAGATTGGATAAGTAATTTAGAAGAAAAAATATTTAAAGAGAGGAGGAAAGAATGAAAAGAAACAGCTAGGCATACATGTTACAGTGACAGAATTCGTTCATGGGGTAGATGAGGCGTCCGATATTTCCGTTTCGTCGGACATTCGGTATAAAGCGTTTTCCAGATAAGTCCCCCGCTATTCATCTCTTCCTAATTCGATTAACCTTGAGCAAATTAAACCAAGCATCCGACTGAAATACGGACTTGACTGTGTGTTGAAAATTTTGTGTCATGGTTACTCGATCTTCGCAGATTGGCGCCGAGCACTCCGTCTCCGATTCCAAGCCGCGTGTGCATTCATCGTGTCTCCGACTCGCATTCTGTCTCTCGGGCCATAAAGCCATCGCTGCCCCCCTGCTCGTCATCCTGTCAACCAAAGCTCTTGCACAGTTGCACGTCAAAACTGTGTCAAAGCAAGCGCTCCCGCCTTGCCGGTTTCGCCCGCCCGTGACGACGTACGCGACGAGCGGATTTGAGCCAGCCGGGACGACGGAGATGGCGTCGACGACGGCGGCGGTGTGGACGACGCTGTACCCGGGGTTCCTGTACGATCCGGCCAGGTTCCGGTCCATGATCACGAAGGAGGAGGGATTCGTGTACGACCCCGTCTTCCGCTTCGAGACGAAGGACGGCGCCGCCGGCGGGCTCCTCCTCCACTACGACGAGCGCGGGTTCCGCGTCGAGGCGGAGGAGGACGTCGCCTACGACATCGCCAGCTTCTGCGCCAGAGTGAACGCCCTCCAGGGAGAGGCGGCGGCGCGCGCGCTCGCGTCTCGCCACAGCGGTGACGACGTCGTCGAGACCGAAGAGGAGGTGGGCAGCGATGAGGACGACGCGTCAGAGGAAGGCTTCAGCCACATCATCAGCTTAGCCGAAGAGCTCCTTGAGGACGACGACGAGACGAGCTAGGTCCGGTTCATGGACGCCGTAGTTGCCGTGCTCTATATGCTTCACGTGCAGTCTCATGGAGATCGAGCTAGCTATAATCGGGTTGATGTACTGATGTTAGAGGACGAAGACGACGTGCCGAAACACTGAAGCCGCCATTAGGATAATTAGGACAATTTTGTAGCTCCCGCGGCAGATCACAAGATTGTGTTCGCGCCAGTATCTAATCTAGGATGTTTTGCTCAGATTAGTTAACTCTTGATTGATGTAAACTGCAGATCAGTTGGATTTGTAGTACGTTGTGTTGCAAATCTATGTAATGGAATAAATATCTCACTTAGCCTTTGCAGTATGCAAAACTTGGTGATTGAGATATCATCAGTTGCTTTCTTTTCTGAGGAATTACGTGCTAGTTAACTGGTTTCTTTCTTCACACAATCGATGCTCGAGTCGAGAGTGCGTCCACGTGCTCAATTGCAGAATTGCTGATAATCTGCAGCCTCAAGCGCAACCACCGGGCCAGATTCCACACCACATGGGCCTTTTAGTGCCTATCACTCGTGGGCCGTTGAACAACAGAGCAAGTGTACAACTGTACTGTTGGCAGCGGCATCCCGCCGGTTCGGCCTGTTTGTAGCCCAATGCCCCTTTTTTCCCTTGATTTTTTCAGTTTTTTATTGATTAAATAATTCTGAAAATATAATTAATAAATAGAAAATCATCAAGTCTCTGTAAAATCACTGCCATAAAGAAGCACATGCATGCCACATCATCAAGAAGTTGAGCTGATAGATTTGATCTTGACAATTCTTGTACCATTCTCACATGCTATTTGTAGGCATTTGCTTAAATTATTTATTTGCTTTATATATATAGATCCGCGCAGCAAATTATGTACGGAGTATTTAGTTTGGAGTTTAGAACATTTTCCATGTTCGAAATTACAAACTACAAATCGCACACTTCAATTTATTATTTCAAAATCCAAAAATTAATGATGAGAAAACACCCTGGTTTCACGGTGGAAATGTGGATGTGGAGTTAATAATATTGAAGCTGTGACTCAGTGTTTGCATAGTCTCCACGGGAGCTTAAATCCCGAATAAACAACATTTTGATAGTAAGATATTCCAATACTCATAAAAAAATTATTACCAGACGAGTATATCCATTCAATTCTCTTTATGAAACCGGAATCTCCAACGTTGCTTTGACATCAATGTGAACTATTTTCTATATTCAGTATTTCAGTATGTCATTGAAAACATCCAAGACACCTTTAACGTTTGCCATTAACCATCCAAGACAACATTAGGGGGGCACATTTATGAGAAAACATATGCACTTTCACCGCCTATGTAGCTAGATTGCTAGATATTGCTTCTCTTATTAACATGCAATTATTCTCGAATCAGCCAATCCATTAATATAGCTACAGATATATTGTTTTGGGTAAATTGAACCTACGGTGTATAAACTTGTGTTGGGTTCTAAATGCAACATCTTATGATTCGGGGGAGTGGATTCCAATACCTTGAGGGAATGTCCCCTTGTGTACTTTTTTTTCTTCCAAATTCGATAGAAATAGTTGTGAATACTATGAAAAATTTTTTGAAAATATTTAGTATTGTGATATCTATATGTCTAAAAAAATCAAGTTCAAATTGGGCGATCAAATAGTTGTGAAAATCTTGAACGCTATGGCAGCAACAGCGACTGGACCTCGAGGGTGGCGGCACAACAAAGTATGTCTCCAGCAATCATTAATCTTCGCTCAAGCAGCTTCGTCCTTCCTTTCATCTTGTTCTTTTTGTTACTCTAGCATCATAAATTTCTGTGTATGGATCTGTTTGAGAACGATGGCTGCGTTATGGATTATTCTCCATTCAGTTCAGATTGATCCACATGCATTATGGTCACCGCCACGTATAATCAGTTTGCTAGTAGTGTGGATGTTCCATTCAGCCTTCAGGGTTTACACAAACTAGACAAGTTTTTACACCATTAATTATTTTTTTTATTTTTCCGTAGATCACATGGTAGCAGGGATAGTCATATTATCTCTCTTTTGCTACCAATCAATATAACTAAATACCGCAATTCCAAGTCGATTTTCTAACGGTCTAACTGAATGACCATCTGTTGCGGTTTGTGGTCGAGGCGGTGGCATTTTCTAACTCCCCCATCTCGTCTTCCACTCGGACTCCGTTTTGGTTTTGCTCGTACGTACAGGCGTGACGCCCCCAGCCTCCGCTCGTTGCAGCCGCAATCCGTCTCCGACTCCAAGTCGTAGCATGGCTCCATATAAGCCATGCTCCCGCAGCACGTACGTCAACCTGCCAAAGCAAAGCCCTGCGCCTCGTGCCCGGATCGTGACGCACACACTCTCTCTATCGCGCACGAGACGAACGAATTGAGAGCCGGGACGAGGACGACAGCGGAGATGGCGACGTCGACGGTGGAGGCGCTCGGCTTGCTGGAACCGGCAGTGTGGACGCCGCTGTACCCAGGATCCCTGTACGACCCAGCCAGATTCCGGTCCATGACTCCGGAGGGATTCGCGTACGACCCCGTCTTCCTGTTCGCGTCGACGGAGGAGGGGTTCCTGATCTGCGACGAGCACGGCTTCCGCGTCGAGACGGAGGAGGACGTCGTCGGCGCCGACGACATTGCCAGCTTCTGCGCCAGAGTCAAGGCCCTCCAGGATGAGGTGGCGGCCCGGCTCGGCAGCAAAGCCGTCATTGGCGTCGAAGAGGTGGCCTGCGATGATGATGATGATTATGACATGCTAGAGGAGGCCGGCTTTGCCGCTTGCTTCGGCCTCATCATCGAGTCAGTCGAAGAGCTCCTCGAGGACGACGGCGAGCATCCCTGACGACGAAAGTCTCTTCAACGCGTTAGCTGATCCGGCGTGGTTCTGTTCATGGATGCGATTCCACAGTGGTCTCTCTCAGCTCTGATCTTCGGACATGGATGTGCTCCATTTGTTTCGCCAGCAATCAACGTCTGATGCCGCTGTAATGCCACGTACATCCTGATTTTGTTTTGCTAGCTTGGTGCTCCTATATTTTGTTTTGCTAGCAATTTTTCTGTAGGAAAATTGTAAGTACGCTATCTGTGCAAGACTTGGTAATGATCGAGATAATGACATACTCCATATCATCTGCTGTTATTTTCTAGCGAGTAAACACATGCAACATGCGGACATGCTGGGTGTGACTTGTGAGTTTCTTCACCCCGATAGGCCGATAGTATATTTGTTGGATACTCAGAGACTCAGAGTTACTAGCATGTACAGCAATACAGCATCAAACTTTCAACTAGTCGGCTGTTAGCCAGCGGCCGCAGCTAACGGGCCAGAGTCCACTCCACACAGGCCTTTTCACCAATGGGCTGTGCAGATTCCTGTAGTGTTGGCAACTGCAGGCAGCTCGCCTCGGCTTATCCCGTAGTGGCCCGTGTTGTGTTTGTTGCCCAGTAGTGTAGTTCAAAATGGATCCAAAAACTGCCAAAAGTTTCTCACCAAGTCCTTCCTGTTCAAACATGTAATAGGTTCCTTGGGACCTTATCTTGATTACTCATTCATGCCCGCATGACCTTTTGCTCATGCTCCGAACATCTTTGACCCTTGTCCATTACTTTTGGTTAAGTTGGACAGTACAGAATAAGAAATCATATCGTTCCATATTATTCCGGGGCATCTGTTTTCAGTTCACTACTGTATAAAAATTATCATCTGCAGCTAATAACCTGAACAGATAATATATGGGTGGCTTCTGGGAATATCTAATGCGGTCCATTGAACCAAAGCTGGTGCCTCCAGCATGCAATTGATCAGTTGATGTTGGACCATCACGCTTTCCTTGTGATTTGATCAAGTTGTCAATGGCGCGGCGCAGAATGTCTGTACGTAGGGGATCGGAAGAACAGGGAATTGGAATTTTAGAGATATTTTCAGCAATCTTATCCTATCCATGTAGATTGGACTGCATCTTATCTCAGTCATTTATGCCATGCTCTACCACTGTTGTTAGAGTATTCGGCGGGTTGGCGACTTGACAAGTAGTTTGGGGATAAAAGTCAGGGGAGCGCTGGCTAGTGGCTACTAGTTGTGTTCAATGTTCACTCGCAGTTGCATGTACCAGGTACCAATCCTTTTCATGTCAGAAGTGCTTGTACAGTTGTACTAGCAAGGAGGCTAAAGACTGCTTCAGAGCGCACAACGAAAGCATGTCATTGCTTTCAGCAGCTTGAAATTCTGATAAATATCTCCCAATTGATATATCCGTGTCCACTGTTGAGCAAAAACGACACCCGAGTTTTTAAAAATGGAAAATTGCAATAAAGAAAGAGTGCCTGGGATCTTCAGACTTGAGAGCGTTGAAAAAAAAAAACTATACCAACCCACCAAGATACTACTACTGACTTGTAAAAGGCAAATCCATCACGTTAGGCCTACTGATCTACTACTAGCAATTGCAGGAATCAATCAGCCGAGCATTATATAAGCATGGAGTAATATCCAGGTTGCATTAGATTAGGTGGTTATTGACTTTTGATAGCAGCTTTCCAATCGAAAACCTGGTTCTACTAATTTATAGAGTACTCCCTAGTAAATCAGATAGGCGATCACACTATCAGAGGCGAGGAGCAATTCGCATGCAAGTGCTTCTGCTTGATCAGTTCTGTCGTCCATCTCCCAATCAACTGGCCCACAGTAGCTGTCCTCTGCATCCGAAGCTCACTGCACATGACAGGATCCATGGAGCACAGCCTGAGACCCCACACGACGAACCGGTTCTCAAGTCAGCGCTGAGCTCTCCTCTTCGTCATCGGCTCCCACTCGACGTTCAAAAGTTGCTGCGCACGCGGGCAAATTACTAACCCCACGCACGGCCCCGCCCGGCACCGATCCAGCGAGAGATAGATACTTTTGCCATCGAGACTACTACCTGCTGCCATCGACCGTACGATACGTCTCGTGCGCTTGGCAACGAGTGATTGATTCTGGTCAGCGCGGCGTGGATCCAATCCACGATCCGTCCGCGAAGACGAAGACCCCGCCGCCGCGGCCTGCAATAACTCATGTGGCCTTTTTTTTCCGATGCATGCAGTTCGTCACGTTCCGTATCAGGGCGTAGACTTGCTCCGCTGGGCGTTGAACCGGGATGGCGAGGTGTGATCCAACAGCACTCTCTACTGGATTCTACGTATAGAGAGCTGCAGTTTTTGGCAGCGAGCTGCATGCAGCCGTTTACTTCAACGCCTGTCAGTACAGTAGGAGTAGTAGGGTACAGTGGGTACGACTCTATAGGTAGGTTAGTTTACTGTTTACTACATGACAAGTTGGAATTTCGTGCAATCCGGAACAGCGCCGGCGTAGGTTCTGACGTATGCGTGGATCGACACTTTGTCATGTCAGGTCAAAGCTGGCGTAAAATGTGGTGAGTGTGGCATCTTTGGACGACAGATGTGTTGCTGGTTTTCGAAGCGTCGTTAAGATTCCCATTAATTTCCCAGTGGGCGCTCCAAGGCTCCGACACCACTGCACGTTCGCGACGAACGCAAACAGCTGAATTGTTATTCAAAGAAGCTTCTTTGAACAACAATTATAGGAGTAGAAGTTTGGTATAAGTATACGTAATACTAGAACCGGAAAGGGCGATAAGAAAGATACAGAGTGTTATAGCTTACACCGTTGCACGCAGTGGCGAAGGTAAGGGGGGTGCCAAAGGGTGCTAACACCCCCTATCCAAACACTACCACCACTACAGCCCCATATTTTTACTCTATATTAAGTTAGCTAAGATAAGTATTTATCTAGTTTATTTTGTGTAGCTTGAAAGTATTATCAGTTTAGTTAGTTAGCAAGTCTAAAAATATTAGCAAGAAACATGATCTATAAAATTAGTTTGTGATTTCTCATCTTTTTCAAAGTAAAATAGATGATACTTATTTGTGAGATTATTTAATAGTTTACATTAAAAAAATTTAGCAATAAAGACTAGTTTTAAATTTCCAATGATATTATTAAAGAGCTAAAATTCAAGTTTTTCTTAAAATACTAGTTTACGCATTGCTTGTTATTGACGGTGATTATTCTTAAAGGACTAATTATTCGGTCTCGTGGTTTATCTTCACTCCACACTTTCTAATCTTAAATCCTGGCTTCCCCCTTGGTTGCACGTACTCGAGCATGGCTAATTCAATTCCTGTACTTCATTATGATTGGGACTATGCAATCTCTACTTTCAAGCCCTATACGTCCCCTTCCTTTTCTTTTCAACAAAACGATAAGAAGTCAGGCAGGCCGTTGTCGCCTTTGACAATGGTCACCGTTTCGTGCTCACACAAGCGATCACCTTCCCACGTGCAGCTACCCTCACCCTCTCACAAGCAACAAGACACGAGTACACGACTGCTTTTGCCATTTTTCCCATTGGCGGCAGCCCAGCTGGCCTACGTATTTTCCCTCGACCTGGCCGCTTCGCCACCATACACTTGCCTGGTGTTCGTAGATCTGTAGCAGCATTGCGACTTGTACTTGTACTGAGAGAGGTCGGTTCGGTTTAACCGGTGCAGAGCCCGGCGAAATAACAAGGCTGCCCCTCCGTATCTTTGGGCACACAACGATCCCAACACCAACCCTCGATGGAAGCAGGCCGGGGACAGAAACACGTTGGTCACATCAGGTGTGAGGATGCAAGCAACCGTACAAGCTGCGAAAAAAGAAACAACAAATGCTGCGCCCTTGCTGCAATGCAATCGTATCGCCCAGATTCCAATTCCAGCCGGTGGTCTCGTCGGCATGTGCGTCCCACTCCAGAATTTGACCATAGGGCATCGGTTGAGTGTCCAACATCAGATTCCAGCCACTGTTCACCGATCAGTGTTTCGCGGTTTCACCAACCCCTGCTCTATGCTCTTCCGCTGATTTCAGTCTATTATTCTAGTCACGATGTTGGAGTTGTTTAGAGTGAACCTTTTCGTGACACAGAACGAGAGTACGTAGTACCTACAGGGAGTAGCGTACAAATTCTATATGCTGGCTGGATGTGGGAAAGAAACCACCGTAGCCATTAAATTACGTGTACTAATCTTTCGGGGCGTCAAAGCTGTCGCTCCCGCGCGCTCAAAAAGGGGAACTTTTCGATGCTCGATCATCCATTATCTTAACCCGAGTTTCAAACGTTCTTTGTACGGGCAGATCTTGGTGATGGATTAAACAACTTCCCAGCCCAACTGTACTTACATGGATGGGCGGATCCTGCTCCCTTGCTAGCTGACGCGACGAGAGGCAAGGACAACGGTGGTGTTTGAATCTTCTGAAGATGATGATGAAGATAAATATTAAGTGTTTCACGTAAAACGAGGTGGTAATAATATGTGATTAATTGAGTTTTAATTATTATAAACTTGAAAAATGAATTAATCTGATATTTTAGAGTAACTTTCATATAAAAAGTTTTTGAACAAAATATACCGTTTATCAGTTTAAAAAACATATCACGAGTATCCAAAATTTTATCTCCGTCTTGTGGGTCTCAGAGCGCTGTACGCCTGTATCACGAGACATTATTATCTCTCCGGAAATCATACGCGGCATTATCTTCTCGCTAAATAATGCTCGTCTACATGCATGCATGCAAGTATGAGATCGACTCGCGCGGCTGCACACCAATCACATCGATGTGTGCATCACGCAGCACACCGACTACTATATTCTATATGCACTTTGCTCACTTCGCGTGCCGTCGGCCGTGTCGTGGCCTTTGGCCGCGGGCAGTCGATCGGGCGGCAGACGACGGCTTGACGACGGGATTCTCGTGATCCACCGAGACCTTGAGACTCCCCCCCCCCCCCCCCCCCCCCCCCCCCCCCCCGTTTCGCAGGGGCGCGCGCGCTGCTGCTGCTAGCTGCTGATCCGAGCCGTGTGGACGTGTGGTGCGGCGCGCGCGCCCCGCTCGGGTCTCCTGATTCTGAGACGTCTCGTGTCCTCCTCGCCTCGCGGGACGGCGGGAGCAGGAAAGGAAAAAAAAAAAAAAAACCCGAGGACTGAGACGCGAGCTAGCGGGGGCGCGGTGACCGCCGAGCTGAGTGCGCGCGCGGGTCCGCCTCCGGGCTTCCCCCCGTCCGCGCGATGCGAGCCGTGGCGCGCCGGTGCGCTCGAGTGTGCCGTGCCTTTCGAGTGGATCTCCTCGGGCCCGTCTCGTGAGGCGTGACATCACAAAGGTTGCACGCCCAGCTTTGCGGCCGCGCTCATCCTCCTGCTACGAGGGAAGTGCGTTCGTGTCCTTTTCCGTACCCGTGCGCGCTTAGGTAAAGGGAGTATCTTAGATGGGACTAAAACTTTTAGTCCCTATCATATCGGATGTTTGAACACTAATTATAAATATTAAATATAGATTATTAATAAAATCTATCTATAATCTTAGACTAATTCACGAGACGAATCTATTAAGCTTAATTAATCCATGATTAGTCTATGTGATACTACAGTAAACATTCTCTAATTATAGATTAATTAGGCTTAAAAAATTTGTCTCGTAAATTAGTTTTCATTTATGTAATTAGTTTTATAAGTAGTCTATATTTAATACTCTAAATTAGTATCTAAATACAGAGACTAAAGTTAAGTCTCTGGATCCAAACACCACCTAAGGTTAGAGTAGTTTTCTTCACGTAAAAAAAAATCTCAATTTGCAACTGATAAGCCGTATACTAATTAGTTTGGAGAGATTAACCGGAACTTCGATCGTGGGCATGCATAACAGGAGTAAAATATAGAGGACTAGTATCGGCTCTGTCGTGAAAACGATACGGTACACTCCTTTTATCTCTTCTGCTGCGAAAGTTTTTTTTCGACGTTCAGTGCTGCGAAAGTTCAATTATTCCTAGTTTTTTCCACAGCCTTTTGATCGGCAGCCGCGCAGTGTGGGAATCTTACGGTGGGATATGATAGCTATAGGTCTCGATCTATGTTCTCTCCCCCCAACCAGTCGTTTCTTCTTTGTGACAGATTCAAGCAGTCAGATTAGTAACGTACTCACCTGATGACATCGGCTACTTTGCTAATTAATTATGCGGGGTGTTTGCGGATCAGTGCTAGCCGTGCGTATCAACCTGTACTGTCGTGAGTGGTGACTGGTGAGAGAGGTGAGGCAAGTGCATGTTGTGCCATCCAATCTCTTTCAATCTCCTAGCGTCTTATTTGGCAGCATTGGTGAAAGAGAGATGTATAGGAGTATGTACTGTGGTGCATACATGTTTGAATTTTACAGGTAGGGAGTGTACTGCATGAAGGTACTACATACCATGATTGAATGGATAAATTGTCGTCGATTAAAAAAAAAGGAAAACATATTGCAATCCAGAACTACAAGACGAGAAAGCATCCGTTTATCCTAGGCCTTTGTTTAGTTTCAAAATTTTTCTTTAAACTTTCAACTTTTTCATCACATTAAAACTTTACTACACACATAAACTTTCAACTTTTTTATCACATCATTCCAATTTCAACCAAATTTCTAATTTTAGCGTGAACTAAACACACCCCTAATATATATAGTCAAAGCTATACCGAGCAATTTGCAGACCTCATTTTGCAAACTAATCAGTGCAACGCGTAGATATATTGAAAAACAGATATCACAATATTTAAGGGATAATAGTAATGTGCTATATTGCCAAAAATGTCAAAATTAACTCTATACCATATCGTGGCTGTAGAGAGAGAGAGAGAGAGAGATCAATTGCTAAAATAGCCATATCATATCGAGATGCATTCCACATACTGATTCCACATTTACGGGGAAAAAATGCAAAACTGTGGTATTTTCATGCTTCACAATCCCAAAAGAAGAACAGCGGACCAAAACTTGATATAGTCTGTTCTCTATACAGCGGTCGTTGTAAAGATCAGGCTGCTTAATTTGGTCGTTGTCATTGCACAGTTCACAACTATAGTATGTTTACTTTATCGCCAGGTGGCATATGCTGATATGCACAATTGCACACAGGCATCTTTTCTTTCAGACCAACTGGCGAGTAGAAATGTGCACATGGACTTAACTACTTAATCTTCAATTAGTATAAGTCTCAAAATATCACTCAAGAGTATATGTACTGATTCAGCATAAACAAGTACTCTCGGTAGAGTTTAAATGAAATGCTCTCGGTAAAAAATATATATATATCGTAAACATAATGCAGAACTGAGTATAAAACAAACACTCTCAAACCACTAGATTCCAGGAAATAAGCCAAAGTTTTGATAGAGAGGTAGAGCACTGCAGGACAAAAAGACCCACGCAAAGTCTTTGAGCCCTGCACAGCCACCTATCTTGACCACCATTCCACCACACCCTTATGACGATAAAATTCGACCACAAAATAAAACAATAATAGCAGTAACCATTTTGCAAAAGAAAATTAAACCCTAACCTCTGATTCTTCCCACCTTCACACCACACATTCTAAGACACGTACGCATGCATGTACACAAGAGAACCCCAGCAAAAGTGAAAGATACTCGTCCATCCTACTGTGTTTTTACAGTCTTGCAACACACCAGAGAGAGCGGCAAAAGCATTTGGCCCAAACAGAAATTGGCAATCAAATATGGGGATCAAATTTATGACGTGACGATCGAGATCGGAGAGGGAGAGAAACCCGTGATTTCTTCCTTCGCTGTGACGTCGTTCGTTCTGGATTGGTTACACTTGGTTGTTGCTGTTGGAGGCAGCAGCCGCCGCCGGCTCGACGCGGGTCTGCGCGGACCGGAGCATGAACCCACCAACCCCAGACTTGTCGTGCTCGTCCTCGTCGTGGTAGACGTACGCGAACCCGCCGTGCCGTGTCAGGTCCATGCCGGACGTCTCGTCCTCGGCGGAGATGCGGAGCAGGCCGAGCTTCTTGAGCCCGTAGAAGAGAGGTCCCATGGTGCAGCTGACCCACCCGAAGATGACCAGGATCTGGATGACGTGCGCGGCGAGCAGCTTGCCGCCGCCGCCCATGAACAGGCCGTACGGCCGGCCGGCGCCGTAGATCTCCTCGACGTACTTCTGCCTCGCGAAGAGCGCGGTGAAGAGGATCCCCCACGCGCCGCACCCACCGTGGAGCTGGGCGGCCTCGAGCGGGTCGTCGAACTTGAGGCGCGCGGCGAGCGCGTTGAGGCCGATGAGCACCCACGCCGAGACGAACCCGCAGATGATCGCGGCCCACGGGTCGACGACGCTGCACCCAGCGGTGATGGCGGCGAACCCGCCGAGGAGGCCGTTGCAGACGTCGACCACGTTCCAGTGCCCCGTCTGGAGCCGCTTCCCGAACAGCGTGGTGAGCGCCGCCACGCTGCCGGCCAGGGTCGTCGTCACGGCGGTGCGGCCAACGCCGGACCACTGCCCGTTGATGCCGCCGGCCGGGCCGTACGTCTTGAGGATGGTGGTGAACGACCCGGGGTTGAATCCGTACCAGCCGAACCACAGCAGGAAGGTGCCGAGCACGACGAGCGACGCGCTGTGGCCCTTGAGCGCCACCGATCGGCCGGCGTGGTCGAACCTCCCGATGCGGGGTCCCTCGATGAGCGCGCCCCAGAGCCCGGCGACACCGCCGACCATGTGGACGACGCCGGAGCCGGCGAAGTCGATGACACCGGAGCCGAACAGCAGAGGTCCGGACGTGCGGGAGGCAGAGGCCCACCCATCGGCGGACCAGATCCAGTGGGACACCACCGGGTAGACGAACCCGGTGAGGAAGGCGGAGTAGATGAGGTAGGCGACGAACTGCGTCCTCTCGGCGATGGAGCCCGACGTGATCCCGGCGGCGGCGATGGCGAAGGCCCACTGGAAGAGGAAGAAGTCGTAGTCGAACCCGGTCTGCGGCATGTGCTTGAGGCCGAAGAACTGCTTCCCGATGAAGCCGTTGGACGGCGTGCCGAAGGCGAAGGCGAAGCCGAAGAGGTAGTAGAAGAGCGCCCCGGCCGCGGCGTCGAGCACGTTGGTGAGCATGATGTTCATCGTGTTCTTGGCCCGCACCGACCCGGCGCAGAGCATCGCGAACCCGAGCTGCATGGCGAACACGAGGTACGCCGAGAAGAGCAGGTACGTCGCGTCCACCGCCGACGTCGTGTCGGCGAACCGGTTGCACAGGTAGTCCGTCGCGTTCGCCGCCACCGGCCCCAGCAGCGGCGCCAGGTCCGCCGCGCACGTCGCCATCTTCCTCCCTCCCTCAGCAAACCCTCCTCTACGATCCCTCGTTCAAACTAGAGCTGCTGAAACGGCGGCAGGATTGGGCGTGGGAGGTTGGGGAGAAACGCTGGCGCCGGATTTATAGGAGGAGGAGGTCAGGTCGCTCGCTCGCCGTGCGGGAGAGATGACGCGGAATTTTTATTGTTAAAATCCAGCTTATTAATAGCTCCAAAAAAAAAAAAAAGCGAATGGTTTCGCCGTTTTGGTTTTTGGCGGTGGGGCCCACCGCGCAGTGAATCTTCCGTGGTGGAGGGGATCTCCTTTGGCTGGGTCGGTTTGCGGCAGTTGCGGGGTGGGAGCCGTTTCGGGGATCCCGGGAGAATCTGGATGTGTGTAGGCCGCTATTTAATGATGTGGTTTGCGCTCCCTGTGTCATGTCCTGTGAGACAAACGACGAGATGTGGATGATGATGTGTATGGTTTCGAATTAATCTCGCCTTCATTTTTCGTGCTTGTGACTCAGGATTTTTCTCCATTCTGTTTTTTTTAATACATATCCTATTCTGTTCTGCTCCGTGTAAATGGTTATGTGCCTTTGTGTACCATAACAAAATGGAAAAAGAATAATCAAACAGCTGGTAGTTTGACAGGTTGGATTTATCTGTATGGAAGTTTTGACAGAATCGGAACTCTTTTAACACCTCCAGGAAGGAGATAAACTAGTCAACACACAAAAAATGGAAGTCGTGTAGGAAATTCTTGATTACTCTATATATATACTAATATACATGGTTGAAATAGCAGGTTTCGTTTCACATCGGCATCGGTCCTTATCAGGCTTTGAGGGATGAGGGGAAAAAACATTTTACAGAGTGCAATTCAAGGGTTGCTTAATCTTTATTAAAACTGACTGGTTTTTGGTGGTAAAACTTGAGTTTTGGCGCTAATTTATGCTCCTTTTTATTAATAAAGCAGCAAAGGAACAGACTTGGGTGTACCTCGAGCGCACAGATTGACAAACAGTTTCACTGTTCCACATCACGAAGTACCACCGCCAATCATTTGCCCAGATTAACTAAAGAGCAAAATGAGCAATGTCAACGATAAGATTCAAATAGGGCGATGTCACCGAAGAGGACTTTGGTGTGAATAAATTTGGGAAGAGACGCATCCTGCAAGCTCATAGACTTTGTTTAGTCAGGCTCAACCTTTTTGCTCTGGTCAATAAGGGAACCCGCTCTGTTTTCGTAATATACAAAGCATTTTGATGTTTTTTTATACGTAGAAATATCAACAGTAACATCTCTTCTGGATTGTTCTGAATTCAGATATATAGTAGTCGACGTGCAATACTGGCAACCACGCGATCTTATTGGAGGTTCAGAAAAATACAAAGTTTCCTAAGAAAATCATATCGTATTTATTTCGTACATGCTTCAGAATTCAAGCAAGCACGTACTCTGCTGCCCTAATCTGGCCCCTTGTCGTCTCTTGACGAGCATCAGTTTATAAAATCTGATTTAAAACCATGCGAACACCAATCATGCACTCCCCGTTTAAACATAATCAAATTGCAAGTTGAGAAGATACTCCAAACCAGCAGTAAACTACTCCCAAGTTGTCAAACATCTGCATAGAAGAGATCGAGATAAGCCTCTAACTCGCAATTAGTTTAGGGTTTAACTGTGTCGAGGTCGCCGTAAAAGTGTTTAAGTTAACGATCCCCAAACGGACCAAGCAACTCCCTCCTGTGGAGACCCGACGCAGTTGGGTGATGTCTCGCATCGCCATCGATGATCACCCAGTTTGCCACAGCAAGGTCAGCGTCCGATTTGTTTATCTACCTGTCACCTATCGGATTCCTTATTAAATCGCCATCAGCAAGGATGGACTAATCTGCACTTGTTGGGGTGAGAGAAAAAAAAAAACTCTGCAGGTAAACATATTCAGAGTAAGAAACTTCCCCACTTGCCGCATCTCCCGTTGCCAAATTCCGCTTTGCATGTTCGCTGATTAATCTGCTATTTCTCTTCGTGTTGCTTATGCTTATGTGAAGAATCACTACATGATTGTTGCATCTACGCGTGGATATTCTGACTTTGGTTTAGTTAAATCGGGTTTCTGTTTTAAGAAATCGGGTGAGACGTAACGCGATAGCATCTGATCTACCTGCTTCTTGGATAGATTAAAGCTATATCTGAGTTCCGCTTGATGTTGTCCTCCACTCCCATTCGCCAGAGTTATCTTCTATCAGTTTCTGTTCTAGCTGTTCATCCTGACAAGATTAGATTAGTGTGCCATGTGAGCAGGAAAAGAAAACAAGGAGAATATTTCTACTAGGGAAAGTATTTTCTACTATTCTATGCCTGTAATGTGATACATTCCTGCAAGCAGCCAAGCATGTTTTCATACCGTTGTGTGCCCCCCTAGTTTATGAGTTTCAGTGACATTTGACATGTTAATTTGGCGGCAATACGAAATTCAGAATCCCATGGGCTAACAGCTTCGCATTGACCTGAATCTCTTTTGGATCATGCTGATCTGGGTGATTCCCGCCGGAAAGAAACAGCTATGCATTTGCTTGGAATCTAGTTTGGTTAATGATCTAGTGGCATGGATCACGTTGCATGTAGGCATGGATTAATCTAGAATGACCTGTTTTTATACCTCACTCATGGTGTTTCTTTCTGAATTCTGAGAGTGTCCTGAAGATGTATCTGTGGTGCTTTGGCTCTGAAATCTTATCTATACAGACTGAAGATAAAGGTTAGAAGCTTTAAAGGCAGCTTAGCCGTTATAAATTGATAAGGTGCGCTTTGATGAGGGATTGCATTGCATCTACTTCAAAGGGATTTCTGTTGTACGCATGTTCTTGATTCCTGAATGCGTTGTCGCTTTCTTGTTTAGTCTGAGATAGACTAGAGGGTTATTTTTAGGCAATGGAACAAAATGATTTATGAGTTGTCTGGTTGCTGTTGCTCGCTAGCTCCCCATTTATAATTATCCAAGACTGTCTAAATCTGCAACTTGGAAGCTCGACACCGTGCGGGAAGTTGAATGTTTCATTAGAATGAAGGTAATTGATCGATTAGGCACTGAATGAATGATTGATGGAGATTCTTCAGAACATAGTATAGTTTATGAGATAACCAGGGATACAGATACCTACCTAAGGTATCACAAGGAATATCACATAGTCAATGCACCAAAGAGGAGTAGAGGAAATGGTAGCTAACCTCTCTTCTGCGAAATACTCAAATGTTTACGTCTGTTGATTCAGATACAGTTCATTTGGCCAAATAATTGTATTAGATTCCTTGTAAAAAAAATCATGGTTGAGCTAATTAATAATCAAGTATCGCTCTCGGCTTTCAGGACAACTAATGGCTTCCATTTCTTTTTGGAAGAACAATGGCTTCCATTTCGAGCCGAGCTGTTGAAATACTAATTAAGATTCAGTTAAAAGGGACAGAAATCAGTAGTATATACTCCATAAGATGCAAAGTCAGCGTTTCTCTACCCAAGTACGCACAAGTATCCTAGCTGGTCTGACGTTGTGCTGTCAAAAACTGATGACATGCTGAAAGATGCTTAGCAAAGTTCCCCTCTCAATGATTTATTTCCCAGGAGACAAGTTCTTACAAAGTACTAGTCAATGCTCGATTGTATTCTAGAAAGTGATTTTTGTCATCGTATTGTACAAGTAAACAGGATCAATCACAGAATTGATCGAATGGAAGAACATCAACAGCACCCAGCACTCAATGTCACTCAAGACTATGTTCTTTCTTCTGATGTATAATTCACTCTTTTTCTCGGACATTACAGGTGTTAATTTCCATTTCCGTGCAGATCTAGCTGTCCAATGTGTCAACGAGGGTGATTTATCTGATAGAGATCCTGTCTCACTTGCATAACCAGAGTTTCCTCCATGTCGACCAGATGTCGATGTCCTGCTGCTGCTGCTGCTGCTACGGTCGTACGGTCGGAGCCATTGCATTTAATCTTCCTGCATCTTAAAGTCAGAGCTGACCTTTTTGGGGGCGAAATTGCTATACGTCCGACCCATCCATCCGACTAGTGTATGTATAAGCATATATACTGTTTGTCTGGGCCCATATAGTAGTAAACAAGTTCAGTGATTGGTTGTATAACTCGGTCGGACACAAATCGTACGGCTCGGTCGTACGTATAGCAAGTTTTGGAGGAGATAGAGGCTCAAGATTAGAGCGTGAATGAACGTATCACCCATTCATTTATGGCTTTGATATTTCCTGGTCAAAAATAGGGGATCTTGAATCCTGATACTAGTGGTTGCGACTTGCAGAAGGTGCAGTCTTTTTTTCCTCCACAGGGTTTAAATGTTCAGACTCAAAGAGACAGTCGGCTGTCGCGTGAATGCGTGATGAACTCGCTTTCTGGATCTAAGAGGATTGGATTATCAGAGTTAATCAGCTCACCACGCCGCAATATTTTGTGCTAACCTACACTGCAGCAACTCTGACTGACTAGTGGTAATACTTACATTTTTCTCTCTCTGAAAATTACTTACTTTTCTTTTTGCGAGCAAGCGGACGGTATGACGTTGGGGGTGACGTCAGCGCATATACTACACCACACCTCAACGGTATCACGTTCTATTCTGTTTTTTCTTTATTTTCCTTCATTTCATTTAATTTAATTTTATTTACTGAAAAGAAGCGTGTATTCCGTTTTCTTATTTCTACCGCCTCGCGGTGAAAGACTTCGTACATGGCTGCATGCAAGGCCTATAGGCCCCCTAATCCAACGGCCCAATTCTGCCGTCTTACGTGTTATTTGGTAGGCCGGGCCGGCGGTCTCGGTCCACCTCCAGCGCATGCCTGTGTCTAGGCCGACATTTTGAAATAAGTTCACTTACACTCCCTTAAATATGTCAATCTGATCATATCCCTTAACCGCAATACCAGATATATGGCGTTGACAAACCGCTCATCGGGCCACCGCTCACCGCCGTGATGGGGGAGTTCATGGGGCTCGACTCCAGCACTGGCGACCTTTGCAGCGTGCGGTCGCGGCTTGGGTTGTCATGCGCGAGGAGGCCGGACGGGAAGGAGAGCCTGTTCGACGACGAGAGTACGAGGGAAAAAAAAAGAAAAATCCTCACAAAACCATCCCTAAAACCATCGAGTGAATCATTTTACACTTGTTTTTATAGTTTAGTTAGGGTCAAGATATGAATTAGATTGAACCATATGTTAAGGGAGTAAGAGTGAACTTATTCCCGACACTTTCGGCAGAACGGCCCCATCTCCGATGAACCGGCCTGCATCCGCTGATCATCCATCACCGTAATAAGTTCACCGGAGGTCCCTTAATTTAACAGCGAGATTTTTTGAGATTCCTTAGCTACAAAACCAGAAATCTTCACCCCTAAACTATACAAAACCATCTAATTTAGGTCCCAAGCCAGCATAGATGGCTGGTTTCGCTGACGTGTCATCCTAGTCAGCAAAAATAATAAAATAAATAAATATGTGGGGGCCCACATGTCAGTGAGAGAAAATGATGTGGCCCCACGTCTCTTTTTTCTTTTCTTTTTATCTAGTCTTCTCAACTTCTCACGCGCAGGCGGGCACATGCGGCCGACGGCAGAGCGGGCGCGGCTGCCCGCGCAGCGGGGAGAGATGCAGCAGTCGCCGCGGCGGCGGCAAGCGGCCGGAGCGGCGGCGGCGGAGAGCGAAGTTGGCGGATGAATGAACAACACAGCGAGATTGATAGAATTGTTGACGCTTTTTG
Source organism: Oryza meridionalis (assembly GCA_000338895.3). Lineage (NCBI taxonomy): Eukaryota > Viridiplantae > Streptophyta > Magnoliopsida > Poales > Poaceae > Oryza > Oryza meridionalis. Next base: position 24,884,920 of record CM002527.2, on the reverse strand, counting down.
TAATTTCAAGCAATCGATAACTTCGTGCGTGATGGCAAATCATAAGAACGCAACCATGGCAACCACATCGATGTATATCATCAGCAATTCAATTCATGAAATACTACAGAGCGTGGGATGATGCCCTTACGCGGATGAGGAGAGGGAAGTTGCGGCGGGCGAAGCGGCCGGCCCAGCAGTTGAGCACGGCGTCGACGGCGCCGGCCTCGCTGCGCGGGAGCGCGAGCACGAGCGCGACGGCCTCCGACACCTTCCAGTCCCGCTGCCACCGGCTCCCCTCCACGCGCAGGCGGCCCGCGGCGCCCACGCCCTCCATCTCGGGGCGGGCCTCGCGCCGGCCCCGGTCGTAGTCCACGGACACGGCGAGGCGGCGCTCCGCCCACTCCGGCGGCGTTGCGCCCAGGTGCGCCCGCCGCGGCCTCCGCGGTCGTGGGGGCGCGCGGACCACGCGCGTCTGGGCAGCTAACGCCGTCAAGTCGGGCGTCGCCGCCGGCGACCGCGGCGGCGGCGGAGCAGCGGAAGACATAGCGGCGGGTGGTGGAAGGGAGAGACTAGAGAGGATCCACCGTTGGGGCAGCTCCGCCGCAGCTCCGGATGGGGAGAGGCCGGCGCCGGCTGCCGCTCCCGCCGTCGCGAGCGGTCGCGCCGGCCGCCTCCTCTCCCCCTCTCCCGCTTCTTCCCTGCGCACCGCAGCGCCCGCTGCGCCGGCCGCCTCCTCTCCCCCTCTCCCGCTTCTTCCCTGCGCCCGCTCTGCTGCAGATGCCGCACACCCGCATCTGCCCGGCCACATCATTTTCTCTCACTGACATATGGGCCCCACATATTTATTTTATTATTTTTGCTGGCCAGGATGCCACGTCAGCGAAACCAGCCATCTATACTGACTTGGGATCTAAATTAGACGGTTTTGTATAGTTTAGAGGTAAAGATTTTTGGTTTTGTAGTTAAGGGATATAAAAAAATCTCGCTGTTAAATTGAGGGACCTCCGGTGAAGTTATGCGGGCAGCGGCGGTCTTTTATGTTTGCTGGGCCCAAGCTACGAACCAATGACGTATCATGCAATGCTCGGCAGGAATCAATTTCAACTTGTGTCATAAAGGGGAAAAGAAAGAAGATTAGAGCGTGCATATAGATGTACGTGTTTCTGCATATATTCAGCTTCAAAGCTAGCCTGGCACCACACTGGGTATTTGATTTAAATGTTTTTTTTTTCAGAAAATGATTCGATTTAAAGATTAGACACCCCAAACAGTGTCATCAAAATTCAAAGAATCTGGAAATTTAACGCCCACAGATCACCAATATTGGTCTTTTCTGCGTGATGGGAGCGTTATGTGTGAAGCCAATTCATCACCACCACCACGCCGAGGACTGCGTCGTCGACCATCCCTTTCACTAGCTCCATCAGTGACAGCAACATTGCACGCGCATTTCCGCCCGGTGCACTCACCAGTCACCACCCGGCCGGCCGGTCCAAAGCTGGGTTCGAGACCACTGAATCAAAAGGAGGCGGGAAAAAAAGAGAGGCGCATCGCCAAAAGCAGCCGGTAAAAACGGCCAATGATCATCATTAAGCTCAAAGCTTGCTAGTGCAGGAACCTCACAGGTGTCACTGAACTAGAGACAGTGCTGCTGCTTTGCTTAATTAATTGCTTTTTGGTCCTATGACGATGATGATTGATGAGAGCCGTGACGGTCAAATAAAGCATCCAAAAACATCTTTGCAGTTTTGATATTCGTTAACAGATGGCATGTGAGGGCTTCTGAACTTAGCAGCCAGTTAATTTTTCGGTTGCTTCCACTCATGTGAGTTCTGAAAACTAATAACGGCTGACACAAAATCTTGCTACCTAGCTAGATCACCCAACGGCATCGTCATATTTTACAAAAGAAAAGAGCATAAAAATCATACACAAATGGAGGTATTTAGTATTTACCGACTTTGCCAAGAACAGAACACTTGGTGCAAAGCTTAGCGTGTTACTGAACTGAAGTGAGGAGATGATTAATAAAGATCAAAGATGTAACTCTACAAATTACGACGACGATCGAGCGAAGCATGAATGATGCATGCATGGCTAGCTTCTTGTTATTTAACTGACTAGGAGGAGTCGAAGTTGTAGTGCTTGTCGATGCCGACGACGACGTCCCATGTGCAGCTGAGGCCCTTGGGGAAGACGACGAGGTCGCCGGCGCCGAACTCGACGCACCTCCCGGTGCCCTTCACGGAGGCCCTCACCCTGCCCTTGAGGAGGTAGCACGTCAGCCTCGCGTCGAACTTGAGCGGGAACTTCCCCGGCGGACACCCCCATCTTATATAATCAATCAACAATATAATCACAACCAAAATTGAACTTACTTAGTTTTACAAATCAAATCACACCAGCCGGAAATTAACAACAAAATAATGAGGAGACTAATTAAGGAAGAGCCAAGCTTAATTATGCATATACGTACTTGGGCCACGACTTGATGCCGAGCTGAAGCAAGCGCGCCTCCGGCGGGTTCTTCTCGACGGTGATGGACAGGCTGGGGCCGGCCGCCGCCGCCATGGTATCCGGACTCGACGTCGTCCCCATGATCGAGGCTGTACTGTCCGACGAGCTCGCCGCGCTACTATACGATCGAGTCCGAAGCTAGTTAAAAGGCTGGGGGCACTAGCTGGGTGATCTATAGCTTGTTGCTAGGAGAAAGAGAAACAAAAAGGGAGGCGTAGCCAGTAGAGTCAGCTGGAGGTGGAGAGGCTCCAAGCGCACTTTGGGGGTGGGATCAGAGAGAGCTTCTGATAGAAAAAATTTACCACAGGACGCTTAGAAAATATGATATTGTCTATAGGACATCATAAAAATCTGATTTTACCGCTAGACACTGTGAAGTTATGGTATTTTGCTAGTGGACATGCTTCTCATTAAAATAATATATTTGAGTGATTAAAAGAGAAACACATTAAAGAATGACCTTAGTACCCTTCTCATTTTCACTTAGTTTTTTAAAGAAAGAATTGGCTCACTAGACACAGTCACACATCTGACATCTCTCTCCATGGAGCAAGCGTGAATGGTGCGGGTATGAGCAGCCTGCTTGCATGTCGGCAGCATTTCAGTACGAGTCTGGGCTAGCTCACAGGCTTTGGCTTGATGGCTCGCCTCCTTTGTCAGTGCAGGTTGCTTTGCACATTAATCTAACTTCTATCAGAAAATCCACTCTCCTCCACAGCCATCAAGGCATTCTTCCCCAACTCCGGTGAAAACTCTGGCGAGCCCGATCTCTTCATCCATAGCTTTATTTATAAATTCCTTTCACCCATGAGTTCTTACAGTACTTAGTTACATTTCTATTTAAATGGAATTTTTACTTACTTTCACCGTCAACCAAATTTTTTCTTGGCCTCCGTTAGAAACTTGCGCTACTACCACCTTGCTTCTCCATTGGTGTCGAGAGGGACGAAGAGGAGCACGGCCAACTGCTCTCCTGCAACTTTTTCGGTCTCCTTGGCCATCGCAAGGTCGCAAGCAGTGAGGAATCGAATCCTCCAGGTGAAGGTGGCGTCATGGACGAGGAGGCCGGACGGAATTGCGTGAGGAACCGAATCCTCATGGCCCTCTCCAGTGGACACAAAGCAGCCATGCTTGCCGTTGGTCTGTATGAGGAGAGGTCCATCGACCTACAAGAGCCAGTGCCGCAGCGCCCATCAATCTTACATAGGCTAAGCTGCTAAGCACACATATTTAGTTTGAACAGAAGGGTAAAACGGACAATTCATGGGGCTTCTCTCTCCTCAATCCAATGAAAATAATATAATAATGCTCACAGTGTCTAGTAGTAAAATACCACAAATTTACAGTGCCTAGCAGCAAAACCATAATTTTATGATGTCTTATAGCTAATATCATATTTTTTTTGAGTGTCCTGTAACAAATTTTTTCCTTCTATTATGGAGGGCAAGGGAGGGAAGGAAGGAATCTGTGCACGATTTTCTTGTTCTTTATTGCACCCACGTACACACCCGTCGTCGAACGGACTAGGCCGATCGATGAGGCGATTACTGAGCGAAGGAGCGAGGTTTTCTAGCTGCCACGGGTTGGTCGCAGCAAATTAAGGGGCGGCTTGGATTTATGCCTAGTTTAGATGTCCGGATTCATATACAACAAGAAAAAAAAATTGTGCTGTAGTACGTAGTGTTCAAACATATCACATTATTATTCACATGAGATTTATCTTCTTTTTTCCCTCCCTACATACATCGTATATTGAGCTTTTTTTTTTCTGGTAGATGTTATAGAGTTGCACATATCGAAATTTTTTTATTTCTTTTAGTTTTTAGATATATTTTTCGAGTTTACTAGCACAGTAGGCTACAATGCGATAGCACATGATATTGTCTAAGTTTATATGGTAGGTGGGATAAGGTGCACTCTACCTAGCGAATATTACACTAGGTGGAGGAATTTATGAACTTTGATAAGATATTTTCCTCTGGTTGGTGTGGTTGTGTCGTCTTTTTATCTACCTTTATGTTATTTCGTGTGTTTAGGCTTCGTGCCAATAACTTTATAATAAGTGGTTGTAGCTTCAATTTAAACAAATGTCACATGTTTAATATCCATTATCTAAAAAGGTAGAGGAATTTAGATATGCTAGACATATACAGGCGCGAACAATGATAGACATTATTGAACACTGAAGATATAAGTCATCATAGTGTCATTACTTACGAGCCGAGTCCGCTCGGGCTGATCACCAATCCATTTGATTCGCCCTGCATCCAATGCATGTGATTTAGCCAATATTTGGTTTAACCCAACCACATTATTATTTGTGTACTATGTGATAAATAATATCCGTAACTAAGACATATACACAACAGAAGTAAAAGTAATAGTGACTTACTGAGTACATATTATTTACAAGATGATACATGCCACCAACGTAGGTTGGTGACATAATGCACAATTACCAAAATAACCTACCACTATATCATTGTTCATTGGTTAATTAGTTGTTGCTGAGTCCTTGTTGATGTAATGTAAACTTAAGACAATAGCACATAATGGCCCATATATGATGGCTTCAAATGAGCTTTTATAGGCAAATAGTATACAACCTTTGTTAGACACTCTTCTTCAAATTCATTATTGTCTTCTGTGCTAGTACTATTTCTCTTGTATCAAGTAGCTTTGCATGAAGGACATGCTTCTAAGCCGACATTATCCTTGTAGTACAATATGCAGTTATTTTGGGTATGAGTGAATTCTTTGTACCTCCAGCCCAGTGGACATGATTTTTTTTCTTCATAAGTTGTCTTTTGTAGTGTGTTCCCTTATAAATATACCAGTCAAGAAATCAAGTAGTACAATAAAACTTTTATTAACCATCCATTGCTTGCGTTATGCTTTATAAGTTCCAACTCATCTGATAATTTCGTGTACTATGGTTTACAACCATTATAAATAGAAGTCTCTTGATTTGTAACCAACCTATGTGTGACTACCACCACCGTTGTCCTCGACCTATGGTGAAAACGAGATATGCTACCTTTTCCTCTTCGGTAACCAATCATCTCATTATACCATTACATTTGTTTCTTATATAAAACGCATTGGTATATCACGTGGTGCAACCATCTCTTTCTCAGAGTGACATGAAGTTGGTTGTTGCTACTTTTTTTTGGCAAAATTTGGCTATCCTCTTGTCTGGCTAGCTATCAAAGGAGTATTTTTATAAAACAAATGAAAGACGTATAATTTAGTTGAGATTAGATGTAAACCAAACAAGTATTGGAATTTACGGCCCACATACTGACCTATACTCTATCCGGGAAAAAAAAAATCCAATTCTAAGCTATACACATGGACAAGTTCATGTTCAAATTACTTTTTTTTACAGAGGGTGTACGTAACATCTGGGAAAACCACGCTGGGTACACGTTGCAGTTCTTTCCGCGCTCCCATCCACCGAGCCCAACTGCCCAAGGCACGTCGTGCACGCTGATGACGCCCACGCGGGCTCAGATTCCTCGTCGCCACACACGCCACACACCAGTACTACACCGGCTAGAGTACATCTCTCAACACTTCGTCACCTCGTCGTACCCCAACCCAAACCGCACCACACGCTCCGCTCGCGCACGGTATAGACGAAAACGACCAGACCAAAAAGCCCGGAGGAGAGGACAGTCCGTCCCCCTACCGCACGAGTGGGCCCCACCTCTGCAGTGACGCCAGGCGGGTCCCTCCCCCTCTCTCTCCGACTCTCCCAACGCTGCCGCCGCTCTCGTGCGCCGGAAACAAACGCCGTCCTGACTCCTGACGCGACTCGACCCGCTCCTCGCTTCGCTTGCCTCATTTAGAGCAAGTTTAATAGTATAAGCTCACTACTAACTCTAAATCATCTATAATGTAATAGCCATACAATAGTTGCTTACTATACTATTAATATCTGGTCCCACCTGTTATACACCCATTACGTCTTAGAGTCTGTGCTGCAGCTAGCTACAGATCTGTAGCCGGTCCCACATGTTATACACACATTACGTCTTAGAGTCCATGCTGCAGCTAGTTACAGATCTGTAGCCTGCTGCTCTTCTCTCTCTTCCTTTAACTCTTTAAAATTTGTTTATAGCTCACTTATAAGAGCAAGTTCAATAGTATAGCCTACTACTAGCTCCAATTCATCTATAGCCAATCTAATAGCCAGTTCATACAATAGTTGCTTACTATACTATTAATATATAGTCCCACCTGTCATACTGAAGTCCATACTGCAGCTGTCTACAGATCTATAGGCCGCTGCTTTTCTCTTTTATTTTTTATCTTATTAAAATATATGTTTATAGCTGGCTAATATACTGCTATGGTACCTGCTCTAACCTGTTATTGTACCTGCTCTTATACGCACGCAACGGCGCACGCTCTTCCTCCTCTTCCCCTCTCCTCCTCGGCCACGGGCCCCCCTCCTCCCTTGCTCTCTCCCTCCCAAGCTTTCCGCCGCAGCGGCGGTCGCGGAGCACAGTTACGTCTCGTGTCCAGGCCCAAGTGCGTGGGGGGTGACTTCGGGAGGGGGAAGGGGAAGCGGGTTGCTTCGGCTCGAAGCTTCCGCCGCCAGCCATGGGCGGCGACGCCGCCGGCGCCCCGGCAGCCGCGGCGGCGGGGCCGAGCAGCACGCGGGGGGAGCCGAAGGATCCGAGGACGATCGCGCGCAAGTGAGTGCCCCCTTCCTCCTCCTACTACTACCGCGTCCGCGTCTTTCTCGTTAGTTTTTTTGGTTATTTTGGGGGGATTATTGATGCGTCGTGGATGGTGGTGGAGTAGCTGGGCGGGACGAAGTGAAATCGCTGCTGTTTGTTCCCTCGAAACGATGATACCTTCGCGTTTCGTGATTGATTCGTGGTTTTTGTTACTCGAGAGTATTGGGAGGTTTTGGGTGGGTTTTATGGCGCGTTTTTTTTTTTTTTTGTGTGTGTGTGGAGCATTTCGTGTTCTATTCTCTGCTGTCTCGTAGACCGATCTGATTCAAGCATAGGTCCGCGGATCAATCTTAAGGAGACAGTGTGTCCGTAAAATGTTTTTCTATTCCACATTATTAGTTAATTTTAAGGTTTTACTACTCGTAATTTGCAAAGCAATCCCCGTTTTTATTGCGTACGATTCGATACTGTCAGATGCTTTCTCGGGGGAAGTGGCTGCATATCTGCTAATAATTGGTACTACTCTTCACATATTGATGGCTGTTGATGCGCATTCAAAGCCTGTGTTTATGTAGACTGCGCCGTTACTCGGTGGCAATGCAGTGTGCCAGATAATCTGTAGTAGTAATATCATCTCCATGCATAAATGAACTACATTCCCTTTATTATACCAGATTGTGTGTCATTTGCCTCGTTTCTGCAATGGAAGCGGGAGAGATCTGCCTCTCTTTCTCAAAAAAAAAAAGAGAAGAGAAGATTCTGTGGCATTTGCACCCATTTTAGCTCCCTTGCACCCATACTCTGGCAGGACACGGCACCCTTTCATCGAGTTCAGAATGGTGCAGCACCTGGCGAACTATCTTGTTTTGTTGCATTTCTTTAGCTTTTTTAATCCATCCCTCCGCTTTGTTCAACTATGTGTAATTTATGTTTTTTTTGTGAGGGCGTAATTTATAGAATAGCATTGAAGATTGTTTTAATTTTGTGTATTTAGGTATCAATTGGATCTCTGCAAGAGGGCTGTGGAGGAGAACATCATAGTGTACCTTGGGACAGGATGCGGTAAGACGCACATTGCCGTGCTGCTGATTTATGAGCTTGGTCATCTCATCCGCAAGCCAAGCCGCGAGGTCTGCATCTTCCTTGCCCCAACCATCCCCCTTGTACGCCAGGTAGATATCCTCCTTTCCTGGTCCGCACTGTAGGTTTACATCAACTTGCAGCTGCTCCCAATCATTTGTTACCATTAAGTTTCCAATTTGCAATATGTCAGGGTAACCGATTTGAATTGGGAACATGGGTTCTTAATTTCTCACTAGAAGCGTGCATCTCAATTTGCTCATGAATGGTTATAGCTCCACCTTTCAGAATCAAATAAAACTTTACATGGTTAATCAGTGTATTATCAAAAAAGAAAAACCATGGTTAGTCTGTGCTCTTGCTCACTAAAAAAGTAAGTATTCTTTATTATATTATACAGCAAGCTGTGGTGATCGCAAGTTCCACCGATTTCAAAGTTCAATGTTATTATGGGAATGGTAAAAACTCGAGAGATCATCAGGAATGGGAGAACGACATGAGGGAGTTTGAGGTACACTTTGCAGTACATTACCTCTGCAGACCAGTCAAATTATTATTCCAGCATGAAAAGTATTTGTAAACGAAAGAGAAGCTTTGTAGATAACTAGTTGACTTATCATAAACTAATTTAAGATGCACACGATGGAGAAGAATCTTCAGCTAAAAGGTCCTGCTTAATCCTGCCTAATTTATTCTGAAACTAGAGGTCTGACTCTGAGAACATGTAGACAGCACATATATCATTATTGTATTCATTTTTTTCAAATATAATCCATTTGAATTCATCTTTTCTTCTACTCTGTACTCCCTCCATCCCTAAATGTTTGACGCTGTTGACTTTTTTAAACATGTTTGATCGTTCGTCTTATTCAAAAAATTTAAGCAATTATTAATTCTTTTCCTCCCATTTGATTCATTGTTAAATATACTTTTATGTATACATATAGTTTTACATATTTCACAAAAGTTTTTGAATAAGACGAATGGTCAAACATGTTTAAAAAAGTCAACGGCGTCAAACATTTAGGGAAGGAGGGAGTACATTAGTTCTTTGCGTAACTTTTGTACTTTCTCTGCCACGTCAGGTCCTTGTAATGACTCCCCAAATATTATTGCAAAGTTTGCGTCATTGCTTCATCAAGATGAACTCAATTGCACTTCTGATACTTGATGAGTGCCATCATGCACAAGCGCAAAAACGGCATCCATATGCGCAAATTATGAAGGCAAGTTCATGATTTTCTTGCTTTATTACAACTTTTGAATTCTTGGTAATCTACATCTATTGGAATACTTAGTTGTTTAGTTTTTAACCCATTAAACCTCATGCTGCAGTACATCATTGATACTCTTTTCATTTAAATTGTTTCTTATAAACTATATCCACATGGTAGGAGTAGGCTTTTGGGTCCAGTTGCTTGTTGCTCCTGTTGTATCAATAGGTGAGCAAATTGTTCATACATAAGTAAACCTATAGGATTGTAGGATAGCTTCTTATATTAAATAGTACCTGTAGTTAATTCAATGAACTGCAATTTTTCTGGATTAAAAATATTTATGACAATGTTTCAGGAATTCTATAATAGTAACAGTGTTGAGAAATTCCCTCGGGTTTTTGGCATGACTGCTTCACCAATTATTGGGAAAGGTAATGATTCTTTCTACCAGTATTGCATACCACTTTTCTTCTGTAATGCATTTTGTACAGTCAATATGCTCCTGACATATATTATCTTCTTTATTTATCTAAGAGTTAGGACATAACCTTGCCTCATTACATACAATCAATTCTTGGATACTATTCTATTTCTTGGTATGCTTTTAAATTTACAACACAGGGTAAATGCCACTAAATTTTTTGGGATCATTTTAAGAAATCCTTAAATCTTTATGTTGTCAGTGGTTGAAAAAAAATATGATCCATTGGAAGAGAAACACCAAAGGTTTTCTGAAACTCATAATTGAACAAGAAATTGGGATCAAAGAATATTTATCATTATATCAACTCCTAGTTCTAAAAACCGAATGGAAATGTGCTCAAATATAAAATGTCTCTGCTCCACTACAGTTGGTCAGAAATTGCACTTGAAGCCTCATAGTACCAAAGCAAAGAGGAAAATTGGACCAAAAATACATAAAATAAATTCTTGACGCACTGAAGTTTTGCTTTACGCATTGAAATTCTGCATATATTGAGTATTCAACTCATGTGCATGTCATGTTTGCGTGGGTGCTTCTGTAACCATCTTCACCATCCCAGGTGTCATGCCTTCACACAGCTTTACAGAAAAAGGAGGAAGGTCTCCTTGTCAGCCTCTAATATTTTTTCTTCCAAAAAGTCAAAGCTGGATGAGTTATGAACAAATGTTTGTGATTTACACCATTAGTACATTATAAGTTAAAACATGATTACCTGAGATATCTTTTGAAATTTAATGCTAAAATGTTATGGTCAGGGCTCAAAAAAATGTTTGCTGGAGTAACTTATGTAACACTTTGAAATATTAGCTGCGCGTTGGTTTATAAGCCTCAGTCAGCATTTGAATTCTAGAAGTTCCTTGACCCTCCTGACGCTGGAGTGTAGAGCTTTCTGTTGTTCTGTGGCTACCTAGTGCTAAATGTGTGGTCGCCTGCCTGCGGTTGTAATTGTAGCATATGTACCTTCAACAACCCTGTTGTTGAGCACCTTTGAGTTTTCTTCTGCTCCAATCTTAATAAATTAGGCTGGCCCGTTGAATTCCTTTTAGAACTTAATTTTAGAGTTAATTTTGGGGTTTTTCTCTTTTTCAGCCTTGCCTTTTGGACCGCTAAGAATAGAAGTAGTCTTACCTTAAAATTATTTTTGGTTGCTTCGATTATCTTTTATATTAAGCATGTCTGGTCGATTAATGTACATATGTTTTATATGGCAGGTGGGTCTAATAAACTTAACTACACGAAATGTATCAACAGTCTTGAGGAATTACTTCATGCAAAGGTACATATTGCTGGTTCTCCTGGCAAGATTTCTAGGGATTGGGGGAAATTACTCAGTGATATTCTTCTCTGTAAAACTTTTCACTCTCATGTTGGATAGGTTTGTTCAGTTGATAATGAAGAACTTGAAAGTGTGGTTGCATCTCCTGATATGGAGGTGTACTTTTATGGCCCAGTTAATCACTCTAACCTTACCACAATATGCATCAAAGAGCTTGATAGCTTAAAGCTTCAGGTGAAGTTTTGTTCCACCATTATGCTGAAATTGTCATTACTCCAATTGACAAAACCTTATGTGTTCTGTTTCCTTTTTTCCCTTCTCATTATTTTTATTGGGCTTAATACAGAGTGAGCGCATGCTAAGAGCGAGCCTATGCGATTTCAAGGATTCTCAGAAGAAACTGAAGTCCTTATGGAGGTTGCATGAAAATATTATTTTCTGTTTGCAAGAACTTGGTTCTTTCGGAGCTCTGCAAGTGAGTTTAATCTATGTGGGAGCAACTTACATGTTTACTTAGCTCGATGCTCAATGTTTGTTTGTTTTTGAGGATATTTCTTTCCTGGATCTTGCTCTCATTTTGCCTAAATAAGCTGTAGTGCTTTTTTGCACCTGGCAACATGTTGATATGAAACCACTAGACAATTTTGCGTCAACACACCCCTGTATAACCCGAATCACCCAATTTCTTGCAAAGTTGCAAACTATGACTGCAGCAGTGAAAACATGTGTTTAATGATAAAGTGAAAGTGGCTCCCCGCTATTTCATCATGTACGATTTTGGTTGGCATCACATGTCCTGTTGAAATGTGATGATTAACTTAATTTAGGAGAAAAGTTAGGATCATTGACCCACTATGAATATCTCTGTGTGTCTATCTGTGTCTGTGTTGCATGTGCTTGTGAAAAAAGATTTCCTTTCCTTATTTTCTGTCAGTGTCATTATGCTGATTAGGTTACCAAGCCTTCAAATTGCTGGGCATTTTTTGTAGGCTAAGTGTACATTGATGAAAGGTCATTCTGGATATTTCTTCGTAGATAATATTTGTTCTCGTTCATGTGATTCTTGAATTTAGTATCCTATTCTGTTTCGCCCCTTTTAAACAAACAGATGTCGCATGTCAGTTAAGGTAGGCTGCACATCAGTTATCCCTTATTTGTTTCATTGTAGCACAGGCTGCGAGGACCTTTTTGTCCTTTGATGGCGATAAGCTAGATAGAAGGGAGGTCGATCTTAACGGCAATACTTCCAGCTTCGCACATCACTACCTGAACGGAGCAACTTCTATTCTTACTCGCAACAAAACAGATGGTGAGTACTTTCTCAAGTTGGGTTTGTTATTCTTTGATGCTTGTCTGTGAACCTATGTTGGGTCCAATATCTCCCATCTTCCTAGTTCAAGTTTGATATGATCTTTGGCTGGGTAGGGCACTCGCCCTTTTCTAGCTAATGGCAGGGCTTCTCCCTGATGTGGTAGAGACTGGGTTTAGTTCAACTCTTGATCTCTTTGCTTATTGTTAATTGGGTTACATAACATGGATGCTGCTACAGTACCTCATGTAATGTTTCCGTCTCTGGATCTAGATTGGTCCATCAGGTTGCCTACTGTTCTTAGCGAGTTTAGGTCGCTCATTCTTTTGCGAGGAGTCAGCATGTGATTGTCTTGTGGTTGTTGCTGGCTGTTTCAGCTGGGCAGGGGGTGTAACCTAACATTCTTTCCCTTAATGCAATGATATGCAAATATTTAGTGTGTTCCCCGGAAAAAAAAATTCTATCAACAGTAACGTTACCCTTTAAGAATATAATCTAAACTTCCCTAACAAACCATATCTCTAACTTCCTAACTGTACCCATAAACTTCTTAACTGACACTTAGGTACCAAACTACTATTTAATATCATATGGAAATAGATAGTACTAATCTATTTATCTCCAAGGGAACTAATTGTCATGGTGCTACAGTCAGCATGACATCGCTCATTCTATTGTAATAGAGTGCCTACACCAGGCCTTGGACGCATAGAATCTATCGTTGGAGATAGCACCTGACACTGTGGTTGGGGGTTGAAAATCAGAGTGAGAGTTGTATGGAAAAAGTGTGAAATTTCATCTGAAAAAAACCAGAATTGGCAGGGTCTGCTTTTAGGGCTGCTCAATTTTTTAAACAACATTCAGTATTGGAATTGTAAGGATATGGTCTTTTCTGTTTCTTCAGAGGACTTGTGATGAAATAATTGTCAGCTGATATACATTTGTTTTTATAAAAAATGATTGAATCTGACAAGAAGTGCTTCTTAGGTTCCCACGCTGGTTCATTTGACCTTGAGAAGCTTGAAGAACCTTTCTTCTCAAATAAATTTTCTGTTCTTATCAATGTTCTTTCGAGATACGGGTAAGTGCAGTTATGTTTGGTATCATCTCTTTCTTGAACATACCTTCTCCTACCAATGCCATTATTTTTTAGGTTTTCCATTGATTTAGCTGTTTCCACTTGAAAGTGTTAGGGAGAACCAAACAGTTTGTTCATCTCAATTTTAGCTTATAGCTTCCAGAAACTTTTGGTCTGTGTCTTTTCTGATCATGCTGGTTCTTCTGCGTTGACCACTTCCGTAAACAGGTTGCAGGAAAACATGAAATGCATTGTTTTTGTGAAAAGAATAACTGTTGCAAGAGCAATATCAAACATTCTCCAAAACTTGAAGTGTCTTGAATTTTGGAAATGTGAGTTTCTTGTGGGCTGCCACTCAGGATCAAAGAACATGTCAAGGAATAAGATGGATGCTATTGTTCAAAGGTTTTCTTCTGGTGAGGTATAATTAAATATCCATTCCTTTCTTGATATTTCCTCTTTTTTTGTTTTCTTTTTACAATTTCTTCTAACACTTCTTTGGCTATGTATTTTGAATATGTGACAGCCTGCATTAATTCATTTTTTTTCTTACTGAGTTTAAGTTATCATCCTTATTGTCTCAAAGCAAAAGGGATGGATTATTGACTTTCATAGCATAGTTAGTTTACTAATAATTACATAAGGTTGTTTTGGTCATTGATTTTATTCAAGCAGGCCTAAGGTCGTTGATTTCATAGCATAGTTAGTGTACAAATAATCCTTCATTCGAATGTGTGGGCCTAAGGTCTTTAGTTCTGCATTTTATATTTCATATGTTTAAGAAATATACTAGTAAAGTAATTGTGGTGACCACTTGAATCTAAATTATGCTGTTCATATATTGTATTTCTTGCATCAAAATTCGTCTGATGTTTGCAGGTGAATCTTTTAGTTGCTACAAGCGTAGGTGAAGAGGGACTTGATATTCAGACGTGTTGTCTTGTTGTGCGATTTGATCTTCCAGAAACTGTTGCTAGTTTTATCCAATCAAGGGGGCGTGCCCGGATGACTAAATCTAAATACGTTGTTCTCCTAGAGAGGTGATTTTTTCCCCCTACGTATAAGTGTTATTCATATTGTAAGATTCAACTGTATTTTAGTCCTTAACTATGGTCCAAGACCTAACTCATTTTGATACATGCCAGAGAAAATCAGTCTCATGAAAAGTTGCTTAATGGTTATATTGCTGGTGAAAGCATTATGAATGAAGAGATAGACTCAAGAACTTCAAATGATATGTTTGATTGCCTCGAGGAGAACATTTATCGAGTGGATAACACCGGTGCTTCCATTAGCACTGCTTGTAGTGTATCTCTACTTCATCGCTACTGCGACAACCTTCCTAGGGATATGTATGTCAAGATTTTTTTTTTTTGCTCTTCAGTCTGTCACCAACTCGCCATGACAATGATTTACTCCCTCCATTCCAAATTGATCTACATATTTCATAGGTACATCAAGACCAAGAAAAGCTAATAACTCTCTCATACTATATTTACTCTAGCAACAAACTCAATGCATGCATCATCCCCACTATTTCCTAGCCAATAGCAAATCAAGATATTGCATGTGGGTTATAAATACTTGTCTGCATGGATGCATGCATCAATGTCCATTTACTCCAATGCACAAATAACGAATAGACTTAATGAATGAACACAAATATGTAGATCATTTAGGAATAACCTCAAAAAAACTATATGTAGATCAATTTGGAATGGAGGGAGTATTGATTAGTTCTTTGTGATGCTAATATAACTCCTTTTTATGAAGGTTTTTTACTCCTTCCCCAGTGTTCTTCTACATTGATGGCATCGAGGGAATAATCTGCAGACTAATTCTTCCACCAAATGCTGCTTTCCGTCAAGTGGATGGTCAACCATGTCTGTCAAAAGATGAAGCTAAGAGAGATGCATGCTTAAAGGCATGCGTAAAACTTCATAAATTGGGTGGTTTGACAGATTTTCTTCTGCCGGGTCCAGGTTCAAGAAAGAATAAAGTATCAGTAACAAATAATTCATCAAACAACAAAGTTGAAGGTATTTTCACTTGTTCATACAGTACCATAAGCGCATAATGCTGGCTCTGGCTTAACTCTTGTTTCCTTGTTTCAGATGATAGTCTAAGAGAAGAGCTTCATGAGATGTTAATTCCTGCAGTTCTCAAACCTTCGGGATTAAAGTTGGATTCTTTATCGAACTTGCATTTCTACTATGTTAAATTTATTCCCATACCAGAAGATAGGCGATATCAGATGTTTGGTCTCTTTGTGATCAATCCCCTTCCTGTGGAAGCTGAAACATTGCAAGTTGATTTGCATCTTGCTCGTGGCAGGATTGTGAAAGCAGGAATTAAGCATTTGGGGAAAATAGCATTTGAGAAAGAGAAGGCATCATCCTGCTCATCTGTTCAATTGATAACACATGATTGTTTGTTGGATATTATTTAATATTCTTTTATTTTCAGATGATGCTTGCACACAAGTTTCAAGAGATGTGTCTGAAGATTCTCCTGGACAGATCTGAGTTTACTTCACCCCATGTTAAATTGGGCAATGATGTTACATTAGAAATCAATTCAACATTTTACCTTCTGCTTCCCATCAAGCAAAAGTGTTACGGTGATAGATTTATGATTGACTGGCCAGCAGTTGAGCGCTGTTTATCATCACCGATTTTTAAAGACCCTATAGATGTGTCTGTGCATGCCTCATATTCATCAAATGAGTCTCTGAGACTTCTTGATGGAATCTTCAGTAAAACCGATGTAGTTGGCAGTGTAGTCTTTAGTCCCCACAACAATATCTTTTTCTTTGTTGATGGCATTCTGGACGAAATAAATGCTTGGAGCGAGCACAGTGGTGCAACTTATGCAGAACACTTCAAGGAAAGGTAATAAGTCAATTATTATCCGTGCTCACCTTCCTGGTTTACATGTTTTTTCAATGGGATTTTACTAAATAAAGTACAACATTGCAATACCTCTATTGAGCATTCTTTAAGGTAGATATAGCAACACAATCAAGTTTAAGAGCTTTATACATGTCCTGATGAACTTATGCATTAATTAGGTTTCGTATTGAGCTATCACATCCTGAACAGCCACTTTTGAAGGCTAAACAGATCTTCAACCTGCGAAATTTGCTTCATAATCGGTTACCGGAGACCACAGGTTATTCCGTTGTCCCACCGTAACAAGACACCTTATTCATTACTTCTGATTATTATGACATGATAAAAAATGTAATCAGTATATCATTATGCTACCAAGAATGTTTTGTCATCCATTAGACCACAGCTCAGAAAGAGCATAATAAATTTTATATAACTACATATATGTCGCGGAGAAGTTGCTTTGTAAACTTCTATTATTTATTGTTTCAAAATTCTTGAACTGCTTGTGGATTGCTTTAGGGTTTGGAAACTGCTTGGGAATCAGTTGGATCTGTTATTTTTCCTATTTCCTTCTCCGGCTTTTGTATACTGGGATTACTATAGTAGACTAGTAGTACATTTATAATCTTGGGACCCAATGCATTACTGAATCCTATTTTGAATATCTTACTCTGCTGTGAATCTTTGCATGGTTCTGATCCAGGTATAGTACTTCTAATGTTGTTACATCTTTTGTTATTATTATTTTTAAGAATCGGAGGGCCGTGAATTACTAGAGCACTTCGTGGAGTTACCTCCAGAATTATGCTCTTTGAAGGTCATTGGGTTTTCAAAAGATATGGGCAGTTCCCTGTCCTTGTTACCTTCTTTAATGTATCGTTTGGAGAATTTGCTGGTGGCTATTGAGTTGAAGGATGTGATGTTATCTTCTTTTCCAGAGGCATCTCAAATTAGTGCTTCTGGTGTAAGTTGCACCATCTTTTGTACCTTTGATCCTGAACATCTAGTTCGAATTTGCTTATCCATGCCGAAAATAGTTGTGATCTTAGACGGGTTCATTTCAGATACTTGAAGCGCTTACTACTGAGAAATGTTTGGAGAGGATATCTTTGGAGCGATTTGAAGTCCTAGGCGATGCTTTCTTGAAGTACGTAGTTGGACGTCACAAGTTTATTACATATGAAGGACTTGATGAAGGGCAATTGACCAGGAGACGTTCTGATGTAGTGAACAATTCAAATTTATATGAGTTATCGATCAGAAAAAAATTGCAGGTTAGTTAACCTTGAACCCATTTTTTTATTGCTAAGTTGTGTGATCTACAATTCTACCAGAATCATCATATTCTGCACTATCTGGCTCTTTCATTATGATCTACTACCTCGGTACCAAAATATAAGCATTTCTGGCTCTGAATCTAGTGTCCAGATTCAGAGCTAGACATGCTTATATTTTGGGGCGGAGGTAGTAGCAATATTGACAAACATTTTGTGACACTTGTGATCTATTAATTTTGTTTGCTTATTTATACAACGGTTCCCTTTCCGTTTATTTTTAGATGGATTCCTTTTATCGCTGGAGAAGATACAACTTTCCTGTCAAGTATTTATTGCAAAATTCTTAATCAGCAGTGCTTTCTCGTGAAATTTAGGTATACATACGGGATCAACAGTTTGAACCGACTCAGTTCTTTGCTCCAGGAAGGCCTTGTAAAGTTGTTTGCAATACTGACGTGGAAGTGAGACTACACCAGATGGATATTCATCCAGATAACAGAGAAAACTGTAACCTGAGATGTACAAGGTCACATCATTGGCTGCATAGGAAAGTGATTGCAGATGTTGTCGAATCGCTTATTGGAGCATTTCTTGTTGAGGGTGGATTCAAAGCTGCATTTGCTTTCCTGCATTGGATTGGAATAGACGTTGATTTTAATAATTCAGCTCTCTATAGGGTATTAGATTCAAGCTCCATCAATTTATCTCTTATGGACTACACTGACATTGCCGGGCTTGAAGAATTGATAGGTTACAAGTTCAAACATAAGGGTCTACTTCTCCAAGCATTCGTACACCCTTCATTTAGTCAGCATTCTGGAGGCTGCTACCAGGTCAGAGTTGCCCCCCCCCTCTCTCTCTCTCTCTCTCTCTCTCTCATTGCACAGGTGCTGTGAATTCTTGATAGTTGCTCACCTGCTATGTTCTTTTCATTTCTGGTCAGAGACTGGAGTTTCTTGGAGACGCTGTTTTGGAGTATGTGATAACTTCGTACCTCTACTCTACTTATCCGGATATAAAACCTGGTCAAATAACAGATCTAAGATCGTTAGCTGTTGGTAATGATTCGCTTGCTTATGCGGCGGTTGAGAAATCTATCCATAAGCATCTTATAAAGGATTCAAACCATCTCACGTCAGCAATAAGTAAATTTGAGATGTATGTGAAGCTCTCCAATTCAGAGAAAGACTTGCTTGAAGAACCAGCATGTCCCAAGGTATTGACGTTATTGCAGAGATTTTTTTCCATCTGCACCTTTGTAGTAACCCTTTTTTAGCCGAGAGGAAGAAAGACCATGGTCTTGTGGTTGCTCCCTGTGTCCCACAAAAACTCAACCTAGTACTTGATGTTGACGCATCATAGTACTAGGATGTGTCAATATCCAATACTAGGTTGGCTTTTTATGGGACGGAGGGAGTACTCCTCAAGGATACTGTTTAATATTCAATATGATAGGGGAGATTTATAAGTTCTACAAAATGAGCAAAAGTGTTATCAATAATTGCAAGTGTATTAGAGAATCATTAATCATAGCTCATTACCATGATTGTGATCTTTTCTGTAAGCAATTAGTTATATGTAATTGATTGATTGATTTTTTGTTTATTATGGCAAAAGCTTATAAGTTTTATCTACAACAATACAGGCTCTTGGTGATATTGTTGAATCTTGTATTGGCGCAGTGCTTTTAGATTCAGGCTTCAACCTGAACTATGTTTGGAAGGTAATGCTTATGCTTCTAAAGCCAGTATTGACCTTCGCCAACATGCACACTAATCCGATGAGAGAACTTCGAGAGCTTTGTCAGTGTCATGGATTTGAGTTAGGCCTTCCGAAACCTATGAAAGCTGATGGAGAGTACCATGTCAAAGTAGAAGTTAACATAAAGAGCAAAATTATCATTTGTACTGCAGCAAATAGGAATTCAAAAGCCGCTAGAAAGTTTGCTGCACAAGAAACACTTTCTAAACTGAAGGTACATTTTTGTTCCCTTAGCATTTTCTTCTGCAATTACCATGCAACACGAATGCTTTGCTTTCAGTTAGCTGCACGAAGCACTCTCTGTAGTCTATACAGAAGATATATTTTTGTGATTTTTCCATTTGCTTTACTTTTTTGCGGGAACACTATTTATTTTATTATTAGAATGTGAGTATCAGAACCTCAGCCATTACAACGATCTATTTTATTTTGCTTAATTGTTGACATGAATGTGAAAGATCATTGATTTAATAGATTGGAAAGGAACTATTCATTGTGTTCATTGCTTTCCAGTCCAACTTGCCAAATTTACACAATATCTCTTTGTTGTTTGTGTTAATCTGTCCATTCAAATACCCTGTTTCTTAAAATGCATGCCACAACCAGCTTACTGGTCCTTTTGTAAATTATGCAGAATTACGGTTATAAGCACAGAAACAAGTCACTTGAGGAGATTTTGATTGTTGCCAGGAAGAGGGAATCAGAACTGATAGGATATAATGAAGATCCAATCGATGTTGAGGCTGACATATCTGTAAAAATGAGGAGCCCACATATACATGAAGAGAACATACCTTTTCAAAATACAGAAACATCTTTCACTAGGAGTTCTAAATTCCACAATCAAATTATAGCAGGAGATTCTGGCAAACATGATGTCAATAATGGAAGGAACAATCAACCCAAGTTGGCAACACAGAGTGGTCGTCTGCCTAGTGAAGCAACAGAGAAAAGCAATAAAAAGGTGTATCATGGTATGCTAAAATTTCTTACTTTAAAGTGCTACCATTAGCAAATTTGAAACCTGGTGGAGGTCTAAACAGTTACCTACATATTCAGATTTACAGTTACAATATTGTGGTGTAGCTCAAACTAAGCAATTACATATTCCATTCAACTTTGTAGTGTACATTTGACTTAATTTTGTTGCGTGTTCGCGAAAAATAACTTAATTTTGTTCTGTTGGGCACAACCGCACAAGTGGACACATAATATATGTTGTCTCTTTTTAACTTTATGTGCTAAAATGTACGAGATTGGCAACCGTGTCGTTGTACTAACATCATTTTAAACTATGTGTTTACCAAATACTGGGTTTACACTTACACAGTTTTGATTGTTTAATTTTAGAGGAAATGCCTTAAAGTTTTGATTGTTTAATTTTAGAGGAAATGCCTTAACACTGTCAATCATCTTGGTAGGTGACATGGTACACAAAACAGCAAGATCATTCCTTTTTGAACTATGTGCTGCAAATTATTGGAAACCTCCTGAATTCAAGTTATGTAAAGAGGAAGGGCCAAGCCACCTTCGGAAGTAAGTTCATCTTCTTACTGAATATGTCTGCTAAGAGTAGGTACAATAGCAGGCTAAACATATTTTAATGAGATAAAAGATGAGAGAGAAGAGCAGCAAGCTACAGATCTGTAGCCAGCTGCAGCACGGACTCTAAGACGCAATGTGTGTATGATAGGTGGGACCATATATTAATAGTATAGTAAGCAACTATTGTATGAATTGGCTATTAGATTGACTATAGATGAATTGGAGCTAGTAGTGGGCTATACTATTAAACTTGCTCTAAGGGTGAAATAATAACCTTTACGTGTTATGATGAAACTTACGTCCTACCTGTATTGTTTCCTTTCCTTTGTGCAGTAATATATACATGGCCTACCCAGAGTAGTAGATGCTCATATTTAAGTTCTTTATAGTCTATCCAGAACGCAAATTAGCTTGTACATTTTATGATCAGAATTTCGATGATGCACCTTGGCTTTTAGGTTAAACATGGTGTTCTAAAATGTGGATTATACATAATGCCATTCTCATACTAAAGCTTGGTATAAGCTGGAGCAGCAATCGTTTAACTGACAAGCAGAACTATTAAGCACGATTCTGTCATATAATAATTTCTATGCCTAGGGAACTAGATGACACATGGCTTATACATTTTTTAGTAATATTGTACACAACTATCTCTGTTGCCACTTGCATATGTACACATGCTTGCTAACTTCACTGGAGGAATGATACAGGTTCACTTACAAGGTGGTTGTTGAGATCAAGGGTGCTTCGGCGACCCTTTTGGAGTGTCATAGCGATGGTAAGCTTCAGAAGAAGGCTGCACAAGAGCATGCGGCACAAGGGGCGCTCTGGTGTCTCAAGCAACTTGGGCACCTACCAAAAGAAGAGGACGTTCGTGTATAGCAACATTGTCATGTTTTGGGGGTCACAGTGCGAAAGTACAGTGATATTTGTTTGTCCAGAGATAAACGTGCCGTTCTCTCTTTTGCTCTGATGTCCAACCTCCCTTATTAAGGGACGTGTATAAATTTTCACTTCTCCAGTGCCCTTTGAATGGCTAGAGTTGTATAGCTAGTCCATTATTTTCCATGAGACGTATATTGGTATATAGTTTTATTCTTCAATAGGCGCATATAGTATTCTTTCAAGTTCCATTTGAAAACTTGGGGATTTTCGGTCGTAGGTTCACGAGTTTGGGAAAACTTGGGAATTTCATTCTAGTTTATCTCAATCCTCCCAAACTTGCTGAATTGAATTGCTGGAAAATTTTGTTTTATCCCGAAACTCCTTTTCCTGAGTTAATCCGAAGCTAATTGCTTCATTTACTGATAATTTACATCAAGACAGGCATATATGGCATCTAAACGGAATGACAGGAGCATAATGGCTAAGTTTCTGCTCTGATACCACAATGTTATCTCTAATTATATAAATTGAATCTTAGCCTAACATGATCACCTCTTGCTTATGTGAAATTTGATCTATAACCGTTTTGATATGCCACTGAACTACTGAAGCCACTTCAATCTTCTCCCGGTTTCTTTCTTTATGGACTAGTGTCAGCTTCAATCTTCTCCCCTTCTGTTTTCTTCTGTCTCCTTATGCACTTATGTTGGCTTCGAGATCACCGGTTCTAGAGATCGATGGAGCTCTCGTTTAGGTTTTAAAATTAGTGATAGAAGAAATAGTTGTCCTACTGCTCCTCTTAATTCTTTCCTTATAATAGACGGTGCGGGTGAGGCTTAGGGACTAATCCCGACTAATTTTTCTTATAAAACTTACAAATAATGATATTAGCCGTCTAATTTAACATTATTACAAATAATGATATTAACCGTTTAATTTAACTAGATAAAAATTTTAGAAAATCTATATGTACTCAAAGCATGACACTTATTCTTAATAAGAGTTCAGTAAAATAAAATTTAGTAAGAGTTTCAGCAAGATAAAATAAATTTAGCTCCGTTCGGTGTAGGTTTGACTCCTCGCTCCCGCAGGTTTTGCGAGAATTTTTATTATCCGATCTGCATGAATATTGATGTGATCTAGCGATCCATGATTTGAAAGTTTTTACGACTAAAAACTGTCGCAAGCATAGTATAGTAAAACCGAAATAAAAATTTAGTACTGTGTAGTACGAACTTTTCCTAAAATTTTATCTCCTGTTTCGGTATCATACCGAAACGATCAACCAATAAAAGTGTGCCGCCGTAGGCCCGAAACCCGGCCGCTCACGCGTCGGGGCAAAGCACACGCCCGCATCGCACGAGCAGAGGACTCGAGTCGAGACCCACGCGCATCGTCCCCGCCTCCCCGGCCGCCGCGGCGGCTCGGCCTCCGCCACTCACCACTTCACCAGTGAGCTTCGACAGCGAGGGTTGGCACGGGATCCCCGGATACGATGGCGGCGGCGGCGGCGGAGGAGGAGCAGCCGCGAATCACGGGATCCGTCCCTGGAGTCGGGGAAGTGGAAGAGGTCGACGAGGCCACCGAGGGGGGACGACTTGGGCGTGGCGACGACGACGACGAGATCCTGCGGTTCATGGACTCTGTGGACGGCTACCTCCTCCTCATGGATTCACTGTCCTCCGTTCTCCGCCCGGTACGGCTCCCGCTCTCCGCTCATCCACCCCCGACCTCTTTCTTGGTCATTTGGTTTGTTGTGAATTCGTGGTTTTTCTTGGATTTCCTTTGCTCTGCGATGTAGTTTAACTCCAGATGAAGCGATAGTTATTACAGGAGTAGCATGCAGTTAACTATGGGAGGGGAAAAAAAAACGAGTTCGTGATCTTTGAATTCTAGCCAACTGCATGTCACTTAGAATCAGCTCCTAATCCTGTTCTGGAGAAGAATGCTTGTTCAGATTATTTTGCTCGTATTGCACTAACAACCACCGAGTGAAGTGCCCTGAAGGCCTGAAGCTTGTGTGGATGCTGATTTTTGCTTTAGCTCGATGATTTTCAGTAACTGAACTCTTTTGGCTGCCTTGTTCATGTACTGATTATGAAAGAGTGAGGCCCTTTATTGCTATTTAGTCTCTGTCTGATTTACTGAACAGTTGCAGAGTTCACAGATTAACATGAACAATGGTTTTGTTTTGTCTCTAGGGGTGGCTTGATCTGGCAAGTGCCCGTCACTCGATGGGTACATCACGTGTTTCGAGTACACTCTTCGATCACAAAGAGCAATCTGCAGCCAGCAAGCTGCAAATGGTTGATTCTGCAGACTCGCAATCATCAGGTGAAACATCTCTCTATTAATCCTTGCTAGCAATGTCAAACCGTATTTGCAAACATCATTGTTTTCTCCAGAAGCCCTCATGTTATCTTTTTTGTCTTGTATATCTAAGTATTCTGGTAGTTCCATGTTGCACGTCATGAACTAATCTAAGATCATGTTTCAGAGCCAAACCCACATTTTATCCTGTCAAAGTGGTGCTTGCAAGAAAAATCCAACTCCAATGACGCTGTCGGTGTGCGAGATACTACTAAGCCAAAATTAAGGTACCGAGGGTCAGCAGCAACGCCAGGTATTAGCATTCCACAATCCATAATTAGTAATATTGCTTAGTTCTCCTTGCTCACATCGTATCTTCTCGTGTTAAGAAGATGGCAGCCATGATTCAGATGCAACTCCGGCAGAGTCTGCTACTAGTGTGGACACTAGTAGCCATGTAAGTTCAATATGAAGCCTACATTATATACATGAAGGATAGAAGACTGGAACTCACATATATACATTATAGCTCTTTTTTGTAAAACGCTTTATAACCGTTATAAATTGGAGTTGTCCTACCAAGCTATATTGTTTCATCTAGAGAAGAAAACATTAGAGCATAATTGATGGTGAGTGACTCTTATAACAACAAAAGTAGAGCAGTCACTATTCTAATTTGTAAATGCCAACAAAGCTCGAGTTTTCTTTGTGCATTGACTAGTTGATTTGACCAATCTTCCCCCATTGACCAACTAGTTTCTTACTATGTGCTACTATATTCTTGGACTTCAAAATTTTACCTAACTTTTTCTTGATATTTTGCACCTTAGGTTCAGAAGGCAAGATCAAAAGCACTATCAACCTTTGGAGCACTGGTATCTCCAAAACTACGATCGGCCCAGATGTCCTTTGAAACAGGTTCGGTTCTTTCTAACAGGAACATGCACCCTCAGTTTGAACTTTGAACCCCTCAGTTTGTGTGTTGGTCTAACTCTATATTTATTCCATGCAGCACTTGAATTAATTGTGGAATTAGCAAATTCAAGGTCAGACATGTTATCTAGTTTCTCTCAAATAAAGGGGGAGTGACTGTTGATTCAGCCACGCGTGCAACACATCATGTTCAGAAACACTTCCGTGCTGCTGTTAGATCTGTCATCTATATACCAACTACTTCACTACGGTAATCAATAATTCCAGACATCAGACCTTCATTATGGGCAAGACTTTTTAACTCTGTAGATTTGTCCGATGAATTTTTTTCGTGCTTTGCAGTGTGCCAGAGCTAATGAGCAGACGGAACGTTGTTGTTCTTATCTTAGTTTTTTTTTTTTAACAAACAGCAGTAATTGTAGAAAACTGTATTTAGATGTTGATATGAATCGAGATGCCTCTGGTCATAAACATATTTGCTCTTATGCTATTTGTACCTTGAAAATTGTGTGTTGTCCTCGTTTGAGACTTGCGTGCATATTGACCCAGATGAAACAACTGAACAAATCCTTTTGTTGATCAAGATTCCAAAACACACTGACCCAAAATATGCATTTTTATGCAGATAGTTTATTCCCCTTATTTCACCCTTTTTGGTACATCTTTTGGTATACCTCCACACTTTTTTTTGCCACGTTTACTCGAACTGCTTAGCCTAAGGTGGTGTTTGGATCCAGGGACTTAACTTTAGTCCCTATACTTAGACACTAATTTAAAGTATTAAATATAGACTACTTGCAAAACTAATTACATAAATGAAAGCTAATTCGCGAGACAAATTTTTTAAGCCTAATTAATACATAATTAGAGAATGTTTACTGTAGCATCACATAGACTAATCATAGATTAATTAGGCTCAATAGATTCGTCTCGCGAATTAGTCCAAGATTATGGATGGGTTTTATTAGTAATCTATGTTTAATATTTATAATTAGTGTCCAAACATCCGATGTGATAGGTACTTAAAAGTTTTAGTCCCATCTAAACAGGGTCTTACAATTTACAGTTCAAAGCACTTGGATAAAAGGGCATTTTCCAAGCCTTATGTTTGATTACACGAATTTACCACACACGAGGAAGGATGTGCGTGTCAATCACACCACTTACGGCCGGGGAATGAAGGTCTTTGCATTCAAGTCCATTTGCAATTTGCGCAGATGAGGATCCTCAGATAACTGTCCTGATTACTTGAAGCTTTATCATACAAACTGACTACCAAGGGCAATGCGTCCTCTTACTTCCGAGTTCGACCATAACCCCTAAACTGGTCCTTTTCATCACCAGTGGAGAATTACGTTGTCACAGATTTGCACAGGTTCCACTGTTTGCAATGTTTCTTGATATCCATCAGCCAAAGAAGCTGAACGGCAGTAGCCCTGAAAACTCAAAACGGACATCAGACACAGAGTCAGAACAAATGATTTTGGGGCTAACCAACTTTGTGGCGATCACCAATCACCAAGTAAGGGTAATACACTAGTGCCACTGAAGTTTTTGGATAATTGCTAGGTTGCTAGTAAAAGAATGTGGGGCAAGCAAAGCCTATTTGTTTACGCATGTAACAGTAGGGCAAACTCCAATCCCCCCTCAAAACACCCCCAAAAAAACTTTCTTCTTTGTCCAAATTATCCCCTAAACTACAGTACCGTCCAACAACTCCAAATATATCCATAAGACAAGTACAAGCTGTGTGTGCTTAGAAGAGTGGTACTTACAAGCAACCCAGGTTTGGGAGTTTCAAGCATGTACTAAGATCAGGCGGTTAACTGACGGTAGTCTTCATTTGCACCGTCACCTGTTTGGTACCTTGACCTCACTCTCTGCAAAAGTTTAAGTGTATTTTGTTGGTTAAATTTACTTAGAGGGAGCTTTCGATATATAACAAGTGAAATGAAAAGCAGAGATGATGTGAAAAACAGAATATTTATCAAGGACAAGTAATTAGGCAAGGTAAGTGTGCAGGTTTGTTTGTGTGCTCATGGTTCTGCCCCTTTCTTCCTCTTTAATACAAACTGTGTGTTTGAAAATAAAAATAGGCAAGGTAAGAAACCTCTAGCAGTGTGACGTAGTAAAAGTCTTCCATGTGCTGCATAAGAGCTGAACCATCCCTGATTGATCGGAGCAAATTTATTTCTGTCTGAAGCAGTTTTTCCACAAGTTGCTTTTCTCCTTTCATCTGCAGGGATTTAATACACCTGGTTTCAATTGCAATTTGAGCAAAATCATTTGTTTATTCAAGAATCATTTATCCTCTTCAACTTACATCGGTATTATGAGTTCAACAGAACATTGTGAAGAAACTAATTAAAACAACAAAGTGTCTCTTTTTATTTTTAGAAAACTAGAATCCTCATCTTATCATTAGAATCAAGAGAATCTGGCTAGTCAAGAGTCTACAGACAAATGTATCAAGTTCACAAGACACTCACAAATTCACTGACAAGAACATCAGGGGTGTACTCCCCTATGGAATCACCTTCATCATCTATAGTATCCTCATTTACCTATATCAAAATACATACAATGGAGTAAGTTTCAGTTGAGAACTTTAGAATCTTATGGATAAAAACATGGAACTTTGAATGGAACTAAAAAACATTCCTACAACAAAGTCGATTGAAATAGGATAAGAATACTAATCACCAGTGCATCTTTTAGATCTCCAAATTTAAGATAAACTGGTGCTTCCACATGGCAATAGCCCATTAGACGTGGTACTGTAGGAATGATATCACGGTGATTGACAACTCTCCAGCTGTCTTTCACTTTCTGCAGAAATTAGTCCAAAATCACAATGGTTTCAAAAGGCAGATTGTGATATTGCAGACTGCTTTCATTTTTTGTTTCAAATTATGAGAGATGGTATTTGCACTATCAACCTTATCCATATGATGAAATGATTAGATACTGATTTAAGGAAAACCGGTTTGAACTTTGAACGCAGAGTGATATGCAAAATCAATGAATGCAAGCCTATTTCAATTTGAAATTCTTAGTTACCGCATTGTAGACTTCAGCGAACCTTCTATTTCCGACTCTAGGAGAGCCAAAGTTGTACATTGTCACGAATATGACCCCACTCCTATAAAAGGTGAACGGATAAATATGAGCGAATGATTGTAGAAAAGGATGTAGGAAAATAGAAGCTGTCTTTAATGCAATTTTACAGATTGTCAATTGCAGAAGAAGAGCTATACAAACATATATTTGTTGCTTTATAACACAATCATATAAAACTGGGAGCTTTCAACAACAACAACAACAATAATGGATTGTTGTTATTGTTATTGTTATTACAACAATGGAGTATCTTTCAAAATAAGTTCATTCAATTCTATTAAGTGCCACTACTCATACTAAAATGAAAGTTGTGCTAGAGAACGACAATTGAACTGGGTCAAAGCACATATAATCTTCCTTCCTGCAAAGGTGTGCTAAAGCGTGACAATTAAATTGGGTCAGAGACCTGCCAAGTTCATGATTCATCTGATCTTTCACAACCAAAGAGTTTCTTATGAGTTGTTAAATGTTTAACTGAAACCTATTCCCACATTAAGCCTGAAATTAATGGTATGATAAGGTCTGTATGAAATAAGGTCAGATATGATAAAGGCCCATGGGTCTTCCGGCTAGCACCACAAGGTGTGGGCTAGCTGACCTAGGTTGGGTTCGAGCCTCACCCCTGTCTTAATAAATTTCGATATGAGAGTCTTTCCTCTCATATCCAGCAAATAAAATCAGATATCAGATTCAGAGCTTCTTACTTGGCCATTAGACTTGATGAAAGTTCAAGAGCAAGAAGGGTTGCTAGTGCTCCACCTAAACTATGTCCAGTCACATAGACATGCCACTTAGGTATGTTTTCTCCGTCTTCTTCATCCCTGCAGTGGAAAAATGAATAGAAACAAAGAAAGATTACTTAATACTTGGCAGGAGATATATGTTTGTGGTAGAAACTGTTTCATTATAGAAATACTTACTGGTATCCTACGGCATATTTAACAAGAGCAATGATTCTATTCCTAACAGAGTCATATGCACTCAAGAATCCGCTGTGAACCTGAAATGTAATATGTCAAGAAGTTGGATACCAGATAGCATAAAGTGAGGTGAAATACAGAAGCAAGTGAATAAAGATATAGATGACTAACTTGAATTTCTTGTTTGAAGTCACCACCCAACCTCTCAGGATTTAGTCTGCATTCAACTTGGAAATATTCAGGTAAACATACCATAAATCAAAATGTATCACAATGCTAACACTCTTTGAAACTAGGCATTTGGCAAACTGTAAATGAATGAAAGAGAACATAATGTTGACTATCGAGTCCTACCCAGCAGGCACTAGCATAAGGTCAGTTAGCAAATCCTTCCATTTTGACTGAAACAACAAATAGAAAAGTAAAGTAAATAACAAAGGAGACATATCAAACAATGATTTTTTATTCACAAAACACAAGGGATGCCATGATGTTACAACATACTTGTTCAGTTCCTCTGAAGGCAACAACCAGCCTTCTTCGTGAAGAATCACGCCAAATGGCAACCTTCAGAGATTTTAACATGAGACAACCTACCAACAAGGAAACAGCAAAACTCTTAATAGTACAACAATATCTCACCTGGGTATCTGTTGAAATATTGTCGAGAAAACATATCTTCTCAAAGTCTGATTTTATAAAACTGTTACGCCCCAATGAAGTGGCAAGCATAGCCCATGCCTCCATGGCAGTCTCTGCACTCTCAAACAATCGTTGCCTATCCTCTGCTTTCTGTGCATCAGTGAACACTTCAGTAGATACAGCATCATCATCATTATCTGTATAATCAGAAGCACATTGTTCCTCTTTGACCGAATCTTCTTTATTACTTCCATCATCCACCATTACCGACTCCTTGTCTTGTGGTGATAAGCTTCTAGAAAGAAGCATCAAAGCTCCTAGTATATTCTCAGTTTGAGATAATACATCCCGAGAAACTTTACTAACATCTGGAAAGGGAGCCTGCACCTCCTCTTTAGGCAAGTTCTCTTTAATTGGAATAGTGCCATCTTCTTTGTCAACATCGATTGCATCTTTAGAAGTTGTTTCATGGCCTTTACTGATTGATGCATCTACTGTTGCTAGTCCAGATTCTAAATATTCCTTTTCAGCGATTTCACTTGATTTTAAGCCAAGTGAACTCAATAGGTCAAATCCATCCAATTGCTTGACCTCAGGAAGAGAAAATCCAAAATTTTGGAGAACATTTTGGTTGAGTACACCGGTGAAAGCGTTCCAGAAGTATTCATCTGATTCCTTCATATTTGGCGAGCTGCTTCCTTCAGTGTTCACAACTGTGGCAATAGATTCAGCTTCGTTGCAACAATCTGAAGCATCTCCAGAAGCTTTTGAATCCATCTTGTACTGTTCAAGTTCATTTGATCCAGCCGAGTTATCTACAGATTCTTCAGCCCTTTTAGGGGTCTCAGCTCTAATATCCAAAGATGGTGGCTTTGGAAGATATGTGTAAGTGAAAGAACTTAGTTGCCCAAATGCAGATTGCACAAACTGACTTGCATTTATACTTTCAGATCCAAGGACCGTTCTAAGAGCAGATCCTAGGCTGCTCTTCACAAGAAAGTCAGACACAAAAGGTATTCTCCACCATTGTTTTTCACGCTCAATGTCATCATAACTCTTGTACCTGACCTGATATGTTATACTTAGAGCTTAGATTAACAATTATAACAAAATAAAGCCTACAACATCGTCAAAGCATGAAACCATTGATATTGATGCAACATAACAGGTGGCTGTCAATATATCATCAGAACTGTTTTTTGCTAGGGAAACAGCGACATATATTGCATAGCATCACATGTGAGCAACATGGTCATTTTACTTACAACTATAGCACAAAGGATTTCCCACTTATTAAGATTGTGCAACGGGAAGATGCTAACTACTCCATATATGTGCAACTTGCTGTGCTGTGCAAAGGGAGTAAGATTCTTGCCATTAGAAAGGTACTTAGTTTTTCTCCCTCTGAGAGGTCACAATTAGTTCACTACATGCACCTTTGCTAGAGTATACTGATGCCAAAGAAAAGAAGAGGTAAGGATTTACCTCCACATCAATAGTCCCACCACCACCTAGGCCTTCTAATTCAACCGTAATGTTGTGATTACTTCCTATAAAGTTGGAAGGACATTGTAAGTTTCTCCCAAGAGTAAGCCTTAAAATGAATCATATTAAAGATCCTGGAAAAGGTTGGGAGGGCATTGTAAGTTCTCCCAAGGGCAAGTCATAAAATAAATTCATATTAAAGATTCTCTGAAAAGATAAAGCCTGACTGTGCTAATATCAATAATTCTCACATGCGAGTTCTTCGTAATAAGAAATGAACTATGACACCAGAAATGACGTGGATATGAGTAAATAGTCATTGTTAATACATGGAACTAGTTTTGATACAAAGGTGGGAGGAGAAATGAGTAAACTAGTCAGTGTAATTTTTTTTTCCCACAAGAAAGGTTCATAAATCACAAGTACTTTAAACCGGCAGTGCGCAACTGTGAGTTGACACCAAGTCCCCAACAAATAAGATATGAACCGCTTGATATCAGAAATGCTGGGGGCATGTTACATATTCAAAATTCGTTTTGCTAAATCAAGTTTATTCTAGAACATCGTTCTGTTAGTTTTTGATTAATCAATACTCTGAAAGCATCACTAATGAAAAGAGAAGTGCTCATTTCTCATATGCCACCATATATAAAAGTGATTAGCTCCTATGGTTTCTGACCAATTCCAGAATGTTCCATATGCATTTTGGCCATGATTCTTTATGGAGAACTTCCTGCTCAGAATTAAAAGAAACCAGCATCCATGCCATCACAGAAATAGGTTCCAAGCTCTTTCTATAACAAAAGGAAATGTCAAACGGCATGCATTTTTATTTTTTACGTCAATAAAAATAGTTACCATCGCAAAGCGATTCAAGGCACAATCCAGCATTTCCCATGCGTTTGTGTGGGGTAACAAGGTTTGCATCCCAAGCAGCAACCTGTTGAGCAAAATGATTAAACAAATACTCATTTACGAATACTGTATGTACCAATATGTAATAAAGTTGATAAAAAAGGAAGAGTAATGCTGCACAGAATTGCATGCTATTATTACTATGATTTGCGAGGCAGCTTACCATAACTTGCTAGAATGATACATCTAGTTTGCTTATGTATGTCCTGTTAACTAAATAAAACTACTTGCCGTGTACTCTAGAACCATATTGAGTCATATATGTTTATTTCGATTTGTCAAGATGTCTGGCATTAATATTGTTCATTCAGATTAAGCTTTTTTCAGAGGTTGACATGCCAAATTTCTCAAATGGTTTTATTTAAAATAGTAATCTCAGTGATCCACTCCTAACGAACAAGATTCTCGAAGAGCAATAGCCACTTCCAAGATGCAGAGTTCTACGAATCATAAAACAAGAATAATAATCAAATATGAGCATATAAGATATGTAGCGTGTCTCTTCAGTTGGTTTGCTGAGAGAGGCCATAATAATAGGGCTAGGACAAGTTATGAAGACATGGTATGTAGAATGATACACCCTAAGACTCTAATCTCTAGTGTTTATTATTATACTTGTACCAAAATGAGCCAGAATGAAGGAAATGAAAATTGCAGCTTGCTCATACCTGTAGTAGATTTTCTCGAGATAAATTAATGTTAAATGTGAATTCTTCATTCCATGTTGGTTCCTTCGTCCTACGTTGATCAATTACTGAAATCACAATCTGCATCAATGATGGAGAAAAATAACATCTTCAAGCATATCAAATATTGTTTAGAGAAATCAAACCATTAGTTGGCAAAATATTCCAAAATGTGTGAAAACAAAAACAACAATATCCTCCTCCGCTAAGACCCCAGCATGCGTAGAAAAGGAAAGGTTACTCACGCCCATTTAATATTGCTTTTTGCAGTATGACCATTCAGTTGTAGAACTACGTAAGGGTCACTTGTGCCCTGCAATTGAAATGGTTAGAGAAAACGAAGTTGTTAATAAACTGGAGGAAGAGGTCTGCTTAACAGTAGTTAGATTGGGCAAGCTCGACCCTATATTTCAACATGCAGGTTAAATCATTGGGTGTTTGGGCTACATTCATAATCCGGGATTATTATGAGAAGTAACGGGTTTTTAGATAAGTTCAGATATCCCTTAATTGAAGTACATTTAACTCTCATCTAAGAAAAGGTAAATTTAACTCATATAAGTATGACCTGCAGAGATTTATTTTGTTTCACCTATAGGTCAACAAGAAGTCGGTAATAACTTAAGTAGGATAATAAATGGTTTTTCGCCAACAAATACATCACCGTACCCAAGGATCCATCACGGGAAGATTTACGCCTTTCTTCAGCCTCACAACCAATTGGCCATCATATACTTCACGGAGAAATGAACTGCAATACATAGGCACGGTACAATTCACAAAATTTACAGTGATAACCATATCAATGCGTTCAGAATTTCATTCCCTTTACAGTTTAGCACCACAGCGGCTAGGGAGATATTTCTATCAACTCACTCAGATAGGAACACCGTCTGACATTCAGCCGCATCAGTCTCGCGCCAGCCCACATCTTCCTGCCAAACACGAAGAACAATTCTCCAAATGACTCGCGAGTTTACAAGGACTAATGAAGCTAACCTTAAGGATGAGGGTGAGGTGAACGGGTGAAGCAGGAGGGGCTCACGGGTGGGCTGGTGTAGGCCTCGAACGCGAACCCGGCGAGCACGACGGCGATGTTGAGATCGAACGGCGGCCTCGGCGGGTCCTCCCCTACCAAACCCTCCCCGGCGGCGCTCTCCGACCCGGGCTTCACGACGGACTGCCCGGCGCACCTCGCCCTCAGCCCCGCCCACCTCCTCCGCCTCCCCCTCCTCGCGCCCGGCCACCACCGCGCCGCCGCCCTATAGCTCGACGCCGACGACGGCGAGCGCCCGCGCCCGGAGACGGAGGCGGCCGCGAGCGGCGGCGGCGCCATGCGGCACGCGCATGTCGCGGGAGCAGCGAAGGCCATGACACTTCTTCGAGGAGGCGCTTCTAGTCGAGGTCGACCTGCGTGTGTGGTGTTGATAAAGAGGGGAGAAAGGCGCGCCAGTCGGCACGTCTGCGCTAGACGGTTCGAGTGCTCGGTCTCTGACCAGTGGGCCCCAGCACCCTGTGGCCCTGCGTTCGTGCAGAAGGTGAAAGTTAGTTAGTTTGTTTTCATGCATACGTTTCCCAATTACTCCCTCCATCCCAAAAATATAAGAACTAGGACTACTAATGGGACGTTTCCTGGCTGTGCAGATTCTGAAATTTTTATATTTTGGTCCTTTTTGAAAACTTATTTTACAAATAGACCCCTGAAAAAACTTAAACCGGAAATGCTCCTTTTTGGGGCGCCAGAGTGGCTGGCGCCGTACCCCAATATGGCGGCGCCAGCCACATTGGCGCTGAGCCCGTGCCACCGTGGCACTAGGGCTGTCATGGAGGTGCTGACTAGGCAGAGGGGGGCGCCAGCAAGAGTGGCGCCGTCCCTCACACCACGGCGCCAGCATGGCTGGCGCGCCCCTCCTCTGCGGGCCCCACCAACTTTCTCCCCCCCCCCCCAAAATTTTCGCCAAGTCTGTTTTGCCTCCGGGCAACGGCTGGCGCCCCCCCAGACCGCAGCGCCAGGGTGGCTGGCGCCGCCCTCCTCCCTCGCCCGAAACCCTTCTGCCTCCGGGCCTCGGCTGGCGCCGCCTCATGGACCACGGCGCCAGGGTGCATGGCGCCGCCCTCCTCCCCCCACCGAAACCCTTCTGCCTCCGGGTCTAGGCTGGCGTCGCCCTCATGAACCACGGCGCCAGCTGGCGCCGCCCTCCCCCTAGCCCGAAACCCTTCTGCCTCGCGGCACTGGCTGGCGCCGCCCTCCCCAGCCGCGGCGCCAGGGTGGTTGGCGCCGCCCTCTGCCTCCCTGCAAATTGAAGATCCATATTTCACAAATGTACCAATTCACAGTTCGCAATTCAAATCACAATTCACAGATTCATACAGACTAAAACAAGTTCCAATTGCACAAATCACAATGCCAAAAGTCCATCATATAGTCCTCACATAGTCCATCTCATATTCCACACATCAAACAATGCCAAAAGTCCATCTCATATTCCACACATCAAACAATGCCAAAAGTCCATCACATATTCGACACATCAAACAATGTCAAAAGTCCATCACATAGTCCTCACATAGTCCATCACATTTTATATCACATAGTGCACCACATATGTCATACTACCAATAAATAAATTAACTTCATACAAATCACTTCTTTCGTTGGCGCCGAATTGCTTGCAAGCCCGGAGTGTACCTACATTTGAAAATCCAATGTTTAAAACATATTAAAAACAAAATAAGGGAAATCAAATAACATTTGAGAATGGTAAGCTCATTTTACCTCTTTTTCGCTGCCCGAGTGGATCGCAAGTTGTATTGCGTGGGTTGCGTCCCCTGAGGCGCGTTGGGAAGCTGCGACATGTCTATCTCCTCAGCGTCTGGTGCGACGTAGTCCTCATCCTCCTCGTCGTCGTCGTCATCGTCGTCGCTAGGTGGAGCCGGCGCCTTCCCCTTTCCCCTCCCTTGCGGAATGCGTGACGACGACGAGCCACCAACTTCTTCACGCTCTTCTATCCTGATGGAGTGTCGAGCGGTACTTGGACGCGCGGATTGAGGTAGTGGTGGTGGTAGTCTCCGCGGTTGGTACACGTCGTCCAATCCAACCGACCTGCAACCTAATCTTGCTGCAAGTTCCCGGCATCTTTGACAGACTTTCTGCATTTAAAAAAAAAAGTTTGTTAGGCATAACTCAAGTAATGCAAAGTGCTAAATAAATTTTACCTCTAAAACATTGCAGAGTGTGTTCTCCGTGTCCTCACCACCCCTCGGAGCTTGGAGGGCATGCCCCATTTCATTCACACTCTTGAGGAGCTCTCTCGACTGAAAGCGTGAGAAGATATATGTTAGGGTTTAGGGTGCAAATGGAAATAACTTTGACAAATGCAAGAAAACTTACGACTCTGTCTCTAAGTGGGGCGTGCTCCATTTGATATCCAACTCTAGTCCGGACATCATAGGGATTCCGCCCCTCAACATCCCTCTCAAATATCCACTTCTCGTCAATCTGACATATCCTTAGGAGCTCTTTTGTCTGATGCTTGTCCGCACCGGCCTTGTGGAAATTAGCACTGAAGTGCCTCATGCACCATCGGTGGTGAACCGGTGGCAATCCTGGAACAGGAGTCCTCATGGCATTCATTATACCAGCATGTCGATCTGAGATAGTACAAACCTCCCTATGCGGCCCAACCACAACCCGTCGGACAAGATCGATAAACCAGCACCAGTCTCGTGAATTCTCTTTCTCCACCAAGGCAAAAGCTAAAGGTACAAATTGGTCCTCCGCATCAGCTGATAATGCAGTCATCAAGGCACCACCGTATTTCCCAGTTAGGAAGGTTGCATCTATAGCTAGTACTGGCCTGCAATGCTTAAAAGCCTCAATGGAAGGACCAAAGCACCAGAATGCACGCATAAAAATTTTCTTGGTCACTCCATCAACGTTGACAACCCTATCAGGATGAGTATCGATGTGGTAGACTATACTGGGATTCCTCTGCTTAATGGCTTGCAGCAAAGTGGGCAAACGGACGTACGCTTCACCCCATTCACCGTAAATGAGCTTCATAGCCTCCTCTCGTGCCCTCCAAGCCTTGCCATACTTCACCCTATACTGGAAAACCTCAAATATATACAAAGCTAACGCAGAAGCAGAGAGTGTAGGTTGCAGTTTTATGGCATTGCATAACCTATTTGCTATGAACTTAGATGTCAGCTGCCGGTGGCTCCCTGAACCTTCGGCAGTAGCACAACTATGTTCCTTACCTACCCGTGATATCCTCCACGTGCCACTAGACCTCTTAGTTGCATGGACCTTCTATTTGCACCGTGGGTTTTCACATTTAACAGTGTACCTCCTATTTGCGGCAGAATTGACAACATGGTATGGACGATGGTGCACGATGGCGTACTCCTGGAGCCATAGCTTCAATGCAACCATGGATGGGAACTCTAAACCCTTTCTGAGACCATCCACCTGGAATGGTTCTGGCAACTGATTTAGGTTGATGCCGCCATCTAGTATTGCACCATGGGCATATGTTAGGTCCCTAAACTCAGGAATGTCTGGCTTCCTCCCAAACACCTTCTCAAACACACGACATTTCTCTAATGCTAACTTGTCATTATTAGTTAGTGGAGGGAATGAACGCTCATCATCAGAGTCTTCAGCAAATTCAACATCATATTGCTCAACACTTGCCTACTCGTCAACCTCCTCTCTATTGACTTCTACTGAGACAGAATCGTGACCACCACTCAATTCGACATCAAAGTAATCTGGATTCACATATTGGCCTGCTACTTCCGTCGGGTATTTAGGGTTGCCTCCATACGACAACCAATGAACACTCTCCGACAAATGTTCACTTAGATCAAGCCCCTCTTGTACTAACTCCCTTTTCATCTCCCTCGCTACATCAACATCATCAGTACCGCAATGTCTCTTTGATGGTTCTGCCTCCCCTAAATCATTTCCAAGCAAAGGTCTCTTCTTATCTCCTTCCCCCTCCAAGTCTTCTCATACCAACTCAGTCTTACTTGCACCCCCTCCACGACGAGAAGAATATGTCACAAAATTCTTCTCAACGTAATGATAAGAAGGAGATTTGTTTAGATCCAAATTTTCTACGATACGTACCAACTTTGATGCAAACACCTCTAGAGATCTAAACTGAGACTCTTTTACCAAATCAAAGTAAACTTCCCATTCCAACTGACCTATCACATTTAATATATACTTATGCCCTTGACCAACATCGTATCTCCCATAAAAACGAATCTCCACATTATCCTCGGTCCATCCAAGAACTTCTTTCACTCGTGACCTTTGCTCATCTAGAGTTGGGTGGGTGGGAAACAAAATGGTCTTCAATGACATATCCTCAAACTCAACATGTGCACCAACATAAGGTTCCACCACTCTACCACCGTAGTAAACACGAACAAGTCTATCCATCTACACCAAAAAATCAAATGTAACTTTGCAACAAAAATTAAATCTTCATTCCTAAACGTAGTCCAAACCGACATATTATAACCAATGCATAACTTAATTTGTCCCAAAGCTACTACTCCAAAAAAAATATTTAATCCACCTACAACTATCAACAAGTTTACTAGTGCATTACATATCGAAATATTACAAATACTCCGTCATACAACCCAACCTAGTTCTAATTAACTATAATCAATTTCTATAATGCAACCAAAATTTTCTCCCCTTCATATAATTAATGGTTAAAAGTTTAACCTATAGGCTATAGCATCAAGTCCATCAAATTAAAATTACCTTCATGCCTCAACCCTAATTTTTCATCCATCCATCCAACCAAACAATCCAAAAATTAACATTACCACATATATGGTTAAAAAAATCGTGACACCAATGAGTACATTGCAAACATGTAGCACTACAACAAGTAAATCCCATGAACAAATGCTAAAAATCACAAATTTGGGCATAAAAGGGGTTCTAGGGTTACCCTTCGATCTACAAATTTAACCAATAAAAACGAAAAAAAGAGGGGGGAATGGAGGAATCTACCTTTCTCTTCGATTTCCACAAAAAAAATCCCGCGAAAAACGAGTTCAAATGGAGTGGATTTGAGGTGGGGAGGTGAGGGGGAGAGCTGCTGCTCAGCTCGGGCTGGTGCTTGGGCGAAAATGGGAGTAGGGAGGAGAAAGATGGTGGGGCCCACGGGGTTTAAGGGGTCGGCCCACAGAGAAGGGGCACGCCAACCATGCTGGCGCCGTGGTATGAGGGGCGGCGCCAGTGTGGCTGGCGCCCCCATTTTGCCCAGTCAGCACCTCCACAACAGCCCTAGTGCCACGGTGGCACGGGCACGGCGCCAGTGTGGCTGGCGCCGCCATGTTGGGGTACGGCGCCAGCCACTCTAGTGCCCCAAAAAGGACCATTTCCGGTTTAAGTTTTTCCAGGGGTCTATTTGTAAAATAAGTTTTCAAAAAGAATCAAAATGTAAAAATTTCAGGTCCAGATTCGTAGTACTATAAAGAGAGAATCCCTTATATACCACTCCAAATTAACCGATCCCTTATATACTACTTTAAATTGGCTTCTCCCTTCTATGCCATCGGTTCAAGTTTGTTCTCCATTTTATGTCATTGCCGTCACTCTACCGCCAGTTGACCGTTAATTTCATAGTAAAAAGACACATTTGCTCTTGAGAGTTGGTATACAACCAATAATAAGTATTTTAGTACTAATATAGCTATTGGATACAACATATGAAAATTGATTTTTTTTTTCATCACATGCAATTTTAGCCATCTCACCATCACAAATAAATTTTCAATAAAAGCATGAAACATGTAGTTTTCTAACAATATTTTTAATACAAAGAGCATTTTTCACTGGTTCTGACAATTTTGTTCACTCAAAAAAGATTTAAAATAAATTAGTAATGATTTTTTGAAGTTTACACTTTTTTTAAATTGAGAGGGCATGTTGGTCATTTACGAAAAAACTAACACTTGACTAACAGTCAACTAACACTATAATGCTGGGAGTGGCATAGAAGGGTGGAAAAACTTAACCAGTGACATATAAGGGAGAACCAATTTTAAGTGGCATATAAGTGAACTGGCCAAATTCTAGTGGCATATAAGAGATTCTCTCTACTATAAAACGTTCCATCCAGATTCTTATATTTTGGGACGCAGGGAGTACTAAACAAGTGCTTTTAAAAAAAATTATAAAAAATTACTTTTAAAAATCATATTAATCTATTTTTAAAGTTTAAAATAGTTAATACTCAATCAATCATGCGCTAATGGGTCACCTCATTTTGCGTATCTTCTCGATCTTCTCTTTTCCTCTCCTCTCAAACTCAGCCGATCCCATTTTAAACGCAGATATGAGTTTCCGCATTTAATTTGATCGTCCGTCTTATTTAATTTTTTTTAAAAAAAAATAAGCCACGCATAAAACACTATTCATATTTTATCATCTAATAATAATGAAATATTAATCATAAAAAAATCAAATAAAACAGACGATCAAAATGTCAGCGCTTAAAATAAAACGAAAAGAGTATAAAATAAGATAGTAAATCATTAGAAATACTAGTTCGAAAAACATGCACTTAAAAAATCAGTGTGTTTTCATCAATCTTCCGCTGCCGAACAGATGGATTGAGATGAAAACAAACTAGTTGAGTAGTTAAGGCACGTTTTTTTGTTGTGCTATCCATTTGTTCATGTACATGGCTACATGCTCTAATGTCTTGTTTGATACTGCCTACACTAATGCTAAATTCTAGTGCAAGGAATGTTGCAAAATGCCATAATGATCTGGAATGCTATGATGATTAGTGCACTAATGCATTCATCCACTATATGGAAAAAATGAGGACCAGACCAGGGGTGTTATGGTGATTGTTGTTCAGAGCATGGCATCAATCATATCAAAATCCTATCATCATCAAGTGGGCAGAAAACTATACAGTTAACTGAAGAACATGACAAGAAATGGAAGGCAATCTGCAAT
Source organism: Oryza meridionalis (assembly GCA_000338895.3). Taxonomy (NCBI): domain Eukaryota; kingdom Viridiplantae; phylum Streptophyta; class Magnoliopsida; order Poales; family Poaceae; genus Oryza; species Oryza meridionalis. The sequence continues at coordinate 24,843,911 of CM002527.2, read as the reverse complement.
TCTGCAGACAACATCTGATCATCATCATCATCATCACTCAGCTTTCGCTACTACATCCAGTAGCCCTCCATGGAGCAATCTTCGGAAGGATGGCCGCCATGCTCGCTCATGCTCCCCCTCAGCCTGTAGAAGTTCCTCCCCCTGCTGGCCCTCAGCGGGCCGGACCAGTCGTACGCCGCCAGCGACTCGATCTTGTCCAGCACCAGGCTCGACGTCGACCGCTGCCGCCGCGCCGACGACGACGACGTCCCCGCCGCCCCGTCGGCCGGGTCCGAGCTGTAGTCCATCGTCGTCGGGCGGGCCGGCGCCCGCGGGAACGCCAGCCTGCGCGTCGGTGGCGGCGGCGTCGTGGCGAAGTCGTGGCTCCACGAGCGGTTGTTCCACGGCGACGACGCCTCCTCGTCCTCGTACTCCTCGCCGCCGCCGCCGCTGCCGCCGCCGCAGCCGAACGAGCCGCTGGTGCAGGTCTCGTCGTTGTTGCCGCTGTAGATGAGCTTCAGGGCCTGCACGACCTCGCCCATGAACGGCCGGTGCGACGCCTCGACGTGCACGCACATGGACGCGATGGCCGCCGCCTTGGCCAGCTTCTCGAAGCCGTAGCTCGCCGCCGGCATCGACGGGTCGACCAGCTGCTGGAGGCCGTCCCGGTCGGTGAGGAGGGGCCGCGCCCAGGTGACGAGGTTCTCCGACCCCGGCGGCTGCGTCATGTCCACCGGCTTCCTCCCCGAGAGGAGCTCCAGCAGCACGACCCCGTAGCTGTACACGTCGCTTTTCACCAGGAGATGCCCGGTCATCGCATACTCTGGGGCAACGTACCTGAAGACCATGACAAAAAGAAATCGATCAAAAGTTAAACTTTCCTTTCAGCTTATTATTGCCGTTAATTATTTGCTAATACGATTTCTCAGAAAGCTTTCGTCTATTGTATTGTTTAGATCACAGCTTTATTAATTATTAATTTTATTTCTTGAAATATTTAATTTATCACTACAATCAAGATTGATAATCTACTGTGGTGTACAAGTGTATGACTAAATTCTCTTCTTCCTTTTTTTCCTCACAAATTTAGTGTGTTTTGGGGTGATATAATAGCCACAGGTGAATGTGAATATGGTAAGAATGCGACTTACCCAAAAGTCCCCATGACCTGAGTAGAAATATGGTCCATTCCTTCTGAGGCTTCCTTTGCCAACCCGAAATCCGCAACCTTGGGAGTGAAATCATTTTCCAAAAGAACGTTGCTGGCCTTGAAATCACGGTGTATAACATGGGGATTGGCATCCTCATGTAGGTAGGCCAGACCCCTTGCTGCACCAAGGGCTATTTTCATTCTAGTATCAAAATCAAGTGGGCCGTATATTTTGTCAGAACCTGAAACATCAAAACAGAAGTAAATATGCAGATCACAACAATGTATAATGAAGCACAAGAAAGTGCTGAAAATGTACCAAAGATTCTTATATGCCAATGGTGTAGACTAAATAAGTGTACATACCGTGCAGATGAGACTCCACACTTCCGTTTGGAACAAGCTCAAACACCAAGCACCTTGTGCTCCGCTCAATGCATATACCGATCAGCTTGACAAGATTACGATGATGCAAACGACTTAGCATCTCAACCTCGGCAATAAACTCACGATCTCTGTTTTGATGTTTTCTTGTAAGCAATTTGACTGCAACATCAACTTCATCATCAATTGTACCTCGATAAACACGGCCATACCCTCCTTCACCTATTATTTTGTTGAAGCTGAAGTTTTCTGTGGCCCTCTCAAGCTCAGAAATAGAGAATGTCTTAACTGTAGGTGGGCATGTTGCAATTGTTGAAACAAAAGATGCCGTCGAGCTGGTCATACTGGAGAATGATGACCTCATACCTGAAACAGAAACAAGATGTTATACAAACAGCAAGGGAATTACACAGTCCAAAAGTAAGGTTTTACTATTCATGTTGAATCACACACACAAAAAAAAGGTCCAAAATTGAACTTGCAAATTAACATTATCTGCATTCTCGAATAACTGATACTGGAACTATTTATTTTCAAACTTTGACCACTTCTTTCTTTAGCAAAAAATAAAATAAAATAAATACTTGAAAATATGTTATATTGTCGAAGTGTGTGGCATCACAAGTATAAACATACAAATTTCATTCATTATAATCTCATAGTTTAAAAGTAATTTGTGATCAAAGTGAGATGGCAATAGTCAACAGTTCAACAGTATTAGTTATTCGAGAACAGAGGGCGTCTAAATGCAAATGGATATAACAGGACATATTATAACTGTAGCATATGTACCAGGACTGCCAAAAGTTACCTGTTTTTCTTGTGGCTGACGAATTCGAAACACGACCAGTGCCACGAGACTTTTCAAATCCTTTATATTTCCATATGATGCAGATGCCAAAGCTCATTAATACAAGCACAACAGCTGATAATGCAATTATGGCAACACTTTTAGAGTTAATCTTCTGATGTCTTCTATTGTGTACATTTGCACTAAAGGGGTATTGGCTACTGCTTATTGGGCCCAAGGATCCTGGAACACTAGGGACCAAAGAAGGCAGGCCTGCAAAATTTCTATGATTACATACAGCAATACTGGGAATTATACTATTGAAGTTGATGTCAACAAAAAAATATGTCGCTCACCAGGATAATGAACATATATTACGTTATAATCACCAAATATGGACGAGTTTATTGGCACCTTCTTTTGCAAAAATCTGTTGCTAGTCAGTAAGGCTGAAGTCCTATCAAACTTCTGACCTAGTGGCACCAAATCAACGGTGACAGTAGTTTTTTCAGGATCTTCAAGACTACTCCCAGCACCCATTATCCGAACTTGACTCTGTTTCAGAAATGTTCCTGCTGCAATCTCAATTTCTAACTCATCAATTCTTGGAAACAACTGATATGGTGCTACTACAAGATCAAGTTGAATTTGCATGGGATATACGCAGCCACAAGGGGAGCCGATTGGAGTAGATGTGAGTGGAGCAGTACAGGAAATCCCACTGCAATCTGTTACATTGCAGGCACAAACACGTCTATTATTGTTGTGTCCTTCAGTGCTAACAATACTAAGATTTGCAATCTCAATTGGTCAGTAGAGAAAAGTAGAACCTTGTCTTTCTGATGATGATGATGGTGGTAGTGGTGGGGCAACATGAGGCCTTTTCCTGTGATGCCTAGGCACTGGGTGTCTAATACCAGGTCCTGAGAACCAAAATGATCGACAAAATTACAAGACGGTTCAAGACAAAAAGAAAATCATTGAATGTAAGAATAGTGATGAAAATAAATATTTAAGTTTGCAGAACATGTTACACCTGAATTACTATTTAAGTGTACAAATTTCAACAGTATTTCTACTTACGGTGAGTTTCAGGGGCTGGAGCTGGAGCTGGAGCTGGAGCTGGGGCAGGAAGAGAATGCCGATGTGCTCTACTCCATAACCCAAGTAAGTACGACGCGAGAGTTGTTGAGCTTGCCGCTCCCAGTGGCACTGCAAGGATATTGACCAAAAAAAAAATGCTGTTCATATGATACATAACATCTGTATACTCTTAACTATTACTTCAGCATAACTACAATGAACATATGTTTCATGGAGTGGAAACTGGAATACAAATGCAGTAACTCACACGGTTTTGCACGCCACTGTATATATTTTTTTTAGATAATGGAATTCATTCCGGCCTTTGTTTTGAAGAAACTACAGCCAATTATTACAGATAATGCAGGACGAATGAGTGCGAATTACTACAAAATTACAGTTTGATTAAAAACAAGAAAATTACTATAGATGAGCAATGCAAAGTGCAACGAAAACTATGTGTCTGCAAGATTGCAAGACGAGAACAGAACAGCAGGAACCTCGCCAAAAACCTTGACCACTAATCGAGCATTGCACCAAAAGCTTGTTAACTTTTTCGGTTCAATACAACAGAAAGGCAAATGCACACCAACCGCTACAGCTGGTGCAGTACTGAAACGCGGTGGGTTTAAGCCGGCAAATCAAGCGTAGTAAAAGCCCACCGAAAATCGCCGCGGCAGCGCCAATGCAGCAAATTTTTAACAACAGATTTACATAAAAACTCCAAACTTTCTCAGACTCGGCATGGGTTGATTCAAGAAAGGGAAAGAGAGGAGAATCAAAAGGAGAAAATTGACGGGAATCTACGCCATGTCCACGCCTACTGGATTCAGATGCCGATGCGCTCGGACGAATCACAGGAGGAACAGCTCCATGAAGCAAAGGCGAAACCATCTTTCCACAACCCCTGGGGGAACGTGCCACGCAAGCCAGCCAGCCAGCCATGACCGCTCTTCTTCCAGGCCGGCGATCCCATTGCAACGAAACAAACCAGACAACAATTCCACTCCGCATTGCAACCTCGAAACCCCCCGAAGAAATCGCCCGCCCGGCCGGGCAAGAAGAACAGCGGGTAGAAAGAAAAAAAAGAAAGAAACACACAATCTTGAAGGAACATACCATACACGGCGAGAGCGAGGAGGAGCAGCGCCGCTCGCCACGGCGGCATCTCGGTGCCCGGGGTCCGGAGTGGGCGGGGCGGGGCGGGGCTCAAGGCGCGGCCATGTGGACCCCGACAGGGGGATCCCCGGTCCGCGCCTTCTTCCTTCTTCTTCCTCGCGCTCTCTGCTTGGCGAGGGAGCTGAGGCTGCTGCTGCTGTACTGCTGTGCCTTTCTTCCAAGGTTTTTTTTTTTTTTTTTACTTCTTCTTCTCTTTTTTGGTTCCTTGTATTGAAGTGATGACGCTGGTCCCGAGGAGGGAGCATTAATTGGCGGGTGGGAGATACATCTGGGTCTTTGAAACCTTTTCCTCCCAAGTGTGCCTTCGGGTTATTTTTTTGTTTCTGTATTTTTTTTTTCCTTCATCCGTGTATTTTTGGTTCTCCAAGTGTAGAGTGTACAGTATACTTCCGGAAGTAACTGACAGTAACATGTGTCATGTGATGTGATGCACCCTTTTCACGCAAATTTTTCCTATTCTTGCTTTGTACAGTATGTTTCCATTTCGGGCTGGTTTAGGCCCTTTGAATCGTAGGAATAAAAAAACAAAGGAATAGAAAAAACACAGGATTCTGACAGGAATACAATTGTAAAACAGAGAATTGCAAAACACAGAAAAAACACAGAAATGATCGCTTGATTGGACCACAGGAAAAACGCAGGAATCAGATGAGAGAGATAGACTCAGAGGAAATGTTCCAAGAGGTTAGACCTCTTGCTAACTTTCCTCCAAAATATGCATAGGATTACCCATTCTATAGGAAATTTAAAGGATTGAATAGGATTCAATTCTTTGTTTTAAAGGCCTCCATAGGATTTTTTTTCCATATGATTGAAATCCTCCAAAATTCCTACATTTTCCATACAAATCAAAGGGGCCCTTAGATGGAAAAAAAACTTTTGTTTGGGGTGTCATATTGGATATACAGACACACATTTGAATTATTAAACGTTGTCTAACAACAAACCAAGTTACATATTCCATCTGGAAACTACGATATACGGACACACATTTGAATTATTAAACGTTGTCTAATAACAAACCAAGTTACATATTCCATCTGGAAACTGCGAGATGAATTTATTAAGTCTAATTAATCATCATTAGCAAATATTTACTATAGCACCACATTGTCAAATCATGGCACAATTAGGCTTAAAAGATTCGTCTCACAATTTACACGCAAACTGTGTAATTGGTTTTTAATTAGATCATATTTAATACTCTATGCATATGTCTAAACATGCAATGTGATGGGTGAAAAGTTTTTATTTTTGAAACTAAACAGGGTTCATGCTGCTATCTGTGTTGTGTTATCAAGCCATAGGCCGTGTTTAGATTTAAATTTTTCTTCGAACTTTTAACTTTTCCGTCACATCAAATATTTGGACACATGTATGAAGCATTAAATATGGACGAAAAAAACAATTGCACAGTTTGCATGTAAATCACGAGACGAAGCTTTTGACAATGTGGTGTTACAGTAAATATTTGCTAATGACAAATTACTTTGGTTTAATAGATTCATCTCGCAGTTTACAAACGGAATCTGTAATTTATTTTGTCATTAGTCTACGTTTAATACTTGGGCTACGCCACGTGACATTTCGCGCCCATCTGAGGCAATGACTAAAGTGCGGTAAAATCATGAAATCCCCTAAACACTACTTACTCTGGTATAATTGTTTAAACACTGCAGTATGCAAGAGAAAAATTCATCCGCTCCATGTTGTAGCCCACATTGCAACGTACACTCTGTTTCATATTAAAAGTCGTTCGACTTTTTTATAGTTAAACATATTTAAGTTTAACCAAATTATAGAGAAATATAACAGTACTTTCAACACAAAATAAACATATTATTAAAATATATTCAATGATAGATTTTATTATTTAATAAAAACTAGTTTGATACTTTAGATGTTGCTAAATTTTTTCTATAAACTTTATCAAACTTAACACATTTTGACTGAGAAAAAAATCAAACGATTTATAACATGAAGGAGTGGTAGGGAGTTATATTTTGCTATTTGACTGCATATATTTCAAAAAGGGGTCTATTTTAAGGAAGTGATTTTTCTTTGTATACTTTTAAAATCATATAATTTTAAAAGAGTATTGATGTAGAATTACTTCAAAAAAAGATACGAGTCTTTGAGTTGTCATAGGATGTTGATGATGGGTTCATGTCAACCGGCCGTACGTAACGGTTCTACTTCAACTAAATAAACCAGTAAATTATTTTGAACTCTAAAACTAAAACTTACTTTTCTGATTTCATAATCCTTATATTTTGATCAATAACACGGTGTTCAAGACATATCTTTAACAACATTTTTTTTCTATTATGATATTAAAAAATAAATGAATATTTATCTTTATTAAAAAATTAAGACTAATCCATATATCAGGTTCTAGTGTTTTTAAACTGAATAATTTAAAATTAATTAATATTTTAAGTTTGATTTATTTGATTTTTAACCCGAGAAATGGGCCAATCGTTACTAGCGCAAACTGCAGACGCTGTGTGTGACGGGCTGACGACTGGGTGACGCCACACGGTGGCCGTAGAGCAAGATTACGTACAAGCTTTCACGGGAGACAAACAAAATTCAGCGGTGCCGCCCGTGCTGGCAGTCAGGGCAGTGGCAACTAAATTCCATCGTGCCATACTGCCATCCAGCCGGCTGCAGGCCGATGCATACACCGCAGACCAGAGAGGAGTAAGCTTAAAGGAAGAGCATGAAAATCCCCAGGCCCACCACCTCATCCATTGGCACAAAGCTGGTAAAAAGGGCAATAAATTTTGATCATCTTTCGGTTACACCAAAACATAGCCACATTACTAGTAGGAGTAGATATGAGTATATCTACAACAAAAGGCTGTGTATATGTTTATTTCCTGAAATTAGGGAGAAATTTGGGGAAAGTTGATAGTTTGGAAAAAAAAGTTAAGAGTTTATGTGTGTAGAAAAGTTTTAGATATGATATAATGTAATGAAAAGTTAGAAGTTTGGGGGAAGTTTGGTTTCAACTAAACAGGGCCAAAGTAGAGTACTACTACTCCGAAGTTAGCATGAACATGAACTGTGAGCATGAATGTAATTCTGATGTTCACTTGACCTACGACTAGTTATGACTTTTGTGACCCTACATTGGTCGAATTCCACAACTGCCATCTCTTCTTAACTCTGGATTTCACCATGCTGCTTAACACTTCAATAACTTCTGAAATTCTGAATCTCCATCTTCCGTTCCCCTTTCTTAGACAGATCGCCTTCTTAACTCTGAATTTCACCATGCTGTACTCTGGTCTCTGAGTTGCCATCTTCCATTCTCCCTGCTTTTCTCTTAGACAGATCGGCAACATGACTACATGTCGAGGAACACACCAGCAACCTGAGTGAATGACAGGCCAAGAAAAGCATTACGCGTCACCGTCACCGGTTATTGCCGCTAGTGACCTGTACCGTGTTGCCTGTGCATTTGTACGTAGCCAGTAGCCTCGTCTCTTAGGGTGTGTTTAGTTCACGCTAAAGTTTAGTTGAAATTGAAAGTTTAGTTGAAATTGAAATGATGTAACGAAAAAACTAGAAGTTTATGTGTAGGAAAATTTTGATGTGATGTAAAAGTCGGAAGTTTGAAGAAAAAATTTAAAACTAAACTCGGCCTTAACTGAAATGCAAGATATAATAGAGCTTGAGTATATATGCAACTACCGCCGTTGACCGCTCCGATATCTCGGCTGCGACAAAGGCTGTGTTTAGTTCCACGTTAAAATTGAAAGTTTGACTAAAATTGAAAGTTTGAAGAAAAAAGTTAAAAGTTTATGTGTGTAGAAAAGTTTTTATGTGATAAAAAAGTTAAAAGTTTAAAAAAAAGTTATGAACTAAACTCAGCCAAAGCAAGCAATTCAATAGAAAAACAAGGAAAGAAAGGAAGCAATCGACGATGAAAGGCGTTGCGTCGTCGATGGGATGGTTGGTTGCCTAGGCGCGCGCCGGGTGAAGCTTACAAGGCAGGAAATGCGTGTTTTTTTTTTTTGGTTCGTCTTCACTTCTTCCTCGGTCCATCTCGCCGCCCGCGGATTAAATTGCAAGTGGGACACGGGCGGTGGCCGCGCTGCTCGCGATCAGGACAAAAGGCAATTTCCAGTGGATTTGTACGGCAGCAAGCTAGATTTGCTTGCCTATGGGGATGCGGATAATTCACAGCTTATGTTTCTGTCGAATTTGGGCGAGGTAGCTGTTATTCAAGAAAAAAAAGGAACAGATGTTCAGATATCAGAATAGCAATCAGGTCATTGCCTATCGTCCATAAATTTTCGCTTTCGATAAAGTGTTTTTAGATCGTTCGTTGTGCCAACCAACTTCTGATAAAGTGCCATCCCATGGTACAAGGTGCCAATAAGTCAGTTTCGGATGGTTTCCGGCAGTGCAATCCCTAGTTAAACGCGTCGCATCATCGTCATGATTTCTTGAGAGGATCGAAAACAATTTTGGCTTTACGCATTGAACTCTGAACCTCCGAGAGCACTTCAACCGCAACAAAATCACCAAACGATCGATCGTTCACCGGGTTGGATTGATCATCATTTGATCCACTAAGAGCATGTACAATAAAAGCATGTACCATAGCAGTTAGCTATAAATATATTTTAATGAAATAAAAGATAAGAGAGAAAGAGCAGCGGACTATAGAACTATAGCCAGCTGCAGCACAAACTCCAAGACGTAATTTGTGTACGATAAGTGGGACCATATATTAATAGTATAGTAAGCAACTATTATTTGAATTGGCTATTAGATCGGCTATAGATGAATTAAAGTTAGTAGTAGGCTATACTATTAAACTTGTACTAAGGTGATTCAGCATGCTCTAAAAAATTTTATATTGTTTTAATCCTAGTTGGAGGAGAGAGAATTGAAGAGAGAGAAAAGAGCGAGCGCTTATTCTGGCGCCCGGCGATAGCACCGCGTCCCACGCGATGCAGCCCAGGGAGGCTAATAAAAAAACGTTTTGTAGGTCCCACAACCAACCCGTGCGATCTGCTGTGGATCTTCTTCATCCTCTTCCCCTCCACCGCATCCGTTCCAACCTCCGGCAACGCCGCAAGCCCAGCCTCCGCCTCCGCCTCGCGTTCCTCTTTTGCTTCCCCGCTCGCGAGAATCCTCGTCCGCTCGCCTATGCAATCATGTGCACTTCCTCTCCCATTCCCCCCTCGGCCCTTCGCCAGATTCACGACCGGCGTGAACGAGATTGGTGCTGCAACGCCCACCATCCAGCACGCAGCTGCTCCATGCCGAGGAAGATGTCCAGCATGTTTTGGATGGAGTTGGTGTGTATGCTTGCAACATTACCTGTAGCAAATCGCCGACGCGAGGTCAGGCACTTGCTTCTCCAAAGGTCCAAGCACATCAGCCTCCTTTGTTTCTTCGCAAGTGCAGAGATCAAACAAAATAAAAGGAAATGCCATCTTAAGCTTTGCTTTTGAAACCTACTGTTTCATAGGTTGTTGATGAATGTTGTGTACCTCCCGGAGGAATATCGCCAACGGTGGTGACGTCGGAAGGCGGTTCTCCGGCTGTTTGATGAACTGGCTGCATGTAACAACAGAAATGACTACATGATAGAGTTCATTTTTTATCCCAGCCAATGGTATGAGCATGAATAATTAATTCTTTGATCTATAAGCTGCAATCAACACAATAGCCAATATATTGTACTAGTTGCCTATAATATTAGCTATAAAATGACATGGAGATTTTTAGAGCCAGCAGCGGGCTGCACTATTGACCTCGCTCTAAGAGCAGGAACAATAGCAGGCTATAAGCCAGCTATAAATATATTTTAAAGAGATAAAGAAAGAGAGAGAATAGCAGCGGGCTACAGATCTGTAGCATGGACTCCAAGACGTAATGTGTGTATGACATGTGAGACCAGATATTAATAGTATAATAAACAACTATTGTATGAATTGACTATTATATTGGCTATAGATAATTTGTAACTAGTAGTGGGCTATACTATTAAACTTGCCCTAATCTGGAATCAGGCTATTACTCCTACCGTTTACCAGTAGCGAGTGGATTAAACGGCCAAATGGCCAGCGCTGTGAGCTCAAGTACAAAACGCAGCGTCATGTGAGGCCTTAATTGCTGTAGGCCATCACACGCTTCTGTTGCCGTTTCGTTATGAAGTCATCTTGCACAGACACCACGTAGACCATGGCAGCGGTGAAAGATGCCACAAGTTTACCCACTGTAGCATCCCAGGCCAGCATGAATGCATGATATGTGAATCATCAGGATCAAAGTACAATGACTGTAGCAACTAGCAACTGCGACTTCTAGCGGCTGCTTTAGCCACCGTTGGATCTTGGTTGTATGGTGCAGATCTTGCTTGTACTGCTCATGAAAGTAGCGAACACTGCAAACATGTAGCGTGGCAAATTACTGTTTGTTTCTACTGTGGGCACAGATCTCTCCTTTTATTTGCTCGATCCAATGCCTTAAGGTGCAGTTGCTATATGCCTGCATCAACCGTATCGATCTTGTATGTACTAGTACTCCGTATATAGCTGTCCATATATAGTAGACTAAGGGTCCGTTTACAAATGTTGATATAAGATGAAGGGAAAGAATCCAAATACTTCCTAAATTTTAGATGGAAGATCGTCTAACACCCTGAGCTTTCAAATCAAACATCCAACCCTTTAAAGTGTGAACTTCGTCATACTATCCACTTACCCTTAAAATAGTTTTGGATTGTGGTTTTGCACATTTCATAAGCTTAAACAAACAACTTTAAATAACTAATATAACATATTTATATATCATCAGTTGTCAGTCGTCGATTTATCCTTATACAGTGATGTCATACTATTATTGTGTAGGTGTTTGTTTTTCAGTGAGAGCTAATAAGAAGTAAAAAGAAATATTTAAGTCATATTTTTAAGTGTAAGCCATAGTCAGAAAGTTTTACACGTCAATTCATTAGAAGATGAAATACTCCTAGTCTCCTACTAGAATGTTTTTAGAAAATACTCCTATAAATTTTAGGGGGGTGTTTAGATCCAGGGGTGGTTTTGGCGTGTCACATCGGGCATTATATAGGATGTCGCATGGAGTGTTCGGACACTAATAAAAAACTAATTATTGAATCCGTCAGTAAAACGCAAGAGGAATTAATTAAGCTTAATTAATCCATCATTAGCAAATATTTACTGTAGTACTATATTGTTAAATCATGGAGCAATTAGGTTTAAAAGATTCGTCTCGTAAATTAGTCACAATCTGTGCAATTAGTTATTTTTTAGCCTATATTTAATACTTCATACATGTATTCAAACGTTTGATATGATAGGGCGAAAATTTTTGTTGCGGATCTAAACAGGGCCTTGAAAAAAACGCACGGGGCATCAGTTGTACTGTCTGAAATAGGGACGCTCCAACACTGGTGATGAACATACAGTATCTGGAGGACATTGAATTCCTGGACCTGGAGGCTGATGCAGAGCCAAGGTCTGACCTGTGGTTGGCAGATTTGCAGAAACGGTTGCAGAAGGAAGGGAACTTGCAAGAGGAGGAGGGATAGGTTTATGTGTGGAAAATGAGCATGGATAAGCAGCTGAGGAGAAAGGCTGGAAGAGTACTGACAACCATTTATGCTCATTGATACAGTCTGCTTGTACGAATTGAAGTTGCTCTGCAAGTTTCTGAAGAGAGCCAATAGCCCAAGACTACCACACACACAAGAGCCAAACGCTGCTCTGAAAATTTCTGAAAGGAGATGACTAGTACAGCTGATAGACACACACAAGAGGATAGAGATTAAGATTTTCGTGGCACGCTTTTTAAACTGCTAAACGATGTGTTTAATGCGAAAACTTTCTATATGAAAGTTGCTCTAAAATATTATATTAATCTATTTTTAAAGTTTGTAATAACTAAAACTCAATCAACATACATTAATACCATTTTGTTTTTGCGTAAAAAAACTTAATCTTCATCTTTATCTTTAGAAGAAAAGAATATCACCACATAGTCTCAGACCTACTATTGCACAGAGGTTGCTGTCCTTCTCTACGATTGCGAGAAGAGAACTTCAGAAAGACCCAAAGTCTAGAAACTCTTCCAAACATAAGCTAAGAGTGTATTTTTCTTTTAGGGTAAAGTTTTCGAAGTATAAGGACACACATTTAAAGTATTAAATGTAGACTAATAATAAAACAAATTACAAATTCTGCATGTAATCTGCGAGACGAATTTATTAAACCTAATTAATCCGTCATTAGCAAATGTTTGCTGTAGCATCACATTGTCAAATCATGGCGTAATTAGGCTAAAAAAGATTCGTCTCGCAATTTACATGCAAATTGTGCAATTGATTTTTTTCTCATATTTAATGCCCTATATATGTGTCCAAATATTTGATATTGGCCAAAATTTTTTGGATCTAAACAAGGCCTAAATGATACTTGTGATGGAAAATGCTTCAAGTTTATTCGCAGATAACAGAGGAACATGCATGAAGATGAAGTGCACATTTCGAGAGGCAGGGAAAATATCAGACTGTACTTTCACCCTACTGAAGTTACCTGATCTTCAGAAAGACCCCGAAGTCTAGAGATGAAAATCTTCTAAACATAAGTCAAGGATCAGAATGCGATGAAGAATGCATCAAGTTTATTCACACATAACAGATTGATGAACATGCATGAGGATGAAGTGCACATTTCAAGAGGCATGGAAAATATCAGACTGTACTTTCATCCTTCTTAAGTTAGCTGATCTGTAGGAAACTAGGAACATCTTAAGGTTTTGATTGGAATTAGGATTAGTCCTAGCTTAGCTGTCATCAGTGGCATTACAACAGAAGCACAGAACATCAACCGTGGAACTGCAGCATTGGCACCTAGTACTGCAAAGTCTGTCGAAGATATTATCAGCGACACCTGTATAACAACAAAAGCGTGGCACATGAGACATGGATACATTTGCGCATTAGATGCGATCTCGACCAGTCAACCATGTCGATGTTATAACTACTTACAGATCGCATGAACTTCGTTATTAAAAAAATCGAGGTGGTCAGGTGCCACATTGCCAATGCTGCAATTCCAACTGTCAACATAAAACTATATTTATTTTTATGAAGTGTCTGAAAGTTCAAACATGGCACGTGTGCAGATGTCTAGTGATTTTATTATTTATGCAAACTACTACAACCTGTATTTCAGTTTATCAAAATTATTCATCAAATTTGCCAACTGAGTTCCCCTGCCCTGTTCTTTTCTCCAACAAAAGTTAGATTAAATTTTGGATACTCGTGGCACGCTTTTCAAACTGCTAAACGGTATATTTCGTGCAAAAACTTTATATATGAGAGTTGTTCTAAAATATCATATTAATCTATTTTTCAAGTTTGAAATAATTAAAACTCAATTAATCACACGTTATTACAACCTCGTTTTGCGTGAAAAACTTAATCTTCATCTTCAGGACATTCAAACACCGGTAGTTCCTTTCTTTTTTTCTAGGATTTAATCTGATGAGGTAGTACGCTGGTGCTTGCACTTTCTCGGAGACTTAATCTCCGGAGGCAGTGAATGCAAACAAAATTTGATGGTTAAGTTTATACCCATGTTAAATGAGGCTACTGTTCGAATTTCTTTAGGTGTATGTTAGGACTTAGGATGCATAAAGTTAGTGTGTTCATGCGTCCAACTTAACTCGACAAAGGAAATAAGCCTTACATTTGACATAAACCCCTCATTGGATTACTTTGAGATCCGTTCAAATCCCCAACGCTAACCCTCTTCCTTTTCTTCTTCCTTCCTCATCGATGCACGACATGCTCAACCTTAACGCCTCTTGTGCTATCGCTTGGATGGAAGTGCCATTAACATTGGCGGAGCCTTCCCCCTTCCCCCTCTATTCCTTCTCAAGCCAGCGGATGCCCATGCTCCGATGTCTTCCCCATCTCCGGCTGCTCATAACCACCACCACCGGCTACCGCTTCTTAACCACAAGCTTGCTTTGCCCCTACCGCACTCCTCTATCCCAATGGGCGCTGGCATCGCCGTCGATGCCTCGTTAGCATCCATTGTCCACCACCCACCCTTGGTCCACCACTTCCCATGATCATACCTCTAAGACCGACGATCTCCTCCCTCCTCCCCAAACCCTACCCTAAATCTAATATGGACCCTAATCCGTCTATCCTAGTTCAGGGTGGCGCCAATTCGATAAAAAAAAGGAGGTTGCTAAAGCAAGAGGAGAAGCGTATAGAGCACAAATCACAAAAACACATCTTTTTTTTTTATCTTAATCACGAAGCACATCTTTTGACCCTAAATCTGCAAGATTTGACGATAATCCCCAAAAAATATTCATCAAATTTTAGATGGGTTTTCAGTTTTTTTTTCAAGTGCAAGCATGTAAGGCCTCAACCGCCAAGCATGGGAAAGCTAGAAAAGTTAAGGAAAACCCACTCAAAAGCCCAGGAACCCCAAAACCTGGCCCATCTCCCCGGTCCCCGACCTCGCCTCTCCTTCCTCCTGTGCTCCCACTCCGCCTCGCCGCCGCCTCCACCATGTACGGCGTCGGCGGCGGCGGCGGCGGCTTCAACGCGCCCTCCACGGCATCGGCCCGGCGGCGCAACCACGAGGACGACGACGACGAGGAGGAGGAGGAGTCCGGCGAGGGGCGCGTCCTCGAGGCCTGGGAGCGCGCGTACGCGGACGACCGGTCGTGGGAGGCGCTGCAGGAGGACGAGTCGGGCCTCCTCCGCCCGATCGACACCAAGACCCTCGTCCACGCGCAGTACCGCCGCCGCCTCCTCCTCCGCTCCGCCGCCTCCGCCGCCGCCCGCATCCAGAAGGGCCTCATCCGCTACCTCTACATCGTCATCGATCTCTCCCGGGTTCGTTCCCCCGTGCCTTCTCCTAAGCTTGTCCTCGGGTCAGTCACTCCGTCGAGCACTTGGTGAGTGCGGACTTTTCCGTGAGCTCGGGTTAGGATCACTGGGGATGGCGAGCAATGCTGATCGCGCTAACCTCTCAGCGTTTGTTAAATGCAACACCTCGTGCCGAGGCTGATCTGGTGGTATTGCCCATGGCCTCTCAATTTGGTTCGTGTGAGATGTGGACTGGAGGCAGTATTGTTGAATTGGTGATCACTATGTAGTGCTTTTAGCTTGATTTCATATGCTAGCTATTTCAGTGACTAGCTGCGCAATCCTCTCCACTTCCACATCAAGGTTTGATGTCTGAGTTGATGATCTCATCACTCATGTATGCCTTGCTAGCTTGTCTTCTTGCTTAGGTGTTCTGCTTTTAATCCCTGAGAGTGGGTGTTATAATCGGTGCATATCAGGGCAATACTGGAATCTAGCCATTTTTGTTTGCGATTGACCAGGGCCATAACCAGAGATTGAATTGGTGGGGGGGGGGGGGGGGGGTTCGCCAACCATTGAACGCAATGAAGTTCACAAACTAAAATGAAATTGTATATGGTTTGTATTAAAAATGGTTCTTCTACAATTATAATAGTTTGTTTTGTAAAGGAAAAAAATTCTTGTGCCAAAGGGTCTCCTGAGATCTGTGCTAAATAAAATTCTTTCTATAAATTACTGCACTATGACTCTTATGAGCAAGCTAAAAAGGAAAAGACATTTCATACCCCATCCCTGTTTAAACTTCTAAATTTCATTTGAAATGTGCACGAAATAATTTATTTAAATGTTATTAACGTTATCATAGATCTAGATCCATGGATTTATGGAGCTAGAAATACCCAGCTCCAAGAAATCTTGGATCCAGAGCTATGCCAAAGAAGGCCTATACCATTTATTTTAGCATATGTACATTTTCTTAGTTCTCACAAAGTAGGCTGCTCATAATTGTTCTGGTGATGAAGATATTTTTACTGCAAATTGATATGCTGCCCACGACTTCTTTTACTTCTTTGCATTCGGTTGTAATCTCCATTTATCCTGGTTGTATCTTTGATCATGTAGGCAGCTTCAGAGATGGATTATCGACCTAGTCGAATGGCTGTTGTTGCAAAATATGCTGAGGTATTCATAAGGGAATTTTTTGACCAGAATCCCTTGAGTCATGTGGGAATAGTGACAATGAAAGATGGGATTTCCCATCGACTTACAGAGATTGGAGGTAGTCCAGAATCACAGATTAAAGCATTGATGGGGAAGCTTGAGTGTTCTGGTGAATCATCTCTGCAGAATGCTCTAGAGCTTGTCCATGGTTATTTAGACCAAGTTCCTTCATATGGTCACAAGGAAGTATTATTTTTGTACTCGGCCCTGAATACCTGTGATCCTGGAGATATCATGGAGACAATAGCGAAATGCAAGAAATCCAAAATACGATGTTCGGTTATTGGGCTTGCTGCAGAGATTTTTATCTGCAAATATCTGTGTGAAGAGACTGGCGGATCCTACACAGTTGCACTGGATGAGGTCTTAAAATATGCTTTGTGTGTTTACCTTTCCTTATTCAGTTATTGTGAAGATAAATAATGCCTGTTTTATTTTGGCAGTCCCATTTCAAGGAATTGCTTCTGGAACATGCTCCTCCACCACCTGCAATTGCTGAGTATGCTGCAGCTAATTTGATTAAGATGGGTTTTCCGCAGAGAGGAGCAGAGGATCTTATCTCCATCTGCTCTTGTCACATGAAAATAAAGTCTGGGGCTGAAGGTTACATATGTCCTAGATGCAAAGTCAATGTATGTGAGCTTCCAACAGAATGTCGAACTTGCGGGCTAACACTAGTTAGCTCTCCACATCTGGCAAGGTCCTATCATCATCTCTTCCCTGTACAACCATTTGATGAGGTGTCCTCCGTGCACCCAAATAGACTAGGTCAAAAGGGAGGACAAAAGTGTTACGGCTGCCAGCAAAGCTTTATTAACCCTGGTATGCAGTTCTTTAACACGTCTAACAGTACATGCTACCTTTTCAATGCATTTTCATACGAGGAAAGATATCCTTATTGTGCTACATATGTTGCAGTTGGTAGAAAAAAGAAGAGAAAATACATAATACAAAGCTTACATTTGTTTGTTATTACATGGCATCATGTTCTTCAATTACCAATCCTCATACTTCTCTTACATTTAATGTTTTTCACTGGTTTTTGTGCTAGATTATACTCCCTCTGTCCCATAAAAAACCAACCTAGTACTAGATGTGACATATCCTAGTACTATGAATCTAGACATACCTCTGTCTATATTCGTTGTACTAGAATGTGTTATATACAGTCCTAGGTTCGTTATTTTTTGAGACGGAAGGAGTACTTCGCAATTATCAGGTTTATTAATTATTTATCCAATATCCTTGCAGATAGTCAATCTAGCCTCCATGTTCGCTGTCCAAAATGCAACCAACACTTCTGCCTTGATTGCGATATTTACATCCATGAGAGCTTGCACAATTGCCCAGGTTGCGAGAGTCAGCGTAGTTCTTCATAGGGATGGCATTATGGTGTTAATCTTTGTCTTTTTAACTCTAAGAAGCTATCCGTTGCTGTAAGCTTTCTCGTACACTGACATTGGTAGGCGATGTTGTGAGGTAATCAAACAGTGTACAGATGATATAGTGCCCGGCCTCCATTTTGTTGACGCTTCCTGTTCATTTAGATGGAGTAGCTAGTTAAGCTATTTTGATACAGAGTACTGGTCAAAGAGTTGTTGAAGCCATAGCATTGTTGCTGAGGGGAGGTGTTAGAAATGTACAATGCGACTGAAAACTTGTAACTCTTGCCGTTTTTCTGAGGCAAAGATGTATTCTTTCAGTGTCATAGTCATGCCCTGACATGCCATTTACGAGCAGAGGCTGTTCCTTTCTTTTTTTCCCCCCTTCCTCTCCTGATATGCCAATATGCTGGATATCGACGGCTCGACGCACGCACGCACCCGGCGTTTTCCGTTGCTGGTTGCTGACTGTAGAATCGTCAAGGTAAGCAGTTGCCTCGTGCAATTAACTGCACAATTTCAAAGCAGGCGGAGACGCAGAACGAAACGGCAAACGCTGGAGAGAGCACGATGTTGTTGACCCAAGGCTGATGGCTTACGTTTTTTTGGCTGCCTCGCAATTCGCTTCTGATGGGCGGAGTCAACACAGATGTTAACTCTGGGCTTTTTCGTTGTTCCCTTTCAGCTTTCCGGTGACGAGCAGTGGCGATCATCATGCATAATTGCATATATGCAGCATATCCCTGGTTCCCTACGCTCTGATGGAAGTGTGCTTCCTGTGGCTATCATGTCGACTTTGCTAAAGCGAATGGATGACAGGCAGCGGTGCCAGTGCTCCTTTTCACCAGTTGCACGGTCAAGTTGTGGGCACGAACTGCAGGCTGCTGCACCGTCCTGTGCGTTTTCAGCTGTAGATCACTCGAGTCCACTTGAAACACGGGTGAGACAGCACGACGGCAACCGATCGACCACGGCCTTTTCCGAGCACTGCACAGTGTGCACACTCTATGGCGTTAAGCCCTTTTCGTGCCCTATGCTGCCTATACGCAATCACTTGCAACTTCCTTTCCTTCAACAGTACTGACGCCTCGCTCATGTAAACACATATACGCACATCATATTCTTTATAAGCATTTCTAAAGATTAGATCGATATATATTTTAATATTAACGAAGTTATCATAGACATATATCGATGTCATGTGCCGATATATATAGTATCATTTACTACTAAAAGAATTAACTAGCTATAAGGGGCGTTTTGGTTTGATACCAAAATATTACCATACGAATTTTTTGGTAGTTTAAATAGTAAATGTGATGATTTGAAATTTGAAATTTGGCTCAATTTGGCACGATTCTAGAATATTCTTTACCACAATTTGAAATTTGACTCTCAATTGGTATAAATCCAAAGACACTCATTTACAATACTACCCTTCCAAAATATTGGTAGTGCCAAAATTTGTCTGAATTTTGGCACTACCAACATATTAGTAGGGTACTAAACCAAACAATCACTAAATATTAATAACCGTGTTAAGTTTATAATTTAAATCCGGATCGACAAACTCAAACCACAAGGTCGAACTGAGTTCGCCGCTTGCAACTTTCTGACGATGTGGTCCGGCACCGGCTGGGCATCGCATCGAGCTCGTGCAATGATACTGACCCCATGGGATTTGCTTGCTTTGGCTTGGAGAGACAATGACATGATTGCCATCATGCTAGTTGCTCCTGAGCTGCAGCCTCTGTACTATGGACACCAAACATTTTTATTATCTCTGAACCAAGCAAACATTCAGAACCCAGAAAAAGGCAGTGGTGAATTTCCTTGCATCAAATGGCTGAAAAGTTCGCATCAAAGTTGGTGGAAAAATATCAGCTCCAAAAGGTGTGGTTTACCGGGACAATGCCCTTTACGCCGTGAGTTTACCAAGCCCGGATTTGCCGGATTCCCTCTCTAGCAGGAAAGTTCATTGCTGCTTTACGGCAGAAATCTTCAGCATGGAAAGGGTGGCTATGCTAATTGCTAAAACATGTTTGGATGGTCAACCATGAACCTTGCAGAGAGGTAAGGTTAGCTGCATGACCTTGTTTGGGAATTTTTCTTCTTACAACGAAAAGTAACTATGAAATTCTTGTGAAATTATGTGTTTCAGACGGCATTAAACTGAACATCTATTTTCTAAAAAAAAAAGACTGAACATGTCTTCGCGCTCAACAGAAGGTCAGTGCAAGCAGGTGCAATATCGCCTTTTCTGATCACACCGAAATCATTTTGAAAGCAACACAAGTATAACTCATACGCGTGTGTAACATATAATGGAAGGGAAAATAAACTTATGTCCGTTCTAATAGGATGGATGAAGCCTTTCCCCTTCGTTTCACCAGCATCTTGTTCATTTATTTCCACTATCCCATACTATAAGATGCTTGATTCAATTCAAAAGAAATTTGACCAATAATTAGTCTAACATGAATTAAATTTTATTTGACGAAAATAATATCATTGGGTTAAAATTTGAATGCACTTTTCTATGGTTATGACTTTGTTACTATAAATATTACAGTAATAATATACAAGAAATTAAAAGTCAAAAACTAGTTTTTTAGATTGTGCCAAGTTTAATTGTGTTGGGTTTTTTTTTCTGTATTTCTTTCGATGTCGCTACATGCGCTTACCGCACATTATAATTTGAAACGAGGGAGTAATATGCATCCTTCGGTCGTCCCGTCCTTTCAGCAAGTCTTACGTACTTGTGTTAGTGGATCAAGTGTGCCTCGTGCGCCATTATGTTATTTTCCGTCGAACTCACTGCAATTATCACCGGATTAGGGACAGCATAACAGCTGCCGAGACATAATTATGTGGGGATTAGGATGTCACGCTCGGTCGCTCACCTGCATTGTACTTGTAAATAAACTTGCAGAACACCCCAGCTAACAAACCTGAAAACCTAAACCAATAATGAAATCAATCTCGTTTGATTACACTCGAGCATCTCTGCACCGGTAGGATTCTGCTATGGATCAGCGTTTACCTATTTCCATTTTGGTTTTCCTGATGTGATATTGGCTGGATGTGAGCAGGCAGGATAGCTTTGTTAAGCCTCAAAATGTTCTGAACAATCTGCAGAAGCTTCAGGGTGGGTGAACCAGTTCTCGTTAAGTAGGAATACCATACTTATCTTTTCGCGTAGCACTAATCCATCAACTAATCAAGCCATTGACTATGCTTGGCGTGGGTAGTACTATGTGTTTAGTGTTTACCAGCTACTTTTCTGTTGCTTCCATCGGTGTACGAATGAGCTGTCTGCTTGATTTGTAGTCTTGTTGTTCATAAATATGTACACACGTGAGAAGGAACGTGTTACTTAAGGCATCCTAGTCCTTGTTTAGTCGGTGAAAATGCCACCATAAAATGGGTACTTGTTTATTTCATTTTGAAAGGGAAAAAAAGGAAGTGAAGTTATACAGGGATGACCAATCTGTTTAAGTCAGTCAAATTACAAAAAGAAACTGCGTGGCTAGCTGTTTCACTAAAAACCCAAAAGAGTCTTAACACACAGGTAATTATGGGGATGGCCAAGTACTTTGCTGCTAAAATGTTTTAAGACTTCCATTGTAAACATGTTTTATTTGACTCAAACCAAACTTCTATAACTTTAACCAATTTTATATAAAAAAATATACCAACACCTATGGTACCTCATAAATACATACCAATTTAATGTCATGGATGTTCCGTTACAATTTACAAATCAATTGTCATTGTTCCAAGTTAAACATATGTATGACCATCTCTTTTTTTTTTTCTATAAATCGATCATAACCAGGGAAAATCTTAACTTAGGGCATGTTTAGATTGCTACCTAAATAAACTTTTCCAAAATTTAGCATTGTGAAAAATTTAGCAAGTTTGCAGCATTGGTAAGTTTTGATAGAAAGGATAGGTTAAATGTAATTCTCTAGGCATAACCAATAGTTGATAACAAACTAAATATTGTTATATATTTATCAACTTTATCAAACAGTAGGGTAATTTAAAATGACATCGATATGAACATATCATTATAAAACTAAAGGTATGAAATGAAGAGACTTTGTTTTTCTTTCTCAAAAAGTTAAAATATTCGTATTTAAGACTGAGCACATTCAAATTAAGATAAGACTCTCAAGTGCTTCTCCACTGACAGGTGGGCCCCTAAGAAAAATTCATTTCCTACTCCACCACTGTCAACGCCCCCCGCGCGCGGGTCCCACCCCACCACCACCCATCACTCGCGAGTTAACCCATCGCTTCTTAATTTAAACACCCCCCGCCTCTCTTCCGTTGCGATTCCTTGTACGTTTCCTTCCCCTTCTTCTTCTCTCCCACGAGGTCAAACCAGAGAGAGAGAGAAGCCGCAGCCAAACGCTCCACCTCCAATGCCGCGACGGCCACCGCTCCCGTCCAACGCCGCGCCACCTCCTCTCCCCCTCCTCCTCGCGCGCGGGTCGTAGGGCTTCGCCGCGTCGCGCGCGTTCTTGTGGTGGGTATAAGAGGAAGGGGAGAGTCGTCACAGTGAGGGGGGAGAAGGGGCGCGCAGCGGTGGCCATGGAGGACGCGTGGAGGAAGGCGAAGAGGGCGCTGGGGCTCGGCCTGTGCGTGCACGTCCCCGAGGCGGAGGAGGGGGAGAGGGAGGACTGCTCGAGCGAGCGGCGGATGCGGCTGCCGGCGGCGGCGAGCGGCGCGCGGTGCCGGGGCGAGGCCGCGGTGACGGTGGGGCCGGAGTCGGTGCCGGCGCCGTTGGACGTTCCGGTGCCGGTGCCGCTGCCCGGCGTGGTGCGGAGGTCTAAGTCGGGGAGCAGCCGATCCTCCTCTAAGGTGATCCCCTTTTCTGTGACCGTTTCTGAATTCGGTTTTGAGTTTTGATATAAAAAAACTTGGTTGGTTTAGGTCGGTTGTTGGATTGTGAATTTGGGATGTGGGCGAGTTCTGCATTTAGTCATTCCAATTTGAATTGCGTGTATAAAGCGAGTTACACATCGCGTGGCTGCTATGGAGGATTAGATGTCTATCGGTGCGAAATTTGGCTTCGGTTCATCTGTTTAAGATTGTTTTGGTATGATTCGGGTCTTCTGTAGTATGTCATTACTGGTAAATGGTAATCTAATTGTTGCAAACTTGATAATTCGGGTCTTTTTTAGGAGTTATGCAAATTACAGTAGTTTTCCTTTTTTTTCAGATGAAAAATTCAGTGATTTTCCGGAAGAGAACGAGTTGGTCATTTTCATTATGCTTGTTAGGATTGTCATCATCGCGGGGAAAAAATTTCATAGTTTTGCACTTTTGCCTGGTTTTTGTTTACTGTTGGTTTTGAATTTAGTTAATTATCAGGGAAATATTTCTATCATCAGAGAAAAAAAATTCAAAATTCCCTTTTTTGGTGTGTTTGAGGCCTCTTGATATATCTTGATGATATGGTGTAGCTTTAATCTGTTCAGTATCATTTCTATTTGTGTGAATCGCTTAACTCAAACTACTTTCCTGTTGCATCCACTATTCATATATTCCACTTGCCTGCCCCCTGAAAAGGAAAGGGAAAAGTTTGTTTCGTCGCTCATCACCTGCCCGTGGTGCTCACGTGTGGCAAATCCCTACTCTTTCCTCCTACCACCAGCTTTCCTTCTTTACTGCCAACGTTCCAACTTGACAACAGCTATCATTAATTAATGCAAATTGGTGAAATTTTTGCTTATTCTGTGGTGAATATGCCTTGACTATATGAGAATAGCGTGCTAGATTTGGCAATCTATCTTTAATTCGTGCCAAATGGACAGTTAGCCTCATAAGTATTACCTCATTGAGTTGACATTTATCTGGTGATGCACCTCACGAACTTTTCCCAAAATAAAAGCTTTTCAATACAACATAAATTTAAGTAGTTTTCCTCCAATGCATGTGTCACACTCTTACAAGTTTGTATGTTATCCTAGTTTGATCATGACTGTGACTTGGTAGTAGTATTTACCTTTCTTTTAGTATGCCATATTATTCTAAAGTATATCATTTTAATTGCTGATTATTCTGCATGTTTAAGTAGATACCTTTGATAATTTGCAAAAGAACTGAAATAGCACCAGTGGGTTTATGTTTACGGTATGTGGTGGTAATACATAGAAAGTTCTTTGGCATGTCAGAAAACGTGGATGGCTATTTTGTTCTTTTGTCGGCCTTGGCGGTTGGTGATAGGCGGCTAATCCCCGGTCAAAGGCTAGCTTGCATTGGAATTTAGACTTTTCTTAATCCGGGGTTTTGGTAACCCAGCAGGGTAGTGTGAAGTTCCAAATTCCTTCCTAAGCTTTGAAAGGAGAGGATAGTTTAGTGTTTGTTGTGAACTTAAAGCGGTGAAAATAAGCACTTGACGAATTGTTTATAGTTTGTGTCTTCGATGCGTTGTATTACAATGTCATATTTGAGATTTTTATGGCAACGGGATGAATACATACCATTCATTTTAAGGAAAAGAATTCAACCATTCATATTTGTAGGTTCATATTTATTTTCTAGAAAATTCCTTGTGGTAGGGGCTATAACTCTGTATCTGTCTTCATGAACATAGAAGCGAAATATTGAAGAAGTTTTTTGTTTCTGAATTATTTTTTATATAAATACAACTGTATTGACCTTTTTTTTTGGGTATTTCAACAGAGGAAATGTGCAATATGCTTTGACTCCATGCGGCATGGGAATGGTCAAGCCCTATTCACAGCTGAATGTTCTCATATGTTCCATTTTCACTGCATCTCATCTAATGTGAAACATGGGAATTATTTCTGCCCAATTTGTCGGGCAAAGTGGAAAGAGATACCCTTCAATCGATCGCTATCTTCTAACATTCCGCATGGAAGAATTGGAGTTAGCCGAGCTCGATTGACCCAACAAGATGCTAATATGGCTCTTCTCCACCAAGTTCCAAGCCATCATCAGCGAGTTCGTCGCCCACATACTTCTGAGCCAGCAGACTTCAATGATGATGAACCTTTGCAGCAGCCAGAAGTTTTTGACAATCTTAATGTTCGATCTACTAAGACTGCAGAGATAAACACATATCCAGAATTCTCAACCATACCGCAGTCCTCATCTAAAGATGAATTTGCTATTCTGATCCATCTGAAGGCTCCTAGTGCCAACCCAGACCAGGGCACAGGTAAATTGGCGAATGAAAGCTCAGCTGGATCTTCAAGAAACCGTGCTCCGGTTGATCTCGTTACTGTGCTTGATGTTAGTGGCAGCATGGCAGGCACCAAACTAGCGCTCCTAAAGCGAGCAATGGGTTTTGTTGTTCAGCACCTTGGACCAAGCGATCGTCTTTCTGTTATTGCTTTCTCATCTAGTGCCAGAAGACTGTTCCACCTTCAGCGAATGTCACATCATGGCAGGCAGCAGGCATTGCAGGCAATTAACTCGCTTGGTGCTAGCGGCGGTACAAACATTGCTGATGCACTGAAGAAAGCTATGAAGGTGATTGAAGACCGCAGTTACAAGAATTCAGTGTGCAGCATCATTCTTCTGTCGGACGGCCAAGATACATACAACATTTCCTCAAGTGTTCAGGGGGCTTCACCAGATTACAAGTCACTTGTCCCATCTTCCATTATAAATGATGCTCGCCATACGGTGCCTCTTCATGCCTTCGGATTTGGAGCAGACCATGACTCGGATTCCTTGCACTCAATTGCTCAAGCTTCTGGTGGCACCTTTTCCTTTATCGAGGATGAAGGTGTAATGCAAGATGCATTTGCTCAATGCATTGGTGGGCTTCTTAGCATTGTCATCCAAGAGATGCGAGTTAGCATGGAATGTGTTCATCCTGGTGTTCAACTTTCTTCCATCAAATCTGGTAGCTACCCAAGTAAGGTGGCAAGAGATGGACGGAACGGTTCCGTCGACATCGGTCACCTGTATGCTGATGAGGAGAGAGACATCTTACTCTCCGTGAACATCCCACAATCTCGTCATCAGACCTCAGCACTGAAGGTTTCTTGTGCCTACAGAGATCCGGTGACAGGTGAGACAATCAAGATTCAAGGTGACGAGGTGAAGATCAACCGGCCGACAACATCCAACATATCTGAGCATGTGTCCATTGAGGTTGACCGCGAGAGGAACCGCATACAAGCTGCTGAATCCATAGAGTCTGCAAGGGCTGCTGCCGAGAGGGGTGCTCTCTCTGAGGCCGTGGCCATTCTTGAGGATTGCCGGAGGACACTGTCACAGTCATTCTCAAGCCGGAGCGGTGACCGTCTGTCGCTGTCCCTCGACGCGGAGCTGCGAGAGATGCAGGAGAGGATGGCAAATCGCCAGCTCTACGAGTCTTCAGGGAGGGCTTACATGCTGTCCGGGCTGAGCTCTCACTCGTGGCAGAGGGCAACAGCACGAGGTGACTCGACGGACAGCAGCACCGTCATCTACTCCTACCAGACGCCATCCATGGTTGAGATGCTACAGCACTCCCAGAACCATCTCCCTTCGCCTCAGGGCCGGCAAAGGCCACGGCCCCGGTGATCGGGCAAGCCCCTCGGCGACGGCGAGGTAGCTCACCGCCGGCTGATCTTGGCAATTTCCAAAAGCTCCGGCGAGGAGACCACGGTGAAGCACTCTGAAGCATTCATCGTGTTAATTAGCTCTCGTAGTTGTTAGCTTAATTGTTGGTACATAGTACCTGCCGATTCTTCTTGCTTAATTATTTGATTTGAGGCTTTGAGCCGCAGTGGGTTAAGTTATACCGAGGGTTGGTAACGAGTACTGAATACATTCTGATGGGTGTACGTGCTCATTTGGTGGTGTGAAGAACTAATAAGATTTGGGGATAAAGAGGATGAAAATGTGGATAGTTTGGTCTCCCAACTGTGTTACTGAAAACTGTTTTTATTTTTTCATCTGATCATAGGTTATGTACAAAAGCTCAGGATCTAACAGCTTAGCCTAAACATAATCAGTTGATCATCGGATTAGTTTGGTATGCCACCGATCACGGCATATTTTTTTTCTTTCTTGCATGGTAGAGAACGGTGAAAAATCTCTCTTCACCGATCAGCCAACGCGCCTAATCGCGGCGATGTTCTCACGACGGGAACTCTCCGGCCGTTCGGCGGCTGGTGGTGGGGTGATTTTTCTTTTTGAGGGAACGGGCAGGAGCTAGCTCCTGTTATCTCACTATAGTTTATAAGAAAAATTGTATCAAAAAATCTTACAATAACACGGTTAATTTATTAAAATCCGATAAAAACCTCAGCATTGACGTACTAACCTAAGAAATAGTTCAACCTACTCTTAAAACGAAGTCTTCAAGAAAGGATACAACAGTGACATCGCCTAATCCAAACGAATCTAGTGTTTTCACCCGAAGAAATCCCTTAGGTGGAGTTGAATGAGGGCTGGTGGGGCGATGGCTCGGCCCTCACTAGTCCTTACTCGGCGGCGGGGTGTAGCAGTCATGAGAAAGCTGCGGCACGGTCGCGGCCTGACGAGTGAGGACTGAGGAGGTGATACTGGCGGAACGGTCACGGCCTAACTGAGGAGGTGATACTGGCGGGTAGATCTAATTTGTGTTCGTGAGGACTGAGGAGGTGATACTGATGGGTAGATGGGAACTGCAATAGAAGGCTTCTTTGTTCTTTGCGGCCAATAAATATGGGCCTATGCGCTTGTGCACAAGTGAAGACACTCTCCCTGATACGGGGGTTGATCACGTCGGAAGCTTCTCCAATTTTCATTCAGATCTCACTAGTCCTTGGCTTTTTATTGATTTATAAGAAATTATTGATGATTGGGGTTTTAAAATTTTTACTAAATATAAGAGAAAAAGTTATATGCTACTAAAGTAATTTAAAAACTTAATTTTGATGTTATAAAGCTAAAAACAAAAACTTTCCGGCTAAGTCAACATCGGTCAAATAAGAAGACAATCGAGATGGAAGCACAAAAACAAAAGAAGGTTGGATGCTATTAAAGTGAATAAAACTAGAAATTGTCAAGTCTACTCATAAAAATAATGTCTACCTATGTATGTGCGAGCATAGAGATGAGTGTGCGCATGTGTGAGCACCAATGTTCATACCATGTTTCCTGTATCAAATAAATGCTAGGGATCTATTTTTGGCCAAATATCAATAACCTGGAGGCTGGAGTATCTCGTGACACCTCCAAAAAAACCAACCTAAAAAAGAACAGCGAAGAAACTAATTTGACGCCTCCAACGTGCACGGCGACAGGTCACCTCCGATCTTGGCCTTGCAAACAAGCACATGGCCCCCACGCATCGGCACGGCCACCTCCAGCTCCGCCTCGCCTCGCTTCATCTCCTCGGCCAGCCGCCTCCTCAGGACCCACGGCATCCACACGTTCCTGCCCCACGCCGTCGCCGCGACGGCGCCCTCCTGCTGCTGCGGCTCCACGCAGACGCGCCCCACCGAGCCCTCGCCGAGGAACGCGCCGTCGTACGACACGACGGCCGACACCGAGTGCCCGCCGAGGCACACGCCGCCGCCGGCCTTCCCGCCGGGGAGCACCTCGACGTGGACGGTGAGGTTGAACACCGGGAAGAGCGTCCCGATATGCAGCAGGTCGTTCGAGGGGTGCAGCCCGCTGAGCACGGTGACGGCCGCGGAGTACACGGCGCCGCCGCGTTCTTCCCGGACACCACCGCCGCCACCGCCACCGCCGGACGTCGACGTCGACGTCGACTGGAGGACCAAAGCGATGAACAGGCAGAACAGCGAGGCGGCGATGAGAGCGGCTGCTACTCCCGCGGCCCTCGCCGCCTCGCGGCGTCCGTCGTCGCGCGGTGATCGCGAGCCCATGGCGGCGGGAGAGAGATCGAAAGCCTGGTCTTGACCCGATCGAACGTCAGATTGATTATGGTAGATGAGGAGGGTTTTTGAGAGGCTTTGTTGCCTAATCCGTTATCCGTACCTGATTTTTCGACACGTACGTGGGCTATGTTAGCTTATATACGCAACACGCAGTTGGCCCCTTCCAAAGAAAGGGGAAATAAAGTTGTAACGGAGATAAATTAGAGTTGGTCTTTGACTCTTGGTGGGTCTGGATTCTTAGGGTTTGTTTGGTTGGAGGGTGACCCGATAAGCTTGTCAGCAGTTCTAGAGTTCGTGCACCAAACTACCAGAAGCAGTACACTTGCGAGTTGTGACAATGTCTCTCGGCTTTCGATGACCGGCACCGAGGCTGGCAGTACGACGACTATTATGGTCTTCGCAGGATAGGAAAAATAAAGGAATAGAAAAAACACAGGATTTGAAGTGGTAGGATTTTCAAATCCTATGGGAAGAGAAAACAGAGGAAAACGTAACGTAAGAAGATCCCTTTGATAGAGGCATAGAGAAAACAAAGGAATCTGTTACAAGAGGTCTGACTTTTTTTTAGTTTCTTTTAGAATCCACTTATAGGAATGCAATCCTATGGAATTTATACTTGCCTTTCCTAAGAATCAAAGAGGCTTGAAGGAAAAAGTCCTTTTGGAATCCCATTCCTCCAAAAATTCTTTGGTATTCCTTTAAATCAAAGAGGCCCTACAAAAGGATTGCCTTGACGCCATCCCTCTTCAACCCGGTCAAATAAGATGGAATTTTGTACAAAAGACTCTGATTTGGATCATGACCCTAACTTTTTTCAAAAAAAAAAGAAAAAGAAAGAAAGATCTGCATATTTCGAATCGCTCTTCTAAAATTTTGCAAATAAACCCCCTATTGGGATTACTGTTGTTGCTTGTGAGATTCCAACTCGACGTACTAGTCCTTCCACAAAGATAGCCACTTTTCTAGAGCCATCGTTTCACTTATCCGCGACATATTGGCAAACGAAATGTAATTTGTGAATAAAACTTTTATATGCGTATTCTTAGTGATATAAAAGCAAAGGCTGAAAAAAATAAACTTCAATGAAAAAACCTCAAAATCAGCTCCAAATTTAAAGTTGAAAATTCAAAATTTGGCTGATAAGTATAAGCATAAGCGAAAAGATGAGGACCTTCAATGTTGAGTTGAGGTGACATCTCCATACCTCCCCACTCTTGGTGGATCTGCTGAACTCTTGACTCTTGAGTCGCTTAAAATTAGCGATATATTTCGTGGTTACAAAGTTTTGGAATAAGAGATGTCGACCATTTGTTGTATGCAGACTGTTTCGTGATGAACCGAGGATTCGGTACTGGGGGGTTGACCCGGAAAAAACTATGATCACTCAAATCTTACAGATGAACACAAAGATCTACTATCACTTATAATCAGGTTCCAGCCTCTTTACAGATAACAACCAAATTCCTCCTATATCGTATCACGTAAATGAGAATGTGTTACAACTTAGCACTTGGAGAATCAATGAGTGTGGATCACTCCGCTCATTGATTTCTATGAAAGGGACGGAAATTCTGCCTACGTCGGGATAAATAAGAGGTGCACAGGGCACCCTGTACCCATGACTCTGACAAGAGGTATGTTTTATCCCTGGTTTTTTTAAGTAAACTATAAAACTAGGCAAACTAATGCTCCTCAACTAATAAAACTGTTAAAATGTTTTGATATCAGAACATCTTTAGTTCAAAATTGGAGACCCCTTGATGGGTGTGGATCCTCTACTATAATGTCACTATTATTACAATCACTGAGGTGTACTCATCCTCTTATTACCCTAAATGTCAGTAGCTGTAATGGTAGTTCCATAATGATAGAGGATGTGAACCCCTTAATGACCTCATCCTTTTTTCCTTTCCCGGCCCTAAATCTTTTAGAGAGAGAAAACCATATAGCTTGGGCAAATGCCTTGTAATATGTGTATGCAAAATTTGTATCTGTACATTTAAATAAATTCACACTGCCGGGGCCTCCCTAGCAGTATTAAAGTTTTAAAAGAAGTTACAAATAATAAGCTAGTCAAGATACCTTCTTGGGTAAATTCAATTTTCACATTTCGTTTGCTATATACTTTGTTATTTTCCCGTGGGGAATCACAGAATTGCTGGAGGGCGTGCCAAAGCATTTTGAGCAGGCAGGAGCTACCTTTTGCATGGTAATTTATACACAGCTGCGTGCAGAAAGACGCAGCGCACCATCATCTACGTACAAAACTTGGAGAGGCATGTGCAGAGGTAAGGCAGCCATGTCATATATCCCGTATTATGTCCATGATTTATATCTCGAAAGTGCCCTCCATCTCAAGCTGCCCGCTGGCGGCCTCCTCCTCGTCTTCGCCGACGTACAGGTACGGGTTGTTCTCCACCGGCTTGAAGTTGTAGAAGACGAAGATGTAGAAGGCCAGGCTGGCCGCCTCCATGGCGACGGTGACGACCCACTGGTACCTGTAGCTGAGCACGGCGGCGAAGGCCGAGACGGCGATCCGCGTGAAGTAGAGGTAGCCGACGACGACGAGGTAGAACTGCTTGAAGAGGGTGAGCTTCTTGAGGTTCCTGGCCGCCTTGCCGTCGGTCTTGGACGCCTCGCGCAGGTTGCGGATGGACCAGATGATGGGGAAGAAGACGGCGCAGCAGCAGATGACGTCGACCAGGAGGAAGATCTGGTTCCACGCCAGCCAGTCCCTCCCCGCCGGCCCCGTCTCCCCGATCACCGCCGACGCGATGTTCTCCACCACCTGGAGCGGGATCACGATCATCAGCACCTTCTTCTCCCGCTCCTGGAGGTACGGCTTCAGGAAGGACCAGCCGGTGCCGATGAGCACGATGACGGTGAAGAGGAGGACGCCCTTGAAGAAGCCGAACACGTAGAACGCCACGTCCCACCCGTGCGGCGTCCCCGTGCGCTCCACGTACCACGCGTCCTCCGCCGCGCACGCCAGCTTCAGCGCCTTGAACAGCAGCAGCGCCCCCATCACGGCGTGGATCTGCCCCGCCGTCGCGCGGTGCCTGGCGCACGCCCACGCCCACGCGCCCAGGAACACGAAGTACACCGCCGACGCCGCCGCGAAGATGCCCGGCAGCGGGAGGAGGCCGACGGGGAGGTACTCCCTGACGCCGCGGCCGCCGACGCCGCCGCCGGGCCGCACGTTGTACATCTCGGTGCGCACGTCCATGGTCACCTCGACGCCGTCCTGGCAGCTGCTGAACAGCACCGTGTACTGGTCGTCGTCGTCGATGGTGACGGAGCCCTTGCCGTTGCCGTCGGGGGCGATGTCCTTGAGCCGGAACAGCGGCAGCACGTACTTGCTGGTGAGCGGGCAGAAGGCGCCGCCGGTGGCCTCGGCGTAGTCGGACTCGTTGTTGATCTGAAAGAAGAGGGAGTTTGAGATGAGGATGAACCCCATTAGGCCAGGGTCGGCGGCCTGGAGCTTCGACCCCTCGGCCACCCGCCATGACACCTCGCGGACGGACACGGCCGACACGCCGCCAGGCTTGAACCCGAACTCCTCGAACAGGATGACCGGCCGCGAGTCGGCGACGATCGGCGTCGTCTTGATCTCGGCGAGCGCCACGGGCAGCGCGAGCAGCAGCGCGACGGCGGCGGCGAGGGAGACGGAGGCGGCCATGGATGATTCGTTCGATCGATCGGTCACGTACGTAGCCCGTGTCGCTCACTCGTCACGCCATCAATAGGCGCGGAAGCGATAGGGAATAGCAATGGCCGCTCCGGGCGTGGCGCGCGACGGCGAGACAGAGGTGGGGCGCGCTCGTCGTTTCGCGTGGCGTGTTTTCGGGGTGGCCGTGCGAGCCCAGCCGGGAGGAAGGCGCACGGGTCAAACTCTCCCCAAGGCCTTTGTTTGGCAGCCCATTACCCGGGAATCAGCATTCGGCTGATGGGTTCACTTGCTGGGCCTTGTATTTAGTCCAGGGAAAAGTACACCGTAGGTCCCTCAACTTGTCATCGAGTTACAAAATCGTCCCCCAACCGCAAAACCAGATACCGGAGGTCCCTCAACTAACAAAACCGTTCGCTCGAGGTCCTCTGGCGTTTTTGAGCCCGGTTTTGTCTGATGTGGCGAGTGAGTCAGCGTGGGCCCCACGTGGGCCCCGCCTGTTAGTACGCTAGCTCATCTTTCTCCCCCTCTTCTCTCCTTCCTCATCTCTCTCTCGCTTCCCCCCTCTCTGCGAGGAGGTCCGGTGAGGACGACACAGGAGAAGGAGGTGGCAACGGCTGCGACTGCAACTTGAGAAAGGGAGAGGCGGCCGGCGGCGAAGCGGGGTCGGTGCGGGCGGCGGATGGCGGGGAAGCAGCTGGCTAGCTGGGGGCGAGCGGCGGGCATAGGCGGCGGTGGGAGGAGCTGCGCGGGGCGGGCGGGGAGGAGCGGCGCGCGGGCGGTGGTTCCTCGCACTCTCTGCCACCAGAGCCGCCAGCTTCTCCTGTGTGGGCGCTGACGTTGCCCGCCGCCGTCATCACCACGGCCCTGGACACCGACACCGATATGGAAGCGGTCCCCTCCGGCGATTGTGCCCGCTTCAGCTTCGATTCCAACCAGCGGAAGAGCCGCGGGTCGTGCCTCCGCGATGGCGCCTAGCTCGTCGGGAGGTCGAGGCAAACCACCACCGCCAGACTCCCCAAGCTCCTGGGAGCTCACCGACAACGGCGACCGCCCCTCTTGCGCGTTCCTTGGCAAGAAAATGGGGATGGCCGGTCGAGCTCGGTGACGACGCCGCCCGCGGCCGCGCGCACCGGCCTGCTGGCCCTCCTCCCCACAGTGTCGCCCGTCGCCGTCCTGAGAAAACAGATAGAGAGAGAAAGGGAGAAGAGGGGAAACGCTCACACACTCCCGCCGGCCACACCGTTGAGGGCGCTGGCGCGAGATCTGCGGCCATGGACGACGACGGCGGCGGCGGTCTCGCTCACCTCGTCCCCCCCTCGGCGCCATCTTCCTCTCCCGCTACGCGCCTGCCCGCTGCTCGTCTGCTCTGCGGGCCGTCCGCTCCCTGCGCTGTCGCCTGGTCCTCCGGCAGGCCTGTGCGGCGGGTGCATCTGCCGCCGCTCCGCCCGTCGCTCCACCCGCCGCCGGCCGCGCGCCGCCGCCCGCCCGCAGCTCCTCCCCCGCCGCCGCCTCGTGGGCCTCATGGGTGGCGGCCAGCGGGGGAGCCCGCACGCTGCTCTTCCCCCCGTCGCCCCTCCCCCGCTGTCCGTCCGCAGCTCCTCCCCCCACCGCCGCCGCGTCGCCTGTCGTCGCCGTCACCACAGCCGCGTCGCCCACGTCTCCATCGAATTGGAGAGAAGCGAGAGAGAGATGAGGAAGGAGAGAAGAGGGGGAGAGAGATGAGTTGGTGTACTAACAGGTGGGGCCCACGCTGACTCACCCCGCCACGTCAGACAAAATCGGGCTCAAAACCGCCAGAGGACCTCAAGCGAACGGTTTTATTAGTTGAGGGATCTCGGGTATCTGGTTTTGCGGTTGTGGGACGATTTTGTAACTCGATGACAAGTTGAGTGACCTTCGGTGTACTTTTCCCTTTAGTCTAGGCTGACTATTTCTGGCAGAATCATTTGGTCCACCTGGGCTCTGAAACTACATGGACATTCTCTTGCAGAAATAAGTCCACCTATTGTCCCTCAACTTTGCATCGAGTTTGTTTAGCATCCCATATGTTCAAGTACCAGAAACCTTCACCCTTAAACTATACAAAACCGTGCAATTTGGTTCCGTAGCAGTACGGATGCTTGGTTTCACTAACATGGCATCCTAGTTAGCAAAAGGAAAAGAAATGCGGGACTCGCATGTAAGCGAGAAGAAAAATATGTGGGCCTCGCATGTCCGTGCCCTCTTCTTTCTTCTCTTTTCTTCCCAACCACACACAACGCTCAGGTGTTGGCGGCGAGAAGGACAGCCAACGAACATGTTCGAGCTCGAGCTCACACGGCCTCTAGGGGAGGCGGAGGGGGAGAGGCGGCTGGCAAGCCTAGGAGGGAGGGGGAGGCAGCCGGTCTGCATATGTTTTTTATTTTATTTTTGCTGGCTAGGATGTCACATCAGCGAAACTAGGCATCCATACTGTTACGGGATCAGAATTGCACGGTTTTATATAGTTTAGGGTGAAGATTTCTAGTATTTAAGCTAATAGATATCAAACAAACTCGACGCAAAGTTTAGGGATGGCAAGTGGACTTATTCCTTCACTTGCGGAAAGCCAGAAACAATCCACAAGGAAAGAACAAAAAGTCTTTCAGAAACAATGGGTTGCTCTATTGTTCGCCTGGCGGAACCTGCTCTCCCAAATTCAAATCCTAAACTTAACTCATGTGTTCGTATTTACGAGTAATTATTCTTTCAGTGCAGATGGTTTATCCGTTAACTATGAGATATAAGTTAGTAACTTTATGAATCTTAAGATTTATCAATTCAGTTTACTAAGGTTTTCATAAGAATGAGGGGTATATACGTGTGTTTATAGGGATAAATGTGTATTTATATATATATATGCGCATATGTCTGCTTCGAAAAAAGATAGTATGAACATTTCCTAGGAACCAGAAAGACCGTAGGTTATAAGTACTTCGTGTGGCTTTGTGGGCACATTTGTCCTCCCTGTCGCTGATGAGAACAGTGGAGATGCGAGCGTGCGTGCGTAAGCTTAACTAGCAGCACAGTTTTGGATCTCTCTCGAGCGGCCGGCGTCACCAAAGATTCCGGCAACGCTTTACGCTAAGGTTGCGAGGGTACTCGTGGAGGGATCACGCTGCAGCGTACAAAATGGAACCGATGCCACCAATTTCTTTTCTATTTTCTCGCGTTGTAGCTTAATTAGCTGGAATTTTACTCCTGTTTGCAATGCACGAAGATGCATCATGCATATCTAGCCCAACAAAGAACATGGCGCTCATTAGGATTAGAATGTCAACTCCATCGAGTTGTGTTGTGTTTGTGTGCACCTATTAGTTGTTCACCGAAGGCCTAGATTCCCATCAAGGCACGCGTATAGTGTCAACAGTTTCTTATACGATTAGTCAATTATAGCGTACGTATTTTAAGTCGTCCTTAAGAACATATACCTGTACTTTCTTTATAGTACTATTCGTCTATTCCCAAAAAAAGGGGGTAGGGAAGCATGGCAATGGTAAAGTCGTATATGAATGTTTCTACCCGATGTCCATATATACCTTTGAATATAAACTTTAGTGAAACAAAATATTTTCTTTCTGATCTCCATCTCCTTTAAATTTTCGAAGTTTAAACATTTTGAGAGAATAAAAAAGTTTTCACATATGGACTTTCTAAAGAATCGACTACACTAGTCGATTAGTACTAAGCCAACCAGAGGGGTTGAATGGTTGGAGTACTCAAAAACTGAAACTTTTAGCAGAATTAAAAGTTATCCTCGAATCCGATGTAGATCGGTCTGATCGGAGTTGATCCATTGGTCTGGCTGCGCCTGTGCCGCCAGTCTGAACAGTGTAGATCATCCGGTGTAATCACCTTGTGATCATCGCTGTCGCCTGAACCAATCGCCAGTCTGACCGTCGTGCTCCCACCGGTTTGACCGGTGCGATGCCGTCGGTCTTACCGCGGGTATCCTGCCGGTTAGATCGCCGCACCCGAGCTAACACAAATTAAAGATCTCTTAAAGTATATTGAAACTTTATTACTTCTCTATGTGTTAGTAAAGTAATAAAAAAACAACGCTTCTCACGAAAATCTCGACTAAACTCGATACCCTAACTTTTCTCTAAATTTGACTCTATCAAAAATCGATACCGGGAGGCCACATTCTCCCTTTCTATTTATACCAAGGTAGGCAACCTAAAGCAATGAATCAACCTTGTACAAGAAATCCTAATCCCCTAGAAAACCTTCCCGTTCAAGAAAGAAACTTTACAAACTCCAATTGTACCAAATTTCGACACCCTCCAAATTTGACTCTGCATCTCATATGCACACAATATCTCTATCATATGCCATACGGAATCTCCAACAACCACGTTCATTGATCTTTAGCCTAAGCATCGCGCATGATATCCTGATCGTCCGAACGTCATCTTCTCCCAAGTTGACTCCTGATCCATCACCGGCAACAATCTCCCGAAGCATTAAGAATCACCTACACATGCATCAACCAAGAAACAATATCCAAGCACAAGTTCTCACCAACTTGACTTATTGTTAGCAAACAACAGTATTACATACGCATAGTATCCATCTAGAAGTCATAAACATGAATTATCTACGGATATCCAAAGAATCAATCGCTAAACCGAAACCGACACAGCGTCAGTCGGTCTGACCGCTCACATAGCTCTGGTCTGACCGGCCTAGCCGGTTTGACCGTAATTGCCAGACACTTCAATCATGTCCGTCACATGTAATTCAATTATATCCAAAACCACTTCGCCAATAATCTCTAAATATCAAAACTAATAATCTCATATGCCAATTGTTCATCACAGACTAACAATCAAACACACTTTGATTTTATAGATAACATCATCACCTAATATTTTTCATCCACCCGCCTAGAGTATTCAGCCAATCAGCCCTATGTATAACTAATAGCTTTGCATACTCTATAGTATTAGTTAGTCATTTCCAGTAAGTTAGCAACTGGACTTCCAAGCGAAGAAGTTGTTCAACGCACGTAAACGAGCATAAATCCAAGGATTATGTGTAGATAATGAAACGTGTCTGCGCGTACAAGACCGATCGAATCATCAGTAACCTAGCGAGTACTGACACTACTAGAAAAAGTATTTTCGCAGGCGGACAAAAGTGATTTTTACAGACGGAGGGTTGGACCGCTTGTAGCACAACGACGGTGAAAATCAACGATTTTCGTAGTCGGGGCAACAGCCCGCCTACGAAAATCCATGAAACGAACAAAAAAAAATCA
Organism: Oryza meridionalis; assembly: GCA_000338895.3. Lineage (NCBI taxonomy): Eukaryota > Viridiplantae > Streptophyta > Magnoliopsida > Poales > Poaceae > Oryza > Oryza meridionalis. Next base: position 24,806,051 of record CM002527.2, on the reverse strand, counting down.
CGGCGGCGGCTCGCCGACGCCGCCACGCGCCTCACCGCTGCCGGCTGGATCTAGGAGGGGAGGGGAGGGGAGCCACCGCCCCGCGCCGTCGTCGTCGTTGCCGCCGCCGCCGCCCCGCGCCGTATTCGCCGCTGCCGGTCTCCCCCCTCCCTCCTCCGGCCAGATCTGGGAGGGAGGGGGGAGGGGAGCCGCCGCCGTGGCCCCGCACGTTGTCGTCGTCGCCGCCGCCGCCGCTGCCCCGCGCCTCGTGGTCGCCGCCGCCGGCCTCCCCCTCCCTTCTGCGGCCAGATCTGGGAGGGAGGGCGGAGGGGAGCCACCGCCGCCGCCCCGACCCATCATCGTCGCCGCCGCGGCCGCCCTCGCCGGCCTCTCCCCTCCCTCCTCCAGCCAGCCGTACGCCGCGCCGCCCCGCCGCCTTCCGCGCCACCCTGCGCTGTGGCCGCCGTCGCTCCCCCTCCGGCGGCCGGGGAGAGGAGGGGTGAGGGGAGGGGAGAGGAGGAGGCGTGAGGTGTGGGGAGAGAGGCCGGCCGTGGGTGGAGGCTGGAGACTTAGAAAAAATCAACCCTTCCCCAAGTCTATTTATATTGAAATCTATTTTCGCAAGCGGACCACTTAAGCGGATTTTCGCAGGCGGACCGACCATTTTACCCCGATTTATATTTTTGTAGGCGGTCATTTGGCTTTAAGAGTCCTGTCCGCCTACGAAAATAAGACTCCTACGTTGGAAAAAATGCTTTTTCTAGTAGTGTGACTACTAAGTACTGACTACCTGGTAGCTAAGCTAGCTACCAGTGCAGTTAACCTTTGGCTTGAGCTGTAAAGCAGCAGAGTACCTCACAATGCAAGAGATCAGAGGCCTTTTAGCGTGTGTTTGGTTTTGGGACTAGGTGGGATGGAATGAAACCATTCCTGATTTTGGGTTGGGATGATTCCATTTACGTGTTTGGTTTGTAGGATGGGACAAGCCCAATTTTTTGTTTGGTTGAAGGGATGAGCTAGAGATGGGATGGGCACTATTTGCTATCACCGTCAGGGATGAGCTAGATCCACCGTCGCTGTCGCTGAGCCCCCGCCGGTCGCCGTCGTCCAGCCTCCCACGGTCGCCGTCGCTGAGCCCCCCGCGGTCGCCGTCGTCCAGTCCCCCGCGGTCACCGAGACGAGCCCCCCCATGGCCGCGGTCGCCGTCGCCGAGTCAAGCCCCCTGCGGTCGCCGTCGCCTAGCCCCTCGCGGTCGCTGAGCCGAGCCCCCGCCGATCACCGTTGTCCAGCCCCCCGCGATCGCCGTCGCTGAGCCCCCCGTGGTCGCCGTCGTCCAGTCCCCCGCGGTCACCGAGACGAGCCCCCCCACGGTCGCAGTCGCCGAGCCGAGCCCCCCGCGGCCGCCGTCGTCGAGTCAAGCCCCCTGCGGTCGCCGTCGTCGAGCCTCCACGGTCGCCGTCGCCTAGCCCCCCGCGGTCGCCGTCGCCGAGTCAAGCCCCCTGCGGTCGCCGTCGTCGAGCCTCCACGGTCGCCGTCGCCTCGCCCCCCGCGATCGCCAAGCCGAGCCCCCGCGGCCGCGGTCGTCGTCGTCGTCGCCGAGCCGAGCCCCCGCAGTCGCCGTCGTTAAGCCTCCACGGTCACCGTCGCCGAGCCCCCCGCGGTCGCCGAGCCGAGCCCCCGCGGCCGTGGTCGTCGCCGAGCCGAGCCCCCATGGCCGCGGTCGTCGTCGCCATCGCTGAGCCCACCGCGGCCGCCATCGCCAAGCCCGCTGCGGTCGCCGTCGACGTTGCTGAGCCCGCCGCGGCCACGGTCGCTGTCGTCGAGCCCGCCGGTGTATGCCGCTGCTCCTGAGGGCGAGTAGGGCGAGCGCGCAGGCTGGCCTCGAGCTCGAGCAGGTCACGCCGTTCGCTCTTCCCAACTAGGACGAGTTCGTCCGCCAGAATTTACCGGATCGGTTGGTCCCGGATTTGAGAGGAATATTTCTCTTCAGGGACCAACCCATCCCACTCACCCCTCAACCAAACAACCTCAAAAGTGGGTTCGTTCTATCCCATCCCATTCCATCCTTACAATCAAACACACCCTTAGCGCATCATTATAGTATTCCCCAGCACCCGATTTGCCTGATCGTGAATGTCGCTAATGCATTCAGCTCGATCACTTTGTGTCGGAGCCGTATCTCTGCTTTCTACTTTTGGCCCCCTGCATCTGCTGTTGAGATTATAGACATATAATGATTTAATCTATTCCATAAATAAATCATGACATTACAGATGAAAACTAGCATGAACGCATCATTAGATCTACACATGTAAACTACACAGTATAACATGAACAGATCAAATATGCGCAACATATTGAACACGTACCGAGGTGACGGAAAGACCGGCTGCTTGGTCGAAACTTTTCGCAGGTGTCTACGAAGACACGAAACACGCGAGCGAAGAGGAAGGCGAGCCGTCGCGAACGAAGAGGGAGCAGTGGCGCAAAGCGCTTCCCAAAAACCTTATTGCCGCCTTCTCCCGGTGCAGGACGTCGAAGGCAGAGGTTCCGGAGACCTGCTCTCCCGATCGCCGGTGCACGCCGGCGAGCGGGATGGAGTAGTCTACGAGCGACGGCGCAGTACAGAGTAGGAGGCAAACCCTAGATTGATTTCGCTTGTGTTGCGTAAAGACGGCAGGTCGGTTTATATAGAGAAGGGTCGCTTGATCAGGGCGCCCGCACGATCTCTACTGCGCGTAATCGAACCGGATAAGTCGCGCGTAACTTATCCGGACTCCACGCCGTTTGCACGCACCGGATTTTTCTGAACGTTTCCAAAACAAAAACGAATCCGAATTTGCAGCAAAACAAAACTGCAAAAGGAGGCTGCATCTGCGCAAGGGTGAGGAACCAATTTTTCGGACCATTCGACGCGTACGTCGTGCACGCGCGCCGCCTGCCCTGCCCTGCCCTGCCCTGCCCTGCCAGGCCAGGCGAGGCGAGGCGAGCGAGCGCGCGCGTGTGTTTCCCCTCTTCTCTCCACCACACATGCTTCAAGTGACTAGGAGGGCATCCTCCCTTTTAAGGAGGTCCCCCTCTCCTAGAATAAGCAAGGTGGTACTAAACTCCACATGCATGCCATCCCATGAGGTGGGCTTTTGTGATTTTCCAAAGAATTAATCTTCGAGTGGGCTAAGGCCCATTCATTAATTCCAACAATCCCCCACCAAATCTCAAAATCCCACTGAGATTTGCCTTTTCCAATATACTGTTTATATACCAGTGGTTCGATGGAGACCAATTAAGGTTGAACATCCACCTAGAACTCCAAGCTACACTTACTCACAACTTGAACAATGGACTACGCCTTGAATTGCAAGTCTTGTGCAAGCAAGTTTCACTCAAAGTCTTATCTGGTACTAGACCGTCTGTAGACTACCCCTCGGGTGGAGCGTATAAGTCATACTCCTAGGTCTTTAGTAAGCTTCCTAGAAGATTCACCCAAAATCTTCATAGACTGCGACCAACAGTCAAGCTCACAAAGGTGAGTTCTTTCAAGAATGCTCTGCAGGACAACATCTTCGCTAATTAAAGCCAACAGAACTCATTAAGGCATAGCCAACCTGCCTTGCAGCTCACGAGAGTATATGCATCTTCACTTGGAGAGGGTATATATATTGGTACTCTCCTCTAGTTTATTAATGGTTTGTTCTTCCCAGGATCTAATTCACGGGATCTCCGATCACATAGACTGGGTTACCACCATAGTATAACTCACATGGGTCTCAAACCCATCTCTTTCGATGCATTGTCTATCACATTTCGTGATAGTCCCTTCGTGAAGGGATCTGCCAGATTTCTCGCTGTTTGGATGTAATCCAACGTTATAACTCCGGAGTTTCTTAATTTCCTGACAGACTTCAATCGTCTTTTCACATGTCTAGACGATTTCATATTATCCTTAGAACTATTCACTTTGACAATTACCGTTTGATTGTCACAGTTCATAAGGATAGCCGGCACCGGTTTTTCAACAACAGGCAGATCCATTAATAGATCACGCAGCCATTCTGCCTCAACAGTAGCAGTATCCAGTGCCGTTAGCTCTGCTTCCATGGTTGACCTCGTCAAAATGGTCTGTTTGCAAGACCTCCATGAAACAGCACCACCACCCAGTGTGAAAACATATCCACTAGTGGCTTTGATCTCATCCACATCAGAGATCCAGTTAGAATCACTATAACCCTCCAGTACCACAGGATACCCAGTATAGTGAAGCCCCAATTCCACAGTACCTTTCAGATAGCGCATTACTCGCTCAAGCGCACGCCAGTGATCATCTCCCGGATTAGAGGTAAATCGGCTCAACTTGCTTACAGCAAAGGAGATATCAGGCCTAGTTGCACTAGCCAGGTACATCAACGAGCCAATGATTTGGGAGTATTCCAGTTGATTCCTAGCAATTCTCTTGTTCTTGCGAAGCAACAAGCTAGGATCATAAGGTGTTGGAGAAGGCTTACTATCAATGTAGCCAAAGCGATTCAAGATCTTCTCCACATAATGGGACTGCAAGAGTGTAATCCCATTCTCACCTCTAATTAGCTTAATGTTTAAGATAACATTAGCTACTCCCAAATCCTTCATATCAAAATTTTGAGACAAGAATGATTTAACCTCATTTATCACCTCAAGATTTGTCCCAAATATCAGTATGTCGTCAACATACAAGCACAAAATAACTCCCTCACCCCCACCATGGCGATAGTACACACATTTATCTGCCTCATTGACTGCAAAGCCTGCAGATGTCAATGTTTTGTCAAATTTCTCATGCCATTGCTTAGGAGCTTGTTTCAGACCATACAAAGACTTCAACAATTTGCACACTTTGCCTTCTTGACCTTCAACTACAAACCCATCAGGTTGATCCATATAGATCTCCTCATCCAGCTCTCCATTAAGAAAAGCTGTCTTAACGTCCATTTGATGAACGAGAAGACCATGTGAGGCTGCTAGGGAAAGTAGCACACGAATTGTGGTCAATCTAGCAACAGGTGAGTAAGTATCAAAGAAATCTTCGCCTTCTTTCTGAGTATAGCCCTTAGCAACAAGCCGAGCCTTGTACTTTTCAATAGTACCGTCAGGCCTAAGCTTCTTCTTGAACACCCACTTGCACCCCACAGGTTTACACCCATAGGGTCGCTCTGTCACCTCCCAAGTCCCGTTAGCGATAATGGAATCCATTTCACTACGGACAGCCTCCTTCCAGTAGTCTGCATCAGGAGATGCATATGCTTCTGAAATTGACTTAGGAGTGTCATCCACGAGGTACACAGTGAAATCATCACCAAAAGACTTAGCCGTCCTTTGTCTCTTACTCCTTCGAGGAGCTTCACTGACATCCTCCTCAGAGACAAGTTCATGTGTATGTTCAGTTTGTTCTGGTGGTGTGATTGAACTGGGAATTATCTCAGAGGGTTGGTTCGAACCACTATGTGTATCCTTCATTGGGAAAAAGCTCTCAAAGAAGGTAGCATCACGAGACTCCATAATTGTACCAACATGAATGTCCGGTACCTCGGATTTAACTATTAAAAATCTATAGGCAATGCTATGATGAGCATATCCCAGAAAAACACAGTCCACAGTCTTAGGTCCAAGTTTGCGCTTCTTCGTTATTGGTACATTGACTTTCGCCAAGCACCCCCATGTGCGCAAATAAGAAAGTGATGGTTTTCTACCAATCCATATCTCATATGGTGTTTTGTCCTTATTTCTGTTAGGAACTCTATTTAACACATGATTTGAGGTCAACAATGCCTCCCCCCACCATGCCTTAGGCAGTCCCGCGGTGTCCAACATGGCATTCACCAAGTCAGTCAGTGTGCGATTCTTCCTTTCAGCAATCCCATTAGACTCGGGAGAGTAGGGAGGCGTCCTCTCATGTATAATGCCATGTTCCTCACAGAATAAGTCAAACTCGTTCGAGAAAAACTCTCCACCACGATCAGACCTAAGCCTTTTTATCTTTCTGTCAAGTTGATTTTCAACTTCTGCCTTATAAATTTTAAAAAAGTCTAGAGCCTCGTCTTTCGTTTTCAATAAGTACACATAGCAAAATCTAGTAGCATCATCAATCAATGTCATGAAATATCGTTTTCCACCCTTCGTCAATACCCCATTCATTTCACAAAGATCTGAATGTAGGAGTTCTAGTGGCGCCAAGTTTCTCTCCTCGGCAGCCTTGTGAGGCTTGCGAGGTTGCTTCGATTGCACACAACTATGGCACTTAGAACCTTTGACAATGGAAAACTTAGGAATTAAACACATGCTGGAAAGCCGAGACATCAAGCCAAAATTAATATGACATAAACGTGAATGCCAAACATTAGCCTCATCATCCACACTGCCACAAATATGGTTCACAGACTTATTGCAGAAATCAGAAAGGGAAAAGCGGAACAGGCCTCCGCACTCATAACCTTTACCAATAAAATATCCATGTTTAGACACGACTACTTTATTAGACTCAAAAACCAACTTAAATCCGTCTCTGGTCAGACGGGAGCCACTAACAAGATTCCTGTCGATAGAAGGGACATGCTGCACGTTCTTCAGCTGCACGATCTTTCCCGAAGTAAACTTCAGATCTACCGTGCCAACACCATGAACAGAAGCATGTGACCCATTCCCCATTAGGACGGTGGAACCCCGTGCGACCTGATAAGAAGAAAACAATGAGATGTCAGCACAAACATGTACATTGGCCCCAGTATCAACCCACCAATTAGTAGACTGATTAACTGAAAAAACAGTAGGTAAATTACCATACCCGCTTCCATCTCCAGTGTTGCCAATGGTCACATTAGCAGACTTAGAAGTCTGCCCTGCAGGTGCCTTCATCCCCTTGCGCTGAGGACACTTCCTAGCCAGATGACCAACTTGGCCACACACAAAGCAAGTCCTCTCATCCTGATTAGGATTGTTGTTGTTCTTCTTCTGCTTCTTGAAGTTGGTGGTCTGCTGAGCTTTGTATTTCCCCTTGCTCTTGTTCTGGGCCTTGTGCACAACATTGGCACTGGACTGCCCACCATCGCCCTTAGACGCAGCATCTTTTTCCCGAGCTTTCTCCTCAACATCAAGAGATGCTATCAACCCCTCAACGGAGTATTCCTGTCTCTTGTGTTTGAGTGCAGTACCGAAACTTCTCCAAGATGGAGGTAGTTTTGCAATAATGCACCCGGCCACAAATTTGTCGGGTAAGACACACTTAAGGAGTTCGAGTTCCTTAGCCATGGTTTGTATCTCATGAGCCTGTTCGACTACAGAACGGTTGTCAGCCATCTTGTAGTCATGAAACTGCTCCATGATATACAGATCATTGCTAGCATCAGTAGCACCGAATTTAGTATTCAGTGCATCCCACAACTCCTTAGCGTCGGTCATATGCATATACACCTCGACCAGACGATCGCCAAGAACGCTAAGAATGCATCCCACAAAGAGAGTAGTGGCTTCCTCGAATTGCTTCTGCTGTTCAGCAGTAAGAACTCCTTCAGGTTTGCCAGTACTCACCCAGAAGCATTTCATAGCTGTCAGCCACAGAGTGACCCTGATCTGCCATCTCTTAAAATGCACACCGGTGAATTTATCCGGCCTCAGTGCATCGGCAAAACCAGCCATAGTAAAATCACAGTGCCTATAATAAGGTTTTTGGATTGTTGAGATTATAGACATATAATGATTTAATCTATTCCATAAATAAATCATGACATTACAGATGAAAACTAGCATGAACGCATCATTAGATCTACACATGTAAACTACACAGTATAACATGAACAGATCAAATATGCGCAACATATTGAACACGTACCGAGGTGACGGAAAGACCGGCTGCTTGGTCGAAACTTTTCGCAGGTGTCTACGAAGACACGAAACACGCGAGCGAAGAGGAAGGCGAGCCGTCGCGAACGAAGAGGGAGCAGTGGCGCAAAGCGCTTCCCAAAAACCTTATTGCCGCCTTCTCCCGGTGCAGGACGTCGAAGGCAGAGGTTCCGGAGACCTGCTCTCCCGATCGCCGGTGCACGCCGGCGAGCGGGATGGAGTAGTCTACGAGCGACGGCGCAGTACAGAGTAGGAGGCAAACCCTAGATTGATTTTGCTTGTGTTGCGTAAAGACGGCAGGTCGGTTTATATAGAGAAGGGTCGCTTGATCAGGGCGCCCGCACGATCTCTACTGCGCGTAACCGAACCGGATAAGTCGCGCGTAACTTATCCGGACTCCACGCCGTTTGCACACACCGGATTTTTCTGAACGTTTCCAAAACAAAAACGAATCCGAATTTGCAGCAAAACAAAACTGCAAAAGGAGGCTGCATCTGCGCAAGGGTGAGGAACCAATTTTTCGGACCATTCGACGCGTACGTCGTGCACGCGCGCCGCCTGCCCTGCCCTGCCCTGCCCTGCCCTGCCCTGCCAGGCGAGGCGAGGCGAGCGAGCGCGCGCGTGTGTTTCCCCTCTTCTCTCCACCACACATGCTTCAAGTGACTAGGAGGGCATCCTCCCTTTTAAGGAGGTCCCCCTCTCCTAGAATAAGCAAGGTGGTACTAAACTCCACATGCATGCCATCCCATGAGGTGGGCTTTTGTGATTTTCCAAAGAATTAATCTTCGAGTGGGCTAAGGTCCATTCATTAATTCCAACATCTGCATGACGAGCTATCTAATCTTTGCTTGGAGTATAAACATACCTCCAAAATACACCTGGCCTTTTCTCTGCACAGCATTAAACAAACCGGGACTTGAGACCATTCTAGATCGCAAAAGTACAGCTGCTGAAAGAAACTTCTGGACCAATATAATGCACCAGCATTATACTATTGCTACCGCATCGATCATCATCGCAGAGACCCAAATGTAGTTTATACGGATGCTTCATTTCACCGCACGCGATTAAACATATATATAAACAACCCCTTTGGAGCAATGAGCCACATCACCGGGAGAAATTTACTAATCGTGCTCGAATGGGACGCGGACTTCGTGCGTGCCCTCAGCGAACGACAAGCGAGCGAGCGGAAGCAGACAGCCGGTAGCTGTGTAGCTTGTAAAAGCGATCGATCGATCGAACCGATTAAAGCAAGCAAAGAGGTCGTCGATTCAGCAAAGAGGCGAGATGGAGAGTGCTGCAGGCGGCCGTAACATGTACTGCAAGCCTAGCTAGCTAAAACCCAAATATCTAATGATTAACATCGCGATCGATTACTATATGCGTTGTGCTAAGCTAGCTAAGCTGCTGCCGCTGCTGCGGCGTCGTTGGATGGATATCGATCTGGCGCTGCTGCTTGCTTTGCTTTCCATTTGCGCGCGATGGCGATGGCGATGTCGGGTTGTTCGATTAAACAAACGAGGCGCGCGGTGGTCCAGCCCCGGGCGAGTCGACACCTGTCGGCTGTCGCCGGAGTGATGCGCCAAAGGCGCGGCACCCACGCGTAAAGACGTCGACGCGAGCAAGTTTAATAATAGTTGTATATATAGCGAACTGTTACCTCTAAAAATTTACGTATTATCTACGTCACTTTAATAATCTACCCTTATAACGATTTTATATAAATATATATTGCATCATTTATACTTGATTCACCTCTGTACCCACACAATATCTTGAAGTTCACAGCTTAGTACAAAGTTGTAGTCATTTTTTCCTCTCCTACATGTGCTTGTTGCTAACCCATAGCATGTACTTGATCTTCGAGCAAGTTAAATAGTAGAGCCAATTGTTAGCTACAATTTCATATTAGAGTAAACTGAGCTATAAGTTTATTTCTATTTTTCTTCTCTTCTCTTTTCACTCACTGTCGCAAAAAAGATACTCAACTAGATAGGGATATGGCTTATCCTAGTACAACAAATTAAATCTAGTCAGCTAATCAAAATTGTTGTATTAAAATGATCAAATCCTCACCTAGTTATGTAGGAGTATTTTTTTGGACGAATAAAATATATCATAAGTATGTAAAGAGGTAGGAGTAGCTCTTGAGAACCAATAATATTTTTTAATTATTTTTTCTCAGTATAAATTTATACTCCCTCCGTCCCAAAATATAAGCATTTTTAACATAGTGATAAGTCAAATATTTTTAACTTTAAATATTAATAGCAAAACAATAAAAAAATCAATCGTGTAAAATTGATGTTACTATATTTATCATTAAACAAACTATCATTAATATGCAACTCTTTTTATTTAAAATATTTTATTTTTATAGATATTGTTGGTTGAAATAGCATCTAGAATACCGTGTCATGGTTAAAAATATTTATATTTTAGAACGGAGGGAGTAGTTAGCTTACCTACAATTAAACTTTCTCTTAGAATAACCCCGCCCTGCGGCTCCCCCTCCTACCGCGCGCTCTGATCTGATCCCTCCCCGCCCGCGCCGTACGTACGTGCTTGCCCGATATAGCAGCGCCCGCATTGTTTAATCCCCCCGGCGCGCGCGACGCCACCACCAAACCACACCACGCCACAGGCCACACACCCGGATCGACCGAGCGAGAGAGAGAGAGAGAGAGAGAGAGGTGGCGCGGCGCGATTGGCCGGCTCGGCTCCCATCATATCGGCGCAGCGCAACAGCTAAGCGCCGCTGCATGCGCGCGCGCGCGCACCCACCACGCCACGCGCGCTAGCGGCTAGCCAATGCCAAGGCCAAGAGCTACCGCGAGAGCACACGGTGGCATGCGGCAGCTAGCAAAGCATCCACCGGTCGTTGTGGCGGCAACGCATTGTTAAATGGGGCTCTCAGCGTCGTGCTGATGCGGGAGGTGATGCTAAATCGGGGCTCTCCCGTCGATTAGTTAATTGGGTTTGCGCCAAGGAGGCAGCATCAGCCATCAGCCGCTACGGCTCTACGCTAGAGGGGTACGTGGCGGGGGAGAGCGGGGGGACCTTACCAAGTTACCAATACTTAATCCCGGATCAGGAGGTCTCTAATGATCTAGCCAAAGCATAATAAACTTATACTAGTATAATTAGTCTCGCTGTTGGTCTCTAGTGGATGTCACGACGAGAAGGAGGTCTCTCGAAGGGGTAAGGGCGTTGCTTTATCTCGATTCGTTCCAAATGTGCCCTCCGGTAATAACCTAATTAACCACTCCGTTAATTAATTAACTACTTTAGCCGCAATCGCGCTGGAGTACTCCTGTGTAATCCAGAGGACAAAGCCCGTATCGATTCTATATGGGATCAAACATAATTAAACCCCCCCACCCCAAATTATTAAGTAATCCATTCCAAAAAAAAAAAAAGAATCGTATCTAGTGCATGCTTGCTCCCATGCCGCCGGGCTGATCCACACCTCGAGCCACAACCTCTCCGCACGTACAACGCACGCACACGTACGTACGTGTCAACTACAAGGCACGCCCCTTTTACTTTCCCTTTGGGTTGTTCTGAAAAACGGAACAGCGTATATATATGTCTCACAGGTCACAGCATGCATGACCGGGTGAAGCCATCTGGCACAGCCGCGGTGGCCACGCGCCAGATACGGTGCGTGCTTTTGACTCGAGTCCTGTGACTCATGTCTCGCTCCCCTGCAACATGGCAACCGTACGTGCGCGCGTAACGAGTTAGGCCGCATGCGCAGCTACCACGCTTTGGCCCATGCTGACCGTGACCGATCGAGTCGCGTCGTACGTACTTGATCACCCGAACACGACGACCGATCGATCGATGGAGATGAACCAGTTGCGCGCGCGCGTGTAATGCACGTATCGTACCAGGCGATCAGCGAGATGATTAAGCCAGCTATTTTTTTTAAACACAGTACAAAGCGTAGGTATGTCGTAGGATAATTAACCGTAAATATGAGTACCCGTGTTAAATTTAAAATTTAAATCTAGATAGACTGATACACACCAAATAACCTAACCAGTTAATCTATGCTCAATTCGCGATTAAGCCAGCTAAATTAATTATATGCGTATGGAGATCATAATACATGCACCTGGACAAAGCTATCCTCGTGTGAAATTGTTTTGTGACTTTTACTGGATTGCGATAGAAAAGATAGACGATCATATTAGTGACTAGACGGATCGAAATATATTTTAATTTCCACTTATAACTTTGTACCAAAGTGAGGTGGCGTATCTACCATTTGTTAACCGCGTTCCAGCTCGATCAGAACATTTCGAAGCGACCAGGTGCTGAGAATGAAGGCAAGGATTTTTGCACTTCCAGAGATAAATGGTCATCAAACTAGGATTATTTTAGTTCGTTTGTGCGTCGGAAAGCGAATGATCGCTGCGAGTGTGCCGTTGCCATCGCAATTTTCTACTGATGGTACGATCGAGATGACTATGAACTTGGTACCACTTGTAGCAGGCCTGGATATCCACGTTGAACCTTTGTAATTATTTGAGCTATAAAAATAAATTAAACTACATGGCAGGCACTATATATTTGTAGAGGGGTGGATATTGTGCTTACTCCAATATATACGGTGGAAAGAAAGTAATAATGCAGTTTTTGCCACTTGAAATCTCTCTGTCCAAATAAATCTTGCATTCTGTGTAATTTTCAGAGAGTAAACGTAAAGAAAAATTTACCGTGGGCATTTCTGTAAATGCACGGAGCCACGAGATAGTGGAGCTGGAATTCCTCCGGACAGCGACGTGGCCTTTGTCCTTTGAAAGGAGCTGGGGCGTTGTGCCCGATATATACGCGGCAGCGGCTCACTCGCTTACATCGCCATGGCCTCACTAGCTCGTTGGGGGACAGCATAAGAGGAAAGAAAGGTTTGTTTGCTTCGCGGCCATAGATAGCTATAGCTGCTATCTTAATCTAGCTCGCCTTTAATTTGGCCCCCGGCCTCTCACTCTCTCTCTGCCTGTGTCCTACCAGCTGCACAAAAATCTCCCAGAAAACAGGCAGAGGGGAGAGAGACAGATACGCATCAATTAAGCTCATTTTCTTCGATCTGCTGGTGAAAGAAGAATTGAAGAAGAGAGGTATCGTACGTAGCTGGAGAGGCCGGCAATGGCGGCGGCGGAAGTGCAGTCGGCGGCCGGGTGGGGGAGGCAGCTGCAGCAGGACGGCGGCGGGTGGAGGAAAGGGCCGTGGACGAGCCAGGAGGACGCGCTGCTCGTCGAGCATGTCAGGCAGCACGGCGAGGGCCGGTGGAATTCTGTCTCCAAGCTTACAGGTAGGAGTAATTCAGTGGAATTAACCATGGACATGTTGTCGTACAAGTCATGAACTGACAGTCTTCAGTTGCATGCGTTACCTTTTTTTTTTCCTTCTCTTTTTTGCTTTTTTCGATGGCTTATAAATTCGATAGATCCAGTGATCTCTTTTCAGTTTTCACCATGCAACCAGGTACAACTTGTGAGTTGCAAATGATTGGCCATGCAAGTTGCATGGGGCAGTCAACCTGTTGCACTTTAGGCAGCTTGTAGTACTTGTGGTTAATTAAGATCTTCAAGTGGCAACTTTGCATGCATGTCAACTGAGCCGCATGACTGGATCGTGTACGAAACATGTTATCCAGTAAATTCTGACGTGTTAGCTAGCTGGATCTATCGGTTTCGTCTTCTGAATTCGATTTCTTCAACTGAACCATACTGATCTTGATCTCCAGTCTCCACTCCATGGCTCCATGCATGTTCTTGTTGCTCTTCCATTTAAGTTCAGAGTTCAGACCTCAGTCTGGAAGATGTGATATACTTTATGAAGGACTAGTTGGATTGGCTCCGCCTATGAAATTCAATTCCTTTGCTCCAATATGTTCCCTGGCTTGCGATGAATAGTGACATGTAATATCGCTGTAGAGAAGGCATTTAGAAGAGGTATTACCGTATTATATGATTTAGGAGAGTAAGGGATACTGCAAGAGAGTAGAAACAGTATAGTTAAAACTGCTAATGCTGCCTGATATTTTTTTTGGGATGAGTTAATTAAGCTGCTTAATTGGAATACTAAAAGTATATTTTTATTTAGAAGAGGCACATATACACTCTCGAAAGCATTTGAGTTAGTTAGTTAGTGCATGAAAAGTACTCAACACTTTCCTGCTTAAATTTTAGTTGGCATTAACCAAGCATCAGTACTATGTGATGGCGATATAAATATAGATGAATTAATGTGTGGTGCATACATGTGTTAGGACATTAGGTGGCGAGTTTAACTATGCTGTCGTGCTGGTGCATACGCATAGGTGGCTCTCTTGACATAGTGTGATACCGAGATCCATTTACTGATTAAATTTTATTTGTTGCTGCTGCAGGTCTGAAGAGAAGCGGCAAGAGCTGCAGGCTGCGATGGGTTAACTACCTGAGGCCTGATCTGAAGAGAGGCAAGATCACTCCCCAGGAGGAGAGCATCATCGTCCAGCTCCATGCCTTGTGGGGCAACAGGTAAACACACAATTGATGATGCTACACTCTTAGCTAGCTCTACTGGTTAATTAGCTACAGCTGCAGGAGAATTAACCTGCATATATGCGTGGGTATGCTGCAGGTGGTCGACGATCGCGCGTAGCCTCCCGGGCAGGACGGACAACGAGATCAAGAACTACTGGAGGACGCACTTCAAGAAGGGCAAGCCGTCCAAGAACATCGAGCGCGCCAGGGCCAGGTTCCTGAAACAGCGCCGCGAGATGCAGCAGAGCCAGCAGCAGCAGCAGCCGACGCTGATGCCGACGCCGACGCCGACGCCGCAGAGCAAGGACATCGTTGTCTCCGAGACCGGTGAGACGCGCACCGACGACGACGTGGGCGGCGCCGCAGCGGCGGTGGCGCCGTCGCCGTCGTCGTCTTCGTCGTCTTTGTCGATGGCGGGCCGCGAGGCGGAGGACCTGATCATGCATCAGGACGCGATGGACGACCTCATGATGTGCCCCGCCATGTCCTACCACCTCCTCCTCCACGGCGCCGCCGTCGCCGGCCATCAGCTGAGCGACGGCGGCGGCGGCGGCGGAGGCAGCTGCTGCGCCTCTACCAGCGAGGACTACGGCTCCAGCGAGGACGACGGCGCCACCTGGGGCAGCCTGTGGAACCTCGACGGCGCCGCCGGAGCATGCACGCTGTGGTAGATCAATTTCCCGGTCTGCATGACGCCATGAGAGAAGAGTAGTCGCGATCTCGAGTACGTACATACAGACGACATAGCTGCGGCGTGCTCATGGATAAGGATGGGACAGCAAACCTATCATCCGTGGATCGATCGTACGTCCACTTCCACAAACGACGGCCTGAGTCGATGACACGTTAAAGCCATAGTACTATTATTGGTCACACTTCTTTAATCAGGGGGAAATTAACTAATGTGTTCTTTTCCCCTTGCTAGCTAGCTAGCTAGAGCTAGTATAACAAAGGAGAGAGAGAGAGATTTATATGCATGTGAGGGTTGTTGCAATTAATTTGTCATTGCGGTATAGTTAACAGCAAATGGAGGGATTCCATATATAGTTAACTGTTAATTATTACCAATTAGTCACCGTGTGCAGTACTTTATGCCATGTAGTAGTACAATATGCATATGTAAACTTGTAATTAAAAAGCTTTTCATGACTGTTAGTATTATATATCCGTTGCCAGATACATGGGACAAGAATATGATGTGTGGGAATTACTTACTGACACTGTTCAGTGTACGGGTAGATTCCTCTTTTCCGCTACGCACTAGCAAGCATCTAATCATTCGGAGCTGGAGGCAAACACTAGCCACCACGGCGCACTAGCTGATCTTGTCCTTCACTCGCCTCACCTCTCGCCTGAAAGGTGAACGAACGTGCGCCCCCTCACAAGGCACGGCCCAACACTCCAACAGCCCCACGCTCGCGAAGTAGTAGTAGTGCGGGTAAAGTCCAATGTACATCCCTCACAAGGCCGGTTTGATTCGCGTCACTTAACTGCAAAACGGGGTAAGAGCCCTCCTCCTAAAATTTTAAAACTGGCGTAACTCAACTCCATCTGTATTTTCAGAAGCAGTTTGAACTGACGTGGGTATTAACCATGGTGAATCATCCCGTGGCTATCCCACTGTTGGTAAAGACCAAGTTGTCAACCTCATCCATGCCACTCTTTTGTTTTCTTTCCTCTTCCACATCCCTTCTCCCCACCCCCCCCCCCCTACCCCCCACCTCGGCCTCCATACGATGCATTGTGGCGTTTTCTCTCGACGAGCATAAAGCAGGGTTTACGATTCCGACGAAATCCGGTCGGATTTCGCAAAATTTCAACATTCCGACGAGGCTCGAAAGTAGAAACCGTCTGAGATTTCGAGGAGTTTCATCCAAATTCAAATTTGAATTGATAAAAAAAGAAAAAATAAAATAAAATCTTATAAATACTATGATATTCATAGAACCTATTGGGATATAAATTTTCGAATAAAATGACGTATTGTGTGTATTTACTGAAACTTACATCAGGAAGAAAAGTATAAAGAATTAAAAAAAGGAAAACATTTACATGGGCCGGATTGCATATACTAGGCCAAGTTAGCAGTTGGTCCAAATTACGATTACTGATCGAAATTTCGATGATTTCGATCGGAATTTCGCCAAAACAGACCGGTTTTCGAGAACTTGTCAGCAAACTAAGGTAATTTGTATTCAAATTTTGGTTTATGAAATTTGTTCGGAATTTACCGGTTTTCCACCGGATTTCGCGAAATTCCGAATTCCGCCAGTGCCCGAAACGGAAGGGACTATCGGAATTGTAAACCCTAGCACAGACAACCACGAAAAGTGTGGCAAAGAAGAGCCCCGCGCACATCTAGGCGGGACACAGGTGGTAAATAACATCCAAACGTAGGTGGCCGCCCATGCTCGTGTCGTCCCCGACAATGTCGCCAAGGATGATGACGATAAGCAGTAGCATAGGCTCACACTGCATCCCTCCCGTTGCCGCCACTCCGCACTCCTATGATTCTTGTCACATCATAGCATGTCCCTCGAACTCGTGCCCCTTGACTTCGTCATTTGTCGTTGCTGGTATTGTCCTCGACGCGTGGGTGAGGCCTTCGTCTCTTCTCCGACGAAGCGATAGTCACAACGAGCTCCTCCTCTTTGCTAGCCCACAAGGAGTGGGACAACGGCACGGATCCTAGCCTAGCGTGATTGTTCGCTGGGAAGAGGAGCAACGGTGGCGGGTGAGTTGAGGAAGGTGAAAGAGGACACGAAGAGATGTCAAGTGGCCCTCTGACGTGAAGTTGAAGATGGACAACATGAGGTAGGGGGTGTTAAAGGAGTAGAGAGGCCAATATAGTTTGTTCTTTTTCTCTGGTTGACATGTGGGTTCTATTAAGGGTTTTTTTTTCTAGTATCATATAAGAGCCACATAAACATCATAGAGGGCAAATACCAAGTTACTAAGTTAATAAAATTACCATCCAGATTGCTGCCGAGGGGCTCGATTTATATTGGGGTTTTGAAAGTTGAGAATGATTTACATCTGGTTTTATGGCTGAGAGATACAAGTAAAACTTTGACTTACAGTTTTTTCTTTTGAACGAAATCCAACTTGACTACTCATTGTCGTGTCCTCAAATGTGGACTTTTTCCTGACGGAATTGTTTGCGGTGCTATTAGCCACAGCCTCTACACCAGCATCAGTCACTGACGTGTGGACCTCAGTCACTGCTACAGTGTTACTGTACTAGCAGCAGGATCGAATTAAGATCGATCTATGTCTACCTTTTCCTACTACTTCGTAGTAGTGTAGTGGCCAGCCCAAAAATCCAGGGGACTTTTACGTGCCCCCGTCGCGCTCCCGCCGCTCCGCGTCCGCGTCCGCGTCGGCCGCACGCACGCCACGAGCCGAGACGGAGATGCGACGCCTACGTACTCCGAGGCCGCGTGTTGTTAAACGATTCGGCGTGGGGGGTTGTTGGAGAGAGCGCGTCAGGTACGGATACCTCGACCCCCGAATCCCCCGCGCGCCGCGAGGCGACCGATCAGTATATATATCGCGTGTGCGGTGTGCCTACGCGAGCGCGGGCGGGTTGGTGGGTTGGGTTTGGGTGCGTACGTGCCGATAGTATGGCGGAGTAGCAGTTGAGTCGAGTTCGCGCATGCGGCGCCGTGGCGACGACCTAGCTTAAACCCTATGCGGCCCATGCGTCCCAGGACGAGCCAGGCGGCGGCGCCGGAGACCGCCGCCGCGGGGAGCCTCCGCGAGGAGGAGACCGAGGACGGGTGGGTCTTCCTCGCCGGCAGGTCAAGGGCGACGAGGCCGCCGCCGCCGCCTTCGCCCATGGCGAGGGCAGTGGCGTCCGGCGGCGGCGGCGGCAACCAGCCGTTCGACCCCATGGCGGAGGATATCGTCAACCGGTACCTGCCGTTGCGCCGGGCGCTGCGGTGCGACGCGCTGCCGAGGCAGGTGCACGACGCGGATGTGTACGGCGCGCACCCGGCGCTGCTCGCGTCGGTGTACCCGGCGGCGAACGAGCGGTTCGAGTGGTTCTTCTTCGTGTGCCGCCGGCGGTGCCCCGGCGGCCGGCGCAGGGCCGGCCCCGGGGACTACCGCCTCTCGCAAGAGGCGAGGCACCGCGGCAACGCGTTCTGCCACAGCTTCCGGTACTACGAGTACGAGGACGCCGGCGGCGGCTTCAGGGAGACCGAGTGGCGCATGGTGGAGTACGGCGATCGCGGCCGCGACGCCGGAGGCTCCGAGGGCTTCGAGCTGGTCGTCTGCAAGGTCTACCCAGCGCGCGGCGGGGCGCTCCACGAGCGGCTCGGGGCCGACCGGGCGGCGCTCGCGTTGCGCCACCGCGCCGACGAGGACGCCAAGCCGCAGGTGCTCGTCCAGTTCTACCTCGCCAGCCTCCGCCTCGGGAACCCGCTGGCGTGCCGCGTGCACCGCGCCGACGACGTCTTCGACGCGCACCCGGCGGTGATCACGGCCGTGCTCCCTGCTGCCAACGACCGGTGCGAGTGGCTCTTCGCCGCCGTGCGCCCGCGCGGGCACGCGCAAGGGCACGGGGACGGCGCGCCGCCGCGCCCGCGGAAGTCCGGGCCAGGGGCGTACGTGCCGGTGCGCGAGTGCCGCGTCGTGGACGGGAGGCGCGGGGACATGGGCTGCCGCCTCGTGTTCTGGTACAGGGAGGAGGACGAGGAGGCGAGGCGGGTGTCGCGGAGGACGGAGTGGTGGATGGACGAGTACAGGTTCGGCCCGGACTTCCCGTACGGCGAGCTGCCCGCGCCCATGGCGCGCGGCGAAGACGAAGAGCTGGTGGTGTACAAGTTGTATCCTAGGCTGGTCGGTAACCGGCGATAAAACGTCGTTTGTTTGGAATTTTGGATGGCCGGGGATATCAGATATCTGTAACCACTTTATAATTTTTGGAGGAAAAATATCAATATACACATCAGTTCGAATTAACTATATCGTCGATCTGTGCCTGCCAGTCGCATTCATTCACAATTGTAAAGCTACTATTAGCTCACATCACAATGTAAAGCTACTCCTGCTCACAGTTGTAATCAAATAGTTGACGACTTGTGGTTGTGTTTTACAATTGTTGTGTTTTACAATTTGCCTCTGAAATTGTTGGTAGTTGTTTCCTTTTTTTTTTTTTTTTTGCCTCTGAAATTTGTTGGCCTCTCCCTGATTGTCCTGCAGGGTCATTGTGTGGAGCTATGCAGTTTCAACGTTTATAGCTTCTTTCCAACATGTGTTTTAGCCATGTATGCTCACGGCAGAAAGACTATAATCGACAGTTAATATCAGCGAACTGCTATCACAAAGACGATATTATTGATGTCCAAGGAGTTTCACAAGGGCACAGGATAGCTATCACACGATACTAGACGGCAACAAGTAATGGTCTTGCCAAACAAACATCCACCTTTATTATCTAATAGAATGGATGCAGTATAAAGAGGTCAACGAAGGCTAGTTCCAGTGTCCCACGAAGAACTATGCGGTGATTGTCGTCTTTGCAGAACTGGCAATTGCTCCAGCCTCGGTCAGCAGAGGCACCAGCTTCCCTTCATTGTTCAATGCCAAAGTATCTGCCCCAAGTGACATTTACAACAAACAGTAATTCATTAACTGAACACTGAAGAGTACTAATAAAATTTCGAGCGAGCAAGCAGAGATAAGGGACTTCATGGACAGCAATCAATATAGAAACTAACAAGAGCACAGAGTACTGGAGACAAAGAATGAAAGGCAAAAGGGTTCACCATCACAGCCACCAATATGCTTCCCATTGATGAAGACATTTGGAACAGTCCTTTGTCCAGTCCATTCAGCAAGTGCCGACTGCAGCTCAGATCCATCACCTTCATAGAACAGATTGGTTTATGAGTACTTTCTTTCGCAATCTTCTTTAGCAATTCAATAGTAGTTCTTTCTGAGTCCCATGATGACTCAGCCATCACTATGTATGGTACACGTACAGTACACCGACTAGGAGGTAAATGGACGTGGTTAGAACAGTAAACGGAGTCTAGCGACACAGTAGAACACAGTAGTACTGTAGCAAAAATGTTTGCAGTGTGATTTTCACCGGTGAACAAAAAAAATATTATTCCCACTGTAGCATTCGTTTTCAGCTGTTTGCTGAAGATCCAATGGCAAAAACCATGCCTAATGCAAGTGAGACTATAATGCAAAGGATCCTAAGCATTTTCTTCAATGCAAAAGATCCAAGTCCGAGGTAAATAGGGGCTTGGCAGCTAAATAAAAACAACATTAACTGAGACTATAATGGTCAACATTGAAATTCCATAATTATTAGTACTGTAATTCTTAGATAATTGCCACATTCAGTGTTCCTCTGGCATCTAATCAAGCAATCTGCGTTTGATTCAGCTGGTCAGCGAAGCTTACTCCGTCGTTTTCCATGAACACACTTCCTAAACTATTAAACGGTGTGTTTCGTGCAAAAGCAAAACTTTCTATATAGAAGTTTCTAAAGAAAACGAATAAATTCATTTTTATGTTTACAATAGTTAATACTTAATCTCGTTTCGCTTGCCGCAAATATGCTAAAGCAAAAACTCTCCATCGAATAGACCCTTTAAGTATCCTAGGTTCTGCACATTGTGAGCTTACATAATTTTTTTTTCTGCCACAGTAGTATTTCCAAATAAAAACCCAAATGCCCACCTTTTTCATGTTTCAACAAAATCAGCACTGCCAGGACAAGCAAATCAGTTTGTTTTCTCCTGTGCAGTTCGATCCAGCTACTCGTAGTTGTATTGTACTAGTAATCCTTTACCCTGTCCTCTTAAGGATTCCATAACTGAACAGAGAAAGTGGAACCAAAGGCAAGTGTACTCACTCTCCCCATCCAACTCAATGGCCTTGAAAGTTGCTCCAAGCTGCTCGAACAACTTCTTCACACGGACGCAAAAAGGACAGTAAGACTTGCTGCAGATAAACAAAACAATAAAAATCAGATAAAAAAAACAGGGAACAAAAACTTGCTGCAGATAAACCAAACAATAAGAGAATCAGATAAAAAACAGGGAACAAAAACTTACAAAGATCAAAACTAAAAATAATAAATTTAGAACAAGTGAAACCATTGCCCGTCAGATGGTAGCATGTTAGCTTATAAAAGCACAGGAGCAGACTACTACTCTGTACCAGGTGGGTGAGCTGAACTCATCATTACAGATTTTTGTTTTTAACAAAACAAAACAAACCTCTGATGTCAACACTAGAACATTAGAGACAATCAAAAGCTCCATCAAAACATTTTGGAGACAACAAATCATAGTGATCCAGAAAGAGATTTCTCAATGTACTTTCCCCCAAAATCGCATACGCATGGCAGGGTTGCAGAACAAATCACAGTTATGCCATCCAAACAAACAAAAAATTGGGCCAGATCTTCCAAATAGGTTTTCAATGTTTCACATGTCTACATAGTTCAAACAATTTCTCTACTCTAGAAAACATCAAAACAAATAAATCAAGTACTCACTCTAAAAGTTGTACACCTAGTTCAAACAATTTCTCCACTCTAGAAAGCAAATAGATCAACTACTCTCTAGAAATTGTACACCTAGTTCAAACAATTTCTACTCTAGAAAGCAAATAATCAACTACTCTCTCTAGAAATCTAGTTCATGTGATTTCTTTGCATCACCCACTCAAATATAATACTCCCGTCAATAAACAATAAACAAAGAACAGCGGAGGAATATGCTCAGTAAATGGAGATGAGGAGGGGAGGAAAAGGGATGAGTGAGGAAAAGAGTCCGCAGAAGCATTTATTCCTTCTTATCTAAAACTTCCGCTTCTCTTTCCCCTCCCCCCTGTCCATCTCCTCGCGAATCCCTCGGCAACTACACTCTTCTAATATACGCAGGAGTAGCATCCGCTCATGGCAGGAGCAAATCGAGAGTCAGAGGGAGGAGGGGGGAGGGAAAACCTGTAGACGACGACGGGAGCGGAGGCGACGGTCTCCTTGGCCTTGGCGAGCGCCATCTTCCTGGATTCCGGGGTCGAGGAGGAGGAGGAGGCGATTCCCATCTGTGCGGTGTGACGTCGCTCGCGTATTTATAGTGGGGTGGGTGGGAAGTACCAGAGCGGCGGGGGGCGGTTGCTGGCGGTGGAAGAGCGGTCCGGGATGAGAGGACTCGCGGCGAGACGCGTATCCAAGGATTGACTGCTCGCATGTTTGCAAATAAAAAATAATATATAAATAAATTTTTTATATATATGTTCTTAGCGATTAAAAATAAAAGTTAGAACACAAGTTCAGATGAAAATCCCCTAAAATCAATTTTAAATTAAAAATTAAAAATTTAGTTTATAAGTATAAATATAAAAAAAAGATGAGTCTAGTAAGCACTGAACTTTAACTACGAATACAAGAAAATATATTATAATATTATCTAAAATAAATTAAAAAAGTATTTTTAAGAAATGTGCTACCTATAGCTATAGGAATGTTTATATTAATTTGATTTTGTATGTGGCTAATCATTTAAATTTGATTGTTTAATAGTAAGGGAGTAGTGACTAGTGAGACGGTAAATTCACTGTCAATACAACATTTAAAACAGTGTAAATTTGCTCGCTAATCTATTAGGACGCTGCTGGGCCACGAAGGCGGGCGTTGAGCCGCTGGCTGAGGGCAGAGTTCGGAAGGTATGAGAAGTTGAAAACATATGGAGAACCATCGTTGTTGTGGCCTGTTTACACGTACAGTCGTACAGAGATGTGTGTTAAGGTCCAGAATGCAAAGAGGGTACAATTAGATGAGTTCAATCCATATTCAGGAGGGGAAAAGAAAAGGATGCCAGTTCATGTCCGAGGAGAAGATGGAAATAAAATTCTACAAAAAGAGCACGGATGAGACCAGGGTTTACGATTCCGATGAAATCCGGTCGGATTTCGCGAAATTTCGACGTTTCGACGAGACTCGAAAGTAGAAACCATATGAGATTTCGAGGAGTTTCATCCAAATTCAAATATAAATTGATAAAAAAAGAAAATAAATAAATAAAATCTTATAAATACCATGATATTCATAGAACCTATTGGGATGTCAATTTTTTTTAAAAAAAATTTGATGTATTGTATGTATTTACTGAAACTTACATCAGAAAAAAAAAAGAATTTCAGCAAATTACCTCTATTACAAATTACTAATCAAAATTTCGATCGGAATTTCACCAAAACCAACTGGTTTTCGAGAACTTGTCGGCAAACTTAGTAAATTTGTATTCAAATTTTGGTTTATGAAGTTTGTTCAGAATTTACCGGTTTTCCACCGGATTTCGTGAAATTCCGAATTACGCCAGTGCCCGAAACGGAAGGGCCTGTCGGAATCGTAAACCATGAGACTACGCTTATGTATTGACCTCAAGGTAATTTACCCAACCATGCGAGGTTGTGAATTGAGTAGCGAAATCACCAATTCACTTAGCACTAGCAGATTATTAACAGTTTAACATGATAAAATGGTAGGCTGAAACAAAAATCGCTTCGAGGCAAACGATTAAATGGGATCATCCGTCTCATCACCCCAATCAAAATGCGCGCGAATGCACAGCGAGTGAACCTGCTGCACCCAATGATAGGCTTCCAACCAGACATAGAATTTGCATATTGAGGATTAAACCACAGCTGGTATTTGAATCTTTTCACGCAGTTGCTGAGCCACAGCGTCAATGAATTCTTCGGTGTTAAGGTAGAACTCCCTTGTTACCCTGACAACAGGAACAGTGCACACTTCTTATCAAGCTTATGTGAAAACCAGGCAATACATAAAACAGAGCAGCGGAGGTAATAAGCCAATAGCAGCAACCAGTATAACACACTGATACAAACACCGCATTTTTTCTTGTTATATGTGAAACAGACTGCCCTACCGCACAGATCCAAAAAAAGAAAAGGTTCGAGTATACAGGAATTTGGTCTAAAAATGTGCAGCAGAACAAGCGCTTAAAATTTCAACTTCTGAAAATTATTTAAACTATTTGGTGTACTAACTGCCTTGCAATCAGCAAAAACAATTATTTGATGCTCTGCCATGATCTATCACCATCCGTAGAAAAGCTACAGTAATATTAGCTGCCTAAGTTTTCTATAATGATCACTGCAACTCTACTTTTTGAGAAACCATGTCACTGTAGGACTATCTACTTTGTATTATTATATTAGCACTATGTCTTGAGCTGTTACACATTTAAGTTTCTGAACTACCATGAAAAAACTCACACATATGCATAAAATGGCTTACTTGGGGCCATGGATAAGGAGTGCAAGATCCTTTGTCATCTTCCCCGATTCAACTGTTTCAATACATGCAGATTCAAGTTTCTTTGTGAAATCCAGCAGCCTATCATTTTTATCCAGCTTTGCTCTGAAAAAGAAAACATCTGTGGGTAAGAAAAGGTATACCACTTTTCTATTGATTATGAACAAGAAGCAAAAGGGGGAATATCCTAGCAGATCAACTTGCTTGTGCATTGAATTCATCATTTACACCAACTATTGTGATTACCTATGTTCTAGTCCACGAGTCCAAGCAAATATAGAAGCAATGCTATTGGTACTTGTCTCCTGTCCCTTCTGATGTAGCCTGAAATGTCTAGTGACAGTCCCATGAGCTGCCTCAGCTTCTAATGTTTTCCCATCAGAAGATAACTGCAGAATAAAGCATGTTTACTTAGGGACCAATAAAACACAATAGATTCTACAATGGAGCAAAAGGATTCGTGTGACCTACCAAAACAGATGACATCAAACCCAAGGAACCAAAACCTGAAACAAGTGCTCAGCGAGGGAGAAAAACGTATCAAATGAGAAAGAGGAATAGGAGAAAAATCCACACTGCAAAGCAATTATACTGCCAAATATCACCATTCAGCTTCATGAAAGCTACAACTAGAAAAGCACAAACCTTGGGCAAGGAAGTCACTCTGAACATCTCCATCATAGTTTTTGCAAGCCCAGACATATCCACCTTCACTTTTCACAGCATATGCCACCATGTCATCAATCAACCGGTGCTCATACCTGGGTGCATGATCCAAATATTGTTTGGAATTCACGAAGAACTTTAGTGGTAAAATCTGGTAATGTAAAATATCACATACCATATTGAGTTTTCCTCGAACTTCTCCTTCCATTTCTCTTCATATACCTCCTGGAAGATGTCCTTGAACCTTTGGTGATATCAAAACTGCCTATGTCAGGTTTGGACTTATTTATGATAATATGATTAGCTGCAGTATGGTTTTTAAATCATTGGACAATAAAGACTGAATAACAAGTCAAATTCTATCAAATAGATTTAGTGCCCCTCATACTAATTTATAAATTGTTAAGAGACCAGAGAAATCATGAAGACACATATGAAGCAGTGTACCGAGAGGATAAAGGTTAAGAGAGCAACTTTGCAACAGAAGTCAGAAGGCACTCCTTGTGGCAACAAAAGAGTGCTTGACTATAGTACTGGTACATAATAAATAACTGGAAATAATGGCAATCCCAGATACCTGCCATCATATTTCTTCAATATTGTGTTCTTGGTGCTGAGATAAAGAGGCCATTTTTTGGAAAGTGCCATTGCCATTGATGACTCAGCAAAAGCTCTAATAGACTGAGAGAGAGAGAGAGTAAAAGTTAGCATAGCTTTCAAGAGAATAATAAGGCAGTGAACTGCATTGATTTTCTATCATACCTCATCCACATTATACATTGATAAAGCCACACCAGGCCCTTTAAAATCATAAACATTTAACTCCACAGGTTCAGCACCATCTAGGACTGATTTTCAGTACCAAAAGAACAAACTGATGAGCAACAAAACAGCTTTAGATGGTATAAAAATAAGTAGCTGTCAACTGAAGCTCACCAAAAACCATTTTAAGCTTTCCTGGACCATTAATTATTGTATCAGTAGCTCGATACTGGTCTCCAAATGCATGCCTTCCAATGCAAATGGGCTTCTTCCAGCCTATAAAAGAAATTACCTTTAGTCTGGAAAACAGTCACTTAGTCACTTGTTCCCATAACAATATTTCAATAATTCCTTACCAGAAAGTATCCGTGGTACATTTTTACACAAGATGGGCTCCCGGAAAACAGTTCCTGTGTGTCATGGTGAACATTAGTGATCATGGTACAGAATATTTTTTATATTGTTGCAGTTCCTGACATATTATTGCTACTCACGATTATCAGTATCTGTGCTAAAATAAGTATATTTCAAGTAAATTTCATGTTATTGCTACTTGTCAGAATCTACAGGTATATTTAAACACTCCACATTAGGATGAAGTATAATACATATGAAAATGTGTGTGTATAAAATTACCAACATTAAGGCAACCAGAATTCTCAATTTTGACTCCATAAAATTTTATTATAAGCTTTAACTAGAAATTTAAATTTATCCCACTAACAAAATTCAAAGAGTGCATGTCAATTCAGTTCGAGAATCATTTCACCAAGTAAATAAAAGATCAAAGACATCTCAAGAGTTGAAAAATTAACCATTTAGAATATTCCTGATGGTGCCATTTGGGCTCCTCCACATTGACTTGAGTTTGAACTCTTTAACTCTTGTTTCATCTGCATATAGGCATAAAGAGAAGAGGAAAATAAGACAAACAAAGTACCTAAGATTAAAAATAGAATCTACATAGAATCTACATACACTCAAAGATTGTCGCATATATAACATTTTTTTTACTATGGCTCTAGCAAAATAATATGCTAGTTGCATCATGAAAATAGTGGGGATCATAAGAAAATTATAATGTAACTTTTGAACTCATCAAAACCAAGCTGACAAGGGAAAATATTCAGAGAACAAATAATGTCCCAGAAATAGGTACAGAAATTAAATCATATGCTTATGACAGAAGCACATATATTAAAATTCAAAAGGGAAACTGGAAAAATAAAACATAAACACTAGTGAAATATGTGCACCTTAATGCAAAAGGAAATATAATCAAATAAGGGAACAAAAGTTTAAGGGACTCTACCAGGTGTAATGGTAGCACACTTAACAGCAACATTATACCTGTTAAAGTCATAAAGAAAGAATTTGATTACAAACTGAAGCAACAAGAAAATCCAAAGAGAGATTCAATTCAAAAAAGTTCAATGTAACTTTTGTGACCAACTTACGATCATCTCTTTCAAAGCATTGACACTCTTACACAGGACTATCTACTATCTAGAATAACTGTTTCCGTAAGAAGTTGCATTTGGTGAAGGATGACACTACTTACACCATAAGGTCTATAGACAGGAGATAGCTGCAGTAGTCCTACTTAATAACAACAGTGCAATAGAGCACTATGTTTCAATTAGTCACACGATGAGATATGTGTAGAAAAAAAGAGAACCACCATTAAGGAGCAGAGTACAAAAGATATATACATGTCATTGAAAACCTATTGCTAGATATTGAATTGGAGAGAAGAAACCTACCGCTGGATATAGAATAGAATATCCCTGAATTACACTGAATAGCAGAGAAGAAAGGAACAGTAAAGCCAAAATCTAGCTTCTACAGAGCAAACTTCTCCAAAGTCTGAAGTGAGAGTACTTCACTACATGCACAATTCCTCTGTGGGAACTTATTCCACATGATCTAACTGCTTTCGGTCTAATTAAGACGACCCTATTGAAAGGCATGCCCCTCGTTATCCTGAATACCAGCGCATCAGACCATTTCACTTTAAGCCTTCCTCCCAAATACCAGGGGCATGTAAGCCTGTTTTAAGGTCATCTAGTTTAAAGCAAGGGTAGGTCCAATAATAATTGGATCTAATAAAGCACTTGGTTTGAAATTGACCGAACCATTTCTAAGGAAAAGGTTATGCTAGCCCTCCATGCCTGCAGGAAGCTAAAATGCCATGGCAAACTTGCATTCAGCTACGTAAGATCTCTATACTAGTTGAACTCATTTACGAACTCGATAGCTTAACTTACATGACAACCAAATGACATCTCCAAAAGCTGGCATATGAATTCCGAATGAATTATGCGTGTGCTTCATCTTAAATGTTATGCTAATTACTAAGATGCGGCATGAAGGATTTGCATCGAATTGGTTACAGCTGAGATCGTGAGATGTGAACAGAGAGCAAGGAACGAATCCACTCACTCCAACGTAGCCTCGGCACTCTCAACAGTGACCTTATCATCGGTGGCATCCCGGTTGAGCAGCCCAAGGTCGAAATACTTGACATTCAGCTCCAGGTAAGGGAAGATGAGCTAACACGAAGCAGGTCGCGTCATCAGAGCATCAAACAAGGTAGAAAGCCCAGTAGAATCAAAAACGAGGAGGCAATCGCGGAATCCCGCACCTTATCCTTAATCATCTTCCAAATGACCCGCGTCATCTCGTCACCTGAAAAGGGCACACACGAGTCGTCATTCGAACGAGGTTACAACAACAAGGAGCGAGGAAGCGGGGCGAGCCGCGGTGTGGATCGGGGATGGTACAACGCACCGTCCATCTCGACGATGGGGTTGTGGACCTTGATGCGGTGCTGCTCGGCCACCGCGGCGGCGGCGGCGGCATAGCAGCGGAGGGAGGCGCCGCCGCGGCGGAACGCGCGGGGTCCGGGGGAAGAAGGGACGAAGGCGTGCGCGACGGCGGGGGCGCGGCGGCGGGCGGCGGCGGCGGGGTTTAAGAGGAGGGCTTTGGTCGCGGCGGCGGAGGAGGAGGAGCCGTAGAGAGGAGCCATGCCGCAGCGCAGGAGCAGCAGGTGGCGCATCCCACCGAGTCCCGCACCGCACCGCACCGCACCGCACCTCACCCCACGAGGTCGAAGAGGCGCGGAGCCGAGGAGGTCCTCCCGTGTCGCGTGTGGGGCACGCGCACCACGCACGACAAGGGTGGTGGTGGTGGGGTGGGGGCGCGCGGGCAGGGAGGGTGGAGGGAAGAGGGACGAAGCGGCGGCGCCGCGGTAGGGGAAGTCCGGGACCGAGAGGAAGGAGCGTAGCGACTGGCGAGTGGGGACGGGCGGCCTTGGTTGCAAACAAAGGCGTCGTCTCCGCGAAAAGATCAAAAGCAGTTCGGCGAAAGGGTTTGGCAACATGTGATCAGCATAGTTGGTTTCGCCTATTGTAATTTGTACCCTCTCTTTTAAGGGTTAATTTGATGCCTGTTACTCCACCGGGTTAATTGTATGCCTGTTACTCCATCCGTCATTTTAAATGTTAATTAGATGCCGGTTACTCCATCCAAATTGGATGCCTGTTACTCCATCCATCACATTTAAATACAGTTATAAGTTTTCATACCACTTTAATAGTCCGCTTTATTTAAAAAAATTATGTTTATTATTTTTATTGTTATTAAATGATAAAATATGAATAATATTTTGAGTGACTTATGTGTTTTTTACATTTTTCTCAAAACTGGCAATGAACCAGATCCCACTGAAAACAAAAAACTAAAATCCCATCGGAAAAAGAAATTTGTCAGGCATGACGATCCATTTGCATTGCCATTCTTTGATAGGTAACCGTTGGAAATAGAAGCAACCATGACAATCAATTGCATTGCCAATCATTCTTTGATAGGGTAACCACTTGAAAAAGAAGCTATAATCCCATTTGATAAAGAAATCCGTCAGCCATAACGCTCAATTACAATTGCCAAATATTCTTTGATAGGGTTAGTTTCGACAATGAACCAAACAACCTTTAGATCCCCTTGGGGAAGGGAAGGGTTAGCAAGCGAGCTTATAATACTGTCAACATTCATAGACCAACATAGGACACCAACGAACGTTTAAATGCGGGTGTATCATTCCGTCATCATCAAGAGTTAACTTATGCAGGATTTCTCCATTACAAAGTATACTCGGAAGATAATAGCGAAGTACGACATGAAAGTGGTCTGATTTCTACAATCAGGTTCACAAAAATTGAGATCACATGGTTTCTATACAATGGTTTCTTCCATGCGACAATATAGAAAAATAACAATCATAGCACTAGGAAAGCCGATAGCACGATTGTACAGCTAGCAACGACTTCATAGCCCTCATAAATGACCAGCTTCACTGCCTGAAATGCTGCAAAACAGAATTTGATCAGATCCAGCACTTGATGGAATATGAAACAGTATAAACCTCTATGCAAACCACTTACATCATCATTGCCACGAGAATTCCTCCATTGCTCCGATAGCTCCTCCCTCACTTCTTTAGCTGAAAAGCACAAATCGATAACATTATTGTAATGTTCCGCAACAATTCACCAGAATGTCACGAGGTCATAACACACAGATTAACCCTATCATGACCAGTATATACTATAATCACTGCAGAGGCTAAGCAAACTACCTTTGGACGATAGATTCTCAAGAGACTTGTTGGTCCTCACAGCAAATCTCTGGAAGGTACGGCTGCAAAAATTGAGATGTCTCACTGTAAGAACCAACAGAAACAAGGCAAGTACAATAGGAAACAATTGAAAGTACACAGAAATGCTCAGCAGGATTGAAATAATAAGTGTTAAATTAAGCCTTTTTACTTCAGCATTAACAAGCAAAGGATGAAAGACAAATCAAGAGAAGAGATGGGAGCAAAGATTATCTAATGGACTTTGACAAGCTTCATGATAACTCAGTCCCTTAGATGTTCTTTGAATCAAGCGGTCATTCCCGCAAGATAATCATTACAGGTCTGTAAGGACTCATCACTGTTGCCATGCAGTAATTCACAAGCTTCGAATAAATAAAGATCATCCATTAAAACCAATGACCAAAGATGGAAATACAAAGCATACTATTACTCAGTCCCTAAGATGTTCTTTGATCAAGCGATCATATCCGCAAGAATCATTACAGGTCTGTTAGGGCTCATCACCGTCAAATGAACATGGTAAGATGGCATGAAAGTAAAAAAGCCATGAAGTACCATGTCCCATGGGAAATCTCCAGGGGCACAAGAAAAGGGAAGCCTATGTATGATAATACAACATGATAGTAGCTTCCAAGGAACAAGTCTACTGGGAATATCAGGACATTAATCTTTCCCAAAGACCAGATGATAACACAAAAATTACATCAAAACATTGCATGACACAATTAACAAATCAACACCGAGATGACTATATGTTTCAAGCAAACTTGGAAGTGGTAAAATGTAGTTCCTCGACGTCCAGTAACATCAAAGAGAATTCTGCCCCGGATAGCGAGAGGAACCACAAAGTATTTTGCTTCACTTTCCAGAGCTCAAGAACCACAACCAGCTCTTAAGCATGAACCTCGAGAAGCGGTAACGGTCACTAACACAAACAACTACTCTGCTAGACAGAGTGACAATTTACTAGACAACACCAGTCTTGTCCATATGCCTATGGCAACTCAGTCCCTTAGATGAGCTCTGAATCAAGCAATCATATCCGCAATAATTATTTCAGGTCTGTTAGGGCTCAAGACCGCCATGGGAACAACTAACAAAAATTCCATACTAGTTACCAAACATTATGCACAATACGCATGGCAAAACATGGTAACAGTAACATGTATGTAAGAGCCATGCTGCGCCCTACTTAACAGGAAATCCTCCGAGGGAGCAAGATAAGGGACAGGCCCATGATACAACGAGACAATATAGCTTCAAGGGAACGAGTCCGTCGGGAACATGATTCCCCGCAGACCAGATGACGAAGCGTAACGATCACATCTCATCCCTAGAAAGAGTAACAATGTACTAGACAGAGTAACAATGTACTATACAGTAGCAATTTACTAGACTAGACAACACCAGTCTTGTGCATATGACAACTCAGTCCCTTAGATGTTCTTTGAATCAAGCGATCATATACACAAGAATCATTACAGGTCTGTTAGGGCTCATCACTGCCACAGGCACAACTAACAAAAATTCCATACACTAATCAGACATTACGCATATTACGCCTGGAAAACATGGCGACAGCAACATGTATGTAAGAGCCATACTGCACCCTACTTCACGGGAAACCCTACAAGGGCGCAAGATAAGAGCTGATACAACGAGACAATGTGGCTTCAAGGGAACGAGTCCATCGGGAACTTGATTCTCCCGCAGACCAGATGATGAAGCATAGCAATCACATTTCATCAAACCAATAACGAATTCGCATGTGACAAACAGATCTAAAGATAAGGAGTTGGGGGGATAAAGGATGGGATGGGGGATTATTACTTGTTGGCGAGCACCTGAACGAGGAACTCGTTGAGGACGTAGCCGAGCACCCTTCCGAACAGGTTGCCACCAGGACCACAGGCCATGGCACAGGGAAGGGAATTCTGCTACACCGGGGGAGGTGGAGGCGGCGGAGATAAAAGTTGGTTGACCTAGAGTACGAGGAACGGACACGTTATGAACCCTAGAGTACGAGGATTGGACACAAATCAACACTAGAGTACGAGGATTGGACACAGATCAACAAAAGACTCGGTCAAGTGCTGGGTTTGGGACTCCAAATCCTAGTCTGTCTCCTACAGATTCCAAGAACGCATAATCTCGTTTCTTCCATGACATCCATACGAAAAGTTGTGAAAAATAATAATTTAAGAACATATATCACTTCACGATAACGAGATGACGACTCCGTCGGGAACTTGATTCTATCGAAAGCTTACCGATCGCAGCACATCAATCGAATCAAAAACGAATTCGCATACATGTACAGACGGATCTGAATATAGGGGGACGGGGGGAGGAGAGAGATGAGATGGGGGATCATACTTGTTGGCGAGCCCCTCGACGATGAACTCGTTGACGACGTAGCTGAGCACCCTCCCGAACAGGTTCCCGCCGCCGGCCATGGCGAAGAGCAGGAGGAAGCTTCTAGAGAGAAGGCGGGGGTGGGAGGGGATTTTGCTATTATTAACCGGAGCGGCGCTTGTTGAGGCGGAGGGAAATGGGGGCGAGCTTTTATAGAAGGTGGGTTAATTAGTACTCCGTGTAATCTTGTTTGACGGTCAGGATGCAGATACGAGAGATTGAACGGTGAGGATTTCATGGGTAACTAACCCTAAAGATAACGAGGGTGCGGCCCATGACTCCGTGAAATAACTCGGCCCAGTTCTGTGTTAGGCCTCCATGTAGGACGAATAGATGATTGGGCCGAGATGCTCTGTGGCTGGGTTAGATTTATAAACGGGCCTCCTAGTCTATTCTGAAGGGTCAACAAAGAGGACGAGATCGTGTTGCATGCAAGGTGTTTGGAAAAAGTCCGGAGGCGAAGCGCGGGGAGAGGGAGCTCGACGACCCTAACTGCACTGGCCAAGAACCAGTAAAAGCGGTTGCACTTCGATCTCTCTCTCTCTCTCTGGCTGATCCGATCCACTCCACTCCACCACAGTTATCACCAGCTGCTGCAAGAGTCGCGCACACAACTCGACTACTCGCACGCTTCACTCCCCAGCAAGTTGCGGCGGCGGCTAGCCGGACACACCGATCACGCTGACTAGCTGGTACCAGCTATTGAATGGCCGGCGCGTGGAGGAAGGCGTGGCTGTCGGTGCTGGACCGAGGCGGCGGATCAGGCGCGGGCGGCGGAGGCGGCGGGAGCAGCGGGTCGCTGCACGTGCACCTCCACGGCCTCCTCTCCCCGTCGTCGTCGTCGTCGTCGCTCAACGGTTACAAGCGCGGCGGCGGTAAGCACGGCGGTTGCGGCGGCGGCCATGTGATGACGAGTAGCAAGGCCGTGCTGGCATGCTTCTCCGTCGCGCTCGTGGTGGCCTTCTTCTACGTCTCCGTCGCCAGCGGCCCCACCGCGGACGCCGCCTCGTTCCCTTCCCCGACGGGGGCGTCGTCGTCGTCACTCCTGTCGTGGCTGTCGTCGAACTCGACGTCGGCGGCGGCGCTGCCGAGGAGGTCTCTCCCGCCTCACCCGCCCATTCCTCCTGCCGCGGGTGGCACCGGCGGCGGCGCTGACCTGCGTAACACCACGCGTAGAACGCAGAGCGGCGCCGAGGGCTCGGGGTTGCCGGCGCCGGCGGCGGAGCAAACGGCCAAACCGCGCGTTTCTGAT
The DNA here is from genome assembly GCA_000338895.3 of Oryza meridionalis. NCBI lineage: Eukaryota > Viridiplantae > Streptophyta > Magnoliopsida > Poales > Poaceae > Oryza > Oryza meridionalis. The sequence goes on along the minus strand of CM002527.2, from coordinate 24,771,603 downwards.
CTCCGGTCGGGCGCCGGGAACGCCACCATCGGTGACGTCGACGGGGATCAACGCGTCGAGAACGGCACGCGATCACAACAGCAGCGAGAGGAAACCACAACACCAATGCCGCAGTGGCGGAGAAGGGACAGAGAGAACTCCACCCACCACGCCATCGTCGGCGCTCCCGGCAACTCCACCGACGCCCCGGCCCCACCACTGAACTCGACGGCGACGCCGCGAACCGCAGCCGCAGCCGCAGCCACGCCATCGACGCCGCCGGAGAGGAAGGCTGACAGCCACCACAGCCATCGGAGAGGCGTCAGGCACAAGCAGCAGCATCATCACCAGCACCCGAGGCGGCGAAAGGACACCGTCCTCCTCGCGGCGGCGACGGCGCGCCAAGAAGCTCCCGATCGCCGCGACGACGGCGCCGCCATGCCATTGCCCGCCGCGACGATCATCAACACCAGCGCCGTCGGCGACAACCACGTCGTCTGGACGTCGGGCGTGCAGAGCGGCCTGGTCTCCTTCGCCAAGTGCGACGTGTTCAGCGGCCGCTGGGTGCGCGACGACGACGTGGGCGGCGGCTACCCGTTCTACCCGCCGGGCTCGTGCCCCCACATCGACGACGACTTCAACTGCCACAAGAACGGCCGCGCTGACACCGGCTTCCTCAGGTGGAGGTGGCAGCCGCACGGCTGCGACATCCCCAGGTGAGCCCAACAACCTCAGCTCCTGTGAACTTCCCAGTTACTCCAGCAGAACCGGAGGTCAGTGGGACCCACGTGTCAGCAACCACGTCTCTCTGACATTACGTTGCGTAATGTTAGAGGATCTTGTTCCGTCCAGGGTAGTCAATTTGATCGGACCTCACTGAAATTTCGGTCCGAAATTTCCGAAATTTTGAACAAAATTTAGTTGAATTTGAACAAATATTACCAAAATTCATAGAAAAAATAAAATATTTCGTCTGAAATAATATCGTATCGGAGGGGTCCGAGATTTCGGAAATTTCGTTCCGGAATTTCCAACCCTGGTTCTGTCACGTACATTGTAATATGCACGCGACACCTTGCTGAATTCGCTTCTGAATTCTGAAAATTTTCAAGATCATTTCGAGTGCATTTGTGATCGAAGCTTAATTCTCTTCTGCTTCATCAGGCTGAACCCGATTGATTTTCTGGAGAGGCTGAGAGGGCAGAGGATCATATTCGTCGGCGACTCGCTGAACCGCAACATGTGGGAGTCTCTGGTGTGCATTCTGCGGCATGGTGTCAGGGACAAGAGGAGGATGTATGAAGCGTCAGGGAGGAACCAGTTCAAGACCAGGGGATACTACTCCTTCAGATTCAGGGTACACAGCTAGGCTGGCTCACTGAACAACACTAGCTCTGAATTTTGTCAACATTTTTTGTATCTCAGGACTACTTCCTTTGCGCTTGCAGGATTACAATTGCTCCGTGGATTTCATAAGATCAATATTTCTAGTCAAGGAGATGATCAACGAGACCAAAGACGGCGCCGTGGTGGACGCTAAGTTGAGATTGGATGAACTCGATGAAACGACTCCGGCGTACCGGACTGCCGACATCGTCGTCTTCAACACCGGTCACTGGTGGACGCACTGGAAAACATCAAGAGGGTATATCACCCACTCACACCGTTCTCCAAACTGAACTTCCAGATGAAACTTTACACAAAATCTGCCATTTCACCCTCTCCTGCCAAACCATTGATCAAACGTTGTTCTTGTCTCCACAGGCTGAACTACTACCAAGAAGGTAATTACGTGCACCCCAGCCTCGAGGTGATGGACGCATACAAGAGAGCTCTGACCACATGGGCTAGATGGGTCGACAAGAACATCGACTCCACAAGAACTCAGGTGGTGTTCAGAGGATACTCCCTCACACATTTCAGGTAAGAGATCGAATCACACATCACCGTCGCGCCATCCGATCATCACCAGAGTTCAATCTTTCGTTTTCAGCGTTTGTATCAGAGGGTGCCGACATACCGAAATTTCAGAAAATTCGGTTGTATTGGACCCCGGTATGATATTATTTCGGCTGAGATATTTAAAGTTTTTCAATTTTTTTTTGAATTTGGCAATATTTTGTTCAAAGTTTGTTCGGAAATTTCGTTCTGGAATTTTGAACCCTGATCATCACACGGTGTATTCTTCTCCATCTCATTCTCATCTCATGATCCATCTTCACCTTCCAGGGGAGGGCAGTGGAACTCAGGAGGGAGATGCCACAGGGAGACGGAGCCGATCTTCAACCGGACGCACCTCGCCGAGTACCCGGAGAAGATGAGGATCCTGGAGCAGGTGCTGGGGCGGATGAGGACGCCGGTGATCTACCTCAACATCAGCGCCATGACGGACTACCGCAAGGACGCCCACCCGTCGGTGTACCGGGTGCGGTACGAGACGGAGGAGGAGCGGATGGCGGCGGTGGCGAAGCAGGACTGCAGCCACTGGTGCCTGCCCGGCGTGCCGGATTCCTGGAACGAGCTGCTGTACGCCTCGCTGCTCCAGGCAGGGAGAGGATCCTGGAGACTATGAGAAGTTGATTTCTCAAAGTCTCGACACACAAGGCACAGGCGAAAAAAAATGATGAGTGGTAACATGGTTCATGTTAGAGGTGCACATAAACACAGGAAAATCCTGCAGTGTAGATCAGGTAGAAGCAGATTAATCGTTAATAAGATGGTGAGGTTTTAATTCTTTCCTCCCGATAGTTCATGTACATATGAGAGCTTAATAACTGATGTACCATCTGAAGAATATCATCACATATTCATATCGAAACCATAGCTGCCTTTTCATAGAATACACTGCAAGAAGTTTCCACGTCTGAGTCTTAAGGTTTCATGTTCAAGGACTCAGGAGCCAGTGAAACACATGTAACTGTAAGTTAGTTCTGCTTCAGGCACCACTGCAAAGTAGTAGTACTCTTTTGCGTTGCAACAATTCATCTTCCTTCAGTAAATCATTCCGGGCTTGTTCAGAAGAAATGCTGGACTCAGCCAGCAGGCAGCAGCAAAAGGGAAAACTTCTTTGAATTTTTTCCTCCTCTTTTCAGTTTTAAAAATCTTATTGGCATATTTCAAATCATAGTTTTTTACCTGGAAATTTCTGCCTCGATGGAAACGTATATCAATAGAAAAAACTGGATAGTCACCAACATAACATGCAAATCGATTTCTTATGGTAGATCTTTACAGGATCAACATACTTGCAATGGCATAAGGCAGAAATGAAATGAGGTGTACTCTCCATCCCCCCAGCAGAAGCAACTTTGTCTCAAAGCAAGGATATGACCAACTGCTAACTGGCACAAAGACAATCAAATGAGACAACATAGCATCTTTCTAGATAAAAAGCAGCCATTTATTAGTAGTAGGGCAATTTCCAGAGTACACATAAAACAAGCATTGACTCAGCAATTAAGTATCAATAATTTTGCCACCACCTGATATTAAGGATCACACAGATATTTCTGATTATTTCGCCACCACCTGATACAACTGGAAGGGTGGAAATGCAGAAAAGAGAAGGGTGGACTCCTGCTGGAGTTTCACCATTGCCGTTTTGTGACTTGCCGGTTTGGTGCGTACCTCAGCCGACCACCTAGGAGGCCGGAAAGGCACCATGGAGTTGAAGAGCTTCTTGAACTGGAGCTTAGCCATTGCTCTTCATCCTCCTCCTCCTGCTGCTCTCAAGAACCATGCGCATGTTCAAGCCATTCATCTTCCATGGTTAGTAGTGAGTACAAACAAGACGAGGGGGAAAGCTACTTTATACCTTGACGAGGTTGCTGATGTCTGCAGGTACTTCTCCAGAGAAATCTATTGCAAAGAACCCAGAATCTGCATGGTAGCATTTTAAATTGGACAGCGCAGCATGCTTAGTGGAGAAAGGACGATGAAAGTAAAAACTGTGCCAAGTGCTCATTTGCTGGACTTCACACTGAGGTTGTTCTTCCCTCATCATGTCAATTCTAACTATATTCCTTCTCTAGAGAAATTCTCATTCCACTTACAAACCCAATACTATCCAGAGTATTTTATTTAACAGAACAATTATAGACCTATATTATATAACAAGAAGATGTACAAAGATCCAGTTCCAGTTCCCAGGGAATATATACTTGTAAATTGTTTTTTTTCCTGAAAAACCTATATACTTCTAAAATCTGTGCATCTCTTTTGCAGTGTGCACACTTCATTTAACTATATTTGCCTTGATTTTCACTATTATTTCATTGACATTTAATGAACAACCTATATCTGTGTTTCTAATAAAAGAAAGAAAATTCTGTAGAACTGTAGATACAGCAAGTTAATCACCAACCTTGTGCTTAAGCCCTCACCAACAAAACGAACTTCAAAAACTCATGATGTGTGACTGAATCTACTATCAGCAAGAGAGGAGGCAAAAAAGAAAGGCACCCATGACAAAAAGCTGAAGGAGCACTCTCCACCTTTAGAGCTATGCCTTTAAGAGTGTGGAGTTAGAACAATGTGACAATCCTGTTTAGCCACTAACTCATGTTTATCCAAAGCATCACACTTCCAAATCCTGGATGACAAAGTCAGAAGTCCCTCCCTCTAAATAAATCAGCTTCCATAACATGCACTTAAATTCGACAAGATCTCAGTTTCATGTACGACTAGAGCTCTTGAGCCCAACTGAGGCATCCTTAATATGCATAACTAAACAAAACAGAAAAAGAACTAACTGTATTTTAGGATGGAATTTTCCACTTGTACAGGGAGGAAATCACTAGCACCGGTTGTGGGGTTCCACCGCTTCACCGAAGTGGGATTTAGTCGCTGGGCACAAACAAGTTGAACACTCCTATGAAAATTTCTGAACTTTTGACTCTTTTTTTAATAGGTGGCTGACATGGAGATAGTGAATACCCTCTCAGAAATGCACCCGATCAGTAACATCATATACCAGTCAAGGTTCAAGGTCCTGCCAATACCAATTGGTTGGGTACCATTGGTCATAATATGCCATCCCCCGTCAATTTTGTGAAGAACAAGCAATATCAAGAATCACATATTCTATCTAGTTTTGTTAGAAACCAATGAAAACTGGATGGTTCAGCCACTTTGTGCCTGAATAGTTGGCTATCAAGTAGCAGCTTATTAGAACTGTATCCTAGCCAATAGAGGATCAATTGTTTTCATCGACCAGACATAACATGCACTGGCCATTGAGCAGTAACAAATCTGGAGCTGGCTTTAGATACATTAGGAGAGCACATTATCCCAGAATCATTCTTGACCAAGCAGGGACCATGTTTGACTACCTACATTTGCCCACCTCTGAAAGTTTTTTTTTTCTCAAAAAAAAAAAGGAACAGGATTATAACTTGGTTTGCATGTGTTCGGTAATTATTTTGGTTGATTGAGAACTAGTGCCAACTTATTAACAGGAGCACCTTACTTGCATCTGCAGCATGATCTAGATGCCTATGGTGCTATGTTTCTTTATGTATGATATAATATCTAGCCATGAGCCATCAATTCTGTTGTTTATGTTCACAACTTATAGTAGCAACCAACAATGAGTCACTTTGTAGCAAACAGAAACTAAAAGGAAAACAGTGAACCACAAGTGTCATAATGCTTCAAAAAGGAGTCTTAAAAGCATTCTATATAGATCTCAAACAGAATGTCAAGGTCAAAACACAGTATTTTAGCAAAAGGTCAAGCATTATTCATGTAAGAAGTAACATTGCCCCAAAGGGAATAACACAGAAAGATCCATTCCCTACATGTCACGATATAAGGCAAGTAATTTTCAGCTGTGCTTCGAATATTACGTGAATGCAACTTTAATGGCATTTCCTATCTTCTGCCCTCATTTACCTTCCGCACCTTCAAAATTTATAGCTGATTGCGTTCGAATCAGCTATACTGTCAATCAATTCAATGGTGAATGATCTGTCAATGCCAAAGATAGGTGGGATCAAACAAGATATCATATTTCAGGGTTTAAGTAGTAACCTCTCTTAACCCTTAGCTTTTGGGTCACTAAAGCTAAATTCTGATAAATAAGCATATCAGTAGGTACAAGATACATGAAAATATGTTCGAGAAAAAAAAAAGATATACGAAAAACATCACTGCGCAGCTTTAAGCAACAGTGGAATGCCTTATGTTAAGTTGCTATCCCTCTTCAAGTTTCCTTGTCTAATCCAGTGGGATGGATTCAATAAATTTCTTTAAAGCTTGGCAAATATTAGTTATCAGATCCACTGCACATTCCAGCTAAGAAAGCTAACCTTAGCAGAAAGATTAAATCAGCGCGCAGAATAAGTCATTATAATACAAACAGTAAAGTTCCCAATGGTAATTAAACAGACCCCTCACCAATCACCAGCAATAAAGTGAATCACATAAGCCAATCAGATTCATAACCTAAACCAAGTCTCATGTTCCATATTTAATCAAGCAACACATTAAACCTTCTGTTTTTTTTTCCTCGAAAGCTCTGTTTTTTTTTTTCTCATTATGTTTGTGGGACAATGCACAGCAAATAGTATATTGGCAATATTGAAATAGAAGGACACTGTATAGACAGCACAATGGTTATTCATAGTCTTCAACTATTGTACCCCGTAGTTTGTTTCTTTCAAACTAAAGAAAAATGCTGTACTTATGAAATATCAAGTAGGGTTAGTGTGACAATCAAAGCATAGAAAGCATGCCTTTACAGATAATCAAAGAGGACGGAACAATGCAGTCCACACCACAAGCATGGAAAATTAATGGTAACCTACAAAGAATGCACTTTTGGTGTTTATTGAGTGGATATGCACCCATGTAGTCATCTTACATGAGTGCATTGCGGTTAGCAGTATCAGATAAGGAGAAACAGTATATATATCGTCTTGTGTCTCTTCCACAGGCATGTACTTCTATGATAATCGATAAATGATTCAATGTTAATAAATTTAGAGTCAACGCAAAAAATGAAAAGAATGCCTACCTTCAAACACATCTTCAAACTTATCTATAACAAGATCATATTCGATGCCATAATCGACCCATATCGTCCATGTTTTCACCACAAATCCAAACAAAGATAATATCAAAACAGGTTCCTAAAACAAAATAGACCAGTACCTGGAGAGTGCCAATCAGCTCTCTTAGAAAAGAAAGATCTGAGATTTTTCAAAGAAGTAACACTACTAAAGAGTTTGAATCTAAATGTATGTCTACTGGAAACTAGTAAGATCCACTACAAACCCCAATAAATGAACTTATTTGTTATTTTTCTTTTGGCACAAAGATCAAACAACTCAAATTTCATAAATAGAAATTTGAAATTTAAGCCTTTGGTGTATTGCCATTTATACCAATAAAAAGGTTACTCCCTCCATCCCAAAATACAACAACTTCTAGCATTCAAAATTTGTCCCAAAATATAACAACTTCTCCACCTACATTCTCTTTTCCACTAATCACAATCTTCCAGCATTCAAATTCTCCACATACTTTCTCCTCTCAACCAATCACAACCTTCTGACATTTAATTCCACCTACTTCCTTGATATTTGTGTCCAACCCTATAAATTCTTATATTCTGGGATGGATGTAGTATTTATGAAGGCACCAACTTTAAAGGATAAAATTTGGATTATATTAGCTGTTACTAAAAACATGATTGAAAGGCAAAATTCAAATTATCAAACAAGCTTACATAATACAGTAATTTACAGACAGAAGTGTGATCAGTCAAAATTCAAAAAGCTAAGGAAGATCCACACTGAGGCAATTTTGTGATGTAAAGATTGTTGTTAAAGCGTCAATATAATCTACAAAATGGAGTACTTCAAATAGAATCAACAGGAAACATCTTTGAGGACCATACAAATATATAGTTTTGCAACGGGAAAGCTGGCACCACACAAATATATGTGAATGACAAGCTATGGAACAAACATGATTCTACCATAAGCTCATGTCTTTAAATAAATCGGCACAACTTTGAGGAGCTACCTGGAAACAAGTCCACATAGTGATACTTGAACTGAGCGCAATGGCACTTTCACTCTTAAAGATTGCCTAGGTTCTCCGGTTGCCACACACAGAGGAGTCGATCATAAAATGAACAGGTAGCAACAACTGAACAATTCTTGTTCTGTTCTGCACCTTCACTTCTCTGCCAATCCACACCATATGCTAAGGACTCATGCTTGCAATATGTTTCCACTACTGCAGCATCCCCGGTACCTACTTTAACAATGGCAAACCCATTGTGCATGCATGCAGCCAAGACGACATCTGCAATAAGAGGATGATATTTAATCCTCCATACACCACCCCCTAAATTTAGGGACTTCACATTAACGGGTTTCACCATTGATCTTATGTCCCAAACTCTGAGAAATTCATCATAGCTTCCAGTAAGTAGAATGTTCCCCTCTAGTGGATTCTGAGCAATGCAACAGACACCCATATTATGCGACTTTTTGTTCTGAAACACAGCGTTTGATGGGTTCTGTCGCAAGTCCCAGCAGCTGAAGGAGCAGTCGTCTGATCCGCTGTATAACAAGTGTGGATTTGCACGATCAAAATAGCAAGTCCACACTTCATACTGATGAGCAGTCCACTGTTCTGACACCTCCAAGCGGTCCTCCCTCATGGAAACCACAGACAGGGAACCATCCGATAATCCAACAGAAAGTGCCTCGGCAGTTTGGTTCCAGTCCACAAACAAGCACATCGAAGAAGAAATGTCTCCAGAACAGACATCCCTGAGAACAGCACCTGCATAATTCGGTCACAGAAAGCACTTGAATTCAGCCTCAACATGTAAGAAATACATGGTAGACTACAAATATGACAAATACTGAGGTGTTTACAAATAGCTACACAAGCTCCCCTGCTTCCAGTACAGAATCAACTAGACTATCGTGGCAAGTTAACTAAAAAATCAAGACCAAATTTGATCCAGAAATGCAAGAATACGAATTGACTTAGAACATCATTCAGCAGCATATTGCCTTATTCTCAAAAGAAGATGACAGACACGGATCACCTCCAGAAGGCCAGAACATTGCAGAGTTGAAGCAACTTCTTGTTAATCCAGATTAACCATTGGGAACATATCCACTCAATCCATGAGAGTAAGAAACCCATTTCACCCAAAAAAAAAAAAAAACATAGCCCCTGAACTCCTAAATACTTCTGCAAGCATCAGGCAACATTCACATGGATGATAGAACGCTTTCAGAATCCTAAGAACTTGAATTTGCCTTTGGCATCAGTAGCAGTGCATCACTATGTTCAGTAAATAATTCATGGAAGCTTAGTAAGTGGATAGTGATCCAATTTTGACACAGCAGACAACTTATTTGATTCTATGGTAATGCAAATGCAGGAACAAACAGCACCTTTGTCCGATCCGTCCTCCTGCTCCAGGCGCCAGAGCGCGAGGCGGCCGTGGGCGTCGGCCTGCGCGAGCAGAGGCGCCACGGGGCTCCACTTCATGTCGAACACCCCGGCGGTCTCCACCGTGTGGAGCAGCCGGAGCCTCCGGGACGCGTCCTCCTCGCCGGCGTCGACGGCGAAGAGCGACACGCTGCCCGCGCGGTCCTGCCGCTCCCCGCCCTGCTCCTGCAGCGTGTAGGTGGCGGCGGCGAGGACGTGGCGGAAGGGGCGGTGCGGGCAGAACTCCACCGCGTCGGCGTTGCCGCCGAGGTAGCACGACCCCAAATCCATCCCCCTGGAAAAACCCTCGCGTTCCCGCACGACGCGGCTCGCGGCGGCGGCGAGAGTCGAGAGCGCTTTCACTTCCGCGGCGAGGCGGCGGCGGCGGGGGGCAAAATAGTCAAACACTTAGTCCAAACCGGTCACGATATACCTATCCTGACTGGGGACGTGGCGGACACCCATGGCCACCCTAGCCGCCGCGATTTCGGCGGGCCCCGCGGCGCCCGCCCCCGCCGCTCGCCGCCGCCGCCGCGGGTTCGCCGCCGTGAGCTGCGGCTCGTCCTCCGCGGCCGACGAGCGGCAGGCCCTCTTCAGCCGCATCGCCCCCGTCTACGACCATGTCCGTACCTCCCGCTCCTCGCCTTTGCCACCCCCTCCCCTTTCAGCTCTCGCAGGATTTTGAATTCCATTGGAGATATGTATACCACCAGCAGCATTTTACTGAGTCAGTGTTCTTTGTAGCTGAACGACGTGCTCAGCCTCGGACAGCACCGGACATGGAAGCGCATCTGCGTGTCTTGGTCCAGGTACGCCACTAGTGGCAGCATGCATATAGTGATGTGGGTTACAAACACTCTTGTTCTGCAATTGGTTGATGGAAAAGGTTTGAATTATTGTGGTCAGGGCAAGGAGAGGGGATCGTGTTCTTGATCTCTGCTGCGGGAGTGGGGATTTGGCATTCCTTCTGTCTCAGAAGGTTGGCTTGGATGGACAGGTTGGTGTTGGATTTGCTTGGCTGCTTTAGATTTCAGAAGAAGAAAAAAAGGTTCGATTTGAATGTTCTAGCCCAAGCTCTCATATGTTACAGGTGATGGCTGTTGATTTCTCAAGTCAGCAGCTGCAAACTGCTGCTAGCCGTCAGGATCAACGCTGGAAGCCTTGCTACAAGAACATCAAGTGAGCATCCTCAATGTGAGAGTTTGTAGAATAAGAACAACCTGTGATACAGTTTTGTGATTGCTGTTAATGAAGTGGACAGGTCGTGCGTGTGGCTGACAGATGCGTGCTTTGGACCTCTATGGTTGCAGGTGGATCGAAGGTGATGCACTTGATTTGCCTTTCACAGACTGCTACTTCGATGCTGTTACGGTTGGTTATGGGTTACGCAATGTGGTTGACAAACCCAAAGCAATGCAGGAGATATTTAGGGTCCTAAAACCAGGTCTAGTGCAGATTCCAGAGTTTTTTTTCAGGTTGATCATGCTTATACAGTTCAGCAGAAATTTTCATGATTGGGTTACGCTGGGCTGCAGGATCAAGAGCATCTATTCTAGATTTTAATAAGAGCTCATCACTTTTCACAACGTCATTGCAGGTAAAATATCAGACCATCTATAGTACACGCGAGTTTGGCTTGTGTTTGAGATGATGAGATCAATGAGAAAGATAACTTACTGATTATTGCACTATGACAATGTAGCAACATCACAGATGGGTCATGTGTTGACTTCCAGTGTCAAAGATTTTGGGCTGGTCCTATAATTCCCTAACCAAATTGATGTTTTCCCTTGGACAGAGTTGGGTGATTGATAACGTTGTGGTTCCTTTAGCTAGTGGCTATGGACTCACTGAAGAATACAAGTACCTGAAAAGTTCAATATTACACTATCTAACAGGTTTGCATTTACATTTCCTTTGTGACAAAATTCTCTTGAAGAACAAGACAGTCACATGTTTTACCATTTTTTAAGCAATACTCGAGTAAAACAAAAAAATGTTATAGCTTTAAAAAAAAAGTAATGACACATACATTTGTCATTCTGATAGTAGCACTACTTCAACACACTTCTCAATTAGTCCTGATGGAGTACAGTAGGAATCCTTTTTTCTTTGCTCACAAGGCCACGAATCTAAAGATTCAAATCATTTTTATATTAGAACTGCATTCTTATATTCCAAACAGTCCACTGGTTAATGCCCTTTCATCAGCGACCAAAGTTATCTCTCATGTATTTACTTTAATTTATTTGTGCTGGTTGACGTCCTTTGTAGGAAAAGAGCTGGAGGAGTTAGCTAAAGAAGCTGGCTTTTCTGCAGCCAAGCATTATGAACTTGGTGGAGGTCTCATGGGAGACTTAGTTGCAACTCGCTGAGTAGAATGGTTGTGAAGAACCTGATCTGTACAACTTACCTGAATTTTGTAGCTGATTCATTCCTTTTCCCTCTACATCATCTGATAGTTATGTTCCGCTGATCCAACAGGGATCATGCATCAAAAACTCAAAACTTTCGTGATGTATAACCACCTGAAAAAATATATAACCTGCAATTCATGATAGTGCAGGAGCGGTTCGATCAAAATCAGACGATTGAGATGAAATCCGGTACCGTGCATACCAGCGACCTGGCAACATTTGAGCTATCTGACTGGAAATCAGCCAGTTCAATCAACGATCCGGTTATCGGAGGCATGAAAGCAGGTGAGAATCTCAAGCCCTCAACCCAAAGGATCTCCATATTGTAAAAACGGGATTGTAAAACATAGGAATAGGAAAATCGTAGGAATATTATAGGAATGCATGTGTAAAACAGAGGATTGAAAAACACAGAAATTCTGTAGATAGGATTGGTAAATATGTGTTCGGATAGGCAGAGGAAAAACATAGGAAATGGAAAAAATGATGTAGGAGTGGATGGAAATTTTCCTCTGTTTCTCTATTGATTCCACAGGAAAGGAATTTTTCCTCCGGTTTTCCTTTGGGCCGATTCCTATGAACCGAATGACAGCAAAGGAAATATTTCCTATCTACAGTATTCCCTTGAAAATCCCTCAATCCGAATAGTGTGCAATGCCCCGAGTTCAGAATCCTCTGTCTGATGATTAATCGGCCCCCATTGGCGACAGACCAGATGTACACTCGTATTTATGGGCAGAGTTTTTAATCGCTCGTCAGACTCCTTTACCCACTTCGCCGCACAATGGGACAAGTATTCTGTAGGGTCGTTATAACTGAGCTCAACGAACCAGCCACCAAAATGTTCGCAATATAAATTCTAGCAACGAAGTTTTACTGAGCTATTACAAACAAATTCTCCACCTGATAACCGAGGAGAAAACACATATCTTAAACCCCTACTATCCAATAAGTACCCTTGCAACATTAACAAAACACAACCCACTGTAGGCTCTTAATTCACCCATTACTTACTTACTTCCACCCCTAAACCAGATTCACCATCACTTTCACCTAAACCAGAAAAAATTAAAGAAGGTAGAGAGAAAACTTCAAAACTTGAACCAGCACTATTAAGCACATACAGCCAGCCACACATTGTAATGTAGTAGTAAATATGATGTACTCTCTGGGCAAAGTAGAGTGTCCTGTGAATGCCTGATGAGATCGATCAATTCCTCCTCTCGTCCATTGCGAGGATGGTGCTGAGGTTCATGGGGCTGATGTGGTCGGCGGAGCCGTGCATGATCTGCGCGACGATGAGCCGGTTCGCCCGCTCCGTCGGGTGGAACGCGTCCCAGTACGCGTACACGTCCCGGTTCGCGCACACGTTGGACGCCGGCGTGCACAGCCCGATCCCGTTGTACGGCCCCTGCCCGCAGCACGCCACCTTCGCCGTCACAAACCCTGCAAACCACACAAACACATCAAATCATCTACATTGACCGAAACAATCTCACGTGCATCTTCCGTCAAAAAAACCCAACTCCTAAAAGCGATCTATCCATATTCATCTCTGAAAGTTGGTTCTTGGTTGGTACTCCCTCCGTCCCAAAATATAACTATTTTTAGTATAGTGATAGGTTAAACATTTTTTACTTTGACTATGAATAGCAATTTTTTTTAAAAAAAATCAATCATGAAAAATTGATGTTACCAAATTTATCATTAAACAAACTTATCATAATATGCAACTCTTTATATTTTAAATATTTTACTTGTATAGATATTGTTAGTAAAAGTAGCATAGCGATGACTGTGTTAGAGTAAAAAAAATACTTATAATTTAGGACGGAGCGAGTAATTGGTTACCGTAATCCTGGGGGTTGAACATGAAGTCGAAGCTGATCTTGTTGGTGTTGGCGGCGATGAAGACGTGGCCGCCGAGCTCGGTGTTGAGCTCGGAGAGCATGCGCTCCAGCTGCGGGTTGAAGAGGTCGGCGGCGCGCGTCAGGTCGGTGGCGCACTCGCCGTCGATGCTGTGCATAGCCAGCTCCGCCGGCACGCACCCGATCATCCCGGTGCCCGTCACGATCACCCGACGCGGACCCAGATCGTGCAGCCTCTGCACGCACCACCATATACACAGACGCAGTCATGTCATTTTCCCTTTCAAGACGAAGGACGCAAATACAATTTGCATGTGTACACGAAGCTGCGAGCACTGCACGTCTGCACGAGTGACAACTGGCACTGTCGTTGCATGTGGCATGAGTAAATTTTGGCACGATGGCCTCGCGGGTACACGAGTGATGAGTAAATGCGATGACACAACAAGCCCCCTCTACGATGACTGCATCCTGTTTTTTTTTTTACAGAGTTAATTGTCCTACTTGGCATATTCATTGCCTCTGCAGAGTGAAGGTGTGGTAGGTGACACAGCATGCATACATCCACCCGAACGGCGACGAGGAGGAACAGTCGGTCAGACAGAGTACTGTCACCGACTCACCGTACGGTAAAACTTGGGTGCTAGATGTACTGCTACCTCTTGAAATTATTTGGTGGGAAGCTGATCTAGGAGTAGTAAATGTTTAGGCCTATTGGCATTGGACCCCATAGATCATAGTAATAAGCTATTCATAAATCATAACTCAAGAGTGTGAAGGAATGTGTAGATCTGATACAGTGACTTGCCCATTTTCATTTACTGGCTTACTGCTCCTTGTAATGAAAATCTTGTACTTCTGATAATGCAAGGCGTGAAGCCTTTTCGCATTACACTGTACTTATATTGCTTGTCAGACATGTTAATTGCTTGTTGCAGTTCGAGATCTTAATTTAATGATGCTAAAGTTAGCATAATGTCCTAACTGGAAGTATATTTTTACAGGTATTTTAAATAGTCTCTACAATCAATCTATACCGTTCATATTTTCTAATCTAACGATCATACTATATATTTACGATGTGCCTTAACTACTAGTAGAACAGTAAATCATAAATTAACGGTTGACGATGATACAGGTATTAGTGTACTACATTACCAGACCACCCATACTTCTCTTTTCTTCCTTTGCAGTGGACAGGAGGATGAAGATGGGGGCTTACTGACACTGACTGCAAATAGTGTGAGATGAACTGCATAATGTATTCGGCTTATTGTTTTCAACAGGAACTTTCTCAGATTGATCAGAAAAAACTACAGGTCATGTCATTGACAACATATTACCCAAAAGAGACTCCACACCAGGATATGTTCACTCTGCAGGCTGCAGCCTGCCCTTTCTATCTATTGTTTGCAGTGCCAACAGTTAACATGCAGCATTGTTTTCTACTACTGCTTTTATGCAAGTGAGTTATGCTCATCTGCTTCGGCTGAGTCTCTACTGAAATGCTAATCGTAAATTTGCCAAATTCTACCTTTGGTGATAACACGGAAGTTAATTGAGGCTACTTATTATTCTCTAGAGCAAGAAGAAACTTGGAATCGATGAGATGAGACTAACCGTGAGGATCTTCCTGTACTCGGAGATGAGGTAGGGGACGTAATCCTGGATGGCGAACTGTCGGGACCTGACGGAGAATGGCACCAGGTAGTAGTTGTTGACGAAGTCGTTGCCGCCGAGCGTGATGAGCACGAGGGACTGCTGCACCACCTGCCTCGCCGCGTCCTCGCCGACGAACGCCGCCAGATTCCGCTGGTAGTTCTCGAAGTTGTCCAGCTGCTGCCCGATCCTAATTATGTTCACCTGCACCCACAGCAAAACACAACGTTAATGCGCATTGTTCGTGACGAAAATGGTGGCGGATGCGCGCGCGCGCGGGGGCTTACGAACTGGATGCCGGTGTCGTTGAGGATGCCGACGCCGGCGGAGGCGAAGTTGGCGCCGACGAGCAGGTTCTCGCCTCGGAGGTCGGGGCTCAGGTACGGCAGCGCGGGCTGGGACCCGAGGTACTCACCTGATCAGACAAAAATTCAGTGTCAATATAACAGCTAAACTACTATGTGCATCGTGTTCTAGTACTGTTCTTTGTAAGTGACGGCATTGCTGGAGAAGGAAGCTAGCTAGGGCGTAACTGATGATGTCCGGGATGTTGAGGCCGTTGGAGAACCTCCCCGTGGGCATGTGCGTCGGGAAGTCGATCCCGTACGGCGGCGCGTCCGCGCGCGCCGTCGTCATGAGGTAGTTGTTGTTGCCGTTGTCCACGAGCGAGTCCCCGAACACGAAGAACGCCCTCGGCGCCGCCGCCGCCGGCGTCGCGGCGGCCACGAGCAGCAGCGCCGCCACGAGGAGTCCGACCAAAGACGAAGAAGCGCCCATCGCGCGCGTACGTCGGCGAGACTCGCGACAGCAGCTGAGACTGTACACTTGGAGCTGACTGGCAGTTGGACAGTGGGCGACACGACGGTGGATGTATGGACGGCGAGAGGGTGGCGGCGTTCTCGCTCGCAATATATCTCTCTTATAGAGGGAGGCCGGATTCGCGCGTCGCGTCGCATGTCTCGCGCCACGCCACCTTAAGACGCGCAGTTAAGGCGTGAGCAGTGAGTTAGCGGGGCGCGGGACACGGAAAGCAATTGCGCGCGAGGACCACCACCACACCACACACCCCTCTTCTCTCTCGCGCGCGCCTGACCAAGCACGCAAGCTAGTACTAGTTGTTTTTGCTGCTGCACGCCGCAGATGCAGGGTGGTTGGATGCTAAATGCGGCGCTCGCGTTGCGTCCCAGTGTACGCGTCTCGCCTCGTAGGCCACTTGGCTGGCCCTGCGGCCCTGCGCTGCCCTGCCTTGCCGTGCCTCGGATCATGTGCATGCACAAGAAAGAGAAGAGAAGGAGATCGATCGAAGGGGAAAAAAACGCTGCGAGCTCGCTGTTGCTACCTACCACCAGAATTGCATTGCTCCCCAGACTTGAAAGATAGTGAACCCGGCAGTACAGGAACTGAATCCTCTTCCGGCCGG
This sequence comes from Oryza meridionalis, assembly GCA_000338895.3. NCBI lineage: Eukaryota > Viridiplantae > Streptophyta > Magnoliopsida > Poales > Poaceae > Oryza > Oryza meridionalis. The sequence goes on along the minus strand of CM002527.2, from coordinate 24,754,798 downwards.
GATGCATTGTGCGTGTATAGTCATCGTCAATTATTCAGTTCGTTCCAGATGGAGCAGGAGGGCATGCACAGCTGTGCGTCTTAATTTGTTTCTCATTGAATTCGCCTTTTTGGTGGTGTCTCTATAGGAGGAGAAGATGTGTTTTTGCAATCACGAGTGAGAGCGACGCGTGTTAGGATGGAGATTAAGTGTCATCTGGATTAATTGGTATACATCGATCGATGAGCGATCATTGATGGTTGGTCTCACGATTAATGCGGTTGATCCTCTGCTGTTCCTGAAAGTAGCACAGTGTGGGACATGGAGCACGGACATCTTAACGAAGAATCCAATAAGAGAAAATCCGTAGCTGAAACTAAGTTAATTAACTCCCGCTCAATTCAAATCGGGTACGAGAAGCAGCACAGTGACAAGATTTAAACCTCAAAATCGGTCGTCTTCCTTTAATTTGGGATGTGTGATAAACAACAATAATTTGATTCTGCTACTCAAGGCAAGCTAATTTGATTTTCCAACAAACGTACTACTAATTCAGACAGCGCGCTAGCTCCTCTTTCCGCTTTCTAGACAGAGTTTTGAAGCGAGCTCTCTCACGGACAAAAGCAGCAACCATGCATGGATTCTACACCGAAGATTTCAATACGCCACATTGTTTTTCATCCTCTTGGGCTATCTCAGTCCTCCTAACTAGTAACTACTCGTACCTGCAACTCGTGAGAAGTTGGCGAGTTAATAATGTAATTAAATCCCCTGAACATATACTGCACTTACCTTCCATCAGAAAAACATTGACATGTCATAATTCAGCTGACAGCTGGGATAGATAGATGTACATATATCATATATGTATGGTCCATGCCGAAGGGATTTACCACTTACCTAGCCATTTCATTTGCCTTGCGGCCATGCCCTTACACACTTAATTACCAGTTACCAGTAACGAAACAAATTGACTCTGACAGGTACATGTATACGTATTCCATGTAAATTCAGAGTGACAGTTGTGATGTATAGATGTATACGTATTCCATGTAAATTCAGAGCGACAGCTGCGAGGTATAGTGCACATGGCCGTATACAGTATACACACGGAGGATCATATGTATCGCGGCCGTATACTGCGTCGCACCGTACGTATAGACGGCCAGCTTTTCATTTATTGTACTTGATCCAGTACGTACTCCGTATTGCGCATGCATGCATGCATGCGCGTAGCAGAGGACGCCACGCCATGTGAGATTCATTAAGCGGTGGGGTAGAAATCATCGATTGATCAATCAATGTGTGCCACCACCCATAGCTACCGCCTACTAGTCGCACGCTCGTACGGTGAGCGAGATAAAATCTCGAGGCGTAATTGCGCAGCTGTAAAAAGATTTTCGCCGGCCGGCGATTCGTCCTATGTATGGTACTATATCTTCTGCAAATCGTACAGGGCTTGCAGCGAAGTACGTACTGATCTGCCAGATCGGGCTGTAAGAATGCATTTTTGCATAGAGTACTACGGGTCTGTTTAGTTATAAAGTTTTTTTTTTCTAAACTTTTAACTTTCCATCACGTCAAATCTTTCATACATACACAACTTTTCAGTCACATCGTTTTAATTTCAACCAAACTTTTAAACTTCAGTGTGAATTAAACACAGCCTACGTAGGCCGAGTTTAGTTCCAATTTTTTTTTCAAACTTTCAACTTTTTCATCACATTAAAACTTTCCTACGCACACAAACTTCCAACTTTTCCGTCACATCGTTCCAATTTCAACCAAACTATCAATTTTACCGTGAACTAAACACACCCGTGGTGGTACAGTAAATATTTGCTAATGACGGATTAATTAGGCTTAATAAATTCGTCTCGTAGTTTTCTAACGGAATCTTGTAATTTATTTTATTATTAGTCTATGTTTAATACTTTAGACGTGTGTCGGTATATTCGATGTGATAACTAAACCTAAAAATTTTTCACAACTAAATACTTATATACTACTATGTCGCCAACAGCGAGCAACTCGCGTCGTATGTATATGAGCGTATTCAGTGGCATGCATGTTCCAGTTCTGGTTCTCTCTATACATAGGTGTTCTGAACTTTCATATTCAGCGGTATATATATGTACCAAGGAAAGAAGCAGTTCAGGAATTTAGGAACAACTCGATCGAGCTGTGCGAGTTCCACCAGGAAAGCCACACACACCGAGACATGCATGCACCTAGCTAGCAAGCAGCTTCATGCTCATCTAGACCATGCAGTTAATTGTACAATACTACAGTAAAATTTTGGAGAGGAGGGGGACAGGGTAAAACCGATCGGTCGTTGGCTGATTGGCTCGCTGCTGTTCTAGCTACCATCCGTAAAGGCTAAAGCGAGAGCATTTACTCGTAGCAGCTGGCTCCCGTGGACTGATACACATGTACTTGGTCTGCAGATCGGCTAGCGAATGGTGATCCATCTGCAAGCTACTGACGTACAACTACTCTCCCATCTCGCGAACGCCGAACGACCGGCCACCGAGTAGATCGAGCAGCCGCAGAAGTTCCTGCTGACACTACTCGCGATCGACCGGCTGGTCTCTCTCGAGTCTCGACAATTCACACGACAGGGCAATGCAGGTCGACGAGGCCGGCGTAGCGGCCGTGAAAACTGAAATTACTCGCTGATCGATCGATCTCGCCGGCCGGCCGTACGGAGCGGCGCCCGAAGATTCCAATCTCTTCCGGCCGTCCCGGTGGTCTCGCTGTGCCAGAGTACCTGCTGTAACAACAATGAGTTATAAGAGCAAGTTCAATAGTATAGCCCCCTACTAACTCCAATTTATTTATAACCGGTCTAATAGTCAATTCATACAATAGTTGCTTACTATACTATTAACATATGGTCTCATCTGTCAACCACACACATTGTGTCTTAGAGTCCGTGTTGCAGCTGGCTATAGATTTGTAGCCCGCTACTCTTCTCTCTTTATGTTTATAGCTGACTAATAGCCCACTATTGTACCTGCTCTAAATCATAACGCGCTGTAACACAAACAGTGAGATCAGTTCGTATTAACTGCTCGATCATATCGTGTTCTCGATCCAGATCGGTCCAGCTCCGCTCCTCATTGGATCGAACGAACGACTGGCTGCTAGGCTCTTCATGGTACGCATATACATATATGCATGTGCCGTTTGATGCGAAGCAGTAGAGTGTGTCACTGTGTCGACGCACTGCAGGCACGCACTTGTGTGTTTTAACTATCTATTCTTCTCGATCGGGACCAGCTTTAAAACGACGCTGCAGTGCTTTAACTGTGTGCAGTTAACTGTGTAGATGTGTTCGACATGATGATGTCGCGTTCCGTTTTCTGAACTGAACCTCCTGAGTCCTGAGCAAACACTCGTCGGGAAGATCCAGACTTGCAGAGCTCGACGAACGATCGACGACGACACATGCGTGCGTCTGATTAGGTGACCGTTCGGCTGTGGGCCGTGACGGGACACGCACGCGCTATCTGGGCTGGGCCTTCGGCGTGTACGGACATGCCGAGTTGCTGATGGGCCGTCCTGGTATGGTCCATTTCGGTCCATTAATGGGCTTGACAGGTGATTTCATGGAGGGCCGGACGGAGGCCGCCTGTCTCGCCAAAAACGGCCCAGATGAGCGCCGGTCAGCATCGCAACCATATGACAATCGAGACATACTTCGTGAAATAAACCGATCAAATTCCAAATAAGATTTATTTGTTTTAAGACGGGGGAATATGAGATAGAGATACAGGAGGGATGGGCCCACATATAATTTTAAAAATTTATTCGATAACTAGCTGCCACGTAAACAACCATGTCAGCTAAAATCACTCTCAAAGTAATTTCTTGTGAGTGATAATATACCTAATTTTACAGTTAAGTGATATGAATCATATTCAACCAATATAAGAGGGAGTCAAAATGCTTTCTCAAGTCCATTAGTATGCAGGAAAGTCTATTTTGACTTTCTTATCACCCAATTTTACAGTTGAGTGATATGAATCATATTCAACCAATATAGGAGGGAGTCAAAATGCTTTCTCAAGTCTATTAGTATGCAGGAAAGTCTATTTTGACTTTTTCATCTCGTGCTCCTAATTAAATCACACTCCTCAACCGTAAAAATAGGTATAACACTTTTTTTAAAAAAAACAGGTTCAAATTGAATCCTTCAATGATCTGGGAACTTGTTTTCGCTGACGTAACAGATTGATCATGGTTGTCTCACTGAGTCGGCGAGTAGAGCATATCTGTCGACGACTTCTCCTCGTCTCATCTTCTTCCTTACCTCTATTCTCTCTCTCTCTCTCCCCTTCTCCCTCTCCCTCTCTCTCCCGCTACTACCTCAAGGATGGCGTCGTCCTAAGCCTCGTCGCCCCGTACGTGCTCGGGATCAAGTCGTACATCATGCTTCACGCCGCCGCGGCGGTCGAGCCTGGCTAAGCCCGACGGCCAGCAGCAGCAGGCCCTTCTTTGTCCCCGTCAAGCGATGGCCACGGAATGACGGAAGGACCCCACTTACCTCTGTTGTGAGTGTCGTCTCCTCGCGCGGGGAATCCTCGGCGGCAGCGAGCCTGGGATGTGGCCGCCGCTTCTTCCCCATGACGCGCGGTGCGATGCGTGCAACCGCGCTGTCGCCAACACACGGTTTTGGTTCTGCCCCTTCTGCAGCTCCCTGTCCGGCTGTCCCCGCTATAATGCCAACCAAAGCCACCGGGCAAACTGCGATGGATTTCTCCTCGACACGTCAGAATGGTCTCCTTGCTTTTCTTCGTACTAAGCACTTGGTTGCGTGATGAGTGTTTTGAGTTTAGATGTAAATTAAAACAAGCTCTTTGTAAATTAAGACTGATAAGATGATTGGCAAAACATGTAAATCAACTAATCAAGTGAAGATACCTAGCACCATACAAGAATTTTCTACACTTACCATGACACCCATCATTTACATACAACATAAATAATTATAAAAAAATTAAATAAATTTAGTAACATCGACTGTGATAATATAAGTCTATACATAAACATGCAAGACTAAATTTGATCTACAACTATGTAAACAAAAATAATAAAATCAGACAGTGAATAATACCCGTACAACGCAAATAAAATTGGTTATTTTTATTTCTTAATATGTAGATCTAATTTATACCTGTATATTTATATAGTGTCTTATATTATCATAGTTTATCTTATCAAATTTTATGAAAATTTTATATATCTGTTTAAACTGCATACACCTAGGTGTCATGGCACCGAGTTGTAGAAAATACTTTTCCTAGCATCATATGCTTATGGTGTGCATCATTTTGCATCATATGTTTATGTCAGCTCGATTGTCGCCCTGGACGTAGAGCGCCTGCACATCTATGTCGACGCTTCGCATGTCACCTGATGGGACCCGAGATGCGCGAGGAGGTCTTAGGGCACTCCCAACCCATAGTGTCTATAAGCAGTGTCTATGGTGCCATGTCAATAATACATCACAATAGAAACTACACTCTATAATCCATGGTTTCTTAAAGTGGGTCATTAATAAATACATCATCTCTCTTCTCTACCAATCATATTTATTCTTCATCTATTATGAAGACACTATTCTCTCCCAATGCAAAACTTGATAGTGTCTAGTGCATAGGTTCTCGTGTTGAAGCTGTGTCTTGCATGAGACCCAGTTTCTTCCTCTCTTCGCTCTCTCTCTTAATTAATATAGTGCCACATAAGCTAAAAGTCATATATGACAATGTAGTTAATGCCATAGGCACCATCCTAGGTAGAGGATTGGGACTGCCCTTACAGGAAGCAAACCGGCATATCGCTGAGTTGGTCCTCCTCCACAGCGGCCCTATCGCTGGCTCTGCCGCCTTCATCGACGCTGGTGCACAGGGTCCCAGAATACACATACGATATGTCTTTATGTGGCCACCAGAGGGTAGGGCTCCAGCTCTTCACCATCGTCGCTCTCCTTGCCTGCTCTGTTGCTGCTATTGGAATGTTGGATAGAGGAAGAAGATTGGATGAGAAGGAACCGCTTCCTAAACTATTAAAGGAGTCGATTTACACCAGTTTTACAAAGATGAGGGAGACGTTGTAACCGGTTTTACGGTTGAGCGAAGGGATTCATTCAGCAACAAGAGGTAAAGGAGGCAAAACAGACTTATTCCTTAATATGCGTGCTACATGACTACGTGACGGGGCAATTGGAGACCGAAAAGGAAAAAGTACACCCAAGGTCCCTCAATTTGTCATCGAGTTACAATATCGTCCTCGAACCATAAAACCGGATATGACGCATCCCCCAGCTTACAAAACCAGTGTAAACTAGGTCTCTGGGTGGTTTTGACACTCGTTTTATCCTATTTGGCAGCTGACTCAGCGTGGGACCCACGTGAGCCCCACGCGTCAGCCTCTTCTTCCCTTCCCTCTCCACCACTCTTTCTCTATCTCCTCTCTTTTCCAATCTCCACGGGCGACGCGTGGGGAGCAGCTGCACGGGCGACGGCCGGCGGGCGCAAGCGGCGTGGGGAGGAGCCGCGCGCGGGCAGCAGGCGGCGGGCGACGGCCTGCGGGGAAGGAGCTGGGTGGCGGTGCACGAACTCCTCACCGGACGAACGCTAGACCGGCTCCGCCATGTCGGCAGCGAGGAGGTGGCGCGCCTCGTCGGCTCGCTCAGCCGGAGTGCCGCCGACGACGTTTACGCAAATGACCTAAGAATTTGAGATCATTGCCATCTTGTTGTTCTCCTTCAAGCCCTATCAACAAGATTGACACGATTAAGCTCTGGATCGAGATATGATCGATCAAGCAACACCGACGGCTTCTCGTAATTTGATTGATTTATTTCTTCCTTTTCTTCACACGGAGGAAGAGGGTACTCGTTTCCAAGAAAATAAAAACAGGTTTACTTCCCCCTTTTAAGCTTTCAAAAAAGATTAACTAATCTAAAGAAAAACAAAAAAAGAATTCCATTGAATTGTATTTTTATTGATCAATTAGAACTGCCTTCTAGAACGTATAATTGTCTCAAAAGGGCCAATATCCATACACTATTGGTTGCGACATGTTTAAGCATGAAAGATCCGCTGGTTTTTTCCTTTTACTTTTTTTCTTTTACTATAGTCTATTCTCATATTATTTTTCTCTCCCTCCATGGATTTTTTCATTTTGACTTGATTGGAATTAAGTGGATGCAGTGAAAAAAGAAATTGAATTAGACTACTATTTCAATCTAGTAATCTATTCTATGTAGATTCAAGATAATATAATAGAAAGACTCTATTCGACTTTCTGTAATCGAATTCGAGCTTTTTCGAGCTGCTCAATGGTTCCTCTACGCAATTCTTCCGAATTTCGAATAGTACTCAAGATCCTCTGTTTTAGTTTACGACTCCGATCAAGAGCGAGAAGTCTTTCATTTCAGATTGGACTGCTATAGAATCTGGACCCATCGTAGAGACGTTCAAAAGGCTCCTGATGATAAGAATCATACTTTCGCGGAACTCCATGGAGCTATGGGCTTCAACACGGTAGACGTTTTGTTCCGAATTTTTCTGGAGCAAACGAAAAGATTCTGGAGGATCCTCGTGATTAGGTGCTCATTTTCCCCAGATCGTAGCGTTAAGTATTTCTTGGCGAGCTATAAGATGATCAGATTTATAAGTAAGTATCTTTTTAAGTCGGAACCTTAGGTGGTTCTCGGAAGAAGACAGCGAAAGTCGAAACTAAAAGGAACGTATAAACCAATGCTTCCATAGATTCGATCGTGGTTTATTTACAATTATAACTTCCACACCTATTCATTTGTCATTTGGGATCATTTCCCGTATAAAAAAGGAAAAAGAGTCAAAGAAGGGATGGGAGATGTTTCCCATGTCAAATCAAAAAAGAGAGGTGAAAGATACCAAAGCAATGCGGCCTCGGACTGGCTGTCTCCTCGTAGTTGGATCTCCGACTTTTTGGAATGTTCCAAATTCCACTTGAGCATTCAAGTCTGGATCAATACCAGCAAAAACATCTCGGAACAAGGTTCTAGCCCCATGCCAAATGTGTCCGAAAAAGAAGAGCAAAGCAAAGGTAGCATGACCAAAAGTGAACCAACCCCTTGGACTGCTGCGAAAAACACCATCTGATTTCAAAGTAGCCCGATCTAATTCAAAAATTTCCCCTAATTGGGAACGACTCGCATATTTTTTTACAGTAGCAGGATCAGAATAACTTACTCCATTAAGTTCGCCACCATAGAACTCCACCGTTACGTCTACTTGTTCAACACTATATTTGGATTCTGCTCTTCTAAAAGGAACGTCCGCTCTCATAATTCCCTCTTCATCTACCAAAACAACCGGAAATGTTTCAAAAAAAGTAGGCATATGGCGTACAAAAAGTTCGCGCCCTTTTTTATCTCTAAAGATAGGATGTCCTAATCATCCAACAGCTATTCCATCCCCATTGTCCATTGAGCCTACTCTGAATAATCCCCCCTTTGCCTAATTATTACCAATATAATCATAAAAGGCTAATTTTTGGGGAATTTTAGACCAAGCTTCTGATAAACTGAGATTTTCGGCTAACCCATCACTAACTCTTCGATATATTTCTTACTGAAAGTATCCCTGATCCCACTGATAACGAGTAGGCCCAAACAATTCAATTGGGGTAGTTGCTGACCCATACCACATAGTTCCGGCAACTACGAAAGCTGCAAAAAAAAAACAGCAGCGATACTACTGGAAATAACAGTTTCAATATTGCCCATACGTAATCCTTTGTATAGACGTTGAGGTGGACGGACACTAAGATGGAATAGGCCCGCTAATATGCCCAATGTACCCGCAGCAATATGATGAGAAGCTATTCCCCCCGGAACAAAAGGATCAAAATCTTCTGCACCCCACGTTGGATTTACAGCTTGTACTTTTCCAGTTAGCCCATAAGGATCAGAGCATATCCCAGGACCATACAAACCCGTTACATGAAATGCGTCAAAGCCAAAGCAAGCCACCCCTGCAAGAAATAAATGAATTCCAAAGATCTTGGGCAAATCCAAAGAAGGTTTTCCCATCCGCTCATCACAGAATATTTCGAGGTCCCAATATACCCAATGCCAGATAGCTGCCAAGAAACACAAGCCAGAAAACACAATATGCACCCCTGCCACGCCTTCATAATTCCAAATACCCGGATTCGTTACAGTTCCTCCTGAAATACTCCAACCACCCCATGAATTGGTTAGCAGACGGTATCCTACTGCAAGGGTGGTCTAAGAATCCAAAAGAGGTTGCTCAGAAGAGATAGATGTATCCCAACCTCTATTGCTCTCGCGTAAAGCCTTTTTTTTACGCGACAGGAAAAAGTGACTACGAATTCCCCTTTTTGTTTGCGAATCCCTGTTTGTATCCTTTGAGCGCACGCCCATAAGTAGCGATCAAGGAAATCGATCAAACGATCCCAATACCGTGAAAGAGAAACTTCCCAGATCCAGGGAAGCTTATCATAAAGGGCTTCGACAAGGGGTTTTATTCGTTCTTTGAGCAAAAAGATAAAGATCGGATAGATTCGAACCGCAATTGCAAAGGTAATCACTACTATGCCAGCCCAAATCATGATCTTCACCAACTTGGATTTGGTTCTCTCGCGAAAATCGCGAGTTGCGGAGATGAGAACCATGAAAAGCAAGATCCCGAATAAGAAAACAGAAACCGAGGAAACCACAAGAGTGAAGACTAGTAGAGTCTCGTCTTTTGTCATTCTTTGCTCCTTTTTCACTCAATGATTCATTCGAATTTCCCGACCAAAAATTCTATATGTCTATTCATAGGGCCTTGTTGCTAAGTGCTACAAGATCTAGTTCACTGGAACTCGTGGTTATGGACCCGAATCTTTTAGTATGGAATATTGTCTTTTCGAAGTAAAAACCCCCAGTATATGATAGAATGAAAAGGTGCTTTCGTTCTTTTCTTGTGGAATAAGAAGCCCTCGTACCTTAATGAAAGGAAAATAGGGATTTTTCATTAGGTATTTGACCAAATAGGATCGTCCAGTTCCTATAGAACCTATCACTAAAATACCCGATAGGGCTAAGCGGAACGAAAAGGATTTTCCCTGAGATGGTAAATGAAAATAAACAAAAAAATATCGCTAATTCCATCTTCTATACTGAGATATACCATGAGACCTGCAATATGATTCGTGACCTCGCAACGAATCTCTTGACCTAAAAAAAGTGTCCTTTCTCGATACATAACATTGTATAAGTCAACCCAAGTCGCTTCTTCATCTCCAGGAATCCGGTAAGGTACTTTTGGAACACCAATGTGCATATTAGATTAATATTATTAAATTTAAGTAAGAAAACTACACTTTAATATGGAAACGTAAGAATGGAAGAGAAAGAAAGAATCCGCAGTTTCGAGTGCTTGTTCGAGAACTACGATCTTTGGCTCTAGAACTGAACCATTTCCTTGTATCTCAGAAGAACTTCCAGGTTAATAGGGAAGAAGTTTGATCGGAATAAATATAAATTCATTCTTTTTGTTGGATTTCACTCCACCCGCGGTTGGGAACTACTAATTTGTTGGGTCTATAGCGATCTTGGATGGGTTACTAACGAGCTAATTTTCACTTTTTTTGTTTGTAGAGCTCCGCTCTTGCAATTGGGTCGTTGCGATTACGGGTTGGCTGTCTAATTGTCCAGGCGGTAATGGTAGAATCTTGTACCTGAACCGGTGGCTCACTTTTTCTAAGTAATGGGGAAGAGGACTGAAACATGCCACTGAAAGACTCTACTGAGACAAAAAGATGGGCTGTCAAAAAGGTAGAGGAGGTAGGATGGGCAGTTGGTCAGATCTAGTATGGATCGTACATGGACGATAGTTGGAGTCGGCGACTCTCCTAGGCTTCCCTCATCTGGGATCCCTGGGGAAGAGGATCAAGTTGGCCCTTGCGAATAGCTTGATGCACTATCTCCCTTCAACCCTTTGAGCGAAATGTGGCAAAAGGAACATAGTTGAGGTTGAATCTAAAGGATCTACTGCAGGATAAATCCCTTTGGAAGCTAATCCTCTGGAAAGTACGGTAGTAGCATCCAAATGTGCAAATGTTGTAACAGGAGCAGGGTCGGTCAAATCGTCCGCAGGTACATAAACCGTCTTCGTATCCGAGAATCAACAAATTCTACTCCGCATTTTTGGCAAAATCTTTCGTCTTCGTTTTCAGCTCCGCTCGCTCGAGAATTTCCACAAGCACAAATTTTGCTTTTTATGGGTCCAAAGATTCTTACGCAAAACAATCCATCTTTTTCTGATTTATCGGTTTTATAATGAAAAGTGGAGGGCCTTGTGACTTCGCCAACGACTTCCCCATTAGGTAGTGTTTTGTTAGCCCAAGCCTTTATTTGTTGAGGGGAAACGAAACTCCAGTGCATTTCCCCATCTGATTCGGAATAAATATGTTTTTGTACCTTTTCTTTAAAATGCAAAGCGGACGTTCCGGCACGAATCTCCACAATTGCTTGTTCGGATTCTACATATTGATCATTTAACTAGCTGACGATCAGAGTCAAATGCTCACATCTCATAAGCTTCAATCCACGTGGACGAATCAATCCATTAAACTTGTACGCATGCACATCACGCACGAACACCACAAGAGGACACGAAGCTTCACCTGCAAATCTCTCTATAAATACATGGCAAAACCATCAACCTAGCTAGCACACAGCAACTTACACATGGGACTCGTGCACGCACTCCTCCCCTTTGCAGGAGCAGCATTGCTGCTCCTCGCTACGCCGCCGCCAGCGACGGCCGACGACGCGGGCCTCGCCGTTTACTGGGGCCGCCACAAGGAGGAAGGCTCCCTGAGACAGGCCTGCGACACCAGCCACTACACCACCGTCATCATCACCTTCTACAACGTCTTCGGCTACGGCCGCTACTCGCTCGACATCTCCAGCCACCCGCTCGCCGCCATCGGCGCCGACATCAAGCACTGCCAGTCCAGGGGCATCACCGTGCTCCTCTCCATCGGCGGCCAGGGCGGCGGCTACTCCCTCCCCACCAACGCCTCCGCCGCCGACGTCGCCGACAACCTCTGGAACGCCTACCTAGGCGGCCACCGCGCCGGCGTGCACCGCCCCTTCGGCGACGACGCGGCGGTGGACGGCATCGACTTCTTCATCGACCACGGCGGCGCCGACCACTACGATGACCTCGCCCGGCTGCTCAACAGCTACAACAAGTACTACGACGACCACGCTCCGCATCTCCTCCGTGTCATTGTCATCGCCGGCCCATCACCACGTGAGAGACGATGTCGCTGGTGAGGTCCATCAGCGCGGCGTCGACGTCGACGTGCTCGCCGTCGGCGGCACTCCGGCTAAGCGAGCCGACGAGGCGCGCCACCTCCTCGCGGCCGACGTGGCGGATCCTGTCTAGCGTTCGTCTGGTGAGGAGCTCGTGCACCGCCGCCCAGCTCCTCCCCCGCCGGCCGTCGCCTGCCCGCCCAGCCTCCGCCGCCCGCCGCCTGCCGCCTGCCGCCCGCCGCCTGCCGCCCGCGCGCGGCTCCTCCCCGCGCCGCCTGCGCCCGCCGGCCGCCGCCCGTGCAGCTGCTCCCCACGCGCCGCCCATAGAGATTGGAAAAGAGAGGAGAGGAAGAGAGGTGGAGAGGGGAGGGAAGAAGATGCTGACGCGTGGGGCCCACGTGGGTCCCACGCTGAGTCAGCTGCCACATAGGATAAAACAGGAGTCAAAACCGTTCAGGGACCTAGTTTGCACTGATTTTGTTGGTGATGCGTCATATCCGGTTTTAGAACAATATTGTAACTCGATGACAAGTTAAGGGACCTTGGGTGTACTTTTTCCGGCCGAAAACGAACACGAGGCAGCCAGCTCAGGCTCGGCATGTCTCGCCAAAACGACCCACGTAAACCTTTAGGCCGAATTTCGTGGTGGTCGAAATTGAGACACAACTTTGTGCCTCCGTGAAATTGGACTATTAAACAGCCTTTAAGCCCAACAATGCCCATTAAAATCAGAGGTCCATTTATTCGTGGGCCAAAATAAGGCCCAAATCGCTGCAAAATAGCTGCTGATGGGCCGTTCCAATTTCCTTTGGTCAATTGATCGATTTGAGTTGAGTCCACCGAGAGCTAACAATGTTTACGTCACATTAGCTTTCTTCGGTAATCTTAATCCAACATCTTCAGTTTCTAATACTAATCGACTTCTTATGATTGGGTTCATGCTGTTCACTACTTGTCCATCGAAACAGCCCGGGCTTTCAGTTGTAGCCATGAAAATGTGCTGGTCTCAACCTTTTTACTACTACTTCATGAGTATGAGATGAGGTAAATGATTGGAGTTGAAGACCCAAGCCTAGAAAGAGCGTGCGAGAACGGACGATCGCCTTCAGAATTCTGATGCTGCCCGTCCTCTGAGATTTGCCACCCGCTGCACTCTCGCATCTGTCTGTCTCTCCACACGACAGCCCCGTTTGAGCTGTGGAGCTCTTACCCTGGCAATTTCCTATGATTTTTATTTTTTGATAAAGAAAGCCATATTACTGTCTACTACTCCGAGCTGAACCTTTGCAAAAACAGATCACGCCTCGTCTCTTTCCTACTCAGCAGTACTCAACCTTTTCCTTGTGAATCATCAGAGAAAACGCTGCGGCCATAGCCGCAGTGCTGCACCTGCATGCACTGGTCCATCCATACATGGCGGCTGAACACTGAAGTCCAGCCAGCGACGCCGATGCTGAGAGAGTGAGAGCATGTGTGCCTCTCCAGGCTAGTCCAGACTGGTGACCTCGTGGGGTAAAAGCAAGCAGATGGTCAGTAATAAAAGGAGAGATCAAGATTGGATGGATCATGGGTTTCGCGGATGGCGTGCGACAGCACGAGTGCCCCACTGTTTTTTTTGCAAAAGCGAGCCGATAAAAAATGATGGCTTCAGTACGTAATCATTGTCAGTTAAACCATCGAGAGCCAACCTGTACCTGCGATCCCTTGAAGCATTAGTAAGCTACCTTAATTCAGCTCAGGACAATGCAGTGTAAATGTGTAATTAACTGAATTTTCAATAGTGGTGTTTTTAAAGTAGCTTACTGAACTGAGACTGCTGACTTTGCATCAGGGCAACACAAATTTTATTTAGTACTGGATGTTTCAGACTTTCAGGTTTGGATACGTGGAATTAATTTCAGGGTCTCTGATTTGTTTCGGCCTTTCTGGGAAGCGAAGTGATCGAAATGAATGCAGCGTGCGTGTCCGACTGCTTAGCTTAGAGATCAGGATAAGATTAGCTGGGATGTTACATCTCGCCGTAGCTGTTGCTTGCCAGTACTGTAGGCGGGCTCGTCTGCTGAAATAGCTGCATTTTTCGACCTGATTTGGTGATACGTAGTAGTACGTGCTTCCTGCTCCTGTTGAATTCACCAAGAATTCGCGTTAGGTGATTGGTAATAGTACTTTGTTAAACCAAACCAGGGATTGGCGACGAGGCAGCATCATCACGGCAGTACGAACGATTTTGGCACTGTTTGATTGCGACACTCTGTCATGTCTTGTATGCTTAAGAACGGCCAGTTCGGATTGTAGTACCAGTACTCCTGTATCGACGCTTGGGACCAAAAACCTTAGCCACAACAAAACTACGCTTTCAAATAGAGGACACAAATTTTGTTTGCTGCTCAAATTATGGCCAAAATTCGTATCTGCCGCGGATATTTGAGGCAAGCTCGTAGCGGGGCCCACTGCTCATGGAGTCCAGTTCACACCTCAAAGGCTTTGCAACCAAGAGGGGCCTAAAAGCGAGAAGTTACGAAAAACCAGGGGTGGAAATGCACAAAAGCCACCTAAAGCCCCCCTCCAACCACCCTGGCATTCGTGTCTCGCTGCGCTCACACTCCCCTTCTCCTTCCTCCAGATCCGGCCACTCCCCTCCCCTCGACTCGCCTCGCCGCTCGCCTCCGGGCTCGAAACCCTAGGTTTGCTCACTCGGGGGTGTAGTGGGTGGGGGCGGGGGGAAATGGAGGCGGCGCTGGAGGCGGCGCGCGCCAAGGACACGAAGGAGCGGCTGGCCGGGGTGGAGCGGCTGCACGAGGCGCTGGACGCGGCGGCGCGGCAGCGCGGGCTGACGGCGGGGGAGGTGACGGCGCTGGTGGACACCTGCATGGATCTGATACGGGACGCCAACTTCCGGGTCGCGCAGGGCGGCCTGCAGGCGCTCTCCGCCGCCGCCGTCGTCGCCGGGGACCACTTTAAGATCCACCTGAACGCGCTCGTCCCGGCCGCCGTCGAGCGCCTCGGGGACGGCAAGCAGCCCGTCCGCGAGGCCGCCCGGCAGCTCCTCATCACCCTCATGGAGGTCCGCTCCTGTTGCTTGCAATCTCATTGGTTGTTTTTTTTCGTTCTGTTTGGGAGCTGGATGGAGCTGCAAATACGAGTTAGTGTTAGATAAGGAGCAGGCTTGGCATTTCGTAGGCTTGTTTTTGAGTAGTTCGATTCGTTTATTGGGGATGTTGAGCTGCACAGCCGAACTTAAATGAGAAAACTAAAATTGTCCGGCACATTACAATAAATTGATAGGCCCTAATACCAAAATTGATCAAAACACTAAATATGATTTTCAGGGAGCACTTGTTTACCGGGTTTGATGTTAAAATGTGGGATACAAGTGAACTTTGAAACTTCTTCCATGCATGTAGTGGCTTGACCTTTATTCGGAGCAGATGATTTAACTTTCAAATACTCATATTCAAAGATATTTCTTTTGCCCTTTTGTGCTGATATATATATTTTTTGGTGTTATAGTGTAAATATATGATAGCTTTTCTCTTTTACTTGTCAATGTTGATTTATATAATACTAAACGTGCTATCATTTTTAGACCTTTTTTTTTTTACTTTTCTACATTCATCCTATGATTTGAAAGGACCAATCCAAACATGTTTGTCTTATTATCAGGGTTTTGGATTATTGGCAGCTAACCTTTTAATCTATCTGTATCTCAGGTTTCTTCGCCGACAATCATAGTTGAAAGAGCTGGAAGTTTTGCATGGACTCACAAGAGTTGGAGGGTCCGGGAAGAGTTTGTACGTACAGTGGCAACCGCGGTTGGGCTTTTTGCTTCAACCGAGCTCCCATTGCAACGAGTTCTTCTTTCACCTGTAAGTCTAGGCTTCATTTAGTAATTTCTCCTGTGGAGAGCTCCTACTTTATTTCTTTAATAGATGGGCTTGCTAAGACTTTCTGGCTTTCCAGGTCTTGCAATTGATGAATGATTCAAATCAAAGTGTTCGAGATGCTGCTATCTATTGCATTGAGGTCAGCTGACGTCAAACTAAATGATTCAGCTAATGCATTTCATATTTTTCTACTTATATTGCTCTCAGTTTCATGGTTTGTGTTTGACTGCAGGAGATGTACACACATATGGGATCTCAGTTCCATGAAGAGTTGCAGCGCCATAACTTACCTCCGTACATGGTAATACATTTGGTTATCTAGTTATTGTGCCTATTTGTCTTACTACAAGCTCCTTTTACTCACTAGAGTCAGAGGGCAAAAATCCCTCTTCATGGTTATATGATCATCTATTTTATTATTATGCAAACCACACAGTTCATACGTTTTCGTTCGTTTTCC
This sequence comes from Oryza meridionalis, assembly GCA_000338895.3. Taxonomy (NCBI): domain Eukaryota; kingdom Viridiplantae; phylum Streptophyta; class Magnoliopsida; order Poales; family Poaceae; genus Oryza; species Oryza meridionalis. Next base: position 24,738,147 of record CM002527.2, on the reverse strand, counting down.
TTGGCAGTTTTTATGACACTTTTTAATGTGATAGACATAGTACACTGTTATAATGTTTTAATTTTGGAGTAGGAGGCTTGTAGTAGCATTACCATGGATGGTTGAGCTCTTATGGGTCCATGTTTTTGAAGAAATGCGAGGAGTATGTGTAGATTACCCTAATCTGTTTTATTTGATGTCCACAGCTAAGGGAGATAAATTCAAGATTGGAAAGAATAGAACCAAAGGTTCCCACATCTGATGGTAATATCATGCAATATAAGGCTGTCGAATCTAGATCTGTTAGTGTTAATCCGAAAAGAGGCAGTCCAAGGACAAAAAGCACACCACGGGAAAGTACATTATTCGGAGGTAAGTTCTATGTACCAGTGAAATTTGCATGGGCGTTTCGCTATATTTTCATTCAAGCAGGGACAATTTAGGACATTACTGGCACAAGCGATTTCTTGAAGCAAATCTAGGTTGTTCTTAGTCACCAGGAGATGCCCTTCCTGTTCTCTCTCTTTATCTGGATGGACAGTTGTAGATGCTATAAACGCTTTTACCATGCTATGATGGTAAGGTGTAGTCAGTCATCAAGAAGCTGCACAAAACATACTTTTGTTGCTAATTTTATACCCTCACTTAGCAGTTCTGAGCTTTGCCAGCAAAATCAAATTCCAGTTCTTGAGTTACATTTATATTGTGTGTACTGACACTGAAATATAATTGGCTTGAATAGAATGTTTACTTTCAGGGATTATTTGACCAGATATGATTCTTTTTTTTTTCCAGATACATTGGTATGATCTGGCAATACAGCAATGAAATATATTTGTTTAGAAAATAATCTACATGGACAACTGTCTATAATATTATGACATAACCTGTAGCACATCCACAAATTTGAGATCTAGTGGGGCTACTATTTCTATATGCTTATCAGCCATAGGGTACACCGCAGTGCCACATGCTTATTACATGCATACCAGTTCTTATGAAAATGATCTGTAACCTTGATCCCTTTCATATGTTGATGTGCATATATTTTTTGCCGGTTCAAATGCTCTTACATATTTTCTTGGTTTAGTGGAGCACTACTTCTATTTAATGCAATATGGAGGCATGTGGTTGAGCTGTCTTTCCTGAAACTTCTGTCGAGCACTTGAGTATACAATGTACCACAATAAACCAGTATTTTCTTAGAAGTGAATGGTCCTCTGCCAGCAAATATGTTGAAATTTGTATCCAAATTATGATTGATATTTCACACCTGTGATACATATACTATGTTCCTTGTGTACTATACCTTTTTTTTTTCATTTACAGGGGACACGGATATAACAGAAAAACCAGTGGAACCAGTAAGAGTTCACTCAGAGAAAGAATTACTTCGGGAGTTTGAGAAGATTGCAGCTACCCTTGTTCCAGAAAAGGACTGGTCCGTGCGTATTGCTGCCATGCAAAGGATTGAAGCTTTGGTGTATGGAGGTTTGATGCTCTGAATTCACCCATATGCTACTGTCCTTGATTATGTTTTGTGCAAATATGCTCGTTAATGATTACTGTGTGGAGAGACTTCATAGCATGTATTGATTGTACAAATTAGAAACTGTTATTTCTATCCAGAGAGGATACCTCATTGCTAGGATGTAGATGTAAACGTTTTGTCACTGTCCCTTTGTTTGTTGATAACTATGCAACAAACCTAATTGATTTCATGCTCTTGAAATTTTCAGTGAAGTGAAATAAATGGAAATTATGTCTTTAGGAAATCACTGCAACACCCTTCAATAAATTAGCACTATCTAGTGATATTTGTTCAACAAAAGAACTATGGACTTGAAAATCTTGATGATGCAACTGAAATTTGTCACTTTAAGCCTTCATATTGACATGAAAGCTATATCATTATGAACAGATAACCCCTTATTGATTGCTAATATGATTCTGTATGATAATTTAAAATGTTTTTATTTATCTTGTCAGGTGCTATTGATTATCCATCTTTTCTTATGCTCTTGAAGCAGTTGGTTCCACCTCTATCAACTCAGCTGTCTGATCGACGGTCTAGCATTGTAAAACAGGTATGTTGTTCACCCGTCAATTCTTCTGGTAAGTACATACTCCCTCCGTTTCACAATACTTGGCAATTCGACTTGGCATTGTTTTAGTTTGACCACTCCTGTTTTATAAATAAACTTATGATTATTAAAATATATATCATACTAATGAAGTGTGTTACACGGTGAATATAAACATATAAATCCCATTCATCGTAATCAAACGATTTTGAAAACATCATTGGTCAAAGTAAATCAATTGCCAGTCAAAATTGCCAAATATTATAAAAACGAAGGGAGTAGCTGTTTAGTTCCAACAATGTTTCTTCTCTTCCTGCTTTGTTGCCCAAAATGAGCTGCATATTTCACAGGATATTTCCTTACCATCTTCTTTTTATTCACCAGGCATGCCATCTACTCAATGTACTATCCAAAGAACTCCTTGGTGATTTTGAGCCATGTGCTGAACTATTTATTCCGGTATATACAAACAAATTTTCTTTTCTTCCTTATATTGTTTCAATAAAACTAACATATTTGTGAATTTTTCAGATGCTTTTTAAGCTTGTTGTCATAACAGTGCTTGTCATAGCTGAATCAGCCGATACATGCATAAAAACCGTGAGTTATTTTTTAATATATATTTTGTTGCTATCATTCAGTCTCTTGTTGCTGACATGAGGTATATTGCAGATTCTACGGAACTGCAAGGTTTCACGAATTCTTCCTCGCATAGCTGACACAGCAAAGAATGACCGAAGTGCAGTTCTCCGTGCTAGGTATATGTTTGTGTGTGGTTATCTTCCTGCTTCCATGTATATAATGTGCTGAAGCCTTGAAGCTTACGATCTACCGTATTAGGTGCTGCGAGTACGCACTTTTAATACTGGAGTATTGGGCTGATGCCCCGGAGATACAACGTTCAGCTGATTTATACGAAGATCTAATAAAGTGCTGTGTAGCAGATGCGATGAGTGAGGTAGGATCTTTTGCTGAATGCATTCCATGGCTCACCTGTTTTATCTTTGTTTGTATTAAAAGTAATTATTCAATTTTTAATACCACTGCACATAAAAAACAAAACAAAGATAAAGATCCTTGTATAGCGTGTACTCTGCATTTGTTTTTATTTATTTATTTGTTTTTTTTTTTTTGGGGAGGGGGGGTGGGGTGGACATGAGGAATTTTGTTAATTTCTGTTCATAGCTTGAATTTTCTTACAAAAACCAGCAAGTTGATCCTCAGGAACCTGCACAATACATGAGCTGTGGAGTTTCTCTTGCGAAATGACCATTGTGCCCAATTAGATTGCTGTGTTACCCTGCATTGAAAAGCAAAAGATGCCAGAGAAAATATTGTAGGTTACATAGCAAATGGCAGGCCCATGTTCTGCGTCAATATTTATATCTTTGATAAACAATATTATACCTGGATATTGATTAAGGGGGGATTAAATTGTATATCACTGTGCTACTACTAATCGAGCAAGCATCGGTTTTTATGGGCATTATTGTTGTTTCGGCAATACTCATGATGATTACTTTCTGTTATGTCTTTTTACAATTCCACAGGTCCGTGCAACTGCTAGAAGTTGTTATAGACTGTTTGCAAAGACATGGCCTGAGCGTTCACGTCGGCTTTTTATGTCTTTTGATCCTGCTATACAGAGGGTACGGAATTATGCTTATCTTTTGTATATTCACCCCGTTACAACTTCCCTACAAATAAGCACACCCTCACGCTTTAATGTATAACTACAAATGATGCAGACTATAAACGATGAAGATGGGGGCGTGCACAAGCGGTATGCTTCACCCTCTCTTTGTGAGAGGGTTGTGCAGCCTTCTCGTTCTTTATCACATGCAAGTGGTACAAGTGCACTTGGATATGGCACTTCAGCTATTGTTGCTATGGACAAAACTGCTGCTATTTCTTCAGATTCATCCTTTTCATCAAATACTCTTCGTTTGTCACAGTCAAAGACTGTTGGGAGGAGTTCTGAAAGAAGCCTAGAGAGTGTGCTTAACTCAAGCAAAGAAAAGGTTTCTGCCATTGAAAGTTTGCTGAAAGGTGTAAGCATATCAGATAGGCAAAATATCTCAGCAACCCGCTCAACCAGCTTGGATCTTGGTATTCTTTTAACTGCTTAGTTGTCAATTACTGTTAAGTAATAGAAATAGCCTTTTATCATGTATTTCCTGGTCATTGACTGACAATACTATCATCTTAGTTTTCTATGATAAAAAAAATCAGTTTCTTATTTCCTTTTAATCCTAGTGCAGGGGTTGATCCTCCATCGTCTCGTGATCCTCCTGTTCCGCTTGCAGCAACAGCTTCAAATCATCTGTCCTTACAGAATTCAGCACTGCTCGACTCATCTGTTCCTAGCACCACAAATGCTAGTGCACGAAATGGAGGCTCCCGCTTATTGGAGTCAATGACAACCCAGTTGGGCACCAGAGAGCGATCAAGATCACCGTACTTGGGTAATATATCATCTGAGTCCATGACAAGCTTATCACTGCCTTTTCCAAGAAGGTCTTTGGAGAGGCCACAAGAAGGAGGCCGCATGGATGAGGGTAGTGATATCCGGTCAACTAGGAGATTCCCCCAAACTCAAAACTATGTTGACATGTCCTACAGAGATGCCATCCACAGAGATTCACATAATAATCATGTTCCAAATTTCCAGAGACCTCTTCTAAGGAAGCAAGTAATGTCAAGGGCTTCTGCCAGCATCAGGAACAGCTTTGACGATAGCCAAGTACAGTCAGGTGACGTGTCTGGTTATACGGATGCACTGGCTTCACTAAATGATGCTCTTTCTGAGGGTCTCAGCCCTAGTTCGGATTGGGTAGTGAGAGTCTCAGCTTTTGAATTTATTCGGAATCTTCTGCAACAAGGCCAGAGAGGTATTCAGGAAATTACACAGAATTTTGAAAAGGTCATGAAGCTGTTTTTTCGTCATTTGGATGACCCTCATCATAAGGTTGCACAAGCAGCCTTTTCTACTCTTGCAGAACTTATTCCAGCTTGCAAGAAGCCATTTGAGAGTTATGTTGAAAGAATTTTGCCATATGTTTTTTCCCGGCTTATTGATCCAAAAGAATTGGTAAAAAAACCATGCTCGTCAACCTTGGATGTTGTTGGGAGAACATATGCAATTGATATGTTGCTACCTGCCCTAGTGCGCTCACTAGATGAACAGAGGTCCCCAAAGGCAAAGTTGGCTGTTCTTGAGTTCGCAAATAAATCGTTCAGCAAGTACACTGTAGATTCTGAAGGTTATAGTAACAGTGGGTTCCTTAAACTGTGGCTTTCAAAATTGGCACCTTTAGTTCATGAAAAAAATGCAAAACTGAAGGAGGCATCCATTTCTGGTATCATATCTGTTTATTCTCATTTTGATTCAACAGCAGTGCTAAATTTTATTCTAAACTTATCTGTTGAGGAGCAAAACCTCTTGAGGCGTGCACTGAAGCAATACACACCTCGCATTGAAGTTGATTTAGTGAACTACTTACAGAGCAAGAAAGATCGTCCCCGTCCCAAATCTTATGATCAAGCAGATTATGGAACTTCTTCCGAAGATGGTTACGCACTAGCATCAAAGAAAAGCTATCCATTTGGGCGGTATTCCTCTAGTTCCCTTGATGCTGAAGGTGGGAAACGGATGAATTCAGTGCAAGAGTCAACACCGCGTAATGCGCCTATGGCGAGAACTACTTCTGATATGAGCATAGATCATACTAGTCAAAGCATAGAACTGGACACTGGAAGTGAAGTTCTTTTAACTAGAAGTAGAGAATCAAAGAATAATACTAGCTCACTAGTGGAAACTGCTCGTTCTTGGCCAAACTATCCTGAAAAAACTGATGCGCCTTTGGATGATGAAACTGCTATCAGTACTCCTCGCTTAGACTCAAGCCATTGCGCTGCTTCTGATGGGCACAATGCTGTTGGTTCTACTGCTGAAGAAAATGTTCAAGAGGGAGATATTGCTGTGAAACTTAGTTCTATAAAGACTAGCCTACATGCTGACAACGAACTGAGCATACCACAACTTCTTCATCAGGTACCAATGAAAAAGTCTTTTACTGTTTCTGTATCCTTTATTCTGTGCCACTACCTTATGGTTCTGTTGTTTTTTTCTTCTTCGCTAAAATGTGTATCAAGTACAAGTAATAATTTGTTTCTCACCTTTTTAGATAAGCAACGGTACCGAAGTTTCAAGTTTGGAAAAGCGGGAAGCATTACAGCAGTTGGTTAAAGCTTCTGTTGATAATGACATCTCCATTTGGGCAAAGGTTTGCAATCTGATGTTTTTCAATGAATATTCCTCATGTTATTAATCAGTTGCCTTTCTTGCCCTTTTCTTGGCTGTCTGTACTAGACAAACATCTGTTAGAATTTACATGTACCTTTTTTTTCCCATTTCTGAAAAGTAGCTTGGACCTCTGAATGCAATGTTTGCTTGTAAAACTAAAGAGTGCTCTTAGGTGACCATATTTTGTTTATTATAGCCACACTTGTGCTTGGTCAGTTTGTCTGGTTCTGTCCTACATATCTATTTGTCCAATACTCGGACTTAATGTTTGCCAACTATGATTGGTCTTATGCCAAAAGAAGCAAAATTTCCCCATGATAGAAAGAAAGGAACCCATGTTATAGCTTGAAGCTTGGAGACTAACAAATTTTCTTCCTTGTATCTCTATATCAACTTTGGGTAGATCTGAAATTTTTCAATCTATACTATTGCATTCTAATTACAGTCCTTCAATTATACAACAGTATTTCAATCAAATTTTAACGGCTGTGCTTGAGGTGCTGGATGATTCTGATTCATCTACTAGGGAGATTGCTCTGTCTTTAGTTGCCGAGATGCTCAACAATCAGGTATCCAGAATTTTGTGTTGATGAACAGGTTAAGTTAGTTAATTGCTTCATACTTCTAATTACTGATGATTATTGTGCTGTCAGAGTGGTGCTATGGAAGAATCTATTGAAATTGTTCTGGAGAAACTTCTGCATGTTACCAAAGACATGGTGGCAAAGGTATGCATGCCTTTGATATATACATTATAACTCTAGAACTGTTCTCCTTGGCGTCTTCTATGTGTTAAGATTCTTTGTGGCATTGCAGATTTCAAATGAGGCAAACCAGTGCTTAAATGCTCTGTTAGCAAAATATGATCCTTTCAGATGTCTTGCTGTATGTACAAACTACTTCTCTTATGTCTTATGTACCACTGCTACTTCCTGTTCTACTAATTGTAGTTGGCTTTATCTTAATTTTCATGATTTTTTTTCCACTGCAGGTTGTGGTGCCTCTATTGGTCAGTGATGATGAAAAGACACTTGTTGTGTGTATCAACTCCTTGACAAAGGTGTCTCATACCTGCAGTTTTTCCCTGTTTACTGTTTGAGCGTTTCCCATTTAAGTTTGAATGGCACATAATAACAATATAACATATAAACTTCATGGTGCCATGGTTCTTTAGTGAATAAGTTCATATCATATGTTCTTTATATATCTGATCTTTTGTAAATAGCATCAATTGATAATATAATTACTCTCTGCTGAGTTGTCCTATCAGTTATTTTGCTCCACCAAACCTAACGTATTACACATCCTTTGGTTAGATTTCCTGATCTCTTGTGCAAGTGCTTTTTTCTCAGTTCCATGTATATATTATGATTTTTTTGGGGGGGTACTCTGGTAAGTGGTCAGATTGCAACATATCTGAATTGCCTTAGCGTTCAATGTTACAATTTAGTGGGTTGTAGATGCCCCTTTCTTGAATTCTTCAACCTGTTGTTTGAGTTTATACGCCATTCTACTACTTTGTGCTGAAGAATGCGGCCAATAAACTAATCGTGTGTTCGTAAATGTATGCCCTGCATAGGACACATGAATCATATGTATTTGAATAAAATAATTGGATTGGCACACCTCTAGCATCTAGGCATTGTGTCTCCGACTGATTAAAAACCGGTAAACCAAATATAATTTTAGCAAGTGTTGTTGACTACTGGTTCTGTTTGGATAATCTTGCAGCTTGTTGGACGGCTTTCCGAGGAGGAATTGATGAATCAGTTGCCCACATTTTTGCCAGCACTGTTTGATGCTTTTAGTAACCAAAGCCCTGATGTTCGAAAGGTAGGTACTAATACAGTAATACTGTAGCTCTTGTCATGGTAGATTTCTTCTGTTTCTCATAGTGCCTTTTTATTTCACTGAAACTTTGGTGCTATGAGGATTTTATAAGGTAGGATTTGTGGAATGGTAGTCCATGGCTTAAGTTCTGGTTGGACTAAATTCTAATAACATTCAGGCAGTGAGTGGAATATGAGCTGGAGAGAATAGGCTGGTGGAATGGAATTGTAACAGTTTACATAGAGAAGCATGCTATACATTAGGGATGCTGCTTACAAATGCCTATTTCCTATAGTTCCTGAATTAAAGCCACTCTGCCCATCTCTGATACTAGGTCCATTAGCGTCTGATGCAGTCTAGGTATCACTTGCTCTTGCCCACTGAAATATTTTCACGATAATCTTTTTACCTCCCCTGGTTATTTGGAACATTCAGTGTTTTACGAGCTTAGGACATGGAGGATGAAGATTAGTTTGAAGCTGGTACTGGATGAGATTGTCTTTTTTCCATAGTTTGTCATCCCCATGCAGTACTACTCATTTCGATGTGCCGGTGTTGAAGTTAGTTAAGTCAGCAGCTTCCTTTGTTACGTTGCTTTCTTTTCTTTTTTCTTTTTGTGTGTGTCTGGTACAATATCCACATACATCTCTGTGTAACCCTGATTTCTGGCATGCCCTAGAATGGTTAAGCCTCTAAATATCTCATAACCTGCTATAGTTCTTGCATTTTCACCATGAATCAATTCGTGATGCATTATCCCGGTTCATATCTGATAGTATTGTTTTCATATTTTTAGACTGTTGTATTCTGCTTGGTGGATATCTACATCATGCTTGGAAAGGCATTCGTACCGTATTTGGAAGGGCTTAACAGCACGCAGCTGCGCCTTGTAACTATCTACGCAAACCGGATTTCACAAGCAAGGTCTGGCGCTCCGATTGATGCTAACCAATGACCTGAGGTGCAACACAACGCCCTGTTATTATTTGTGTTCTGTATGAATACCTGTTTGGCAGGGGTGCATATTTGGGTTTCATTTGTTTGTGCATGTGTATAGTATAAACAAAGCCCCTTGTGTATCGAGCTCCTGCCCTTCTTTTTCTCTTTGTGTGATTATGTATTCCCTCTTTTTTTTTTCATCCTCTTCTTTTTGTCAGGATGGTGAGTGTTAATGAGTGTTTTCCTTTTGTACCACTTAGTGCTTACACTGTACAAAGAAAAAGGATAGTGTAGGTTCATGGAGAGACCTAGTGTCTGCCCATTTTCATTTGCTGTATGATTTCCGTTGGAATTGCTAGGTGTGAATTCTCAGTTGTCAGCCTCGTTCTTGGTTTTGCCTTGCTTATGGAACTCCCAATCTAGCCCAAAACTTGGTTTTTGTTCTGGGGTTTCTGGTATGTTTCGGACCAGCAACGCGAACATCATGTTAGCTCTGAACTCATACAAAGTTCACACCTTCACCAGCGCAGTGGATTTTGTTGAAATTTTTACGGCGTCAAATTGTCTCTAATTAGTTGGGTTCCCTTGGCAGTAATTCACAACTCCAGTCTCCAGGAGCAGCAAAGTTCCAGTATCCTAGCCAGTGATGAGGTTTAATGGTTAGGATAATGCCGGTTCTTCGCAAGGAGCGGAGCAGGTTGTCCGTCTGCTGCTGAGTCTGTCGTACAGTGGGTTTGTTTAGAGCAGTTTAAAGATTCTAAGAACTGATTGATAGTCAACTTCGATTATGGACTATGGACTAAGTCTGGCCGCCAGTATGGGGCAGGCGACAAAGGACTATGGACTATCAAGTCGATTGCTAAGGTTATGCTTCCATCGGATAGCCTAATCAAACAAAGAAAGAAAAAGCTAAATTTTAAATTTTCAAACTTAATTTTGAGATTGATTTTGAGATATTTTTAACGTAGTTACTTTTTCAGCATTGGTTTTAAGTCACCAAGAATATATATATATAAAAATTTTACCTACAAATTTATTTTTATTTTCTAATAAGCCGCTTATTAGCGAAAAAGCCAAACGATGGGGCCTTAACATTCCTGTGCTGTTCTTACATTCTTTTTCATATATTCCTGTAGTTTTCCATTTCTGCATTTCAAAATAGCCCTCGATATTTTTGTCGAGGATACAATCATGCCGTCCTAGTCTCCTAGATCAGGCGATCCAGCAAAATATTCCTACTTGATCAGTTGATTGGGTGCGCCACCTTAATTGATTTGATTAGCCAGATTAGTCAGTAAAATTCCATCACGCGAAAATCATCTTTACTCTTTAGAACCGCACTAGCTGCAGGAACCCAAAGCTTTTGAAAAAAAGGGATTTGGGTTGGTGGGTGTCTGACTGACTGACCGAGCAACACCGTGTGCAGAGAGGATCAGTTAGAATTAAACGTACTAGTATTAATTTAATTGGATCTCCGGTCTCGGAATCTGGACGGCATGCAAGTATACCAGCCTAACATACCAGGTCCGGCTGAGGAAATTCTAGGTTTCTAAAGTCGCCAAAACGGCGTCTCACCGACCACCGTCACCGCCCGGTGCCCTCGCCTTGAGACTTCGACCGGCGCATTATCTATTCGGAGTAGAAAGTTTGGACCGAGAAATAACGACGCTTCAACGCCGCATGCAGTGACCAAAACTATCTGGGACACGGTGAAAAGTTGGGACTATTCGGAGTAGAAAGTTTGGACCGAGAAAGAACGTACGCCGCTTCAACGGCGCATGCAGTGACCAAACTATCTTCACCGCCCGATTCCGACTCTCCCCCGCTTTTATATACGCGTGCTGGTTAGATGCATGCGTGGTACGAGGAAAACGTACTACGTGAGCCATTTCAGTGTCCGACCGTGTGAGCTCTCAAGCTATAGCTCCGGCGAACGGCGATCGATCGATGGCGGCGTCATCGTCCCTGGCTTTCACGGCGCGCCGAGGCGACCCGGAGCTCGTCGCGCCGGCCGGGCCGACGCCGCGCGGGCTCCGGCGGCTCTCCGACATCGACGACCAGGGCAGCTTCCGGTTCTACCGCTCCATCATCTACTTCTACCGGTCCGGCGCCGGCGGCCGTCGCGGCGTCGGCGACCCGACCAGGGTCATCCGCGGCGCGCTCGCGGCGGCGCTCGTGCACTACTACCCGATCGCCGGGAGGATCCGGGAGCTTCCCGGCGGGAAGCTCGTGGTGGACTGCACCGGCGAGGGGGTCTCGTTCGTCGAGGCCGACGCCGACGTCTCGCTGAAGGCGTTCGGTGACTCGCTGTGCCCGCCGATCCCTTGCGCCGGCGAGCTCCTGACCCTGCCGGAGAGCAACTCCGCCGTCGTCACCGACCGACCACTACTCTACGTGCAGGTACACACGTCATAAAACTTGCATAAATTTTTGCAACTTTTGCACCATTTGTACGTGACGTACGTACCTGCTCATGATGCCATGCATGTAGGTGACGAGGCTGAGGTGTGGCGGCTTCGTGTTCGGCACCCAGATCTGCCACAACCTCGTCGACGCGGCGGGGATCACGCAGTTCTGGCAGGCCGTCGGCGAGCTCGCGCAGGGCGCGGCGGCGCCCAGCGTCCGGCCGGTGTGGGCGAGGGAGCTCCTCGACGCGCGCCACCCGCCGCGCCCGGCGTACGACCACCCCGAGTACGAGCCGGCGTCCGACGAGGCCAGCGACAAGCTCCGTCCGGGCGACGAGCTCGTGCACCGCAGGTTCCTCTTCGGCCCCGACGACGTCGCCGCGCTGCGCGGCCAGCTCCCCGCGCGCCTCGGGCCCCGGTGCTCGCGCTTCCTTCTCCTCTCCGCGTTCACGTGGCGCTGCCGCACCGCCGCGCTCGGGTACGCGCCCGGCGACGAGGTGCGGTTCATGTTCGTCGTGAACGGCCGCGGCCGCGGACGCGGCGGGGCGCCGCTGCCCGAGGGGTTCTACGGGAACGCGCTCACGTTCGGCGTGGCGCGGACGACGGCCGGCGAGCTCTGCTCGGGCCCGCTGTCCCGCGCCGTGGAGCTGATCGCCGCCGCGAGGGCGCGTACCATGGCCGACGGCTACGCGCAGTCGGCGGCCGACGCGGTGGTGCTCCGCGGGCGGCGGCGGTTCACGACGGCGCGGACGTACCTGGTGACCGACCTGACGAAGTCGCCGCTGCACGAGGTGGACCTCGGGTGGGGGCGGCCGCTGTTCGGCGGGCCGGCCACGACGACGCTGGCCACGTTCCACATGCCCGCCCGCGGCGGAGGGATCGCCGTGCCGATGTGCCTGCCGCCGCGCGCCATGGAGAGGTTCGCGGCCGCCGTGCGGGCGGGGCTCGCGGCGGGCGTTCCCCGTGCGGCGGAGGAGGAGGCCGCTCTGTCGAAGATGTAGACTTGGGCTTGGATTTTATTCAGGTGGCCTCTTATTGGGCTTCTACAGCGCCAATTGTTGGCCTAAAAATATCCAATAAATCAATTTTAGAAACAGGGTTCTGTATTTCGGAGGCTATAATAATTTGATCCGAACTCAAACAATATTGGATCAAATTTAAATAGATCTTGCTAATTGTTGAACGAAATTTTTCAGCGGGGGAATCCCGAAGATTTAGGCCAGATGCACTGAACCCAGAAACCAGAAAATGTCAAGGCCCAAAGTTTTTGAAAGAGCTGTTATTTTATTACTCCCTCCGTCCCATAATATAAGGGATTTTGAGTTTTTATTTGCACTGTTTGACCGCTCGTCTTATTCAAAAATATTTAAAATTATTTTTTTTGACTTACTTTATTATTCAGAGTACTTTAAACACAACTTTTCAGGTTTTATATTTGCACAAATTTTTTGAATAAGATGAGTGGTCAAACAGTGTAACCAAAAACTCAAAATCTCTTATATTATAGGATTTGTATAAACTCAAAATCTCATATTATGGTACGGAACGGAGGAGTATCAGTTTATCACTCCCTGACGAACTGCACTTGCTGTCCTCTCTCGGTCTCTCCAATTCCTACGGATAATCAACTGTCCAAAGATTCTAGTCCGTAACCATGTTCTTCCTGCAACTTGGTTCTTGCGAATGCACAAGGATAATTAGTCTGCTCCCAGAACTCACATAGCACCAGATTTGAGATTGTATATCATTATGTAATTGAACAACAGTTGTACAATGGTTCTGTTTCCAGAACTCAAATCAGCACATCACTTGGCGCCACGGGCCTCCTCTGACGTTAGAGGGACATGTCTCTGTAATGTGTAGGCTTATGAGGATGGCCCCACCTGCCAGAGACTTGGATACTGGGCTCTCAGCGAGGATGGATTCTAATCACTTGGGTGGACGTCCACCCGTTTCTTGCACGTCACCTAAATAATTATGAAATTTTTTTAAAAAAATTCACAAGATAGGTTAAAATGTAATATATTACTTCACAAACATGCAAGTTCAAATTCGACTTCTACGAGTTATAGCAAAAATAACAAATCACACTCTAATTAGTATACGTATATTCACAGTCAAATTTGTTATTTTTGTCATAACTTGTAGAAGTCGAATTTGAACTTGCATGTTTGTAAAGTGATATATTACATATTAACCTATCATGTCAATTTTTTTTTGAAAATTTTTCATAACCATTTAGATAGCATGCAAGAAACGGGTGGACGTCCACCCGAATGTTTAAAACAGTTTCCCGGCTCTCAGCCTCTCACACTCTATGAAGTTGCTTGGGTACTGAACCGAAGTATCGAAAATATGGATGGATTTCAGGTTTTCAGCAAGCAGAGGCAGCTAGGGGTGAAAACGGATCGGATAATATCCGATCCGATCCACTCGAATCCGTCCGAAACGAGGATATAGTATGAATTTTTAGAAATCTGGCTGATATGGATGTGGATGCGGATAGTATGATGTGGATGCGGATGCGGATATGGTATCTTTGAAATTTAGCGGATGCAGATTATCCAACTTTTCTATCGGATTATTCGATAGACCGTTTGCCAGATAATCCGAAATTATCAACACATGTAACCACTCTATCTATTACATATAACATAAGTTGGTATATCCGATGGTTTAATTCATCAATTAACCTAGATTTGTTAGTTTGAGACTTTCACCGTCTCATGTTACACTTGCTTAGCTGTATTTTTATATTATGGGTATAATGTATTCATGTTGTTTAGCACTTAAGCATATAATTATTACGATGGGTCATTTATTAATTATTGCATTATTGTTCATTGCATTGCTAACTCGATGTTCTATTGATTGCATATATACGTAATATCCGATAAATTTAATCCGTTTCCGAACCGATTCCACACCATTTCCGATATCCGAAACAATCCGCTCCGCATCCGCACACTATCCGCAACCGCTCCGAATCCGTTCAAAAAATATGGTTTAGGGGAAGCAGATCCCCTGACTTTGTGCATTTTGCAGTTGTGCCACTGACATGTAGGCCCCACTTTGGTATGGCCCACATTCAGTGGCACAATTACAAATTACACAAAGTCAGGGGATCCTCATTCTGGTTTAGGATATGGTATGACTACTATCCATCCAAATCCGCTCCGGTTTCACCTGTAGACACAGCCTAGCAAACCTGGTTGTACTACTAGCAAGCAGAGTGGATGCGGGCGGCATGCGGCTGCTACAAAGCCAAGCCAGCGCCTCCCCCCGCCTCGCCCGCTGTTGCAATTGCCGCCACAAATCAAGTGGCAGTTAGAAAAGCTAAAATGGAAGAGAAAAACAGAGAAAAAGAAATCCTACCCTCCATAGCGAGCAGTGGCAGGCAGGCACCCAGGCCTGCAGCTCGATGGCGCCGCCGCCGCGATCTCTCACCTCCGTCTCCCTCCGGACTTCTCTGAGCCCTCTCCTCTTCCTACGGCCAGCTTCTTGCAACCCATCGGCGGTCTCCGGCTCCTGCAGCAGCGGAGCATGCCGCGGCGTGCGCTGCTCGGCGGCGAACAAGCCTTCTCCTTCCACCACTCCGGGCACCGAGGTAAGGTAGCCGGCTAGCCGCCCCCCATCTCTTCTTGTTTCTGTGTTGGTAGGAGCTCGATGGCGGGGTGCTCTGGGCTCATCGTCGTCGTCGGTCGATCCTCATGGCTTCGTTTCTTGCAGCTCAACCTCCATGGCCAAGATAAGGAGTGAGGTGCTGTCCCCGTTCCGCTCGGTGCGGATGTTCTTCTACCTCGCGTTCATGGCCAGCGGCGGGCTCGGGGCCCTCATCGCGCTCACGCAGCTCATCCCGGCGCTGTCCAGCCCGGCGAGGGCGGCCGCCGCGGGGGAGACGCTCAAGGGCCTGGGCATCGACGTCGCGGCGGTCTCCGTCTTCGCGTTCCTCTACTGGCGCGAGAGCAAGGCCAAGGACGCACAGGTGGCGAAGCTCACGCGGGAGGAGAACCTGTCCAGGCTCAGGATCCGCGCCGGCGAGGGCCGCCCGCCAGTCCCGCTCGGCGAGCTGAGGGGCACCGCGCGGCTCGTCATCGTCGCCGGCCCCGGCGAGTTCGTCACCGAGTCGTTCCGCCGGAGCAAGCCGTTCTTGAAGGACCTCATGGAGCGCGGCGTGCTTGTCGTGCCCTTCTCGACGGACGGCAATACGCCGGACCTGCAGTTCGACGAGGCCGACGAGGAGGAGGAGGAGGAGGCGGCGGCGGCGGCGGCTGGGAAGATGAAGCGGAGGCTTTGGCAGCTTACTCCGGTTTACACTTCTGAATGGGCCAAGTACGCGCAAAGCTGGGATCCCATAAACTAGCTGCTTTTCTTCTTCATGACAATCGAAATTCAAATACAAATTCATGTTAGTATCTCATTTTCAAATCGATTGCTGCTTCTTGCAGATGGCTAGATGACCAGAAGAAGCTAGCCAATGTGTCACCTGATTCCCCCGTGTGAGTATCAAAAACTACTGTGAACTTGTCTGAAAAATATAACTGAAGTTTCTGCAGCTGCTGAACTGAAACCGCACCAATCTTGCAGGTATCTCTCGCTCCGGCTGGACGGCCGCGTCCGTGGCAGCGGCGTCGGGTACCCGCCGTGGCAAGCGTTCGTGGCGCAGCTGCCGCCGGTGAAGGGGATGTGGTCCGGCCTCCTTGATGGGATGGACGGGAGGGTGCTTTGAATATTTGACTGATACAAACCGTGAAAACATTAGCTGATACGGCCGGGTTCGATCTATAGCTTATACTAGAACAAGAACATGAAGAGTTGATGATTGTTTTAACTTCTGTGGTGTTGATTTTGCTTCCTGCATCCCAGCGACATCGCGCAAGTGAATGTGATATGCCATGTGCCCATGTACGTGTAATTTTGCAGCCTATGTGACTTGATCAACGAGAATCCTGTGTCAAAGATCTTTTTCCGTGGTAGGCTTCTCCTTTTTTTTTTTGAATATACGAACCGTGAAAAATCTGATGATACTGTAGGAGAATTGCTTGTTTTTTTTTATCAGACAGCTTCAACACCTGAGGTTGTTCAGACAGCCCAGAATACAAAAGGCCCATGGACCGTGAGCCCGTGAAACCATGGCCCCACCCGTCAGCCACGTCGGGAAGTGTGCGCACTACGCCGAGAACCGCGCGGCCACACCGCCTCTTGGCTGCTCGCGCCCTGACACTTCCCAAAAACCCCAAACCGCCTCTCTCTCTCTCTCCTCTTCTCCGCTCCTCGCTTCCCCCAAAACCCTCGCGGTGGCGGTGGGCCGTGACTCCCATTCCGCCGGGGTCCACCACGGAGGCGGCCGGAGCCAGGCGCCCCCGAACAACCGCGACCGCGGGCCGGGGAGCCACCGGAAGGCTGGAACCCTAGCGGCGGCGGGTCTCCTCTCCCTCCTCCCCGCGCGCCGGGCGGCGCCATGGCCATGCAGCGGCTGCTCGCGAGCTCGCTCGTGGCCGCCACGCCGCGGTGGCTCCCCGTCGCCGCCGACTCGTTCCTCCGGCGCCGCCACCGCCCTCGCTGCTCCCCGCTCCCCGTGCTGTGAGCTCCCTTCGCACCCCCTCGGGCATTTGCTGCGTTTTGTTGCTGCTGCTGCTGCTGCTGCTGAATAGGCGGTTTGCTGGTTTTGGTAATGGCATCGGATAGTAGACGTTGTCACGTTGGTGGCCCAGAATACACATCCGAGTGGTAGGGATTTTGGGGTCCGGCGCGGCGGTGGGATATACTTTTGGAATCTCGAAACTTCGTGGGTACTACATACTAATAGACTGATCATGCATCTAGATAAATCTATTTATAATCCCTGAGAACTGAGCTTGATTACTGTATCTATGATCGTTAACAGCCTGAGATCTGAATGAAATGAATATAGGACTCATTTGGTTTTGCCAAAACGTACCAATGTTTTTGTACAGTTGGATTATAGGAGTTGCATTGGTTTTGTCAAGTATTGGCATCAATCCAAATATCTACAAAGTACTATTTAAGTTGCCAATTATTTGGTAGGGCAAATTTTGGCATCAACCAAAACAACCCATACTCAAGTACTATTACTATCTACTCGGTTACTACTACGATCGGGAAATGCACAGGAGGATGGCCATGTCCACGCTCCGATCATAGCTTCCTAGACTTTCAAATTGAAATTTTGTCATCCTTGTAGAGACAGACACAGAAGTGCAGTACAACATTATCTTACATCCTCGCATATACCAATGTAGCATGCCCTAAATGTTTGTGTACATGTACTCCTATACAAATTTCAGTCTCCCTCATGATATGCTGTACCATGCGAAGCCACCTCAGGGTTAAGTAAACAGTATTGTAAAGGTTAGGGGGTAGAATACCTGATTTGAGAGTTTGGGGGGTTAAATAGTCAACCTGCGATAGTTTGGGGGGTTATGTAGACTTATTACATGTTTCCATATTAAAGTAAACTAAGAAATCAAGTTCAAATGCATTACTGCAATTTAGAACAACCAATGAGAGATCATAAGAAAATGAAGCTCATCTGAATATGTGATGCCTACTTAATGTATTCAGTGATGCAATTGATAGTGCTGCAGTGCACTGCACACGTGCATCATTATTTGGGGATGAAACCAGTGAACACGTAACGTTGATGCCCTATACTAAAAGTCCAGTTCTGGCAAGATCCAGTTTACTATACTAAACCAGTGAACACGTAACGTTGGTGCCCTATATTAGTTGGATCAGTACCTATTTCCTACTTCACAATGTTGATAGACACACAGAACATGATATTAAAGAAATTATTTATAGATTGTTGCACCTTGAACCTGATCTCAATTTCACTTTTTAAGAAGTGGCATGCTTGGCTTGATTTTTGCTCTATATAATCTGGCCTGTTTAAACTTCTTGGTAATCTTGGTACATACACACTTCAGGCTATTTAACAGGAGGTCTTGGTCTAAACCAAGGAAAGTCTCACGAAGCATTTCCATGTCGTCTAGGAAGATGAACAAACAAGGAGATCTCTGTAATGAAGGCATGCTGCCACATATTCTGTGGTGGAAAGAGGTGCTCACAAAAGTTGGCATATATGTATTTTTTCTCTCTCTCCAATGTATGACAGGGAATCACTAATGCAAGCTTTGTTATTGCTGCTATTCTGTTTAATGTTCTCAGAAAATGGAGAGGTGCAGGAAACCATCATCAATGCAATTGACTCAGAGACTTGTGTATTCAAATATTTTAGGATTGGATCCAACTTTAAGAAATGGAAGGTAAATCAGATGCTCATGCTTACTATAATTATGCAATGATCATTTCTTTAACATTTTCTTTAAGAAATAGAAGGCTAGCATACGTTGTACTATTTAAGTTGCTGTGAATTACTTCAGTTCATATTCTACAGTGAAATTTGTATGCGTTCATTACTCCATTTGTTTGCTTAGTTCTATTAATCTTACAATTTGTATGTTCCTATCCTTTTCTTAATCATTGGAGAATTTTATGGCAATCACGGCTTCATGTATGTCTTGAAAAAGACATATTTCTGCCAGACCAATCTGACCAGTTTGGTGAAAGTTTATTGTAATTTTGTATCATATCTAATCAATTCCTTTCTTCCATGGTTGTTTTTCTTTCATGATATTAAATATTTCTTGCTTGAGCCATTTTTGTGTTGGTCAAATCAGGCACATTTCTTGGTATTTGCTTTCTTTTCATTAACGCAAATGTTGATATGAATCTTTGCAGCTTGAAGGATGGAAACCTGAACACGGAAATGTTGCAATTCAAATCGAAATTTCCTCGTGAAGTTCTACTTTGCAGAGTAATGTTATTCTATTCTTTTATTTTGTTCACATGCTTGATCGTCTTTTTTGCGAAAATCTGGAGAAATGCCAGAATTTCTTAACTGGGAATTTTTAGTTATCAAAACCTTGTGTTTCTTTCTGAACATCTATGACATGTGATGGTGTGTCTTATGTGCCTCTGGTAAATCTTTGCTATGCCATAACTTACGTGCCACTGCTGTCTTTGTTGCCAACACAATTTACTTTTTGTTTCACTACATGCCCCTCCATACCCATTTCCATCTGTCAATCTGGATTCACTTTCAGCATTTTGCTAAATATAATACTCAGAATTAATGTATTCCTCTCCAGCATTCTTCTGGTTTTCCTCTTACATTCAAGCTGGAAAAAAAAATCCAAATACATAGACCTATAATGGAATTACCTTTCTCCATTCAGGTGGGAGATTTCTACGAGGCTGTTGGGTTTGATGCATGTATCCTTGTGGAGCATGCAGGCTTAAATCCTTTTGGAGGCTTGCGTTCTGATAGTATTCCAAAAGCTGGATGTCCAGTCATGGTAAACTGTTACATAACTATGTTGATGCTCTGAAATTAGGATTGCTTTAAGAACTATCATAGTGATCTGCCTAGTTAATTATCAAATTTTTGCATCACTATGTAAACAAGTTTTTTTAAAAAAATGGAGAACGAGGAGCTTGAACTTCTTCTGTGAAACAGATATTGTTGCGTTCCTTTTTTATGCTTTTGAAGAGTCAGCATATCAGTATCATACTGTGTGGCACTTACTGCTGCCTTTTATCTACATGTAAGTTTCAGTCTAACCGCAATAACATTTTGTAAGTTGCCTTCCTTTTTTTTTTTGCAATTACACATTGTGGACATGGAAGAGTTATTTATTTTGTTAGTTACTTACATCACACCTGTCTAGCATTTCGTATGCTCATTGTCCATCAATATAGTTCAAGCTTTATTCGCCAATATGGTTTGAACTAGGAGACATGCTAGGAATTGAAGTTAGCATGGTTCATATCTTATTGTTCTGTTGGCAATAGTATGACAAGAGCATTCAGAACTTGTGGCAAACATTGATTTAATATGGTTTATACTTTATAACTAATGCACATCTTCACATTATGTTGATAATACTATGACATCAGAGCACATTTCCTTACAGAATTTGCGGCAAACATTGGATGATTTGACTCGATGTGGTTACTCTGTGGTAAGATGTTAACTCAGTTGCTTGTAACATTATATCCATTAGGATCATTTGTGCAATGTAATTTTCAGTGTTCTTGACAAAAGAACCACAATTCTGCAAGTAAGGAACATGTGCCCCAACCTTGTACCTGTCAAGCTGCATAAGCTGCTGATTTTCCCATAAGTGCTACAAGGTGGGGTGATCCCATGAAACTAGATATCACTTTTTTAGAACCTTGGCAATTGTAGAAATACAACTGCAACTATAAGGTCTAAAGTCACTGTTCCAGTAAGCCATAAGTTCAATGAACTACATGAAATGTCATAGTGCTTATTTGGAGCCGTAATGAGTACTTTGGTTTGCAAATTTTATCCTCTCATCAAGCGTGAGAGTGAAAAGTTAATAACTGTTTACAGGACAGTTCAAGGATGTTATTACTTTTTTATTTATGTTATTTACTAGTGTCCTCATGCTGAACAATTGATCGGGCCTGACATAAGTCTCTGGAGAGATGTGTATCAAGATGAGATCTTATACATGAGATCATCACATGATTTCGCACCAAAAAAATTTTAAACCAACTTTATTTGCATTAGTACTGGAGTGATCATAGAACTAAACAGTTGTGGATTTGGCTCGTTTATTCTGTAGAGATGCAATGCTCTCATTTCACAACCTGTTCAATTATGAGCAGTACTTGACCGCTTTTATCTATTGTGACATATTTGACCATTAATTTCTCACCAATTTTGGCATGTCTGGTTGCATTTAATTGGTCATCTTCTTGAAGCTGACCCTATGTGCATTTTGTTATTTTTTACTATTGTTTGCAGTGCATAGTTGAGGAAATTCAAGGTCCAACCCAAGCTCGTGCTAGGAAAGGTCGATTTATTTCTGGGTAATTGTGTGACTATTTATCGTGGAAGTTTAACTTAAAAATTTATTATTTATTAGTGATGGGTGATATTTTGACGAAATATAGTGGTGTATATTCATAGTATTTTCGTCCTCAAGCCTGTTTCAATGTTACTGGAGGTGCATCTAGATCTTAATAGTAGGAATTGCTATAATGCTTTTTACATTTTAAGTTTTGATAATTACTTACGTTCGTAACCATGTACTTCTGTTTCTATTACAGCCATGCACATCCTGGTAGTCCTTACGTATTTGGTCTTGCTGAAGTAGACCATGATGTTGAGTTCCCTGATCCAATGCCTGTAGTTGGTGGGTTATACTTCCAGATTTCTACTCCATAAATCAAGTTAAATATCTCTGTGTTACCTCTTCCATCGTAACTATGCTGTTTGTTAGCTAGTCGTATGTTTGCCCCATAAAATTTCATATTTAACTTTGTAGGATTAATTTCATGTTGAGAGTGTGCTAGGAAATGAAATCGAGCGTGGAAATTAATTGGTACTCCCTCCGTTTCACAATGTAAGTTATTCTAGCATTTCCCACATTCATATTGATGTTAATGAATCTAGACATATATATCTATCTGGATTCATTAACATCAATATGAATGTGGAAAATGCTAGAATGACTTGCATTGTGAAACGGAGGAAGTAAATGGTATGGTCAATTAAATTATATGGAATGTTAATTTCTTTTATTAAACAATACTTTTATGAACTGTTTATATCTTTCATTGAAAAATGTCATAATTACTACTTATGAATCTTGACAAAGATTTTATAGCACAATGTTTTCCCCAAAAATTTAATGAGTACAAGTAATAAATCATGGTGTATAGATCTATGAGTATTGTTCAAGGCACGGAGAACTTTGTTTGCATTTGAGGCATTATGTTATGCTTTTTGTAAGTTTTAAAATGTATTTCATTTCTGTTCGTTCTTGATTTCTATTCCCCATTTATATGATGGTTACATTAGGCCACCGTGTACTGATTCCAGAACTGACATTTTTATACACCATGAAATTTATATTTATCAGGGATTTCACGATCTGCAAAAGGCTATTGCCTGATTTCTGTGCTAGAGACAATGAAAACATATTCAGCTGAGGAGGGCTTAACAGAGGAAGCAGTTGTTACTAAGCTTCGCATATGCCGTTATCATCATCTATACCTTCATAGTTCTTTGAGGAACAATTCTTCAGGTTTGGGTTTATGTTTCAGAGCAATTGTTTTCTCATTTATTTATTTTGTTTGATCTGGAATCCAGGACACTGCAATTCTGGAACCAGGAAATATGAAGTTCTAACTTATGCTCTTAACATGATTTTCTGTTCATTTAGATCGTACTATAGGTAAAATTGTCCAAATTTGAAGCTGTTACACTGGTATCGTGTTTCATGCTTTTGTACTTGAACAACAATTTTAAAGCTCGTGGTGCTCACTCCTTTCTCTACATTTACTGATGCATTAGTTTTTTGATACGAATGCTGCATCACTCGTATGTACGATGGAAGAAACTTGAGATTGAATTTTTGTGGAGGAATATCTGATTCGTGCCATTAAGATTATATGCATATGACGAATGTAGTTGTAGCTATCTATGGTTTGAATCTATTATTTATGATCCTTCCTGTCAAATTTCTTATGGTTTAGGCACATCACGCTGGGGGGAATTTGGTGAAGGTGGGCTACTGTGGGGAGAGTGCAGTGGAAAATCTTTTGAGTGGTTTGATGGTAATCCTATTGAAGAACTGTTATGCAAGGTCTGTAGAATATATCTTGGTGTAATGGATGATTATCATGAATTTTTGTGCATATGTCCATGTATTGAGATTAAATATGAACTTTTGCTGATTTTCTTAGACTTTTATGTGCCACACTTCCATATTCTTTTCAGTGAGCCTTGAATATTGTTTCTTACTTTCTTATGTCCCCCCAAAAAAAAATCAAGGTAAGGGAAATATATGGGCTTGAAGAGAAGACTGTTTTCCGTAATGTCACTGTCTCATTGGAAGGGAGGCCTCAACCCTTGTATCTTGGAACGGCTACTCAAATTGGTATGAGTTAGCTTCCTTGGTGCTGCTGATCTTTTTAAAGGGACTTCTAAAGTGGTGACATCTCATTTATTAATTAATGTGCTATAGGGGTGATACCAACTGAGGGAATACCCAGTTTGCTAAAAATTGTCCTCCCTCCAAACTTTGGTGGCCTTCCATCATTGTAAGTATTGTTATTTGTTGGATTAAGTGCCCCTGTTTGGTGGCCTTCCATAAAAATCGTAGCAAGATCTTTATGTTTCATTGCTTATATGTGTTTGCCTTGGTTCTTTAGAATTACCTTTTCTTATGATATGTAGGTATATTAGAGATCTTCTTCTTAACCCTCCATCTTTTGATGTTGCATCATCAGTTCAAGGTATATTTTTTCCCTGTGAGATTCAGTGTTTGTAATTTGCTGAGTTGGAACTTGAGTTCACTGCGTGGAAGATAATATCTATTTGAGTTTTAATTAAGCGCATACGGTTATGATTAATATTAACTCTGTTTTCCCTTTTTTCACAAAATGGACAAAAATGGAATGCCTAATTTCATCTGAATTTCGATCCTTGGAACTATGCATGCTTTCCTTTTCCGATCACATCACTACATCATGATGGTTTAATTGCTATGACTAAAATGTCTTTCCATCGTTGTGGAGAACTGCAGATACTGTCATAGCCTCATAGGTCTTTTCGAGGACAAAAAAGCCTCATAGGTCATAATTGCATTAAAAAACCATCCCTTAGGTGGACAATAGTTGTGATATTTTTATATATCACAACTTTAGTCTCTTTTCTGATATGCTCTGCAAGGTTGAAATGATATCCTTTTTTGAGCAACTATCATCTTTCAGCTAATCCTGTGTATTCTTCGTGATGCTCTATACCCCCTTTGATTCCAAATGTTAGTGGTTTTAGTTTCCTCAACTCTTTCCTAAATGTAAGTCGTTTTGGAATGGCACCTCGCCATCTCTTTTACCATGTTTGCACTTGCTCTCTTACAAAGAAATGACTCATCTTTTCCAATGTTGTATAAATGATGGGCAATAGACTGATAGAGCCGTTTGAGCTATTTCCTTAATTCTCATGCAGGAATCTGAAACAAATATAATTTGGATTCTTTGTTAAGAAAAACTTATATTTGGAATCAGAGGGAGATATTTGATATTACACTGCATTATTTTCATTTTTCGCCTTTTGTTCTAGTTCCCCAGAAAATTGAATAATGTTGCACCATGTGATATCATAACAGCTGTTATAATTTGAAATCTTGAACTGTTTCAGAGGCTTGCAGGCTTATGGGTAACATAACTTGCTCGATTCCTGAATTTACATGCATACCAGCAGCAAAGGTTGCTTTCTTTCTCCTTAGAGATATTGCAATGCTTGCACCATCAGTTATACCAGATTGTGTGCTTTGTTGCATGTTCATGCTGGATAAATGAATTTAATGTTTCATACCCAGTAGTTATATACCACAGCCCAGATTAGTGCAGTGTCCTTTGTCGTGTGTAACTTGTGTGATGTGTACAGATGTTTGTGGTTACTTGATATACAGTAAGCTGGTTTTGTAAATAATTCTGAGGAATTTAGCGAAGTTAGATGCATCATATGACAATACCGTTTGGAGATTAAAAATAAAAGGTTTTTTCAAATGTTCAATGTTTATTCTTCTTGGCTATTTCCTTGAGCAGCCTATTGCGCATACTAGACAATAGGCACTGCCACCAACTGGCCACACTGGTGTATGTTCATGGGCCATTTTATAGTGAGTAAAATGATAATTGGGATATCAAAAAAAAGGAAGTATCATAGATTCCTTTTTGTTGTAGTACTTTCAATTTATTATATCTTTAGGGAAACCTTTGGTTTCCTGTTAGTTTTGATCAATTTAGTTATCATATCATGATTATAGTGCATACTGTTTTGTCCTTTTTCTCATCCTATATTATTTTTCAAATGTTGATTTTGCAGCTTGTGAAATTACTTGAGTCAAAAGAGGTTAATCACATCGAATTTTGTAGAATAAAGAATGTCCTCAATGAGGTGTTGTTCATGGGTAGCAATGCTGAGCTTTCTGCTATCCTGAATAAATTGCTTGATCCTGCCGCCATAGTTACTGGGTTCAAAGTTGAAGCCGATATACTAGTAAGTTGAAGCCAATTTTGATAGTCTTTCCCTTCACTATGTTATTGATCTGGAGCATCTTATTTTGCCTTTTTTGTAGGTGAACGAATGTAGCTTTATTTCACAACGTATAGCTGAAGTAATCTCTTTAGGTGGTGAAAGTGACCAGGCAATAACTTCATCTGAATATATTCCGAAAGAGTTCTTCAATGATATGGAATCATCTTGGAAGGGACGTGTAAAAAGGGTACATTTTGAAGAGGAGTTCTCAAATGTTGATATAGCTGCTGAGGCATTGTCAACAGCGGTATGCTTTGAGCAATTAGTTTCTGTGTTTATCGAATTTATTGTGAATTTACCAGAATTATCAGTATTTGAACAAACTAAAATACTATGTCGTGGTCACTAATGTAAAAAATGTGTGAATCTTCAACAATCAATCGTTACCTGTGGCTGCAGTCTTCAAACAGGGATATGAATACTGTGGATATTTGCAGGAGGCTGAACTGCACCTTCCACATTTGCATTTCCTTTGATATGATTTGTCATGAGTCGACTATCATATTAAGATTTTTTTTTCAGGTCATTGAAGATTTTCTGCCAATTATTTCAAGAGTAAAATCTGTGATGTCCTCAAATGGAAGTTCGAAGGGAGAAATTTGTTATGCAAAAGAGCATGAAGCTGTTTGGTTTAAAGGGAGGCGATTCACACCAAACGTGTGGGCCAACACTCCTGGTGAACTACAGATAAAGCAATTGAAGCCTGCAATTGACTCAAAAGGCAGAAAGGTTGGAGAAGAATGGTACACCACTATCAAAGTTGAGAATGCTTTAACCAGGTATTGACACTGATGATGATAACCACCTGGTCTGGCAAACTCACTTAGGCTGTGTTCAGGAGATGAGGTTGGGAACTCACCTCCCACTCACACAAAACGGATCGACGCATTTTCTTATGATTAAATTAAGTACTACCTCTGTCCCAAAATGTAGCTATTTCTAGCACAGTACCTTGTCCCAAAATGAAGCTATTTCTCCACCTACCTTCTCCTCTCAACCAATCACAACCATTCTCCTTCACCTACTTTCTTTTTTCAACCAATCACGTACTTCCTCCAATCATTCTCATATATTTTCTTAATAATCGTGCCAACCTAAAAAATACCTACATTTTGGGACGGAGGAAGTATTTACTTTTTTTTTGAAAAATGGATTAATATGATTTTTTTAAAGCAACTTCTGTATATAATTTTTTTTTTTGCAAAAAACACACCATTTAGCAGTTTAAAATGCATGCGCGCGGAAAACAGTGGAGGTGAGTTGGGAAAGTTGGGGAAAGAACTCAGCCTAATAATCAAATTGGCATTCTTACCCGATTTATCTGTTGAACTACATCTATCTATCTCAGAAGTCAGAAGTTGCTAATTTGTACAAAATGCCACCTTTTTTGTTTTGCTTATGAACAAAATTGTGATAATAATCTACACACGATGGTATTTTTTTACAATAATATCTCCATCCATAATAAGCTAGCCGTAACTCATGACAGAGCAAACAAGTAAATTAACATTAGTTGTTTTGACAGTAACTTTAATAAAATTATAATATCTGTTTCTTTAGGTACCATGAAGCTTGTGATAACGCAAAACGTAAAGTTCTTGAGTTGTTGAGAGGACTTTCAAGTGAATTGCAGGACAAGATTAATATCCTTGTATTTTGCTCAACGTTGCTCATCATAACAAAAGCACTTTTTGGTCATGTTAGGTGATTACTTTTGGCCTTGCTTCTACAAATCATGTTGAGTATTGCATTCTTTCTCTTTTCATAAACATGCAATCCATTAGATAGTGTATCCCCTTGTTATTCTGCTATTGTAAAATTAAGCAATGATTATTCTTTTTTCACTTGAGCTGTTATAGCAACTGGTGGTCTGATTAATAGCAGTTGTAGCAAACTGGCTAAAGCGCCAGTAAAGTTGGATTCAATTCTTTTTCTATTTATATATAATTCTGGGAACTTCATGTTTCTCAAAATGAAAATTTTATAGATAATCAACTGGCTAGTTCTTTTCTATAAAGGCCTCATGCCCTCACCAATCTGTATTGTGACTGACTTGTTCATCAATCTTGGTATTAGGCCTGAATATTTCTATGTTATGTATTTTAAACTTATTCTGGAAATTGTTGATGAAATGTTTCTCATTGAATTTAGCTAGTAGCCTGTTACTTATATTTGTTGGACAATTTACATTTCACGAGCCATAATATTATCAATTTAATGCGCTTATGATGTTCCTGTTTTGGTAAATATGCACATGTTCTGGTTTCATGCATTTTTATTGGGGTTTTGAGCAGTGAAGGACGAAGAAGGGGCTGGGTGCTTCCTACTATATCTCCCTTGTGTAAGGTACCATATTGTCTTACTATTTTTTGAGTCTGGTCAATAATCTCCATGTAAATAGGCTCATATGATGCCTCTATCTTTGCTTAAACTGAAATAACTTTAAAGGGTTGCTTAAGTTTGTGGGGGTAGTTGTGCTACCTTTTTCTTTCTGCTCTCTACGGTTTTTTATTTTGTGATTTAAGTAGTCATGTATCAGTTTTACAGATGCACATGTTAGTCCAGTTGGAACAACTTTTAGCAATGGGCATTGATGATACTGTATCCATTTAGCCTTTATGTATGTGTGAAAATAGCCCCTCTGGCTCCCTGACACAACCGCGAAAAAGCATGCACGCACAAATAGTGTTTTCAGTTTTCTTCTGGTGGGTTGTTCTATGTAAATGAGGACTTCCAGTTCGGGTTACTAACTTGTCTTATGATTGCATGCATGCTAGTTTTAGTAGGTCCCATAAAATCCTAAAATTGTGATTGATGCTAGGTACTCATAGTAGCCATCTAGGTTTCCTTGTCTGTTACATTCTATGTTGTGTTCATGCAGTATTTGCTAGTTACAGGTACAAAATGAAGTATTGTTAGTTTCAAATGATAGAGTTATTCTTGTTAAACAAAAGTAAAGCATAGATGCTAGCCCCAGCCATTCATCACCCTTACCAACTTTTTATTTGCCTGGAGGCATGTTCCTTTCTTACAATGTTTTATGCTTATATGTATAATACATTTCATACAGGATAATGCTACAGAGGAAATCTCAAGTGAAATGGAATTGTCAGGAACTTTTCCTTACTGGCTTGATACTAACCAAGGGAATGCAATACTGAATGATGTCCATATGCACTCTTTATTTATTCTTACTGGTCCAAATGGTGGTGGCAAATCCAGTATGCTGAGATCAGTTTGTGCTGCTGCATTACTTGGAATATGTGGCCTGATGGTGCCAGCTGCTTCAGCTGTCATCCCACATTTTGATTCCATCATGCTGCATATGAAAGCATATGATAGCCCAGCTGATGGCAAAAGTTCGTTTCAGGTGCCAATTTATAGCTTTTTCATTTTTTTTTAAATATAATTTGTGTACTACATTCTCAGGTTGACATCGGTGTTATTAGTTATTACCATATGTTATGTTAGTTTATTTCATGATGGGATTTAACCTGCTAAAATTGTATTGATACAGCTATTGCTGTTGTAAACTAATTTGTCTTATTACTAGCTATCTTTTATGTTGAACTACCCCCAATAAGTAGCACATGACAATTCACATGATAAGAAACTTGATGCCTAATTTCACGAGATCTCAAAAAACGTGGCCATCACTATTAGAACTGCGATGCAAACCCTATGATGAATTTAGTTGCTGTAACAGCACTATTTGGTCCCATCTGTGCATGCATTAGGTTATTTTTTTCTTAATCCAAAAATTATGTTTTGCTATTATCGTCTATGATGAACTTCCTAATATCCGTGGCAAATATTTTTATTATCGTCTATGATAAACTTCCTAATATCCGTGGCAAATCTGTCTCTTTGTTACAGATTGAAATGTCAGAGATACGATCTTTAGTCTGCCGAGCTACAGCTAGGAGTCTTGTTCTAATTGATGAAATATGTAGGGGCACAGAAACAGCAAAAGGAACATGTATAGCTGGTAGCATCATTGAAAGACTCGATAATGTTGGCTGCATAGGCATCATATCAACTCATTTGCATGGCATTTTTGACCTTCCACTGTCACTCCACAATACTGATTTCAAAGCTATGGGAACAGAAATCATCGATGGGTGCATTCAGCCAACATGGAAATTAATGGATGGCATCTGTAGAGAGAGTCTTGCTTTTCAAACAGCCAGGAAAGAAGGTATGCCTGACTTGATAATTAGAAGAGCTGAGGAACTATATTTGGCTATGAGCACAAACAGCAAGCAGACATCATCAGCTGTCCACCATGAAACATCCATAGCCAACTCTACTGTAAATAGCTTGGTTGAGAAGCCTGATTACCTGAGAAATGGACTAAAGCTTCAATCTGGTGCCTTCGGATTACTAAGAAAAGAAGTTGAGAGTGTTATTACCACAATATGCAAGAAGAAACTGTTGGATCTCTACAACAAAAGGAGCATCTCAGAACTGATTGAGGTGGTCTGTGTTGCTGTGGGTGCTAGGGAGCAACCCCCACCTTCAACTGTTGGCAGGTCCAGCATTTATGTAATTATCAGGCTTGACAGCAAGCTCTATGTTGGACAGGTACTTTCTTTATCATATTCTCTGTCATCTCCATTCTCTTACCGTGTTGCTACGAGGGTCATAAAATGTTTTCTCTGTTGCCTGCAGACGGATGATCTTGTGGGTCGACTTAGTGCTCACAGATCGAAGGAAGGTATGCAGGATGCCACGATATTATATATTTTGGTACCTGGGAAGAGCATTGCATGCCAACTGGAAACTCTTCTCATAAATCAGCTACCTTTGAAAGGTTTCAAGCTCATCAACAAGGCAGATGGCAAGCATCGAAATTTCGGTATATCTCTTGTCCCAGGAGAGGCAATTGCCGCATAGAGCACACTGAGCATACCCACTGAAAATCTGATGTACTACTGACTCTTTATAATATGCAATCTAATCGAACTCTAGGAGAGTAAATTCTGATCCAGTTTGGTTGCCTAAATGCCTATTACGTTAAGTGGCAGGAGCAAGTCGTATCCATCTTGCCCGCCCCAATTTTGTACTTGGTAATATGCCATCATTGTGCATAGTAGGGGGCCTTCGTCCATGTGGAACAGTGGGAAAGCTTATGTTGCGAAATGCAATATACTATGACATAATGAACTGCTTAATTCGGATATTATTTATGTCGTACTACATGATTCGCTACTCAAAACAACTGGATTTACTGATGACACTATGGCTACCACTATGAGGTCCCAACTTGGTGTAGTTAATCTTCTAACAACAAATTCCCAAATATTCTTCAGGGAGACTGCTTGTTTGCAAAATTGTGGCTATCGAAATTCAAAACGCTCTCACCCTATGTTTCTCATCATTAGATTCTCTGGGGGCCATTGCCCTGTTACGGGAGTGAGATACTTGAGCCCCACATACTCGAAATGATCCACCCAATGACCCAAAGCTGGTATAATGTGATTCTATGAATATGTGATCAGAAAGGTGCAAGTTATCCTCTGTATATTTATTTCTATGACAACAATGGTACGCCAAGTTATTTTCTGCTCGGCTCTCCAGATGTGACACCCTCGACTTACAGGATATTTTCTCCCCCTTCCCGGCACAGATGAAACACTTCCCTTGTACCTATCTAGGACTTCCACTCCACATCAGGAAACTCAGAAAATCAGATGTTCAACCTCTCATCGATAGGTTCTCAGCTAGGCTCCCAACATGGAAAGGAAAGTTACTAAACAAGACTGGCCGGGCGGTTCTGATAAAGTCTACCCTCTCCGCCCTCCCGACCTATCACCTCACTGTTTTTCCCCTTAAAAAATGGGCTAAAAAAAAGATCGACAAAATTCGTAGGGGCTTCCTCTGGACAGGGTCAGAACAGGCACAGGGGGACACTGTCTAGTTAATTGGAAGAGGGTCTGTAGACCAAAAAAACATGGGAGGCCTTGGTATAACAAACCTCGAACTTTTTGGTCGCTCTTTAAGACTCCGCTGGCTTTGGCAGGAATGGACCGCCGTCGACAAACCTTGGCAGGGATCGAATCTTCCTTGTGATGAAACAGATAAGCAGCTGTTCAGAGCTTCGACCACGATAACACTTGGAAATGGCAACAAATCAAAATTCTAGCATGACAGATGGTTGAACGGATCATCCCTGAAAGAACTTTACCCTTCCCTCCATCAGTTGGCCACGAGAAAGAACAGATTAGTGGCACAGGAGATACAAGGGAACCACTGGTTGAAACAGATGAGACGAATGAATACCACAACACAGGTTAGGGAATTCATCCTTCTATGTCACCAAATCCAACAGGTGGAGTTGCAGGAAGGCATAGACGATGCGATAGCTTGGAGATGGACTCCAAATGGATCATACTCAGCAAACTCCGCCTACAGGATCCAATTCGTTGGAGGCATACAAGACAATAGGTCTGATTTCTTCTGGAAGGCGAAGGTAGGAAACAAATGCAAATTCTTTGGTTGGCTCATGATCCACAGAAAGATCCTCACAGTCGACAAACTCTAGCTTCGTGGATGGGATAACAACCACATTTGTCCTCTGTGTGGAGTAGAACTGGAGACAGCAACGCACCTCCTCATGGAATGCGCCTTTGCTAAACAGGTATGGAGACACAACTGGCAAAAGGTGGGGCTCCACATGCCTGTGGCTTCCACCTTCGATGGAGATATGCTACGATGGTGGTCAGCCTGCAGAAGAGAGATGGCCAAAGAACAAAGAAGAAATTTTGATGACCTCTTCATCTACACAGCTTGGGGCATTTGGCTACAGCGCAACGCAAGAATCTTCAATGGCACTTATAGTACAGTGATGCAAGTGGTTAATTCAATTATCGCTATGTGCAAAGCCTACGTTGCAGCGCATGTTCTAGATGAGTAGTGCCCGTACTCTCCTTCTAATTTCTTCTCATTTTCTTAAAATTTTAGCCCCTTATCTCCCCGGTTTGCCTTGATAGAAGAATGCTTGGGATCCTTGCTGTAATCTGGGTTTGTAAAAAACCTTTGTTGCTTTTTCTCTTCTCTCCTTAATGAAATTGGCAGAGCTCCTGCCGTTTACCTCTCAAAAAAAACTTCGGCTTCAAGCGAGAGTCAGCATCCGATGCGGGTGACATTTGTGACCGTGAACAAGTTGCCAGCTCGCGACGGATTTTACGTTGCCAGAGACGTACACGAGCGTGGGGGCTCGCCTCACGCTTGGCGGTTTGGCAGTTTTGGGCCGCGACGGCGACGTGCCGAAGCCGCATATGCATCGTTGCCTCCCCCTAGTTCCCGTTTTGCATGATGAGATCTCCGTACCTGGCTGACTGTTACACTTCAGCTAACTATAACCAGCCCTACTACTACTGCTGCTACATGTGTGAAGATAAAGAAATTTATATATTAAAAAAAGTATAGAAAATGCAGAGGAAACGTAAACCTCGTGTTTTCTGTAATTCAGTCCGCTGGACGATCAAGCAGCACCCATGAGTCCTCCGTGAACGTATAATCAGGCCCCGTTTTAAATCTCACACAAAAATTTTACACCATATCATATCGAATGTTTGAAAACCTGCATGTAGTATTAGATATAGTCTAAAAATAATTAATTACACAGATTACGACTAATTTGCGAGACGAATCTTTTGAGTCTATTTGCTCCATGATTTGACAATGTAATGCTACATTAAACATTTACTAATGACAGATTAATTAAACTTAATAAATTCGTCTCACGGATTCTGTAATTAGTTTTTGTCAAACACCCAATTGATCATGATATCTTTGAATACCTAGCCTCATATGAGTAGTACCATTATGACATTATTTTTGCATGAGCGGGCAGCCTGGCACGCCTGGAAATGGCTCATGAGGCATGACTAACCTGTGTGTCATGCTGCTACACGCGAAAGCTGCCGGTTCAGGGTTACATAGATTGCCGGTTTGCGGACGCTCTCTCGGCTCGTCAGAAATGTCAGGCATCTCACCTGTGGACTCTGCCTCGCAAGTTCAGCTTTACGTAAATCTACAGACAGTGAGGCACGTCACATGTGCCTCAGTCCCTCAGTGACCCGGCCTAGTGTAATTAGTGAAACCTATATTACCGGTAAAAGACTTTAGACAGCTTGATCATCCTAAACTTTTCTTTTGACATTTTAAATACTACTCCCTGCTTAGGAGAAGCTCGTCCAACTATCCAAGCACTCGCTAGTGATTAGGTTCAAATTTTACTCGGAGAAATATGGACAATTGTAGGCAAACGCAAGTACTAGGAAAGGAATATCTCCCTCACGGGAGGACGAGACGTTAAATCGTCGGTATTCGTGTTGCAGAGGTACCAAAACCTGTCATCGTCGTACATCCGCCGGAACGACGGACGTTTCTTGACAAGTTAACCCGGGGCGGTGAGAAATTCCTTCTGATTGTATCTCCCCAAACACCAACACGCCCCCTCCCCGTGCCGCGCACCGGCAGCGTCCACGCGTGGAAAAGAACAGAGAAGACGGAGAGGCACGTGACTTGACACCGCGAGGAGTATAGTACCCCCTGCACCAGCAGCCCACAGGCAGGCAGGCATGCGGCCGCAGCGCAGGCAGCGTGGTCGATCTGCCCAACCTGTCGCGGTGTCGCTCGCCTCGCCTCGCGGGGCCGGCGTCCGCGTCATCAGCCTCAGCGCGCGTAAAAAAACACCAGAATTCGCCGTGCGCCCGTGTGCTCGTGCAGCTGCGGTGGTGTGCCGCGCGGGTTGGCTACCGGCGAGGGAACTGGGAGGCGGGGGGTGGATGGGGATCTCGATGAGCGTGCAGTACGTACGGCTCCGGCCTAACTCGCCGTTTGCTCGCAGCCACACTTGGGCGTACGACGCGGCCGGGACCGCGACCGCTGCCTGCATGGCTGGCTGTTCTCATGCTGTGCAGTGCACGCTGTACAGTGCTAACCGCGGGCGGAAACAGACCCCAGACAGGCGCGCAGTGGCGTCCCAAACGAATATCGATCGCCCGAGCCCCCACACCTCCCGTGATTCCGTGAACGCACCACACCAAAGCTGAGGCCAGAGGCCAGAGCCGAGGCGCGAGGGTAGGACGAAAACCAAACAAACGCCCGTTGAGGCCCGGCTGATCAACTGTGTAAATTGCTTCCAATGTGTCAAAACTCGAGAGGGGCGAAAAAAAAGAATGTTAATTGGATCCATGCCATTACAATATTTATAGTTTTGATATATGCCATTACTATTTACCTATTTGAACCTATGCCATTGCAAGTTTATTGTTATTTGATTCATGACACTACTTACCCCTTCAACACATTTTCTAAGATTTTTGGACCAACTTACCCCTTGCCTTCCTTCTTCATCACTCCTTTCTCTCTCCTGTTCATCTTCCCTCCTCGTGGATCTGGCAGCCTGCACCAGTGATTCAATTGACGGCTTGCTGCAGGGGCAGGCGGAGTGAGGTCATCTTGCCTCGAGTAATCCAGATACTATGCCTTCTGTTAACAGTGGAATTTGGTAAGTTCAAAGTTACCATCGGTTTAGAGTCAGTATCGGTTTCAAAGTTCTAGAATCAGCCGATGGGAGTCAAGTCGCCACGATATCGTATTCTTGGTGGAGTCAGATCAATCAAAGGAAGCTTATCTAGAAGAGTTCAAGTTCAATAAGGATGCGACATGACAGCTTATCTATTAATTAGGCATAGTTTGTTAGTTTTCTTTTATCTTTAGGAAAGTGTGTTTAGTGTCCGATAAGGACTTTATCTTTTCCTTTTTAGTTTCTTTCTTGTCCGACAAGGACTAGTATCTCCCTATGGGTATAAATATGTACACTCAGGGTCTATGTAATTTATCAATCTATCGATCAATAATACTCTCGGCGCATCGCCACCCTCTTCCCTGAGGTTTTTACTTATCTTCCTGCGGAACTTGGGCACCTGACGCAGGGCTGCATCGGCTTTCGATCTCCAACGAAGGGGTAAGTCCTACGTTCTGTCGGCTACGTTGGTGTTGTTCAAGGCTGCATCGATTCGATCTCTTGGATCGCTCTGGTTTGGTTGATATATTTGCCTACCTGATATCTCAATTCTATCTCTAGTTGCATTTTGTTTAGAGACGCATCGGTTTAGTTGGAATTGTCTCGGTTAGGTCTGATCTTCTATCTTAGCCGATATATCTCTATAATCGCAATACTGTTATAAATAAATTTGTTATATCCATCACATCAGACAGATCTATCGGCTCATCGAGTATTAGATTATCATATACAATCTCGTGCTGCATCGGTTAGGTTCGATCTACTAGATTGTTGTTGATAATATAAGTCTTGTTAAGCCGATAGGTTCATGCAAATGTTTTATCGGGGTGCTAGCTGATAAGTTATCTGGACATTGCATCGGCTTGTAGCGATTGCATATACATATAAGTTGGATTTAGCCGATGGCAACAAAGGTTTCACTGTTTAATCTAATCTTGTGGATCTTATGACATCGGACCTCCAGCCGATATGTGCTTTAATCTTCGGATCAATATTTGTTCTACTATTTCATATTGTTAGCCGATTGGTTTCTACTGGATTATATTGCTATATTATA
Source organism: Oryza meridionalis (assembly GCA_000338895.3). Lineage (NCBI taxonomy): Eukaryota > Viridiplantae > Streptophyta > Magnoliopsida > Poales > Poaceae > Oryza > Oryza meridionalis. The sequence continues at coordinate 24,701,842 of CM002527.2, read as the reverse complement.
ATGTCATCAGCCGATTGCCTTTATATCATTATCTACATTGGACATATAGCCGATTGCTTAAAGCCTATCGCTATCGGCTGGTATCAGCATCGGCTATTATCGGCTATCGGCTGGAACTACTCCATCGGCTTGTCAGCCGATCGGCTGTTTGATCTATTATTTGTAAATCTTGTCAGTTGCAGGATTAAACTGATTGGCACGCCCGCATCTCATTAATCTTTAGACCTGCACAGGAGCTAAGCAGATTCTCAGACCGGTGTGCTCGATTTTTTCGTAACACCTTCATACCCTTGTCAACCAACAAGCACCTGAGAAACGAAAACAGAAACCAACACATGCAATGCAACAGCAGAGTTCGTTAAAAAAAAGCAACAGCAGAGTTCGTTCAAAAAAAATGCAACAGCAGAGTTCGTTCAAAAAAAAATCAACAGTAGAGAAAATTCAACTCAGATTAGCGCCGACAACGCCATGGCTGCTAGCAGCAACAACCAAAACGAAACCAACCAAATCATAAGCGCAAAAGGCATCTAGCTTCACCGGAAATCAAAACCAAAGCAACCCAAAACAACTATTCACCAGATTGATCGAGCCTGAACACGTTCGACCTAATGGAGCCGACGGCGCGCCTGGAGGCGTCCCCGTGGAGCACGCGGCGGAGCACCGCAGCTGTGTGAAGAATGCTGCTGGGCCTCCACTGTCCTTCATCGGGAACCAGATCCAGAGAGAGATTGAAGCAAGATGAGTAGATAGAGAGAGAAGGGGATGCAGAAGGAAGGCAAGGGGTAATTTGGTTTAAAAATTTTAGAAAATGTGCTGAATGGGTAAGTAGGAGTATGAATCAAATAATGATAAAATTGTAATGGCATAGGTTCAAATACGTAAATAGTAATGGCATATATAAAACTATAAAAATTATAATGGCATGGATCCAATTAAAAAAAAGAAAAAGAAAGGGAGGGTGCTACGAGCGAAGAGTTACTGTAACTGCCGGTCCAGAGAAAGCAGTCAATCCGTTCGCGGTCAACGTGCTTTACATCACGCCTGTACGAACAGTTGGTGCGTTACGACTTGACTACGGATTACGGAGATGCTTGTTTTCCAAAGCTCCAATAAATAACGGCCGTGTTATTACGTGGGACTTTTGAAATTGAATCTCGGTTTGCCTTCTCTTCTGTCACAAAACAGAGAAACTTCGGTTCTCCTCCGTAAAGAAAACCACACGTACAAGCGTACAACAAATGATAAATCTCTACACATTTACACGGTACTCCTACTCCGTACTACTACTACGACTGGAAGGTAGCAGTGCCACGGATTAGCCGAAGAAAGAAGGAACACACATGGCGTGTTGTGCAGCCGCCGCTGCTTCCCGTTCTTTTCAGTTCAGTTAATTACTCCCCCACTTCTCATCATCCCATGTCCACTTTCTTTCTTTTTCCTCTCTTGCACGCACGCACGCACGCACGCACGCAACCCACGCGCGGAGTGGCGGTGGATGGATGGAACGCGTGACTGCGTGAGAAGGTCAAGAGCGAACAAGAACACGCACAGTTTCACGAAGGCGGGTCGGGGTTAAATCATCCCACCAACAGCAACCAAACCAACCAACCTCCCCACACCGCCACCGTCGCGTAGCGCCCGCCACCCCCGTGCTCGCCGCCGGCGAACGCTCGCCATCCGCCCGCATCGCCGCCATAGGTGCGCGCCTCCCGATTCCCATCCTTTTTTTCTCTCTCCCACCATTCCCAGAATTAATGCACGGATGATGGATGAGTTGCGTGTTTCCTATTCGATGTTTTTTCATTTTTCTTGCCTTCTCCGTTAGATCTTCCTCTTTTCATTTCTTCTCGTTTCAGCTCCGCTCCGCAAAACCCTGATGATGGTTGTCCTCGACCACCCATTGCGTGCGGCATTTGATCCGGGCGATTTTTTGTTTCTTTCTTTTCTTTTTTCTTTAGGCGAGGTTGGTGTGTGTTCGTGGAAATCCCGGTGGCCGTGCGGGAGGGGGCGCGTGAAGATCTGAGCTCGGGTTTATGTGATATCCCTCGGACCGAAATTCCCATCGATGATGGCGTAAAGGCGGCGCCTTTTCTCTGCAGTTCCTCCCCTCCCGTCCCTTTCCGCTCCCGCGCCCGAGAATTTATTGCTCGCAATGCTGCTCTCTCTGATGATGAGCAGAGCAAAGAATGCAGAGCCTTTACACTTTAAATGCTTGGCCGGTTTGGCTGCAAGATGCCATATTGCCATCTCATGTGTGCTACCACCGTCCGTCCGTCACTGAGCTCCTGCTTGCGTAGAGACGAGTGTTTCTGGTTTCGCTCAGCTCGTCTCGATTTCACACGGATTGGAATTCGGCCGCATTCCGCGTGGAAAGCTTCGAGTTCTTGGTGCTTCTTGTTCTCCGCTGCGAAAACCGCAGCTTTAGTAAGAGCTCATCAGATTTCCTCTTCTTTTTCTTTTTCTTTCTTTTTTTTCTTTTTCTGTCTTTTGTTTTCGGTTTCAGGGATCGTTTGGGGTTCAGGCGTACGTTACGTCTCGTTCTTCTCATTCCTTTCTACGTTGTCGTTATACTTCTCCTCCTCTCCCCCTGCTAATCTGCCATCAGGAATACCTGGCGTCCTCTTCTTTTCATTCTACCGATGTTCTGATGAAAACTGCAAGATTCCCTTTGAGGCCCAGCCCGTACGATCTCGTTGCTCTGCATACTGTAGTTTTCTATTATCTGTTTCTTATTTTGTTCTTTTGAATTCTAAATTCTTGAAACTAGATGAGTTTGAAGTTAACAGCTCGAATTTTGATTTCCATGGAGTAGAAAGCCGTGCTTCTTTGGCCTTCTCTCTCCTGCCAGCTGTGGAGCTGTGCACTTGTTTTGTTCATGATAGCTGAACTATCTGACTGAGGAAAGTGCAGCCTTTAAAAGCCTTTGTTACTGCAAAGATTCCTTTTGATGGTAATCATGGATTTGTAATCCTCTCCATCCAATTGGAATAGTGCATCTGCTTTTATGTTTACCTCCTGTTGGCTGCTACTATACCACATTCTACTTTTTCATCTTGCCTGGTGTTTGCTCAGTCCCCATCGTATCTTTTCGTCGGACGTGCCATTCTCCTTTTCTTTTGGTTTTAAATAGAACAGGGCCATGAACTGTACTCTCCTTGCATCAAATTGGGCCTACTAATGCCTGCAAAAATCCAGCCTTTGCATGTGTGTGTTGATGTTTTCCTGGAAGGACAGCATCTTGCTACAGTGTACAGTAAATTAGTAAGCTCGTCTGACCTTATATGGCCCATACCCACAGTTTCAAATTTAAGGGTTCATTTCTGAGGGCTTTGCAAGAGAGCATTATATGCTTGGCTGCACTAGATTGCTCGCTCGCCAGTTTCTTACCAGCTACCTGTAATTCTATTGTGATTTAATTGGCTACATCAGCTTTTGGATCACGGGTACAAGGTTGGTTTTGTAATGTTCCATACTCGCTGTTCCATTTGAATGAATTTCTTGTCATAACTGTCTTTTCAGGATTCATCAATGGTGTTATCCTCTGAGGCTTCCTTTGTAATAAGAAGGCAGTGATCAATTTGTTTGACCTGAGTACCGGGATGACCAGCAAAAATGTGCTAACTGATAGAACTCACAGAGATGGTACAAAAATTTCTTCCACTTTTTATTTATTTCTTTGAAGTGCTGCTTAAGCAAGTGATCTGCAACTCCTGATTTTGCTTTCATAATGCATATGAATTTATACTTTAGAGTTACTTGAGATAGATGGGCTAGATGGCATTGGCATTGTTTGAATAATGATTCATTTGCATAATGTTAGATGGTGGTCTCCCTTTAGACAATGTCATGTTTGATTGTTTGTAGATGATGACACATTTGTCTTTTCTTTCTGGATGTTTTCCTCTTCTTGGATTCGAAAATAATTCAAAAGAGCTCTTGCTATTTTTGTTGCAAGACACTGACCTTAAAAATCAAACTGACTGTGTTCTTTATTTGTTAGTTTGTATTGATAGACATTAGTGTTTTCTGCCTAATGTTAATTGTTCAGCTTCCATCTTTCAGGCTCTCAAGTTCATAAAAGCCGGCAAGATGTCAATAGAACTGTTGATCCCAAAATAGGTTGTGTAGAGGACAAATTAGTGAGTATCATGTCATTTGCCCTATTCTAGCATATGTAATTTCAATTTATCGTAGGTGTCAGATTGTCCTTCTAAATATATATCTGGACAGCGCTTACACAATTTTGTAAATTTCAGAAAGTCTAATATAGTATTCATTGCAGCAGGTAGTAGCTAGTACTAGGAATTCTTCAAGCAACAAATCAACCATATCTCCAATGAACAGATTGGTAGCAATGGAGATGTCCAAAGGAGTGGAATCAAAGAGGAAGCCACCTAGTGTCGTTGCCAGACTAATGGGGCTTGATGATGATCTGCCTGCTAAAGAACCAGCATTACAATCTTCTAGAAGAAATTTGCGGAGAAGTCATTCACTTGATAATTTGGCAGCAACAAACAGGCCCCAACAACAGCAAGAGCAGCATTACAGCAGGACAACACCAAACATACACATAGGCCCCAAAGAGACAGTTGAATTTAAGGATGTGTACGAAGTCTCTGAAGATCCATTAAGGAGACATCATATTCTGGGGCAAAATTTTCCTAGGGAAAGATCTTCTGGGGACAAGAGTGACACTAGGATCGAAGCTGTTCGACAGAAGTTCATGGAAGCAAAACGCCTTGCCACAAATGAGAATCTCATCCATTCAAAGCAGTTTCAAGAAGCTCTTGAGGTTCTAAGTTCAAACAGGGAGTTGTTTCTGAAGTTTCTTGAAGAACCAAGCCCTGCTTTCTTGAAGCAGCTCGATGGACTTGACACAACGCCTGCACCGCCTCCGACGAAGCGTATTACAGTGTTGAAGCCAATCAAATCTGTTGAGAACAATGGAATAAGACAAGCCAGAACACACCAAGTTATTAATGAAGAAAATGAACTTGTGATGGGAAAGACTCACCAGAGATCTTACTCAGCAGATGACAACTTCTCCAAGTCAACTAGGATAGTGGTCCTAAAGCCTAGCCCTGGGAAGCCTAATAGAACAGGAGCCAGGCTAACTGCCCGAGAAGCTCCATCTGAACAAACTCAGCGGATCGACTTCCTTGGAGGTTTACAAGATGATGCATCCATCCTAGGATCTAGGGAATTACTGCATGGTTCGGTTCAGCACATGCCAGAGAGTCGTCATCGGCGGGACGAATCCCTGATATCATCCACATATTCAAATGGGTATGGTGGAGATGAAAGCTCTTTCAGTGGGTCAGAAGTTGACTACATTGATGAAGGAGGTAGCCCAAGTGACTCGGATGCAGTCAGTCCAATGTCGCGACATTCATGGGATTACATCAGAAGACACAACAGTCCTCACTCAGCCTCTACTTTTAGCAGGGCCCATTCACATTCAGCTGAGTCATCTGTGATCAGGGAAGCCAAAAAACGGCTTTCAGAGAGATGGGCAATGGTATCATACAATGAGATCAATCAAGAACAAGTACCTTTGCGAAGGAGCTCAACCACCTTGGGTGAGATGCTCTCCCTTCAAGTAGCTAAGAAAGAAGAAGCTGTTGCTGGGATAATTTCTGTTTCAAGCAACCGGTCAAGTGGCACAGAAAATGAGTTGGCCATGAAAGATGCATGCAAATCTACTTTAAGAGAGTACGATGAAAATGGGAAGAGCTCTCCAAGGAATTTAGCAAAATCAAAATCTGTCCCAGTGTCTTCATCTATATTTGACAATGTAGCAGTGAATGCTCAATCTGCAAATTCTGAAGGGACTCCGAAGGTGTTTACAAAGTCAGGTAGAGCAAAATTATCTTTCACGGGGAAAATATCAAGTTTTTTCTTCCCAGGCAATAAAAGGCCAACAAAAGAGAACACTTCCCTCTCGTCTGATAGCTCAGGCGAGATGTTTGGATGTATCAGGCACATGGTGCCACAGTCTGATCACAATCTTGGTCCTGATGAACAAATGGCTTTTTGCAAGGATGAAGCTGATAATTCCACCAATCATGCTCCCTGTTCTACAAAAGTACGCACTTATCTCAAATTATATTCATGCCTTACTAGTTTTTTATTAATTATCAATGCATTGGTCTACCGGATTCTCCTTTTCCACCATGGCCTTGTGAAGCTCTTTGATTATCTCTTCCCGAGTTCCTACAAAATAATACTGTTTTGTACTCCAGTTTTCTTACTCTCAGTAACTAATAAGAGACATGTAGCAGGATGCTGGTTCCATCGAAGTACCTGTATCTTCTGACTGTGTAAGTGGAGATGTTGATGAAGTAAAATCAAATGGTGATCTAAAATCTATCCACGATGACACTAGTCCTACTTCAATTCTTGACACGGTTTTTGAAGATAGCAACAGTAATGAACCTGAATCTTCAAGAAGAACTTCTTGCACCGAGAGTAAGTTTTGTCACCTGTTCTGACTCTTGAGCTTGCCATTGCTATCTTCTATTATGTACTAACTACATGTTCTCTATGTCTTTAGGGGTTGCCTTACGATGCCCTGCTATCGATTCTGTTGCCCGCTCATTTTCATGGGAAGATACCAACTCAGGTTCTCCGTTGCTAGGTGGCCTAAAGCATTCCAATGTAGATGATGCCGATTATGATGATGATGAACTAAAATGTTACTCTCTTGTACAAGAGATAGTATCATCTGCTGGATTATGTCATCTGCAGTTAAGTATGGTCTTCACAGGGTGGTACCTGCCTGAATCCCCCCTTGATCCTGCATTGTGTGACAAGTTCTTGGATCGCAAGGAGGAGGATGCTAAATCGAGGGAGCGAAGGTCACACCAAAAGCTCATTTTCGATAGTGTAAATATGGCCTTGGTTGAGATTGGCCAGGATACCTTACTATGCAGCTATCCATGGAGTAGAGCATGCTTAAGAACATGGAGGGAGAAACTATCTGAAACTTTGGGTGAAGAAGTATGGAACATCGTGAGCGATTGGCTTTATGGAGATGGGAGCTTTGCGGCAAACAAGGACGACAATGCTGGAATAATCTTGGAAAGAATTATGCAGGAGGAGGTGGAAGGGAAAGGTTGGATTAAGCTATTGACAATGGAAACAGATGAGATCACTGAGCAGATTGCCAGTGAAGTGTTGGAGGACATTGTCACAGATTCTGTGGAGCATCTGTCAATTTGTTGTTCAGAGCATGGCATTTCAATGCCAGTAGCAAATCTGTAGGAAGCAATTTCTTTCATATGAGCACTTGCCTTGAATTTTGTTGTGCTGAAAGAATTCCTCAGCAGCTTCATAGATTGTATATAAGTCCATGTAGTTGCTTACTCTTGCTTCTGCTTATACCTACAGCTCAGATTGGCCAAAATCGTGCAGTTCTTTACTCTGTAGATGTCCTATTGGTCAAATTGTGTTAGTCAGAAGTCTAACATTAGCATATGGTGTCAGTAGTATAGTAGCTTTTTGGGAAGCGAAATACTAAAGTGGCCGTGTGTATTTGACTTTGAGGCAGCAGAACACTGCTCCATATGACGACCATATGTTGCAAAGAGTATTATATAATGCATTCCGGCGCCAGTTAGCAGCATCCTGGTGTTTTGAGCTCTACGTATGTCAAATTCGTCAATCTGAACGTCTGAATATAGGGCATGTTAATGGCCCAATCAAGAATGAATTGTCTAATGCAACAAGATGACAACTTGAACAAAAAACAAAGGTGATTAGCAGGTCTTGTCAGCTCTGGACATTCTTCAGGTCTAAGATTTTCTAATCTGGATGGCATCTTTCTCAATATCAAGGTGCAGCAGTATTAGTTTAACTGTTTAAGTAGGAATTGTCCATTGGGGCTGTAGCACCAATATTGGGTGAAGAAAAGGCATTAAGTTTTTTTTTTAACTTTATTAATGATCAGGCATGTGGGCAAATAATTTAGACTACTGACCTTATCTTCGTTAAACATTCTGGCCCTGTCTGATTAGGAGTTGCACACTTGGCCTTATCCCAAATGTTCATTTATTAAGGACTTCTTCTGAAAATGCAGGAATATAAATAACATATGAATGGAATGTCATGCGTATGTAATTCATATAAAAATTAACATATGAGAACATCAAAACTATCGTTTGGATGATACACATGAAAAAGAAAAATGCTTGACCTTAAAAGAGTGGGAAAAGAGAACACAAGGTGAGTCCACAAACTCATTCCCCCCCCCCCCCCCCAAAAAAAAAAACTCTAAAATAGGTTATTCCATCAATCATTTATTTGTCACATGTCCAGAATCCAGGCAACTTTGGTGGTGGGTGCTCAAAGCGATTGGGCAGCCCGACTGCACGTTGATGAATCCTTTCATCTTTGGCTCTGCAACAACTGGAAGAAAGTTTGCAAGCCTCTTCAGTGAGGATTCGACAGCGTCAACGCTCATAGCATAGACAATTTGGAAGGAGCGGAATAATCAGGTGTTCAATCAAAAGCAAAGAAGCTAGGTAGATGTTGCCAAACGGATGGCTGAGCAGGCGACACTTCTAGTTCATGTCCAATCAATGTCATGAGAATAGGCTTTGGAAGCTTTGCCCACTTCCAGTTCCTGTCACCTTTCATTTTGTTTTCAGCCCTCAACTTGTAAATAACTTTATTTCTCTTAATAGAAAAATGTGCATCTTGCCTATTCCTCAAAAAAATTTCAATGGACTTTTTGTAGACGATGGCCGGGGGCAGCGCGAGTATGCAAAGTTTCCGGTGAAAGATGATAGCCGGAGATAATCACGAAGTCGACATAGCCGAGGCTGAGGAAGAGAGCGCAAAAGGCGGCGGCTTTGGGTTGGACTTGCAAGAGATCAAACAGCCCGGAGGGGTTCGGTATTTAAAATTCCAAACCCCTCTAGGTCTCTGATCGCCGTTTGATGAGGTTTGTGCGGCCCAGATTTCATGGATGCATCTTTCTTGGGCCAGACATGTCTACTACTCAATCTTGACCACAGGCACATGATCGAACGACCACCAGAGTCCTGGGGGGTTTGGAGTTTTAAACTCCGACCCCTCCCGTTCGTATCAAGAACGCCCGCACCACTTCATGCCGTCCCTCGCCGGAGCGTCGCGGCATCCTTATCGTATCTTGCTCCTCTCTCCTCCTTCCTCGGGGCATCTCAGCATTTGTTGTTGAAACTGGAAACAGATCGGACCACAGATTGTGTGTGAAGTGTTGGATGATCTTGTCAGTGTTGTAATAGATTTTCCCAAAGGATTCAAACTCTAGAATTTATATATTTATTCTTTGGCCCAAAGCAGGAGTTTCTTTTGTTCTGTTACCCTAATCACACATATCTATCTACTCCCTTCGTCCACAAATCTGCAGGAGGAGCACATATGTACTTCAAGCTCTTGCAAATTACTTCCTCTGCTTTATATTATAAGACTTTCTAGCATTGCCTATATTTATATTGATGTTAATAAATCTACAATTCAAACAATTAGAAATTCAACTCAAAGTAAAATAGACGAAGAAAAATCTTGGAATTCAAGAACGATTACTGATTACTATAATTTTTTTTTGTTAGAATCCAAAAGTTCTTTACTAACTAGAAAGGAAAACGAATAGGCGTATATATGTGTCTAGATTCATTAATATATATATGAATGTGGACAATGCTAGAAAGTCTTTTAATATGAAACAGAGTGAGTAGAACATTCTGAATCCAGCTTCCGTCATCTATTTTTTCTTTTGACATAAAGCTTCCATCATCTTCAGAGACTCTTAACTGCAGAGATTTGGGCAGCAACTCCACCACACATTTCCAACTGTCTTCCACGCTAAACGCTGTGGTCCGGGAATGACCTGAACTCCCCGCCTGTAAATATTTCCCTGTAACTCCTTTATAAATATACAAGGAGAAATTATTGCCTTCTTTTAAAAAAACAAAAAAAAACAGTCTAGCGGCACTGCAAGCAGGGAAGGAAACGAAGGAAAAGGAGCAGAGATGGATGCACCAGCTAGACGACGACCGGTGGCAGCGCACCTGCGCACGCGAAGTTTCCGGTGAAGACGAGACGGCGTCACGGCGAGACGCCGGCGATTCCGAAGTCGACGTGGCTGAGCCGCAGCGAGGTTGGAAGGAGAGATTGCGCCGGTGAGGAAGAGAGCGCACGGGGCCGAGTTGGGCCTGAATTGCAAGTCAAAGCCCAGTTTGCACTACCGATGGCCCAACAAGTGATCAGAGTCGAGATACATTCAGAGTTTCAAACTCCGAAGTCCGAACTAGGGGTGAAAACGGGACGGATATTTCCCGCCCGCCCGACCGACCGTATTAATATGGGACAAATTCGGGTAAAAATTTGGGTGCCCGAGTTCTTACACGGGTTTTGGATACAAATACGGGTTTTTTCTGTCGGTTATGAGATGGAGTTCGGGAAAGCAGTATCCGACGGATACGGATTATCTGGATAATTATACGGGTATTACCCGGATAGATACCCGTATATTACCCGGACAAAATAGACTAATACACACACAAGCACAACAGCCCAGCATATTCAGCCCAACAGCCAAGGCCCAGTGGCCCACCAACACACCAAGCGGCAACATAGTGACACACTATCACTAACCCTAGCCGGGGCAGCCAGGCAAACAGCAGGCGCCGCACCGCACGCGTGCATTCTAGCCGCAGCCTGCGGCCGAGCCAGCGCCCGCCGCCCAGCACCGACGCTGGCGCCGCGCTAGGCAGTAGCGCTAGCCGTCTACGCTGCTGCGCACCCGCGTCCACCGGCCGCTGTCGCACGTCGCCGCGTGGGTGTGCGACGGGGACGGCCGTCGGGCCGCTGCCGACCACCGTCGCAAGGCCCCGCCTGGCTCCTTCCTCTTTTGGCTCCTCAACGCCGGTAGCCGAAGCCCGAAGGACGTCGCGCCGCCTCCTCATCTCCTCCGGTCATCCAGGTCAGCCAAATTTCAGTGTTTCATTGCCCTTTTGCTTGGACTTGGAAGGATTTTTTTTTCTTATTTTACTTTTGTTGTTTGGATGTAGGATTAGGATAGAATGGCCAGTGGTAATGCAATATGTGCAAGCACAGGTGCATCTCACGTTGGTACTGTAGCTATTGGTACTGGTCAGGGCATGCTGGTGATTGGAGATTTGGAGTCGTTGGTGAACTTTCTGATGATTGAAGCTGAACATGCTGGCCTTTGGGATAACTATTTTGGTGATATGTGATCAGTAGTCATATAAATGCATCTTTTGGCTTGATTGTATACATACTACTACTTTGGTACTGCTGTAGGATTGGTACTTACTCCCTTCGTCCCAAAAAAGTTTCCGTGTCCAACGTTTGACCGTTCGTCTTATTTAAAAAAATTATGAAAAAAATTAAAAAGATAAGTCATGTATAAAATATTAATCATGTTTTATCATCTATTAATAATAAAAATACTAATTATAAAAAAAATTCATATAAGACGAACAGTCAAACGTTGGCATGGAAATCCATGGTTTGCCTTTTTTTTTTGTACGGAGGGAGTATGGTCTTAGTATTTACTAGTGTGGTACTACTAACGACTGTCTACAGCCCCTAATATATTCATATAATACATATATGAAATGGTTGAATGACTATTGTCTATGTGGTATATATGGTTTTCTGCTTTGACTTGATATCCGAATAAGTATTCGTAACCGCTAGCGATCGTATCCGTCTTGGTACATATTCTTTCCTCGTTCCGTATTTATACCCGACATTATCCGTGCTTCTCTTCGTATCCGATAATATCCGTGCCCGACCCGATCCCGATTATAAAATATGGGTTAGGATATGGGAAGGACGAAATCCGACCGGACCCGATCCAATTTCACCCCATAGTCCGAACCCCCCCGGGTCATCTCAATCTTGGCCGCACGAATGTGATCGGACGGTTGTAAGAGGCCTAGGGGGTTCAGAGTTTAAAACTCCGACCCGTCCCGTTGGTAGCAAGGACGCCGGGACCACTTCACGCCGTCCCTCGCCGGAGCGCCACCGCATCCTGGTCGTCTCTTGCTCCTCTCTCCTCCTTCGAGACATCTCAGCATCTGTTGTTAAAATTGGAAGCATATCAGACCACAGATTGTGTGTGGAAGTGTTGGATGGCCTTGTCGTTGTCAGTGTTTGTCCTAGATTATTTGGAGCAGTTATCAATCGGTATTTCAATACCAGTGCAACGGTAATCCATAGGAAGCAATTGCGGCGGCGAGGAAGAGCGCGCACTAGGCAGCGGCTTGGGCCCGAATCGTTTGTCTAGTGCAACAATATGGCAACTTTGAGCTCTTGTCAGCACTGGACGTTCTCCAGGCTTGAGATTTTCTAATCTGGACGTCATCTTTCTCTTTTCAAGGTGCAGCACTATCAGTTTAAATGTTAAATAGGCATCGGTCAATGGGGCAGGAGCAGCGATATTGATTTGAGAAAAGCATTATGGCACCATTTTCCTACTTTGATGAGTGGGCATTGGGGCACATATTTTAGACTTCTGACCTTACCTTGTTGTTACACAATGTTCTGGCCTTATCTGGTTGGTAGTTACGTGCCCTGTAATAATCAAACTTTTCACCAGCTTTTCAACTGGGAACAATATCTTTTCCCTGTTCAGAGGAGTGGTATTGATCCTCGTTAGATTACAGGGTCTCGCATTGTGATCTCCGTGAAGTTATTGGGCAGGGTTTTTCTGTACCTAGATACTATGACATCTATTATTTGCATACAACTTAAAATATTTATAGAAAAATTTTAAAAAATAGTAACATTAATTGAGATGACATAAATCTATAAACAAACATGCAAAACTAAATTTGATTTATAACTATAAAAACAAAAACAAAAACAATAAAATCAGAGAATGAATAGTATTGGTACAACGCATATAAAGTTTGTTTTTTTTTTGTCTTTTTCATGTGTAGATCGAATTTAGATTTGTATGTTTGTATAGTCTCTTATATTATCATAATCTATCTTGTTAAATATTATGAATTAGTGACTTCACCTATCTGTTATATTCCTGATGAATTGCAAGGACTGTCCATATCATAAACATGGATGCTGCCAATGAAGGATTAAATCCTGCTCCTAGAGCTGTTTGCCTGCAAAACTTATTTGCATGTGAGGCGTCAGGTAAATGGTTTCAGTGGAGTAACCATTCTGTTTCTTCCATTATTGTATTCTGATTTCTTCCAATGTGTGTGTCTGCTAATCCTGAAGACCATTTAGACCCAGCTCTCTCGTCGGTTTAATTTTCATGGACTAGTTAGGCTAGCACAGAACTGAAGATCGCATGGATCTTCCACTGTACTGAACTTTACAGAGGCAGTCCGTAGAATGGTAGAGCACAGTTTGTGCAAAACTACATGAGCATCCTGATTCCTTAAGGAGCTCAGAAATGATAGAAGGAACGGTTAAAAAGGATCTTCTGAGTAGAACAGCTAAAAGAAACGAAGTAATGGAAGAAGAATGTAGCGATGGGAAAATCTTAGCATATCTATCTCTGGATGGGCCCATAATTGCCTCTCTTTTATTTAGCTCGGAGCGAAGGCCCTGAGCTCATTTTCTTTCCTTTCGCTTTGTGAAGTTTACTCCTTCTCTATTCAATGAAATTGAAGCTCGTCGATTCGTTCAAAAAAAAAAAAATCTCTGGATGGGCCGTAAATTTAGTACTAGGAGAGAACTTTCTGAAATGAGTCATCACAGACAGGTGAAAGCTTAGAAACACCAGAAGTAAACCATGGTAGAGATGTTCTCAGTGGAGATTTAACTGGCTGGAGTTTGGAAATACTACTATATTTGGATTTGGCCCGAATCGCAAAAGTCGCATTGATTCATAATGTTTCACGCGCGGCGAAATCAATACCCAGCAGAGTCCACTTGTCCTCTGCCAAATAAAGCTCAGCAATTGTACAATGCTTACCAATTCAGCGCCTTGGAGTTGCAGATCCACTAGTTCGTGATGATTTTAAGTGCTGCCCGTGCAAAGCCGCGGACTAGAGCAAATACGAGTCAACTGCCTGTTGGCTGTTGCGATTTTGGCCGCCAAACAATAATACGTGCATGGGAACGGAAGAAGGATCGTAACTCGTAAGTCGTAAACTATCTTAGACAGCTGATGGAATCATGGAGTGCAAGTTGCGCGCCATCGAGGCTAACGAAAGTATCGTGGCCGTCGTCGCAAACAAAGCCAATGTCGTTGCAGCCAAGCACGGCAAAAGATTAGCGAGCTGATCACGAGTTCACGACCCAAATGTTCATGGACTGTAGTTTAAGTTTGCTTCGCTTTGTTGCAATGACTAAAACACGTATCTAATTACAAAAAAGAATTTTATGCATGCTTTGCGTTTGCGGAGTTGCGTGCGTGGCGTGTCAGTGGTAGAACGCCACGGGCGGCAGGCGGAAGCCGGAGTCGCGTTGGCGCAGGAAGGGTATCGCCTCCGGCCGCGACTCGAGGTCACGGTAGAACTCGTACTCCGCCTCGTAGTCGTGCAGGTCCAGCTCGCGCCGCTGCAGCGTGTGGTAGTGGTGCCGCGCCGACGCGTCCTTGCCGAACCCGAACACCGACACGCGGTCGCACACGCCCGCCGCGGCCACCACCGCCTGCATCCCCGACGAGTAGTGGAACATGCCTTCCTCGTGCCGCCGCGCCCACTCCTCCGCCGGCCGCCCCGTCTCCCGCGCGAACCGCCGCAGCGAGTAGTACTTGACGATCCGCGCGCACAGCGCGTCCAGCCTCGGGTCCGTCACGATCACCGGCGCCGCCGCGGTGGCGTCGGCGTCGGCGTCGGCGGCGCCCGACGAGGAGGAGAAGGAGGAGGCGTTGTTGCACACGGCGTGCTCGACGAAGTGCGCGGCGTTGCACATGTACGTCAGGATGGGCACGCCCTCGCCGTAGGCGCGGCAGAAGCAGGCGCCGCGGCGCGGGACGGCGCACTGGCTCAGCACGTTGCTGTTGAGGAACGCGAGGCCGGTCCTCGCGCCGACGTGGCGCGCGTACCGACCGTCCCCCGCCGGCGCGTTGTTGAGGCGGACCACGAGCTCGTGCCCGTCGATGAGCTCGCCGTGCTCCGCCGCCAGCAGGATCCCGCTGTTCCCGACCACCGCGCACGACGCGTACCTCCGGCCCTCCCCCTCGCCGCCGCCGCCACCGTCGCCGTTGTACCGATCGATCGGGCGCTTGATGAGTTCCACGAGCTCGGACATCACGCCGGGGTCGAACCGCTCCTGCTTGCCGACCCACTCCCTCAGCCCCCGGAGCGCGACGTCGCGGTGCCTCTCCGGCGCCCTCGCCAGGTTCCCGTCGAGCAGCCTCTTTGCCGCCTGCAGCACCGCCGACGCCGCCGGGTCCACGGCCGCGAGCTCCACGAGCCTCTCGTCAACGCCATCACCATCGTTCCGCCCCGCACCACCATCCGGCGCGGCGGCCGCCGCGGCGCCGCGGCCGCCATCGCCGGAGTGGCGCAGCTGGGAGCACCGGAAGACGAGGAGAAGGCAGAAGACGGCGACGAGCAGGAGGAGGCCACACGACGGGTGGCTCCAATGCCTCCTCTTCATCTCGCCAAGTAAGCTCCCGCCCCAGCTAAGCTAAGCCAGCACAGCTCGCCTCTGCAGTATCAGAGGAGAGAGAGCACACGCCACGATTGTGGGCAAATCCGCCATTTTATACGGGTGTTCCAAATGGCATCCTCACTGTCATATAGCCCATGTTTCGTCAAAACGGGAAGACGGAATCTGGAAACCGGAGATACAGAACCACGCCCATACTAGCGCACAATTTTCGCAATTAGTAATTTCTACTCCGTTGACGGCTGAGAATACAACGCAGAAAAAAAAAATACAATTTGCCAGCTGAAGCTTTCGCCTGCAGGGTTCAGGGCGCACGGCGGCGGCGTAAACAATTGGTTTTCGTGGCAAGTTGGCGGAGGTTCATGTGGGGACGGAGCGGCAGATGGTGCGCCACGAGACGCGATTGGCGAAGGTTCCGAGCCGTGCCTCCCCCAGGAGGCCGCGTTTTCTCGCGCGGCAGTGATCAACTAGTGCGCGGGCCGCGGGGGGAGGTCGATCGGCGGCGTCGTCGTGGGATGTGATGCATGTATTTCGAGTCGTGTGCTACTACCCCTGCGCGCGTGTGCGTGCGTCTCGTCGTCCCAGGCACGTTCCTCGGTGGAAAATGGGAATATACACACGTACCGGTCGGTGACTCGGTGGTCTAACATGGCAGCTGATCGACATTCCGTCCAGCTCTGAACTGAACATTTGGTCGAAGTGCTCGGTCATCTTACCCGCAAATCTGCGTCCAGAGATGGAATCTTAAGATCCCAGAACATGCGAATTTTCACTCAGAAGAAAAAACAAAAAAAAGGCAAAACTTACACGCACGGTAACACCACGAGTCCCTGACCCTATTATCATGCCATTTGTAACTGTGGAAATTGTCTACAGTACTACACCTGCAGTAGCAGCCACTGACATATGGGACCAGGTCCACCTATCAACCACTGATATTGTAAATGCAGTACCGCAGAGGATCCATGTCCCATTTGGAATGCAGGAATGAGCTTGTAACATTCCATTGGATTAATGTAGCATTTGCAAGCCTATTGTCCGCTTTGCCGGTGTACCTGGAGACGGTCCTACCATGACTCATTCCTTTATGAAACATGTCTATCCGAATTCAAGTTTTAATCTTGACATGTGTGCTCATATGTATGACTATTTATTCTTTCAGTACATATCTGTTGATGGAGAGACGCCCATGATAATTTCGTCAATCTTAAGATATTGTTGGTCCGGTCTTTCGAGGGTGCTAGATAAAGTTTCTATCTAATATATGTACAAAGTATGTTACAATTTAGCATTGGGGGTTGTACATGTGTTAGGATAGAGCTAGAGTCGATATCTGTCCTAAACTCTCTAAATAGAGAGATACAATTATACGTAATTTGTAATTGCACGACGACATAGCATAGATGAAAGAAAACAAATGACTGGTGGTGTGTAGTCACTGTAACTCTAATATACTGTAATTATGCTAGATCAGGGGGAGCGTTCATAATCAATACCCCGAAGACGTAAGCTTCGGCTGGACTTTTCAACAAACGTCATGCCTCAATATCGTCGTTAGTTTTGGATCTTTTATGGTATTTTTCCACGCTGGTTTGTCGATGAGTTATTGGTGCCGGTTATTTTAATAGTATTCATATGAGTAGGGTGTGCGTGTGCGTGTGCAGAAGTTGTGAGCGTAAGCGTTTATATTTCTTTTATTAAAAAGGATTAGCTAATCTAAACAGAAAATTAATCACGATATATATATGATTGTCCAAGTGTTCAGGAGAGGACGTGACCACCACAAATCTGCCACTCTTCAGGAAATCAATAGTTCTGAATTTCTAATCATGGTGGCATGTGTGCTCGCTTCTAATATGGGGTCTAAATGGTTAATAATAATAATAATAGTAGTAGTAGTAAAAGAAAAGAACATATAGAGTGGTACTCCTTTTGTTTTCAAGTGTACTGCACTGACGTAGATATCTTTATGACAATTCATTATAAAATAAATAGTGTAAATATGAAAAATTATAAGTCACGCTTAACATATATTTGTCACAATAAAATAGTAATTATTTAAACATAAAATCGGAAGGTTGTAGCATTGTATATTTTAAAACGTAGATTGTATCAACCCAACTAAAATTTGATCTACACTGAGACAAAAAAGTTTAATTTATTTGTAGAAATGTAATCACATTCACAATTGTTTTTTTTACTTTTGATATTATTTGAACTACACGTCTTTCCGGGCTTAATATCTACTACCTCTGTAGAAAAAAAGGGTCTACTTTATTCCTATTAACTGTTTCGTCGACAGACTACAACACTTAGTTCCACCAACTAAGGCTATGTTTAGTCCCAAAAACATCACATTGAATATTTAATATATGCATGAAGTATTAAATATAGATAAATTAAAAAAATAATTGCACAGTTAGGGGGAAAATCGCGAGACGAATCTTTTGAGCCTAATTAGTCCATAATTAGCCATAAGTGCTACAACCCACATGTGCTAATGATATATTAATTAGGCTCAAAAGATTCGTCTCGCGGTTTCCAAGCGAGTTATGAAATTAGTTTTTTCATTCGTGTCTGAAAACCCCTTTCGACATCCGGTCAAACGTTCGATGTGACACTCAAAAATTTTCTTTTCACGAACTAAACAGGCCCTAAAAACAACAACACGGGGAAAACTATTAGAAATGACTCATTTTACTTCCTAATAATATTTCTTTACATATACATATGTTCTATTTTAAGATGAAATTTTGTTTTTTCCTATCCTAACAATTTTCATTTAGTCCCAACAATAAGTGTTCATTCTGTTATAAAACCGATAAGACAACAGAAAATGAGGCCATTGGGCATTGCCTAATTCACTGATTTTTCACTCGTCACGAGAGCAACTGGGGCCGGAGAAGAGTTCCCGTGTTGTAACCTGCCCAAGATGAGCAAAGCCATTGAGCACCGCCGCGTTTACCGAAAGTGCTTTTAAGAAGAAAAAAAACGCGCGTCACGTCGTATACGGTATAGATCATTTCAATCAATTCTAGTAGTTTAGGATAAGCTTGTAGTGTAATCTAAACTAACATTCGCTAAGCAGATATGGACGAGCATGCACACGAGGTGTATTACCCCATGAAGAGGATAATTCGTGTATATACCAGTGCGTTGTAGTGCATCCTTACCGGAAAAAGGGAGCACAAGCTGCTTGGAGCTGGAGAAGAAATATAAAAGATCATTAGTTGGTTGTTATGCTTAGCTTTTATTTAGAGCACCTGTTTGATTTTGATTGGCACTTATGCCTTTGTTTGAGGCTAGCGCTAATCTGTTTGATTGACGGCTCGCCGGTCTGTGGGCCACCACCAGCCCACCATCCGATCGATCGCCACTAGGATTCGAGCGGGCCGGCCCATTACACAGAAATGGACAAACTAAACACGAACAATAGTAAAGGAATAGAAAAAAGAGCCTCCACGTTCGCTCTCATGGCCTAGAAATTCTCACATTAATCAGAGAAAAAGAAAAAACAGAGTCCATATAGAAATACAATTTAAAAATAGCTAAAATTCGGAATTAAAAAATAAGGAATATTAGAAGAGGAGACTGGAGTCCATATAGAAATACAATTTAGAAATAGCTAAAATTCTGAATTAAAAAATAAGGAATACTAGAAGAGGAGACTAGAGTCCATATAGAACTACAATTAGGAAATAACTAAAATTCAGAATTAAAAAGTAAGGAATATTAGAAGAGAAGACTAAAGTCCATATAGAAATACAATTTAGAAATAGTTGAAATTCGGAATTAAAAAAAATAAAGAATATTAGAAGAGGAGACTAGAGTCCATATAGAAATACAATTTAGAAATAGTTGAAATTCGGAATTAAAAAATAAGGAATATTAGAAGAGGAGACTAGAGTCCATATAGAAATACAATTTAGAAATAGTTAAAATTTAGAATTAAAAAATAAGGAATATTAGAAGAGGAGACTAGAGTCCATATAGAAATACAATTAGGAAATAACTGAAATTCGGAATTGAAAATAATGAATATTAGAAGTAGAGTATAGAGTACATAGCTGAAATTCAGAATTAAAAAATAAGGAATATTAGAAGAGGAGACTAAAATCCATATAGAAATACAATTAGAAAATAACTGAAATTCAGAATTAAAAAATAAGGAATATTAAAAGACGAGTCTAGAGTCTATATATGAATATATATAATTTACCAATAACTAAAATTTGATATTAAAAATAATTAATAACTAACACATATATAAAATATAATATGAAAATTCAGAAATAAAAATAAATAATATTGAAAGAAGAGCATATAGTATATATAGAAGTACAATTTACAGAAAATTCGGAATTAAAAAAAAAGAAATATTAAAAGACGAGTCTAGAGTCCATATAGGAATATATATATAATTTACAAATAATTACAATTTGATATTAAAAATAATCAATAACTGACACGTATATAAAATATAATATGAATATTACACATTAGTAGTTTTATGAAGTTATTGTAAAATTTAAAATTATGTTGTCATTTTAATATATTTGAATAATATAATGAGAAAACATAAATGTTATTATATGAGAGAAAAATATAATGATGCTAGTCGCGCAATCTGCGTGGGCCACCATGCTAGTTCTGTCATATAGGACCCAACATATCTATGTCCTAGTCGAATCCATGTCGCCAGAAATTGCCTGAAGCAACTTTGGCATGGGAGGCATGTCGACTTCTAAGATGCCTTCAAGTATATGGACTACCTGTGCCATGGTCGGTCTGTTCGATTCATCATCCTGAATACACCAGCAAGCAACTCGGCAAGCTCTTTCAACCTCTTCTGAATTGATGTCACTCTGAATGTTTTGGTCCAACAAGCATTGCACATTCCCCTGAAGGAGTTTACCAACAACCTGAACCGGGAAATAGGTAGCATTACTGGTGCACTCTCCTCTAAAATTTCTTCTTCCAAATACGATTTCCAACAGCGCCATTCCATAGCTGTAAACATCCACTTTTGATGAGATGGCCATTCCACTAACCCATTCAGGCGCAAGATATCCGATAGTTCCTCGCACCGTTGTCAAAACTTGGCTAAAATCCCTCCCCATGAGCTTTGACATCCCAAAATCTGCAATCTTGGGAACAAATGATGCATCCAAAAGAATATTCTGTGGCTTGATGTCACAATGTATGATGCAGTCCAGACAATTCCCATGCATGTAGGCCAATCCTCTGGCAACACCAAGCGCTATTTTATACCGAGTACTCCAATCCAGAGATGCAACTTTACTCCCAAAAAGATTGGAATCAAGTGAACCATTTGGCATGTATTCATAGACCAACAACCTATTGCTACCTTCGCAACAAAAACCAATTAACCTGACCAGGTTAATATGTTGGATTATTCCTATTGAACGCACCTCTGCTCTGAATTCCTTTTCTCCTTGACGAGCACCATCAAGTCTTTTGACAGCTATTACAGTGGAGTCAGTCAAAACACCCTTGAACACAGAACCAAAACTACCACCCCCTAATCTTTCTGAGAAGTTTTTTGTTGCATGCTGGAGATCCTTGTACCTAAAAGCTACTGTTCCACATATAATTCTACCGTGTCTGACTGATGAACAGTTCCTTTTATTTCTCCTAACAAACATGATAACAATTGTAAACAAGGACAGAGTGAGAACGCTTGCAACAGCAACCACTCCAATGATCAATCCTCTTGTGTGCTTTGAGCTCTCACTAACATCATCCTCAGCTGCAAGGCGAAGGTAAAGAATTCCTCCACTGCTACTCTGGTTATAGTTATACTGCCGTGCAACATTAAACAGCCCATCACTCCAAACATTGCAACTGCCGTTGTACGAATATGCAGTGCAAGAACAATCATTCAGACAAGCCTGTTTGCATCCATCGGCAGTCCCAGCTTCCATGTTCTTGGCATTAGCAGGGAATCTAACATAACTCATGGCATAGAACCT
This sequence comes from Oryza meridionalis, assembly GCA_000338895.3. Taxonomy (NCBI): domain Eukaryota; kingdom Viridiplantae; phylum Streptophyta; class Magnoliopsida; order Poales; family Poaceae; genus Oryza; species Oryza meridionalis. The sequence continues at coordinate 24,680,249 of CM002527.2, read as the reverse complement.
ATCTGTCACACCACAATTCAAAGGAATGTTCCTAACACATCCACCGGTCTGGTCTCCTAGCTCCCAGTCCTGTGGTGACCTGATGGAGAAGCCCTTCATGCAGTTGCAGAACGGGAGCATGTCCTCTCTGCAGACAGCGAAAGCTCCACAGACAGCGTACACGTCACACTGAGCTCCTGGCTTCGCGTAGAAGGTCACCCAATCCTCCGAGACGCTGGACCAGATCATGTTCTTCGCCTGCCCGGAGGCATCGAGCACGTACCTCGTGACCATCGTGTCGTTCCTCAGCCTGTACGTGAAGTACTCCTCGTGGTCGTTGCTGACGAAGTCGAAGGTGAAGAGAGCCCGAGCCGTCAGCTCCGGCGTGTTGCTGAAGTGGTCCCCGTTCCATGGCCCCGTCGACCAGTACACCACGGAGGAGTTCCACGCGAGGAACAGGCCCGGGTTGGCGAAGTCGGAGGACGGCGTGGCGGAGTAGACGCCGGGTGAGAGGTCGCCGGAGTTCTTGCTGGAGACGAGGCCGTGGGTGAAACCCGTCGCCTTGTTCCACCCCATCTTCGCGCCGGGGAGGAAGGTGTCCGTCATGTGGCTGAAGCTTTCCCAGAAGATGATGGAGGTATTCGACGCGTCGGAGAGGACGAGGTTGCCGCTGTTCAGGAGAACGGCGACGGTGTTGCTCGTCGTGGTGTTGGCCTGGCTGGACCAGGAGGTCATGGAGTTGTTGGCACGGTTCGAGATGACGAGGTTGCCGTCGCCGGAGATGGCGAGCTGCCACGAGGCGCCGCCGTCGGCGAGAGGGTTCTCTCGGTTGGCCACCCATGCCGGGGTGAACTTCGAGACCGTGTTGAACCATACGCCCAGGTACCACTTCGGTGCAGTGCTACTGCTGCCGTTGCCGCCGGCCATTTGGAAAAATCCCAGCGCGAACTTGCCGTTGCCGGAGACGAGCTTGTCGCCGCCGGCCAGCGGCCGGCCTGCGGTGACGGTGTCCATTGCAGCGGACGGGGAGGTGGTGATCAGTAGGGAGAAGAGAAATGGGACGAAGAGAAGTGCCATGGCGCGTTGGTTGTGGTGTGCAAACTCCATGGTCAATTGGAAGCGATTATGCAGGATGCATAATTGCACAGTGCAAAGCAGCTTAGTTAACTGCAGTTCATTTTTTTAGAAAATAATTAACAGCAGTTCATACATCATAGTACAGATCAAGAATAGCACGGATAATATGATTAGTAGATTGTTCAGTTGGGGAACCGGTCATAAGGAAATCATAAACACTTGCATCAGCTTTGAAACACTGGCCACTTAATCTGTTTAATCTATGATGATTGATGATCGTTTGCAATGATAATGTAAATAATCACAGTCGTTCCGGCGAAAAAATAATCAGAGTCTACTCTCATGCATCATATCGTTATGGTCAACCATAGGACACATGTTTTGCACACCAAATTCAGTATTACTTGGTATGTCTGAAACCGAAACAATTGTTCTCAATTGCTATCTTAAAGCAAGTATAATAAACCCTTAAACACTATCCATAAGATGCCAAGATGTCTATGCTCGGTATAGATGAGATAAAATACAGGAGATGCAAACGGCAATATCTACATGAGCTCCAAGAGATATTGAGAGATATATGTAGAGGAAAAAAAATTAAACTGAAAGTAGTTATCTTACATCAGTTGTTTTTGTTATATCTTATATAAGTTGAATTTTAACTTGCATGTTTGTGGAGTGATATATTTGATATTAATCTATCGTGTCAATTTATTTTAAATTTTTTTTGACTATTTAGACGACATGTACGAAACGAGAAGATGAATACACTTTTCCTAGTAGATTGAACAAACAAATAAAAATATATATTTTCTATAAAGTTATAGCCATTAAGTCTAAAACTCAGTATGCAACCATGTCACATCATCACCCACTAGCAATAATTACATATTTAACCTCATGCAAGCATGCAACATCATTTACAATTTATTTAATTCTACAAACAAACATGCAAGCATATCCAATCATCAACCATCACATCATTTGCACAATATTTTAACAAATCTATCTGTTTTTTTTATAATATTTAACATATATTTATTGGTATGTTTCAAATTAAAGAGTGTGTATATCATTTGTTTGTTTCATGATAAGTACTGATAAATCCTGATGTTTTATTATTTTTTTCATTTTTACTCCTAACTTAATTGTCAGAAAAAATATATTGAGAATTTTTTAGTAATTCCTGGAGTAAAGAACGTGGAATCGCCTAGTTACTTTAGATTGCCAAAGCCAGTGTACTAGATGTATGCCTGTAAGGCATACAACACAGTGAAACTATACTATTTTTTTTACTAACAATATTATTACATGAAAATGAGTTAAATTGTTATCAGATTACTTGTGGATCGTAGTTAGGACCACTTTTCATTACCAAAGTTTATATTGGGCTACTATTTTATCTCATCTTTCTACTTTAGATTAGATAGTTTTGTTTTTGTTGTAATTTGTACCAACCCAAACAATTTTATTAGCACATTAATAACTTTAAGCAAATTGGCTCGAGTGCGCCAATGAACTCCTCAAGCATGCGTGATCCATATCTTTTGCAACGGAGAGGGTGGTCCAAATTAAGTGAAAAAAAAACAGAAAAAGAGATAGTAAAATTAACTAAGCAAAAGTGAAAAATATACGACAGAAGCGTGGTGGAACTTGAAACTTTAATAATAAAAGATAGTCCAAATTGTAATTATTTTTTATTACTTTTACGATATTACTTTTTTTGAACTTCTTGGACAAGCAACATAAACAATTTTGTCAGAGAAACTGTGAATGGTTGGAGGAATGGAGTCGGGTCACTGACTAGATATGGATTTTCATCTCTCGAGGGGATATTCGCTCATTGTTTGCATGTCATCTAGATAGTTATAAAAAAATTAAAAAAATTGACAACATAGATTAATATGAATTATATCACTCCACAAACATGCAAGACCAAATTCAACTTCTACGAGTTGTAACAAAGATAACAAAATAAACTGAAAAAAATTCTTGTGTATTCACAGTTATATTTGTTATTTTTATTATAACTTGTAAAAGTTGAATTTTAACTTGCATATTTGTAGAGTGATATATTTCATATTAATCTATCTTACTACTTTTTTTAATTTTTTATGACTAGTTAGGTGACATGCACTTTCCCTTACTGACTTACGTGTTACTGCACCAAGTTGTACGCTCATGGTCTTTGACCACAATTGCATCCACGAAACAACTGTTCACGCTGCACCAACCTGCTATACTTTGGCACAAAATTAAGAAGTCTTGGACGCGATCAGATCAAAATGACCAGACATGATAGACTGTATTTTACCATGGCGACAAGTTAATCCAGAGATGTGGCAAAAGGCTTCGTGTCATTTACTCATTTTGCTCATAGCTGCTTAATTGCGGTCCAAGAAGAGAAGCAAAATTAGCAAAAAGCAGTTGGTGATTAATTTATACCTAATAATCGTGTCATTTTGTGCCCCTATCACGGAAAAGGCCTGAAAAGGCTAGGGGCCCTCTGTTTATTATTCACCAAACCCCATTAAAAATGCGTAGTACAAACGTGTCCCAACGAATGAACCAAAGCGCATAATTTACAGGAATTTGGGTTTCGTTTGGACAACAGGCGAGAAGCAAATTTCTCGAATTAACCCTCAACTTTCCCCAAATAATCCCGTACTACAAAAGATTCAATAAGAAACTGTAATTACGAGGAAAATGGCGGGGGCTTTTCGCAAGCGCGCCGTCCTTCTTTAAACGCCACCCACGCGCCCCAAGCCCCCAACGGTCGACCGGGCGAGCTTCTAGAAGAGAGGGGCACAGGTCCACCGCGTGGGCCCCGCCCGTCAGTACAGCGCAGCCGTCCGATCCCTCGCATCGGACGGTCCAGATGCTCGGGACCAGTGCGCCACTGCCAGCACAGCACCCGCCCGGTTTAAAGAGGCAAAGCGGGGCAAGCGTGAAGCGACGCCGACCCGACCACTGCAACAGTAGCAGTATCAGAGTCGAGCTCGAGCAGAGAGGCAGAGAGCACCGCCACCTCGTCGGAGCTAGCAGCAGCGCCGCCGCTCGTGAGCCCTCCTCGTCCTCCCTTGCTGGCCCACGGGAGCTTCTTTGCAGCAGCTGAGGCCTCGGCATTGCGGCTTTCAATTCCGTTTCTTGATTCGTCGCTGAAGCCTTCGAGCTCTGAAGCTCCGGCGATCACCGGTGGCAACGGTGCCGCCATGATCAAGGTTCAGGGCCCAGTAGTGCTGTACCAGGACGGCGTGCATGAGGCAGCGAGGAGGAGGCGGTCGCTGAGGGCGCGGTACGCCTACGGGCTCATATTCTTCACCACCAACCTGCTCGCCTGGTTCGTCAGGGACTACGGCGCCAAGCTGCTCCGCGGCCTGCACCGTGGGTTCCTTCTCCGCTCCCAAAAATTCTGAATCCTCTGCGTTCGCTAGTTCTTTCTCGCCATGAATTGTGGATACCAGCTCTCACTGTGCTTACTGTTTGTTCGTCTGACCCTTCAGATGTGCCGGTTTGTGGAGCAGGAGACTCCAAGTGCTTCCAATCTGGAGGAGTGCTTCGAGTGAGCTTAGGTTGCTTTGTATCCTTTTGCATTCTGAATACTGCAATTCAAATTGCTAGTTCTGCATGCTAATTGCGAAGACATGCACTCAGCTAGACTGTTTTCAGATGTTTTCTTTGGAACTACTTACTTAGCAAAATTGAATGAATAGGCATGATATTATCTGTCTATGGAGGAGCTGTGTTCCATTTGTTCATTCCTTATACAAAAGTCAAGATATTTTTCTGGGTGATGTTTGCCACAACATTTGGAACTCGCAAGCTCCATGAAGTTCGCAATTCGTGGCATTCCGGGTGCTGGATTCTGAAGTTTCTTGTGTATGCCGTGTCAATCATCATCCCGTTTATTGTCCCCAACATCTTCCTCCAGCTGTATGGTAAGTTTCTTTTTGTCCACTTCATGATCGTTTGTTTATTTATGTGGCATGCTCAGAGTGACGTGTACCTCAAGTGTAGTTGCTGCAGAGAGTGCAAGATATTAGATTTTAGATTTGATGGCATTACCAGATGTGCAACAATCATAATAGACTGCAAAAATGCATTGGTAGCTGATGTATTTCAACTTAAGATAAGCATTTCCTCCCTGAAAAAATAGGTAGCTGCAGCTAGGAAATATAGCAATTACTACTTCCGTTTCAGGTTATAAGACTTTCTAGCATTGCCCATATTTATATAGATGTTAATAAATTTAGGCACACATATATATCTAGATTTATTAGTATATATATAAATGTGAGTAATGCTAGAAAGTCTTATAATATAAAATGGAGAAAGTAACAAGGACAAGGCCACAAAACATAGATCTTTGATTAGAAAATTACTAGAATATTTGCCATGAAGACCAGTTTCCAATCATATCTTCAGTATACTTTCCAATTGTAATTTTTCACCTGAGTAAATAATTGTAAGCATTAGTGCCCTGAACGAGACCTATTCCATTTTCTGTTGCAGGTGAAATTGCTCGAATGGGTGCCGGGTAATTTTAAAGAATCTTATCTTACATTCACTGCTGAGACGACAAAAGTTTTAATATTTTTTTAAGATAATAAAAAAATTTAATACTTAGTAGTGCACTAGTTACTCAAATGGTTCTAGTTCTCTACTCAGATTGCAATACAGGTTATAGTTAACTTCCGTTTCATGGTCACACCAGGATATTTCTCATCCTCCAGCTCATAAGCATGTCACACTTCATCTCGTGGTGCAACAAGCGTTGGATGCCAGATTCTCAATCAAATCAATGGTAGTACTTCCTCCGTTTCATATTATAAGACTTTCTAACATTGCACATATTCATATACTCTCTCCATTTCACAATGTAAGACTTTCTAGCATTGCCCACATACATATAGATGTTAATGAATCTAAACACATACATATGTCTAGATTCATTAACATCTAAATGAATGTGGGCAATGCTAGAAAGTCTTACATTGTGAAATGAAGGAAGTATATGTTAATGAATCTAGACATATATGTGTGTGTCTAGATTCATTAATATTTATATAAATATGGGCAATGCTAGAAAGTCTTATAACCTGAAACGGAGGTAGTAATACATAATTTGTTGAAACCTCCTCCGTTTTCTCGGTTTTGATAAGTATGCTTGGCCATGACACGGTTACACCCTTGTGTTATTTGCGCTTTTTTGCAGCGGCCTCTTCGGATTGTTCTTGTCGACCATCTCCTTCATTGCCTCGTTTGCCGGCATCGCCGTGCTGTACGTCTTGTACGCCCCAAACTCATCGTGCGCGTTCAACATATTCACCATCACATGGACGGCGACGCTGGTAGCGGTAATGATGGCGGTGTCATTGCACTCAAAGGTATGAGGAATTCTGAATTCATTTAGAGAAGACCTAAACTCACCTTTGCTTGTAGAGTAGTCGCCGAGTAGCGATCCGGTGATTCAACCAGAAATGAATCGATGATCCAGACCTCCCACGGGTAGTGTGGAATTGGAGGCTGGGCCGGGGCCGAGGGCGCCACGGCCCGCTCGCTTGAAGCCCAAAAAAGCGGGACACCTTCCCTTGATTTACTCCTACGGCCCAGCCCACCGGCTGAGGAGTGCTCCCACGCGCGCGCGCGATGTCCGGCCCACCTCCGTATTTCTCCCGTGAAATACTAGCACATGACGCTGTATTTGATGCAATTAGCAAATAACATCATCCATTTCGCAATTTTCACATTATAAAATATTTTAGGTTTTAAATAGATTCATGCATGGATGTAAGTACGAGCTTCATATATATGTTCAAATTCATTTAGATGTATCTGAATTTGCAATGTTTGCGAAGGTCAACGAGGGCCTCCTGTCGTCTGGAATCATGGGCTTATATATTGTGTTCCTCTGTTGGTCGGCACTCCACAGGTACTAATATTTGTACTCACTCTGGTCACTTTTAACTTAACTCATCTGACGTGTTTATGTTCACTTTGCATATTGTAGCGAACCGCAGACTGGAAGGTGCCATACTCGGCTGAAATTTGCCAATGATGGTGATTGGGCTACTATTGTTGTAAGTAAGAAGTTGAATGTTTTTCCAATGGCCAGACCATCAAAATTATCTGTTGAAATTTGATCCAATTGTTCTTTTCCATCTTTTTTTCTTTATATGCTTGTTGCTCAGTTGGGTTGGAATATTTATTTTTTTATTTTATTTGATTTTTTGACGCGATATTTTATTTGATGATAGTAGCTCAGTCTTCTAATTAACCTGCTCATTTTTAGAGCTTCATTATTGCAATTTGTGCAATTGTGATGGCCACATTTTCTACTGGAATCGACACCAGATCCTTCCAAGTAAGTTGCCCTTGCCTGCTAGCAAGTGAACAATCAATAGTAACGTCCTTCAAGTGCATAAAACTGAAACAATATCTCTCTTCAATGTTGTGCAACCATAATTCACATTATGTTGACTAACAAGTATTTATTCCGAAGAGTAAGCTAACTTTTAACACTGCAGAAAGTGTGTTACTCTACCCATGACAGTAACTGAAGTCCGAAGTGTTCACGTTTCAGTTCCGAAATGACGAGGACCAATTGGAGGACGACGTTCCCTACAGCTACGAGATTTTCCACATTGTATTTGCGATGGGAGCTATGTATTTTGCGATGCTGTTCATCAACTGGGAACTTAACCATCCAACGAGAAAGTAAGGCATCCAACTGGTTCATACGATTTGAACGGGAGACATGCTTTATCGTCGCTAGCATGCTACAGAGTGCCATTTCTTTTCGTCAGCGACATGATGTTACTTTGCCACCTCATCATTGTTTGCGTACAAGATGCATCCAAGAACATCCTCTCACGTCCTCCCTTTCATAATCAGGTGGAGCATAGATGTTGGATGGGTTAGTACATGGGTAAAGATCATCAATGAATGGTTTGCTGCTAGCATATATGGTAAGTCGACAGAAAATCATCTTACTTGCCATGCCATTTTTTACTGAAACATTTCTTTGAACTCATTCGTGTAGCCGTCACAGTAGTCGTTCGTCTCTTCTTTATTTTGGACTTTTTTTTCCCTTTCTTAGCATAAGTCGGTCTGACTGATTGTGTCGTGTAACAAACATTCTATTCTTTAATATATTGACGTACAATCCTTTTACGCGTTCGAAAAAAAAAATCTTTGAACTCATTCTGACAAAATCAAAACGATTGGCTCTTTCTTTGCTGCCTGCTGTAAGTGCTAATGTTCTGATTTATTGTGCATTGCTTTGCTTGTTCGGTATTATTAGATGGCAAGATGTACTACCATCTGAATTGTTATGATTCCTGGAAAGAAAAAAAATCAATTTGATGTGTCTATACTTTTTGCAGTTTGGAGATTGATCTCTCCAGTTATATTGAGGAAGCAAGCTGCCAATAATGAAGAGCTGGTGCCACGGACCCTCATAGTACAGTGTTCACGATAGCTAATTCTTCCTTCACACATTTTTCGATTCAATTATTGTGAAATGCATATATCCAGCTAAGAGTATACAGTCTGATTGCTCACAGCTCAAACACATGTTTTTTTCTATTCAAATATATATGCAGCTAAAAACTATACTTCAGTAATGTTTGTATGGGCCTTCGTCGCAAATTTTGCAAAGGCTTCTTGGGCTCATGGGCCGTCGTTGGTCAGGCCGGCTAAACCACTTTTTTGTGGGCTCTTTAGGCAAGGCAAACGCAGCGTTTTCTTCGTCTAAAAAAGTCTCTCCTCTTTAAATCTCAATCCTGGTACACTCATGGACTCAATGACTCATGAATTGGTACGAAAAAGAGGAAAAGAATCTGGAGGGACACGCAGTTTCTTGCAAGTCATGCAAAGCTAACACTAACAGGCAGAGCGAGACCAGTCGGTGTCATCCAGATCGACCAAAATGCAGAGGAGTTGCCCCAGTTTACGCGTCCATGGCTGAGCTAGTCTGCTAGTGCATCCTCCCATGCGCTGTCCTGTACACTACCGGGCCACCGTTTTTCTTCGCTCTTCCGTCGCAGTCGTCCCCGATCCAACGCTGGAATCGAATCCACGATCGATCCATTCCAAATGGTACTACTAATGCGTTTCTTTTGCGTAAGCATTTAGTCACCGGCTTGGATGGTACCAGTACTTAGTACTGTATGTTTCAGAATAAAGTTCATGGTTAATTATGTTGAGAATTGAGTTCTTGGTTCGATACTGTATCTCGCTAGTCGTCTGTCCTGTCCAGACTCCGGATATCATGGGCAGGGTTTAGGCTGACGTGAAACGCTGTGAAATGAAGTAACAGTGACACCTGAAGTCCTGAACCGCACGTGAGCGCTCGGGCGAAAAAGCAAAGACTTTCACTGCAGCAAACAAGTCTGATGAAATGGACCACAAGTCTAGCATCTTGCCGGCCACCGTACGCAGAAGTTTTAGAATTTCGATCACGGCAGCAGTGGTAGTGGTAGTGCTGCCTGCGTGCTGACAGCAATCAAATGCGTAGTGAAGCAGACATGTGTAACAAGTCTCCTGTTCCTGACGAACGAATGAACGATGCTGTAATTCAGACGAGAGACTGTGGCTGTGTTTAGTTGGATCCAAAGTTTGGATTTTGGTTAAAATTGGAGATGATGTGACTGATAAATTATGTGTGTATGACAGGTTGATGTGATAGAAAAGGACTGAAGTTTGGATCTAAACTTTGGATCTAAACACAGCCTTGTGTATGACAGGTTGATGTGATAGAAAAGGACTGAAGTTTGGATCTAAACTTTGGATCTAAACACAGCCTGTATTAATTCCCTTGTTGTACAATTCAGTATAAAAAAATTCATCTCGGCTAAAAAAATTCAGTAAATCACCGTCGATGCACATGGACCACTGCATACTTAATTTATCTCGCGAATTTGGTTGTAGTACAGAAAACCGTACAGCTAGTTCACTGCCCTCGAAAACCGTGGACTGATTCAACTGCCTCGCATGCCGCATTTGAATTTTGGATTGTACTGAAGATTAGTTTACACCAAGTTGTTTAGCGAACACGTTAAACCGTGTCATGACTCCCTCGGAATTCTATCTTGTCGCCATGTACAGAAACATCAGCACATGCAGGGTTAAGAGTTTTTAGGCTTCGAGCTTAGAGTTCTTCCTTGGTTTGCAGTACTACTCCCTCCATCCAAAATTGGACACACGAACTTGAGATAGGTGTGACAGTAGCAAACATGGCACATAATATTTGTTAAGAAACGATAAGACTAAGACTGAATGCCAACTTAACCCACTGTGAATGCCCTAACCGCATGATGCATGCAGCTGCAGACAAGCTGACGATAGCAGAAACCCAAACCTTTTCATGAACAGTGCAAGCACTGTCGAAGTGGTCTGCTTCTCCTACTGATTGCACACCCAATCATTCATGAGGTATAAGGACACCCGTAATGGTATATGTCAGTAGGAGAAGAGATTAAATGAAAGAGATATATGTCAGTATATTTTCCTACTTGAAAGAGATTAAATGAAGAGAGAGCAAAGCTATCTACTAACCTGGAGATAGTTTATGGAGAAAAACGAGGCAATATATTAGAGAGCTATAGATACCCATATAGACATACTATTGAGATGGTTTACTATTAATCTAGTCTATTACTGAGATGTATATATTTTATAGAGAGTACCTTAATTTGCTATTGCGGGTGCTCTAAGTTTACCAGAGTTAAGCTACACGATCTTGACAGGCTTGAGGGCATCTTGAAGTCACTGTAACAATTATCATACTGCAATTTGGACAGATGTATTAGTAGTTGAGCACAACAATAAATGCAGGATATGTTAATTAAGACAACTCTTGCAGCTATTACACAGAACATCACTTGCGTCAACCAGGTTTGGTTACCTAATTAATTAAGCACCCTACATAAATGACAAGTACTCCCATATCACAGTCCAGGGGCCAAGTATTCCAGATGACAAAACTTAAATTCATTTCTTATCCTCAGGTACAATCATGCATAACCATCTAATCTAGAGCTGTGCCCTTCGAAATTTATTGGTTAAATACACCTTAACTGTACCTACCCTTACACGTTATGATCTCTCTACCATCTCTGGAGTCTGGATGCAGATTCTGACATTCAAACATGTTAGAAATGGATGCTGATCATGCTCTAATATAAGAGGACTTATATTCTACTACAAGTATATACTGTCAGTATATTTGATCTGACGGTGTAAATTCATCTGATTTTTCTCCCAATTATCTTGCAGTATAAATTGAATAGAGTATATTTGTCTTTTTATCTTTTTGCGTGGAGGGGTATTATTTTGTAAATACACGCTATCTCACTAAGTCAGATCCGTTTGCCCGCACCGAGTCAAAACTGAATCCGCTCAACTCGCATGGGCGATCACCGCCGTTGGCTTCTATCGGCGCCGCCCCCGCTGCCGACAGCCACAATCACCGCCCCAACCGAGAGCCAAAATCGGCGACGCCGCCATCGGAAATCAATTCGAGAGGCATGGCGCCGGGGACATGGGAGACGACGGGTGCGTGGAGGATCGGCTTCTCCCGGCGCCGGAGGAATCGGGAGCGAGGTGCGCCGGGAGGCTCCGTCGCCGGGGACGCCAGATGAAACGAAAAAAGAAGCGCTACCCTATTCGTGACGATATACACAACAGAAAAAACACAGGCAATATAATCCCTATCCATGATTAAAAAAACAAAAACAATCTCTTTTTAAAATTACTAAACAACCCTTTCAGAATTTTAACAAATACCAAATCTACCCTCATATATACTTACAATATATACTTGTAGTAGAATGTACCGTAAAAGTCCTCTAGTATAAAGGCAGGCAAACAAACAAAGTGATCCATCATCCATGTTACTCCAGAATGTTTCTAACTTGTAATTAGGGATTGGTTTGCATCTTGCGTGTTAGGATTACAGATGTCACTGGAGCACAGTGAATCACTGAGCTCATTGCAAGTGGCACAAGCACAAATCCGGATCCTTTGCGTGAAAGAAGCTTGGGACATGCATGTCGCATCCGAAATGCCACCACTAATTCCACAATTGCCAAAGATTACACCATTTACAAAACCCAACAACAAAAAGGTTAAGTATGATTACAAGCCAGCATCGATCGACATTTTGACAGGATCACTAACAAATGGCAGCCAGCACTACTAGAGAAACGATCTTTGCTGGGTCGACTCAAAACCACGATAATCCCGATTCCAAAAAGAACCGAGACTAAAAATGATCTTTAGTCCCGGTTAAAAACCCTACAGCTATTTTATGATTTTTAATCCCGGTTGGTAACACCAACCGGGACTAAAAATCATCTTTAATCCCGGTTCATCCCCTGTCAGTAGGATGTCAGGGGGCCAAGGATCTTTAGTCCCGATTGGTGTCACCAACCGGGACTAAAGATCATCTTTATAGTCCCGGTTGGTATTACTGATCTTTAGTCCCGGTTAAAATTTAATACATAGTATATAATCCCTCTTCCTTATCCTCTCCTCCACAATCGCAACAACATCCTCACACACACAGATCCCTTCCCCTTCCTCACACTTATCCTCTTCCCTTCACCTTCCTCAAACTTATCCTCTCCTCCTCCCCCTCCTCCCCTTCCTTCTTCCCTCTTCTCCCCCTCATCCCTTCCCATCCGGCCGGCGGGGCCGCGGCCGTGGCGGGCGGCGGCGGTGCCGCGCGCGGCAGCGGCCGGCGGGGCCGTGCCCAGCGGCGGCCATGGCGGGCGGCGGCTGCCGGCGGGGTCGCGCCCCACGGCAGCCATGGAGGGCGGCGGCTCAAGGTGCCGCGCGCGGCGGCAGCCAGCGGGGTGCGCCCGGTGGCGGCCATGGCGGGCGGCGGCGGGCAGGCGAGCAGACGGCTGGAGGTGCCGCGTGCGGCGGTGGCCGGCGGGGGCGCGCGCGGTGGCGGCCGGCGGGGGCGCTCCTGCTGGCGGCCGTGCCCTCTCGTCTGCCGGCCGACGTCTTCCTTTTTTTTTGATAATTTGTGACTGATTGAGATATATAATTTTGTGATGGATCTGAGATGAATCTGTGATGTATTTGATTTCGGTGTATTTTTTAGGATTTGTGATGTATTTGATTTGCTTGTATCTTTTTAGGATTTGTGATGTATTTGATTTGTGTGTATAAGGAACTTAAGATTTGGGATGTTACTTTGAATTGGGGATTTGGGGATATACATGACACTAGATTCGGGAGAAAAATATATAGATTAACTCTAAAAAACAATAAAAAAAGGACCATCTACACTGCACTGCCGCTACCCTCTCTTTAGTGGGACTAAAGATCCCTCTCTTTAGTTACCAACCGGGACTAAAAATCTATTTTTAGTCTCGGGTATTTGAACCGAGACTAAAGATAGCGAAGTCCTTAGTCCCGGATTCGTACTCCCGGTTGGAAAATCGGGACTATAAGGGGTTACCACCCGGGAGTAAAAAGGCTTTCTCCACCAGTGCAGAGAAAGCAGAGAACGCTATAAGACAACATATGCCTTCACGACGGGACAGATTAATCTCCACCGTCCATAATGTCACCTCGGTCGAACGACCAGCACACACATCTCCAGCGAGTGTTTTGTTTCGTTTTGTTTTGTTTTGTTCTTAACAATCGGCAATCTCTCTGGTGTCGCCAACTGTTTCTGATTGTGCACGAGCCAATTCTTCGAGAGCTGATCCGTCGAGAAGAAAGAACGAAAAGCAATCCTGTTTGTGCCTGATCATGATGCTACCTCCAACCGTTGTCCGTATAGTTGCTAAATCAAGAAAGCTTTTATGCCTGTTGCTCTGCACAATAATTTTTGTTTAATTAACACAGTTGCCCTGGATCACCCCTTTCTCTCACAGGACCAATCATTGCATAAGTGCCCTTTTTTATGAAAAAAAATACTAACTTAAAGGCTAAGTTTTTCTTTTTTTAATAACTTTAAAGGCTAAGGCCCTGTTTCTTTCAGCTTGGGATTATTATAATTCAGATTATTGAGAGTAAGCTGAAAGAAATAGACAACTTATTAAAGTAGCTTATTTAATCTGGAGCTTATAATCTGATAAGCTCATTTAGGTGAGCTTTTTCCAGATTATTGGATGAAAAATTACCCACATGCCACCCCACTCCCTCTTTAGACTTGCAAACCTAATAATTTAGGAAAGAAACAACTAACCGCTTATTCTACTACAGATTATAACAATCTAGATTATAGTAATCTGACTCAATAATCTAGATTATAATATTTTTTTGACGCAAAAGGTAGAGAGACTCTACCTTGTTACCATTATATTAATGGTGGTCATAAATTATAATAATCTCAAGCTAAAAGAAACAAGGCCTAAGTTCTAATCAGCTTAACGGCTTAGCTACTCCCTCGTTTTTGTTTTTAGTGAGTATATTTTCCACGTTTCAGATAAAGATGTCTCCGACGCGACCGGACTTCAACTATATTTTTTTAGGGGTCAGGAGGTTAAATGGTGCATGTTTTCTAAAAACATTTTATATATAAGTTTATTTAAAAATTAAATAAATTTATTTTTTAATTTTATAGTTGTTGATACTTAATTAATCATGTATAATGATTTTTGAAGGGAGTGTTATTTTTCCACAGGACATGCACCGACCTATAGTATTCTCTAGCACAGGGATGAAGAATATGAGGGGATATTAAAGATAATCAAAGGAATGGCTAAGCAAAGCCTGATAGATTCAATCATTTGATTAGGACATCAAATATGTTGTGATCATGCAATGGTGGTAGGTATAGACCAAGAAAAAACAATCAACTGTTCCACCAGCACTAGGGCGTAGTATCTACTATGTATGATTTGAGGATCAATTGATCAAAGCACAGGACACTCCACCAGACTATATGATTCGTTCCTAGCTAACATGTTCATCTACGCTTTTTTTTTCCCAGCTCTTTTACGCCGGGCCCTTTTTTCTACTCTATCCAGCCGGCGTTTGAGCTAACGGTAAGCAAAGCAGTGCACTAGTTTTTAATCATGCTAAGCAATCGCTAACAAATTAGACATGATTAGGTAAAGCAATGCAACGAGCCAGTAACACTAAATTGAAAAGAAAACAAGATCAAAAGTACTGATTGATTAATTGGAGCTAGTGTAATCTTGTTAGAATATTTATCAAATATATGCTAGTCATATTATGTTACAATTGAATTTAGAGTTATAATAATTGTACGGAGCTGAGTTAGCACTGAACTCTATAAGTCGATAAACTTTAAGCATAAAAGAAAACACCACAAAATATAACCATGTTGACATCGATATACTATAGCGTACCATAAGTGCACAGAGGATGATCCGTATGGCCATGGACATATGGAAAAGCTGGTGTGGTATATTGGTTGGGATCTTAGAGAGATCGCTCATGTTCTGTGTTTTGAAAATGTAAGTTTCGGCTAAATCATGTTGTCATGTGACACATTTGAGTTGATTAATACCTGAATGATAAGGAAGGTAAGTCGTCCGTGGCTCGGTGATCCTATATAGCTTTACTTGCACACTTTCTGCATTTGCAATTCTGTCATCTCAATTCATTCTTTATCTGGATATTGTAGGCGCTTGTCCTTTAGGCTGTGTTTGGCAAGACTGGTTGGGAACCCACACCTCTATTTTTCCGCGCGCACGTTTTCTAAACTATTAAGCGGTGTGTTTTTTGAAAAAAAATTATATAAAAGTTGTTTTAAAAAAATCATATTGATCTTTTTTTTTAAAAAAAATTAATACTTAATTAATCACACGCTAATGGAACTCTTCGTTTTTAGTACGGGAGGATTAGTTGCCATCCTTTACTACCAAACACAGCCTATAGATTGCTGGCTAAGAAACACAAATCATCCGCATCTTTTTCCGCGTTGCACACATGCGTACGTGTAACCCATATCCAAAACCAAGTTACTTTTGGACTAATAACATTGTACTATTGTTTAAGATAGAGCTGTGTACAAACAAAACTACTCGATCCATGTCTGCTTTGCCAATGATAGGTCCGCCTTTCTGTCTATCAATAATATTGCACACTATAAATATAAGCTTAACACAACTGATAACTAATGAACAATATCTTTTCTTTTTGCAGTGTTCTTTTAGAAAGAGGTTTCTTTTCACGGTAGTATTATTCATCTGTGAGCTACTTAGTAGGAGCTATAGCTAGAGTACTTACGTTGTGCTTTTGATCCGCACGCCACTAGGTTATAGCCAAATTGGCCCGTGTTTTTTTTTTCTACAAGAACAGAACAGAACAGAACAGAACAGAACAGAGCAGTATTATTTGCAGGGGGGAAAAAAAGAAAGAGGGGTGTGTCGAATGGTCGCTTACAGCCAAAATGAACGTGCTTTGGATTACGTTTGCCGACCTTAATTACATAGCCCAGGGACTCCTTTTCTGATCAATTTGCAATGGGGACATCGCTTTCGATTGTGACCGCCACTTCAGTTGCCCCTACGCATGAATGTGTGTAGTGCGATCTCGTGTGGTTTTTGCAGTACACGTATGTGGTTCTTGACATGTCGATGAGTTTCCATCAACCATGCATATATCTGTGGGCCACATGTGTCAGCCTGTCATCTTGTAAATCTCAGTGGCGGTCAGCCAATGTGCTTTGACCTATATATATAGGGCCATGCATGTGTGTCAAATCGGTTACACATAGGCCGTGGTTAGCTTTATGCCCAAATTTGACATACATTTGAAGTATTAAATATAGTCTAATAACAAAATAAATTATATAATCCGCTTGTAAATTACGAAATAAATTTATTAAGTCTAATTAATCCGTCGTTAGCAAATGTTTACTGTGACACCACATTGTCAAATCATGGCGTAATTAGGCTCAAAAGATTTATCTCGTAATTTACATGCAAACTGCCCAATTGGTTTTTTCATCCATATTTAATACTCTATGCATGTGTCCAAACATTTAATATGACGAAATTTTTAAAAGTTTGACGGGAACTAAACACAGCCATAATAATACACATGCTAGTGCACAGTTTGATTTCTGATGTCCTGCTAGTTGCCAGCCAATGTGATACCAGGACAGGACAGATAACACCCCAGCATTCACATAATCCACAAAAGGAGATCGATCGATGGCTTAATTGACTTGGTATGCACACACACAGCTTTATTTTTTCCTTACAGGATATACATGCACATTGCACACTGCTTTTTCTGAGCAAAAACACGATTTTCTGTAGTGCTACAGTAGTGTTTTAGCACATATCAACGGGACCTGCCTAAGGAAAAAAGACGAGATGAGATGGTTGTGGCAAAACCACTACGGAGTTCCAGGCTGCACGAGTTGGACATCTTGGCCGGTCCAAGTGTCCAAGCCAACACGGTCACTGGATGCATGATACGTTCTCATGTGATGTTTACGTACTTTACACTTTACACGTCGTGCGTGCTTTCGGAGAGATATTTTCTCATCAGCTAGCCAAGGTCTCAAAGTGATCGAAATCGGTGCCAGATATTAGGTGGCCATAACTTTATTATTGTCTAGATACAGGATTATTATGGATAACGCATAATAATGCAATGGTAGGGCTGAGAGCCATGACTGTGCAGCAAAAGCTATGGAAAAGGGAAATCTGTGTACGTACGTTCCGGAAAAACCTACCGTAGTAAAACTGTGAGCTAGCTGACCAACTTTCGAGCGGCGTCTCATTCCTAACAATTATTGAAAGGGTTCAATTGATTAAACATGTTCACACACGGGCTGATCAATTTATCTCATTAAAAACTCCTCCAGAATGTAGTACAAAAATTACAGAAATTCTCACAGGAATTTACTCAACTCGCATAAAAATCCTATAAAATTTCCTACTTTGAAAGAGACCTAATCTATCTATCTATTATATTATTAAAGCAGCTCGAAAAGAAGACACCATATTCGCTGTGGGGGCTAGAAATTCCCACATTAATCGGAGAAAAAGAAAAGAATAATCCAAGTAGAAATACAATCTAAAAATAGCTGAAATTCGGCATTACAAATAAGCAATATTGAAAGAAGAGTTCGCATAAGAATCTAATACGAGATTAATTAAAATTCGAAATAAAAATAAAATAAAATAAAATCTGAAATTGGAAAAAGAAGAGTCCATGTAGAAATACAATCTAGAAATAACTAGAATTCGAAATTAAAAATAAGGAATATTAAAAAAAGAGTCCATATAATAATCCAATACGAGATTAATTAAAATTCGGAATAAAAATAAAATAAAATCCGAAATTAGATAAATAAAAAAGATAGTTCGAGCAGGATGAAACAACTATAAAATTGAAAATAAAAAACATTTAAAAAATAGTTCATATAAGACATAATATGATATTAACTAAAATTCTAAATAAAAATTAAAATAAATTCCAAAAATAGAAAAAGAAAAATAATAGTTCAACTAGGAATACAATTTATAAATAACTTAAATTTGTCATAAAAAATAAAAACTATTGAAATAAAAGACCATCTAGAACATATGACGAGATTAACTAAAATTTGAAATAACCAAAAAATAAATTCTGAAAATATTAAAATAATTATAAGAGTTCAAGTAGGAATATAATTTATAAATAAAATATTAGAATGAAAAATATGGACTTCTAAAAAAATCCATCTAGAACACAAATGATGACAAATAACAATAAAGAGGGGGAGAAGCAACAGGTTTATAAAGAAGTAGAATAGTGGCGGTTGATAGGACATCTAAAAATTATTAACAAAACCTCAAATAGAATCCCAATGACGATTAAAAGGAGGGACGACGGATGGACCGTTAAGCAGCCCGGTCATGGCGGTTGGCTGGACTTATAGAAAGTAAAATATAAACCCAAATAATAATTATGTTTAATTTTTAAAATCCCAATGACAATAAAGAGAAGAGCCAGTGGACAGGCTGAAGAGAAGTATGGTGACAGGGTTTGACATGACTTCTAAAAATTATAAAAAGATGACAAATGACAACAAATATAGGAAAAACAACATGCATGTAAAGGATTAGAGTGGTGGCGGTTGATGGAATATCTAAAAACTATAAACAAAACCCCAAATAGAATACCAATGATGATTAAAAGGACGGACAATGGACAGGTCATTAAGCAGCATGGTCACGACGGTTAGCGACACTTCTAAAAATTATATTATATTATTAAAACAGCTTGAAAATGAAGCACCACGTTCACTGTGGGGGCTAGAAATTCCCACATTAATCGGAGAAAACGGAAAAGAAGAGTCGAAGTAGAAATACAATCTAAAACTAGCTGAAATTCGGAATTAAAAATAAGCAATATTAAAAGAAGTTTACATATAAAAACCCAATACGAGATTAATCAAAATTCGAAATAAAAATAAAATAAATCCAAAATTAGGAAAAAAAAGAGAGTCTAAGTAGAAATACAATATAAAAATAGCTGAAATTCGGAATTAAAAATAAGCAATAATGAAATAAGTTTCCATTAAGAACCTAATACGGGATTAATCAAAATTCGAAATAAAAATAAAATAAAATCATAAATTAGAAAAAAAAAACAGAGGAGAGTCCAAGTATAAATACAATCTAAAAATAGCTGAAATTCGGAATTAAAAATAAGCAATATTGAAAGAAGTTTCCATATAAGAATCCAATACGAGATTAATCAAAATTCGAAATAAAAATAAAATAAAATCTAAAATTAGAAAAGAAAAGGAGAGCCCAAGTAGGAATATGATTTTAAATTATCTAAAATTTAGAATTAAAAATAAGGAATATTAAAAGAAGAGTCCATATAAGAACCCAGTACAAGATTAATTAAAATTAAGAATAAAAATAAAAATAAAATCCAAAATTAGCAAAAAAAAAAGAATAGTTCAAGTAAGAATACAATTTAAAATTAGCTAAAATTCGGAATTAAAAATAAGCAGAAGAATCCATATAAGAACACAATACGAGATTAATTAAAATTCAGAATAAAAAATAAAATAATAAACAAAATTAGAAAAATTAAAAGAGAGTTCAAGTAGGAATACAATTTTGAAACAACTGAAATTGAAAATAAAAAATAAAAATATTAAAAGAACGCACTACGATATTAATTAAAATTTAAAAAAAGTCTGAAATTAGAAAAAGAAAAATAAGATTTAAATTAGGAATACAATATATAAATAACTAAAATTTGTGATAAAAATAAAGACTATTGCAAGAAAAGACCATCTAAAACACATGACGAGATAAATTAAGTAACATGCCTATAAAGGAGTAGAGTGATGGTGGTTGATACGATATATAAAAAATGTTAATAAAACACCAAATAGAATCCTAATGACGATTAAAAGGAGGGACGACAGCAGGTCGTGAAGCAAACGAGCAAGGCGATTGCTGTGACTTCTAAAAAGTAAAAAAAAATAAAGCCCATTGATAATCATATTCGATTTTTAAAATCTCAATGACAATAAAAAGGAGAAGCAGCGGGCGGGGTGTATAGGAGTATAGCTGCAGAGCCGCCGACGGTTTGACGGGACTTCTAGAAAATAAAAAAAAATGAATCCCAACGATAGTTATGTTCTATTTTTGGAATCACAATGACAATAAAAGAATAGGCGGCGGACGGGCCGTACAGGAGCACAGTGGCATCGTTTGACGAGACTTCTAAAAATTATAAAAAATGAAACCCAACAAGACAATAAACTCTAAAAACTACAAGGTTCAATTTTTAAATGTTCGGAACTTCTAAAAGTAAAAAAAACAATGATAATCATGTTCGATTTTAAAATCTCAATGACAATAAAAAAATGTAGGCAGCGGGCGAACCTTAGAGAAATACAATGGCAAAGCCGCTGACGGTTTGACGGGACTTCTAGAAAGTAAAAATGAACCCAAAAAATGATATTTATGTTTGATTTTAAAGTCACGGTAACAATAAAGAGAAGAGACAGTGGATGAGATACAGAGGAGTATAATGCAATGTTTGACGGGACGTCTAGAAATTCTTAAAGGTTCCAAGAAAAATGAATAGAAATAGTGGTAGATCGAGCAAGCAAATAAATAAGGAGATGACATAAGGGGTAGCAACTGGTGTGACTTATATATATATATATATATATATATATATATATATATATATATATATATATATATATATATATATATATATATATATATATATATATATAGGAACATGTGGATGATAAGATTTGGTCTTTCAAACTCTTAATACAATGAAATAGCTATTTAATAAATTTTAAGTAAAATCATAATAAAAAATATATTATTTTGTTTGGGTGCTAGCCGCGCAATTGCGCGGGTCACCCAGCTAGTGAAGTATAATATGGTAAAATACATTAGCACGAACCGCATATAGGCCTTGTTTAGGGAGTTTGAGATTATGTGAGAATTCAGTAAATGGTAAGAATATGGAAAAAAAACGTGTTTCCCTATTTCTAAATTTTAGCAAACTTTTTCGATTATAAATAGAATTTCTCAAAATTTGAGTGAGAAAATTTAGACTATTCAGAAGAGTTGGATATTCC
The DNA here is from genome assembly GCA_000338895.3 of Oryza meridionalis. NCBI lineage: Eukaryota > Viridiplantae > Streptophyta > Magnoliopsida > Poales > Poaceae > Oryza > Oryza meridionalis. The sequence continues at coordinate 24,658,633 of CM002527.2, read as the reverse complement.
ATAAGAAACGGAGGCTGCAAATTAACCCACGGGAAATGATTTTAAACTCTCGAGGAGCCACCCCTTGTTATTTTTTTATTCAAATAGTTATGAAAAAGATAAAAAAAAGTCTTAAAAATAAATTAATATGTGATAAATCACTTCATAAACATGAAAGGTCAAATTTAACTTGTACAAGTTGAAAAGAGAATAAATTTGGCTGTGAATATACGTTAACAAGTTATAGGGGTTATTCACATTGATGTTATTTTCAACTATATCTTTTTTTACAAAGTTGCCAAAAAATGTCTACGTTTAGTTTGTTGCCAAACTTTAGTAAATATATAAGAAATCCTGTTAAAATTTTGGTAATATTGCCAACTTATCAAAATTTTGGTATTTGGCAAGGTTTATTTTGACTACAATATGAATAGCCCTATAGTATTTATACATATGTCACTAAAGAAATACAACAACGAGAAATGCCTATTTAAATTGGGTGTTGAATTTTTTTAAAATAAATTTCATAATATACAAACAATGAGGAATATAGTCCTTAGAGGGATACTCCACTCCTGTAGAGATCCGTCCGGCCAAAAAGCCTATCCCGGCCGGCGCGCGCCGTCACGCGTCGCGTCCATGAATCAATATCCGGCTATCCGCACATGCACATCTTGTGAAAACCATGCATGCAACAACGGGATCACCACCGAAATTTGCGTCCTAAACTTCACGAAGCAGCAGCAATACCTGACCAGTAGTCCTAGCTAGACCACCGCCCGCCGCGCAGGCGCCGCCACTTGGACTACCACCACCACTATGCCTGCCTTGCCCGTCACGTGCCGAATAGCTCGGAGGTCGTCAGTCACAGCGCGCGCGCGAGCGCACACGTAGTATATGCATGCACGCGCGCGCGAGAGAAGAGACGAGTTTAACAAATGAGTTATTAGTAGTAAAGTGGCGTGCGCGTGCGCGCGCGGGAGGGCCAAAAGGCGGCCTAAGCTAAGCTACGGGCTACGGCGCGCGAGTGCGCGGGGCCCGGCCGGCCGGTGCCGTTTGGCTTTGGCCGCGCGACCCCGCGACGCGAGGGCGCGTGCCCGTGCGGTTGCTGTCGTCGCGCCGCGCGGGCGCTGGTGCGTGCGCGTGCATGCGGGGGATCAGCGCGATCGAGCAAGCATCCGACGTCGCGCAATGGGACCATGGGACGCCGAGCGAACCGTGGCATGGATCGCCGTCGCCGACCCGACATGGCCTGTGACTTCTGTGAGTCTGTGACCCGCTCGATCCATCGATCGTGTCACATGCAGCGTGTGATCTTGCTGCTTCCAGTAGTATACGCTCCATTGCTCCTCCGATCCTCTCGTCGACCGCCTCCGGAAAAGCAGGAAAATTACGTGGCGAAAATTCTTATATACTACCACGCTTGTTATGGATAGGAGAAAAGTTATATAGGGTGGCCGTTGATGGATCAAACTGGTCTGGAGTTGTAATTAGTACTAGTACGTACAAGGATTTTGTTGGTGATACTGAACGATCGGGCCTGGTTGGAATAGGAAACAAATTTCTCCTCCATCCACATTCCGCAATAAAACTAGATCTCGTACCGTACTTGCATCGAACCAATCAATCGGCAAGCGGCCATGGACCAGAGAGGCACACTCCCAACTTGCACGACTCCACTCGCTTTTAATTCCTTCTAGCAGCAAGAAATAGGGAAAAGAAAATAAGAGAGAGGCACCTCCTCCACACCACTTGCGTCTCCAAGGCACATGCGACACATGATCGGTCGTGCCGTTGCTGTCTCGTATCAATCTCTTCAAAATCTACCCCCACGGTCTGACACAGCAAAACACCCAAGATCGAGTTGATCGAGCTCACTCCGGCGCAAGCACCTATACTAACACGCACACGCAGCTGCAGCTAGCAATTGGACTACGCGAGCCCAATTGAACCAACCCCGTGGACACACGCGTCGCTCGACACATTACATCGCCGTCGATCGATCGCACCCAACATACGAGAACCAGCGTACGTGACCAGTGATCTCTCGCATACGGAGATTCGCTGCCCCAATCACGTCAAAGACCGAGACTAGCTTGTCACCGATATCCATTAGCGAATTGAAATTGAGGCCAAAGAGTAGAGACTGAGAATTTGTGTGGATAGGATCAGATCGTTGGCGAGAATATTGTGCGATGTGATCATAATAAAGCGGACTACCGATCGATTGATCATCGAGTCCCCAAAAAGCGTCGTGTGTGTAGGCTGGTCTCAACTATACCTAGGAAAGGGCAAGGAGAGGGGAGAGGAGAGGCAGCACAGCACGCACATGTCGACTTCAATTCGTCGGCCACCACCAGTCGGCGTCGTCGCGTGCTTGATGAGAGAGAGAGAGAGAGAGAGAGAGAGAGAGAGAGAGAGAGAGAGAGAGAGATAGCGGCGTCGTCCTCCTGTGCGTGAACTGCTACACGTAAGCACGGATAGCACTGTCCACTACTAGTGTTAATTTGGAGATTGTTGATTGCTTGAAATAATTCTCCGCTGGCTCTTATTAGGCTATGTTAGATCCCACCTTAAAATTTTTCATCTGTCACATCGAACATTTGAACACCTACGTAAAGTATTAAATATAGGTTAAAAATAACTAATTGTACAGGTTGCGCTAATTTGTGAGACGAATTTTTTAAACCTAATTGCTCTATGATTTGACAATGTTGTGCTATAGTAAATATTTGCTAATAATAGATTAATTGGGCTTAATAAATTCGTTTCGCGGTTTACTGACGGATTATTTAATTTTTTTTATTAATACCTGAACACCACATGTGACACCCTATATAATACCCGATGTGACACGTCGAAACTTTAAACCCTATATAACACCCCCTTACTACTGGATCGGTTGAGATTCTTGCTTTGCTGCTGCTACTCTTGTTTATTGCCATTGCTTCATGTGATGATGGGTTATGAGGGGGTGTTTATTATGTGTTCTTTTCACCGAAAAGTACATTATTTTATTTTAAGGTTTTAAAAAGTGGTTCATCTGAAAGAGTTGGAAGAGTTAGGTCTGCAGGCAGGCATGCATGCATTTGAGAGGTGAAAAGGAATCAAATGTGGTCATTTTGTCTAGCGGTTTGGGGGTGAAGACGTTAATTGATTTGCTATTGAAAGTTGTTAGTGAGATCTAGGAAGCTGCCGGACCCAGAAAAATACTTCAGGTGGAAATACCCACTTTACGGCTAATAAAGTAGGATAAATTGATTGGATTATTATGCTGGATTATCTATTTTATTATAGAGATAAATTAGAACAGCTTATCTGATATATATGAGAAGAAAGTTTTGTTACAATATGGATTTTGACAGATGTGGAGCAGATAATCCGTGACAATAATATGGTGATGAAGTTACAAAGAACACGTGGCCATATTATTGATCTCTGTGTAGACTATTTTTTTTCATGAATATGTAAAAGAATTGTGCGTTAATATATTAGATATATAGACTATTGTTATTAGTTTGTACTGTAATCCTTTCCTTAAACATGCTTTAGTAGGGGCTAAGTTCATCAAATCACATATAGAGATTTTATTATCTCGTATTTATGTGAACACTTCACGAAGGAATTTATATTCTTGAAATAAAAATGCATCCCCTACCAGCACGGCTAAGTTTAAAATGAGCATAAAACATTTTAGCTATAACACCCAGCCTCATATTCTTTTTCTTTTTTTTTTTTGCGCTTCACGACACCTTACCGACAAGCTAAAAAGCTGTCCCAGTAAATTAACCATCTCCTTAAGTGACAAAACCACGAAGGGCAACAGGATGGACCATCCTAAAAAAGAATACAATAATCTTCCCCCTAACCAGTCGCTCATAATTAGAAACGCCAATGGTGTTTCGGCTAGATTCACAAGATAGAGGTTAGTCGGTTTGAGTTTGAAGCCTCACTCCTATTTTTTTTTTAGAATTACACAGTACAACGCAGACACTCACAACGCACGCGCATTCACCCCTATGAACACATGCACGCAAACCCTACCCCTATAAGCATCTTCGAAGACTAGGCCGGCCGGCAAATCCTGTAGAAATTGACGAAGTCACCACAGGCGCCTCGCTGTCGACAGGTGCGTCGTCTACCACTGAAAGCACAATGCCGTTAAATCCTGGAAAATAGGTTATTTCATAATATTTGTCTTCATTTTAACCGGTCGTCCATAATATCTCAAACAAAACATTTTATTATGTATATCAGAAAACATTCATCATTTAGTAGCTTTGTCAAATACTATAGTTGCTCTAACTCAATTCTTTCAACCATTTTCATGAAACCTATATACTGTGCCATAGATTAAATAAGCGACGATAGTTCGGGATATAACAGAAATCCAAGATCACTTATGTAAGCATCATAGGTTTAGATTAGTACTGTTCCTCGTACTTCTATTGTACTTCGTATACCACCACTTTCCTCATACTTCTATTGTACTTATGAAGTACGATCTAAACCTTGATGCGATAATCTTGATTAGGGCCTTAGTGAATAGTATCGTGGTTATTGATTTGGATTATGAGCTTGGTTATGGCTTGAGCATTAGTTTGTTGGTTTCTCGATAGCTTAGCACTCTTGGCCCAAAGGGGTCTTTTATGTATCTATACTTAGGGGGCGAGGCAAGCCTAGCTAGGGTAGTTTGGACTTAAGCCCTACGCTTGCCTCCATAGTGGCTTAAATCCTCTTAAACCACCATACATTTTAATGCCCAGAGGTTTTCCGACTAGCTACATAAGGTGGTGGGCTAGACGACCTAGGTTCAAAGCCTCACCCCTTCTAATTATTTGATATTAGGTCCTTCCCTAATATTCTATTTTTTTTTCACCATACATTTTACTAAGAAAATCAATATCTTATTTATTAAACCCTACTCGAGTCCTAGGCTATGATAATTTATAGCTCTACCACTGGTTATACTCTTAGGTACTCTATATTATTTTGGGATATTTTTGATAGGTATTTAAATAGTTCTTATCGTATATATTTTGATCTTGTTATACATATTTTATTCGGGTACTCTTTCTTCCGTTGATATGAACCGTATACCTCCTCAAATAGAAAAATAATCCTAATAAGGATTAATTCTATGATTTTAACCCGAGGTGAGTGGGGAGACAACCAAAAGGTTACCCTCTGCCTGATCCCTCTAACATTTTTTCGCCTCGCCATCGTGTAGAGCATGTCAAGATACAGATGTATGCTTCTTTTAAGTACACCTCAGTACTGTACTTGTTCTTTCCATGTCTCCCATTCCCCTATTTTCCCACTGTAACCGGCTATTTTCCCATTCACCTTTCTCTGTCCCTCGTATCTCTCGCGCATTTGCGGTCGCCGCAAGAGCCGAACGGAATAATTGGAGAAAACCAGCCAACCGGACCGGCGGGATGCCGTGTCGCCGTCCTCGGTTGATTTCTCGGGCTAGAATAGACTAGCCTGATTAATTAATCTCCCTCGTTTGCTTAGTTAATCCGTTAGATGGACAGGCTTCTCTCCACTAAAAAAATGGCCAAGAAAATTATTATCTGTGCTGAATACGGTGTAGAGTCTCAAGACTGGAATCTGTACACTAGTGGTAGTGTCTGCGTGCTGTCAAAGATGCTGACATATATAACAGCTTATTATCCGGGTTTTTTTTTTTTGACCTAACAAACAACATCGTCCAAGCTAGCGACTACTTAGATAAAATACGATTTCGAGTTTTTGTTTGTAACGTTTGATCACTCGTCTTATTTAAATTTTTTTAAATTATTATTTATTTTATTTGTGACTTACTTTATTATCTACGGTACTCTAAACACAACCTTTTGTTTTTTATATTTGCAAAAAAAAAAATTAAATAAGACGAATGGTCACACGTTACAATCAAAAACTCAAAATCTTTTATATTGTGGGACGGAGGGAGTACTATGTAGCATGCTCTGTACATTCATGTACATTATCTTGTATGATGTAATGTAACAGGGGCATGCCTGAACCTATTTTTATTTGGTCATGACTGCAGATCAAACTAAACAAAACTCAGAATATAATTACGGGCAGATGGTGGGTCGTCGTCTTTGAATTTTCGAGGCACACACTGATTGATACGGAGTATGTTCAATTCGTATGTACTCCTATACTTTGAGGTCAGAACTCAGAACGGCATGGTACTTGTATAGGTGTAACGCATGCAGCTACAGGAGATACAAAACGTTTTGCGACGGATTTGTGGCCAAACTCGCAGCGGTCAGCCGGTCATGGCGTTCTTTCAAGAGGGAAAAAAAACAAAAATATTATTAAAGGATCTTATATCAAATAATTAGAAGATATATGACTTTAAACACATATTGTCTAGCTCTAGCTGGTAGAACTCGGGCCCGGCACGGTTTTTTTGTTCTTTCAGCGAGAAATGACTCGCTCATCGTACGAAGTGAACAGAAGCTTCCTACAACGAAACAAAACTAAGACCGAGTTTATTTTCTAACTTTTTTAAAAAATTTTTAATTTTTTCATCACATCAAAACTTTTCTACACATATAAACTTTTAACTTTTTTCTTTAAATTTTTAATTTTACTTAAACTTCTAATTTTGATGTGTGTAACTGACCACAGCCGAAGCCGGCCAATGCACGTGAAACTCCGATCCATACAACATCTGTCTCTGGGGCCCACGCGTAGAGTTCTACTGCTACTGCGTCGCGTTAATCCAAGTGATTAAAGAAGAGGAGAGAGAGAGGAGTAAACTTGAAGGCACCCGCCCGTGTGATTACACCTAGGCTAGCATCTCCTGTTCCGAGAGAGAAGGCTGATTTTTGCACACCCGCACGCACGTAAAGGCTCCTTTTTGTGCGATCTCGGATCATCACCCCCTCTTTCTCTTGCCACTCACTCACTCGAGCACCCCGAGGCCGAGTACGTAGGACTACTACTATGAGCAACTATAAGAGCAGGTATAATAGCATAGCATGCTATTAGCCAGCTATAAATATATTTTAATGAGATAAACGATGAGGGAGAAAAGTAGCAGGTTACAGATTTGTAGCCAGCTACAGTACGGATTCCAAGACACAATGTGTATATTTCAGGTGGAACTATATATTAATAGTATAGTAAACAATTATTGTATGTATTAGTTATTAGATTGGCTATAGATGAATTGAAGCTAGTAGTGGACTATACTATTAAACTTGCTCTAATAATAGGCTATAAGTCGGCTAAATATTGAGGTGGAGGAGAGAAGAGAGGAGAGAGAGGAGAAACTGGCTGTAATCAACACAAGAACTAAAAAAAAAACTCTGTGAGAGAGATAGGTGGACCCTATATTAATTGTAAAAAGCTAACTATTATATTATATGGGTAGGCTAAAAAAAAACTAAAAAAAACTTATAGTCAATATGTCAGCTGTGTTATTAGGCTTGCTGTATGCAGGACGGGGTGCTACTACTGTGCTAGTACTCGCAGCACAATCTTTTTGGATGTATTTTTTTGGGTTGGTCAGACAGTCAAAGACGACGAGGCGAGATGCTTAGTTTAAAAGTTTAATCCCAATCCCACTCCATCTCTCCTCCACTCTTAGTACATGGCTAATACATTTCCTAGCCGTAGGTAAGGTAACTATCGTAATCAAAGTATCAAACGATCAAACCTTACCGGCCAGTAGTTACTGCGTACTGTACATCAATGTAGTCAAAGTGTCAAACTCCATTCTTTCGGAAAAAAAAAGGGGGAACCTCTCCCACCACGCGTAGGGCTCCAAACGTGTGCATGCGCTGTCTTTCGTTTTCTCTCAAGAGCACAGAGTCCCGTGCAGTCACGTAGCGGAGGACGCAACAGCTGATCTCACTCGTGAGCCATGACAACAACGACCAATCAATCAATCAACCCCCGAAAACGCCCATCCAAACCCGCCGGGAGACGCATAGATCGATCATCCAATGCCTCCTCCTCATCGTCTTTATGCCGGCCAAAGCAACCCGATCTCCCGAACCTTCCTCCTCACCACTGTAAGCTCACTAACTGCGTAATATACTCCCTCCGTCTCATAAAAACTATTACAACAAATTTAAATTGAGATATACCCAGATTCATATTACTAAAATATATCATATCCAGTACTAGTTGATTTTTTATGGGATGAAGATAATACTTTCTTCGTCCCAAAGCAATCTGGACCATGAATCACGGGGTCACATTTCCTTCTAGTATAATAAATCTGTACAATCTTTTCATTAGTTGTACTAGAAGGTTTAGTTTTTTTTAACCGTGGGAGTACAACACAAGGTCACAGACGCTCCTGTTTAAGCAAAGCCCAACATTAATGCAAGTAGTTATGAACAGGAGAGAAAATTAAGAAGGGGGAGGGGAGGAAAAAAACAAGGGGAGCTAAAACTTAAAAGTGCTTGGTGGGGCCGGCCGGATTAGGACGAAAAGCAAAGCAGAGAGAAAGCAAGTGTAGAGAGGAAAGGAGGCTAGATCGAGGGAGAGAGGGACCGCCCGCGATCGCTACGCCTCGCAAGAGCTTGAAAGCGTGCTTGCCGGCCATTTCCAGCTTCCATTTCCTCCTCCTTCCATCTCCATCTCCCACCTCCGCCACCTCTTCTCCCCCTCCCTCCACGGCGAGCCACGACGAGGTTTCTCTCTTCCTCGCCCATTTCTCCTCCTCCTAATACTACTACTACTAGCTCCCGCCGGTGGACGCGCCCGGCCCGACCTCGCCGTCGCAACGGTGCTCCAGCGTGACAGCCGACAGCGGCGACCCATCAGCGGCGGCTGCTGGGAGTCGGCGGCGAGAGAGCACGCGTCGGTGAGCGGTGAGTTCGCGCGCGCATACCTTGCATTACCGTGCTCCCCGGTGGGTGTGCTCCGCGCTGTTGCAGTGCGGCATGGCTTGGCTTCTGCAAGCGCGGAGCTCGCGTCGGGAAAGGCTCGGTTCTTCTCTTCTTCTCTTCTTTTTTTTCTCTCTCTCCCCGATATGCTTCCGGTGGGTGGTGCGCGGCGGTGTGTTCCTGGGACCCGCCGTGGATGACGGGGTGGGGGCTCCCGTGATTCGGGGGGGAGGAGGTGGGGTTTCCCTGTGCGCTAAAATCCTTTCACTGCTGGGAAATGGTGGGTGCGATTGGGTGGCCGCCCGCTCCTGTTCAGATTCTTTGATGAGTTGAAGCCAAGCCCGGGTACCATTCCTGGTCAGAGGGATCAGATTCTTGCTGTTTTTGGCCGAGCTTCTTGATTCGGATGGCCTCAATTCGGTCCCAGCTTTGAATGATTCTCTGACCTTGGGGGGGGGGGGGGGGGGGTTAGATTTAGATGAGTTCAGATGGATTTGTGCTGCCTTGTTTTTTAGTGTCCAGACAATGCAAAAGTAGTTCCTTGTTAGCTTGCAGACAGTTCCTGGTCCTAAGAATCTTTTTTCGAATCCAAAAGCTGATCTTTTCATGTCTCTTGCTGCACGTTCTAACTCCTCTTTGCATCCTATTCCAGGTCGTAGAGATGCGGCAGCGCACGAGGTCGTAGTGAGGGGTGGTTCGGCTCTGGTTCCACTGCGACCATTGTGAAGGGAAGATGGGCTCTGCGGCGGCGGCTCACACGCCCTGGGCTCTGCAGCTCGGCGTGGTGCTGGCCTTCCTGCTGGCCACTACCTGCCATGGCCTGAGCCATGAAGGCTGGCTTCTCCTGACGCTGAGGAAGCAGATAGTTGACACCTTCCACCACCTTGACGACTGGAACCCTGAGGATCCATCGCCGTGCGGGTGGAAGGGCGTCAACTGCTCGTCCGGGTCTACGCCGGCGGTGGTGTCCCTCAACCTCAGCAACATGAACCTGTCGGGCACCGTCGACCCGAGCATTGGTGGCCTGGCTGAGCTGACTAACCTTGATCTGTCATTCAATGGGTTTTCTGGCACTATCCCTGCAGAGATTGGGAATTGCTCGAAGTTGACGGGGCTCAACTTGAACAACAACCAGTTCCAGGGCACAATCCCCGCTGAGCTCGGGAAGCTGGCTATGATGATCACATTCAACCTGTGCAACAACAAGCTCTTTGGTGCAATACCTGATGAGATTGGTAATATGGCATCACTCGAGGACCTGGTAGGGTACAGCAATAATCTCTCTGGCTCTATACCTCATACTATTGGTAGGCTCAAGAACCTGAAAACCGTCCGGTTAGGTCAGAATGCAATATCTGGTAACATTCCTGTCGAGATAGGCGAATGCCTCAACCTGGTGGTGTTTGGTCTTGCACAAAACAAGTTAGGAGGGCCATTGCCTAAGGAGATTGGGAAACTGACTCTTATGACAGACTTAATATTGTGGGGAAATCAGCTTTCTGGTGTGATCCCCCCAGAGATTGGAAACTGCATAAATCTTAGGACAATTGCCCTTTATGACAATAATCTGGTTGGGCCTATTCCTGCAACAATCGGGAACATCCAGAACCTTCAGAGGCTATACCTCTACAGGAATTTATTAAATGGTACGATTCCGTTAGAAATTGGCAATCTTTCTCTTGCAGAGGAGATTGACTTTTCAGAGAATGTTTTAACTGGAGGGGTACCAAAGGAATTTGGCAAGATACCACGATTGTATTTACTCTATCTCTTCCAAAACCAACTCACTGGCCCTATTCCTACCGAGTTGTGTGTATTGAGGAATTTGAGTAAGCTTGATCTTTCGATCAATACACTCAGTGGCCCAATTCCAGCCTGTTTTCAGTACATGAGCAGACTAATCCAATTGCAACTATTCAACAATATGCTGTCAGGTGACATACCTCCAAGATTTGGTATCTATAGCCGGCTTTGGGTGGTGGATTTCTCAAATAATAATATAACCGGCCAGATACCTCGAGATCTTTGCAGGCAGTCAAACCTTATTTTGTTGAATTTGGGGGCTAACAAGCTGATTGGGAACATCCCCCATGGAATCACTAGTTGTAAATCCTTGGTGCAGCTTCGTCTCGCTGATAACAGTCTGACAGGAAGCTTCCCAACTGATCTCTGCAATCTGGTGAATTTGACAACAATTGAGCTGGGTCGAAACAAGTTCAATGGTCCTATTCCTCCTCAGATAGGCAATTGCAAGTCTCTCCAAAGGCTTGACCTAACAAATAACTATTTCACATCAGAGTTGCCTCAAGAAATAGGTAATCTGTCAAAGCTCGTCGTCTTCAATATATCATCCAATAGACTAGGCGGAAGCATACCATTGGAAATTTTCAATTGCACTATGTTGCAACGCCTAGATCTCAGCCAAAATAGCTTCGAAGGTTCATTGCCAAATGAAGTTGGCAGCCTGCCTCAGCTGGAGCTGCTATCATTTGCTGACAATAGGCTCTCTGGAGAGATACCACCTATTCTTGGTAAACTTTCACATCTGACAGCTCTACAGATTGGTGGCAATCAATTCTCTGGTGGAATACCGAAGGAGCTTGGGCTACTCTCAAGTCTGCAGATCGCCATGAATTTGAGTTATAACAATCTCTCTGGCAACATACCATCAGAGCTTGGTAATCTTGCATTATTGGAAAATTTGTTTCTCAATAATAACAAGCTGACAGGTGAAATCCCAGATACATTTGCAAATCTGTCTAGTTTGATTGAGTTCAATGTCTCCTACAATAATCTCACCGGCGCTCTCCCCACTATACCACTTTTTGATAACATGGCGTCAACCAGCTTTCTTGGAAACAAAGGACTATGTGGTGGACAACTTGGCAAGTGTGGGTCTGAGTCAGTCTCTTCTTCCCAGTCATCCAATTCAGGCAGTCCCCCTTTGGGCAAGGTCATAGCAATTGTTGCTGCTGTTATTGGAGGAATTTCACTTATTCTTATCGTTATAATTGTGTATCATATGAGAAAACCACTAGAAACAGTAGCTCCTTTGCAAGACAAGCAAATATTTTCTGCTGGGTCTAACATGCAGGTTTCTACCAAGGATGCATATACATTTCAGGAATTGGTTTCTGCCACAAATAATTTTGACGAGAGTTGTGTTATTGGAAGAGGTGCATGTGGAACAGTGTACAGAGCCATCTTGAAAGCTGGACAGACAATTGCTGTAAAGAAGTTGGCTTCTAACAGAGAGGGAAGCAACACAGACAATAGTTTTCGTGCAGAGATCCTTACTCTAGGAAAGATAAGGCATCGTAATATTGTGAAGTTATACGGGTTCATCTATCACCAGGGTTCCAACCTTCTGTTGTATGAATACATGCCAAGAGGAAGCCTTGGGGAGTTACTTCATGGGCAATCTTCGTCTTCACTTGATTGGGAGACACGCTTCATGATAGCCCTAGGGTCAGCTGAAGGGCTATCTTACTTGCATCACGATTGCAAACCTCGCATCATCCACCGTGATATAAAATCAAATAACATTTTACTTGATGAGAACTTTGAAGCTCATGTTGGTGACTTTGGATTGGCAAAGGTGATAGACATGCCATACTCAAAATCAATGTCTGCAATTGCTGGCTCATATGGATATATAGCACCTGGTGAGTCTTCTACTGTTACTTTGCATACTTATTCCTGTTATAGCTCTTATCTCTTTTACTTGAAATTGCTTGTAAAATCCTAGGTTACTATACCACTTGATTACTTTATACTAGCAGAAAGTACATGTGATTGTTTCCTACAAAGTACTAACCTAGTTCTCCTTTGATCAGAATATGCATACACCATGAAGGTTACTGAAAAAAGTGACATATACAGTTACGGCGTCGTACTGCTGGAGCTGCTAACCGGACGTGCCCCTGTACAACCATTAGAGCTGGGAGGTGATCTTGTAACATGGGTAAAGAATTACATCAGGGACAATTCTTTGGGTCCAGGGATTCTTGATAAGAATCTGAATTTGGAAGACAAAACGTCTGTCGATCATATGATTGAGGTCTTGAAAATTGCAATGCTATGTACTAGTATGTCTCCATATGACAGACCACCGATGCGGAATGTTGTAGTTATGTTAAGTGAGTCTAGAGATAGGGCCAGGATGAGCTCTTCATCCTCACCTGCTTCTGATCATTCTTCAAAGAAAGATAACTTATGATGTATTTATATATGTTCTAGTCAGGGCAATGCCCTTTTGCTCCCTCTTTCTGTTTACTTATGTAGGAATTTTTTGGGAGTTTGCATTCATTCTTTATGTCATATTTCTAGGGAGATAAATAAAACTGACTCATACAAATGCCATTCTGTACATCCAGTGTCTCTCAACATATCCTTCAGAACAACAAAGAATTGCCGGTAGAGCCGCAGAGTTCTTCATGGGCGGGATGGCGGTTTTGACATCTTGAAGTTTTTTTTATCTAACTTTGGTGTGGGTTTTTCTAGTTCCTTCTTCTTGAGTTCATTGTCATTGCCCAGTTGTAAATATAAGTCGACAGACCAAATTACCTGTTAATAGTGGTTCCGTTTGGGAAGCTCTGATTATCTCCATCTACGGTTCTGCTTCAAGCAATTCAGCTAGTATTTCCATCCCTTCCTAAAGTTCGCCTTTGATATAATCATATAGGGGGTGTTTAGATTCCACCCTAAAATTTTACACTCTGTCACATCGAACGTTTAATACCTGCATGAAGTATTAAATATAGGCTAAAAAGATAACTAATTACATAGATTGCGACTAATTTGCAAGATGAATCTTTTAATCCTAATTGCTCTATGATTTGATAATGTGGTGTTACAGTAAACATTTGCTAATGATGGATTAATAAGGCTTAATAAATTCATCTCGTGGTTTACTAATGGATTCTATAATTAGTTTTTTTATTAGTGTCCGAACACCACCACATACGACACCCTATATAATACCCGATGTGACATGTCAAAAATTTACGGCCTGCGGATCTAAACACCTCCATAACCACTGATGTTACTCATATAGGAGTACCAACAGAATGCAGCGGAGAACTGCAGACATTGCATTGATCGGTACCAATGTGCCAATGTGCCATCCCTTCGTCTTTCCTTACTCCTTTTGATAATCTTCTTCTCCACTGCATGCGTCTGACACTCTGATGAAGCTCTGCTGCTCAAGCCTGAACCTGTTTGATCATGGCGTCAGTGCACAGTTCAGTTGGACGAAATTGAAGAATTGGAGCAAAGAAGCGGTCACATCTCAGTATCTCACCCGGTGAGTGGAGGGCGCCTTTCCAGCCATTCAGCGCATCAGCGTTTTGTTTTTCAGTGGCAGAGCGGGAGCCGCATCACTCTCAGCGTCCACTTCCACCGAAGTACCGAACACCCCGTCCCCATCATCATCACCATGGCGGGAGAGGGAGAGGAGGCGAGGAGCCCGCACGTCGTGCTCTTCCCCTTCCTCGCGCACGGCCACATCCCGGCCTTCCTCCGCCTCGCCGGCCACCTCCAGGCGCTCCGCCCGGGCCTCGCCGTCACGCTCGTCTCCACCCCGCGCCTCCTCGGCTCCCTCTCCCTCCCGGCCACCTCCCCTCCGATCCAGCTCCACGCGCTCCCCTTCGCGCCCGCCGACCACGGCCTGCCCGACGGCGCCGAGTCCCTCGCCGACCTCGGCGTCCACCAGTTCATCACCCTCTTCCAGGCCTCCGAGTCCCTCCGCCCGGCCTTCGATGGCTTCGTCGCTGGCATCCGCCCCCCCGTCTGCATCATCGCCGACTCCTTCTTCGCGTGGACGGCCGACGTCGCGCGCGCGCGGGGCGCGTCCCACGCCGTGTTCCTCCCCGGAGGCGCCTTCGGCTATGTCGTCTTCTTCTCCGTGTGGGAGCACCTCCCACAAACCCTCACGGCCGGCGACGAGTTCCCGCTGCTGCCCGACTTCCCCGACGTCGTCCTCCACCGCACCCAGATCCCGCAGTACATGCTCGCCGCGACGGGGGCGGACCCCTGGACGGCCTTCTTCCGGCGGGTCATCCCGTGCTGCCGCAAGACCGACGCCGTGCTCGTCAACACCGTCCAGGAACTGGAGACCTCCGGGCTAGACATGCTCAGAGCGAGCTTCGGCGTCCAGACATGGGCGATCGGGCCGATCCTCGCGGCGTCGGCTCCTTCGAAATCGCAGGACGACGACACCAGCATCATCCGGTGGCTGGACGCGCATCCGCGGCGCTCGGTGCTGTACATCTCGTTCGGGTCGCAGAACAGCATCAGCATCCGTCAGATGGCGGAGCTGGCGCTGGGGCTGGAGGCGAGCGGGCGGCCGTTCCTCTGGGCCGTCCGGCCGCCGGTGGGGTTCGACCCCAAGGACGGATTCGATCCCGGCTGGCTCCCCGCCGGATTCGAGGACCGGATGGCGCGGGCGAGCAGGGGACTGGTGGTGCGCGGGTGGGCGCCGCAGGCGCGGATCCTGGCGCACCCGTCCACGGGCGCGTTCCTGACCCACTGCGGGTGGAACTCCATCCTCGAGAGCCTCCGCCACGGCGTGCCGCTGCTCGGGTGGCCGGTGGGGGCCGAGCAGTTCTTCAACGCGATGGTGGTGGTGGAGTGGGGGGTGTGCGTGGAGGTGGCGCGCGGGAACCTGGAGAGCTCGGCGGTGGAGAGGGGGGAGGTGGCCGAGGCCGTGGGGACGGTGATGGGGGAGACGGAGAAGGGCGAGGGGATGAGGAGGAAGGCGGGGGAGACCGCGCGCGCGATGGCGGCGGCGTGGGAGGGGCCGGCCGGGTCGTCGGCGGCGAGCTTGGAACGGTTTCTCAGATGCGTTGAGGCGTCGGCGCTCCGAGATTCGTGCTTGGGTGCTTCATGATTGGTGCAACCCGAAAACCACCCGTGTGAATGTTTATGTGAATTCTCATTCTAATTTCTGATTTCTCTCGGTTTAGATACGGTCAGGTGTGTATATTTATCTCGGTTGGATGCGCCCTCTTCCTTCCAATTCAGACTTATTGAGTGTCTCATCCATTCAAAATATTTTATATTTTAAGATGAAGCGAGTATGTTCATAGTATTTTTTTTTGCCGGAATAACCGAAGGAGGTCATTCAATGTAATTAAAATAGGAAGAAACTCAACAGGAAGATTTTCTGGCCATTAGGGCATGTACAAAGGTAAAGTCAGATATGAGCTATACATTATCTAGAGACTAGCATCCTACAACAGTTAGAGACAATATAGTCTCTAATTATTAATGTATCAAAATACTTTTTCTTACTCTTCTTTCCTTTCTTTCATCACCATGCAACAAAATCTGCTCTAATAAATGCTAAGAGTCGACTCTAAGCCGTTGTCATGCATAACAACCATACTCCTTTCTCTTTCTTTCATATCATCAAATTTACCTGTATAGCAATAGAGAGACCACTACTAATGACCGTTGTACATGCGCTTATGAATGCCATAAAGAAAAAGAGCGCATGTTAGGAAATGCTAGATACCGTGATCCTGTCCCCATCGCCCGGGACGAGACCCCCTCTCCGACACCCATGCGCCGCGGAGAAGACGAAGGACAAGAAATCGGACCGACATGGCGGGGAAGAAGGATGGGAGCAACAAGTTGGAGGGCAAGACGTAGGCCAGCACTAAAACAATCCCATATCTAATCATGCTAACACATACTACATCTCTTATCTTCTCGCTTCTGAGTTGCCCTGAGAAACATAGGTAGGAAGCCGCCACGGAGCTTTGTCCATGGAGGAGCAGAGCCCATGGTTCACCGGCGTGGGAACGAGATGTCCGGTCTCCTGCTCCTATACCTACCGTCAGCACAGCGCTCACCTCACCCATGCGGTGTCTGGAGGACGAGCTACTCCTGCTGCTCTCGCCTGGGGTGTGCCACGAGACCGCAATAAAACTGGGTGGACTTGCGTTGAGAGGACGAGGGAAGTCGTAGCCGAGGGGGGATGGGGAGCGCTGTCGTTGCATTAAAGGAAGACATGGAGGTTCTGCCGCCATCACCGCCAGTAGAGGACAAGGTAGAGTCGGTGCTATTGTTGTCGAGGAAGACCACCACCAAACCACCGTCGCCGCCAAAGTGCCAAGGAAGGATAGGGGAGGAAGTGCCCTTCTCGTTGCTCGTCTGCAACATGTTTGAAACCCCAAGATCCCCGGGCATTGGATTTGGCACCGCCCGAGCCCGAGCTCGGCGTCATCATCTCCAAGTGGGAGAACCAACACACGTAACCATCTTCATCCCTTCTTATCCTCCTCAGATAGGTATCGGCCAATACCGATAGGTACTAGCCTAGTACCGTTGGGTATAGGTCTAGTACCGGCATGTATCGGCCAATACTAGTTAGGTATAAGTTGGTACCTAACGGGTGTCATGGTTCCTTCAGGTATAAGATATGATACCAATAAGTAACGAAATTTGATACTTGATCGGTGTCATTTTGTTCGGACGAGATCCCGTGGTATAGCAGCTCTTAGATTTTATAACGGGGAGTACTATGTCGTCCTAAAAATATAAGAAGTTTTAGAGTTAGACACGATTGCTAAAAAAGGTGGTAGAATTAAATAGAAGAAGATTGTGATTGACTGAATAGGAGGTATGTGGAAATTTGAAAGGTGGAAGGTTATGATTAATTTAAAAGATAACGTGGATGGATAAGTTATTATACTTGATACAAATTTTAAAGTTTAAAAGTTGTTATATACTTATATTTTGGAATGGATGAAGTAGTATATTTTACTACTACCAAATAAGTTTCATGAATATCACTGTTCAAACATGTTAGGTTTTAATTAAACAGTTAGAGGAATTACTGTATTTACCTGATCCCAATGGGCCTTAAGGTTGTTGGACTTTGGCAGCCCATCTTAACTGTAGAAAACAGACCGAACTCGCAGGCCCATCTTAACTGCTAGAAAAAAAGAAATTCTTGGATACAGCCCATGAATCGTGAAGCCTTGTTCATCTAAATGGAAACCAATCGTTCTGAAGAAAAAAGAACAACCCTGGAAGTCAGAGTTATAAAACCAATCCTGAAATCCAGAGTTATACCGTACTATCCTGGAATGAAACCTTTGTTTCCATCCCAGAATGCCCCACTTCCTTTTATCCTCAGTCATTGTTCCCGTGAAGATTTTGCTGTTACTTTGCAGACTGCGTAGCAGCAAATAACTGCTCATTCCATCCAAAAAAGAAAAAAAAACAGCCTATCCTAAAAGAATCAACCTGATCTATCCTATTATAACGAATCTGGACAAGCATATGAATAAGTGTTTGTCCACATTCATTGTTCTAAAATAGGTCAAATTTTATCCTAGATTAATTTTTTTTTACGAAGAGAGTATGCGAGAAGTACCGGTTACTCCTTGCGATTCGATCTATCTCATGGGATGCGGTGATTGATCATCCAAATTCCCACCAATCGATCAACCTTTCCGTCGACGCTTAAACCCCACGAATCCTCAGTTCCCGTGACAGAAACATCAACCATTTTGATCTGATCATCGGTTGGTATCCATCCGTGTCGTGCTGTGCTAACTTCGCCTCGCCTGAAGAAAGAAAAGAACCGGGTTCCTTCAGAATCCCGATTCTTTGAGTGAAATGTTTCGGCAGACTGCAGCGATAATTACAGTAATACAGTTGCGAACTGATAATTAGCATGTCGAAAGGCAGTTAGTTCACGGCGGCGCGATTTGTCATGACAGTACCGTGATACAGTCCCATGTCCCAACAGACAAGACGAAATGGGGATGAGATTATAATAGACTTACAGAAACCACTGTATCTTGCTATCTCCTCTGTATTACTGTTGATCGATCAATCAATATCTCCTCTGTATTACTGTTGATCGATCAATCAATTGCACAAAAGAAGTTGTATAAAAAGTAGTTCTTGATGTATCCCAATCCAAAAAAAGAGACAAAATTGGCTCCTTGATGCAGACGCGCCACCTTCCACGGCTCCAGCTCGCCAATTTTGCATCTGAAGGCTCATTACTCATCAAATGGAAGTCTGACAATAAAAGTAGAACGAAGTAACTTTATTCATGAGGCAGGATGAACATGAACTTGAACATGAACTGCTTTGGTCTTTATTCCAGTAATTTTGCAATTTTAGCTAATGAGTGCAGAGCCTCTAAAGGCGATTCAGAAAGCTTGTTGGTAGGATTCACAGAAAGTTAATGGTGAATGATTACTCGAGTGTTGGTTGTTCTTTGACAGGATAAGCTGAGTATTCTGCTGAAAGCAACCAATGGGTGCTCCTTTTCTTATCCAGAATCCTCCTCTTTTCAGAGTAGGCCACGAGTATTTAACAAGCAACATCCTTGTCTTACATGATTATGATAATCACTTCATCATTTCACATCGTCCTGCGCCATTTCTCTTCTTCTTGTTGTTCTGCAGTAGTGCGCCCCACTATGTATGGGAAGCTCGTCTTTTCAGCAAAGCTGCACCACTTAGCAGAAAGAGAGCGTAGTTAACTGCAAAGCGAAATCTTCCTAGCTAGATTTGACTCCACTGATTACTGCGCTTCTGCGTACATACACCTGTGTGTATGCCTGAGCTGTAAAGCAAGAAAAAGACTACACCATTGCATGGACTGAATTTCTGGACCGAAGCTAATGTTTCCGGGCAACGTCTTTAACTTGTCTAGTCTGTAAAAATGGACCGAAAGGCTGGTGCAGGCTTGTGGTGCTTGTCTGAAGATTCTGAAAACATCAACCTCAAGTAGTTGCACGGAACGACGATGATGACGATGCTATAGAACGGAACAGTGGATGTGGATATCGTGGAGATCACGATGCGATGTCCCTGTTAAAATTTCAGCCGCAAGCTGCAGAAATAGTGTACGCGCGCGCGAATTCTGCAGGCTCACCGGCAACAAACTGCTCCGAATTTCCCTCTTCTCCAGCAAAGGCGGGCGTCGTGGAGCGTTCGCGCTGTTTGTTGCCGCCGCGCCCGCTGAGGCGCTGACCGACGTGGATTCCGACCCGGTGCGCACCGGTCCCGGCAAATAATGGGGATGCAACTGCTATCCGCGTCGGTACAACTGAGCAGTAGCGTAGACGCATGCTGGATTCCCCGGAATAGCCCGGATGCACGATGTACACAGCCTTGAGCAACAGCAAGGGATTATTACTGTTTCAACGTGAGGGCGTTACGCTACTGTAGCTAGAGCCATACGTTTTTTTTTGTGGTTTTTGGGTGGACGTCATCAATGCGTTGTTTGGTTGGGTTTTTTTTTTCCCCCACCAAAACAATGGTTGCTGCAAGTTCTCGTTTCTCTCCGTCAGCTCTGATTGTTGTTCTCTCCAAACCCGATGTAATTCGGCACGTCACGCGATAGACCACCCATTTTGTGCAACCACACGGCAATCGTCCGGTTGAGGTAGACCTGACCTGATCGGGCGGCCCGTTTCTTTTGTTTAGGATTAGGTCAAGCACGTACGAGAAGAGGATCCATCCCCCGAAACAACTTCAGATTAATATAGTCGTACTTCTGTGACACCAAACAAATTCCTAGTACCTAGTAAACCGGTCAGAAACGGTGTCAAACAACTTCAGATTAATATAGTCGTACTTCTGTGACACCAAACAAATTCCTAGTACCTAGTAAACCGGTCAGAAACGGTGTCGCTCCCAGAGGTTCATACACTGGCCGCTGGCTCCGCCGCTCGCCAGAATCCAGAAATATCCCGCGTCAGTTATACACTTAGAGAGCAAGTTCAATAGCATAGCTAACTACTAACTACTAGATCTAATTTATCTATAGCTAATAATAGCTTATTCATACAATAGTTACATACTACACTATTAATATCTGATCCCACCTGTCATACATATACTGTGTTTTGAAGTCCGTGCTACAGCTGGCTATAAATCTGTAGCCCGCTACTATTCTCTCTCCTTATTTATTTTCTTGAAAATATTTGCAGCTGACTTATAGCCTGCTATTGTACCTGCTCTTAGGCTCTGTTCGAGTGAGTAGGTTGGGAATGTTTGGCTCTGACACGGAAAACGAAACGATTCATTAGCACGTGATTAATTAAGTATTAGCTAATTTTTTTTTAAAAAAAATGGAATAATATGATTTTTTTTAAACAACTTTCGTATAGAAACTTTTTGCAAAAAAACACACCAAAATAGTAGTTTAAAAAATATACGCGTGAAAATCGAGAAGAAGAGGTTGGGAACCATCACAAACGAACTGAGCATATACACGGTCAATACGCATACAAGTTTTGCGCCCCCACGCTGCGCGCATCCGAGGCAGCAGCGGCAGCGCTCACACCCTTTGCCTTGGCCACACGCCAGCGAATGACCGAGTCCACGAGAGACGAGAGGCTGGCACGCTTGCTGCTGCCCTCTCCGCGAGGCGGCTCGGCTGTGACGACGCACGCACCGTCCGCAACCTCGCCCAACCACCTGAGATTAGAACGAGAGAAGAGGAAAAAAAAAAATCGAAACGCTCTCACGGTCTCACCATCAATTCGACACATCGGTGTACTAAACTCGGCTACTTTCCCCATCTCCTCCTCGTCCTCCTCTCCCGGTGGTCGATTAGACGAGGCGTCGTCGCCTCGCTTGCCCCCCGCAAACCGGATCGGCAGATCCGGCCGCGCATCCCGTCCACCACGGCACCACCACCACCCGGATGGCTTGCGCCTCCCCACCCATCGCGGCCCCGGGGATAGCGTAGCATGGGCCAATCCCCCTCGACTCCCCGCCTCGCCAAATCCAGCTCCTCCTCTTCCTCTTCCACCTCCTCCGCCTTACCCTCCCCTCCTCCTCCTCCTCCTCCTCCTCCCATGGCGCCGCCCAGGGCGCAGCGGACGATGCTCGTGGTGGCGGGGGACGCGCCGCCCACCGGCGGCGCAAGGTTCGCGGCGCCGCCGCCGGAGCGCGACCACACGCAGGACCTGCCCGACGAGATCCTCTCCCTCGTGTTCGCGTCGCTCACCCCGACCGACCGCAACGCGTGCTCGCTCACCTGCGCGCGGTGGAAGGAGGTGGACGCCTCCACGCGCCACCGCCTCTCGCTCGACGCCCGCGCCGCGCTCGGGTACGCCGCGCAGGGGATCTTCGCGCGGTTCACGGCGGTGACCAAGCTCGCGCTCCGCTGCGCCAGGGGCTCCGGGACGGACAGCCTCTCCGACGACGGGGCGCGCCAGGTGGCCACCGCTCTGCCGTCCGCGCGGCTCGCCAGGCTCAAGCTCCGCGGCCTCCGGCAGCTCTCCGACGACGGGCTCGCGTCGCTCGCTGGCGCCACGCCGGCGATCCGCAAGCTGTCCGTCGCGTCCTGCAGTTTTGGGCCCAAGGCCTTCGTCGCCGTCCTCCGGTCGTGCCCCCTCCTCGAGGACCTCTCCGTCAAGCGCCTTCGCGGTCTCCCTGACACCGCAGGCGCCACCACCGCCATCACCGAGGAGATCCTCTTCCCGCCCGCCTCGTCACTGCGGTCAGTCTGCCTGAAAGACCTGTACAGCGCCCTCTGCTTCGTGCCGTTGGTTGCCTCGTCGCCGAACCTCCGGTCGCTCAAGATCTTGAGGTGCTCTGGCTCCTGGGACCTCCCATTGGAGGTCATCGCCGCGCGTGTACCTGGCCTTGTTGAGCTCCACCTTGAGAAGCTGCAGGTGGGTGACCGCGGCCTCTCCGCTGTATCGGCATGTGCAAACCTTGAAGTCCTGTTTCTTGTCAAGACCCCAGAGTGCACTGATGCAGGCATAATCAGCGTTGCCGAGAAATGTCACAAACTGCGCAAGCTACATATTGATGGGTGGCGCACAAACAGGATTGGGGATCATGGCCTCATGGCTGTTGCACGAGGATGTCCAGATCTGCAAGAGCTCGTCTTGATTGGGGTCAACCCTACTGTGCAGAGTCTCCGGATGCTTGGTGAACATTGCCGCTCGCTGGAGCGTCTTGCCCTTTGTGGGTGTGAAACCGTTGGGGATCCTGAGATCATTTGCCTGGCTGAGCGCTGCGCTGCGCTCAAGAAGCTTTGCATCAAGGGTTGCCCAGTCTCAGACCGTGGGATGGGGGCACTGAATGGGGGCTGCCCCAGCTTGGTCAAGGTGAAATTGAAGAGATGCCGCGGCGTATCGTATGAATGTATTGAGAACCTGAAGGTGGTTAGGGGTGGCTCATTCTCTATCAGCTTGGATATTGTATTGGAGCGTGATGCTGGAGGTGCAATTGAAAATGGCGGGCAAGAGGCTGGACAGGTGCAAATTACAGAGCTTACTGATCAGATGGCAGCCATGGATCTCCCGACTAACGCCACCAATGCACAATCATCTGCCCAGGCAAGTAGTAGGATGAGGAGCGTCATGTCAGCACTCAGGAGGAGGTTTGGCAATCCTCCAGCTCTGTGATGTGAGATAAAAAAAAATTGATGAACCTATTTGCTACTTTATGCTTTCTAATCTCATATTCATGTTCCTTAGGTTATTAATTTTACTATCTAGTTCTCGCAAAATCATCATGATGGATAATTCTGTGTTACCATTGCTATTTCATCAGCAGTTGTTGCCCTTTCTCTGATTAAAAAAAAAGGGTTTGGTTTAGCTTTTTGTTGATGATTAGGATGCATCTATACAAATTTATTTCTTTGGTTGCTTCGAGTTGTAGAAATCTGGCCTGCAAGCTTAACTACCTCAGTACTAAAAATGGTTGCCATCGCTGTTGAGCACATTGGAATAATTAGCTGTATAGGGCAGCCTACAACACGGTATATATAATTGCTTGCTCTTTCCACTGCAGTCTCTGATTCTGCATTAGGTTTTAGAACCAAACATGCACAATTGAACTTATGTTCTCTTTTAAGATTCTTCTTCCATTTATCTAGCTTGTTATACATGTAGTGTGCTATTGAAATGGTATTCTGTAAACAATGAAGATAATGCATATGTTATGCCAAGTGCCATTTTTTGTCGTTAATTATAGAGATGTTGGATAGTGATATGCTAGTTGTTGCTTTGAAGTTTAGTTAAAGGCAGTAGGTGATACTGATATGCTGATAGTGGAAGATTTCATGTTATGTATGGTATGCCTTCTTGTATTTGTAGTTCTCCCCAATTTGATGCCCTCTGTTAGTACATCCTTGAGAGTGTTAATTGAATGAGTTCAATCAGAATATCAAATAGTAGCGAGGTATCCTAACGATAGTCTAATGTTTATGTGCAAGCAACTCGGTTGCAACTGCATAGTGAATAGTAGGTATGAAGATGGAAGTTAGTATTTAGTATGGCATCTGGGTAAAATAAGTTTCACCTCTTAATAATGAGACCTTTGCTGTACTTTTATTTAGTCCTTGGGAAAATTGCCATTTTGTTGTCAAGATTAATTCTGATACCGTCGATGTGTTAGACACGATTGGTTTTAAAGGGCACTTTCTGAGCTGGAAAAGCAACGAATTCCCTTGGTAGTCAATGCTGTCCTCTTCGATGCTTCGTCATGGGGGGCTGGAAATTTTCTTTGCCTTTCTTCTGTGGGTAACTGGGTACTGGATGGTAATGAAAGTAGGCATCCAAAGGCTCCAAGCAGTACAATTGGGTTTGGGGGAGTATGAGTCTTGAGAAACAATCTAGAAGATGAAAAAAACTTGTTTCTAGTCTAGCTTCTAGTTCATTTTCTAGAGTTTGTAACTATAAGGGCTCGTTCAGATTAAAGGATAGGAAAAACATAGGATATGAAAAGTATAGGAATAGAAAATGAATTTAAGCGTAAAACATAATAATGAAAAACAAAGGAGTACAAAAGTTGAGGGTATTCGGATCACAGGAAGTTGATTGTCTAGGACTTGCATGTAGGAAGCAAAAAAAAGAGCTTTTGATGGATGAATTTTTCATGGACTTTTCCTGTGAAACCAGCACCAAAGGAAAGGGATTTTTTTTTTTGTGGATAGTATTCCTACAAAAATAATTAATCCTATGAAGATCTTCTACTAATCCGAAGATGCCTTAACTTCCCCTAACTTCTGAACGGATAAAACTGTTTGAGAAAGCTTTTATTCTCCCTCTGCCAGAAGCTCCCCAAACATTCTCGTATTCAGCTGGCTACGGGAGCAATTGCAAACCTTGCTTAACCAGAAGGAAATCTACAATCTACAGAAGATGCATGTGAAAAACTGAAAAACGTCTGTTGTTTCATATGCCGTGCAAATTTG
The DNA here is from genome assembly GCA_000338895.3 of Oryza meridionalis. Lineage (NCBI taxonomy): Eukaryota > Viridiplantae > Streptophyta > Magnoliopsida > Poales > Poaceae > Oryza > Oryza meridionalis. The sequence continues at coordinate 24,633,602 of CM002527.2, read as the reverse complement.
TCGACAGGAACACCCTCCCTTATCATGAACATGGCTTCGGCTGGCCGCTTGCCACAATGCCACTATAGGGTAAACAAGCACTGTGTGTGCTTGTTGCTGGGCGTAAATGCCGTTGGCCCCGTCGGCGTCAGGCGAACGCCTGGGTGCTGGGAAAATGCCTCGGTGCCATTAATCCGAAACGTGAAGCTTGTCGGTTTTTGTCTACTCCTTTCCTCTTGCGCTACGCTCTTTTGCTTCGGATGCTCATCTTTGGCACGGAAACAGGGGAAGAGTGAGCCCAGCGTGGGGATGCGTGCATTCGTTCAGTTTTTGTTGTTTAGCACCTCCTGAGCGTCTCTGCATTTATATTTTCGTACAGAGAAATCTTGATACTTCTGCTCATGAATTCCAGCTCGTCGTTTCGAATTCAAAATGGTGAATAGCCAATTTAGTCCTTCAATTTTATAATGTCCAAACAAGACCCTAAAGGCTATTATATAGTTCAATATAGTTCTTAGACCCACTTAAAACGCCACGTGGATATGCCACGTCATTCGTGCATGTCCATTTAAACCTTCAATTTTCTATCAAATAAAGAAAAGAAAAACAAGAAGAAGCGTCATAAAACAAAGGAAAATGTCAATTTTTTAGCTATCAATGCTACATATTTTTGCCAATGGCCCAAACTTTTTTTTTTGTTTTTCTCTATAGTTTTTCTTTATTTCCTATGAAAACGTAATGGTGTAAAGGACATTTAAATATTGAATTTGCATGCATAGATGATGTGGCATGTACACATGGCATGTTTAGAGGGTCCAAGGATTATATTGAATCACACAATGAACTTAAGGTACTTGTTTGGACAATACAAAATGTCAGGGACTAAATTGATCCTTAAGCGAAAGTTCAAGGATCATGTTGGGTATTCACCCAATTCAAAAACTTCGCACTATCGATGTTTGCACACAAGCATGTTAGGGCAACAACAATGTACTCCCTCCGTCCTAAAAAAAACTCAACTTGTAGACTTTTAATTTTGTCACACAAAAAACCAACTTTTATCATCCTATCTACTCTCAGCACGTAAAATGAGAAATTTTAGTCCTTCAATACCCTTTACTTACCTATCATTATTACTATTTTTTTCAATAATGAGGGGTATTCTGGCCATTTTCACTCTTCACTAATATTGCATTGGGATGCTAGGGTTGGATTTTATTTTATATGGGACAGAGGGAGTATATAGTAAAAGTAGTCCATATAGATGGGACCCACATATATGGACTTTAACTATTGTAACCTTCACAATATATATAAATAGCAAATAGTATTAGGAGGTGAGAAGAAGTAGAGACAAATAATATATTTTATCCTCTATGGGCAGCCCATATGCTTATGGGTATTTTTTGTTATTTCTTTGCTATGGACTAGTTCCACAATGTTACTAGGTGATTGAATGAAATATTATATTGCTTATTGACCACTTTTAAACTACATTGTGGATGTCCTTAGGCATCGGTTTGTGAAAACGGGGGGGGGGGGGGGGGGGGGGGGGGGGGGGGGGACATTCACCACAAATATAGGGGGAGAGTTAGGTCCCATTTTTTTCTCCAACAAGAGTTAGACGAAGATTAAGATTTTTGTGGCATAATTTTCAAACTGCTACACGGTGTGTTTCGTGTGAAAACTTTATATATGAAAGTTGGTTTAAAATATCATATTAATCTATTTTTCAAGTTTGTAATAATTAAAACTCAATCAATCATACATTAATAATTAAAGCAAGTCTGAAAGAGGAGCTAAGTCTACATTTACCTAGACTTAGGGTAGCTTTGAGATCATCTTTTCAATCATGGATTGACAACTTGTAACTTTATGTACTTTTCTTTTAATTAATGAAAATTATCGTGGGGGCTTACCCCACTGTTTCCCGGTCAATAAAAAAATATACGTTAATACCAACTCGTTTTGCGTAAAAACCTTAATCTTCATCTTTATATTCAAGAGAAAAGAACACCACCTTTGTCCTATAAATACAGACCTATGCTAAAAAAAACTATAAATACAGACCTATGCTAAAAAAAAACTAGAAGCATTCAATGACTCTATCCTCTCTCCCATAACATTCACGCTTCAACACGACGAATCTTATCTCACCCCTCCATTTCTCTTCTCTTGTGCTACACTTGTATGCCTTTCATTTGTGGTGGATCTAATGCTGGCGCTCAATGCACGATCCTACGGTGGTGAAGGCAAATACCATTGTATTTTTTCTCTATTCTTTTTTTATCTTTCTTTTTTCTTTATTTTTGATTCTTGCCGTTGTTTGCAGTAGTAATTCTTACAGGGGAATTAAGAGTATTTTTCCTCGGATTGGAGAGATTAGAGATGTTTTCTTTTCTTTCAGCAAGAGAATTTTTTTTAATTTTTTGGCATTGTTTATTATGCGTCAGATGTCTCTTACATGCGCATAGAAACAACATTGTTGATAAATTTAATGAGGTCACTTTCGTCTTTTCATGTTTGTACAAACTTGCATTGGGGATCTAGAAATCAACTTTTTCAAGAACGGAGAGAGTAGATCTGTTCTGTCACATTATTATTTCCTCCCTACTCGAGTTCCTCTCACCCTTCCTCCCTATTCCTTCTCCCCTCTTCGGTAAGGGCCGGTGAGCTCTCTGTTTTCCCTCCCCTTCTCACCTTGGCGAGATGGACGGAGTGCACGGTGATGAGGTTGTTGTCACAGATTCAGCGAAGTGCAAGGTGGCCCTGTCACAGCTGTGGCTGTCAACGACGATGTGCCTCTTCCTTCTCTCCGGCAAGGTGTTGTGGGGGCGAAATCCCTTCCTCCCCAGCAAAAAATCTATTGCATCTCGGTGAGCTCCATGCCCTAGCTAAGTTCATGGTTTTGAGAAGTTATTTTTGTTGAAAGATTCAGTTCAAGGTCTTTGATTTTGAGTTTTTTGATATTTGATTAAAAATTCATATGATTTTGAAATTATTTTTTCATTCATTTGGAATCTCATCTCTAGAAAAGTTTCTATATGAAAAATTATATGGAAATAGTTTAAGTGGAGAAAGTTTATATGTGAAAAGTTTTCGGGTGAAAGTTTATACGGTAAAGTTTTGGTAAAAAGTTTATACGGGTAAAGTTTCTGGGTAGAAAGTCTATACATGGAAAGGTTATGTAGGTAAAGTTTTGATGGGAAAGTTTATGTGGAGAAAGTTGGGACAAAAATTGCTAAAACTAGGGGAGGAAAGCCCCTAATCTCATTTGCGCTAAAAATAGAAAGGACCCCATAGAATATGAAGTCGGAAAAGGGGAAGTCAACACGTTCGTGTGATCGCGGTGTCCTCAACGTTTGCGTACTAGGCTTCCCGAAACGGAGTTGTTTAAGTTGGTTCTCATATATAAGTTGTTGGGTTTCACAGTTTTTGCTTGGTTTTCGACAAACCGATAAATATTGGTTTTTAATCTCAAAAACAGTATGGTAAAAACATTTAGATGAACAATATGGTAAACCATAATAAGAGGTATACCAGTCTCAAAATTAAACTCCTGATAATTTTGGATTATACTTATTAATCGTGACAAGTGTGTATAGATTAGGCCAGTGGCTTGAAATTGTACTCCCGATGATCTTGAATTATGGTCATCTCAAAAATATGTAAGAAGAAAACCGCACACTTCTCCAATAGTGTCAGCGTTTAGTTTTCAAAACATTGAAATATATTATCTCATCGCTACTGGGCCCTCCTCAACTATTTTTGGCCTATTCTATTTCTCCTGTACATCATTGCTAGGTTGATCGCGCGCGATTGCGAAAAGAATGGTGCCAGAGGCAAAAATTTGACGTGATTGTGGCCGGGGATTGGGAGTTCTATGAAGTGCCCTATATCCAGCTCAGGATGGCACCGGTATTAGAGGTGCTTAAAATTTGAGAGCTCTTTTGGGTATTTGTCTTTTGACTTAATTCCCAAAATTTAACTTTACAGAATATGCTTAGGGGACTCGTGGAGATGCTCTTACATAATACTCCCTCTGTCTCAAGGGACCTTGTGTTTGTTGTAAGTCAAACTATGTTTAACTAAGTTTATGAAAACAAAATAATATTTACAATATCAAATGAGCATCATTAGACCCATTATAAAATATATTATTATAATTTACTTTTTTATGTGGTAGATGTTAATATTCTTCTGTATTATACCCATTTCTAAGTATAAGTGATTTGGCTCATGTAACTATATAGGAAAATTCTGTTATATTTTGAGACGAGTGTAGCGTAAAACTTAGTCAAACTTAAAATAATTTAACTTAGGTTAAAAATAGAATCATCATATTCTGGGACAGAGGGAATAGCTCTTTTTTTAGAGTTCAAATTTTATCCTAGAATATACACCCTCCGACTACAATAATCATTTATAGAAAAATTATAGAGAATAAGGGCAAGAACAAAACACTTTGGCACACATCATTAAATGAGAGGTGGATAAGGTGCAAGGTGACTGGGGTATGAGATATGAAGAAATTTAAATGAGAGTTGATTGATGGGATAATTACTACTCGTTCATTCTAAAATGTATTTGATATAGGCCCATCCATATAAGGATGAAAATATGTATAAGATGAAATAGTATTTCTATATATATACAAAATATGTCACATTAATTGGTCCACCTTTATAAGGAAGAAAAAATATATATATCATATTAAATGCTACGTCTATATAAGAACAAAATATCTATCATATTAAATGATGCAACCTTGTATGGAGAAAGATATGTATATCAATTAAAGCTTAGAACTTCATTTTGTTAGCATTGTAGTATCCCACTAGTTGGCAACATGAGTTGTAAATGTTTGGCTATGTTTGGCGTACTCCGGACATGTTCAAACAGCACAACAACTATTTTGAAGCCTTTATGTTTACACTATATATATCTGTCAATGATATTTCTCAAAAGAAATGTATAAGGGTAACAGATAGAGTCCTCCTTTCTCTCTTTGCAGCTACGCTCTTTGGAGCTTCATTGCTCATGGATAGAGTTCCAAAGAGAGTAAAATGTAAGGGGGATAGGAGGAATCCATCCATTAAACTTAAACATTTCTTCTTCGAAATATCATTGATAGATATACCGTGTGAACATTAAATGCTCCAAAATAATTGTTGTGCTTTGTGAACATGTTCTAGGTATTTTAAACTTTTACAACTTATATTACAAATTGGGGGCATACTACAGTATTGATAAAATAAAGTTTTTAGCTTTAACTGATAGACATATCTTCCTCTATCTAAGGCTGCCCCATTTAATGTGATAGATATTTTGTTCCTTATATGGATGTAGCATTTGATATGATGTATCTTTTTTCCTCACAAGAGTGCACCATTTAATGGGACAAATATTTTGTTTGTTATATGCACATACTATATAATATGATGCATATTTTCTATATAGGATCTAACTTTATAAGATGTATTGTCTTCCTAGTAAGGTTCCATTATTTATACTTAGATATGTTTACTCAAAATCTCATAGTGTTCCACTTATGCGAGCGATGCCCCCATTGTCATTTTCCGTAGCGGTATGAGAGGCGTGGCACGCTACGCCATCCGATGCGATGAGGAGGATAGTCTCTTGACCACTTCATCACCTGCATTGCTGCTCATCAGTTGCTTCATCTGTCCTAGATCTAATTAGATACTCCCTGTTCAGATTCATTGTGTTAGGAAGTACTCCAATCAGATACTAGGTAGCAACATTTTATTTGAGGATGGACATGGACAAAGAAGTAGTATGATGTACATGTACTTGGAGCAAGTACAATAGTGAGCTAATAGCTTGCTTACATAAGATTATAACATACTACACCATACTCATAAAGGAAGTCGTTTAGGACAATGTTTAAGTCAAACCTTGGGAATATAAATCAAGAATAACTCTCAAGTTGTTGAGTTTGAAAATGTAAAAATTATATGTATAGATTTGTCTTGAAAAATACTTTCATAAAAGTATACATATATCACTTTTCAATAAATATTTTTATAGAAATAAGAAGTCAAAGTTGTGTTTTAGAGACCGTGTCGCTGTCCTAAACGACTTTCTTTACGAGGATGGAAGGAGTATGTGGCTGAGAGAAAGAGCGGAGAGAGAAAAGTGAACGACTATATTATCGCCGGCTTGAGCACGAGTGCCTAGAAACTTTTTCTGACGCAACCCTGTGCAAGGGAGGAGGCAGCTGTGAACAACCAATAGAAAAATAGAACTTTATATTGGGTAAAGCAACACTATAGCCAGTTACTATATTTAGCGTGATTTAATTAGTTGTTAGATGACGTGGTAAATTTTTAGAGCTCACGGTTGATTGTACTCTCCCAGTAATTTCTTCATCTCAAAGTATAAGAGACTTTAGTTGGATGAGATATATTCTAATACTATGAATCTACATAGGAATAATAGATGTGTCTTATCCTATCAAAATCTGTACAGGCATTGGTCCCTCGGATTCTGAAAAGGAGAAGGAAAGTTGATGCCTGATGAGGGGACTCCTAGCTAGCGCGTGCTCGCTGCTAGCGAGCACTCCTCCCCTATTAACTACCTCCATTAACACTATTAGTTAATATACTTAACTATCTCTATTAGTTAATATACTTAACACTAATGATATTAATTAGAAAAAATTCTCGAGTTTTTTTACTAACATATTAATTTTTTTTAAGTTAGATTTGAAAATTTTCGATTTAAAGTTTAAATTTTAAAGTCAAAATTTGAAAACTTTCAACTCGAGATTCGAAAATTTTCAAGTCCAGATTTGAAAAATTCGAAAACTTTCAATTTGAGATTTGAAAACTTTCAGGTCCAGATTCGAAAATTTTCAAGTCCAGATTTGAAAACTTTCAACTCGAGATTCAAAAACTTTCAAGTCCAGATTTGAAAATTTTGAAAACTTTCAAATCGAGATCATAGAAGTTAATAAAGTTCATGATGGAATTATCTTGGACCGAACCAGGCAACAAAAAGGCTGAAGGAAGTTCTCACTTTTAAGTCAAGATTTAAAAACTTTTAAGTTTAAAATTTAAAACTTTCAAACTCAAAACATGCTAAAGATAAAAAAAAATAATCAGAAAAAAAGGAAAAAGCGAAAAAAATTAGGTAAAGAAAAACCAAAAAAAAAAGAGTGGGAGGCGCGCCAGCGCTGGGCCTTATGTGCCGGAAACGCGCGCCGGCGGCGCGCGGCGCGCCGATTAGCAATCGCGGCCGGATAATGCCTCTTCATACAGTATTACTCAGAGGCCCATCCCTTCTGTCATTAGCCCGGTGAAGCACTGAAGCCCATCGGCCTGTTTGAAGGCCCAATCTATTGTGCAGCAAAAATTACTACTGCTCAATTATTGCCCGATCATGCAATGAAGGGATCACAATCACGATCAGTTACTTCAATAATTGTCACCGTCTCACCGAAAGAGCAGCTCCACTCCACCTTTGCCCCCGGCCCCGGAGCATAAATACTCGCCCATGCTGCTACTGCAGGCCTTCCAATTAATTGCCCGCAGGCTGCCGCCAGCAGGCCCAGCCTGCCACCATCGGCCCACCGCTTCCGCACCTGCCTGACGTGACCTGACCTGACCTGGCGGCCATCTTCGTAGCATGGCGTGATTTCGCCAGTGGGGCGCGTGGGCGTGACAATATGCCGGCAGAAGGCTGCAGCTGGGTGTTCCGGCTTTCGGCTTTCAGCGGAGGATGTGCGTCCATCGTGGCGTCGCACTAGGCCACTAGTTCGTCACTTCCGATTCCCGAGAGGCAACCCAACGGCTATGGGAATCAAGGGGAATAGGGGATACATATGCCGATATGCGGTCATGTGCCCGGACTGCCTCGCCAGCTTTCGCTGGTCCACGATTCCCGAAGCGTAAGGAGAATCGGTTGCCGCTGGGCTTCTGGTTGTCGGTTTGCTCGGTAGAGTAATCTTCTGCCTCACAGAGCAGTTACAATAGCGGGGTATTAGTTAGCTATAAATATATTTTAATAAGATAAAAGATGAGAGAGAAGAGCAGCATGCTATAAATTTGTAGCCAGTCATGGACTATAATATGTAAAACCATATATTAATAGTATAATAAGTAACTATTGTATACATTAGCTATTAAATTAGCTATAGGTAAATTAGAGCAACTATGCTATTGAACTTGCTCTCAGTTCGATGGTCAGTCGCTTGTGTGGTATTATGGCGTATACTTCTACGATGTTAGCTTGTGTGCAGTTACAGTGCACTGTATCGAACTATAGTTCCTCCCAAAAAAGGAAAACGCTGAGATTCGGGTAGCGAACTAGCGGTCATAGGTGTCGTAGTTAAATATTTTATCCGTGCTAAAATATAAGAGATTTTAATTAGATAGAATATATCTTGATATCACAAATCCAAAGTATCTATATTCTTTATATATTAGAACAGTGGGATTATCGTGCGGTCGCCAATCAGTCTTCGAATGGAATGGAAGAGTACGTGCAATGCAGCGTAAGTTGTAGATGAGCGCACATCGCAGACAGGCAGCAATGTCCATCGTTGAAAATTGCACATGATCGCAAGAGGAAACTTCATTTAATTTTGTCAAAGACCACACAATATTTTACAACAAGCAAGCAATCCCAAAAATTCCACTATCAATCATCATCAGCTGATAAAATTCTCGTTCTAAGATATTCATAGGTACATTGCTTGCCTCGCCTCCCTCTCGAGTTGGCTTGCTCTCTCTGTCCCGGGGCCACTGATCTTGGCAACCACGAGACGCTACTGCGGCGAGCCCCACGCCGCCGGCGAAGCCGCTGCACCTGCCACTGCCAGCCTCCATCTCGATGGTCGCCGTCTTCAACAAGGACGTCCTGAGCTGGTACCTGATCACGGTCAAGCTCAAGGAGACCGTCGATGCCAACCTCAGCAAGTCCGCGCCGCCGCCCGGCGCGCTGCCGCTGTGGCAGGCGCTGAACCGCAACCTGCCGCTGCTCACTAACGGCGAGGCCGCCGGAGCGGGAGGCGACGCGCCGCCGCCGCGCCAGGAGCGGGAGGTGAAGGTCCAGGTGCAGTCGCCGGCGCACAGCCCGAAGCCGCAGGACCCGGAATGGGTGGTGGCCATCCGCGGGAAGCTGGCGCAGGCGCGCGCCGAGGAGGCGGCGTGCCCGTGGGCGCGCCTGTCCGTGTACCGCGTGCCCAAGTCGCTCCGCGACGGCGACGAGCGCGCCTACATGCCGCAGGTGGTGTCCATCGGCCCGCTCCACCGCGGCCGGCGGCGGCTGCGGGAGATGGAGCGGCACAAGTGGCGCGCGCTGCACCACGTCCTGAAGCGCACGGGGCACGACGTCACCGCCTACCTCGACGCGCTGCGGCCGATGGAGGAGCGGGCGCGCGCCTGCTACGACGGCCGCGTCGCCGGGATGCAGGGGAACGAGCTCGTCGAGTGCCTGGTGCTCGACGGGACCTTCGTGCTGGAGCTCTTCCGCGGCGCGCTGGACGGCGGGAAGGGGTTCGGCGACGACCTGGGGTACTCGCGTCACGACCCCATCTTCGCCATGCGCGGCGCGATGCACGCCATCCGCAACGACATGATCCTGCTCGAGAACCAGATACCCCTGTTCGTGCTCGACCTCCTGCTCGGGCTCCAGCTCGGCAACCCGGAGCAGACCGGCGCCGTCGCCAGCCTCGCCGTGCGCTTCTTCGACCCGCTCATGCCGACCGACGAGCCGCTGCTCCGCAAGGACCGGTCCAAGCTGGAGTCCTCCATCGCCGCCTCACCGGCGCCGGCGTTCGAGTTCGACCCGCTGTCCGGCCCGATGCTCCATTGCCTCGACGTGTTCCGGCGCAGCCTCCTCCGCGCGGGGCTGCAGCCCACCCCGCCGCCCCCCGCGCGGCTGTGGCTCAAGAAGTGGTCGGGGCTCCGGCGCGTGGCGGACAAGCGGCGGCAGCAGTTCGTCCACTGCGTTTCGGAGCTCCGGGAGGCCGGCATCCGGTGCCGGCGGCGGAACACGGACCGCTTCTGGGACATCAGGTTCCACGACGGCGTGCTCCAGATCCCGCGCATCCTCATCCACGACGGCACCAAGTCCCTCTTCCTCAACCTGATCGCGTTCGAGCAATGCCACATGGACATCGCCACCCCGGGCGGCAACAACATCACCTCCTACGCCATCTTCATGGACAACCTCATCAACTCCGCCGACGACGTCAAGTACCTCCACGACCGCGGCATCATCGAGCACTGGCTGGGCAGCGACGCCGAGGTGGCCGACCTCTTCAACCGGCTGTGCCAGGAGGTGGTGTTCGACATCAACGACAGCTACCTCTCGGGGCTCTCGGACCAGGTGAACAGGTACTACGACCACAAGTGGAGCACCTGGATCGCCAGCCTCAAGCACAACTACTTCAGCAACCCGTGGGCGATCGTCTCGGTGGTCGCCGGTGTCTTCTTGCTGCTGCTCACCATGACGCAGACCTTCTACGGCACCTACAGCTACTACAGGCCGATGCATTGATCCGCAGAAAATGCGGGGGCTCGAGGCGATCCAAAATTTGATCTTTTTAGTTTTGGGGTTTGGCATTGTGCGATAGGCATCAAGTTTAGCTGATTTTGTGACAGCGTGAGATTGCTGGCTTTGCAATTACAGCTTTGATGGGGAGAATTCTTCCTTGGACTTCGGAGTGCGTTGTGTGGAAGAGAGGGATTTGATTAGCAAATCCTTTTGTCAAAAAGTTGCATGTTGTGTACATTTCAAAAACACAGTCACATACAAAGTTTAAAAAGGGTTTTTTGCATAGGGAAAAAAATACTCGTATGTTCTTTAAGCTCTTTTCAGACCGACTAAATTAATTCAACTCAAATATATGACTATTAACAACCTTGCAATGAGGAAGTCTCCCAAATATTCCCGGTTACGTCGGTTGTTTGACACTAATGAGAACCTGTCACGTCGGATGTTTGACATTAATGAGAACTATTAAACGTAGACTATTAACAAAACCCATTTTATAACCCTGGACTAATTCGCGAGACGAATCTATTGAGCCTAATTAATCTATGATTAGCCTATGTGATGCTATAAAGATGTGCTAATTATGGATTAATTAGGCTTAAAAAATTGTCATGTGAATTAGCTCTCATTTATGTAATTAGTTTTGTAAATAGTTTATGTTTAATACTCCAAATTAATGTCAAAACATCCGATGTGACAGTTTAATCCGTGATCCAAACACCACCACGAAAAACAAAGCAAAATATTAGCACATAATTGATTAAGTATTAGTTAAAAAAATCTTGACAAATAGATTAATATAATTTTTTAAAACAACTTTGTCGACGGGGGATACCCGTAGACCGGATATAGAGGGTATTGGGGTCCGTTGGTACGAGGATCTACGTAGTACGACATCAAGCAAACAAAAGACAAGGATTATACTGGTTCAGGCCCCTTGGTAGGTAATAGCCCTAATCCAGTTGGTATGGGATTATATGATGGAAACCACAGATTACAAAGGGAATAGCAGAACTCGATGATACCGATGAGACCGTAGTCGAGTTGGTCCGACTAGATCTCCCGGCGATTTGGCTCCTGCACGCTCCGGCTCCGTAGGCTGTAGTGGGTGTATTGGCGGTGATATTCGATGCCTTAGGTCCCTCCCAGGGGGTCCCTTATATACCGCGGGTCAGTTGATCTCCAAGTAGGACTTGGAGATATCGGACCCCTCACGATATGGTAAAGACCCAGTCTTGTCCGAGTAGAACTCCTTCCATCCGTAGATACCGTCTTTATCACGTGATAGATTTCCTTAACGTATACGGAAACTATCTGTATGCCGTATCAGTCTACAACGTATATCCAAGGATAGAGGGTATACCTTATCCGTAACCCTGACAAACATCCCTATAGAAAATCTTCGAAAAAAACGCAATTTGGGAAGCATGCGTGGAAAACAAGAGAGAAGAGGTTGGGAAAGTTGAGAGAAGAACACAACCTAAGGAGGGATTAATTCATCCCTCATATAACAAAATCAAGAAATTATATGTTTGCATGCAACCAATGAATATTAAGATGGTCGCTCTAGTTTCAATCAAAAATTTAATTTAGCATTGTAAAATGAAAAGACATCCCTTTTATTTAAGTTTTAGATGTATGAAGACTACAGATAAGCATATCTCATTTGAAAAAAAAAACAAAAAATGAAATTGGATAAAGACTTTAGAATGGATGGAGTACTATGCATCTATACCCTCTCGCCCATAAGACCATTTAGCTTGACAACATCACCTATTGCTCTAAGTCTTTGAATGTGACTACAACTAATTAGATAGGCTATCATTTAGACCTTGTTCAGTTAATCCCACCCACAAGGGGATCGAGGAGGATTTGGAGGAGAATAATTCCACACCTATTGAGGTGTGGAATTAATTTTTCACAATCCCTCTAATCCCTGTCTTGTTGACTAAACGAAGAAGGCCTTGCGTGGTTGTAAACCTAGTTACCATGCATGATATCTTGGTTGTGGATTGGCTTAATGCGAGCCATGATGGACTATTTGGGTGGTGATGTGGATAATGGTTAGGTGGGGCTAACCAAATTATTTGTTGTATCTTAGAAAAAGCCAGTTTGTTTCCTTTTTCTAAAAAAATAAAAAGCTAGTAGTTTCCACAGTTAGTTTTAATTATCGATAGCTAAAAAATATCGAAGGGTAGCGATAAATGGGATTATCAGATTTATCGGAATTCTAACGGCGATAGAAAAAAAATTGGACAAAAATTTGAAAAGAAATTGAACAAAAGTTGTTAGGAAATCATACATATTATATCCAAACCATTTTGTATAAAAAAATTAATATATACTTTATAAATGAGATAATATCAACATTTTTATAGCACACACAATGCAAGCAAATGGAAGTGAAAAAAGAGAGAGAAGAAAATCATAGCTTTGCTTGAATCGAACACAAAACCTATTGATTAAAACCTACAGGTCATAACGAATTAATCAAAGCAACTTTGTAGTAGTTATTGACGCTATGTCCAGAAAATTCAAAAAAAACCCGAAATTTTTGGCCGATAGGAGATTTTATCGGAGGGTAGCGATAAACGGGAAAATCGGACTTATCAGTGACCTTGTGCTTTGATAATTGAAACCCTACTGCCACCCTAGGATAACACATATAGCACATGGTAAATGTGAAAACTAGATGAAATTTGTCGATGTTTGATGTCGCGATTCCGGTATTTGCATAGTATGGAGATCGTTGGTATTAGGATATATGCGAGATTGTAATAAAAGAGATGGGGACGAGGATTTTTATACAGGTTCGGGCCCCTGAATTGTCAGGTAATAAGCCTACTCCTGTTGGCCGAAGCCGGTCGTTGCTCTTATTCATCATAATCACCAGTACAATATTTGGGGTAGCCTATCTAACTGTTGTCGACATGGCGGTCTGAAGTGCTGACTCATAGTCGACAACAGGGTAGCCTTCCTCCTAGAATCCGCATCCGGCGAGATCAAAGACAGCGCTATGTCTCTCCTGACAGTATTCGTAGACGCTGTAGGGGACTAGCCATGCTTATCTCTGAAGTCGATATCCGGCGTCTTGTCTTGGCATATATTGGCTTGTATGTTGATCTTATGTCTTGATCTATTGTTTCATGTCCTCTCTCCTCCTAGGGGGCCTTGTATTTATACCCATAGGTGTCTCCTTGTCCAAGTAGAACTAGGGAAACCAATATGGATACAATCCGAGTAGTCCTTATCGTTTCCATGTAGAACTCTATTCATCATTCCTTATGCGGAACTTCTCCTATATCTGAAGGTTGTTTCCGTATAAGACATGGTATATGGTGGGTCCTGCCGAGATTTAGTCAACTACTATTAGGTATGTGATATCCATAACCCCGACAAAATTCATATTAAAAAAATTTGAATTCAAAAATTCAAACTCAGGGGGACAAACACTATTCTTGGGAAACCTGAAAAGTGAGAAAAAGTTTGAAAAATTCAGGTAAATCATAGATAATTCTAGAAAAAGTAGGGCAAATTCAGAAGATGTAAAAGAATAAAGCAATCAAGCATGCAATTTCGTGTGACCATTTTTGTATTTTGGATACTGAAACATAGTAGAAATCACGATTGGCTCTCTAAGATAGGTTTTGTGAATAGCACTCACTATTAGCCTAGCCCATTTGCTTATTTTTCTTTTTTTTTTATTTTCAACTTGGGTTGGGTACAAAATATAAAGTTAACTTCATATATTTCATAAATGTTTCACCAGATAGCACTATACTACTGATATGATTTTATTTTTAATTTCCTCTCTTTGGAAAAAGAAATGAATTTAAATAAATTTTGCCAAACCTTACTAGTCGTTTCCGCTACTAAAGCTCGATGGTAAGCCTAGTTTTCGCGGTAACTACCAGTAATGTAAACCCTATGTGTAACATGCTACAACCATGACCTATTTGGATGCGAAGGTGACCATGGTAAGGTGGGGCTAACCAATTTATTGGTTGCTTGTTAGAAAAGCCAATTGTTCTGCTAAAGTAGAAAAGAAAAGCAAAGTGCTTCAAAGTTTTCCTATTACTTGCGGTGTAAATTCATCCAAAAAATTATACAGCTTGGAACGTATTCCTAGGTGTGCCATTCATTTGGTACATAGCTAATAAAGCATTGGAGAATGTTACTACTCTGGATTATTCACACTATCCTTATGTAGAGGTACATTCAAAATAAGAAAATGGAAGGACATCCAAAAAAGGTCAAAGATATAAATAATTATAATATTGTAATTATGCATGTGGACCACAGATGCATGCTTGTCATGAGGTACATTGTTTTTTCCCTCTAGTTGGTGGGACAAATGTCTTTGTAAATACAGGCATCTGTTAGAGGACGTGTATTGCAACAAACAGCAGAACCAAACGAGGAAGAAAGCATGTATTTCTTGAAGGTACATCCTTGTAAGAAATAAATACGTATCATATTGAATGATATGTGAATATACGAACAAAATATTTGTCACAATAATTGGTGCACCCATACAAGGAAGAAAAAATGTATTGTATTAAATGACACAGCCATAAATGGATCAAAATATCTGTCACATTAAATTTTAATGATCCAGCCTTGTGCTACAGAGGAAGATATGTGTATCTGTTAAAAAAGTATCACATTAAATGGTATCTTCAAATAAGAAGCAAAATATAGGTAGAATTAAATTGTGCAAATGAAAGATGTATAAATGTAGAATTAAATGATACGCCCATATAATGAAGAAATATATATCGTATTAAATGTTGAATCCTTCTATGGACAAAGATATGTATCAGTTAAAGCAATACACTTTATTTTGTCATTACTACAGTATGCCACCAATTCCAGTTGGAAGCATGAGCTGTAAATGTTTAGGGTAACCAGGACGTATTCACACACAACAACATCTATTTTGGACCCTTTTGTGTTAGTACTATATATTTGACAAGTTGTTTAAGGCTATCCCCTTGTATACAACTTTCCTCTCTCTCTCTCTCTCTCTCTCTCTCTCGATCTATGAGTAATAACGCTTCAAAGGGCGTAGCTCCAATGAGTGGTTCTGAATATTCAAGTTCTGACTCAGAGGCGACTCTGGATGACATTCCTCCTATAGTGATTGATGCAGATTTAGAGGAAGAGGAAAATATGTCTGATATGTCATCCATGTTGAATCTTCAAGGTCCAGATAAGCTTGGCAATAATCAACCTTTGGATATTGTACCTTTGAACTCCATTCCCTTTAGGCAAGAGGTGGCTTTTCACCAAAAAGTGGATTCGAGTAAAGAAGAGGTTCCGGTTCCTCAATGGATGAAACAACTCGATAACTACAAAGATGGGGACTGGACAGTGTTCCTTCAAATAAGGGATGATGGACATAAAGATTGGGTTAGTGATGCAATCTTACATTTCTTTATTAAATTTATTACATATGCTTTGCATTTATATATATATATATATATATATATATATATTTGATATATCTAGAATAGTGAGGATTGATACACTTTTGAATAAGGTGTTTGCGTTTTATTTCAAAATCTACTAGATTTATTTTAAGCAATAGTATTTAGGCTTCTTACTTTTTCTTTCAAAATATTATGACATACTATCAATTAGTTTTTTCTTGTTTTGTTGACTTGTAAATAACTTCCATTTGTTTGTCAATATATTGATGAATATTATGTACATCTAATTCAATCTTGACATATCATCACATTTATAATATCTAACAAAGCATGCTTGAAAGAAATTAAAGCTTTCTTGTGGTATCATGTAAAAAATATATGAAATGGATATTTTCACCACACGATAATGTAATCATACTATTAATACAATTTTATCAGTATCTACAAGTTGTACATTAGAAGATGAATGCATTTACTATAAAACAGGACAATCCGATGGCATAGAGTAGCGACTAATCCATACTATTTCCAAAATAAAACGATCGATTTGGTTGAATATTATTAAAACCATTTAAAATATATTGGTTATATTTTATATGAATTAAGCGGCATGCTAACTAGGTACATATAGAAATACATGTAGGAGGGGTCATCTGTTACATTATAGTTCCTGTTTGTGATAAATATTTGGATGTTTTGATAATTGCATTTGTTACTATCTTTGATTATAGTCAGTAATGGGAATCTTTGCACAAAAAGTACTAGGTGTGGAGAAATAGAGATGGGATCATTAGTACTTTCCGTTTATAGAACAAAGAGCATTTTTACACAAAGTCAATTTTATTCAAATTGAAAAGTTGTTATGATAGTGGTATTGGTGTAAATTAATTTATGTATTTTCATAACTAGGAACTTCATAATGTATTATGTGCTTCCCTCAAAAATATATTATGTTCTTAAGTAATTGAGTAAATTGTCGTAGAATTAGATCAAAGTCTTCTTTAAGACAGAAACTATATGCATAGATATGTTCTACAGGTGCAAGGAAGGGTAATAGTCCTCATTAGTCATTGACACCACCCCCTCCCTATACCACTGAACAAGAGGATAGCTATTGTATGGGATCCCATTCGAACGGGATGATACTAGGTAAGCATCAGATTTGACTTACCTCTTATCATATCTGACACCCGTAGTTATTAGGTCATACCTATGAGGTATTAGGTGATACCAACCAATACAAATCGAGCAGCGATGGCGAAGGTAGGGGTGTGGTCTTTGCGGGACAACGACATTGGAGGCTGGGGCTTTCAGACGCTCTCCTCTATTACCCCTCTCTCCTTGGACAATAGCGAAGAGGCTGGCTCTAGGCCGCAGGGCCATCCCACCTCGGTGAGCTTGAGCTCCACACTAGCCCATAGGACCATGACGACTCCTTCAAATCGAGCCTTATGTGTCCGTATGATCGTCGCTAGCCTTGTCGATTCTTGTGTCATCATAGTATCTCTCCTCCCCAAGCTCAACTAGATTTATGCCCGCGGTGGAGAGAGTTCGAGCTCTAGCTCTGGCTCCATCACAATCGCCATAGAGTGGAGGAGGTGATCAAGTAGAAAGGACGTCGGTAACTCTTCTCTATCGCCAGATGGTTGCCATCGATGTAGAGAGGTTATGCTTCGGCTTCATCGCATCCGCCAGGCTAAGTCAATGAGGTGGTGGTAGAGCTCAAGCTCAAACATAGAGGAGGTGGTACTGATCCTCCGGCGTCGCTAATTTAGGGGATACCGAACAGAGATGAGGGACAAGATCCCATCCCCTTGCATTCCCGCTAAATAAAAAGTAGTACGTAACTCCTAAGTGCCTACTTTGGAGCTGCAATTTTTTTTCTTGTGTTTAAAAGAAAATAGTTAAATATTGGTTACCAAAAATATTAGAAAAAGTTAACCGAGCTATTTGGGTAGAAACTCCATCATGGGTCATTACATGCTGCGGTTGGCAGCTAAAGCCTGTGGTGCTAATTAATGTTGACGCCTACATCGACAAAGCACATATCTATATAACTCCAGAGCACATGTCTTCATGCAGTTTGTCATTGCCATCAATCATCAAGTACACCAAGCCAAGCGCTTGCTCAAGGGAAATGGGCTTCTGATATGGATGTAGACATTACCAGAGTCGTTGAATTCACATATAGCATGATAATGAAGATTGAAGAAAGATAAGGAAGAAATCAAATCTGGTGACATTGGGGGTGGTCCAATGGGAGCTGTAGAGGAAGTCAAGCTCAAGCAAAACATGTGCATACTAGCGGTGGGACATAGTTGGGTGTGCCTATGTAGGCGGTGGTTGGCGAGGTCAAAGTTCAAGGGCTTAAGGACTAGAGGCCGACACACAAGCCAAATATACATAAAAAAAATAAGGTTATGGTGACAATGGTTCACCCTTTTATACCTAACATGTAAATGAGTATATCATGGGTAAGCTTCCCCATGGATGCATGTGTGTTTCGCCATTACAAGCCTTGTTTGCCCATGAAGAAACAATGAAAATGGTCAGAAAAATACCATTTTGCTGACCTTTTTTTCCTCAAAAAGGAAATAAAAATGGTAGAGCCATAAACAAAATGATATTAGAACTACTGAAATAAAAAATGGAGTATCGAAATATAACCTCAGAAACAATATCACAATGTGAGGCAAGTCACAGTCATGTTTACACTATAAATTCACATAATATTCAACAATTAGTTGGAGATAATATGGTAGAGGAGGTTTTAGTTCGATATAAGGAGCACTAAAGATCATAATTTGGAGGGTCAAGTCTTACATGTCTGCTCTATGACAATCAGTGCAAGAATGTAAAGGCTTTTTTAATTAATGATTGTTAATTTGGTGAAAGATGATACATTCTTTCTCTTTTTTACCGATCATGGATGTGGTAACTCCATGTTTCCAATAGCTAGGGATGAACATAGTCATCACACTAGCAAAAATAAGGGATAAAGAAAATCTTAAGTCAACATAACTATCAAAAGTATCATGCTTATTAGATTAGTGTCTTGGGGAAAATAATCTATGTTAAATTTATTGTGCAACAGTTTCTTTTCAAAAGAATGAACAAAGACGATGACAAGAGATCCGATGCCATGGAAATTTAAGGCTCACGATTAGTTCTCCTGTCGCAAAACCTTCAAGAAGGGAATCAAGCTTGATTGCTAATATTGTATGGACCAACCAATTATGGTCATACTCTTGTGGATTAACACCAATACACTCCTTCAATAAGGATTCGATAATGTTGAAATTTTAGGATAGAGCTAGTGAATTATATTGGAGATTTAACATGAAGAATAGTTCTATGATAATCATGCCACCAAGATTCCATGTAACAATGCATTATTAGGTTAAGGAAAGCTGGCCAACAGCAAAAGTCATTGGACAAATGACATGTTGCAAATTAGACTAGAAAACTCGGCCAACTATATCCGCGTTCGAGGCATTGGCTCAGAATCCACATCGAACCTTGGATGTTCCAACTATTGGTGATGTTGAACTAAACAAGCACTATTGGCCCACCATCTACTCGGATTCAAAAGAAGTATCACGAGCTAGCTTGTTGTCGATAACCAAACACTTGACTTTAGGTGACGCTCCATCTCTGTAGAGTCGGATGTACCTAGTCGGATCCATTTCAATGGATCCCTTCTCGCACATCCAGAACATGGGGACGTAAAGGTTGATTTTGTCTGCGTTGATGACATCATTGATGATAATGAGATAACGGTTTGATTAATCTCTAGTTTCTTACTACTATAGGTATTGTTGGTTTCTCATTAGTTATACATGAGTTTTTTCATGGGAAAATGGGCATGCATGAGTTTTCATGCATAATCGATGGCATGCCCGATTCCTTTACACATGAGTTTTATCATGAGTTGAATCCTTGTATGTCTGGTCTAATCATATGTTTGTTGGTTGTCAACCATTAAATCTACAAGCCTAAACGACCTTTACATGCATATGGATCAAGCTTAACACTATTTCTTTTTCTTTTAGTGTATTGATTCCCAACCCTTTTTAGAAGCTGGTAACGGAAGTTGCCTCATGACTTACCATTTCAGGAACCGAACCCATGTATGACCTGGAAGTGGGTCATGTGGGTTTATCACACCATTATACATGGGTTCCATAGTGGGAATCAAGTGGTTGAGGAATTGACCTAAGCCCTGAGAAAGTATAATGCCGCATTAGATGGAGTTACGGATTAAACAAACTTGCATGTTCAATTCATCCTCTTGTCATAGCTATAAAAAAATTATACAGTGGCAATGGTAGGTTACGGATTTGCATAACCCTAATAGAGTTTTAATTATAAAAGGTAACCTTGAAGGTTAGGTTCTTTCTATTTTGTGTCACGTCCATGGTTATCAACGATTTTGACTTAAGTTGTCCACAAGTATATTGTCTAAACTCGTATGCACTAAAATCTTGGTTTTCTTTCAAAAAAAATTATATCCTTCCATGTAATATTTTTCTATAGTGATCCCAGTACATGTGCCAAGGCCACTAAAATAACTACTCCTTTCGCATGAACAAGTTATTTATGCTTCTCACATGAATAATATATCTTGGAAAGATATGAAATTATATGCATTGGATTGATTTAACCTAGATGTGGAAAGTTAGCTATTGAAAAACCTATATGAAATAAGTATAAACTCAAATAGCGCGTTGGCTTCTAACATTTGAAATGGATTGACTACGGTGCATATGTTTCATTATTCAGATACATTCAGATACAAGTATATCCTAATTGCCATATGGTATCCCCACACAAATAGTTGGGCGCATTACGAGAAAAGGTTCCATTTTTGAAAGCAAGCTTGTCTCTTTGTTTTTTTTTTCAGTATTCCCATGACAAACAAGTATGGCATGCTACACATCATTTCATCATGTGCATTTGTTTACTTGGCTTTGACTTTTCAATTATCTCAAATCTCTTTTGATAGATGTTGCTTAGTGTTGTCCATGGACAAGATCATCTCGTGTGTTTTTTTGGTTTTTTAAGTCGATGTTCTAGACCATGAAGTCTTCCTTACAATATATGAATTGTGATTTTGTAATACCTTTTGTTGCAGTTCTACTATCATCAGAAATACAAAAAACAGTTACGGTCCAGGTCAGACGTTAAACTATTTTTGAAAACAACCCTAATCAACGGGACAGATATGTTCAAAGGACAAAAGCTACAGAAGAAGGTAGGTGGCCAACTATTTTATGCTAATACCTATTATATATGTAGTCTAATTTAGCACAATATTTGATGTTTGGGATTTGCTGGAACAAAAGTGTGAAAACTAAAAGTAAGTTGTAATCTCAAATTGTCACTTTTTATAATACAGTAAGGTATATGAAAAAAAAAAATCAGTCTAGGTCATTTTTTATATGATTGTATACGTGCATACTGTACTAAAAATTTTTTGCAGAAACAAAATCTTGATATATCTTATAATTTTATTTGCAGAGGACAATGGATTCCTATGGCGAAGGCAGTGGTATGAATTTTAAACATACAATTTTAGAAGCTTGTTTCACAAAATAAATAACATGATCTAGGCTGTGATTTGGTTTTGTATAATGTGATTTAGAATATTTTACCTTACTCTTTATTAGTTGCATAGTTGTATTTGAATTGATTCTGTTCAACGTGCAAGGTACTGAAGCTTGTGTTGTCCTTTCACCCATTATTTTGAAATCAGGGGGAAGTAAATCCAACAAGGGAGAAAAGAAGAATACCAGTAGTTCTAAGAAAAGCAAGAAGGCCTTGAGTAATGGAGACTACCCTGTGATGCCGAAGAAGCTGACTCTGTCTCATGGTTTTGTGTAATTTCGATTCAAACTGCATATGCCAAAAGCTGGGAGAAGGAACAACGAATAAGCCTATTACTTGGCTAGCTAAACTATTTTCCATGGTACCCTTAAGAATAAGTGCACTCTGCATCAAACCGTTGATGATGCTTCTCAGTTATCAGTTGTTTTTTCGTTGATGTTTGCTTGTAACTCGAGTACTGTACCGTTAATCTGAATGTGCTAGCTATATGGTTGGATTCAAATTTGATATTGGCTGATAGCAATTATGTTGGATGATATTTAGAACATCAGAGGCCACTGCCAGGATATTGGTTGGGTTGGGGGGAGGGGGACTTTTTTATTTACACACTGTTTTAGTTAGCTAATCATATGCCATATGCATTTACAAGAATAATTCTTTTTTATTTACCATAACTTCAGTTATTCATGTATTATTTTCTACATGCACCCTTGGTTACTAATATTTAGGTGAATTAGATGGCTTTTAAGTAGTATTCTTGACATGGAGTCTTTTTCTAGCTAGTCCTTGCTAATTTGTGGTCCATATTTTTCTCTCTTAATAGATGATAATTTTAAACCCTTTAGAGTGAATATGATAACTAGTTCTAAATGTAGGTCCTCTTTGTGTAGGTTTAGGCTTTTAAGTCAGTATTTTGGTTTATATGATTTATAAGTATTGATAGAAAACACGAGGCCTGGGAGATCTGCTTAACTCTAGTGCAGGTCCAAAACTCGCCTTCGGATGTATGAGCGTGCCAGTTGATTTGATCCTGCAATCAACAAGAAATAAAAACAAAGAAACCGCAATTAATCATATAAATGATAGCCGATCGGCTAGGTGCCGATGACATATCATTTATTTTAAGCCGATGTCATGTGTACATCGATCGGCAGTTATGAATAATTAAAGAAGAACTAAATCTACTCGATCGGCTGTAGATATTAACAATATATAACCCCTATGTCAATATATACTTAAATCAAGTGATTGGGATAGATCGGTCATCATGCCGAGACAGTATAAATCACCTAAATCGAAATATAAATTAACAACAGAACTATATACGTTCATAGCATAGCCGATCAAATAGATCTAGCATGTATCGGCTAATACTCCGATACCACTCTATATTAAGATATTAAAGCAAGTAAAATATATCAAACAGAATCATAATATACTTAAATGCGACAAGATCTTAATATAAAGGGCAGATTTAACATGTCAATTAAGCATATGAGATAACTATAGTTAAATCAGGTAAGATCGGCTGAAACCCCGATGCTACTCTAATCGGCAACCAGGAGGCAGGCTAGAGATTGATATTCTAAGCACGACTTAATAGATCAAACTCAACTGATGCAGCATTAAGTATGAAAAGAAGAACAATATCTAGACAATCAAGCCGCTGGATGTTTCATAGAGTGGTAGATATCTTATACAATCCAAGCTTACGTCGCTATTTAACCTAATCGGCCGCCTTCTATTAACAGATGTTAGCCGATTGTAGGTTAGATAACGATATTACCGAAGATTACATAGGATATATGATAACTTGACGAATTACATAAACAAGATTAGAGTATCATGAAGATGGAAGCACTAATCCCGAGAACACAAGTCATCATAACAAGTTTTACCTCTTGTTGAAGATCGAAACCAATGCAGCTCAACCCGAAAGCAAGAACTCGTCGAAATAAAACTAAAGCAAAAGGGTGGCGATGCGCCGAAATTGTATTGAACGTGTGTATTAAAAATTACATAGGGCTCGGGGTCTATTTATACCCGAGAATTACAAGATATGTCCATACCAGACACGACTATTATCTCTAACAAACTCTAAGATACCATAAGTCTTTGCAGTAGACTTTTGCCTACACATATCCCTAAGAAAATTACATAAAATATCCTAATTAATAGATACAATTGCCTCCTCAGGACTATCCATACGTGGCAATCATCTTGAAGCACATCAATTTAACCCGATGATGTACACCGAGCCATATTCTTGAAATCGGCTGTATCGGCTAGCCCCGTCTGACTCGAACTCTGCCAATCCTGACCGTAGCCAATCCGGACTCTAGCCGATTCCTGCTCTGTTCCCAAATCGATCTTCGCCTCCGATTTCACTCTGATTTAATCTTCTTTTCCGATACTGATATTACCAAATTTGGTCGTTAACAATAAGCCAATAGATTTAAAAGTCTAAGTTTAATAGTGGAGTAATACATATATCTCACATAAGCCCAAAAAGTTTCTCCAACCTAGTTTTTGGCTTAATAATATAAGAGTGACTTATGACATTAAAAAAAAGCCAAACAAAAACACTACTTATTTGTTTACGTTTAGATTTTTCGGCTTATAAGTTGGCTTATAAGCCTAAACAAAGAGGGTCATAGCGTACTACTACATTTGTTTTATTTAGTAGAATTAATTGCACAATGGGCCACATTTGATTACCACCATTGCAGCTTGGACTAGGGGCATGACACTTTTTTTCACTTTTTGACTATAAATTTTTGCAAAGTGCGTCACCTTGGACCCATGCATCCCCACCCCCCCCCCCCCCCCCCCCCCCCCCCCCCGGGGCTCTCTCTCTCTCTCTCTCTGAGCGCTCAACTCTCTATTGAGCACTGAGCAGGCCCTTACCTTTGCCTCATTGAAAGCAGCAACGATCAGCACCTATAGAGTGATTATTTACCTCCTGCAATATGCCATTCCTCGTAGCGCTAATGGTTCGAACAATCAAGATCATTGGCATGGCTTTTTCAGTGGTACAGTGAGCTGAGAGTGAGCTAGAGAAGAGAGAGAGGGTAATTAAAGAGAGCCTGAGGAAGAGCTCGTCTAGAGAGGAAGAACTAGTCCAAAGTGAAAAGCGTTGCTTACCCCTGGTCTATGAAACATTGGTAAACAAATGTGATCTAATGTGTAATTTACTCTTTTTAATATATAACACAATCGACTTTTAAATTCACTTAACTATTTGTCCTTCTAGTAATATTAATGCGAAGAGGTAAAAAGAGAGAGGTGAAACAACACGTGTCAACAAACTATTGAAAGCCAACTCCACCAATCAGCTGACAAAATTTCTGCCATCTTGAGATAGTTAGATGTCTAAAGCGCTTTTCATAATAGATCTATGGATACTCGTTATTTAATAAATATTATATTGTTAGTAAAAGTTTGAGATAAAATAAAGTAAACTGCATCACACATTAAAAAATTGAGGTATTATGTTTTCAAGATTATATATTGGCAGTTGCATGCGCAGTGAAGTTGACGAAGGCAGGGAAATTTTTAAAGCTGATCTTTCATGGTGATCTGAATTATTACAAGCTTCTGTGGTTCATCAAAATAAAATCTCCATTACCTTACCTAAACATGCAGGGCGGTCCCATGTGCCCATGCAGATATACGTGAAACTAAGTTGGCAGTACGTAACAGTGGATGAGAAAGGAAACAAAAGTAACAAAAAAGTAGACACAACACATCAACACAACCAGCCAAGAGCAACCGAATCAATCAATAATCGTGTCACGTTCACGAGAAGCACAGTGCTTTTGCCCTTCCTTCTCGCCTCATGGATGCAGCGCCGAGTAAGTCCTGTACTTGTCCTCCTCCGCCGCCGTGTCCTGCTCGCTGCCGGCGCCGGCGGCGGAGTGCTTGTTGTGGCCACACGGCACGTAGGTGTTGCAGGGGCACGCGGAGGTCTTGGTCCGGTGGAAGAAGGCGGCGCACTCGTCGTGCGACCGCTGGTTGGGCGCGTACGGGATGCAGTTGCGGTCGACGTTGAGCTTCCCCTCCTTGATCAGGTCCCAGCAGCAGGAGCCGAGCGACGTGAAGTAGTTGTTGGAGAGCGTGAGGTTCCTGAGGCGGCCCGACCACGAGAAGGCGAGCTCGCACAGCGCGTTGGGCACCTCGCCGTAGAGGAGATTGTCCGCCAGGTTGAGCTGCTCCACCTTGCGCAGGCACGCGAACGACGCCGGGATCGGGCCGGTGAGCTGGTTGGTGCCGGCGTCGATGACGGTGGCCTTGGCGAGCAGGCCGAGCTCGTAGGGGAGGCAGCCGCCGAGCTTGTTGTTGAGGAACAGCACCTCGAAGAGCGTGTTGGCCATGCGCGCGATCGACTTGGGGATCTGCCCCGTGAAGTTGTTGTTGGCGAGGGAGAGGTAGTTCACCGGCGAGTCGCCGATGTTGTCGGGCAGGTTGCCGGAGAACTGGTTGTTGTTGACGAAGATGGCCTGCACCTGCGGGAACGAGCAGAAGACGCCGCCGGGGAGCTCTCCGTAGAAGCTGTTGAAGCGGATGTCGACGAAGGTGGCGTTCTTCAGCTTGAGCACGTCCGTCGGGAACGTGGCGGGCGACAGCTTGTTGTTGCTCAGGTCGAGCTCGTAGAAGTACTGCAGCCGGCTGAGGTCCGGCACGGCGCCGCCGAAGTTGTTGCTGTTGGCGTGGAACAGCGCCAGGTCCGGGAGGGCGTCCACGAACTCCTTCAGCGACGACGCCTGCAGGTTGTAGCCGTTGAAGTCGACGGAGGCGATGGTCCGGTCGGTGATGTTGGGAGGCCGCTCGCAGAAGAACCCCTTGTAGGTGCTGCACAGGTCGGCGCCGCTCCAGGAGGAGATGATGTCCTGCGGGTCGCACGTCACCGTCTTCCTGAACTTCTGGATCACCTTGTACGCCTTGTACAGCCGCTCATTCTCGAAGTCGCACGGCCGCAGATCGCCGCCGCCGCCGCCGCCGCCGCTGGAGCCACCACCACCACCACCACCACCACCACTTCCTCCTATGCCGATGCTGATGCCCCCGCCGTTGCCGTTGCCGAGGTTGATGTCGAGGTCCCGCCGGCTGTGCCGGCCGTTGGCACGCGCCCTGGGCGCAATGCATGCCCCCAGCAAGCAGAAGAGAGTGAGGCACCGCGCGACAGACAACGAGCCTGCCATCTCCGATCACGGGCACGGCACACTAGCTACTGCAGAAGCAACGTGTTTGGGCTTTTGTGCCTACGAGAGCTAGCCGGTTCGGCGCCGCGTCGCTCTCCCTCTCGTCGATCGAGTGAGCGCGCGCGAGCGGCTTCGGCCTTTGGTCCTGAGGGCGCGCAGGCGCCTGTAGTATATAAACACGGGGGGCGCGAAGGCGGCAATATCGGCGTGCATGGGGAGGAGGTTGTTGGGTTATTAGCTAGCCGTCAATCTGCGTGTGCCACTTTACCCAGGAAGGTTCGATCGATCATCATCCATCAGGTCGCTGTGCAAGTCTCCTTCACAGATTCACTTTGAGCATTTACTCCCCAGGGACACTCCATTATTCCATTCACTCACACTGTGACAGAGTGAATGAGTGAATATGGCTATTGTTTCAGAAGATGGGGCCTTGTCTCGTTGCTCGTTGGATCATACTACGTGAGCATATCGGTACCTGGTTGTGGACTCCACCAAATAATTGCAGAGCTCACGTGTGAGGATTTACATCATCGTACTAGCAACACCTTTTATCTCTAAATACAAGGGATTATGCTCATATTGTCATGTAGATAAAATATTTTATACTTTTGGATGGGAAAGTAACATATACTCCCTCCGTACTAAAAAAAAAAGACAAACACTGGGTTTCTATGTCTAACGTTTGACCGTCCGTCTTATTTAAAAAAATTAAAAAAAAATTAAAAAGACAAGTCACGCATAAAGTATTAATTATGTTTTATCATCTAACAATAATAAAAACACTAATCATAAAAAAATTTCATATAAGACGGACAGTTAAATATTGAACACGGAAACCCAGGTTTGTCATTTTTTGGGACGGAGGGAGTACGTGCAAAGATGCAGGTGCTCATCACAAAGGGTAAAAAATACACGAATACTAGAGAATAACCTAATATCAAATAATTAGAGGGGGTGAGGTTTCGAACCCAGATCATCTAACCCACCACCTTATAGAGTTAGCTAGAAGATTCCTAGACGTTTCTCGTCGCAAAGGGTATGGACTGCACGGAACGGATGTGATTTTACTTTTATTTTATCGCATATGGTTTGGCCATGCATCTACGTCGGAAGTCTGAACTGACCGAAGGGAACTGCCAGAAAACTGTCCTTGATTAATAAATACGAGCACTGAACTTATGATTAGACGATTAATTAACCGTGAGCAGAACATGAGAGCTCTTAATTCGTAGTAGTACGATCGAATATGATAACAAGTACAATTTTTAATTTCGTGGCGCTCGATCGGCGCACCTGAATATATAGCTTTCGAGCTCGTTGGTTCGTAGTAGTACGACTGAATTCATCTGTTGATGGAAGCTTCAGGCTTTGCCCTATCGATAAGCACGTTTTAGCACATGAACATTTATTCGCTTTGATATTAACTTTTTTGACCAAGCACATGAACGTTCACTGCCGCTAATTCCTTGCACTGTTTCACCGCGTCTCCTGCATGATTTCTCGACTTTGCAACAGAAAGGTACCTGTACGTGTCGTGAAATGGTACCCTCGCTCGCCGTGGAAATGGAATGTCCATGCTTGCTTGGAAAATGGCAATGTCCAACCATCGGGCCCTTTTAGCACTCCACCGATTAGTTCAGCGAGCCATCCAGCTTACAACCCGTGATCGATTTGACGGGCCTACCTAATCGGATTACGCTTCCTTTTCGCAGCCGAGCTGACAAGTCAGTTACTAGTAGCATTTGACAGTTCAGCCATGTCGTCTGCTCACTGTCTTCTTGAGTGTCTGCCAATAAAATATTTTATTTCAAGAGAAAAAAATATTGTTACTACTACTCCCTCCGTCCCGGAATATAAGGGATTTTAAGTTTTTGCTTACAACGTTTTAACCACTCGTCTTATTTAAATTTTTTTAAAATTATTATTTATTTTATTTGTGACTTACTTTATTATCCACAGTACTTTAAACACAACTTTTCGTTTTTTATATTTGCAAAAAAAATTGAATAAGACGAATGATTAAACGTTACAACCAAAAACTCAAAATCTCTTATATTATGGTACGGAGGGAGTACTACGTAATGGCATCGATTGCATTATTATGCATGCAGTGGCCTAACTACGATGATGGACCACGTGGTGGCGCGCAAGATGTTACATCCATAATTGTACGTACGCGCCAATGTCGTGCCAGAAAAATACAAGCTCCCTGGCTATCTTACCGGGAATGTCGTAAGCAAAGGGGACAGACAATGTCGTCGTGACTAGGCAATTTGGGTGCCGAATGCGTTATCCTATGGCCGGCACCATTGGAAATACGTATGCATGAGAATAGGAAGAGAAAAGGACATCCGTTCTACTAGCAGCTATGCTTGCCGCGCCATTCCTCCTAATCACCTAATGTACTTCAGTACTACTACCAGTCTACCACTTAGTTCAGGTTCAGGGTGACAGTGATTTAATTGTTCTGCTAAAAACAAGGCCATGCATCATCAAACGTTTCACATTAACTTCGACCGGGCACACGTGAAACGTTGTTAGCGAAACTCCCACCGGTGAAGTCGGCTCAGCTAGCTACGTGCATAAGCGCGGAGGTTAGAGACCTATAGCGGTGGTTACGACGTAAGGTGGTTGAGGAGGCCCTTTCGCGCTTTACCTCCGCGGCCTAGTTGTCGCGCCCTTTGGTTTCTTTCTTCCCCCGCTCGGAAGACACTACTACGTAGTACGTATACGGTATACTCGTACTAGTTTTTTTTCTTCGACTACAGTTAGCGCATCCATATTCCGTCCGCGTATAGCAATCCGTAGTCGTCGTCGTCCTCTCGGCGTTAGCTGCGTGCGAACCAAACCGATCGGTCGATCGAGTGAGTCTCCGCGTCCGGCCAAACCGACGCTTCCGGCGGGCCGCGCAAAAGAACAAAAAGGAAAAAAGGCGCTCGTGCTCGAATCGAGCGCGCGGGTGGAGCAGCGACTGAGCGATCGATCGGTCACGGGCTCTGCCACAGCTAACCGCAGCCACGGCCGCAGTCGCGGGTGGGGTTGCCTCTTGCTCGGGATTGGGGGTTGTATATATGCACCGCGCCGTGCCGCCGTGCACGTACACGTACATACGCGCGGTGCCCGTACCGCGCCCAAACAGCAGCGAAGCATGTGCACCGTCCGCGCGCGAGGGGGGAGGTGGGGTGGGGGGTGGGGGGAGATTGAGAGGCGCCGTGCGCGGCAGGGCGCTGTCGCTGTGAGCCTTGAGTATGCCGTCGCGGCGATTGTGTTTTTGCTGCTGGCTGCTGCTATTGTCTCGGAGCGTGTGGGTGTGTCGCTGTACGGTAAGATTAGGCTCTAGTTGTACTTGTAACCGTGGTACTCCCAGTACTTCCTCCATTCAAAAAATAAAAATAAATTTAGAACGGGAGATATATCTAAATTCGTAGTACTAAAATATATCACATCCAGTATTAGATTGTTTTCTTATAAAACGGAGGGAGTACGGCTATAAGTATTGTTTACTTAGACACAGATATTAAAAAATAGATAGAAATAATAAAACTTGGTGTGTATATTTTATGAATATAAAGGCCGGTTTAAATAAAATCCATTATCTAAAAAAATAATGAAACTAAGATTATGATTGATCAAGAAAAATATAGGAATATCAAAAAAAGAAAAGAATTAAGTGAAGAAATTAAATAGAAAATTATTGTGATTGATTGAGATTGGGAGGTAAATAAAAAATAGTTTTATTTTAAGACGGGCATAGTGCTAAATAGCGGCTGGCCATAATAGTGATAGCACTTCGGTCACATCGTTCTAATTTCAACCAAATTCCAATTTTGACGTCTATGAGTATCTTTGAAGACTGTCCTATGAACACACACGCAAACCCTATGAGTATCTTCGAAGATTGGGCCGGCAAATCCTGAAGAAATTGACGAAGTCATCACAGGCTCTATGAGTATCATCGAAGACTGGGCCGGCAAATCCTGGAGAAATTGACGAAGTCACCACAGGCGTCTCACTGTCGAGAGGTACGTCGCCTACTACTGAAAGCACAACGTCGTTAAATCCTGAAAAAATTTGACGAAGTCACCACAGGCCCTATGAGTATCATCGAAGATTGGGCCACAGGCCCTATGAGTATCATCGAAGACTGGGCTGGCAAATCCTGGAGAAATTGACGAAGTCACCACAGGCTCTCGCTGTCGAGAGGTACGTCGCCTACCATTGAAAGCACAACGCCGTTAAATCCTGAAAAAAATTGACGAAGTCACCACAGGCCCTATGAGTATCATCGAAGACTGGGCCGGCAAATCCTGGAGAAATTGACGAAGTCACCACAGGCGTCTCGCTGTCGAGAGGTACGTCGCCTACCACTGAAAGCACAACGCCGTTAAATCCTGAAAAATTCGCTCTCATAGAGAGTCGAACCCAGGACCTCATATGCTATTGAGACTCTTATAACTACTAGGCTACAGGCCTACAGGCCCTTTATGTGTATGCAACGACCAAGGTGAGTGAGATGAAGTTGCACCAGCTAAGCTAGCCTAACCATAAACCATGGTACCGATCGATCACATGTTGCTACAAGCTTTTTGCTTAGGTCATGGGAAGGAAGTACAGCACACTTGAATGCACAGCATGGGGCCGAACCAGGGCTCTACCTATATGTATTCCGTATTCGACCCGCAATGCCCGTGCCTCTCGGAAAGCCATCCAACATCAGTACAGCACAGTTCAATTTTAGTACCCCGTACGATAATAAATCCACCAATCATAAGACCATATGCATATGTCTGGAACAGGATTTTACAAACATATAGTGTTGAGCACGTCGCAACACATATATGACATAACCGATAAATTATATTTTAGCTACGTAGCATTCCCCCTCTTATTGGACATGGGATCGGAATAACTTATAAGAACAAGCTCCAGCACTGCGGGATGCACTAATAACTTAATCAGAGGAGCGTAGCAGGCTAGCAGCCAAGGAGCTGTTTTATGCCTTCTTCCCAAAGATGAGTCTACTCAGCAAGCTTCCATCCTGCTTCTTCTTTTTCTTCCTCTTCTTCATATCAACAGAAACAGTTGTTAGTGGCGACTTGGGGATCACGGGACGAGGAACGATTTGTGTTGAACCATTGTTATCAACTTTATGGCCAGTGCCAACATCTTGCTCCTGTGGAAGGTTCTTTTCAGTTGCAGCACGTTCATCGTTCTCTTTCTTGCATGCTGCTTCTATGGATAGGGGAGAACTAAAATTCTGATTTGCATCTAACAGGTGCAAGTTATCAGACTTTCTTTTGTCTACAGAATCTGCATTTGCTGGACATTTTAGTGCCTGTAGTTTCTTGCTTAGGCTTGTAATTGTTTCTTGGCACTCTGCAAGTTTATCAGCTGCTGCGGATATTGCCGAATTCTGCAAGAGTTGCAACCATTATGGTTCTCATCATACCAACATGAAAATGACTAGAAAATATACTTCACAATTATTGCGCTTATTCAAAGCTCACTAAGGGATAGTCCAGTGTCATGCAAGTGTATAACTATATTTGTTCGGTAGTAGGCCTTTAATCAACACTTGCTACATAAACTGCACCTTGAACATTTGATGGAATATGTATAAAATAGAAAAATAAAATGTCTAAGGAATCATGCGATAGTGATTGAGTGATAACTATGGGCATTATGGTGCTCAGCTAAACAAGGAATGTTGTGAAGTTCAACTTGTGAATTGAAACATCAGATTTCAGATGTGTATTAATTTACAAACAAAAAAGCATAAGAACGTTTAGAAGGACATAAGATATTACTGTTAGTTGTTTCCCCTCTTCTTCTGGTAACAATTGCATGCTCCCATCAGCCGTAGCACTGTATCATAAAATAGATGTTACATATTTATGTTGGATGATTCTCAATAATAGTGTATAGTGTTGAAAATAGTTACATGATTGATGGTTCTCAGAAATAGTTACCTTTCTTCTTCATAATGTACTGACTGCTTTTCTTGACAATTATCACCATGATCTTGCCTAACAGCCAGCAGTTCCTTATCAAGCTTACAAGTGACAAACTGAACCTGAGAATGATTTTCTACGGGGTCACCAGGGATCAGAAACGGTTCTTTCTGTACCTCTTGTTGAACTCCTACAGCCACTTTCGGATTTGCTCTTTGCATTTGTTGTTTTTCCTGCATGTTTAATGATCTAAGAGATACATTTCCATCGAAATCATTTGTGATGCAGTCCACAGTTCCGAGAGCATCGACACAATAAATATATTGGTTCACTGTCCACTCGAGGGTTAAGCAAACTTCTTCGATGAACTTTCGAAGATTGGCCTTTCCATCCAGTACATCACTACATACACAGATAAGGTGCTCAAGATGACAAGTGAGTTCAGATTTCTCATGCAAAAATGATTGAGAACTCAGAACATTGTTTTCAGAAGATCTTTCTATCATGCAACTCACTCTTTCAACAAGAGTAGCCACCATGCTGTCTATTACTGCCTGGTCATATGTCACATTTGCAGCATCATTTCCCTTGTCTGAAATCTCACTCCTCAATGCAGATCTTATTTCATCAATAATGATATCGACGCTTATTTTAAGGACTTGATGCTTCTTTATGATAAGTTCCAAAACATCTTGAATCCACTCGGGATACTTGTCAGATAGACCATCTTCAAGGATTCGATCCTGGCAAACTGTTTCTGTCAGGGCAGTTTTGGACTCTGTATCAGAAGCATCTGGCACCCATTGATGTGGCGCACTTGAAGGCCTTGAAATCATTTCAAGCTTCTCGATCTCCGATATATCTACAAGCAACTGCATGTCAGATCCTGCTATTCTTCTTCCCCTACTGTGAGATGCATGTTGCTTCCCAACTCTAAAATGCTCTCCTTTGGAAACTAAAGAACTATTTGCCCATGGTTCAGGATGGTTGTCGTCATTCAGTTCATGGCTACCAACCAACTCCTTGAGCTGCCCTTGCACTACTGACAGCTTCGATGCTTCATCTGCATACCGCAACTGCACAAACTGGAGGTCATTCTCCTTCTTGGCCAACAATTGCCTGAGGTGTCTGTTTTCATCATCCAATTCCTGCATCTTGACAAGGTAACCTTCAGAAACAGGATGCCTTGGAGTCACCACCTGCGGTGATGACTGTGCAGATGAACGTGGCTTTCTCCTTCTGTTCTCAACACAACTGCTGCCCCGTCGCTCAACCTCATCTTTCATTTTCGCCAAAGCCGCAGGCCCAGGAAGACGCTTCTGGACCATGATCCGCAGCCTCTGGCATTCAGTTTCCAATGCAGTAATCTTCTTGGTGCTTTCCTGCTGATGCTTCTGGGCAGCATCAATTGATTTGAGGTCATACTCCCGCTCTTTGTTCCGAATCTCGAGTTCCTTCTGAAGGATGCGCACCTCATACTGAAGAGAGCCACATTGTTTGTGTGTGAATTCAAGTCTGGCTGTGGCATCAATTAACTTTTGGTTCAGGAGTGCTGCAGACTCACTCAGCTCAGTGATCACCTTATCCTTGGAGTTGACAATATTGCGAAGATTGTAGTTTTCAGTGGTGACCTTTGCAAACCGCTTATTTGCATCTTCTAACTTCTGCTGCAGATTCCACACTTTCTTCTGCTCCAAAGAGATCTTATCAGCTGCTTCGATGATAAGGCGTTCTTTCTCTTCTCTAACACGGAGTAGCTGCTCCGTGCAGGATCTTAAGGAATCCTCCATTTCAGTCATCCCTCATGAATATAGTTTCACGTGTGACGCGTTATCATGCACCTTCTGAAACACCATGAAAACCAAATCTTATTTGACTCTGATGTTAGGTAGTACTACTACAGTAAGTGGTTCGTTGAAAGTTGAAACACAGTAACAGTCATAAATAAATTATAAAGTTTATTATGGAATCTTTTAACAGGAAACTGAACAGAGTAGCAAAAAAAATTTATGTCAAAATCAACAGATGCTCCATTCTACAACGATTAACTACATACAAATAGCAAACCACCGGTTAGTACAATTGAGTTATGCAGCATATCAAACTAATCCAAGTGAAGAATAGAAATAATTTAATAAAATTAACAGTTACGACTAACAACTTACTAAAATTATATCTCTATACCAATATCCCATGCCATCCAAACTACATAGAACCAAGTGAGTCCAGTCCAGATCCCTAGTACTAGCGGCAGAATCGGTCTAGTGAAAACACTGTAGCATATGGGTACCCAATTGGATGCTCACATGGAAGTGACTCGACGTAGACGCGACGACGCGAGCCTCACCGTTGACCCATCCAGAAGCACCCTGCCGCCAATCTACTACAGGCCGGACGCCCCGTCGAGAGGGGGACGTGAACCGGCCAGGTGCCTGTACGCGCCCGCGCCGGCGCCGCAACCAGGGGGACCGCATCCTCCTCCCTCCGCCAACGAGACTCATAGCGGCGGCGGGCGGCGGCATAACCGCCTCGCGCGGGAGGCGGCCCCTCGGAGCGGGGGCCCCTAATGGGCGATCGCTCGCCTGGAGATGGGGGCAGCGATCAATTCGCCCCCCTCCCCCTCCCTCCTTTCCTCCATCTGATTTCCTTTTTTGGCACTACATTATTTTCCTATTTTAGTAAATTTATGCACCTAAAGTTTACATGTAAAGTTTAGAGACCCAAAGTTTATAAGTCAAAAGTTTATATATCCGATTCAAATTTGAATTTGAATTCAAATATTTTTTATATATAGTATTTCTATACATCTAAAGTTTATACACCTAAAGTTTATAGACCTAAAGTTTATATAACCGATTCAAATTTGAATTTGAATTATATCTGATTCAAATTTGAATTTGAATTCAAATATCCGATTTAAATTTGAATTTGAATTCAAATATTTTTCATATATAGTATTTCTATACATCTAAAGTTTATAGACCTAAAGTTTACAAGTTAAAAGTTTATAGACCTAAAATTTATATACCCGTTTCAAATTTGAATTTGAATTATATCTGATTCAAATTGAATTCAAATATTTTCTATGTATAGTATTTCTATACACCTAAAGTTTATAAGTCAAAAGTTTACGTACCCGATTCAAATTTGAATTTGAATTATATCCAATTTAAATTTAAATTTGAATTCAAATATTTTTTATATATAGTATTTCTATATATAAATTTTTCTAACTTTTTGTTTTTTAAATTTTTTTTGTGATGTACTGTAATGGTAAGAGAAGAAGGGGAGGAGGAATGGGGAGAAGAGAGAGGAGCATATGGGGAGGCGCGGGGTGATCGCTGGGGCAGCGCGGGGGCGATCACCCGCGCGTTAGGATTTCCGCCTCGGAGCCCATCGCCGTCGACGCCGTGGCCTGCGCAAAGTTCGCTCTCTGCTTCACGATTGTGGTATATGGAAGACCGGATCTTTCTCGGCGGTGTTCGCCGTTCGGGCTCGATCCTTTTCCCGGATTCGGGGAAGAGACCAGCCTGGGCCAAGAACAAATTAAGCTGGGCCTAGTTTTCTCAAAGCAAATTAAGGTGGGTCCAGTTTTGGACGCTCGGCCCATACACCTGTAGTATTTGTGTGTGGAAAAAAGTATACTTCGACTCCCTCAACTATCATCCGAGTATGATTCATATCCTCCAACCACAAAACCGGATATATTGACTCCTCCAACTATCAAAACCGGTGCAAACAATGTCTCTCGGTGGTTTAGGAGGTGGTTTTGGTTGACGTGGTGCCTACGTGGCGGTCTTGACCAAATCTTTGTCCTATGTGGTGCTTACGTAGCATTATAATAAAAACAAAAATTAAAAAAATGTGGGACCCATATGTCATTAAAAAACAGTATTGTGGGACCCACATGTCATCCTTCCCTTCTTCCTCCCCCTCTCTCTCCCTT
Organism: Oryza meridionalis; assembly: GCA_000338895.3. Classification (NCBI taxonomy): domain Eukaryota; kingdom Viridiplantae; phylum Streptophyta; class Magnoliopsida; order Poales; family Poaceae; genus Oryza; species Oryza meridionalis. Next base: position 24,596,962 of record CM002527.2, on the reverse strand, counting down.
TATCTCTCCTCCCGGCCTTTCTCTTGGCCGGAACGGCGGTGGGGATGGTAGTGGGGAGCGGCGGCGGCGCGCGACTCCAAGGACTCTCTTCTCTTTCTCTCTCTCTCCTTCCTCCCACCCACCTCGGCCTTGCCGTCGCGGGACTCCTTGGCTCATGGGCCGGTCGATTCCGGGACCTCCTCGCGTCTTCCGATGAGTTTTCCCCTCCATTTCTTCCCCAAATCTCATTGTTCTTCGCCGCTGTGGGGTTGATCGCTCGGTTTGGTGGTGGGTGTGGGGGTTTTGCTTGGTGCCAGAATCCGCGGCGGCGCCGTCGTATTCGTGGATGAGTTTGCAAAATGCCCCCCGCTATTCCCCGTTGCCGTCATCCCCACCGCCACCGCCACCGCCGCCACTCCCCACCGCCGTCGTCCCCACCGCCGCCGCCACTCCCCACTGTCGTCCCCGCTGCTGCTCTAGCCAAGAGAAAGGCCGGGGAGAGAGAGGGGAGGAAGAAGGGAAGGAGAGGGAGAATGACATGTGGGTCCCACAATACTTTTTTTTATGACATATGCGTCCCACATTTTTTTTTAATTTTTGTTTTTGTTCTAATGTCACGTAAGCGTCACGTAGGATAAATAATTGGTCAAGACCGCCACGTAGGCGCAACGTCAGCCAAAACCACCTCCAAAACCGCCGAGGGATATTGTTTGCACCGGTTTTAATAATTGGAGGAGTCGATATACTCGGTTTTGTAATTGGAGGATATGAATCATACTCGGGTGATAGTTGAGGGAGTCGAAGTATACTTTTTCCTTTGTGTGTTGGTGTAATGGTGCTGGACTAGTCTGGCTTCAGGTTTGGAGAGCACAGGAGACAACAGAGCCTCTGCGGCTCAGCCTTTGTATCGAGAGAGAGAGAGAGAGAGAGAGAGAGCAAGGAAACAGCCCCTATCGCTCAAAAGAAAAAAAAAAGGAAAAATAAAAGAGAGATACATGCAAAGGCCTTATCCAGAAGAGCTTAACATAGCAGAATCCGGAAAAGGCTGAGTTTTCCTCACAAATGTAGGTAAAAATTCTGGGGGACTGAAGATTTTGGAATAAACTGCTACGCGCTCCACCAAACAGAACCAACCAGCCAAGGAGTATGAAATGTACAGGCCTACTATTGCTGGATATGAACAAATTATTGGCTTGACACATGAGGTCATCAGACCAAACAACAAACACCATTCGTCCAATCCAAACATGATCAGGGTTTTCTTTATTAAATTTTTCTTGAATGCGAAAAAAATTACACGTCAATATATTAGAAGAAAAGAATATTTGTTACACAACGTATTCAGTTAGACCGACTTATGTAGAGGAGGGAAACAAAAGACCAAGGAAAAAGACTCGGTTACTATGACTCCAAACAGTGGGGAAACGTATTCAGTTAGACCGACTTATGTCAAGAGAGGAGGGAAACAAAAGACCAAGGAAAAAGACTCGGTTACTATGACTCCAAACAGTAGGGAAGGGGTAGAGCCCACTACTCTCCCAATAAAACCCCAAAATTAGCAATGCCAGCTAACGACCGTAGTTGACCCTCTAAGAGGATGGACTGTATGACCTCCAAGACCGAAGATAGGGTTTTCTTTTATTAAAAAAATTCTTAAGCAATCTTAAGTGCAAAGTAAGGGACTAAAGAGTGTGATACTGAATTACTGAGGAACTACTAGTAGCATTATCATCTGAAAGACCCGCATAATTGCGTAAAGCTAAACGAGTGACGAACTGGCGATCGACCAAATAGTGTTGAGGTGCAAAGATGAACATCAAAGAGCATCAGGGCATCAGCCAGTCATGTGAATTCCATATACTGACTTCGAAACTGCTACTCGTAAAGAGTGATCTCATTCTGAAATTCTCAAGGACGGACTCCAAACAAGTTAATTTTGCGTGTTGTTTAACAAAAATAATAGAAGGCGGTGATCAAACATGCATGTGGCGCCACCAGACTTTCTCCTCTGCGAGACCAGTCTTAAAACATGTTATGTCTGAATCAGCAAAGCCTCATGAACCAAGATCCAACTGATTACTCAAAGAAACCGAGCAGTTTGCGTCACTCAAAGAGAAGAGCATGCAAGAACATCTGACAGTAGACACTAGGCACTCAAAACTCTCACCTTCTCAGTTCAAGGACAAAGCCATGACCTGCCCCTTGCTTGATCGTCGTTGCCACACCGCGCGCGCCGCAGCGAAGGCCCGCGGCTGGCTTCTCTCCCGGCAATCGCACGGTTAATTAGCTCGCAACGCTCGCTTACGAGCCATGGCACTCTATATCCTTGTGTCCATTTGGATGGTTGGTACGACGAGTAGAGAATGTGCAATTCCGGGCGGCTGCTGTCTGTTGCTGTTGGTCGCCTTTACTTCTAGCAGCCTAGCCTAGCCCTGGGCACAGCTGCCATTGATCGTCAACGCTACAGAGCGGAGGTGCCTTTCGTGAGGCGACGTGGTGGTCGGCTCGGAGTCCGATTGATCGAAATCGAAGCAGAGAAGTGAAGAGCGTGTACTGTACGTAGTACGTACTCCCTCCTGTACTATAAAAACCCAATCTAATACTGAATGTAACACATACTAGTACTACGAATCTGGATATATCTTTGTTCAAATTTATTGTTATAGAATATGTCACATTCAATATAACTCTCTCCGTTTCACAATGTAAGTCATTCTAACATTTCTAGAATATATATATCTAGATTCATTAATATCAATATGAATGTGGGAAATATTAGAAAATATATATCTAGATTTATTAACATTAATATGAATGTGAAAAATATTAAAATGACTTACATTGTGAAATGGAGAAAATAGATTCGTTTTTTTGAACGGATGGAGTACTACTCTCCGTAGGTAGCAAGCAAAACGGTTGGGCTGTTGCTGCCACTGCCAACCGGGACAGACAGGTCCCGCGGCGAATGTGGGGGGAGGCCGCCGCTGTTGCCGGGGGGGGCCTCGCAGCTCGTTCGCCGCGCGCGATTTTCTCACCTCCGTGCGCCACGCTCGATCGATCGATCGCTTTCGCGAGATGCTGATCTGTCGACTTGCGCGCTGGTACGTACGTGCCGGTAGGGAGTACGTGGGGCACGAATGCGGCGGCCTATCTGCTGAATCGTAATTGCCGTTTTGAAGTCTTGGATAGGAACCAGGAAAGGAACGCGCCTAAGCTACGTGAGTGTTGGGTGGTACGTAGAGAGAGGATGGAAGATGGGGATGGATGTGCCACCGCAGCTAAGAGCCTTCCCCCATTGTCTTGCGATAAATTTCCGTAAATTAATAAATTTTCGTTATGCCACAAGATTTGCATCAAAATGCCATTGTTTTTCTATCTCTCGATACATGGTGTAGGCCCAAGTCGATCTTTAATTAGGGAATGCTGCAATAGTCAAACACTTGTCCAACACCGTTAATCATTGGACTTGATTACGTACACTCGTGGGTGCATTTTCTTTCCCTACTTGTATCCACTGGTGAGTGGTGTGGTTGCTCTAGATATGGTGAACTATCGATGAGTTTGAAAGTGGTTCACTGTGCCCTTCATCTGACATCTGCGCTTTTACGCTTTTCTGTATAAAAATCCACATTTATTTCTACGATCTTAAAGAGTACTAAAAAGAAAAAAAAAAGCTCTTCCCAGTGAGTCTCTTTGATGTCTCTCTCAAACAGGCCTTAATTAGTTTCTAATTTCTTTTCCCAAAAACGTCACATCGAATCTTTGGACACATGCATGAAGTATTAAATATAGATAAAAAGAACTAATTGCACAGTTTGCATGATCGGGAAGCAAATCTTCTGTGCCTAATTAGTCCATAGTTAGCCATAAGTGCTATAGTTATCCACATGTGCTAATGACGGATTAATTAGGCTTAATAAACTTGTATCGCGGTTTCTAGGCGAGTTATTAAATTAGCTTTTTTCATTTGTGTTTGAAAACTCTTCCGACATCCGGTCAAACATCCGATGTGACACCCAAAAATTTTCTTTTCACGAACTAAGCACACCTTAATTCTAACCAAAGCAATCGGCAACATCATGCTCTTGTCGTGGTTTACGATAAATCTGTCCAAAATCAATTGTGACAAGTAGGTGCTATAAATGCCAACCACCTCTGTGTACATTTGATATCTTAACTATGGCTGTGTTTAGTTCATGAAAAAAGTTAAAAGTTTGGAGAAAGTTGGAAGTTTGGAAAAAAAAAGTTGAAAGTTTATGTGTGTAGAAATGTTTTGGATGTGATGTGATGTGATGGAAAGTTAGAAGTTTAGGGTAGTTGAGGGTGAACTAAACACGGCCTCTTTACTTTTTCCTATTCCTTTCATTTGAAAATCCTATGAACCGAATAAGCATGAAAGGGGTGGGGCGAAGGAATCCGGGGCATCATGACTAGCAGATGAAGGGGGTTGTCGGCCCGTCGATGAGATGTGGCTAGATACAGGCTGACGATGGAGCAATCAATCCATCGAGATCGTGGTCATGCGGATAGGATGGGCTGAATCCGGTTCAATTTTTCTACGGAGGAAAATACCCCTCGCTAGGATAAGGATCCTCTACCATAATGTCACTATTATTACAGTCACTGGTACGCGGATCCCAACCTCCAATTGCCCCATACATCAGTGCTTGTAATGGTAGAGGATGTGAACCCTCTTTGCTAATGAGGTCTACCCTTTTAATCTGGGCCATTCATGTGCTTTAATTTCATTGTGTTCTTTTTTTTTAGTCTTAAACTTCAATGACAAAAGAGCATGTCTTTGGACCAAAGTAGGGATGACAATTTTGCCCATGGATTTGAGTATCCACGAATACCTGGCCCAATGAGGACGGGCGTAGGTGTAACTTTTTACTGTGAACACACCTGGACAGACCCGAAGATGTGGTAGGCAACAGCTGGTTACATTGTACTTGGACATTTTGTGGACTTTTGGATGACCAACAGCAGAATTGATGCTTTTGATTATAATGTGGTGGTGATGGTAAGTGTTATTCATCCTGAATAACTAATTTACTTTAAAATCTCTCGCACTCCATCTGAAAAAAATGGAAGTACTGTTTCACCTATCCTATCCTGTTTTACATGCCTTCCCGCTGAAATACTTAAATACTTTTAAATATAGAAGTGAAATATGGGGAACCTATATATTTCTTAGACCCAAATACAAGAAAAATATAAATTTCAGTAGTGAATGCTTAAATTATGCATCCTATTACCTCACAGAAATCAAATTGTCACCTAAAATTGTATGAAGCTAAAATTCCTAATTTCAAAAGGTCAGCATGGATGGCTCTTAACCATGTAAACAGTCAAGGTTGTGGAAGCAAGCAATGTGATCTGTTTAGCAGCAGTTGTTTTACGCTTAGCATAAATATTTTCACTGTTTTACATAGTTGGGAACTTCGAACTTGGGATAAGCCAGTTAATATGCATTAGAAGATTCACAGCCGTCTCATTTCAAGTTCTGGGACACATGAAGACTATCCTTGTGCTAAGTCGTGAATTTTCAAGATGCGCTTGGGATGGTCATAGCTGTAGTAGGAATGATCTGGTATGGGCACGCATCTTCAAGACTTGGAGGCAAAGAGCACCAATCTTACCCCGATTCTGATGAGAAAGATATCAAGCAAGGTATTCTATCATCAGTTCATCACAGTTAAAGCTTGATGAGAAAAAAATGATGTAGAAACTTACGGATACTGTAGTACTATACCCCTCTTCTTCATCAGTTCTTGATGTACTTGGTTAGTGCAGAAAGACGTCCTCCCCTATTGATGTCAAGCAGGTTTAGTTCTTGTACATATGACAGTGGCAACGGAAGATCAAAGTAAATTTTGCAATATCCAAGAGGCAGAACAGTAACCAACATGGTTTTCTTGTTCACAGTGCCGGTCACCTGTAGTATATTGCTCAATAGAAACAACAAAAATAACATGTTCAAAATATGGATCGGTCAGCCTCAGAAGGGAAAGTTAAATTCTTCAATCTTCGGAAAATGTGAGAATAATATAGTAAATAATTGTAGTTTTTTGGCTGCGAGGAAAACTCTTAAACCTTATTTCGGTTGACGAGAAATTTACTTGTAATTTTCCACCCAAGCTTAATAAAGTTTATAATTGAACAGCGTGAGAATAATATAGACTAGGGCGTTGTCGTGCTGTCTCACCCCTCAAGGGTTGTTACCGGGCGAAAGCCCAGTCTTAGCTCCTTTGAGCCATGACGGACAACGGCGGCAGTTTTCCGTCGCTTCTCTTCTTAAAGACGTCATTTTGGCACTCCTTTGCTATAGGGTGATCTCGTTTGTGTTCCTTTGTTGGTCTAGCGGTGGCCGGTCATGCTTAGCGGCGTCCGGTCTGGTGCTAACCTTCTACTGGTCGTGTGTGTTGGCGCTGTCGGTGTGTGGGTAGTGGTATTTTTTTTCCTTTTTCCTGATTAGACCCTCCAGAGTTATAATCTTGTAATTTTTTTCTGCTCTATCAATAGAATTTCAAACCATCTCATGCGAGTAGTTAAAAAAAGAATAATATAGACTATAGTAATAAAAAAATGGTTGGAAAAAAACACGTTCAATTCTCCCAAAAGGCCCGGCCCTTCGAGAACGTTGGCCCAACCCAACGAAGCGGTCAAGACGCCACACACGTCAGGCCTCGAGACCAATTTGCACAGAACCCGAAGCACTCCTCCCTACGAACGACGACGGACGACCGAGTCGAATGGTCCAACCCAACCCATCCACCGAGACAGGAAAAAACCACGGGCGAGCGGTAGGATACGTGGACCCGGTCTTGGTGCACCCCGTGTAGACCAGGCGGCCACCCGCTCCCGTGGCGCACCAAACACCGGGTCCAGGCGGGCGGGGCGCGCGTAAACCCTAGCGTAGGCGCGTAGCTGGCATCTCCGTCCTCCTCCCTCCCTCCCATCGGGTGGTGGGTTGATAAAAGCAACGCCTTCCCCCGTCGGCCTCGCCCACCGTTGAGAGAGTCTCGCCTCCGCCGCGTGCTCTCCGCCTACGGCCTCTTGTATCCCGCAACCAAAAACTACTCCCAAAAAAAAATTTCTAGTATCACACCAAAAAAAAGAGAAAAAAAATTTCCCCCAAAACTCCGCGAGATCTGCCCGTGCCGAGCTATATACCAATCCATCAGCTAGGGTTTAGAGCAGATTTTTTTCTTGTTTCGCGGAAAAAAATTGAAAAAGAGAGAAAGGTGAGTGAGCGAGGTCGAGGGATCGGTGGGCGATGGCGGCGCAAATGGCGGCGGTGGCGGTGAACGGGGGCTCTCCGGGGGCTGTCACCGCGGCGGCGGCGGCGGCGGCGGCGGGAGGGGTCGGCGTCGCCGTGGGCCTCGGCGGCGGCGGGGCGCAGTCGCTGTACGTGGGCGACCTGGAGGCGTCGGTCACGGACTCGCAGCTGTACGAGCTCTTCAGCCAGGCGGGGCAGGTGATGTCGGTGCGCGTCTGCAGGGACATCAGCTCGCGCCGCTCGCTCGGCTACGCCTACGTCAACTTCAACAACCCCGTGGATGGTATATCGCGATCTCATCTCCTCATCGCTCCCTCCCCCAACCCCCTATGGCCCTATTCCATTTCTGCTGCGCGGACTGCACGGATTGGTCGCTATTTTCACATTTCGGCTGCACGGATTGATTGGGGTTTCTATATTGTTGAATTGTGGAACCATGTGACAGGGACCCAATCTTTGATCTGGTACTATCTGTTAACTGGTGAACATGAGTGGGTGTTGAGTTTTGTGTGTGATATCTAGGATTATATGTATATAGTGAAGCAATCGGTCGATGTTTACGTAGTCGACTCACATGAGGCCTTTACTATGGTGCATTGCCGTTTGCATTTAATGTGTCTGAATATTGCGGACTATGGTGCGCGCTAGCTATTCCTAGAAAGGAAATTTTATTGATTCTCCGTAATGGTAGCTTAATAGCCTGCTCAATCATCGATGCCATGGTTGAACTCTGTAGTTTGTCCTTAATGAAAGTGGGATATTAGCTGCGTTCGCTGGGATTGCTGCCTAGCCAGCGACTAATCGCTAGTCGCCCGCAACATGTCCCGGTCTAGTTGACCACCTAGCTAGTAGGTGAACACTGGTTAATCGGGGAAAAATCATCGGCATGGTGTGGTTTTGTGGGGTTAATTCAAGTTGGTGTCCTCGTGTTGTTTCTTGGATTGATCCTTTCCCTACTTGTGGCTCTTCAAGTTTATCAACATGATTGTAGTTGATTATCCTTTTGAACATCAGAAGTAAAAGGTAATGCAACTCATTGGGTTGCCACCTTTTAATTTACAATATCCACTATAACATGTATGGATCAGAAATGAGGTTGTGGTCAACCAACTACTCTTTCTCCATGATCAAGGAGGAGGAAATTTTCTGGGTAGATTGATACTGATCATCGAAGTGATTTTCACTTGGCTGTATCTATCTCAACTGTAATTGCTCTACCACTTTTGTTGGTAAATAAGTAGCATGCAGTCACGCATCAGTCCAAAAAGTCCCACCAACATTACGTCTAGCCAACCTTGGACACCCACCACGCCATGTGGCTACCTTATATGCACTGGACCACGACGTACTTGTGTATGCACTGGACCTGTCTGTGGATAAGACAGAATGTCTTACTTTGAATTGATGGTATGATTTGTGGATTTTTTAGGCTATAGGAGCATGAGTGTGCCGAATACTGAAATAATTTATGGCATGCTGATTTCTGGGAATTTATAGCATATATCTGTTGTGATGTCCTATATAGATGGCTGCTAGCTGTTATTGAACTATTGTTTAGATTAGTCATTATCTGTTGGATGGTTTCCATAGGAATGTAGAACTGTCCTCAATAGAGACTTAAATTTGGGCAGTCAGAATATCCATCTTAGAGAGTTGCACTAGGTGCTTTGCATCCTTCATGTGAATGTTGAATATGGCATTTAATGGATAAATTTGGAATGCTTTTCAATAATGCAATTGTTCTGGCTCAAATATGTCCTCCACCATGTTGTTATCATTGTCTTTTGCAGTTATGCTACTGGTCTAATTCCCTTAATAATTTTAATGTAAATTGGGCTTCTGAACTGATAAGCTGTTCCATTTGACAGCTGCAAGAGCACTGGAGCTGCTGAACTTTGCTCCTCTGAACGGCAAACCCATTCGGGTAATGTATTCAAACCGTGACCCAAGCAGTCGCAGAAGTGGATCTGCTAACATTTTCATCAAGGTAGTAGGTCATTTACTCATGTTAGTGTGTATTGTCACGCTAAAACAATCATCTTTTATTGGTTATCTCTAATGCAAACAATTCAACTGTCTTTTTCAGAACCTTGACAAAGCAATAGACCACAAAACTCTCCATGATACCTTTTCTGCATTTGGTAACATTCTCTCCTGTAAGGTTGCCACAGATGAAATGGGCCAATCCAAAGGCTTTGGTTTTGTTCAGTATGACAAGGGAGAGGCTGCCCAATCTGCAATAAAAAGTCTAAATGGGATGCTGATCAATGATAAGCCTGTTTATGTTGGACCTTTTCTCCGCAAGCAAGAGAGAGAGAATTCTGTTGACAAGACAAAGTTTAACAATGTTTTTGTGAAAAATTTGTCTGAGTCTACCACAAAGGAGGATCTAGTCAAAATTTTTGGTGCCTATGGGAACATCACAAGTGCCGTTATTATGGTTGGCATGGATGGTAAATCAAGGTGCTTTGGTTTCATCAATTTTGAGAGCCCAGATGATGCTGCTCGTGCTGTTGAGGAACTTCATGGAAAGAAAATTAATGACAAAGAATGGTATGTTGGAAGAGCTCAGAAGAAGTCAGAAAGAGAGATTGAATTGAAGAGAAGATTTGAGCAAAGCATGAAAGATGCTGCTGACAAATATCAAGGACTGAACTTATACATGAAGAATTTGGATGATAGCATTGGGGATGACCAGCTTTGTGAATTGTTCTCTAACTATGGCAAAATTACTTCATGCAAGGTGATTCATGTCATCCATCTTTTTTCCTTCACTTTTGTTTCTTACTGATATATGATTATAACTAACTGGATTTGTTTGACAGATAATGCGTGATGCAAATGGTGTTAGCAAAGGGTCTGGATTTGTTGCATTTTCAACTCGTGAGGAAGCATCTCAAGCTGTAAGTTTACTTCCTGAATATTGGATTAGCTATTGTATATCACATGTGGCTTACATAGTTCCTTTTATACAGTTAACTGAAATGAATGGCAAAATGATATCTGGAAAGCCATTGTATGTCGCATTTGCACAACGTAAAGAAGACAGGAAGGCGATGTTGCAGGTATAGTGTAGTCCTTTAAGCAGCTGAGTGTTTGTAATTGAATAATTCAATTCATGACAACATGCATGCCCAAACTGCTATTCCTAGTACTATTTATGGATATGAAAAGAAGATATGCCACATGAATTACTGTTCTGTTTTGCACCAGCATGAACTCAATGTTTACAAGAGCAACAGTAATTTGTTTATGGTTATTGATAATCTAGGCAATCTAGTTATGATTATTGATATTTAGGTCATTTGGTTTGGCGAAGAACTTTTAAGCATCAGTTCAGAACTCATTATTCTGTATAATAGTTAAGGGGCATACTGATATGCAAGGATGACTCACAATGCATGCTCCATATATCTGTAGTTGAATCCTCAGAAATGTATCTTCAATTGCCTGCAGTCCACAACATATATTTAAGTTGTACGGCTGTACCATATTTCTTACTGCTGTGTTTTGACAAAGTTTCTTAATAAATGCTTTATAATAACTCATTCTTCTTGTTGAGTTGTTTCTGATCATTTCATAATGAAAAAGAAATGCTGACGGTAGCATGTTCCATGTTATTTAGGCACAATTTTCTCAGGTGCGCCCTGTACCGATGACACCTTCCATGGCTCCACGTCTTCCCATGTACCCTCCTATGGCTCCTCTTGGGCAGCAACTCTTCTACGGACAAGCTCCACCTGCTATCATGCCCCCACAGGTACTGCTCAATATCAATGCATTCATTTTTCCCCGTCTAGCTTTAACTGTAAGAGAGAATCAATGTGTTTTCATTTGTTTATAAAACAGACTAACACTGCCCTCTGCAGTCAAGTTGTTGAAATTCTGCATTACTATTATATATCTAATGGTTGGTTGGCCATTGCAATTGGTATATCAACTTCATGAGTGAAGTGATATCATTGATCAATTCCTACAATACATTTGTGCATTTAGTTTTCAATATTGGTTTCGTTGATGCTGGGCATATATCAGGAGTTTGAGTATGGTAATCAATGCCATGCAAGTTTTTGGGACACAATAGGTTAGACAATCATCAACACCGTTGCACTAGGCGTTATGTCTCTGTGCTGCAAGCACTCATTTTGCATATATCTTGTTCATTTGGCATCTACTTTGAAATTCTATTGTCTGATCATTATCTCATAGAAATGATTCAAAATTTCCATCTAATGTGTTGTATTTTCTGGAAAATTTAGTAGATCAATTTCTTACCAATTTTCTTCCATGTAGCCTGGATTTGGTTTCCAGCAACAGCTTGTTCCAGGCATGAGGCCGGGGGGTGCCCATATGCCAAATTACTTTGTTCCAGTTGTCCAACAAGGTCAACAGGGTCCACGTCCAGGTATCCGGCGTTCTGGTGCTGGGTCTGCCCAGGGACAGCAATCTACTCAGCCATTTCAGCAACAGGTTTGCTAATATACATCCTTATAACATTGTACCTTCTACTGTTGTGCCAAGTTTTTTATGATTTTCGGTGACTGATAGCGAAGTAGTACCATGAGGGAAAGGTGAAAAGAACCCCCAGTGGGTAGTGAAATAGAACGTGAAACCGTGTTGAGCTCCCCAGCAGTGGTAAGGGAGGGGAAGTTTGTCAGTGGATATATTTATTCAAACAGCGAGCTATTTGTTTTGTATTACTTAGGAAACCCCCATATCCACTTTTCATGTATGAATTCGGAGTACCATTTATCCTTTCCTCTCGAATTTTGGATCAGTGGATGGGTTGTCCACTTGTCCTTGTCCTGTTGATCAATTGAATGAACAGTGACGACACACATCTTACCATGGTTCTTTTAACAGATGCTTCCGAGAGGACGTGTGTACCGTTACCCACCTGCGCGTAACATGCCTGATGTTCCACCAATGCCGGGGGTTGCTGGTGGTATGATTCAATCGTATGATATGGGAGGCTTCCCAGTACGAGATGCTGGTTTGTCACCTGCTCCTATTGGAACGCTGACTTCTGCCCTTGCAAATGCTAATCCAGAACAGCAGAGAACGGTATGTCCAAATTATATCCCTCTACTAGTTGTATGCTTAATTTATTATTCGTTTTGTTACCATAATCTATGTTCTGCATCTGCATCTGCTCAAGTCTCCATACCGGTAAATGTACCAGTATGTCTCGTGTGAAGTTGAGAACAACATAAAAGATCGAAGAGAGCTAGTAGGAAAATTGAAAACTTGATTCAAATATGAATTGTCTGTACCAACCAACCCACTGGTTACCGGTTACTGTTTCACAGTCGAGTTTGCGAATTCAAGTCCCAGCTCCCAATCAACATTAGAAATCCTGTGTTTTGGCTTGGTTAAACATGTATCGTTCATCAAAATGCATTGTTGATTCTGCTTGCTAAACATGTACACCTCAGGTTTTCTGATATTTGTTTCTCTCTAGATACTTGGTGAAAGCCTGTATCCACTGGTTGAGCTTCTGGAACAGAACCATGCGGCCAAGGTCACCGGAATGCTTCTGGAGATGGATCAGACTGAGGTCCTGCATCTGCTCGAGTCTCCAGAGGCTCTGAAGTCCAAGGTTGCTGAGGCGATGGATGTCCTCCGCAATGTGGCCCAGCAGCACAATGCGAACACCCCGACCAGTCAACTTGCTGCGCTGTCACTGGGCGACGCCATTATCTCCTAATTTACAGTGGTAGCTATCTTTTTAGCTTGCAGTTGTGTGTGATCTTGCATGAGGTTATCGGCAACATGGCACTTTTTCCCTCGTATGGTTTGACTTGAGTGATTGGAGTTCCCGGGTTGGATGTTAGGCGTTATACTTCTCTGCCTGGTATCCTTGCCATTAAGGCCAGGTACTTGTTTCCAAGTTTGAGTATTATCCGGACCATCCGTCACATACCTCTTATGCTTGATCACAATTTTTGCTGTTAATGATTGGTGAGAGAAATGGTTGGATGTTAACGATTGCTGTTAATTTCGTCCTGTCTATGCTATCTTTTTTGCTTGGTTCACCTGTTGTCACGTTGTGACCGGTGAGGGCCTGCTTCCTTGACCCCGCTGCAAAAGTTAAGCATCATCACAGTATCGTTTGCTAAGTTTGTAAATCTCGTTTAATCTGTTCTTGCCTCGCATCCGTGAGCAAATTTAAACATCACGGTATCTTTTAAGTTTGTTGATTAGTACTAACAGCTACGCAACTGCATCACCCTGTTACTGTGCTTGTTTCTTTTTCATTTTGTTTTAACGGGAATGCTGGAGGTCGGCATACCGTCCCACCACTCGCGGTCGTGGCGGAGTCGGCCGCCAACCTCAACGGCTCCTTCTGGGGCTCCTGTTGCAGCTGATGCTCTGCCTCTTGCGCGACGGCGGCGCGCAGGGGAGGGCCATGGCCATGGTTGCCTAGGCTCTTCCTGGAGAGAGTGGAGGCAGTGAGGGCAATCGGTGGCCGTGAACGTGATGGTGGAGGGGTTCCTGAGTACGTTGGAGTTGACGCCCCGGAGAGCAGGGGAGATTGTGGTGCCGGGGAGAGACGGTATCGTTGTCATCTGGTGGCAGGGAATCGCTGTCGACCTGTTGTCTAAGGGCGATGGGATTAAGGTCCTCTGCAGTCACTGCACCGTGTCTTTATCACTAACATGTGAGCCCGATAATCTCCAGGCCTATATGTCAATGACAAAAACACGGTGTAGTCAATTACAGAGGATCTCATCCAGGACGATGGTGGGAGATCACTGGCCATACCAACAATTTCTTCCGCTGCTCCTCTCGTCGTCACTACCACCACCGTCGTCCTCTCATGGAATCGAAATTTGGTCATCTAGCTTCAGACAAAAATAATTTTAACTTTAACTATCGACAGTTTTTAACATTTAAATCATAATGTAAGAATTTTCATGGCTATATTTAATTAAGCAAACACACTTGACATACTTTTAAGTATTGATTTATATTTCTGCAAATAACCGACCGGTTAAAGCTTGAAGACGAGTACCTAGTATTACTAACAAGTATTTGAAAATGACATAACTAGTTCTAAAAGAAAAACGAAGAAGAGAGCATAACTTAACTAGTCCACTTTAATCTGTTCTGGCATTGCATTGCATCTGACTCGAGCTGTTCAGATTTGAGTAGGACTGTAAAAGCCCCGTCGGTTGGCCCAATAAGCTAAAGCAAAAGTTAAAATTTAAATTTTCGAACTTGATTTTAAAGTTGATTTTAAAATATTTTTAATGTAATTTCTTTTTAGCGTTAGCTTTTAAGTCGTTACGAACAGATATATAAAACTTTTGTTTATAAATTAATTTTTATTTCTTAATATACTGTTTTGGTTTATTTCTTAATATACTAATGCTGTGTTCGGGAGGAGAGGTTGGGAATCCTCCTCCCCGACACTTAAAACGAAACTCGTATTATTACATGATTAATTAAGTATTAACTTTTTTTTTAAAAAAATGTATTAATATGATTTTTTAAAATAACTTTCATATATAAAGTTTTTTTATAAATCATACCATTTAGCAGTTTAAAAAGCGTGCACGTGAAAAACGAGAGAGGTGGCCTGAGAAAATGAGAGGAAGAACGCAACCTAAGAATAGCTTTCAGCTCAGCTGCGGAGGCCTTGGCTCCCCCCTGTCAGTGAGAGGAGGCCATGAAACCGCGACCGACTGACCGGTCGCGAATTCGAGATTCCCGCCACACGGCGCCGCCCTCGTCGTTGTCAGCTTGTCACTGCCGCGCCCGCGTGCCTCCCGCCACACGGCGCGGCGCCCTCGTCACAAGCCCGAGCGGCGGTGCGGCTGCTAGCTTAGCTGGACTGCAGCACGAGGCCTTGCAGAATGCGGATATAGCCACGACGACAACCACAAATATGAAGCCTAGCCACTGCTAGTAGTCCCCCCCCCCCCCCCCCCCCCCCCCCCCCCCCCCGGCAAACAACCTACCATGGGACATGGGTGACCACGGCGAGGTCACCGCCGCAGTCTCTCGCCTCCCTCAGCTCCGTAATTTCTCGCGCCCTGCTCCAAATCCTGACGACCAGTACGCATCTCTGAACTGATTTCTGCTGGTTTCAGGTCGTCGACGTCGTCGTCTGTGAGATGGAAAATCAGGCCGTGTCGCCCGCGTCGTTGGAGATGCATGTCGTTATGGTGAGATAATTAAGCACCGATTTTTACGCTTTGGTTTCTCTCGTCCGGTTAATCTGCTCCAAACTAAGATATATTGCTGCTAATACCGTGCTATGCCTATGATTTGCAGGACTTGGAAGGCACGACCAAGAGGATACCGCCGATGCAGACGCCGAGGGCGCGGCTGCTGTGCAGCTGCGGCGAGTCCATCCTGGCCATGGCGCGCGGGGCGTACGGGCGCGTGGAGGCGATGCGGTGCCCGGTGGGGTGCGTGGCCAGGGGCGCCTCCCGCGCGGCGGCCCCGGTGCTGAGCCCGCTGCGGCTGAGGTGCCTCTCGGCGCTCGCCTTCGCGGACCGGCAGCTCCTCGTCGTCCAGGACGTCGCCGCGGTGCTCTTCCCGGCCGCCGAGCGCGTCCTCGGCAGGGGCGCCGACGACCTCGTCCTCCTCGTCGAGTCCCTGCCCGCCAGGCTCGACGGCGCGATCGACGCCCTCGAGGCCCTCGTCGCCGGCGTCGTCAAGACCGGCGCCGCGGGGCTGCTCCTCGTCCTCCCCAAGCGTTGCCGCCGCTACCGAGCCGACGAGGACGATGACGACGGCGTCGGCGGCGCCGTCTTTAGGGACATCTGGTGCGACGAGAAGGAAGGTGCGTCGTTGCACCGATCAGCAATGGAGGAAGAGGTGCGGAGGCATTCCGACGACGTGGCTCGGAAGGAACTCGAGAGCTTGGAGGTCGTCACGGCGGACGGTGGCGGCGGTGGCAACACCGTGCATGGCGACAAGGCTCCCGCCGACGGCGAAGGAGAGGCGGCGACTCCGGCGAAACGCGGCGACGAATCAGGTGGCCAAGAATGCGGCAAGGAGGATGTACAGCGGGTGGAGACGCCAGCTGCAGAGATCACGGATGCCATGAAGGACAGCAAGGAGATCGTGAAGGATGAGGACCAGGAGAGAGGAGGCAGCGAGAGGGAAGAAGAGGAGACCTTCGCCATGGCCGGCGCGGAGAGCAGGGAGGAAGCATTGCTGGGTCTCTTCGATATAGCATGGCAACAGAAGCTAGCGTAGGGTAACCAAAGGCAAAGGTGTATCCATTGGACACTGTGTAGTGTTGTGAAGTTTTATGACTTGTAGTAATCCTTGCACTACTAGTGTCATATCGTGAAGTGTAGCATACCGGAGTGTACAGAATAAAACCTGGGTAGTACATCACAACGCATGAGCTGTTCACTGCTTCAAAAATGTAAATATCAGCAGATAGAAGCATGCAAACATTTCAAACCTCCTGAGAATGCTTTTTATTCGAAATTTGACTTCAGGATTTTGGGGGCAAGCAAAGGCTACGAGACTAATCCCGGGCAAATACTCTGCATGGGATTGCAATGTGCAGCTACGCACACATCTAGATTGATTATTTGGGTGCAGCATCGATGGACTAGGAAACCATTAGTTCATGACTTCAGGTCATATGATCAATGTTGGATTTTACTAGTTACTGGTTTTCACAACATCAAGAAGTCTGGTGCCGCTTTGAAGGTCCATGCATTTGGATTTTGCGGTGTGCCAGCAAACGGAAAACAGGCATGCTCACTCAATGAACACCTGGATCCTATCTCCCATAGCATCCTCAAAATCAAGCAGTATCTGACCGTTCTGGGGGTTTTCTGCATCAATAGGTGCATTCCGAAGCCTTTCCATGATATTAGCTCCAGCCAAACCTGCAAAACCCAGGAAATGATCACATGAAGAATACGGAGGTGGTACTTATGGTGCATGCTGCTCTTAAGAAAAGAAGTACAGACCTGGAATAACTTTTGTCATGCCTTCTAAGAATCCAGCCTGTTGTACATAATGGGGATAAACAAAAGCAACCTTTCAATCAGTTTGGCAAAAACTAGATTATAGAAAATATATGGGAAAACAAGGACCAAGAGGCTATTCTAATAATAAGAAAATGCATATACCCAACATCAATGACATAGGTTAGTTCGATGTAAATTAAGTGCTTCAATGCAACTACCAAGTAGATGTGGAGGGGATTATTACAGGTATTCTAGCATCGATTTTCTGAACTCCATCTCTTCCTGTAATCCTTAACCGAAGTGTCCGAGACCACATCCCTGTTGAAGGGCCTCTGCCTCCAGTAGAACCAAGATCATATAGCTGAGGCAATATGTCAATAACAGGCTCTTGTGGTGTTTCAGTTCTTGATTTGGTATCTCCTGGACTGCTTGCTTCACTTGTATTATCATAGTAACCTATAATTGAGGAGTTCAAGGTTAGGAAAAAAACATTCAACATAGATCCAACATAGAATAAAAGTAATTGTCCTCACCGCTCCTGTACGATGATGATTGGGCTGGTGTCACAACGTATCGTTTTTCTTCTTCATAGTAGCTGTTAAACCCCAGAGTATCTTTAATCTCCTCAAATGATGGCAGACTGCTGGGAGGAGGTATGCGACCACCTTTTATAGCAATAAGAGCGTCCTGCATATCAGGGTTTCATGTACAGTTATAGTTGATGAGTACTTAGCGTCATATGTGGAACCAAATTGAGCTACGACTTTCCATAAGAGAAAAAGGGAAAAACTACATAAATTTACATACAAACAGGTTCACATGACTATCTATTTACATGCACATGTGCACTTTTTTCCCCTAAAGGTACTTTATAAAATCCATGTAACTTAGAAGAAGTGAAAAATAGTATGCCAACAGAATCCTCACAGGGAACAAGGTACTGTAAAGATTGCACTTGCAGATTTTTGGTAGACAAAAGGCAAAGAGGCTAAAGCAATATCTTACATGAAAATGGTAGAAGGAATGAGGCACAATGATATCAGTCAAGACACCTTTATTGAATTTTATGCCCTTAGAAAGTACACTGATGCAGGGTCATGTTATGGAAGGTCTGGACAGAATTTTAAGTTGCAATAGTATCCTAAACTCGTAGTAACATCATAGGTTGGAGTTTCCATACTGATTATGGGGCACCAGGCATGTTATACTAGTATTTCAGAATCCATAACTATCACTCACAGGACAAATGGTAAGCAATCTGAGCCAGTTTTCAGTTGTAGCTGACAAAATCTGTGAGAAGGAAAAAAAAACATGCATTTAACATATACAAATCAACTAACCTCCATTGCACGCATTGATACCCCAATCAGAGATAATGGGTACGCTATGAGTTTATAACCAGTTTCTTCAAGTTCAGCAGGGCTCAAAATAGGAGTTTTACCACCACCTTCTAACATGTTAGCCTGCAGAAGATAGCACAGAATATGATGGGACAATTGTTTCATGGCCATCACAGACAACTTGGATAAGCAAGAAAGCATGTAACAGATCTAACCATTTTTGGAACTCCAGGTGATACTGCACAAAATGCCTTCATCTCTTCTCTTGAAGCAAGGGCATCAATAAATAGAACATCTGCTCCAGCATCTGCAAAAGCACGTACTCTCCATAATGCTTCATCAAGAGACAAAGCTTGACGAGAGTCTGTCCTTGCCACAATAACAATGTCAGAGCCACTCTCCTTCCTGGCATCTAGAGCAGCTTTTATATGCATAATTGCTTCCTCCCTTGAGACAATTTTCCTTCCCTGTGTATGTCCGCATGCTTTTGGAGATACCTTCAGAATACTACAGATCATATCACTAAAACAAAACTAAACAAAAGGGAAAGATAAACCACAAAAATAAAAGGTCACTATTCATTTCAGAAGTCACAGGGATCCCACAGTCAAGTATGTATATGAAAGTGCCCTATAGTTCCACTGGAAGTACCATCTTTGTACAATGAACACAACAGAATTCCCTAATCGTGGAGTTTCAAGATAACTAGAACAAACACAGTGTATGGAAGGACATTTGCCACGAACAACTCAATATCACTTGAAAAGCATACCTGGTCTTCAAGAATAATTCCAGCAAAACCAGCTTTAATAAATCCTTTTACTGTTCTCTTGACATTCATACAGTTTCCATAACCATTATCAGCATCACCAATCACTGGGATTGAGGCCGCTTCGGTAATCAGACGCCCTTGATCTATCATTTCCCCATAGGAGATGAGACCCACATCTGGCAATCCAAGTCGCGCAGCAGATATTGAGAAACCTGAAAAGGCATAATATAGTTGAAGCTTGAACACTGTTAAACCTCTTTATACATAGTCATGTGAAAGCTCCAGAAGCAAAATATAGTGTGGTTGCATTTTTTAGGTTCTGAATATATAGCCAAAGCGCATAATTTTAGTGGTTTTGACAAGTGTAATGCCACTTTAAATCTTTGATTAAAATTCCTTCAGCAGATACACGAGCAATTATCCAATACAGATCACCACAGAGTAAATCCTCACATCAATCAAAGTTCTCATCTTTACGACATTCAAGGCATTACTTGCAGCTAGTATAACAATAGATTTGGGAGCCTAGGCAATCAGACGTTATATCAGCTAAGGATCACAAACCGCACAAAACACAGCCCCACAACCATGCCCATCCTCTATACCCACGAACTAGAATTACAATGAGCGCCAGAGGGAAGCCCCACGCCCAGAGGCAAAACAGCAAGCACGTACCGCTCGTGAAGCAGACCTTGAACCCCGCGCGCCCCACGAGGCGGGCGCTGAGCGCGTCGTAGCACGCGGGCGCCTGGTGGGCGCCGGGGGACTCCAGGACCCTCCGGAGCGCCTCCGCGGGCGACTCCCCGGTGGCGGCGGCGGCGCCGTAGGAGGAGCAGCGCGGGGAGACCAGCCTCGCGGCGCGCGCCGAGGCGGGCGAGGGGCAGTGCCCCCGCAGGCGTAACCGCATCAACCGCCCAGCGCCGCCCCACGAGGAGGACGCGCCCGCGGTGGAGGGGAGCGACGCGGGCGGCGGCGGCGGCGGCGGATGCTGCAGGAGAGCGGCGGCGTGGCACGCCATTTCTCTCGCTCTCCTCTCAGTCGCTTTGCTCCCCTGCGTTGACAGCGTGAGCGTGAGTATAGTAGAGCCTCGCTGCCGTTTTCATGGGCCCGGACCAGGGCGGCCCAGTAATGTTTAGGCTGTTGGGCCAGCCGAGGCGGGCTGAAGACAAGGCCCACGGTGGGTTAAGTGTTAATCGGAGTCGGATTACTCCTGACTCGTGGAGTCCAGGACACAAATTGCACAATTTGCTGGCCCTGTTTTGGTCTCGCCGGCGACGACGAGACGGGGAAGCGTGTCAAGGTTAAGGCCAAGAAGCAATCCCCGGTGCCGGCGGCGGTTCACATGGGTGAGGCGACGGCGGCGGCGGCAAACGAGGAGAAGGCCGCTGCACCGTCAGCTGGTGGCGAGCGTAAACGACACGCGGCGAGCAAAAGCGGGAGCGACGATGGTGCGCCTCCTAGGAGAAGGGGCACGGCCAATTTCAACCCTAACGATTACTCCCTCGCTTTCATAAAAAACCAACTAGTATCAGATGTGATGCAATCTAAAACTATAATTTAGACATATATATGTCCAGATTCATAGTATTAAAATATGTCACATCCAATTTTAGATTCATTTTCTATGGGACGGAAGGAGTACATGTTAGATGTGTTGACGTTGTATGGGGCCTATGCCGGTATTATGTGCTAGTCTCAACTCTCAAGTAGTCTGGGTCTCTGGGACGAAACCACTCGTCAGAAGGTCAGATAGCATAACAGCTGCTTGTGTGTAGTTTTGAATATGATTTTTTTTGGCGGAATTGCTATATGTCATTCGAATAAAATTTGGGAATGAAATCCTACAGATTTTGGACCATTGGATCCATGCCTAGATTTATGCATCGGCTTCTCTCCTCCAACTCCGACGGACTTCTCTTCTTCTCCAACGCCGACGACACCCCCAACTCTAGCAGGGAGCATACGGGTCAGGGTTTGGGGTTGGGGTGAGGGTAGGAGGGGGGTTGGGAAGGGGGAAGAGGGGGGGGGGGGGTTTCCTCGGGACTTAAAGGGATGGCTGTGGGCGGCGGAGGACCAGTGATGGGCTGGCGTCGGTGGCGGGGGCAAAGCAAGCGTGCGGTGGTTGCGGATCCGACGGCGGGGAGCCACCGGAGACGGGGAAGACGGCGGGGCGGGGGCACCTCGCCGTCGCTGCCTTAAGGAGAGAGAGAGGGGGAAGGGGGAGAGGAGAGAGGGGGTTCGCTGGGGGGCCTTACTGGCGTCGTTAACTCTTTCCGGCCAGCCGGCGAGGCGAGCGGCGGAGCGGTGGGGCGGTGGCGTTGGGGGATCGCGCGAGGGACGGGAGGAGTGGTGGCGGTGCGATCTGAACGGGGGAAAGAGGAGAGGGGTTAGGGTTAAGTAGTCTACATAAATCTTAAAGTATATCCAATGGTCTAAAATTCAAATGATAGGAGGTGTGATTTTCTGTCACAAGATATATAGATAGCCCCATAATTTATTGTGTAGATTGTGTTTTGTGATGTACTGTTAAGACTTAACAATTGGACTTATATGATTGTGTTTTATGATGAATTGTTGACCGTTGAGACTTGAGAATTCGATTTATTAGTTTGATGGGGTTTTGTATTTTGATAAATTTTCGTTACCGTATTCGCGTCGGTTCGTTTTCGCTCCGTTTTCGATTTCAATAATATTTGATTCCGTTTTCGTATCCGGGGTTTCCGATTCCAAAAATAATATGAAAACGAAAATGATAAATATGCTTTTCGTCCGTTTCCGTACCGTTTTCACCCCCTAGCTTGGATGTCGATGCCTTCCTAGCACTAAATCTAATATTGATGACCCCGCCCACCTAGAGCTTGAGGAGTTAAATTTGACTTTTAAAGGTTGTAATAAATACAATAAATTAAATTAAAACTAGTATACATGCATTCACAGTATATTTATTATTTTTGTTACATCTCGTAGAAAGTCAAATTCAATGTAGAACGATATATATCATATTTTTTAAGAGTAAATTGTGCTGACGATACAAAAAGTTGATAAGTGGGTGTGATTAGGTGCAAGAACTAGAAATTGTGCATAGCGATACAATAACTTGGTTAGGTGGGTCCACTCGTAGTGTAGAAGGTTGCCACATACAAAAGGACGTGACTACACAGCTACCACTAGCTGGTTTGTCTAAACCAGCTACGTACCACTCCATCTATGATAAACCCTATCCACATATACTTCAAATAAAATTTTCTCTTAAACTACTCATCCGATCTACGATCTGATTACACCGTTGTGTTTGTAACAATTAAATCTTTATAACAAGATCTTACATGATTATATTTTAATGAAAAAATATAAATTACTTTTATAATATATCTAAATTACTTTTAGATTTCACTAAATTACTTCTTAGACATATAAAAGTAAATTCAATAAAGCCTAAAAGTAATTTACATATATTATAAAAGTAACTTATAACAAAAAAAAGTAACTTTAATGCATACCTTTTTTTCATTGGACGTGACTACATAGCTAGTGGTAGCTGGTTTGTACTCCATCTAGTGTCTCATTTCAACTTGAAAAATGCAATAGTATGTATCTTTTTTTAATCTCTTTAATAACTTATATCTTTTAAATTACATGTTGTTTTTAAGATATATTTATAGAGAGTTACTTCTGAACCATACAAAAGTTACTTCCATTTAACATTGAAGTTACTTTTAAATTGTTAAACCTGCATGTGCTGATCTGTGCTGATTAAATTTAATTTCTAGATAGAGTCATATTTTTATCCCTAGAACAAATTTACTTTTAATGTCGTGACAAAGTTACTTCCGTTTTATTTTAAGTTACTTTTATAATATATGTAAATTACTTTTAGACTTTATTGAATTTACTTTTATATGTCTAAGAAGTAATTTAGTCAAATCTAAATGTACTTTATGGGGAGAATTCCCTATATGCCATGCCAAATTAGCCTCGTCCCTTATATGCCACTGAAAATTGGCTCTTTCCCTCTGTGCCACTAGTTTGAAATTGTCCACCCTCATATGCCACTGCCGTCACCCCTCCGGCTCATCACTGTTAATAGGATGTTAGAATGACATATTTGCCCTTACTAGTTGCTATAGAACCAGTTATAACAATTAGGTAAAATTTGGCAAGATATTTGCATGACAAAGTAAAGTTGGTTGATATGTATATGTATGTACATTTTAGTGCTAATATAGCTGTTGGATCTGAAAAATGAATTTTTGCATCACCACATACAGTACCATCACATATGAATTTCCAACAAAAGCATGAAAAATCCGATTTTCCACGTACAGTACCAATGTATCATCACATATGAATTTGTAACAAAGGCATGAAAAATCCAATTTTCCACCAAAAGCCACATACAGCTGAAATAACATGGTCATGACATAAATGTTGAAATCAGCACATACAGTGCATCATCTCTCATCACAGATTTGCATACAACCCCAAAATGCATCACTACCATTAAGTGCCACATACAGTACCATCACATATGCATGTCTTGCAGTGCCATAGAAGTGCCATCTCACCACATACAGTACCATCACCATATACATGACTAAAATGCATCAGCACCATAGTACCAAAACGCTAGATTAACTGGAGTACTACATAAGTACCGTGCAACCAGAGATCACAGTACCAAAATATGTGAGCACATGTTAATTAAAAAGGATCCCTAATTAAAATTTAGAGATTTCTTTTTGCTCCTTGTACTCATGGCTGGACTATCAGGAGACACAGGAATGGAGTTGCCTTTTTGTTTGACTTGTGCCAAAGGCGTAGTAGCAGCGCTATCCTTTGTATTCTTCCTAGGAGCTATCTTGGCTTTAGCTTTGGTCTTTGTCTTAGCCTTGGCCTTAGAGTTCTCTCCAGGCGCTGCTAGTGGCATCAACACACTCATAAGGTTCAGGTTGGTTGGATCCTGTCACTGACCTTGATCTGACATTGATATAAATGGTAAAGGAAAATGTAAGCATATGAGGAAGTCATTATTGCAATGGTAGATGGAACTAATATACCTAACTGACCCTAATGAAGTATTACTGAGGTCCTGTCCTTTTTTCCCGGTTTGACAACTTTTGCTTGGTGGATATGTCATTGTTGCAGACAATGTTGCATTTTGAGCAGAAGATGCGCTAGGAACATGTACAATGCTAGTTTCAGCATGTGCATTACTAGACTTTTGCCTTTTTTTTGGAGGTCCCTTGCAAACGAGTAGTAGGTTGTATAACAGAATTTACAATGAGAGTAAACAGAAAATATATCACGTTATTATCAATTAAAAAGGTTACCTTTCAGCTAGCATTGCTTGGTAATCAGCAAGATCACCCTCTCTGCAACTATGCCAATGATGACCATAACCCTTACACAACGGGCACTTATGCTTGCCCTTGTTAACTCCTCCTGGGTTGCCCTTTTCACTACAACCTCTATATCTTGTCCTTTTTGGCCTGCCTGCTACCTTTTTGAGAACCGGTGGATGCAAGAAGTCATGGGTAGGATTGGGCCATTGAGATTTGTCAACCAAAGGAGAGATTACTTTTGAATAAGCCATTTGGAACCTACTAACAGAGTAGCACTCATCTACAAAATCCTCAATTTTGCAGCCTCGGATGGATGTGATAAAAGCTATAGCATGTGTGCATGGTTTGCCTGAAACCTGCCACTCTCTACAGCTACATGTCCTATCTGTAAGATTGACAACAAACCTACCACCAGAACAAAAGAACAAACATGGTATACTTAGGAAGTGCACAAACTTGGCAATTAAGTTGCAATGAACATAAAAAAAAACTAACCTGTGGCCACTTCCTCCCTTGCACTCCACCTCTGCTAATGCATCATCACTTCTTGTAACCTCATGGTTCAAACCCCTGCTCTTTTCATTCAATTCATTCATAATGTGCGGTAGTATATTCCCTTCTAGCTTTTTTGAAATTGATCTTCTCCTGTTCCACTTCACCATTAACTTGTGCCTAATCTTGTCCATGAAATCCACCAAGTGCAATCCTTTATGTGGCCTGATCCAGCTATTGAAACATTCAGCCAAATTATTTGTAACATAATCAACCTTACATTGCCCAGAGAATTGGCTTCTAGTCCAAAGCCTAACATGGTTTTTCCTTAAATAAGCCATAGCCTCTGGCTTTGCTTCATCCATTTTCTCAATGTGCTTCTGGAAAAAATATGGATTATATGAGTATGCTGCAGGCCAGAGGTTATCATCAAACACCTTTCCATGAAACCTCCTTTTGAAATTATTCACCAAATGTAGCATGCATTCTCTATGTTCTGCATCACGAAAAATGTCATGTACTGCAGTATCTACTCCTTTTCCTGCATCTGTACAAATTGTGAGACCTTCTGGATTACCAATAGCATCCCTAAGTCTTTCCATGAACCATTTCCAGTTTTCATTGGTCTCTGAGTCCATCACTCCAAAGGCTACTAGGTACATCCAGTTATGCCCATCAACAGCACAAGCAGTTGCTAGCTGTCCCTTGAACTTGCCGGTCAAAAAAGTGCTATCTATTGCTACATATGGCCTGCAACCATCTCGAAAACCATCTATGCAAGGTTTTAGTGCAAAGAATAGTCTTCTGAATCTCAACTTATTCAGCACCGTGTGGTGATCAATTACAACAAGGCTTCCAGGGCATTCTCTTTCAATTATTGCCTTATAACTGTACAATTTGTCAAAACTGTCCTCCCATTTACCATGCAACTTTTCAAGAGCCAATTCCTTCTCAGCATATACCCTCTTGTAGTTAATCAGAACTTTGTGAGTTTCAAGGATCCTTCTTTGCAATTCTTTTGCTCCCACGGTTGCATCCTCTAACAACCAATCCTTAACCTTTTCACATATCCAAGCCTTACTTGCAGGTTTGATCTTTTCACTTCTTCTTGCACTTGAACAAGAGTGAGGCACACTATTGGTCTTCACCTGGCAAAACAACAAAGGAACAAAAACATTGTTTCATTAGCAATTGCAAAACTATGAAACCTGTTGAAAAAACAATAGAAATTAAGTTATAACCTGCATTGTAACACCGTCTTGCATAGTTGAAGCATGAATTCTCCACCCACATCCCTCAGCAGCACACTTGGCAATGGACCTCCCTGGGTCAGTCTTAACAATGAACAATGTTATACTCGAATTCATGTTTAATAGCATGCTGAGCTATTGCCAATCTGAATTGCACAATGTTTTCATACACACTATTTTTTGTCATCGGTGGATCATTACTATCATATGCCACCTCTGGATCTTTAACAGGAATAGCATCTTCGCCCACCCACTCCTCCTCCACTTCCTCCTCCTCCTCCTCCACCCACTCCTCATCCCCTTCCTCCTCCTCCCCCTCCTCCTCCCCCCCTCCTCTACCTTAACCTCAACCTCATCCCTTTCCTCACTGTCCACCTCAGGCACATCAGTAGGCTCTTTCTCTTGCCCAGCATTAGTGACATCCACAACAATTTCATCATCTGAATACATATCCTCATCGTCAACACCGACATGTTCATTTTGTTCAAATAAATTTTCCAAGTACATATCAACAACTGGTTGTGTGCTGCTGCTAGGCTGAGATATAGTAGCCTGAGATGGCACTGCAAGAGATGGAGTACATGGCACCTCATGTATATTAGCTGCATTAGGTTATGCCCCACTAACTACCTTTTTAGGTGTTGGCCAATCAGCAAGTGGCAGAACTACAGCTTGCCCATTGTTCTTGTGAATTTGAATCAACATAGATATTTCCTTGCTAGTCATATTCTTGTCAAACATTTCTAGCATTGACTGGTCTGAGCATACTTGAGGGTAGTTTCTGTTTACTGGATCAAAGTAGTTCACTGTTACAAATTCATTCACCCCCCATGGGTACTTCTCTCTAATGTGATCAATAAAATCCTTGAAGCTTGTTCTGTCGCTATCTATCACTTCCTCTGTTCTAAATGTAAAGTTTTCTCTACTCTGGTGCCCATGGAGCCTGATTTTCAACAGATATGCTGTACCAGGATCCATCCTATCCAAAATGCATGCCAAAAAAATAAGTGCATCCTACCATGTATGCAACAAAATTCATTGCCAAACGGGAGGGGGAAAATTGACACATACCCTTCAGGCACCCAAGATTGGGGAGGCGATTTGCTCTCTTGAGCCTTCATCTTTTGCTGTTGTCTTGGTCGCAGCCACCACCTCAAGCCGCAGCAGTAGCCGCCACCGCGGGCGCCGCTGCGGGAGCCGCAGTAGCCGTCCGCGCGGGCGCCACAGCTTTGAGGCGCAGCAGCAGCAGCCGCCGTGGCTGCCGCAGCCACCACCTCAATCCGCAGTAGCTGCCGCCGCAGCTTCAATCCGCACCAGCCGCCGCCGCCGCCTCAAGCAACAGCAGCAACCATAACCGCCGCCTCAGTCTGCACCAGCCGCCGCCGCCACCTCAAGCAGCAGCTGCAGCCGTAGCCGCCGCCACCACCTCAAGCAGCAGAAGCAACCGCCGCCGCCACCTCCTCAAGCAGCAGCAGCCACCGCCACGGGAACCGCAGCCACCGCCGCCGCCACCACCTCGTGCAGCAGCAGCAGCCGCCACGGGAACCGCAGGCACCACCACCACGCGAGCCCTTGCCGTTGCCCTAGCCACCTCGCCGCCGCCGCCGTCGCCCGTCGATACGATTTGGGGATAGCTAGCTGCTGCAGTTTGGGGATGGCTGGTGCGGTTAGTTTGGGCCATATCCTCAACTTGGGCCAAAGGGCATTTTTGCCATTTATGCAAAAAACTGACAACTAACCCCATCGTATTAACAGTGAAGAGCCGGAGGGGTGACGGCAGTGGCATATGAGGGTGGACAATTTCAAACTAATGGCACAGAGGGAAAGAGCCAATTTTCAGTGGCATATAAGGGACAAGGCTAATTTGGCATGGCATATAGGGAATTCTCCCTACTTTATGTATATGATAAAAGTAACTTACATATGTAATAAGAGTAATTTACAATTATAATTTTTTTTCATCGTAATATAATCATGTAAGATCTTATTCTAAAGATTTAATTGCAACGAACACAATTGTGTAATTGGATTGTAGATCGGATAAGCAATTTGAGAGAAAATTCTATAAAAAGAAAAAAAATAGACATGCATTGTGTGCACTTAGTAACAACTGGACCTTTTCTCACGTAGTTGTACTAGCAGCACTGGACCTTCTCTCACGTATTAGTAGCACTGGACCTTCTCTCACGGATGAGTGTGTCGCTCTTTAACACTACATCGAGAGCGCTCTCGGTTTAGAGTAAAATTTTTATTACATGTTCCATCTCAGCGGAATTGTCACATCAGCAGTGACATGAGGGAGATGCTCTCCTATCTCATTTTACGTAAAATCCTTTGTAGTTGTTGAAGAAGTAACTGGAATACAAAATCTATAAGGGGTTCACTATAAAATCAGATAGGAGAGCACCTCTTCTGTGTCACTACTAATGTTTCACTACTAATGTGGCAACCTCGCTAAGGTGGAACAAAGACGACGTGGCAAAAATTCCTACGTTGTAATCTTTTCCTTAAAGTTATTGTATCGTTATGCTCGGTTTTCAAGTTCTTGTATCTAATTGTACGCACCTGCCAATTATTTTACTGCTGTCAGGGTTACGGGTAAGGTATACCCTTTACCCTTGGACATACGTCATGTACTGATATGGTATACCTGCGTGTATACGGATGTTTCCTGTACACGTTAAAGAAATTCATCACGGAGTCCACAGATGGAAGGAGTCCTACTCGGACAGAACTGGGTCGTTATTGTATCGTGTGGGGTCCGATGTCTTCGAGTTCCACTGGAGACCAACTGACCTGCGGTATAAAAGAGACCCCCCGGGAGGACCTAAGGCATCGAATCTCACCGCTAACACAACCACCACAGCCTACGAAGTCGGAGCCTACAGGAGCCAAGTCGCCTGGTGATCTAGTCGAACCAACTCGACTACGGTCTCGTCGGTATCATCGAGTTCTGTTATTCCCTTTGTAATCTGTGATTTCCACCATATAATCCCATACCAACTGGATTAGGGCTATTACCTATCAAGGGGCCTGAACCAGTATAATCCTTGTCGTTTATTTGCTTGATGTCGTACTACGTAGATCCTCGTATCAGCGTACCCCAATACCCTCTATATCCGGTCTACGGGTATCCACCGTCGACAACTGCCAATGCAATTTACTTACTTTAAAAAAATTATAGATGACACGTATAAAAGGATGAACATCTTAACAAATAAAACACTTTAAATATAACAAGGTCGCCCGTAGTATTACCATATCGGATACGAATCTTTTATAATATTGTACTTGTAGTAGCAAAGGCTGACAGGTAGATCCGATCTCACATGTCAACGGCAGCTACTACGGATGTAATATTGTGCGGCCTGTCAGGTTGGGTGAATCCCTTTGCACTTAAGTTCCTCCTTTGCTACCACCAAATACAAATTTCCTTTAGCAAAACTAGCTTATAAATGCATCTTGCAAGCGCACTTGTTTTATAGCCCTTTAGTGCCATTTTGCAGTGGATAGGTTTTGCCTTAGAAATTTTACGAGAGAAACAAAAGTTCCAAACTTCAGATCGCTCTGAACCGCGTTGAACCCATTTGGACCAAAAGGCAAATGCACTTTTGAGCGACCGGTCCCACGCTACAAGATGTTCAGGTTTGGAGTATCTAATTTACCCTTAATTATGTGGTCCTAGAGTCATAGACTGTTCCCAAAAACCAAAGATTACTTTGTACTTAATCATGATTGAAATCTTGAGGAAGTCCACGCCCCTCCCTGCACGGTGGTCCAATTTATACACATCGGAGAGAACATTACAAAAGCCTGTAACCGCTAGGGAGATTGTGCGTGCATATGCACGGGGTCTCGCTCTGTCAGGTTTTAACCTGAGTTAGTCGTTTGACCAAATTAAGGGCTCACGTTTCGTTATTTTGTTCTTTGGGAGAGGAATCTTTCGGGGGAGAATTTTGTCTCGAGAGGCTCCCGTATCCACGAGAGGGGCAAGGGAAAAAATTAAAAACATGGAGCTTCTCTAAACACGAAGACGTTTTTGCAGTGTAGCTGTGTAGGTAGCGTCACTGGAACTGTTGACTGGCCGAGCGAGCATGCACCGGCCGACCAGCCGGCTTGGATTTTTCATCCTTCTCTCGTTGATTTTTGTTTAGGATGCATACTGGTACTAGCCTATACTGTGTAGCCACTCAATATAAAATTGCTGGATCAATGGGAACTAGGGGTGCAAATGGGTGTTACGACCTGCGCTTACTGTTTGTATAAGTACACAACTATAGAGATCACCAGCTGCTTCAGCCTTCAGGCCTCAGCTAGCGAGCACTTACTCTTCTTGCCCCCATTCTCACAGTACTGACCCTGCTAGCTACACCTGAAGATCAGCTGGTTGCCGACTTGCCATTGCCGATGCAAGATTCCGGTAGCTGCACTGATCTATCAAAGAAAAATCTGGCTAGCAATCTTGATTCTTGTTTGCAAATTAATCAGTGAAAAAATACACGAAGAAGCTAAGCTAGTGATTTTGGTGTCTAGCTAGTAGCTAATGGCTTCTGCAGATAACTGGCTAGGCTTCTCGCTCTCTGGCCAAGGCAACCCACAGAATCACCAGAACGGCTCGCCGTCTGCTGCCGCCGCCGCCGCCGCCGCCGCCATCGACATCTCCGGCTCAGGCGACTTCTATGGTCTGCCAACGGCTGACGCACACCACATCGGCATGGCGAGCGAAGACGCGTCCTATGGCGTCATGGATGCTTTCAACAGAGGCACCCATGAAACCCAAGGTGAGGACGGTTGCTGATCTGATGAGCATATGCAGCTAGCTACTGTGCAGCGATGAGGGATTTGATCGATATGTGTGGCGTGCTTTGCAGATTGGGCGATGAGGGGTTTGGACTACGGCGGCGGCTCCTCCGACCTCTCGATGCTCGTCGGCTCGAGCGGCGGCGGGAGGAGGACGGTGGGCGACGGCGGCGGCGAGGCGCCGAAGCTGGAGAACTTCCTCGACGGCAACTCATTCTCCGACGTGGACGGCCAAGCCGCCGGCGGATACCTCTACTCCGGAAGCGCGGTCGGCGGCGCCGGTGGTTATAGTAACGGCGGATGCGGCGGCGGAACCATAGAATTGTCCATGATCAAGACGTGGCTCCGGAGCAACCAGTCGCAGCCGCAGCCATCGCCGCCGCAGCACGCTGATCAGGACATGAGGACCGATGCGAGCGCGAGCAGCTACGCTTGCTCCGACGTGCTGGTGGGGAGCTGCAACGGCGGCGGCGGCGGCGCCGGGGGCACGGCGAGCTCGCATGGGCAGGCCCTGGCGCTGTCGATGAGCACGGGGTCGGTGGCAGCCGCTGCAGGGGGCGGCGCCGTCGTCGCGGCCGAGAGCTCGTCGTCGGAGATCAAGCGGGTGGATTCGCCGGGCGGCGCCGTGGACGGCGCCGTCCCGAGGAAATCCATCGACACCTTCGGGCAAAGGACGTCTATATACCGAGGTGTAACAAGGTTAGCGATTTCCATCAACCTTTGCTAGTGTTATTAATTTGTTGCTGATCTTGTTCTGCATCTTCCAGCTCAAGTATTGCTTATCGATTATTTTTTTTCATGTTTTAGTGTATTGCCCATTTATCTCAAAGCAAAATAATTAATGTTTAGATCGAAGTATATTAGGATGTGTTTCATCTAAATATCTAATTAATTGCTGAGAGCATATAGTATAATGCAATTTTCCTAGTAGTCGCTTCTTTGCTGTTGCTCTCTGCTACACAGTGCTACTTGCTCTTCTCACTTAGCCTAGAGGTAACACTAGCTTGTAATACAAGGTGATTTAGAAGTATACAATTCATAAAATGTACTAGATTTGACCGATACAGAAGTGGAGCACATGTAATTTCCATGATTTCTT
The DNA here is from genome assembly GCA_000338895.3 of Oryza meridionalis. Taxonomy (NCBI): domain Eukaryota; kingdom Viridiplantae; phylum Streptophyta; class Magnoliopsida; order Poales; family Poaceae; genus Oryza; species Oryza meridionalis. The sequence continues at coordinate 24,564,662 of CM002527.2, read as the reverse complement.
GCTGATCCGCTTTGCCAATGCAAGTGCTTCTTTTGACGCTTCGAGTACTGAACCGTTAACGTTGGAAGTGCAGTGATGATCATCTGCATTGAACAGAGGCTCTCTAATTAGTTTTATTATTGTCCACAACTTTAATTATTTTTACAATTTTCTTCTTGTCGGTAAAAAAGAATATAAATACATGCATGTTTTTTCTCAATAACAGTTCTTCATCATACGTATATATAATCACGTCGTTAATCTGTCTTGCAGGCATAGATGGACAGGAAGATATGAAGCTCATCTGTGGGATAATAGCTGTAGGAGAGAAGGCCAAAGTCGCAAGGGGAGACAGGGTATGTATCTATAGTGAGAGATATGTAATGGTAGTTAATTACTCCCTTTTTCTATAATCTTAAAGATAAATTAACTGATCAATGATTAATCATTCTTCCATCTATTCTGTGACTGAATACTGAATTCATGTTGCCTCTCCATCCGGGATATGACACTTCACACTCATGAAAATGCAGTTTATTTGGGTAAGAGCTAATCTTGTGCAATATATTCACCTATCATGCATAGCATACATTCGTAAAAAAAAATTAAAAAATCTTATGCTAATACTTCGAAGTCCTCACTTATCTTCTTCACGAACATTTGTGTAGGCGGTTATGACAAAGAAGATAAGGCGGCTCGGGCTTATGATTTGGCAGCTCTAAAATACTGGGGCACGACCACAACAACAAATTTCCCAGTACAGATATTCTTTTTAAAAAAAATACTTAAAGAGATGATACAATTCTGTTAATTGTTTTTTTAGATTTGTCTATTTCCATGTGCACGGTTTGTTTGAATATCAAAATTCTGTGCAGATGAGTAATTATGAAAAGGAGCTAGAGGAAATGAAACACATGACCAGGCAGGAGTACATTGCACATCTTAGAAGGTATTGCTTCATGCATGCTGATTATACTATAGCATCACATGTTTGGAAGATTGCACAGCACGAAAGCACACTTCTGTTGCATAGCAACTAATTAATTACATGCATGGTCATTCAACCACAGGAATAGCAGTGGATTTTCTCGTGGTGCATCCAAATACCGTGGTGTTACTAGGTAATTAAATCTACCATCAGATTACATGTTGGGTAAAAGTTCTATTAAATATATGTATAATGTATGATATTGTTCGAGCTGAATATATATGAGTTGAGATGCTGGAATTTATCTAGAATGTACGGTTTGACAGGCATCATCAGCATGGGAGATGGCAGGCAAGGATAGGGCGAGTTGCAGGCAACAAGGATATCTACCTAGGCACCTTCAGTAAGTCAATTATACCAACTAGCACACAGAAGCTAATCTATTTGTTAAGCTAGTTAAGATCCTCTGTTAATTGAAATATCCATAAAAGTACTTACTGGAACTGGAGGTACTAGGACGGCACTGTGCTTTCAAGAACCAGGTCATCATCAAGCCCTAATTATTTAGTAATCAATTTTCTCGAAATCTCTGCCTCGTAGAGCGGAGAGGATGCATTATTCTATCCTGCCCAATGGGTATTAATAATAGTGGAGTAGCACATTAATTATGTCCCAAATGTTCCTTTCCAAGTTTGTGTCTCGGAGCTGTCTGAGGAAACCGGGGCATGTGGTCAAGAGCTCATTTTAGAAAACCCTAGCTACTGCATCGAGACGTCACAGTTTGCACACACCACCCTTGCATGCAGCGCGGCGAGTACACAGATGCACGCGCGCGTCGGTGAGCTAACCCTAATCATGGCGTACGTGCCGTGTTGTGCAGGCACCGAGGAGGAGGCCGCCGAGGCGTACGACATCGCCGCCATCAAGTTCCGCGGGCTCAACGCCGTCACCAACTTCGACATGAGCCGGTACGACGTCAAGAGCATCCTGGACAGCAGCACGCTGCCGGTCGGCGGCGCGGCGCGGCGGCTCAAGGAGGCGGAGGCCGCCGCCGGCGGCGGCGTGATCGTCTCCCACCTGGCCGACGGCGGCGTGGGTGGGTACTACTACGGGTGTCCGACCATCGCGTTCGGCGGCGGCGGCGGCCAGCAGCCGGCGCCGCTCGCCGTGCACTACCCGTCGTACGGCCAGGCCAGCGGGTGGTGCAAGCCGGAGCAGGACGCGGTGATCGCGGCCGGGCACTGCGCGACGGACCTCCAGCATCTGCACCTCGGGAGCGGCGCCGCCACCCACAACTTCTTCCAGCAGCCGGCGTCAAGCTCGGCCGTCTACGGCAACGGCAACGCGTTCATGATGCCGATGGGCGCCGTGGTGGCCGCCGCCGATCATGGGCAGAGCAGCGCCTACGGCGGTGGCGACGAGAGCGGGAGGCTCGTGGGGTACGACGGCGTCGTCGACCCGTACGCGGCCATGAGAAGCGCGTACGAGCTCTCGCAGGGCTCGTCGTCGTCGTCGGTGAGCGTCGCGAAGGCGGCGAACGGGTACCCGGACAACTGGAGCTTGCCGTTCAACGGCATGGGATGATCTAGCTACGCAGCGGCCGCGATGTTGCAAGAAGTAAATTCTTGAGCTTAATTAGCGGCAAGTTTAGGATTAGTTCATCATCAGAGTCTACACCACACTTGACCAGTGCATGCATGTGACACGTATACGTGCGTTGGTATAACATGTGCCTTCTGAAGGCTGGTAATGGCAGGTATTAGGGGGTAATTAAGATTTGTTGTAAATTGCCTCTCCTTGCTGTTAGTTTTGGGAAGTTTCAGAAGGAACGCAGATCTGATCGATCTGGGACATGTACACTGATCGATACAATAATTTCACGGTTCTATGCATGATAGGCTAATTATCTAATTAATCAAGTTGTCTTTTTCAAAATCCCTTTAATTTGACTCCTTGGCATGCGTGAGATGTTTTATGATGCTTGGAGGAGATCAATTATATTGCACGAACCATAATTAGTAAAGGATTGTGATGCGTTCTTTGCCATTTCCAATCCTTGCCTCCATTTGCTCGATTCAACATGAACTGTGTTGAATGGCGCTAATCTGATTGGATGGTGGAAGTCTAGGTGATAATCTATACCAATATAAAAAGCACCAGTTCATCCAACACCTCTCTCTCCTGACCCTTAGATCTGTTCATCCAACGGTTTATATCAAAAGTTGGATCAACCCCTGCAATTAGCGATTCCCACGTGGTAAACAGCGGTTAGCGAAAAAAAAAAGAGAAAAGAACCCACCGCCGCCGAAAAAAAAAGGGAAAACCTATCCTCCTGCGCGGCGCCGCCCGCCGCTCGCCTCCTGCGCGCCCGCCGGCGCCGCTCCGCTCGCGTGGCTGCGCTCCCGATTTCCCTACCCCGCCGCTGCCTCGGATCGCCTGTGGCCGCCGCCTCCCGCCGGAGCCGTCGTCGTTGCCGAGGAAGCGGGCCGCATCGCCGCCGCCGCCTCCTACGCGCGTAACGCGCCTGCCCCCCACCGCCCCGCATCCCCCCTCCCCTGCTGACGGGTGCTGCACCGCGCCGGCGCCGGAAAGGCAAGGTTCACATCCGTCCTGCTGCCTCCCCTCCCTTCTAGCCCTCCACAGCCGCCGTCATCAACGTCCTCCGCAGCAACCGCACGTCGCCGGGTCCGCCACCACCACTGGAACGCCGCCCTTCCTCCAACCGCCCCTTCCAACCCCATCGCCCCCTCCTCAGCTGATCACCCCGCCGCCGCAGAAGGTTGTCAGGACGGCCGCCGGCGAGGCTTCCCACTCCTCCATCCTGTTCAGGTCAGCGGGCAGGCCATGCTACACGTTCTTCGCTTCGCCGACGATGGTGGTCAAGCAGGTACTCATCCATTGCTTCCCCCTTCCTCTTCTTCAACAATCACCGCACGGTTCTGGAACCAACCCAAATGCAGGGAAGACTTGATTCCTGCTGCTGTTGTGATTTGTGAATAATGATAATACATCTGACTATCTGAGAATAGCGAAGTGACCTTGGTAGAACTGTTGTTTTCCGTACCGATCATCTCCCTGGGATGAATCGCAGCATAGAAAGCTTGCCAGGCATTGTGTCACGCCCGGAATTTCTATCCAAAATTCCAAACGCTTACATGTGTGTAAACCCTCGTCCAGGCATCAGCCGAGGCACACAATAACGAATTGATAGTAGAGTACAATTATTACTCTAATTAATGGGCGAATAAAATGTCATTACAGAGGTGGATAGTTCCTCTCAAAACAATAAAGATCTAAGCAGCGGAAAATAAATAAAATAAATAAATAGCGCAGACGACTCCACTCCACAGGCAGCTTGACAAGGACTACGCCAAATCCTCACCACCATCAGCTTCACTGTAGAACTCCTCCTCTGATGAATGATTGCAAGGTGAGTATATGACATACTCAGCAAGCCACGCAACAAATATGCAAGTGCACAGGATAACCAAGGATGGCATAATATAGGCTTCTTTGCGTAAACAGCATTTAATAAATATCTCAGAGTTGAATAAAACAGTAGAGTATTAATTAAACAGTATTAATCCAACACCATACAACATACCCTGTTGTATAGGCCCAACCATTCTGAACAACCAACCCTGGCTGCACAGTTCTAATCTCCAAACCAGGAATATACCATTCCAAACCAGGAGCTAATCAATTATAACCAGTTATAGCATCTTTCATGATGGTGTGAAGGGTGAGACTAATCACGAAAGACATTGTTAGACCCGCCCATAACCGCGGGCACGGCTATTCGAATAGTTTTACTCTGATCAGAGGTGTACCACTGTACCCACAAGACACAGCCCCACATCATGTCACCATGTGCCTTAGTACCACCACGGTACCTCTGAAAGGAGCTGTGACATTACCCCTCACACCACACAATCCACTGCAGTGCACCATTCCCGGATCATAGTCACCCCCTTATAAACAAGGCATGGACTCCCCAGCGACCCCCGTGGGCTTATCTCCGCCACTTCTCAGTCTGGTGCTCCGCAATGAATTATGCTATGTAAAAGATAAAGCCGTTGCCCACGCTGGCTTGTGGTTGGCACGGTTAATGTTTCACAACCGAAGTTCGTGAACCGGTCCTTAATTGTCATGAGCACGACCATCAAAACCATGTACTCACAACCCACCATTATCAGGTTTTAGTTGGCAAATTAATTAATTAACCAATCACGATTGACCATCGTGAACTAGCATTAAGCCATCATTAAGTGATAATGAATCATAAATTATCCCATTAGTGTGCTAAAGTTTCTAAGCATGGCTAAGCAATTACATCTAATCATCTAGTCGAACCAATATAAAGCTCAACTAGTCAAGTTATAATAACCCAAGGTATCAAGGAATAAGATAATCAAGAACAAAAGGGCTATAACAAACAATAGGCTAATTCCACCCAATGACATTCAAAAATAAATGCAATAGTTGAATAGAAACAATAGCTTTAAACGGGATCAACATGCTCAAAGGATTGATTAGGATCTGTGTGACTTGCCTTGCTGGCCTTGGAACTCTTCTAAATCTTCTCCTGCAAAAGCGGACTCTCCGGAAACGTCGGATTCTAAACGGAAAAGAACAAAAACACCAAAACAGCACATAAGCAAGCATGAACAGTACATGTGGATATTTTTAACATGTAGATCTCAATTTTAGAAAAAATTAGAGACTTGAACCAACTAAATCCGAGCTAAGATGAATTAGTTATGAATTTTTAAAGATTTAATCGGTTTAAATCATTTATATAAATTTTAATTGAATTATGACGCAATAATGAATTATTTTTGAAAAGAAAAAGGGGCTTTATTGCGTCAGCGGGTCTAGGGTCTACGGTGGACCGGGTCCACGGCAACGGTTCACAAGATCGGACGGGTGAGATTGATCCGACCCGAACGGACGGTCGAGATCAAACGGCGCACGGCCGGCTCACGGGCGACGGCACCGATGACGTCAGCGATGACGTCATCCCCCCCCCCCCCCGACGGCGGCGACGGCGGCTCGGACTCGCATGCCCACCGGCGATCTACGGCGCGGCGACGCGAACGGAAGGCAGCAACGGGATGCGGAGGGCACGGCGAACTCACCGACGACAGAACTAGCGGCGGAGGAGCAACGGATGACGCCGGCGACGAGGATGAAGCGGCGGAGAGGTTCGGGTCGACGACGGCGACGGTGTTCCGGCGGGAAACAGCGACGGTGAAGGGTCGGACGAGGACGGCGACGCGACGGCGACCACGTTGGCGAGCTCCCCGAGCGACGGCGATGACCGGAGCGACGGCGGCGCACGACTGGAGCGGCGGCGGCGACGGCGGCGCACGGGTGCACGGCGCTAGGACGATTCGCGCGACGAGAGGCGAAGGCGAGGGCGGCGGAGGGTAGAGGGGACACCGGGGAACCTTTTATAGGGGTCGGGAGGCAGCGGCGAAGCCCACGGCGGCCCGGCGACGGCGATGGAAGGTTAGGGTTCGGCCGAATCCGATCCGAGCTCGAATCCCCCCTTTCCAAAGCGAGATAGCGATCGATTCCAAAGAGAGAAAGGTAGAGGAGATCACGGAGTCCCTTTCCCCTCACTCAATTGCATCGGAAACGGAAGGACGCGGCCGAATTGGAAGGGCGGCGGCGGCTAGGGTTTCGGGCGCGGCCGGCGCGACGAAGACGACGACTCCGACAGGCGGGCCCCACCTGTCAGCGGGCGGGAGAGAGAGAGCGGCTGCGCGCGCGCGGCTCGGCTGGGCTGGGCCGGCTTGGGCCGAGGAGAGAGAAGAGAGGAGTTTTGGGCCGACTTTCGGCCCAAAGCCAAAAGAAGAAATTTTAAAACCTTTTTCAATTTAAATAATTCATGAAATGCACTTTCATTTATTAAAAATACTTCCTTAGCTCAAATAAATCCCAGAAAAATCTAGGAATTATAGAATTAAGCAAAGTATTTAATAAAATTTTATCTGGCCCAATTTTATATTGGAATTTATTATTTACAATTAAATCTTTTCTTCTAGGCTTTTAAAAAAATCATTTCTAAAATTCCATTTACACAATAATTTATATTTTTGGGATTTTTAGGGTGTGACACATCGTCATATCATCTGTGCTCATTAGCTTTGCTTCAGTTTACTGCAACTAAGTTGGTTCTACATATTGTGACATCGATCTCGTTCTTGGCTCTGAGAATGGCACACCACTCATGAGTCATGATTGGCATATTCAGGAACTTAAATTGTCCATAAGGAAGCTTTACTAAGAAATAAAGAAAATCGCTCCATGATCTGATGATTGTTGAGGCTTGATAGGTCTGCTCTCTTTCTCACACTGAAACTAAAAAAAATCGCGTTGTTCCTATTTTCTGAATGTATGTGTCCACTATATTATCGACAAAGTAGACTATTTGATTACCTGGAACCCAAATCACAAATACTAGTATGCAATCTACATTTGGCCATAGGTTCAGTTCTTGCAGTTACTAATTTACTCCGTTGCAACTGAAACACTCACAGATTTTTAGTTGATTAGCATTTAGTCGTAAACTTAGAGGTATAATTGCTCAGCTGCTAAGATCAGTTTTATAGATCAGTTAATAATTAATTTCTTTTGGATTCAGCAGTAGTGCCAGACCGATTGGCATGACATGTTTGCCTCCATTCAGTAAAATTCATCTGAATTCAAAGTGTTCCAACTGTGGCGTTTTGCTTCTGAATAGCTCCCCAACTTGCACTTGATGCGATGGTTCTGTTTTGCTGCTAAAAATCAGGTTCAATTGAATATCTTTTAATTTCAGAGCTGCAAGTACATCTTCAATTAAATAACTTTTCTTTTCCTTTTCATTTTCTGCTAAAAAGCTATGTTCAATTGAATACCCTCTCCAACCTAATTTTCTATTTGCTCAGATGTATGTATCTATTAACTCAGAAATGAAGATGGCAGGATAGCCTAGGTTTGGAAACTATTTTTAGTTCACGACTTCATATATCACTCGCTTAGATTTTACTAATCTTAATTTGTTGATATGTGCAACCTAATTTTCTATTTTTTTTTCAGATTTTTGTTCCTATTAACTCTGAAATGAACATGGCAGGATGACTTAGGTTCGGAGATTTTTTTTAGTTCAGTTCAGGGCTTCATGTAGCACTAGCTTAGATTTTACTAATCTCTATCGATATGTCCAACCTAATTTTCTAATTGTTTAGATTTTGCACCTATTAACTCTGAGATGAAACTGGTATGATGGCTTAGATTTGGAGATGTTTTTAATTCTGGACTTCATATACCAATCACTTAGATTTTACTAAATTTGGTTTATATTGTTACTAAAATATGTTGATACGGTGAGTCCTGAAGACTAAGCTGAAGATCACAAATCATCTACTGCCATAGGAGTAAAATAAACTATATTGCTCCATATTTCTCTATATTTGATTATATCAAGGTAGGTTTCCAAAAGGAAAACAATGGGTATATATCACTCGCTTACTAATCTTTGTTGATATGTGCAACCTAATTTTCTTTTTTTTTTTAGATTTTTGTTCCTATTAACTCTGAAATGAACATGGCAGGATGACTTAGGTTCGGTGATTTTTTTTTTTAGTTCAGTTCAGGGCTTCATGTAGCACTAGCTTAGATTTTACTAATCTCTATCGATATGTCCAACCTAATTTTCTAATTGTTCAGATTTTGCACCTATTAACTCTGAGATGAAACTGGTATGATGGCTTAGATTTGGAGATGTTTTTAATTCTGGACTTCATATACCAATCACTTAGATTTTACTAAATTTGGTTTATATTGTTACTAAAATATGTTGATACAGTGAGTCCTGAAGACTAAGCTGAAGATCACAAATCATCTACTGCCATAGGAGTAAAATAAACTATATTGCTCCATATTGCTCTATATTTGATTGTATCAAGGTAGGTTTCCAAAAGGAAAACAATGGGTACTGTTTCTTTAGGGAATAAAAAAGCAGTGCTTTCTGCAGTTCCTATAGAAATAGAAATAGCACAATATATCTTATTGCCTCTGTCAGGCATTTCAATTCAACTGAGATACAATATGTAGCATCCACAACAGGTTGAAACGAGCTGATTACTGACGGATGATCAGTGTCAAATGAGCTATACAAAATATAATTTTCAATTCCAACAAATTGTGAAACTTTACCATTTAAATTTGCAGACAAACAAGTTATATATGTTATACATATACAGCTATGGCCAAGTTATATGTTTGGATTAATTATTTTTTCCCATGTAAATCTAATAATGGCCTGGTATATATGGATGGTTGACAGCAGGGGAGAGCAGCAAAGCTGCTGCACCTGACCACTGCATATCTTTGGCTCTTCCTTTCTGACCACTCTAGGAGATGGATTACAAGCGAGGCAAGGGCTCCAGATCAATATCATCCAGAAGAAAGTAGTACTAATTTTAAAAAAAAACTTGTTATTTTATATATTGCACTACTTATAATTTATAATTTACAGATGCCTAAATATATAGGATGTTGATTTATTAATGTTTTTATCACCGAACTACTCCACAGCTAAATGCCAGAGAGGATGGATTTCTCAACAATTGTCTCCACAATTCTGAAGCAGCGACCATACTTATAAAATAGTTCATGTATTGATAAATTGGATATATGTCAAAATGTTCACTGAGTTAAATGCTAGGAGCAAGTTGAATATATTAAAGTTTTCAAGGGAATCACATGGAACTATCTCTTGACAAAGCTTAATGTCAAGTTCATGTCATAATGCAAGCACTTATTATTTGAGTTCCTTGGGATGATCATGCCAACGGGTAGACTAAGCTGGCAGTTGTGGTTGGTCACAATAGGTTTTACTTTTTATTTTTAGTCTAAATTCAGTCTTCTAATGATTTATCATTTGCCCATCATTTTCTGATATTGTGTCCACAAAAACTGATATTCAGGTAGCTTTCTATGCCAAAGCAATTTCTAAAGTTGATGTGCTTTTTACTATGTTTTTTTAGTTGGATATATTTTAGAAGTTGGATTTTACTGATATTTCATAAATATTTGTAGGTTTGATTTGAATTTAATTTTAGTTTGACTACTGCAACAGGTTAAACTGAATAAATTAGATAAAAGGAGTGCCTTAGTCATCCGGAACTGTAAGTAAGCCAAGTTTTCAAAATTTTCAGCTAGATGCGTTGTGTATTGTTGGCAATTCTGAATGTCTCTTCGATTTCCACTGCCCATTCAAGATATAATATAATGGATGGATTGAATCGCTTTGCTTATACTGTGTCCAATTGAAATGTGGTTTAATCCTTGGCCTTAATATGAAAGCTTGGCTTGGTACTATTGCTATACTATGAAATACTACTTTATAAAATAAGTTGCTTTTAGTATTCGTCCTCTTATCGGGCTGCAATTTTCTTTTAAATTGAAGCTGGAGGACAACTCTGTTGATGACAATGCCATATTTTCTTTTTTTGTAATTTTCTCTATTATTTGGTTTCCATACATTCACACATATTTTTCTTGTGATCCATTCCTTCCAGAAAAACGAGGGATATAATAATATAGCACCTTCCAAACAGTATAAATAATCTCATCCATCTTTATTTTTCTTCATATTAGCTAAAATAGGGTGTACTCAATTCTTAGTGTAAAACCATGAATGTTTAACGTGCCTTGCACGTGCACACCTACTAGTCCATTCAAATAGCCGAAGCAATGTCATTCGCGACTCCACAAGTACTCTAAGAGTAGAAAAACAAATTAACTAAAGAAATGCCGGGGCACGATAACATTCAAGGGACTATCTATATATCTTGTGACAGAAAATCCCGCCGCCTACTCCCTCCATACCATAAAAAACGAATCTATGATTGGATATGACATATTCTACTATGAATCTAGTACTAGAATATGTCACATCCGGTACTAGCACTGGTGGAGAAACCATGTTTGCTTGGTCGCCCAAAATCCATAATAGTCTCGGTTCGAATAGGACGGTTAAAAACTTTTTGATCTTTAGCCCACCAACCGAGACTACAGATCATTTTTAGTCCTGGTTCAAAAAGTTATCGGACCGAGTTAAACCCCAATTCTTTTTTAGTCCCGGTTGGTATAAACAACCGGGACTAAAGATGAGCCGCACGCCACTGCTCCGCCCGGCCGCCTCGGTCTCTCCCCCTTCCTTTCCCCTCCCCTCTCATTAATTAAACAGCCTCCCTTATCCCTTCTCCATCCTCAACCTCATCCAATCCTCCATCCCTTCTCCTCTCCAATTCCTCTCCCTTCTCTTCTCTTCATCCTCGTCCTCCTACCACGTGAGGCCGGGCGGCGCGCAGCGGCAGGGAGGGCGTGGAGCGGCGGGCGGCCGGGTAGGCAGCTTGCGAGGCCGGCGAGGCTAGCGAGGCGGCGGCGCTCCTTGGGCGGGGGGCGGAGCCCGAGGCGGCCGCGGGCAAGCACCGGCCGCTGAGGCGGCGGGCGGCGGGCGGCGACACTCCCCAGGCGGCAGCGGAGCCCGAGGCAGCCGGACGGGAGGCCGGCGAGGCGACGGACGGCCGGCGCCCGATCTCTGCGATTGGTTTTTTTCTGATCTATGCGATGTGTACGGCCGATTTGTGCGATGTGGATTTCTTTTTCTGATTTGTGTGATGTGTGATGTGTGAATGAATTTGTGGAGGTGATTTGTGATTTTGTGAATGATTTGTGATGTATCTGGGGATAGAAAATGCATTTTATGAATGATCTGTGGTGTTCGAATGATTTGTGGATAATATGAATGATTTGTGGGGCTCGAAATCATGCAAGCAGCAGGAACAAAAAAAAAAGAAAAAAGAACATTAGTCCTGGTTGGAACTCCAACCGGGACTAAAGATCCTTTTTTAGTCCCAGTTATTTAAACCGGGACTAAAAATGAGTATTTTTAGTCCCGGATTCGTAGTCCCGGTTGCATAACTGGGACTATAGGGGGGTTGCGAACCGGGATTAAAAAGGGTTTGTCCACCAGTGTAGGTTGGTTTTTTATGGGATGGAGGGAGTATCATTCAAATTTTGGGCCATTGGATATGCTTTAAGATTCGTGCAGGCCACTTAACCCTAATCCCTCTCCTCTTCCCCCCGTTCAGATCGCGCCGCCACCACTCCTCCCGTCCCTCGCGCGATCCCTTAGCCGCCGTCCGCCCGCCTCGCCGGCTGGCCGGAAAGAGTCAAAGGCGTCGGCGAGCCCCCCTCCCCCTTCTCCCCCTTCCGCCCCTCTCTCTCCTCAAGGCGGCGATGGCGAGGTGCCACCGCCCCACCGTCTTCCCCGTCTTCGGCGGCTCCCCGTTGCCGGATCTGCAATCACCGCCCGCCGCCTCCTAACCGCACGCTTGCTTTGCCCTGCCGCCGACGCCGGCCCACCACCCTCCTCCATCCCCGCGGCTTCGACAGCGCCGCCGCCGCCTCGCCGCCCACCGCTGGTCCTCCGCCGCCCACGGCCATCCCTCTAAGCCCAGAGGAACCCCCCCTCTTCCCCCTCCCCCAACCCCAAACCCTAACGTGTGTGCTCCCTACCAGAGTTGGGGGTGTCGTCGGCGCCGGAGAAGAAGGGAAGCCCGCCGGAGGCTGAGGAGAGAAGTCGATGCACGAATCTTGGCATGGATCCAATGGCCCAAAATTTGTAAGATTTCATCCCCAAATTTCATTCGAATGACATATAGAAATTTCGATAAATGATCGATGTTTAAGAGAGTAACGTTGTTTATAAATCCCAATGTAGGAAAAAAATATTCTTATGCAACTTCATATTTGCATAACAAATATATTTTTTAAAAAAATAACAGCCAAACACCATGGTATTCACTATTCAATGCTTAAAAAAGTTAAGGGTATTTCAGTCACAATTTTCAAAAATTCCGAGAAAATTTCCAAAAAGTTTTCAACCGATTCCAAGTTCCGACTGAAACTGCCCTTATCATTTTCAATTCCGTCCCGAGGAAATATTTCTGAATTTGTTCCCGTTTGCTACCGTACAAATGCTTCATGTCTGGCTCTGGCTCCACCTTTCCACATCCACCTTCCACCAACCGTGGGGAAGGAAAGAGGTGGGTTGGGGTGGGTTGGGGGGGGGGGGGAGAAGGAGCCTCTGGTGCCATCCCTGGCCATAACTCCGGCTCCATCTTTACTTCTAGAAGGTGATTGGGGAGGAAGAGGGACAAACTACATATGGGTCTCTCTTTTTTCTTACTGACTATGATTCCGCATAAAATCGAAGCCCACAATAGTTGGAGGAATACTTCACTATGAGTTATTCTGTACCGGTTTTAATAGTTGGAGGAGTTCTTATATCTGGTTTTTATGATTGAAGCATACAAATCAGATCTGATTTATGTTTGAGGGAGTTAATTGTACTTTTTCCTAGCATACACCCCTCTTGAGTCCGTCTCCGAGTACTAACTACATGGGCTCGCTCGTCGGAGTCCGATGTGCACAAGGTCCGAGCCCGGCAAGAACTTCTCTTCACGGCCCAACAAGGAAAGCAAGAGCCCATAAGCGCAACAGTGTCCGCGTACGGGCCGCCACGCGACTGGCTTCCGACGCCGACCCAACACCGCAAAACCGATCCCGACACGTACCGTGTGCGGTGGTGTGCCGCTTCCAAACTCGAAGCCGAACGGAATTCCAAGCCGAACCCGAGCTGTACCCGGCGACGCCAGCCCCCCCCCTTTATATTCTCGGCCGTCGCACGCCGTAGCCCACCAACGAAACACAAAGCGCAACACCGCAACAGCCAGCCAGCCCTACGATCGCTCGGTATATTCACGTGATCACGTCGGCTTCGTCGATTCGACTGATCTTACGTCGAGAAGATGGCGCTCCAGCCAAGCTTCAACCCCTTCACGCTGCTCGAGCGCAACGATCCCGGCGACAATCCGCTGAGCAAGGAGAAGGAGCCCGTCGCCTACAGGAAGCCGCCCGCGCCGCCGGCGGCCTGGCCGGCCAAGGCGGCGCCGGCGCCGACGAAGAAGAAGAACGACGACAAGAAGAAGAAGAACAATAACAACAACAAGAACAAGAAGAAGCCGCAGGAGGCCGGTAAGGGTGCCGCCAATGCCGCAGCAGGCAACAAGAAGCCCAGTGCGGTCAAGAAGGAGGACACGGCCAAGTACATAGGCTACCAGTACAGGGCGCCGATCAGGACGAAGAAGCCGGACCCGGAGGCGGACAAGAAGAAGGAGCAGGAGGCGGCGGCGGCGGCGCCGTCTCCGCCACCGCCGCCGCCTAGGCCTGTGACTCCGCCACCGAGCTTCGATGACGCGGCACACTTCCCGACCCTGGGGAAGAACTCAAAAAAGAAGTAAAGAGCTGATCTCTGTTCGATCATGAAGTCGAGTCGTGTTTAGTAGATTCTGTAGTTGATATACAGTAGGTACTTTTTTTTTACGACAGTGTCCTTTCCGTTTTATGTGTGGTTGTGTTAATCTGGGTTTGCTGCGAAGTGTGTGCGGTAACCCAGTTCAATGTGGCATATCGAGTTTACATATGGTAAAGCTGTACTGAGTTTGTTTTATTTTTTTGTAAATTTTATTTACTATACAATAAAACGTACAATTTTTTTATTACATACGGCGACTTATACACTGCGCAAGTGCACCAAATTGACCTACGCTCGACTGCCCAAGAGAAGGATGCATGCCATACTGTAGGCATCTACTTTAATTTTAGTTTTTCAGTGCCTCTTTCCAAACCCAGGATGTAGGAACACGTTATATCCTGGACAATAAAATATTGAGATATGCAACTTAGAAAGTTTATCACAATAAAGTTGGGGTATTTTACAACCCTGTTTTTATTTTTCAAAATATCCGTCTCAAGAAAAGGTTAAAAAAATAAACTGGCAAACAGTAACTTTTAGGGTTCATCGCTAATGCTGAAAGTTGCAAAAACAGAGATCAGTTCTTTTCAGTTGCCAATCGGAAAAATATACGATTTACTTGTTCTTCGAGGACTAGAATCCCATCAGACTATCAGTAGGTGAAACTTACAAGCCATACTCATCTTTTTTAACAAGTCCTATCAAGTTACCATATCAAACATGGATTAGGATCTTTAACGTGAAACTAGAGGGACGTGGTTATTGATATATGGGGCCCACCATCCACATGTCCATATATCAATGATCATCTCACTAGGAAGTTCTCGTTAGAGGACAGTGCACCTTTCCACCCAATATATAATAGTAGTTAGGACATCCACAATGTGTAAAAAAGTGGGTAGTAAGAAGTCATATTACATGGTTCATTATGGGAGTAGGTAGTAAAGTGGGTAACAGTATCATCCGGTAGTAGTGCTACTACAAGGCAATAAGGAATAAACAAATATTAAGATTCTCTCCTCTCTCATTCCCTCTCTCTTCTTCACTTTTTATCCATTCTGTTAAATATGGGGCCCAACTTATTACCTATAAATTGTGTGAACTAAAACAACTATACAACCTGGTTTTGTAGGTCCCATCCTTACTACCCACCTAGTAAACATGCATTATGGATGCCCTAAGAGCATCCTCAATGTGTATCAAAGTGGGTAATAAGGAATAAAATACTACTACTAAGTTGTATACATTTTGGAAGTGGTAAGTAATTAATACTAGGTAATATGCTTACTACATAGTCATAAGGAATAAACAAATAATTTCTCTCATTTTTCTCTCATGGCTAGTGATTGTGGTCCAGCTTATTACCCACTTTTATTTTTTTCGTCATTGTGGCTACAACAACAACTAATACCCACTGACACAAGCACATATTTATTCACAAAGTAGGTAGAGTAAACCTTGGTTATGCCTAAAGAGTAGGCCCTATATTCTAGTTGTTGTTCTAGCTACAATAACGAAAAAATAAAAATAGGTAGTAAGCTAGGTCCCACAACTAGTAGTCATGAGAGAGGGATGAAATAATACATTTATTTATTTTTTACATGATATTGTTGTTTACTACTCCTATAATATATACAACCTGATAATAATAGTATTTTATTCTTTACTGACCCTCTTATATGCATACTGTGGATACCCTATAGTGAGATTCTGCAAAGTGGGTGGTCCTTTTCCCCACTGTAAGTGCCGAGAAGTGTTTTATCTTTGTTTTTTCCCAGGGAAGTGTCCAGAAGATTTAATGTAGAGTAGAATTTAATTGTTCCTCGGATGGATCTGGTATAGTTCTGCAAAAATTTGTGTGCAAACCTTCCATGTGATTTTGTTGAATTGTTGGGCCAAGTAAATCTGGCATTCATGTGAAGAAGTACTCCCTGCACACAAAGCTACTGATGACTCAGTTCAGGCACATGGACCATCGGGCCCCACTCGTCAGTGACCGAGCAACCCCGAGATCCCAACGGTCAAGTGTCCGGACAGGCCACACCCAACGGCTACTTTAGCCGCGAACTCCCTTAACATTTCCCACCTCTTCCTCCGCTCCCATCACTTCCTCTCCTTCTTCCACCGCCGCCGCGCAATTCCCCTAGCTCCGACGATCGCCGGAGACCACCACTGGTAAGCTTCGAGGCCGAGATGAACATCTCGGCGGAGACAGAGACCGAAGGAGGCGGCGGCGCCGCGGCCGCCGTGGAGCCGCAGGTGGTGGTGGTGGAGCGCGTGGTGACGGTGGAGTACCTGGAGCCGTCCATGTCGCGGGGCCTGCTCGGCATGTTCCCGGACTCCTCCGCCTTCGATTTCGACTACTCCCAGAGCGGCATCTGGTCCCCGCTGAACAAGGTGCCCCGCGCGTCGCCGCCGCCGCCGCCGCGCTCCGGCGGAGGCGGGGCCGAGGGCTCGAGGGACTTCCTCATCGCCAACCCGAAGCGCAGGGCGAGGGCTGCCATCGGGGGCAGGTCGTCGAGGTCGCGGCGCCGGCGGCTGAGGCTGCGGCGGGAGGACGGCTCCTTCCTGAACCTCCACGAGACGGGCCGCGCGAGGCTGGACTTCTCGCCGCCGCCGCCGCCATCGTCGCCTCTCCCGGCCAAGGTAGCTTTCTGCATACAGATCCCCCCATCCTTGCGCTTCATGAATCATCTCCGCCATTACGACGAGGCTTCTGCTGGTTGGATTCTTCAGGAGGAAGGGTGGAGGCGGGTGCTCAAGGCGGCGATCAGGAAGTTCAAGTCGCGGCAGCGCCGATCCCGGCCGGCTCCGCTGCTCCAGATGATGCTGCCAACGCTATGATCGATCGATCTATCGAGCAATCGATCTCGTGGTTCGCTCGTTCAGTTCGATGTTGCATGAATCAATCACCACGCGTTCTTTCAGTCGGATTTGAATCGCCGGCCGCCCGCGACACGCCCCTTCTTCGTGTAGTATAATTTAGAAGTTACTGAATTTATCCGTATACCACATGTAATTTGTAAGTTGTGCTTTGTAACGACGCTCTCGCTACAGATTTAAATATATATATATAAATTCATTCGACTTTTTAGGCGAAAGATTCGGACTACGCGGTTTGCAACCGATCTGTTGCGATTCTCAATAGGAAATCCGAAGCCGTAACGAGCCCGGATTCTCCTCCAGATCGAAATCCCATCTTTATAAAATACCCCGTGGATATCGTGCAAGATTCCGGCTGTTAAGGTTAGGTCTGTCTGCGTCGAGGTACGTACATGGCTTCCAACGGCTGCGGCGGCGGACACAGTGGCCAGCCGGCGAAGGTGGAGGCGGCGGCGGAGGCGAGACAGTGCATCTGCTCGCCCACGACGCACGAGGGCTCCTTCCGGTGCCGGCTCCACCGGCGCGGCGGCATGCCGAGGTCGGTCTCGTGCCAGCAGCTTCAGCTTGGCGCCGAGAGCTCGCCGCTGCTCTGCTCCGCGGCCGCCATGCGGAGGTCCGCGTCGCAGCTGCAGTTCGCGAGCCAGCACCCTCTGGGCCCCGGGATGTCGAGGTCGGCGTCGGAGAAGGAGCTCCCGCCCTGCGCCGCCGTGCCAAGATCGGCGTCGTGGCAAGATTTTGCTCAAAAGGAGGATCACTGATCAACAAGGGGGATTCCACGATCCCCTGAAGCCTGAACCAGTCTGGTTCCTGCTTCTCTTTCAGTTAGCATGCGCAACTGAATAATTCATTTTGGCAAAATTGATTCTGTAGCATTCGAAGATCATAATTTAGTTCTATAGCACAGAAAGATCTCAATTCATTTTCTTAATAATACATTGCCCGATTGCCGTGTCGGCTTCTGTATTTAAGTCGGGACTAGTTCATGTTTCAAGGCTGTGTTTATTACTTATAAGTCAGGTTCAGCCTATGTAATAAGCAATGCGAAATTTTTCTGAATCTTCGAATTGGCAGAACTGTGGGTGAAACACCCTAGCTTCAATACATAGGGTTCATGGTTTGCGCAGTCTTTTTTTTCCTGGAAAAAAAATCTCAGTTCTTATTTTCGTCAAAAAATGAAAAGTAAATTTCACAAAACTGCAATCATTTGGTCTATTATCACTTAATTAACTACAACCTTAACCGAGTATATATATATTTTTATAAAAGTACAACTTTAGCAAATGATTTTATCAAATAACTACAAATTTATCTCCTGCATGTGTTTACATGTGAACTGAACTTATAACAGCATGAGTATTACATGTGTGTATGACAATGTGTTGGAGATCTAAGTTATAAGATCTTATTACTTTAGTCCATACACAATCACATTCTCTAAATGCAAAATAACTTAATCTACTGACTTGCTTGTGAAGCCATCGATGTCGATTTCTCTGGTTCTCCTTTTTCCTTCTCTTCTTCTTCTTTTGGTTCTTGCGCCAATATATGAACATGGAACCGGCTTGATCAACTTATTGTCACTGGCTTCTTGCTAAGTCTCGATGACGTTCAGGTCTCCACTGGCACTGCCCTGATATGGCTACACGAATCCCTGCCAGTGCTTAAAACCGATCGGCGGTGTTTAGGGTTTTGGGTTTTCGCGCATAGGATTAAGCATCCTCTCTCCTCTACATTATATAATATTGGTGGGGTTCGGGAGCTTATCTTCAATTAGGATTCAAAATTGGTTTTAACCGATCACAAAACCAACTTATCTCTTTCTTTTATTTTCTTGTTAGAATCAGGCTGTGGGCTTATCCTTTTCTAACTTATTGGATGGAATTACCCTATAAATCAACCAACAAAATGGATTTAAACTTATGAGATAAATAAAGTTGTAGCTTTCTGATAAAGTCATACACCATTATTGCACTTCTCTAACATGCCCAGTTAAAGTTGTAGTAGAGTGAAAATGTTGATAAAATAGTCATAGTTTTCTGAAATTTACACAAAATTTATCTTAACGAATGGTGTGCACTGTTGATGTGTGATTGCTTCAGATAAACCGATGCCAATCTGACCCTGTACGGGCAGCAGTAATAAAACTGCAGGGGCAGGCAGAACCGCAGAAGCCGCCGTCCCTTGGAACCAGGCGGAATCGAGGGGGCGCGAGAAAGCAGCGATCGCCAAACATGCAGGCAAGTCTCCCTGCGACTGTCTCCTCTCCCATATCTCACAACGCCCTTGTCTGGGGATCGTAGAACAGGAGTCAGATATTCCTGCCAACCTGTTGCATCCAAGCCGTTTTTATATGCTTACTAATGTATAGTATCGGTGTAGATGATTCAATAGTCTAATGTCTAATGCATGCCGGCATCTTAGTTTAGTGTCCAAGAGGATACCTAAAACTCTGAACTCACGGTGGTCTAGCCAAGTGGCTGCTGGATCGCTAGCATACTTTGGAAGCTTCAATCTAGTAACGCCAGCATTCTCTCTACCTGCCTCTGGCAGCCTGGCACTCCAACCGTGCACTAGGACGCTTAAACAAATTCCCATGCCCTTTTTTTTCATGCTGGCCTTATGATTGGCTTAAGCTTTTAGTTCTGAATAATCTTCACCGACAAGGAGCTAATCTAATGCCAATAATACTACGGTAAGAGTGGTAGTTTTACCAAAGAAGTATAAATCATCAAGTGCAGCGAAAAGGACAATTGTCACTAGAAAAGAAAAGAGGAACTGAACAAGCGGGATGGCAATTCCCTTTCTCTTCCGGGTAATCAACAGTTCCCGACAGAAATAACTACAAGCTCTCGTCGTCGACACTACCTGGAAAACTAGTCGTGCTACAAAGATTACATTTCATCTATCTCATCATCTCGATCTCCACCGAGATTACATTAACAGTTGTGCTGCGTGCAGAGTCACTGCTCACCAATACCGACCCAACCTCTCCAACGTGATCTTGCAAAGGAATGAAGCTGTGAATCTTTCTGAAAAAGGATAGGAGGGGGAAACATGAATTAGAAGCTCAATATTCACAGTTTGCCCCTCGTTTCAATATTAATATTTATATATGAGGCAAAGCTTTTGCCTTCTTTTCAAAAAAAAAATTAATATTTCACTGACCCGGAGAAAAAAAATCCAGAAATTTTAAAGTTCTATAAAGCAATTGTCAGGACCTAACAACATGTGTACTCTTGTCAAGAACAGTACACATCATTTTAAACCCTCATGTCGACTGTGTATGGAAGCAGTGCATTGATAAAAGACCATGAACAAACAATAATGCAGCCTAGCTGTATTGCACAACATGGTACAAACATTATTATCAGAATAAAAGGAGATATTGGAGAAAATTTCAAGCATAAAAGTGATGCTTGCCTGATCATTACTTTGTTACTTTCTATTTGCGAGACTCCACCAGTATATAAACTGGTTTTCCATTAAGCTTGTAGAAATTCTGTATAAAACATGCAAGTCCAGTAAGCAAATAATTGATCAAGGTATAAAAGTGAGATGCGATTCTCAATTTTCTTAACCAAAATATGAGTGTACCTTATACTTAGGAAGGCCAATGAGGCATGCACACTCAACTACGTCAGCTCCAGCTCGTTCTGGAATGCAAATAGTTTGAGCAATAAGCATAAACAGATGTAAACACTAGAATAGTTAGTTGTTTTAGTGTCATAAAAAGCGAAAAGGGAGGGTCTTGAATGCTCGATTCTTATCCACGAACTTTTCGGTTGTAAGATCAAAGATCAAAATTATGCCTCCAGTCTTATCATGCATGTAGGTGATTAGCCACCCAATAGGACATATCTTCCGGACAGGATTTTGTCCCATGAATAAACAGTTTGTCCCGCTGACTCACTGGGGAGCATACTTTTCTTAAGGTCAACAGAACATGATGCCCCTCAGCTTCACGTCCTGTATGTTTTACTAAATTAGTAGTACATGATATACACATTCAGTACTCCATTTTCTTCCACTTTCTCTCACTTTCTTTGTCCGGCACTATGTATTTAAAATATTTTCGTTTAATATGAATCATTTTGAAGTCAGAATATAATGTTTGTTATTATCACAAGAAAATATCAGAATATCCTTTCCACAACAGTCAGCAAATACCCTAAATAACTCAAGGTCCTCTATTGCTTATCTGTTCAGGAAAACCAAATTTTCAGCTTAAAATGTGTGTTTTATTATTCGACAGTCTTGAGAAGTTAAAACATATGATAAGTCACCTAGAAGTAGCATTATAGAGCATAGCAAACTGAAAATAACAATAGTATTTTTTTAACACTTACGTACGTACTTGTTTAGTGTTGTCCACAGTCAATGAATTACAATTGCATACATGCTGAGGAGACAAACGGTTAGTTACTCACCAAGAAGTTTTATTGCAGCACAAAGTGTTCCACCGGTTGCAACCAAATCATCAACGACCACTACGCGCTCACCAGGTTCAGTAGCTCCAACATGCATCTCCAAACAATCCGTCCCATACTCAAGTATATAGGTCTCAGAAATTACCTCACCTTTAAGATTTGTAAAAGCCACTGTTAGCACATTCTACTAGCAACTCTATATTGAGTTTGTAGTATATAGCTGTATACCAGTACCTTTGGACTTCAAAGCAGAATAAAATCTACAGTTCTATTCATCAGACCATTTCAATGATCCTCAAACAACATTTATTGAGTGTACTCAAGCTATAACTATTTCAGTAGCTGACATGATGAGTGGTTCATGTGCTAACAGGTTCAACGAGTAGTAGCAGTAGTACATATATAATGTTGCTACAGCATTTTCAGAAGAAGTAAATGCACTGTGTGCGAGTAAACAAATTAATATTTCATCCCAAAAATATAAGGGACTTTACTCATGGGGCAAATTTCCTTATGTTTTGGGACGGATGTAGCTTGTACTAATATTAGTATAAGTTAGTGCTCCTTGTATGAGCAAAATGACATAGTCCGTAGTTCACCTGGGAGTTTCTTAGGTTTGCGCAACGGTATGAATTTTGCTCCAATTGCTAGTGCGATCGCTGGGCCAAATATGAATCCTCTGGCTTCAATACCTAGCATAAGTTGGAGAATTTTCACCATATATATACACATGGAAATTAGATTTATAACAGTAAAATTCACAAAACACACATATTTGACAAAACTATAAATTTAAGATGTAAGATCCCAGAGTTACATGTTTAACATCAAATTTTTCGTAGAACTACAGTTTTTCCCACCAAATTTACTGCTAGAAATCTACAATTTTAAAGTATCCATCGCTAGCAACGTCCCTGATAGAACTTCCATATGTAGTTTTGCAACACAGTGTTCGATGTTCATTGTAGCCTTGTAGGAGTAAAAACTTACTACTAGCCAGTATAAATACGATGACGTTGCGATGGCTATTCAATCATTGGAGGTTTATGCCACAACAAACGCCATAATGCCGTGAAAGTAAAGTGCTTCGAGCAAACACACACGGCCGGGAAAAGCTAATCAGACGCTGTACTCCAACTCCCAATCTAAAAAATCAGATCATTGTACTCGCGGCCGGTTTGCATCTAGAACGAAAAACGTGAGGTCGTGCAGTACATGCACTGAGCGAAAGCGAGCTCAGTTTGCACTGCATAGAATCAAAACCAAACGGAAACCATCATGTGATTGTTCCAAAGATGACGACCACTGCACACGAGAGAGCGAGACTTCCGACACCGCATGTGCGCAATCATGGCCGTCCGATGAGGGAGGGGATCCCCGGCCCACAGAGCGGCCGAGCCGGTCCCCGCTCACCCCACACCACAATGCAGCCGAGGGAAGAGACCGAACTGACTCCCCGCTGCCCAGCCTGCCACCACCGAGCGTGTCATAGGAAGGAATCGCGACCTCTCCGACTCTCCGTGCGTTGATCGATCGTTGTTTGTTGTTTCTCTCGTCCCACCCAATCACCGGCCGTCTACATGGCTCCGACCCGCGCATTGAATCGCCCAAGATTCCGCTGGCCCCAGCGGAGCCCCGCGAGCGGCGGAGCCAGCCAGCCGCAGCCGCGCCAGCCAACCAGCGAGCGCTCGACGCGACGCGACGAGGCGTACGTACATTCTGGCCGCACGCACGCACGCGGATCGGCGCCTTGGAGAGCGCAGCCGTGGACCATACAGTACCACCCCGCTACTACGCGCCACGCGCGCACGGACGGACGGACGGATGCACACGCACATCCCCCACATGCGCCGCGCCCGCGGCGCACGTAGTACGTATAGCGTGCGGTGCAGGGAGGCATCGGCATTCTCCTCTCCTCCGCCTCGGCGCGGCGCCTCTCCTGCTGCTGCTCCATCCACAGCCGTGGCCCGTGGAGGCATTGGCCCCTGCATTTATTGCCCCTCTGGACCAGACGGCGAGAAAAACATACTCCTATGATACACTAGTATAATACTCCTATGATCGACATACGTGCGTGTATCGACAGTTGTCACAGTTCAGCAGCGCATGCACCTACCGGTCTACCACCATCACTGTTGCGCCCGCACGGCCGCTGCTGATGCTGCCGGAGTTTAATTATCGCAAAAATTGTTTATATTGAGAAATAGTAGGAGGAGGAGAGAGGGAAAAAAATTGTTGCAGGTGGTGACTGGGATGATGACCTGATCAAACGACAAAGCGTAGGGGGACAAAAGGAGCAGGAAAGATCTCCCCCAAAGATATTACGGAATCTCACAACACCGCCGCCTCAGTCCCACAGCTCGGCTCGGCCGTCGCCGTCGGCGTTGGTGTCAGGCTCGGCACCGCGCCGCCGGCGCATGGCGACGCGAGGGCAAAGGCGCCGCAAAGGCACATGGTTTGACCGGTTTGGTTGGGAGAATGCTTGGACGTACGGCTGTTTATAGTGTTTACCTGCGACGGCCGCGATGCGCATGCCGCGGTAGCGCTCGACGAACATGTCCACGGCGTCCTTGAACACGGCGGGCCGGAGCAGCAGCGCCGTGATGTCGTTGAACATGATCCCTGCAGCACCAGACCAGCAAATTAACGTAGAGCCGCGCGTGACTTGGTTTCACGTGGTCAACTGATTGGCGTGGCCTTAAAACGGTTTCGACATCGATCGATCGAGCTTAGCTAGCTAGCTAGTGAGTACGGGCGGCGGACCTGGCTTGGGGAAGTGCGGGACGACGCGGATGGCGTCGGAGATGGCCTGGAGGCGCGGGTCCGCGGCTCGGCCGTTCTCCTTCGGCGCCGGAGCCTCCACCGTGCCGTCCTCGCAGCCGCAGCTGCTCTTGCTGTCGTTGCTGATCTCCTCTTCCCCCATAAGACGATACAAGCGAGCAGTGGAGTCCCTCCTCCTCCCTTTGCTGCCTCGGTTGCTTCTTGCTCACCGGACGGGTTGGCTTGACTGCTGCTGTTGCTTCTTCTTCCCCTTCTTCTTCCTCCGGCTATCGCTTTGTGAAGAGTGGTAGCTGGGAGCGTATAAATAAACACGGGGAGGAGGGCACAGAGCGCCGGGTGGGCGTAGCAGCGAGCGGGGGAGGTAGTTTTTATTATCCTTGGAAACCGGCAGCCCAGGACCACCTTTCCGCTGTGCATAGAGGAGAAGGCCAGCCTCACTCAGCTCAGCTCTCGCTCACTGGCCAGTTGCCAACCTCTCCCCTACTGTGCCTGTGTGTGCTCCCTGTCACTGCGGTATTGATGAATCATGGATCAGCAGGAGGAGATTTCCCTGGATGCAGGAGTCGCCACTTGCCACACTTGCCAGCATGCAGGTCTTTGCATGCTTTTCCGTTTCAGAGGGCCAGAGATTTTGCCTCAGGAATCGAGATGCGCTACTGATGCAACAGCTGCTAATCTGCTATAGTAGTATCTGCCTTAGCTGACACATCTTTTCTACCTGTAGGGTTCATCTTTTTACGGCGCCCTTGCCCGCGCTGCCTGGTGAGAGGGGGCTAGCTGAGCAAAGGATCCGATGCTCCCCCGCCTGGCCTACATTTGTGTACGGATGACTTGTGGCAAGTCCACGCTGGTTCATTTGAGATTTGACTAGTTCTTTGCGCTAATACATGCTCCCTCCATCTCGCAAATGTAGAAATGCCGAATCCTGACTTATACCTAACTTCACCCTCAGACAGCCGTCCGGGGAGAGTATGGCTGTATTTAGATCCAAACTTTGGATCCAAACTTCCAACTTTTTTCATCACATCAACCTATCATACACACACAACTTTTTAATCACATCGTACCAATTTCAACCCATAACTTTCAACTTTGGAAGGAACTAAACACAGCCTATATGTAGCAAAGAAGACGCAAGACCAGGAATTAATCTTGTAATAAAATGCATGCAGCCTTTAGCTTTTCAAAAAGCACGTTTTTTCCATTTCTTGCAAGTATAATTGTCTAAAATTGTGGAGATCATTTCTATTATATCTACATAATATGGAAACACATTGACACTATCAGGGACGGGCGTATGTTTTTTTAGTGTAATGCTACGTAGTTAGGAAACCGTTATTTTGCTCAATAAAAACATAAAACTCCACATAGCAAAAACTAAAGCTCTATGTTAATAGTATTTGTGCGGTGTGCATTAGCATTTTTGTTGTCAATTTAGTTATTAAGGTCGGGTCTGTCCATGGTAACCCACTACTTGTGGTTGTTTGCATCCTAAATGGTTTACATAGCCATCCTAAACTTGCCTAACCTTGTTGGACCGATATAATGGTTTACGTATCCACTCGAAAAATTTATTTGTTCAACAAACTAGTTCGTGTAAGTAAATTATTTTTTTCTAAGGTGTCACTAGGAAGAGTATAACTTAAAAAGAAAAAAAATTATGTGTCTCTGAGACATTATTCAATTCCTTTCATACTCTTGAGTTTTACCTTATTTCTTACATACCTTTGAGTTTTTCTTAAAAAAAAAAATCCTTCTATCCCTATCCTGTTTTTTGTTGCCCTTAAGTTGGCCGTTCGATCTTTTCAGAATTACTATATTACCCCATGATTATACACAAAGTATTAGATTCAAATTTTGGTTTCTGAGAAGGGAAAGAAAAACAGTGATTTGTGTAATTTTCTATTTTGAAATTTCATCAAATTTGATTGCAAAGCATCTAAAAAGATAAATATTGTTTTTTCAAGCAATTTTTTTCCTTCTCGAACATTTATAACTAAAGTTTTTTTTTCAAATGGAAAATGAAGATTGTATTTTTATAACAAGGCAAAACTTACATATGGATGAGGGGCAATATACTCATATTAGAAAAATATAGTGGTTGACTCAAGGTCAACTAACGGGATAAATACATAGGAGAATCAAATTGAAAACTCAAGAGTATATAAGGGATAAGGCAAAACTCAAATTCGATGTTACATAAGTTACATAAGAAATTTTCTCTAAATGATAATGCCCACGAGAACAAACTCATAGTTTAGGAGAAGAAGAGAGGTAAGATCGGACGAACAAAACTTTCCTCGTTTTGCCATGCTAGCCTAATATCTCATTACACCGCAGGCGTCAACTCGGCAAACTGATCATCAGTGAATCTAGCTCTTGAGTTTATGTAGACCCGATTTGAAGGAATTTCTAGTAGTCGCACGCTCTCTTATAATATCCATCTTCACAATCAATATATATTCTCAACCAGTTTCTAATAGTATGTATAATTATATAATCTAGAAAATAAACTATAGGTACGAAATTGAAAACCAAACTTTTTCAGATTCTCGAAAGCTAGCTACCAATAAGTTGCTTCTTGTAATGTTAAGTTCGCTTCGGTTGTAAGCAGTTGCGCAGGCCTTCTCAAAAATCATGATAAAACATAATAGTCCATCTATAGTAGGGCGTACATAAGGACATAGATATGGCAAGGCTCCTAGCACGATGCGGCAGCCTGGCCTAGCGAACGCCTAGGGCACGACGGCACGTAGGTCATCCCGATCAGTCCCACACACGCACCCTGTACACTACACTACACAACCCGATCCCGGGGCAACAGTGCACGTGATTGTACGTCAATACTAGCGTCGCACGCACACCACCACGTATATCCATGGAGATTGTGCAGCGGGAGACACGACATGCGGTACGTAAGTGGGCTTCATGCGGATGCCGCGTGCCATGCCGGCTCGCACATCGCAACAGTGTGTGTGTGCCGACGTCGACGTCGTCCCATGGCCTCTCTCTCACTGTCGACGATGTAGCAAGCTGCGTGTTCTAGTAGTCCATGGCTAGGTGTGCCACACATTACAACCATGTGCCCGCGAGCCTGCCGCCATGCAGCATGGTGGCGTGCATGCATACACGGGCACATGCGAGTGAGCACGGAGCAATGACCGCGGGACATTAGTTTGACGGGGAAACTAGGAAAGGGGGTGTGGTGGGTCTCAGGCGACCGAGTGCATGGGGCAAATGGAGATTTCGTGCTACAGTATAATGAAGATTTCTAGGTCGATGAGCTGCAGCAGTATATCCATCGCCAGTGAGATCCTGGATATACTATATTGGGGATTTGGGGCTGGCCCGCACGAGCTCTGGCTCCCTCTCTCTTCCGCCCCTCGGTGCTCATTAGCTCAGCTAGCGACCGGATGCTTGCGCCAATTTAACATTGTAGAATGGTTTAGTACTCCTTCCGTCCCAGAATATAAGAGATTTTGGATAGATATGATACATTCTAGTACAATGAATACGGACAAACTCCCAGTCCAGATTGATTACTAGGATATGTCATGTCCATCTAAAATCTCATATATTTTGGGACAAAATGAGTAGTTCTATAGTATTACTATTCCGTGTGTCATTTTGAAAGATATTAAGAATTAAGGCAGGTTCGTGTAGTCATTTTATATCAACTTTTGTGGTCTTCTGTAGTCAATGTGTGTGCACATGATAGTCACTGACAAATACAGTACGTACCGGCTGAAACGGAGGGGAGTAAGTATTTACTCCGATGCGCATAGCAACCGCCTTGTCTGTACAAAGGTACGCGGCTACATACCCCTATTCGAGCTGAATTAATTCGTGTGATGCATCTATAACTGTACCACGCAACCGATCCTGTACCACACACCAACATATTGTATTAGCCCATGCATGCCCCTCGTAGATTAATTATCATGGAAAATATGTATCGTCCGCTATTAAGTGGTAACCGTGGCACGTACAGCGTGTCGCTCTCCGGCGAAGTTGAAAATGGGAGCGACGGAGATGAGAACTCTCCAGACTTCAGGTCCACTGTGAACACGCACACGTACGCTGACCGAACCGCTGCCGCATGCCCAATTAGAACAGGAGACGACTGTGGGTAGCAAGCGATCGCTGACCATTAATTTCCAAATCAAGGGGAAAAAACTATAGTAATTCGTTAGGAATAATGCACATAGAAATTACTAGCAGTATACTATATAGCTCCTTTTTTTTCTAGTAAAATTAACAGTACTTCGTTGTTACGCCGATGCCGCAGGGTATATGCATGCCTACGTACGTTCTCGCAAGCTGTGGCAATGTACTGGTGTACGGATAGCTGCAGCCTTGCTTGCAAACACGGGACGCAATAACCAAGTGCCCCCGTTGTTTTCTTGGAGGTAAGCAGATGATGTCAGGAATTATATACCGTATCATCAGTTTAGGATAAGATGGAGCCAGCCAACTACAACTAGTTTTAGAGTTGGACATAGTTATTAAGAAAGTAGGTAGAAGTGAGTGGTGGAGGATTCTGATTAGATGAGTAGTAGATATAGGTGGGAAAAGTGAATAGTGGAGAGTTGTGATTGGTTGGTAAAAGAATATTGGTGGATAAGTTGTTATATTTGAGATAAATAATGGATGCTAAAAGTTATGATATTTTGAGACAGTTGGAGTAGGCTGCAGTAAGAGTCCAATTCAATAAGCTTCTTGTAGGCTTGTAGCGCCTTTGATCTTTGCATGTAAGAAGTGAAGTTGACGTGGTGTACACAACCATAGCTAGATAGACAGGTAAATAGGGGTGAGATCGATCGGTGTGGCGGCGAGTGATTTTCCGGAGAATCTCTTCCGAAGACGAGGGACTGAGAGTGATCAGAAAGAGCAATATGTTGCCGCAAGCAGGTACGGGGGTAATTTGGCTACGAGAAGAAACGACACCAATAGCACCGGGGCGAGCCGTCGTTTCTCGTGACGTCTGTCCAGTTTTTACCGTTCCTGTCGTGGTCGTGGACGGAGGCTGGTTAGTTTCTACCACCCTCTGCCAAGAACAAGGTTTCGTTTCTTCTCGGAAGAAGTCGTGTATACAACGTTTTCTTTAGGAGAGGATCGTTTTCACTTCTTAAATATTTACCGTTCATGCCGTGGTCGTGGAGATTGGTTTGTTTCTACCACTCCCAAGAACAAGCAGGTTCGTTTCTTTTAATTTGGCAGAAGTCGTATCCAACATTTTCTTTAGAAGAGGATCGTTTTCACCAAGAACGACCAACCAGCCATCCCTGCCGAACAATTTAACTCGAGGAGGACTTTTGATCCGAACTAGTAGTGTACAAAACTAGAACCCCAGCTCTCTTCACCAAACTGTAAAACTTTGGTGGTAATTTCAAATCCTCTACTGTTAATTGATTCTAGAAACAATTTAAGTTAATCGTTTAAACATTTTGCCGTGCAACTTCTCATGTTCCTTCTTAACATGTACTTTGAATATTGGGGTTGCATCAAGATTCATAAAACCCTTTTTGAAGTAACTACAATTTCTTTTTTCCCCAATCTACTGTAATCACCCTTCTCACAATTTAATTTATCGACGATATTGATTTTCCTATATACCATTATCTCCTTTTGTCTCGTGTCTTTGCCTTCATTCACTACTAGAAAAAAAAAATTTTGCAGACGTATATTTTTTTTCTAGACGGGTATGACTTTCGGAGCCAAATCGCCACCTACAAAAATATAAACCGGGGTGAAGCTCACCGTCCGCCTGCGAATATCAATTTTTTCAAGCAGACCACTTTAAAAGATCTGCCTGCGAAAATACCTTTATGATTTTTGCAGGCAGAACCTTATGTGGTCTGCCTACAAAAATAATGCCTACCGAAAAAATCTAAGTCATATCCCATCCTTATCTTCTCCTCCACATCTTATTATCTACATCACCACTCATTTCCGGCTCCCTCCCCTTCCTTCCCTCCCTTCCCAGATCCGGCGGAGGGGAGGGGCATTGGCAGCGGCGCAAGTGGAGGAGTCGGCGGTGGTGCGGGAGGAGGGCGTTGGCGGCGGCACGGCCAGAGGGGAGGTGCGGTTCCCCTCCCTCTCCTCTTCCTCAGCTCTTCTCTCCTCTGCCGCCGGCCGCGACAACGACGACAACTACCGCAGGATGACGACAGCCGCTACAGGAAGAGGGGAGCCGGCCGGCCGGGGCGGCGGAGGCGGCACTCCCCTCAGTCAGCAGCGGCAGACGGAGGAGGAGAGCCATCGAGGGGAGGGGGAGGTCGGCGGCGTTCTTTTTTATTCGCTGAAAATATTTTCGCAGGCAGGTGGATCTACCGCCTGTAAAAATGATTTTCGCAGGCGGCTGCGGGCCCGCCTACGAAAATTATCTATTTTCACATGCGTTTCCTTGTAGGCGGAATACCCGTCCATCTGGAAAGATAGATTTGACCCGCCTGCAAATACTTTTTTTTCTAGTAGTGATTATTCCTCGTCTACAACAACTAGATCACAACCTTGAGCTTGTCGCAACTTTTCCCTTCCTCTTGTCTAGCAACTACTAGCCTACTGCTTAAGAGATTTGCTCCGGTCCAACAAAAAGTACCTCGAGATACCGGTACCTCACGGTACCAAATCGTTTTCGATCGTTGGATCTAATTAGGCGGGATGGACATTGTTAGATCCAATGATCGGAAACGATTTTGTACCGTAAGGTACCGATACCTCGAGATATTTTTTGTTGGATCGGAGCAGATCTCACTACTAAATCTTCACCCACCGCTTGCTAACCATTGCCAGTTCTTGTAATCCTCATTAACCCTTATTATGTGACCCCTTCTTCTATGGGTCACCTAACCCGGTTAAACCATTTTTAGGTTGTAGGCCTATTATCTTCTCCCACCGCAAGGTCTCTCCTAATTAGGGGGTGTCCATTTACAATTCAAACTGTTCAAAACTGGATCGAGCAAGCTTAAAGCAAGAATTAGCACACCGGATGGTTAATTAGTTTAATGGTTTGCTGCAAATCAATATGGTCAAGTTGGCCGATTTTTCAACATGTATATGAACAGCCCTAGTCCTACCGACCTAGTGATAGAATTTAGTTGCCAAAGAGCCCCGTAGTGCTAGTTTTATTTAAAACTTGAGCTATGGGGAAACATATCGATGGTAATGATGGTGAAGTTATAATAACTAGTATGGTGGCCTGCGTAAATTGCGCGGATAGCATCATTATATTTTCTCTCGTGTAATAGCATATATTTTTTCTCAATTTATTATTTAAATATATTAAAATGACAACATAATATTAAATTTTGTACTAACTTTACCATACTACCAATATTACATATTGCACTGTATTTTATATATGTGATAGTTATTAATTTATTTCTAAATTATATTCCTATAGCAATCTCCATCTTCCAATATTCCTTATTTTTAATCCGAATTTTTATTATTTGTAAATTATATTCCTATATAGACTATAGGCTCTTCTTCCAATATTATTTATTTCTAATTTAATTTCTATGTGAACTCTAAACTCACCTTTCAATATTCTTTTTTTCTAGTTTCGAATTTCAGTTACTTCTAAATTGTATTCCTATATGGACTCTAAACTCTTCTACCATATTTTTTTATTTCAAATTTTATTTATTTGTAAATTATATATATGGACTCTAAACACTACTTTTAATTTTATTATTTTTACTCCGAATTTTATTTCATTCTAAATTCCTATGTGGACTCTATACTCTTCTTCTAATATTCCTTATTTTTTAATTCCGAATTACTATTATTTTCTTAATTGTATTTCTATATGGACTCTATACTCTTCTTCTAATATTTTTAATTCCGAATTTTAGTTATTTCGAAATTGTATTTATATATGAACTCTGACCTAATTTTAATTTTCCTATTTTTAATTCCGAATTTCCATTAGTTATAAATTGTATCCGGCATGGACTTTAGCCTCCTCTTCCAATATTCCTTATTTTTTAATTCCGAATTTCAGCTATTTCTAAATTGTATTTCTATATGGACTATGTTTTTCTTTTTCTCCGAGTAATAAGAGAATTTCTAGGCCGTGAGAGTAAACGTGGAGGCTCCTTTTTCTATTACTTTAATAAGTTAATAGATTGCCATTGAAATCTATCTGGCTAGAATTTAGGGTTACCATGCAATATTGGGACATGGGTACTAGTTCTTTTCTAGATTATATAGCTATGGATTTTCATACCTAAATAAGAATTTAAACTATTTAGGACAGTGATGGATCTAGAAAAAATAGCAGGAGATTTGAACAAACTATTCAACCCCCTCCCACCTACATATAGCAAAATAATTTAGTGGGGCTCCCGCGGTCTTCATGCCAGCAGTGGAGGCTCGAGACCCCATTACCTCCATGCTAGACTCGCCTTTGTCTAGGAGAGTCGGAGATTCTACAGAAGGTTGCTGTTGATAGAAACTTCCCAAACATAGCCACTAACACATACAGTACAGTACTACAGTGACTCAAGCTAGCTTAAGTCGCGTATAGCACTAGAACTATATTATGATCCAAAAGCTCGAAAGGTTTAGTTCCACCATCCTATAGCTACCCTCGTAACAACGCTCTAAAATTCCCCCTAGAATGGTCCAAAGCCCATTGCTACTGACGGCGACGACGATTGATCGATCGACGACCGTCCCATTAACGACTCCCTCGCACTTACCGTGCCGGCCGGTAAGACTGCCTCTCTCTCCCACGCTGCACCTATATCCGTCAAAGTTAGCCAGCATGATTGGCTGCACTACTACACGAGATCTCTCCCTGCAAACACACAGCCCGGGGGTGGTCTGGTCGCTCTCTCCGGCCTCAAGTGGCTTTGGCAGTTGGCATGGCATGGCAGCATTTGACTAACAGCGACTTAGCCCTCGAAAAGCACCGCCCGCGCGAGAGAGAAAAACGGCCACGACGCCGTGTGATCCTAGCGTTTTTCTCAGTGCGATCAATCGATACGCTCGCTGTTAGTAGTTGTAGGGACTGTTTGGGGAGCTTCTTCTTCTAAAATCAGAAGCTCCACCAAACAGTTCAGCTTTTGGTCTAGATTCTAAGAAATTGTAGTTGTAGAATTCACAAAATGAATTAGAAGCCAGAAACTGAAAAACCCAGTTTTTCCAGATTCTTTGAAGCTGGCTACCAACTAGATACTTCTCATAATCTTAAGTTTCTCTAAACAGACCCGTAGTAGTAGCCGAGGGCGGGACCCTCGTGGCGAGAGGGGGGGAGGGAGGAAGAGGAGATAATGCACGTACTCATCGAGCTAGATAACAAGATCTCGAGAAAGCGAGAGGGCGACGGGGGCATGCATGCGAGTGACACCATTCGGCACCGAGCGCGAGAGAGCCCTTGTTATTATTAGCAGTTGACGACGGCCGCGGCGAGCGCTTTTTTCTGGGGATCTCTCTTTGCACTGTCCAAAGCTCTGGAGTTTAGCCGAATCGATCAGGGGAGATGGTGTGTGTGTCCCGGGTGATTAATCAATCAATCCTCCTGGCGTAAAGGCCACGTAGTTTCAGACTTTCAGTCCAGTGAGTGAGGTCAGGTGACAGTGATGAGCCTAGCTAGGGTGTGCTTGGTCGTGTAGCATCTCATCTCCTGATTGACCTGGTAACACACACGCAGAGAGCTGGATTGGGTTCAGATAAACTCGAGAGACTTTTTTTTGTTTTAGTAGTAGTACTAACCTGACAAGCTGCGATAGGCTCGTCAGAGGATGTGTGCTCCCAGAATCGCTCCCGAGATCTTCTCCTCCCCCCAATCAGCTGTCGACTGATGTTGGCCGTACGCACCATCACACCGCACACGCATCGATCGCTGTTGATGTTTATCAGATTGCTGTTCACCGGTAAGCTACTAAAAACGAAAAGAAGTTGGAAACAGCTCAGTGCTGGTGCTGGTGTGACATGTTTCGAGATGCGCCTTTACTTGCAATGCCCACTCTTGACGAACTGAACCGGACAGAGTGGTCAAGTTCGGAGACTGGCAGAAAGGGGGAGCAAAAGGAGCCGATGGCTCGTAGCTGGGGCCTTGTTTTTCCTTTTTTCTTTTTCCTTGAAGTGGAGTAGGGATGATGAAATCTTTCAAAGCTCTCTGGACTTGTGGAGTTCGGATACCCTTGCACTGAATGTCTGAAAAATAGGATTCACGCGGCGAATCATCCTGTAATCTTTCTGCATAATTCGCAGAGGTCAAAGATACAGCTCTGTGACTAATGAAAGGTAAGATCTTACCAACCAATGCAAAAATGAAAGGTAGGAGTAAAATTCACAATACTAAATTTGAGTGTCTTAGCCACGGAAAACAGGAAATCAATACAATGTGTCCATGTTATACGGTAAAAGGGAAACGGTACATTTCTATAGATTTTCCCTGTACAGAACAAAATGGGTGAAAATTGAAATCATGTTTCATAAGCACTGGAGAAAGCCCAAAGAAAAACAATCAGCATTTCTCAGGAGTCTGAATAATGACAGCAGGAAATAAATGGAAGAAAAAAAAAGTAGTGTGTTTTGTCTTCTCTCTGCATGCTTCTATATTATTAGCTGTGAAGCTTATAGTACCTCCATGACTGTTCCCTACAGATACCTCCTTGCGAGAGCCCTGACCTTGGTATCAAAATGAGAGGATGTGATGCGAGATCCAGGCAGATAGAGGGGATTGAGGAATATCTGCACAGCGAACATTTGTAATGAAAATTATGTAACGAAAGCAATGATTACAGGTTTATTCTCAGAATCTATTGTGGACAGCAGAAACTACAAAATTCTGTGTCAGCCAACAACTATTTTGGATACTATGCCCATGTATAGAACATGCTACACCCTAATATCATGTATGTTTGAGAATTGGCATATGAACGTATAACTGATTCAACATATTTAGATATGAAATGCACTGACAGGACCCTTGTTATTCATAACTTTTTAGCGAACTACTTTATTGTAAAGGACACAAAATTGCCTTACCTTGATATAAAGTTCATGGACCTCTTGAAAAAAGCTTTTAATCCCATCCTCACTACGTGAATCATGAAGCAATATGAATCTAGCATGTGTCATCAAGTTAAAGAAAACAATATTGCTGTAAAGGTAAAACTTAACAAGTTTTACATAGTCAGTCAAGTTGCACAACAACAACAAATCGTTTCAAAGGATATGACCTGCAGTTACATAAACAGACACAACAAGATCGTTGAATCTGTCGACCGACTTCAGGAACCTGAATAAAATATGTAGAGGAATTATGCAAGGCAAACATATATAAAAGTTTTCGAAAGGCATCTTTGGCCTGTCGTATCTTGTATGTATCCTACAACCAAATTACAATGCACATGTTCAGGTGTACCTGAAGGAGAAAAAACATATAAGCAATAAATACTCACATTGCATTTGTGGACCATGCTAGGTCCTGAACAACATCTAAAGCAGCATGCAGAATGAACTGGTGCTGATAAGCCAGATCTTCTTTCTGCCACAGTAAGTGAATGTTAGAAGACATGCACATTAGTAATTCAGTATGATGTTACCTAAGGAAAAAAAATTCTCATCCCATGAAGGCTCCATTATATTACTGAATACTATCAATTAGCAACTTTACACTATTACATATGAATCAATATCCTAGAAACAAATGGAGACAACGGAGGGAGGAAAACAATGGCCACAACAAAAATCACTACGCTGTAGAAAGGTAGCAAGCCATCTATATCCAGTTTTACACAAAACTCAACTATTCCATTGGGCATCTTCATGGGAATAAAGAGTCTGATTCAACATGATTAATGTTCAACCAACACCTGTTTCTTTCTTTCTTTTTGAGAGAGGGGACTATCCATTTCCATATTAGTGTTGTTTTTATATCAACAAAACCAAAAGGTTGACATTGTGACCTGAACACAAGGCGTTATAAACAGCAACATAATGCAATTAATTAAATTCATAGAAGTAATGAGGCGTGGAATACATACTTTCGGTGCAGATCCGACTTCTGCCTCATAGATTGGGATGTCGTTCTTACTAACAATCGCGAAGCACACCGTGCTTGCCATTTCCACCAACACTTGAATTAGTTTCTCTCCAACTGCAATTCAACACAAATATTGGTTTGATGTTGCTCATTTAACCCCGTTTCCACGTTAGATCACTCCACAAAATTATTCCTGGATCAAGGGCCAAGGTGAACTAGCCAATGTGCTGTATTCATGCTACTATCGGCACATTTACTCTCGCCCATTTTGGATTCGCATTAGATCTTGCCCCTAAACCACAGGCTACATTCCCCTTTCACCCTCCTTTGGCATCACTAGATCTAGCAGCTTAGCTTGCTTCCTCCTATAACCCCCCATGAGCCTCCCCAAGCATGGTTCCTTCTTCCTTGGCCTCTTCCTAATGACAAGCCCTTGCGCCAGCACTCCAACGACGTGTGCATAACGAAAACTCCAATTCTACCTTCTTACCACGGCTTGATGCTACTCACAAACAGCAAAATCGCCCAAAACTAAAAAAAAGTTTCCATGAGATGGGGAAGGGAAAGCAGGAGGAGCTCACCGTGGGAGGGGGCGATTCACGGCGTTGGAAAGTTCGCCGGATCCGCCCGCGGCCCGGCCGCCTTCGTGCCCGGATCTCGGGTGAGAGATCAGAGCCAAGGGGGAGAGGAGAGAGAGAGAGATCGGAGAGACTCGCGTAGTCTCGCACTCTCTTCGACTCTTCCCCCGTTCGGGCTACTGGGCTGGGCCGACGAGTTTGCGCAGCCTCTGGCTCGTACGTAGGCCTGGCCCAAAATGCCCAGCCTAGCCTGAGACCAACCGCAACGAACGCCGAGGCGAGCCGCTCCGGCGAGGGAGTTGTACTGCGCCGCCGCTGCGACGTACCTCGTCAGTCGCCTCCGGGAAACTGCTCCCGAGCCCCAGCGCCGCGGCCTACCGGAGCGCCTCCGGTGAGGTTGACGAGCTGAGGTTCGTGTGTGGTAATCGTAAGCTCTGTGCTCCCGGGGCGCGCGGGGCTGGATCTGGAGCGGGGTTTCGCAGCGCGGCGGGGAGGAGCCAGTACGGGTGGGGGATGGGGAGGCTGACCGTCGCCGCGGCGGTGGCCGCGTGGGCGATCCCGCTCGCTGCTCTGGTCGACTCCATCGTGCCCGACCCTTACATGGTGAGCGTTTTTTCTCCTCCTCCACGAGTGCTTGGCTAGTGTCTTACTTGATTTCCATGTAGTCCAGAATGAATTGGAAGAAACCGCATATGAAACTTATGAACTGGACTCTTGGATCTGAAATTGCAACTAGACTATCGCCTGATTTGTGTCTATAAAAGTATCAGGTAGAGCATTTGAATAATTCTTTTCATGTGGAGAGAACATTAGTATCTGGTTTGTAGTAATCAGTTTGATGAGTTCTCTACTGTCCAGAAAATGGACTTCTCTGGAAGTTATAAAATTTGGCAAGCAGGCGTGTTGCATTTCTTGAGCATTTTCAATTTCCCTGTATTGCTTTCGAGTTACTCTACTAAATTTGCACTTATTGTCACATCTTGCCACATTCTCATTGGAAATGTAGGTAGCATTTGGAAGCACGACAAAAAAGCATTCATTACCCTTCTTAACTCATTTCTTTGTGTTTAGGATGAGATCTTCCATGTTCCCCAGGTGCAGCGCTATTGCCGTGGAGATTTCTTAATATGGGATCCCATGATCACCACCCCTCCTGGCCTGTGAGTCTCAAAACTCCTCATTACTTCACCCTCAAATTTTACCTTGTGATGAGGGATTGTTCTCTGCAATTTTATAGGTACTACATTTCACTAGCATATGTTGCTTCCTTGTTTCCTGGTGCATGGGTGACTAGAATAGCAGAGGCATTTGATGCGCTTTGCACTACAGCACTTCTGAGATCCACTAATGTTATCATGGCGATGATCTGTGGTGTTCTAGTCCATGACCTGCTTTTGTGCATCAGGCCAAAAATTGGCAAGAGGAAGGCAACTGCATTTGCTATTTTAGTAGCTTTGTACCCTATTCATTGGTTCTTTACTTTCCTTTATTATACTGATGTTGCATCATTAGCGGCAGTTCTTGCGATGTACCTTTTCTGCTTGAAGAAACAATTTTGGGTCAGTGCAGCGGTGAGTATTTAAATTAAGTGTTCTATTGTTTATCTGTTTTGTTCACAACTTCACATCTTAAGTTTTTTTTAGATTGTAGAAAGTCGTACATTCATAACTGTTTTCCACAGCATACTTGTTGGTGGTTCTTCTAGTTCCAGAATTGATATAAAAACAACTCTTTATAGCTGCTGTATGTATTCTTTCATGTAAATATGTAATCTTGATCTTGAGGTTTTCTATGGGTCCTTCCATACTTCTTGGCATGAGTTAAGATATGGTATTGATTTTCATCACAAATCTGTTAGCAATATTAATTAAATGCTTCCTTTTGCCTGCAGTTTGGTGCTTTTTCTATACTTCTCCGACAGACTAATGTAATATGGATGATATTTTTTGCTGCCAATGGAGCCATCGCTCATGCACAATGTCTTTATGTCAAGGACAATGTTTGTTATGAGAACAGTGAACTAACAGATAAGTCAAACAAAGAGGCATCTCACATGGATAATAAAACCACTGCTCCAGGTTTGAGAAGGCGGCGAAACAATAATCCCATAAACAAGAGAGAAGTTGTTTCTGAATCAAACATTATGTATTCCAGTGAGTATTCCAACTCTGTCAATTAAAAAGATGCATTTATATTTCTCCAACCATTTGGATTTCATGTTTGAGATTCAGTAGGTTGCATGCTTAATTTCGTTTTGACATTTTTATTATGCTTTGGTCTAAACATTATTTGGTATTCACTGGTAATTTCTTTATTTATATTGCTAGAACACTAGCTGTATTTCTTTATCAATCATATGAATTCATTCTGAATGCGATGAAATATTATTTTGGAAAAAGAGGTGGAAATTAAACGCATCCATATGATCTCAAATTTCGTGTTCAATGATTTTGTTGCCATATCTGATGTCTGTTGGTAATTTGCAGGTTTTACAGAGGAAATATTGGATGCCATCTTCAAGTTATGGAATTCAAAGTGTGAAGTTTTAATTGCTTTTATACCATTTGCAATGGTTCTG
The DNA here is from genome assembly GCA_000338895.3 of Oryza meridionalis. NCBI lineage: Eukaryota > Viridiplantae > Streptophyta > Magnoliopsida > Poales > Poaceae > Oryza > Oryza meridionalis. The sequence goes on along the minus strand of CM002527.2, from coordinate 24,525,126 downwards.
CTGGTGTTTGTGGCATTCATAGTCTGGAATGGTGGCATAGTGCTAGGTACATTTCTTATTTTTGTCAGCTCCTTTCAACCTTCGTACGCTGGCAGCTTACAGAATGATCTACAAAAAGCTTCATACACCCTTGTGCTCTGAGTGATGCAGGTGCTAAGGAAGCTCATGTTGTTTCACCACACTTTGCACAGTTTTTGTACTTTGGTCTAGTGTCAGCTGCTGCCCTCCTGCCATGGCATTTTACTCCTACCCGATTATCAGACCTATTCCACTGTTGCAGAAAGAACAAAACATATAGTTCTTTTGCAATTTTGGTGGCTCTTGGTTTAAGCCTTGTTGCTGTACATTTATTCAGGTTTGTTATCTCTTTCCCTCTTCTGTGTTATTTTTCTCCCAGAAACTGCTAAAAGTACTTCCTGCTGAACATTTAGGTGCATCTTCCAATGCTGACTCATACTTCGTTAAAAACAACACTGAATCTAACTGGAGAGTAACAGCTTATGTACAATTTTAACCATTTTATAATGCTTGAAATTTTGGTGTGGAAGCATGTTTGTCAAACATATTTCTCAAATTCCTTGACTGCACTTTCCTGTTGTTCTTAAAGCATGATGTACTTTGCCTTCTTATGTTTACCAACTCCTAATATGTACCCCTTTTCTTGTGCAGCATTGCTCATCCATATCTTCTTGCTGACAATAGACACTACACCTTTTATATTTGGAGGAAGGTTATCCAAGTTCACTGGATGATGAAATACATTTTGACTCCAGTTTATGTGTACTCATGGTTTTCAATTGTTAATATCTTAGGTAAACTTCTCTATATAAATTTTGTAGAAGTTGCTACTTTAAAGAGTATATATGAACTGATATTTATTGGATTTTTTTGTTTCATCTTACAGGGAAGTCACAGACAAGACTTTGGGTGCTGTCCTTTGTTCTATCAGTTGCCCTTGCTCTCATCCCTGCCCCATTGGTTGAATTTAGATACTATACAATTCCATTGGTCATACTGGTTCTTCATTCTCCAGTGATCAGCAATGTTAAATTGCTTGCTTTGGGGTTTCTTTATGCCGCTGTTGACTTCTTCACTCTGGCAATGTTTCTGTTCAGACCTTTCCAGTGGCAACATGAGCCTGGGACACAAAGGTTTATTTGGTAGTTTAGGATACAGAATTAGAGAGGAGGCAAATTCCGGTGTACAAATTCCCTAGAGCATGAACCGCTAGCAGGGTTTATATATATGAGGGTGAATCCCTCGGAGAAATTTTAGACTTGAGAGCTTTGTCTGTACACTAGGATGTCTTACGAAGCTTTATGCAATTGAACGTTTAAGCCAGATGGTTCCTTGTAAATTACCACCGTTTCAATGAATGTACTACTTTCTGAAGTTTATTCATGACCACCACCTTTAACGATGTTTTTCCACTTGTATGCTGCTGTAATATTTCCATTTTAGCAGGAGCAAACTAAAATATTCAGAGGAATGAATGGATGGAAGAGCTTGTTGGATGAAGGAAGAATCTGGCATCCAATGCGGCTGTGTTTAGTTTCTGAAATTGGGGAGAAGTTTGGAAAAAGTTGGTAGTTTGGAAAAAAAGTTGAGAGTTTATGTGAATAGGAAAGTTTTGGATGTGTTGTGATGTGATGGAAAGTTGGGAGTTTGTGGGAAGTTTGGTGTGAACAGGGCCTGAGGCAGTGCCATCCAAAACAGGGCCTCAGGATAGTCAGCAATGTAAGACAGTGCCATCAACTTTCGGCGAATAGGTCCACAGTTGAGATCCTCATCACTGTTGGAAATCCTGGTTGTTATTATGCTTTGACTCATCCCTGATTTTTTTTTTTTTTTGGCACTAGAGCAATTTCCTTCAATTGGCCAGTTTTTCAAGCATGCATGAGAATGCCTATTCATGGACTGTGTGAAGCCGTGTTAGGGAAACTGAACTGGGAATGCCTGTCCAGGCTTCATCCAATATATAGAACGTGGTAGATTTGTCAAACTTTGTGCGAAAATAGTTTGGGTGCAGCATAAAAAATGCTTATGCCCTACAAAAATGCGGTATATCTCTCAATACATCTTCAAGGACTGTAAAAGGTTGAAAATAATGTTTTAAAAAAAATCACAATTAATGCACATCCATTGCCTTAAGATCTGGTTACAGCACACGAATACAACATAGCATCCCAAAAGCCATAATTACAGTTAAAAACACCTCACATCATGAGCAGCACTGAACATGACAAAAAGATCAGCTGTACCACTAGGAGGACCAGCAAAATATACACAAGAACGGAAAGCTGTATGAAGAACTGTTGAGTGTTGAAAGGCTTCAAAACAAGACCATTCACACTTCCTTGAGACACAAATTACTGAAAGCTTGGATAGAGCAAAAAGGCTATATGGGGAAAACTTCGATTCACATGTCGGTGTACATCATATTGATCTTTTAAACATGCAAGTCCATGTACAGCGCATATAATAATCCTGCAACCATGTATAGATTTCAGTTGTCCCGATTCGCAAAACTGAACTTGTTTTTGTGGATCTTTGCTGGGCACTGGTGAGTTCACCAAATGCTCTCTCGAGTAAAAGCAGAAGCTAGGATCAGATGGTTTACAGAGCCATTTCTGCTCTGCGTTGGGTTTTTGCATAATCCCTTCTTATCTTCCACAGCCTCTCTGCAACTTCTTTCATTGTTGGCCTGTCAGCACGAGTAGGAGCAACACATTGGAATGCTACATCGAAAATCTTATTCGGTATATCCTCATTTACTGACTCGGTCAACATTGGATCCAATATTTCCTTAACATCACCTCTGTTGTATTTCTCGAAGGCCTGTATCAAAATTAGAAAACAATAGAGAGCCTCAGATGCCTTAAATTCTGACAAAACCCATGACCAAACAGCTTAACTGCTATAGAAAATGAATCAAGCTTATTATTGTTTTCTTCCCAGGTAAATGAAAATGTTGAGTGTTTAAGAAAATCTTATGTTTTGTTATGTTTGTGCATGCGCACTGGAAGTTTACATGTTGTATGGTTTAACTTGTGATGGGATTGCAAATTGTCGACAAAGAAAATGAATTCATGTGCAGATAACTGCTCGAGAAAGAAAAGCAAGGGCGTATGCAGGGGCAAGAGGGGTCAGGGGGGCAAGAAAATAACCAGAACAAAGGTAAATTGCTCCTAAATAGTTATCTAGAAAAAACAATGGAAAGAAACAAAAGTCTAAACCAATGTAAACACAAAGTAGGGAAGTGAAGACATACCCATCTCACGGTGATCCTTTCTCTTGCAGCTCTCCTGACCTCAATAGGACGACGACCAGAAAGAATTTCCAGGAGCAAAACTCCATAAGAGAATACATCACTCTTGACTGTCAGATGGTTTGTCCTGAGATACTCTGGATCTACATAGCCAGCTGTTCCTCTCACATCAGTCTGAATCTGTGACTGGTCTGGCTCTGTAGGACCAGTCCTTGCAAATCCAAAGTCGGCCACTTTGGCCCTGAAGCCTTCATTTAGTAGAATGTTTGATGACTTCACATCCCTGTGTATTATGGGCTTCTCTAAAAGCATAAAAGTACAGAACAAATAAATAAAATACATATGCAGATTGCCAATAGGAATAGTCAAACTAGAATCTCTGTAAGCTACTTTAAAGCTTGAAGATTAAAGAATTAAAATCAGATACACATCTGATTACATGGCTAATTTTCATGGTTTATTCAACTTGGATGTTAGGCTCATTTCACAACCTTTATTGATGCACAGCCACAAACAATTTCCGAACTACAGAACATTACAGTCAGGATATCTGATACTAGCATTTATTAGCAGATTATGAGCCAATGGACCAACCTTTAGAGGGGGAAAATATAGTTAAAATACTGGTTTACAGTTCTTGCATTACTTAGTGACAATACCCCGATGCATGACTTGGTATAAAAATAAAAATAAAAATAACAGTCAATTGTTTTTTAAAACTGTTTTTATGCTCAGCAACAGAAACATGTGACAAAGCATACCTGCATATAGATGCAAATAAGTTAACCCATGAGCAACATCTATGGCTATTTCAAGCCGCTGATTAAAGCTTAAAACAAGCCCACGTTGACCTGAAAGATAATTTGAAAATTACTGATTGTTCTATATGGAATTCAACAAAAGAGAATCTTAGTATGCAGTTTACCATCTAGATGCTCCCTAAGAGTGCCGTTTGGAACATACTCAGTTATGACGATTTGTTCATTTCTTTTGTCGATATAACCAAGTAATTGGACCAAATTCCTGTGTTCAATTTTTTTTAGTAATGCAATTTCATTACTGAATTCGGCCCGTAAAGAGGCAAAATGTTCCTGCATAAAGAAACCGGATGAAAAGTGCGATTCACTTGTAAGAAAAACCACATGTAGGAAGCAGAGTTTCTATCAGCAACTTTAATACTTTATCAGGACCTTTTGAATAAATATAAATTGCAAAAGAAATTTGACTAGTGACCAACAAGATCAAGCTGTGAAAAACACCAAAATATAATAACTATCCACAACTACTGGTGCAAAGAATGCAATGTGAGTACATGCTTTACCAGTGCATTACTGTTTCATTACCGTACTGATCTACACAATAATGGATCAACCAGCGAGACTACTTGAAAAAAAACACCTCAGTCATTCAATAGAGAAATCTCTAGTATAGCTGCTTGTTGACAGCCACTATCATTGCGCTAACACTGCTTTTTATTAAAAAAATAAAAATAAAAAATAAAACCTACCATTTTTGCCCTTTTAATTGCCACGATGTGGCCATCTCGCAGCTGTGCTCTGTAGACCTTTCCAAAATAACCTTCACCAATCATCAGGTCTGGTGCAAAGTTATGTGTCAGTTTAATAACTTGTTCAAGACTCAGGTTCAATGGCTCATTTCTACTTGGTGATGAAGACAATGAAAATCTAGATGGACTTGCAGGTACTCGAAGAAGGCTTGGAGGAACTCTATCAGACATTGACCTCAGCTCAGAAGAATTCACTGGAAAAACAAGGATGAAGGAATGTGTCACAATTCATGACGGTCATTTATACTTCCAAACGTGACATCTACATTGTTTCATTGTGTTGACAGATTAGATCACCAATAGATGAAAGCTTGCTATTTAACTTACAGGAATTTCCATCCCTTCCAAGAACAGGGTCTTCGCTCCCATCCTTCCTTCTTGAACCAAAACAGGGGCACATGGCTTCAAAACACACAAGAAACATCCCTGTAGGTTTAGTGGCTACCAGAATGCTATCTGATTTCAGTTTGCCAACAAAGAAGTGTGGTGCGCCTCATTTGGATGAGATGTCTTAAATTAGCATAGTGTCCTTAGCCCTTTTACTCTGACAAGTGCAATCCAAACTGCAAAAAGATCGAAGCATTCAGTTTAGCATTTTGGAAAGAATGCCACTAAAAGATATACGAGGAGCGATAACATGAGTCCACGGTAGTACATTAGTACAAAATGAATAGCAGAAATAGACATATTTGTCACCAAAATATGCACCGATCAATCAAGAAAGGAGAACTCTCAGCTTCTCCACGTGTAATCAGAAGATTCATAATGAGTGGAACAACAATTTACCATCTAGTAGAAGAATAATTCGGTTCTAGACATCCATGCTATTTTGCAATATTAGTTACACTTTGAGTATGAATGAATTATCTCCCAAACCATAGGTAGACTTCCTTTTGGCGTATGCCTTGCACAATGCATTTTAAGTGCCAGTCTTTGACCTCTACATATTTATAGCGAGTATCTTGTTGAGCAACTGAGCAATGCATGCAACAAGAATGCAGATTACAAAAGCAAAATCGTGTTATGTAGTATGCATAGCACTCCTACTACACACATCACCACCGATAAGGTCCCAATTAATGAACTTGTTGAACAACCAAATCATTAGAACATAGACGAACACATGTGTACAGAAAGCAGGCAAAGAAATGAGTTGACTGAGAGTTGACTTTGAGCTATCCCGCAAATGGAGAACAGCAGTACAGCACCAAACGAGGTATTCCCCTCTTCCCCTGGCTATTATAGCAAAATTAGAGCTTCAGAAAGTCTAACACGCAATCTTAACGCGAGGTGACTGTCCATTATAGAAAAATGCATTCAAGACGGCACAGGGTGACCATCAAGAAAGCTTGTACTACCACAGAGGCTCCCATGGCGATGTCCCAAGAACACAACGGTAGAATCATTTGCGAGCGATCGGTGATGCGACCAACCTCCTACGGTTTGCCATCCACACCATCAAGCAAGAAAATCATCCTTTGTTTTAGATGAAGCAATCTAACCGCGTAAACAAGCAATCACGATTACACCAAACCACCACAGAAAAACACGCGTCAGGATAGAGCTCCAAGAAAGCAAAAGGACTCACCGGAGAAGAATCTCTCGAGCTTAGCGCCGGACCCCCGCCGCGGCCGAATGCTTCTTGCTCCTCAGAATCCCCCCGAAAATCCCCCAGGAACGAAGAAATGGTAAAGCGAAAAAAAAAATATTCCTCTCAAGAAAAAAAAAGAAGGTATATTAAGTCTCTTCGATTTGATCGGATCTTTAGCCTTTAGGTGGGCGGCTGCTGCGCGCTCCGGTCACGGAAACCGTGTGCTGCTGCTGGTAGTAGTAGAGTAGGGCAAGAGAGAAGAGAGAGAGGCAGCGGAGACCGAAGACCGGGACGCCGAGAGAGGCGAGGCGACTGGTAAACGACGACGCCGACGAGCGGAGGAATATATATTTTTTTATACCGTTGGCGCCACCGGCCTCTGCTGGCAGGTGGGCTCGAGGGGCCCACGCGTCAGCGGCGGCGCGGGTGGGTTGGTGAGGAGGATGTGTGTGTGCTCGGGTGGGGGCGGCGGGGCGGAGGTTTGACCGGCGGCGGAGGGAGGGTTGCGTTGCGTGGCGGCGAATCGACCGCCGGAGACCGCGCCGTCCGGGTCAGCGGCAACGCCTACAGTCTTCAGAAAGATGATCGGGACCGGACCATATGGGGGAGATTTCCGTTCAGGTGCTCTGCACTATTCATCACCTAGAAAAGCGTGAAAAATGGCAAATTTCATCGTTTTTGTTTTCCTCCGAAAGTTATCGGGAATTTCTTCGACAAATAATGGCATGGAGGTTCTTGTCTTCTTAAGGCCCCGTTCCTTGCTTTAAATATGAGGAAAATTTTCTACACGCGTAAACCTTAATTAAGTATTAACTATTATAAATTTTAAAATAAATTAATTTGATTTTTTAAACAACTTCTATATAATATTTTTAAAAACACATCAATTAAACAGTCTAAGAAACATGAAAAACAAAAGGGAGGAAGTTGAAGTTTAGAGTTAAAAAAAATCGAGGCCTAATAAGTACTGCTCCGTCCATTTTTAATAGATAACATCATTAACTTAATTTATCATTCGTTCTATTAAAATATTTTATATAATATTACTTATTTTGTTGTGATATCTTTTATCATTTTATCATTATAGAAATTTTAAGTAATACTTATAGTTTAGCAAATTTACACTAATTTTTTAAATAAGATGAATGATTAAACATTATTTAAAAAGTTAGTAATATATAAATATTGATTCAAATCTGTATCTAACCCTTGCATCGAGAAGAAAATCAAATTGTGCCAAAACATTATAAATTGGTTTACTGATAGTTGTGTTTTCTCCGTTAATTCGTTAGTAGATTGTGATGGAACATATGACAAGTGTAAGCATGGTCTATGTTACTCCCTCCAATCAAAAATACTTACGTATTTACCAGACTAATGATCTCTTTTATCATGATGACGGGTCGAATATACCGTATATACGTTGATGGTGGTTGTGTGTTATTGGGTTCCCGACTGGGTCAACGGTGAAGGCTATTTGGTTTGAATCCAACATTCCTAAAATATAATAGCATCAATAGAATGGTCTACATTTTGGATTGATGTGCTTGTTCGCTCCATGGTCTAATTGTGTTCGGGATAGAAAGTTACGAACTTCTCTCTTGTATATAAAAATGAATTAATATATTTTTAAAAATATATATATATATTTTTTAAAAAACACGTCATTTAGCAGTTTAGGAAGCTACGTGTGAAAACGAGAGAGTAGGAGTCGAGAACACACCAAAGCTACTGTTATTGTCAAATTTTGATAAGTAGAGATTTTACTATTGCAACGTTATTAACCTCAATCAAAATTTGGTAATTCCATACCCTTTTTACTCTCGAAACTACACCAAAATTTAATAAGATATAAAACTCAACACCAACTTTAATTTACTTTTTTAACCTTGTCGGAACTTAACAATAGCATTACCAATCTTTGGCTTACGTCTTACTCACAAATGATCACTTTTACTTTGTTGGCAATAAAGTAAACAAGCATGATATCAAAAGTTGTCAATCAATTCGAGTAAAGCTACTCCACCAAACCAAAATATTGATAATGCTAAAACTTATTTAAGATTTAACACCACTGTTTTTCTTTTCAAAACATAGTATATGTACAAATACTCATATACATACGCTCTCACTCACCTTTATAAGCACACGCTCATTCTCTATAAACACGTCCGGAAAACTACCAAAAGTTTTAGCACTACCCTAAACCAAAATACCCCGAAATAAGAGGCAACATCTATAAAGTTTATTTACTCCCTCTATCCCAAAATAGCTTCATTTCGATTTTAGGTGTGACTCTAAGGCCTTGTTTAGTTCGCGAAAAGAAAATTTTTGGGTGTCACATTGAACGTTTAACCGGATGTCGGAAAAGGTTTCCGGACACGAATGAAAAAACTAATTTCATAACTCGTCTGGAAACTGCGAGACGAATTTATTAAGCCTAATTAATCCGTCATTAGCACATGTGGGTTACTGTAGCACTTGTGGCTAATCGTGGACTAATTAGGTTCAAAAGATTCGTCTCGTGATTTCCATACAAACTATACAATTATTTTTTTCATTTTATCTATATTTAATGCTCTATGCATGTGTCCAAATATTTGATGTGATATTTTTGGGAAAAAGATTTTGGGAGCTAAACAAGGCCACTCCTCGTAGCACCGTGCTTTTTTTTACTCAGGCCTGGTTTAGTTCCCAATTTTTTCTTCAAACTTTCAACTTTTCTATTACATCAAAATTTTCCTACACACACAAACTTCCAACTTTTCCGTCACATCATTCCAATTTCAATCAAACTTCCAATTTTTGCGTGAACTAAACACACCTAAGAGAAATCCTAACATATCCAAGGTAAGGTAGTCCTTCTCTCACCTGAAAATAGCAAACACTATTTCTTCGCGCAAAACCAACTATCCTTTGCTACTACCTTTCTTTTACTCTTAGCAACCATACCTTCCCCGAGACTAGCTTTCATTTACTCCGAGAAACAATACCGTCCCTGATAAGGTAGTCTCCCTTTCTTAATTATATTAATTATATTAGAATGCGTCACATATCATACTTAGTTCTCTATGACCGAAGCAAGCATATATTATACTACCTGAAAAACACAAAACAAGACAAAAGAATAAGAAAGTGTCTTTTATTAATAAAATGATAGGATTAATGGTGAATAGGTAAGAGGCAAGGGATTGGTAAAGAGCACTAAAGTAATAAAAAAAATACAAACCAGTGGTAAAAAGGAAAATAAGAATAAAGTTATTTTCAGACATACTCCCTCCGTCCCAAAATTACTCAGGCTTTGTTTAGTTCCTGAAAAAAGTTGGAAATTTAGGGAAAGTTGAAAGTTTGGAAAAAAAAGTTGAAAGTTTATATGTGTAAGAAAGTTTTGGATGTAATATGATGTGATGGAAAGTTGGAAGTTTGGGGTAGTTGAGGGTAAACTAAACACGACCTCAATCCAGATGGGTATGCGACCTCTTCTAATATAATCTCTCCTAATATAGTAACAAATCTAAACTTGTATTACAAGACATCACCTTCCCAGCTAAAGCCTGTTCAAATTGTAGCAAAAATAAACCTTACTAAATTTTAGCAAATTGATAATATTGCCAAAATTTTAGCAAAATTTCTTATGTATTTACCAAGTTTAACAACAACTAAACATAGATATTTTTTTAGTAACTTTAACAAAAAATAATATAGTTAAAAATAACATCAATCTGAACAGCCTTTACCCGGAGTAACAACCACTTATTAATGAACCACCAGTAGAAGTAAAACCGCGGGGCCCACGTGTAGGCCGCAGAACGGACCAACAGTCGCGGGCCCACAAAACCGGCAGCACAATCCGGGGGATGCCGAGCGCCCGCCCGGTACTCTTTTGCCTTATCCCTTCCACTTCCCTGTGGCCCCCATCCCCTCGCCCCCACAACGCCACCAACCTTCTTACCCACTCCACTCACTGACAACGTTGGCCACATTTACCCCTACCCCACATGTCAGTGACAGAGTATGCGGGGCAGGCGTACCAGCTCGGCCTCCGGGGCGACACGTGGAGCTCCTACGCTGCTCCGGCTCTCGCTATAAACCATTTTCTTCTCAACCTTTCCTTCCCCTTCTCGAGTCCCTCTCTCTCTTTCTCTCGGCGAGGATTGGCTGTGTGATTAGAGGTGACGAATTTGATCGCGAAAGATTGGTTTAACTCTAATCCGGGAGTTTGCTTGGCCTGGGGTTTGGTGGATTTGCTTCCCTGTGAGAATTTCCATATCCGATCGGGTAATTTTCCACCCCGTATTCTGTGTAATTCTGTTGCGATTTTATTGGGTGGATTGGTTGGTTGGTTGTCGTGTTGATCTGCCCAACTTGTACTCTCTTGATGCTTATGTGTTATTCTGGGTTGGAATTTTGGGCATTTTTTTTTAATTTTACGGTTTCTTCTCCCTTGATGGAGTGATTTGCAGAACAGGTGTGGAACAATCGAAAGTAGGGTACAGTGACTGAACTATTGGGGGTTTGGGGGATTTGATCATACGTAGATAGGGTTGGTGCTTTGATTCGTAAGACATGGTTCATTTTTCTTGAGGTAGTGTCATCTGTTAGTTTTCCTGGATTGCACTTAGGTTTGGCAGCAATCCGTAATTATTGTAAGAGCCTAGGTTGCGTGAAAGATGAACACACCCACCAAAAACTGAGGACTCGTGGGGTTTAGTATTGTTTGGCAGTATCTGTATATAATCTGATAATTTTAAGTCAATTTACACGATTGTTTGATGTGCAGAATGGGGCCAAAGAGAGCGAAGTCTATGCCAAGTCGTAATCGTGCTGGGAATGGATGACAAAGAATCACACAGTCGCGAGCTAGAATGATATGCGCTTTTTAGTCCATCAAGAAGAAGTGATTGGTTTGTGATCGGTGCTCGCATCGTCGCCATGGGAAGTGCTTGCTCTAGGAAGAGAGGCCAGCTGCATGTCGATGAGGAAGATCTCTACAGTGCAAGGTTCTCCAAGAGCAGCAGCTTCAAGTGGCTGCTGCACACCTTGCCCCGCAGTGGCTCTGATGTACACAGGAAGGTGCAGGGACCAGTGCCGGCGCGGTGCCCATCGCTAATGGAGCTCTGTGTGGCCAAAGTCCGCGAGGTAGTGCTTGTGGCCTTGGATGATTGAGTTTTCTGTGTGTATTGTTGCCTGACTTGATGAGGGGTGATTTCAGGATATTGGGAAGTATTCTGATTTCTCGCTGCTGCCCAGAGATCTTAGTCAGCAGGTATTTAATGAACTGGTGGAGTGGAACATTCTCACTGAAGAGTTGCTTGGAGCTTTTCGTGATTGTGCATTGCAGGTGAAGTGCTTGATCTTGTTTGGCACGTAATTATGACTGAGCTCTAAACACGTTCGCGAAAAAAATGACTCCATTCTAAACAAGGAAAATCAATATGGAATTATTGCAAACTCTACGGAATGCAATCCTGACATTCCCTTGTAGCAGTTTCTAACTTTCAATGTAGTATCAGGGAACGAATAAAGGCATCTTGTTGGAACAATTCTTACTATCTTGTAAACGATTTTATAGCTTATTTTTATAAGCTAACTCAGGAAAGTAAACTAAAATGTGTTGGTAAAATTTGTCCTGTAAGCAATTGAGGAAAATCCACTGAAGGAAGCCTCCACTGGGTACTGATACTAATAGACCAGTTGAGCTCACGTGCACAGCTGCTATCTTATTCTGTGTAACTCAGATGATGCTTCTATCTTCCTGCTACAAGCAAGCCAAGCAATCGCTTTACTTGTGTGCCACATAAAGAAAGGACCAAATTTGGAGTATTTCTTGTTTCTGGGATAAGTTACTCTGAGACTAGATATTGACCTCCTATGCTATTCTTCTACTTGGTCTCAGGACATCTGTCTGGCAGACTACCCTGGGGTGAGGGATGCTTGGATGGAAGTAGTGGCTTCTCAAGGGCAATCATTGTTATCTGTTGATATCTCTTGCTCTGATGTGACTGATGGTGGACTGAATCAACTCAAGGATTGCATCAACTTGCAAAGTTTGTCATGCAATTACTGTGATCAGATATCGGAGCATGGACTTAAAACATTTTCAGGTTAGTGATTTTCTGATAGCCTGAGAGTTGAGTTTTCTTCCATCTCTATGATAAGAGTGGTGTGAGTGTTCCTGATCACTAGATATTCTGTTCCTGTCAGTTATGGTATTGCTTTTTAATTCTGCAGGCCTCTCAAACGTGACATCCCTGAGCTTTAAAAAATGTTCTGCTGTTACTGCTGAAGGAGCTAAAGCCTTTGCAAACATGGTTAATTTGGGTAGCTTGGACCTTGAGCGATGTCCGAAGATTCATGGTGGACTTGTTCATTTAAAAGGTTTCCTGCTATTTCATTATTATATCATCACAATGTAACCACAGCCAACTTATTTATTATAATGCATGACCTAATTTTATCATTTACCATGTGTTCCCCGCACCCTACACCCCAATAAAACAGAGATATATTTATCATCCAGAGCTTTTATATATCTTTCTTTGTAATAAATACAGGAAAGACTGGCATGCTACCTATTTGTTCAAACGCTACTCAATCGTGAATACATTTTAATTATACTTCTGTCAGATCCAATAATAACTTTCTTTTTCAGGCTTGAGAAAACTGGAAAAGCTAAATTTGAGGTATTGTAATGGCATCACAGATTCTGATATGAAACATTTATCAGGTAACACCTTTATGTTGACCATCTAGTGTCAAGCAGTGTATGTTATCACACATACTGATCTGCACGTCTAATAAATACCCTTTTCCTTGTAGATCTTACAAATTTGAGAGAGCTCCAACTTTCTTGCTGCAAAATAAGTGATCTTGGTGTTTCTTATCTAAGAGGTATCCCAGAAATAAATTTCTTCCTTTTCCAGTGGAACCTTATCTACCTAACCATTTGTATCTGTAATATTCTGATTAATTCGTTGTTTCTATTAATATAATGACATGAAGTTTCATCTAAAGTTAGCCTCTGTTTCATATTTCGTATTTGTTCTTTACAGGTCTATCGAAGCTAGCTCACCTAAACCTGGAGGGCTGTGCAGTAACTGCTGCTTGTTTGGAGGTTATTTCAGGTTTTGCATCTTTTCCATACGAGTGCTATGTTATCAGTTCACACTTCCATGAAAATGTCTTACATTTATTCTAGGGAAGTCCTTGGGGTAATTTAATTTGACTGTTGAAAGGGTGCCACATCTGCCAGAACTCATGTAGAGTAATCCATTAAATTCATTACCAAAAATGGATATTTAGGGACCTGAAGAAGTGCATGTCATGAAATTTCACACATTTCTTTTGGTTCTCATTCTATATATAGTCAACTACCTCATGGATTTATCCCCAGAGAAATCTCTTCTGGTGGATTTGACATGAAAGTTTTAGAAATTCCCTTTGCAAGTTGAATGAGAATGACAAAGTGGCTAGGTAACTTGAGAGTGTCTTGCTTCTACTCCCTCCGTTTCACAATGTAAGTCATTCTAGCATTTCCCATATTCATATTGATATTAATGAATCTAGACATATATATTTATCTAGATACATTAACATCAACATGAATGTGGGAAATGCTAGAATGACTTACATTGTGAAACGGAGGAAGTACTATAGGACTATTATGCTGCTTCTTGTAAATGAGAGATTTTTTTATTACTTTTGGTGCTTATAGGTGGTAATGGAATTTCATTTTATTATTTTCAAAGGAAATTCATTGTTGACTTGAGGCACATTTTCTTCTTCTTTTTTCAGTCCTATATTTCTCTGTGAATCGTAAGCTTACCATATTACTGTTGCGCAGCTAGCGATTAGAAGGCTGTTTTATAGAACTCTTTAGTTGCCTAAGATATTTCTCTGTACTCAGCGTACAGTATGTTTGACAACTCTGGTGTACTGCTCTTTGATGTAATCTATTTCATGATTACATGAACACTTAACAAGCTCCCTGTTTGGTGAGATCATATTTTCATTAATAGAAACAATAAGGTGTTCAACAACGAGAGGAAATCAGTTGGGGGGGGGGGGGGGGGTAATAAGCGCGGCCATGGAGGAAGAAGCAGCGGTCTGGCGTGTGGCTGGCCTGCCCATCTGAGCCACCGCTCACTAAACGGTTGCCAAACTTGTTGCGAGATATAGCCCCACGCCTTTTGTGTTTTCTTTCTTTCTCATTTGCTTGTTTTCCTTTCAGCGGAAGATTGTAAAGTTTTAAAAACTCCCCTTCTCTTAATACAAAAGATACACAAGGCTTTTGTGTGTATTCTCAAAAAAGTTTTCATTAATAGTGATGTTATTACAGGATTGGCTTCATTGGTATTGTTGAATCTTAGTAGATGTGGAGTATATGACGAAGGCTGTGAGCATTTGGAAGGTAATATTATAACCTCTGGTTGTTGACTTTTTGGCGAACACAATTCTCTATTATTTGCAGAGCGCATTGTTTTTTGTCTACAAATAGGAAATTATGCCCTTTGTATGCAGATGACAAACTAAGTAGTTATAAATTGGTTAATTCTCAGTGTACGTCTAGTCGGTTCACCTACCATTTTTTTTCAACAATAGTTAAGATGTTTTGTGATCTACAAATAGGAACATATGCCACTTTATGTCTTGTTGTGTAAGCTGACCATATTAAGTTCTGTTTCTTCATCATACATGGTTGCACTTCTTAGCGTTGTTGCTGGTCTTGCCTTGCAGGTCTTGTCAAGTTGAAGGTTCTCAATTTAGGGTTCAACTATATTACAGATGCCTGCTTGGTTCATCTAAAAGGTAAATAGACTCTTCATTATTTATCTTCATATGATATTTGACATCAATGTAGAATAATGTTTAAAAATTAGCATTCTAGCATCCAAATTTGAAGCGCTGTGATCTAAGTGACAAGTGAGTCCTGAAATTTGGTAAAGCACTGCTGTGAAAATCCATAGAATTTGATCACTATTACTCAAGAAATAACACTTATATTTTCTTAATATACCAGTATTCTCTTGTTTCTGTCATTAAAATTGCCGATGATATGAGACTAGATGCATACCAGAATACGCTTTTGTTTCACTTTTGCCATGTCGTTTTTGTTCAATATATATGTTTACGCCGCACCAAGTGGAAGGTGTACCCACTTATTGTATTGATTTTTCTGGAAACATGTCAGAAGTCTGACATCATTATATACTATATATGCTAATTAACACATGAAGTGGGGAGCTTTCCTGATGTTCTTCTGTTCTTCTAGAACTGATCAATTTGGAGTGTTTGAACTTGGACTCATGCAAGATTGGTGACGAGGGGCTAGCACTTTTGAAAGGTGAGTTTCTAAGTGTGCATTGTCATGTCTTTTCTTTGTTTTTCCTGTTATCTTGTCTATACTTATACGAAAGATGGTAGTGTGGGACCCACCAACAGTGAAATAAGACTTTGCCTATTTCTACAGCTAGCTTATCAGGCACAAAGCTAGAAAGTGACAACATAAGTTGCATGATGACAATATATTAGACAATAGGAATAACTTTTTATGGGCTTTAAAATACTGACATTTTGCTAGTATTTCATAAAACACTGAAGGCGGAGAATCACACAATAAGCCTCATGCAGTAAGTCGTAGTTTACTTTTGTTTAATGGCATATAGTATTACTGCTTTTTACCAGACTAGTCCGCAATTGTCAGTTTAGCATTGACTAAGTATACTTTGTTCCTCATGGAATTCTTAATTGGTTTAATTGTTTGTATTACTGGTTACATTCTTTTTTTTGGGGGTCTCAAATCATTGGTGTACATCTCTCTGTGCTGTAGGACTTCTGAAACTAAGAAGCTTGGAACTTTCAGACACAGAAGTTGGGAGCAATGGACTTCGTCATCTCTCTGGTTTGTTTAATCTTCTGCACAAATGCTAGTACCATTGACTTTATTTTTTAAAAAAAAATATATGATGTTTGAATAGTTCAAGCGGTTTCAGTTTTTAGTTATTACTCACAACAGTTCTTCAACTAATATATATCCTCAGGCCTACGGAATTTGCAGAGCATCAATCTCTCTTTTACATTGGTTACGGACATTGGCTTGAAGAAAATTTCTGGCCTGAATTCACTCAGATCCCTTAATCTTGATAATCGCCAAATCACAGATAATGGTTTGGCAGCTCTTACATGTATGTCCTCATTTTTGGTAAAATTACATTGTTTAATACTGGCGTGCATGGTTGGGTTTCCTGTTATGCATTAGACATAGTATCTTACCCATTTTAGCAATTTAATTGGATATGGCATGATTGGGTGCTACGTTATTTTTTGGGGCATGTAGAGTGTTGGTCTTTTTTATGTCTGTTTAGGATGGTGTTCCTTTCCTCTCAAGGTTTGATGTTTCGCTTTAATCAAATGGTGATTGTTGTGCATTGTAGTAGGAGTAAGAATTTGGCTACAAGGTTATCGTCTGAATTCTCCAGTTCTGTAACGTTGTGTAGTCCTTTGGTTGTATTTTGCCTTGAAGTGACATTTGTTTAATGCAGGTCTCACTGGGTTGACACACCTTGATCTATTTGGAGCTCGTATAACTGATGCTGGGACAAACTGCTTGAAATGTAAGTGTGCACATAAAAAGTTGGTCCGTGCTAAGGTTCTGTTTACTAGTCTGGTGGTTTTGGATTATCGGAACAAGCTAGTTTACTATAAGAGTTAAGATAATGGCACGTTGGGCCTTTTTGCACTTGTGTAGCACCGAGCTTATCATTGTGCACACATAAAGCAAATCCTATTAACCTAGCATTCTGTGGAACTTTTTTTTTTCTCAACCCCTGCTATTATTAGCATTGAATATGACAGCATCTTGGTGCATATTTTACTGGGAAATTATTATTCCCTTGGAAATTTGGGGGATTCTCGTTATTTTTATGCATCAAAATATCACTTAGCACTTTAATGCATTCTTCAGATTTCAAGAATCTACAGTCCCTTGAGGTCTGCGGTGGGTTAATTACAGATGCTGGAGTGAAGAATATCAAAGACCTCAAAGCTCTGACGCTGCTTAACCTATCTCAAAATGGCAACCTCACTGACAAATCCTTAGAGCTGATTTCCAGTATGTCTTTTGCGCTCGTCAGGAATGAAAGCATGTTCTTTCAACACACAATTTATCTATTTATTTGTATATCTTCCATGTGTACAGGCCTCACTGCCTTGGTCTCCCTGAACGTGTCAAACTCTCGGGTGTCTAATTCCGGGCTCCACCATCTGAAGCCACTCCAGAACCTGAGGTCCTTGTCTCTGGAGTCCTGCAAGGTGACCGCGATTGAGATCAAGAAGCTCCAGTTGGCTGCCCTGCCCAATCTCGTCAGTGTGCGGCCCGAGTAATCTGGTAGCTGCACCTGTGTCCACATGTAAATACCCACCTGCTTAGAGCAGGACAAATGTACATATTCCCACAAGAACAAGCTCGAGTGATCTGTACGTCAGTCCTGCTTGTATCGGTGTGTCTGGTCGCCCTGGTGCTGAAGGGTCTGATGGATGGCCTAGTGGTGAAGGGCTGGCACGCATTTAGGCCGTGTAAATATGTAGCGGTGCTGATGGGAAGGAACAACTGTAAATATGGCGTGCTTCCTCTGCATTTTCGATGTTATGTAATGTTTCGTGTTATCGTGTTAATGAACTGGTATTGTTGCTAGACCTTTTCCCCTGATGGCTGATGGTATCACAAGTCCATACTCCTTTCGTCAACTGAATTTTAAGCCAGTTTAAGCGAACGCCAGATGCTACCTGGTACTCTGATTCGTGCAATTGCGGGCTTGCGGCAGGAGGCCGAGCTCCCAGCACAGGAGGTACTTTGCGCCGCTTTGCGGGAGGAATCGGCCCTCCGCACTGTGACACTGATACACCTCGTTTTTATAGTCCATATTTATGCTCTGCATATGTACCTGGTATCTTTGCTCAGGTTACGCGATTATATTTTAAGCTCGTCCTTGTTTACATACATTAAAGAGAGTTAAGCTTACGAACCATGAGATCTAGATGTATTTTATATTTGCCTTTGCTTGCTAAGAGTTCATTCAATGTAATTAAGATTGGAAGAAAATATTACAAGAAAAGTTTTACATCCCAAAATGTAATTAAGCTGGCTCAGGTTAATGGGGCGGCGCCAACGCCACAGCTGTGGCTGTGTGGCAAACTGGCAACCCTAACAAGCAGCTGATTTGGAAAGAAACACCGAAACAGGAAGCCATTCAAAAGCGTACAGGATAACCCAGGCTGGTGGGAAGAAGATAAGGCGAGCGAGGAAGAGGGAATATAGACGTTGGCGATTTTGAGGTTCCAAAAAGGAACCATTAGAAAAGGGAATATCAAATGCCGTCTTGATTGATTTTCATTAGAAACCAAAATTAAACAACTCTGTTGTCAAATGTTATATGCTCCTCTATCTACAAGTACAACTTGCGTGCTTTCCTGATTGCTACCACGTACTATTTCAGAATTTTAAGACTAGTTTCTGGCAAAACGTCTCCTAAAAATCATTTCATATGCATTTTCAAATCACAAGCCAGTAAAAATGGTATTCATGGACATAGTATAGACATAACAAGCAAAGAGGCAAAAACTGAACTTAAGCTTCATATCACGATTACATGATAGTAGATGGCATACATGAATTGGCCTCGGTAAACACAATATCTAACACATACTAGCTTCTTACTAGTAGGGGCTCAGCATCTTGAACTTGCATAGGCCTCGGTAGTTTATGTTACTAATGCTCCGGCACGCTTATCTCCAGTCCTTGCATCGCACGGTTGATCATGTCGAGGCCAGCCTCGAGCTGCACGACCACACACTTCTCCACGAGCAATTCCGGTGTGAAAAACCCTTTCCACACTTCATACCAAGCCATCGCCTCATCCAGCCGGGGCCTCTCTCCCATTAGATACTGATAGTTGGCGTACATCCATTTCTTGAAGAACCCTTGTATCAAAAGCGGCACCATGTACTTCACCGGCACGATGGATGCCCACCTCATTACAAGAGGGAAGAAGTTTTTGTTTTGTAGCCAAGTCATTCTTACCGAAATCTCAAGATCATGGAGAGCCTTCCTCAGATGAGGCAGGACGTGCCGCTCAATGTGTTCGTCCAGCTCGCTGGATTGAACACATTTTTCCATGGCAACGCAAGCTTGTAGTCATAGTCAGAGATCCCGCCGCACAGGTGATCTCTGAGCCGCCTGCTTATAATGATGTACACTATTTGTAGGCGGGCGTGGCCGAGATGAGGAATCCACATGCCCACGCAGACGCACGGCTTACTCGACCACGTCGTCAGCCTAAACACGTCCGCCGCGGCTACCAGCGTGGGCAAGATGACCTCATCCAGGATGGAATCCATGGTAGCTTGCGGAAGGAGGCCCTTCCATCTATTGACGAACCGTAGCATAGGCTCCGGCTCCTCAGCGCTCCACCACCACGCATCCAAGGGAGGTGCCATCACGAGGTCATGGATCAGGCGAGGGTACGCCGCTAATGCGTCCGCTCCCAGCGTGTCCTTGAGCGCATGTACCATGACAAGTGTACGGTTCAGCAACGGCTCTGTGCCTCCGTACTCACCTGCGTTGTACTGCCGGCTCAGCTGCGAGTGGAGCAGCGACGCCACGAAGCTGATCGCCTTGTATGGCATACGGTTCGTCCTATACTCCTCCGGGAACTTCGCCTTCACTCCCGCGAACTCGTGGATCAGGCCCCCCAACGTGAGCTTCCCCGACTCGCTCTGCTCCCGGACCACCTTCAAGGCGCGCTTGATGGCCGTGTACCCGGAGGTTATCCCCTCCCAGTCGTCGGCGGCGGCGGCGTCGTGTTTCGGTGGGCGTTGCCCGCGCATGTTATAGGTCCGAACCTTCTCGTGGCGCCGCTCCCGCGCTCGCGCGGCGGCATAGGCTTCGCGTTCTCTCTTCAACGTGTCCATGGCGCGGACCTCCTCGGCGTTGACAACGGCCTCCGGCTCTGCTTCGCCGGTGCCCCACTCGAGCTCGGGCTCTACAGGCGGCCCCGTGTCATAATCCGAGTCGCTATCGTACGACGACTCGAATTTGCCAACGCCTCCTTTCCCGTACCTTTTGGTCGGGTTGATGGGATCGATAATCCCGTGGCCGTACTTGCCGAGGCCGGTGCCCTCCTCGTAGTTCATCTGAGCCATCAACCTCGCCACTATTTGGTTGGTCGCCAGGCTCTGCTGCGGCAATGGGGGATAGTAGGAATTGCAGTAAGTGGGAGGGGAAAACAACGATGAACAATGGTGATCCATGTCGCCGGAGCTTGCGTGCACAAAGTGGATGGTGGGTACGTCTTTGCTTGCAGCCGCCGCAGTTTCCTGCACGCCATTAGTCTCGGTGTTGGAGGAGTCAGGAGGAGTGCCCAGATCCGACGTTTCCGACTCTTGGTCTGCAATAGTCCCGCCGTGGGGAAGACCACCACCAGCTTGGTTTCTCCCCTCGTCGCAGGCCATGGAAACAACCATGTTACTCCCCTCGTCCTCTTGGTTTCTCCTCTCGTCACAGGCCCCCTCGTCACCGGAGGAGAAGGCTTTGGAAACAAGCGTATTGCTCCCCTCATCACCAGAGGAGACCATATGAGATCAATGATGGGTTCTGTGCGTCCTCCCCCGTCGAGGCCGGTCCCTTTTATATAAGAGGGCTGGCGTGATCTTCTTCTGTTACGATTCAACG
The DNA here is from genome assembly GCA_000338895.3 of Oryza meridionalis. Taxonomy (NCBI): domain Eukaryota; kingdom Viridiplantae; phylum Streptophyta; class Magnoliopsida; order Poales; family Poaceae; genus Oryza; species Oryza meridionalis. Next base: position 24,503,972 of record CM002527.2, on the reverse strand, counting down.
AGGGACTAGCTGTGTTTGAGGAGGAGATAGAAAAGATTGGGAAGATACGCAAAACGAGGTGAGTCATTAGCGCATGATTAATTGAGTATTAACTATTTTAAACTTCAAAAATGGATTAATATGATTTTTTAAAACATCTTTCCTATAATTTTTTTTTAAAAAATACAGTTTGGAAAGCGTGCGTGCGAAAAACGATGTCCCTTTCTCACCCAATCCCCTATAACGAACGCAGTCTTTTGTTCCGACTTCCGATTCGGCAAGGGAAGTAACGCTCAACCCCTATCTGTCCATCTCTCTTCTCTCGCGCTCCCAACGACGCCGCCGCGGCGCCGCCTCCTCTTCCACCCTGCCATGCCGCCGCCTCCGCCTCCTCTTCCATGCCCCCGCTGGTGCCGCTCCTCTCCATCTGCACCACTTTGGCAAGCCTCCCTCCATGACCCCAGTGAGATCACCACGAACCCTCTCCTTCCACGCGCCGGCGAGCCGCCATCTCCTCCTCGTCGTCGCTGGATGGGGCCGAGGATCTCGATGACGGGGCGAGGAACACGGTGACCGCGTGCGGAGATTGGGGAGCAGCTCTCCGGCAGCGACGAGCTCCGCCGCCGCCGTCGCCCCTCCCCTCAATCTTGGTGGCGGCACGGCGACAGAACTCCTCGAGCTGGCTGCAGCGCAGGTTCGGCCCGCCGATGCCCCCTTCTCCTTGTCGCTGGATGGGGGTGAGGAGGTCGATGGTGGCGCGCAGGGATGGGTAGGAGCTGGGCGGCAGCTACGAGCTCCGACAACGGCGAGGCGCTCTCCCCCTCCCTTCAATATTGTTGCAATCAAGGATGTATGTGAGGATGGCCGAGCGGTGCACATTGTGATGGAGCTCTGCATTGTTGGTGAGCTCTTGGACAAGATTCAGGAGGAGGGACATTATAACGAAAGATTCAGGAGGAGGGACATTATAACGAGCGAAAGGCTGCAGAGATTAAAGACGATGGCCTGTCAATTAAGGCGATTAAAGACGATGGTCTGTCAATTAAGGCGATAGACATCCGTGTTCTTCAAACCAGGTGGTGTTCTTATGCTACATTTTAATGCATGTGTAGTGGTTTATTTTTAATTTTAGAGAGTAACAGATCAACATATTATGTACTCCACGGAATAATTTTAGAGAGTATATGTCTGCTTTGCTGTATATGTGTGGATAGTATTTGCACGCCAACATAATCAAGACCATCCTAACTATATTCTGTTGTTTATCCATCTTCCTTGACAATTCTGGCACTGTATGTGTCAGCTCATGTGTGAAGTGTTGTGGATATATAAATTAGTTTTTAACTTTTATCTTAAATTTTCCATTTTACAATTTGCAGGTCAGGTTTCACCGAGTTGATTGGGAGTCCATATTATGTTGCTTCCGAGGTACTGCACTTCTATGTTATAGACCAGAATCTTAGGTACTGCACTTATGGACCAAAATCTGATGTGTGGTCAGCTACAGTGGTACTTAACGTTTTGCTGAGTGGAGTGCCACCATTTTGGGCAGGTGAGTTATCTAAAACCTTATGTGTTGTAAATTTGAATCTAATATATTCTGGAATTGCTAAAGTGATCACATCCTATCCTTTTTCCAGAGACACAACAAGGAATATTTGATGCAGTTCTGAAGGGTCTCATTGATTTTCAATCAGTTCTAAAGATATCTGACAATGAGAAGTATCATATAGGGAAAATGCTCTCACTGTCCTTCAGAGCATTTGAACTTTGAAGGGCCATGAAGTGCTAAGTAAGTATAATTGACCTATTTCTTCACCTAAATTAGTTGCCCTTTTGTTTTATTGCCTGTCCATATTGCTGAGTAGCTATACATTGTTCATAACATATTTTGATACATAATTTTAATTTTCACTAATTATTTAAGAGCCACAAACCTTTTGATTTGTTGACTGATATATATATGTTAATATCAGGACATCCTTGGATCTGTGAAAGTGGAGTAGCTATTAATCAAGCTCTAGATCCCAGTGTTATCACTTGGCTCAAACAATTCTGCAATGAACAAGTTAAAAAGTTGGCTTTAAGAGTGAGTGCTTCATCTACCCTTATGCTTCCATATTGCTGCTATGATATTTGCTATCATATCATGTTAATCAATATCGCTGATTAGCCTTCACTATAATCCCTTTGCATGCCATGCTATATTGTCATTCTTCTTTTTGGATCCTTCCGATAGTAAAATAACTTAATTTTGGTACATGTCAACTTTGAGGGCTTTACAAGGCTGATAATATGATTTTATTGCAATGCCAATCATCACTAAGCTGCCACCTATATTCCAATCTTTAGTTCCATTACTAACTACCATATTGCAAGATCAAAGAATAAAGATTTAATAGCCAGACTGGCATGGACCATCACTTGGCTTTAACATTAATCTTCAAAATAGAAATGATCTTGGAGAAATGACCATCACTTGACCATCACTTGCCAAAGTCCATTCTCCGGAACTCTGTCAGGCTGAAGTTAGTGAAGATAGATCCAAAGCCTATAATGCTGCTGATCTTGGAGAGGTGAGAGAAAGTGAAGGATTTTTCTTTCTGAATGGCTTCCAGGTTGCTCTTGAGTTTCTCTGCAAAGAGGATCGCTATAATGTTATTGATGTTAAGGAAGTTGTGCTTAGTGTTATTGAGAGCACACCAGTTCTCCACCTGATTGATCCGAAACGGATCAAGTTCCTGGCAGAAAACCTTGCCGGCAAAGAAAGTTAGTCTGGGACATGCTGATTTGCTATCATGTTAAATATATGTATTTATTGTGCCAAAAGCTATATGCATTTCTCAAAGTGCATAATCTAGCTTTTTTCTTTTCTGACGTAAATCCAACTTACCTATTTTAGATCAGAAATCTATTGTTCCAATCATCTGTATCACCTTAACAAGGTCACACTAACATGTCTTGAATATTGTTTCTTCTATTACTCCATATACAAATGAATCATAAAGCGGTGAATACCATATGAGCATAATCTGAACAGTTACTTCAGTGTTAAGGGATGCTTTTGGGCATGTTTTAAACAATACTGATTTCATTTCATTTTTATAGGCGAAGATGAACTTGATGAAGGAATCTAAACATTCAGGAGATCAAATTTGGAGTGTGATGATTTTTTTCTTCTTTAGGCCGTGTTCAGTTGGCCCGATCCCCGTGGACCAACCCGGCGTGGGAAGAATACCAGCCGCAAGAATAGGTGTTCGGTTAAGCCCAGGCGAGATTTTTATCCCGGCCCACCCCGGTGTTTTCCCCGTGTAATAGGCCGGGAAATATTCAGCTTCTCTGGTGACGAGGAAAAAACCCTCTCGAGGGCGTGCAACGCAGCGGCGGCACAACGAGAGGGGGCGCTGAGGCGGGGATGGCGTGGCGCGGCGCGGCGCGACCCAGACGCGGCGGCGACAGCACACGCTCTTCGCGGGTAGCTGTCTTCTCCGGTGGCCACCTTCTCCCCGGTGAGTTCCTCCCCTTCCACTCTCCTCTTTTCTTCCAAAGTTAGGGTTTCTTGAACGCGCACTACTGCGGTGGTGGTGGCAATGGCGCACGGCAGTTGCAGCCGTGGTGGGGACGCCACTGCATCACACCCCCTCACTATGGCGCCGTTGAAGCTCTACTGCTGTCGCAAGGAGAAGCAGGAGGACACGGATGCAGGAACAGCTTCAAGTGTTCTTTCTTTCACTGGTTTCTTGATTTGTTCTCTCCCCGTTGATCTGTCACATGGATTTCCTCCTCCCTTGGTTTTCAAAGAAGAAGAATTAAATTAAATTAGTGGAGACTATTAGAGATGGATGGATCGATCTTTAATTTTCTCTGTGCAGTGTGCACAGCACAGGGAAGGAGGGGTCACTGTTGGTCCTTGTCTTCATTTTTATGTCCTTAATTACCCCTCTTGATGCATGTATTACTACTAGTTACTAGTACTAGCTTAGTAGTAGGTGCCTCTTGAGTTGGTAGTTTTCTCCGGCAATAATAAGGATGAATATATATATGCCATCATAATCTGTTGTCCTGTGAGAAGGAACATTTACAGTGGTCATTCCTGAATTTGTGCTCTGAAGTAGCCCCACTGGATTTTGATATGTAGATAAATGTGATCAGATGAATCCGAGTTATTGCAGTTCTCATTTCTGGTCGATTTCCATGTGCGGAGTTGATTTCTGTGCGTCCTTGCATTCATCAAGTGTGTGATATTTACCTGTAGGCTTAACTGTGCCCTATGAGTTGTTTACTGTCGAGAAAGTAAGTGCACCAAAGCACACATCCCGAACCATGTGCCAACCGCCCAAACACACGCTACAGAGAGGAAAGCCGAGCACTAAACCGGCCGTTGCTATGCAAGACCGATTGCCACCGGGCCAACAACACCACCTCGGCGCGAAGACTCTAAAACGACGCCTTCACGAGGGTCGCAATGCCAAGAAACGCCGTCATCATCCGTCCTAAAAACGGGACAAGGTTTTCACCGAGAGCTCCTTGCTGAGGGAGGAGGGTACCTCAACAATTCCCTTAGAAGGGTTACCACGCCTGAAAGCATAGTCACTGTTGGCCTAAAGATTGGACTAAGCTTTCGCTCGGAACCCCTACCGCTATGGTTCGTCACCCAATCCGAAACCAACAACTAAACATCGGCGACACATGGCTTCCGCCACACTCGATCGACGCCCCTCTGCCGGCCGGCTTCCAGTCTTGCCAACGACAAGACTGCCACAACACCCGTCACTTTCGCCAGCGCGCTGACCCAGGTCGTCTCCACCACGCCACCCGCCGTCTTTCTCGTTGAATCCGACCTAAGGAAGTCCGGGCAGGGAACAACATTTGCCTCGGCAACCTGAGTTTTCCTTGTGGACTGACCACCACCTCTAGCTTGCCAAGAAGCTCCCCAAGGAAGATGACCCCGCCGCCACTCCCTAGCACGTTGACCCAGGCTACCTTCGCCACGCCGCCCGTTAGCCTCTACGTCGAATCCGACCTATGGGACCAGACCAGGAACAATCTCGCCTTGGCAACCTGAGTCTTCCATGTAGGCCGGCCAACGCCTCCACCGTGCCTAAAAGCTCCCCACAAAGAAGGGGAGGAGCTTCCCAAACACAGTGAACGCGTGACCAACCACAAGGAAGACAACCCCGTCGCCAGCGTCCCCTACCCCATCGCCAAGCCCAACAGGGCCTCGCCGAAGCCACTACTCCGCCGCCACCTCGCCGCCCACCAACTGCCACCCGGGCTGCCCAGCGCCGCCTTTCACGCCTCCGGCCGCCCTGCCGCCTTTCCGCCTCCGGCAACAGTGTCCAGCATCCCGGTCGCTGCACGGCATCCGGCACCGACGCCACCGTTTCCAGTGCCGCCGACGCCGATGCCGTGCAGCCTCAGCCGCAGCCACGCCACCTTCAGCCTCAGCCGCTGCTGGCCCGGCAGCCCGCGCCTCCGGCCGCCGTCGGGGAGTCACGCCACCGCCCGACCGGCCGCGCGGCCCTCGTGCCGTCGCCGCCGTTCCGCGCGTCCCAGCACAGATCCGGCCAAGGGAGGGCCGGATCCAGGCTCGCCGGCGCTGGATCTGGGCGTCGACGCCGACACCGTGCTCCCGTCGTCCGGTCTTGCAGTGCCCCCAAACACTGCACCAGGGCGAGGGAGAAGAGGAGCCCCGCCGCAGCCGTCTTTGCAGCCGCCCGGCTTTGCCAGCGGCAAGGCGGGAGAGAGGAGGGGAAGAGAGAGGCGACGGTGTTTCCGCCGCCCGCGTCGCCCCTGGGGCGGAGCGACAGAGCGCCGTTACTTATGTTATACTTCGCACTGTCCTCTTCAGAAACTGCTGGCCCCTTTGCTTGCAACTATATGGAATTGCAGCTGGGCGCCGATCGTTGGGTAACTGCGGGCCTGTGTGGTTCTCCGGCTGAGGCTTAGCTGGGCAAGGATTGCATAGTCTCGCTGAGGCAAGAATTGGATCCCAGTCACCAGCCAAGCATTCCATCCGTTGGCCTTACAGCAGAACAATCCGGCAGGCAGGCGGCAGGCGGTCGGGTGGTACAAGCAAGTAGATGGAGAGCCAGCTCTATCATTGGACATGGGCAGATTGGCCGCGCAATGCAAAGCCAATTTATACTCCATATACCAGCGATTTGCGCAGCATGCATACGCTGCGCCAGGAAATGATGGCCAAACTGCAAGCCCAACCTTACATGTTGCTGCCTCTCTTGTGATCTTGTCTTCCCCCAACTTTTACCCTGAACTATGGCGCGTCTCCTGCGTACAGCTATATCTTGCGTAGTTGCACACAGCGCCTTTGTAATTTTTTCCTATTCTATTCAACGAATCATCGCTCGGTCCGGTGCTGCTGATCGTTCAAAAAAAAATCACAGTATAAACACATAATACGAACCACGGCGATAAAGTTGGTTTTAACCTTTCAAAAGTCTTATCAGAGTATCAGTTGCATTTTGCGTAGGCCTTAACTTACAAGAATGATTAATCTACCCCTGCAAGAAAGGCGCTATAAAATATTTACAGCTGCTATGTGACAAGGCACCCTTTGACAACCCACACGATATTTACAGCAAAATCGCTTTGGCATCTCCTGAAATAAATGGGAACAGCGTCAGAAACGGATAGCATGTTCAGACGGAAGAAGTTAACGGTAGGTAAATTTGATGTGCTTACCGTGACGGAAATCCAACCGAGAAGAAGAATCTAGCAAGGATCAAAACAATCTACTTGAGCAGCATCTGTGTAAGCGAAGAACACTTGTTGAAGTTTAGCCAGTAAGACAACAGCCCCATAGAGCCCGGTGTCGCTGGCTGACGAACATCAGTTTCTCGTCTTTGTAATGCTCTCACAAATTCCTCCGAGCTCAAGTTCCCATCATGATTTGTATCAAACACATGGAAAATGATGTCAACAACTCTGTCAGTTAAGTCAACACCACAAACCTACATCACAAACCAAAAAGGGAATGGAATCGCTTAGTGGATGTACAATGGTGATAGTAACCAAGTATTGAGCAGCAAGAGTTATCAGTTTAGTAAGTGAGCATTAAGATAACAAAAAAACCATGGAGATCATTTATTTGATCAAGAAAAGCCTCAAAATCAATTCTTGTGCTTGGAGATATCGAATTTAAGTACGATGAATTTAGTAGCCAAACTTACATGGTGCGCTGCACGCTTGAGATCCTGCTTTGTCAACAGCCCATTTACTTTCCCATAAGTAAAGATAGCCATCGCCAGTGGCTCCAATCTTCGTCGCAAATCAGCAAAGGATTTAAACTCCTAAAGACCCCAAGGAATATCAGCAAGGAACTAAGGATCAAACAAGGAAAAAGAATTTTAAAGAAAAGTACAACTTGGGTTCATGCAAAAGTCAAACCTCGAAGGTGATGCGCACTCCTTTCAGATCAGGATCATTGCCTAAATTATCAACTCTATCAAGTAGCTTGTTGATGTGATTCATGTCAGCAGAAGCGACCATGGATAATGCGAAATCCTTTGCTGGGATAGTATTAGATGACTTGACGTCATAGTGACTGAATTCCAGACGAATAATCTGCAGGTGAATGGATTAAGAGAGATTCAGAATTGCACATAGGAAACATGTACTTTCTTGTGTCACGTAAGTACTAACAAATAATTGTACAGATTCTTTTGTTCTTTTATGTACGTTGATCAATAACATCAGTATGTAGTATGTACCACTAGCTAGCTTACTGATATAGTGATATCCTACCAAAAGGAATGAGTATACAAAGTTTCAGCAAGTATAGAGACGATGAGAGCACGCAGACACAATATGAGTTAGGTGTTTTTAGTTCAGAAACATGTAAAAAATATGGAGATGTGTGTTATACATTTCACAATGCAAATACGGTCTCAGACTCTCAGTTTAATTGACTAATTGAGTCATAAGACAGTTATTAGAATGGGCATTCATGACAAGTCACTGGACTAAATTCTTATAGAAATTGAAGAACAGAAGAAATGAATCACCTCATCATGCAATCCTTTCAAAAAATTTGTAAACTTGTCATAGTGTAGAGGTTCGTTCCCATCATTACCAAAGAAGTACTCAATCACTCCACCATTTTCCACAGGCTGACCAACTTTTAGTCCAGTACGTAAGCCATCTCTATGGGTGGCTCCCTGTCTGTTATAGGATCGCATCAGTGCCATTACTTTCTTGAACTCTTCTTTGTCTATCTCCCTGAAAATGACAAGTAACAGATAAGGACAACAAAATAACAGAGAATAAGCTGGCCAAAATTTGTTCATACCCTTCTTTTACCATCAACTAACAAGTCAGATGCTCATAAAGAGCTGGTCTTTTCTGGACGAGAAGAGAAATTAACTGCATGCGATTGGTCACAGGTAAACAACAATATAGCACAAACAAAGGCAATATTTAAACGCGTCCTTGTTTACGCACAAATCCAAGAGCACAAAAGGGAAACATACCTTTAGCAGCTTCAGTAATAAAAGGTGTACACATGAAAAGAAAAGGAATGCTGAACTAAACCACCAAAAATGGTACATACAGTAACCTATTGGTTTTTACCATTAACTAACAGATTTGATTAGTTTGTTAAACATGCAAACATAACAGGTTTATTAATTAAAGAACAGCTATATGGCAGATGCATCATGCATATCATCATTCTAGCAGCAGGGTCATATTACTAAGACCAAGACTAGTTGTACTAGAAACAGGACAATACGAGCTACCGAGCAGATGCATATCAGCAAGACATGTTGCTAGAACAAGTGCGATAGTAGAAATAGAACTCACCCGCTGTGGTCAACGTCAAACATTTTGAAGGCCGCACTGAAACTTGACTCAGGGATGCTGAGCAATGTCACAAAAAAGATGTACCTAGAAAACCACCATAAGCATAATCAGCATCAAGCCTACTTAGAAATTGAACCTATGCCAATGATAAAATAGGGTGCAGATATTTATGATATTGACCCAAGGGATCTTCATCTATAAGTCTCAAAGGGAATCATGCAAAGATCCCAGCGGCAGTATTTAAGTTAAAACCCTTTAATTGAAACATTCTAAAAACACTCAAGTGATTTAAGTATTCCACCTATTATGGATAAAATACACTTACTCGGCAAAGGAGATGAGCCTATCACCGTTTGTGTCAAACAGCATGAAGAACACCGATGGAGCACAGTGCAACTCTCCAGGATTGCGTTCCCCCCTTAATCTTCCCTCCCGAATTATGTTCGACTCCGATGGAGGGAAAACAGGAACTACTGCTCTCATCAAGTCAGCAGGCAACATGAATACTTCCCCTTCCGGGTTCCGCACAGACGCGAAATATTCAAAGATCTACTCGCAGAAGCACCTGAATTAGGATACCACAAGCCGACCAACACAAATTAAGCGGGTTTACACTTAATGAACCAAATCAATTACCTTTTCAGGAGGGCTGAGCAGCCGTATACGTTTCTCGTAATTGAAGAACACCCTTCTGCGGAACGAGTCTGTCCAAGAAAAGCAATTAAAATCATTAAACCATTCTACAACTTCACTGAGCAGTTGAGTTCAACGCGCAAATATAATGGTAGTGAGAAGCATTAACGCACTCAGACAGAAGCAGAAAGCGCCAAAGACTTTCCTAACACTACAAACGGCCGCATCATCTAGTTTGGATTTTTCTCTTCGGATGTTGTCGCTTATCGCTTATATCTGCAGATAGATCAGCGCAGCAAAGAAATCGCCGTACGGATCGCAGATCACCACCAGCTCATCCCAGCAATTAAAGTGCTAAAAAGACGATCGGAAAAGTAGCAGCGACGCTACGGACACAAACTGTTTACGGGAGAGAAATCGGAGAACATGACAAAGCGTCCGTAAAGCTTAGTAGAGAAGTAAAGGAAACAAGCATCACGGGACAACGGCGGCGGCGGCGACGACGCGCAAACCGATCGGACGGACTCCATGAGAACAATCGCGAGATCAATCGTGAAGCGGGAAGCAAATCGCGGAGGGGGTTGAGAAGCAAAAGCGAAGCTCACCTCCGAGGAGGAACCTCCTCTTCCGCCCTCGCTCCTCCACGGCGCCTACCGCGCCGGAGCCGGAGCCTACCGAGATCTGTCCCGCCGAGGCATCGGCCACCACCGCCTCGCCGGAGTCCGCGAGCGAGGGGGGCACCAGCCACAGACCCAGGCCGGACCCCACCACCGCCACGGCGGCGGCGGCCAGCGCCCCCTCGCGCCCTCCCGCCGGCGGCGCCCCCGCCGCAGCGCTCGAGAGGAAGCCGCGGGCCTCCGCCGCCGCCGCCGGCCGTCGGGCGGCGGAGCGGAGGAGGAGGAGGAGGGCCGCGGCGCGGGGGAGGAGCGGAGCCATGGGGGAAGCGTCGGGATCGGCTCGGTGGTCTTCGGCTTGGAGATAAGAACGAACGAGGTGGTGGTTACGCGCTTCCGCGGAGTGGGAGGAGGAGGAGGCGGCGATGCGTAGGTGTGCGTGCGCGTGCGGCGGAGGATAGGAGGAGAGGAGACGAGACGAGGAGAAAATAAAATGCGGGGCGAGTGGATGCGGGTGTGCGGGTGGGTCTCGTTTTTGTTGTGGTGAAGTTTACTTGACTTTGCGGTTTTTTTTTTTTTTTTTGCTACGTGCACAGCGGAAAAGCTGTTATGCTGTGCACACGAAGAAGCATCTCGTTTGCACTTGGTACTACTGTACTTTCTGAAAAAGCTTTGTTTATTTCACACCGAAGTTTGGATGTTTGGTTGAAATTGGTACGATATGATAGAAAAGTTGTGTGTATAAAAGGTTTGATGTGATGAAAAGTTGTAAATTTTAAAAAAAAAAACTTTAGAACTAAACAGGGCTTAGTACATCAATACGGCTGTGTTTAGATCAAAAGTTTGGATCCAAATTTCAGTCCTTTTCCATCACATCAACCTATCATACACACACAACTTTTCAGTCACATCATCTTTAATTTCAACCAAAATCCAAACTTTGCGCTGAACTAGCCTACAATGGTCTGCACACGGATTGGAGTCGTTGCAATTTTTTAGTCAGTGGTCTGGTTTATACGGAAAGTTTATATAGTATATATACGTCAGAAAGGTGCTTACGTTCAGAAAGGATTGTTTGAGAGCTTAAAATTCTGAAAAATACTCTCTCCGTCCCTGAATATAAGGGTTTTGGTTAGATGTAACACATCATAATACAAGGAATCTGGATAGACTTCTTGTCTAAATTCATTCTAATAGGATATGTCACATCCATCTATTAGTTTATAGTCAGTTTCTGAGAATTTTAAAAAATTAGGTTCCAGTTACTGGCTTCTACAAGTACAGCTTAGAATCTAAATTAAAAGCTAAACTGTTTGGGAAGCTTCTAATTTTAGAATGAGCTGCAGTAGATAGAGTTTAGCTCTTAGAGATAGATGGCGATGTGTTCCCTCAATAAGTTGGGATAGTTAATGATCAACATAGACAAGCAATAATGTTGGGAGATACAACTACTCACGGTGTTAGCATGGAGTGGAATATGCCCTTTATTCAAAAATAAATCAACTCTTTGATGTTCAAATTTTATCTTAAAATAAATTAATTTCTACATTTTTATCTACACTTGATTTACAAATCGAAATTTTTTTATTTCTTTAATGTCGCCTACCTACCTACTACCGATAGTACTACTCTATCTATCCCAATTTAATCGTTACCAACTCACTCCGGCTCAAAATAACTTAACCTATAAAGAATATATTATGATATATTCCAGTACAATAAATCTGAATAAATACATATCTAAATTCATCATACTATCATATATTACATCCTATCCTAGATTGAATTATTTTGGGATAGAAGGGGTAAGAGCATTCCTAACCCAATAATTAGGATGGTGTCCATAGTATTAAATAAGCTGCCACCTAGGATGAAAAATGATGTGGCAAGTGAATAAATGAGAAAAGAGAAGGAAACCATGTATTGCATGAGACATGGTTTCTACACAATATCCAAGACATTATGTAAGATAAGTAGCATTAAATTTAAGTATTGAATAGTAGTGTTTGTATTGGAAGAGTAGTGTCCAGTACTAGTTTCTTGATGATGTGGAGTTTATGGAAACTATATCTAGTGTCTTGGGTTGGGAATGCCCTAAGTAAGGAGCGCACAGACCAAAGACAATAAAAACCTCCTTCACCCGTATGAAATTAATCATCATCGGTCAAACTGTTGTGTCGCTTCATGCCCCGTAGATTGCATCATGTTTAAAATATTGCATGGAGTGGCACCAATAAAAACTAATCATGGTTGGTTACATGCAGCATATTTAATGATACATATTTACTCTTTACAAATACCCATTCTATTCCAAAATATAAGGCACAACCACCCTTATCCTAAAGACCAAGAAATAATTATTATCACCTCATAGTTTGGATTACCCTAATAAATAGAATGCATTCACCCAATAAAATTAGAGATCTTTATGGTGGAGGATTTAAATAATAATATTTGAGTAGAAAATATATGCTACTTAATGACATGCATGCATTCACGCCTTATATTACAAAACAACTTTAAAAAGTAGTTGTGCCTTATATTATGGAATGGAGGGAGTAAACAAAGAGACACTTATTATAAGGGCATTCCCAACCCAATGACTAGGATGGTGTACATAGCATTAAATAAGTTGCCACCTAGGACAAAAAATGATGTGGCAAGTGAATAAATGAGTAAAGAGAAGGAAACCATATCTTGCATGAGACATGGTTTCTACACAACATCCAAGACATCATGTGAGATAAGTAGCATTAAATTGAAGTATGGAATAGTGGTGTTTGCATTGGAAGAGTAGTGTCTATTACTAGTTTCTTGATGATGTGGAGTTTATGAAAACCATGTCTAGTGTTATGGGTTGGGACTGCCCTAAGATGATTATTTTGGGAAGACCTCAAAAACCTCAAATGATGATCAAAATGTGAGAAAGGGAGTACTCTCTCCGTTCCTTAATATAGGGCGCAACTGCTCTGGACGGCAATACCAAGGAGACTTAACTAATTTTCTCGAGCGACGCATGTGATGCTTTGCTTCTCCCGTGTGCATCGGTCTTTGCATGCATGCATGCAGCTCTTTGCATTCTTCCCTGCGAACGACCTGCTATTTTGGCGTGTGAAAGGATAAGCAACGCAAAAACCGAAGAAGCATTGAAAGCCTTTGCATGCATGCGCGTGGAAGTCGACCAGATTTCATACTTTTGTTTTAATGCTATTTACTTGTATGTGCATGAGTGCCCTATATTTTGGTACACTTAAAAAAACCAGTTGCGCCCTATAGTAGTTCACTGCTATTAATGAGGAATATTTTGATTGTTGTCCTCTCCTTTAATTTTACCTTTGGACAGAGGGAGTACATGAAAAAACACAGTGGTGGTCTTTTCTTCTCAAGATACAGATTTTTCATCGATTTATGTTAGCACGTTTTTCAATATGGTATGTTTTATGCAAAAAAAAACTTTCTATATATAAGTTAATTTAAATTATCAAATAAATCGATTTTTGAGTTTGTAATAATTAGAAATCAATTAATGTACGTGTTAATGGTTTTCTTATTTTACTTGCCCTGACTACATATTCATCTTCTCTCCGATAAAGTCATGTTTACTCCGTTAAAAAAAAAAAGATGGAGATGTTACTTCTCCTAGTACAATACAGTAGTAAAAAATCAGCTCTTGTCCAGAACGGAGGGAGTAGGGCGGGGGCACGCCTAATGGGCGTCACGAGTGGCCAATGATTTGCGTGCAAGATTAAACCTTGGGAATTGGGAGAAACTGGCCTCAGGGTCCGGTGCCACCGGCCATCGTTGACGGTTCCCGCGTCCTACGGAAGAAATTGAATTCTGATCCCGTCTCTGTCGGTAGGTCCCCAACGCTTCACAACATGGCACCCGGGGCCCACCTGTTAGCCGCGTCAACGTCGCCGGGCGCCGCGGCGCCGGTGGTTTTGCCCGGGAGGGGAGACGCGGGGCGCCCACCGGAGCGCTGCAACCACCGCAAAACGGCCCACGGTTCTGGAAGATGCAGCCAATTTCAGGTGCGATTTGGTTCCGTGGCCACTCGGATCCAACCAACTGGACGCCCATCGCAACGTCCAGTCGAGCGAGCCTGAACCCTGCACGGAGTGCACGGTGGTTCCTGCTTAAGATAAATTGCGTTGGATCTGGTCTCCCTCCCAACACTGTCATCAACATGGCAGTCAAGTCATCCACGAGGAGGACGGAGCAAAGTACACCAACTTGCAAGTTGCAAATCAGCTCATCACGGTGGCTCCACTTGAGTGGATGAAAATTCTGCTGGAGTCTGGAGATCGGTTTCACAAAAAAATTCTGCTGGAGATAGTCCCTTATCTTTTATCTTTTTTTGACTGACGGAGTAGGAAGTTGGATTTCATGTACCCCCAGGTTCAGGTTATTTGATATGGCCCAGTTTGCGACCTTACCACTTACTCCATGTGCCCTTACGACAATATCATAACTTAGGTGCTCTTTTATCCTAATTCAGACACAGAGACTCAGATATACCCATATTCCAGTCAGAAAATCGAAGAAATCATATACTGCATCCGTCCCCTAATATAAGAAATTTTGACATTTTGCTGACACTGTTTGACCACTCGTCTTATTCAAAAAATTTATGCAAACATAAAAAACGAAAAGTTGTACTTAAAATACTTTAGATAATAAAGTAAATCATAAATAAAATAAATAATAATTTCAAAAATTTTTGAATAAAATGAATGGTCAAACAGTGCAAGTAAAATATCAAAATCCCTTATATTAGGGGACGGAAGTGTCGCTCCATGTTATGCTCATCACGTCGTGTAAGTTTACATTCATAAGTATTTGTAAGAACTTTGATCTATCGTTTTTAGGAGTAATTGCAAGTTGGGAGTTGGCTTGGGACACATCTACTGAAATTCAGATGTTCAGACCGTAGAAAACAAGACACATAAACATAATCAGTTTCCAGGGGAAAAAAAAAAGAAGACACATAACCAGGCTCATTGCACTCATGGTATTAACAGTGTCAGTGGGATGAAGAAGATATTGTACAACATTCTCAAACTTGATGTACAAGCACAAGAACTGCCCCACCATGTATACGCGCCCCCAAGTTTCATCCCTTTGACAGCCGGCTGTATGCTGGTAACTGCTAGTCTGCTACTGATCACAAGCTTTACAGAACAGGTACAGATGAAATCAAAATAACTCTCCGATCCAACAGGGACGAATCAAGCAACAGTAGGACAATACAGCACAGGGATATGAAGTGATAAGAAAGCCAACTATACACACCGAGTTGATAATTCTCTCCAAAATAGTCTGTGTTCATGCGCGTGCCATCAGTGGAGTTGTTGACTCCGAGGATGTCTGAACGATCCGCTTGCATAGAGCATCTGATAAACTGGCTTTATCCTCGCTATGAAAACCACACTCACTAAGGTTCCACAGCAACAAATGATGGCACAAACGTAGAAGGTAAGCCTGAAACAGTCAGGCCCAAGGCAGGTTGAAGGTTCCAACACGCCTGGCTGCTGCTTCGCCGCTTCCTTGTCATAGATATAACCAGCGAGAAGAGCTGAGAAGAAGAATGCACCTAGGGGATTCACTAACAACATGAAGTTGTACATCAACCCAAAGTCCTTCAACCCAAAAAGTTCTGAGACTGTCGGAATCATGACGGCAAATTGGACACCATAACATATGCCCAGAAATGTTGTTGACACATAAATCAAGCTATGAAGGCCAGTTGCGAAAAGGAGGAAGGTTATCACCATGATTATTTGTGTGCACATCATCCAGAAAGGGCGAGGAAGCATTCTTGACCTGCAATCAGGTTTTACTCGAATTATTTTACAGAAGCAGCAACTAATAGTAATCAAGCATGTAGCTTAACAACAAGAGTAAAGAAAAATTCAATAGGATTGTGGATGACTAGGAATATGCAAAGTGATTGCCAGTCCGCAGGAGATAAATATCAGCGGCCAGCTCATCTGAGTACTCTGCCAGGATTTCACAGGAAGTGCTGAGGTGATAGTGGCTTTTGGCTTCATATGGTCATATGGAGTAATATCGGTACATCACAGTAGGCAAGAGCAGAAAATGTTATGTCTTTGGCTTATGTTAGTTGCTATATATGTCAGCTACGCAATGATAGAAATTGAATGAATAAAGTAGTTGCAAAGTGGTTAAAGGGAGCTGACCTTACGAAATATTCAGAGACAGACCCACCAAGGATACGGCCAACAAAGTTGCAGAAGCCGAAGAGGCACAACAAGATAGTAGTATCATCAGCACCAACAGCCATCCCAACCTGAGCTAGGTTGTTCAGAACAGTGACACCAGTTCCAACTCCACAAAAGTACACAATAAATAGTAGCCAAAAGTCTGCCTTAACCAATGCTTCTCGGAATGTGAAATCATCCCCCCTTCTAGGCCCCCTTTTCTTTTTCAAATTCACGGCTCCCTCACCCTCGGCCAAAAGAAGATCCACATCGGTAGCCTCATCAGAATCGTTGGCTCCAGTGACAAATGTTGAAGTGCCACCAAGAAGTGGTTCTGAATTCTCTTGATCCGGACCAGACAAACTATCAGTCGAATAAGACGGTGCAAGGGTGCTAGTCTTTTCCCTTTTTGGTTTGTTTGGATAAATAGTCATTTTTATTGGTATTGCCAGTGGAGCAAGGAGCAAAAGTATCATTATACCAAACAAAAGGTAGGTAATAGCCTCACTTAGTTTTAAAGTATCGCCGAGAACTGTAGCTACCATAAGATATACACCGAGAACCACACTAGAGATCTGTGTGAACATGAAATGACTGTGCTCTGCTGCGTTGTCCTCATCCAGTGATGGAGTGCAAGGCCTAACAAAATACATCACCAGAATACATGCGGTGGGGATCCCCAAAGCAAGCAACAGCAAAAGGTTTGTGGGAGAGTTCTGAAGCATTCCATTAAATGTTTCTGTGTAGACAGCAGCACTCACAGCAACATAGCCCTTGATCAGACCAGCAACAGTTCCCCGGCTGAGAGGAAAGTTCCTCATATTGGTCACAAGTGCAGCAGTGCCCAACCATGCGCTGCTGTTTGTGCCAATACATAAGGCTATGCACAACTGCAAGAGGCATCCAACAAAATATGCTAAATATAAAAAGACTTGCTTGAAAGTATGAGCTACAACATGAGCAAGAAATATCAGATATGGACAACTCATCAGGCATTTGAGAAAGAATTTTACCAAGATGCGGTTCCATGATTTAGGAAGCTAAACCAACAGGATATAAAAGTTCTATGCACGTAACACTAGTCAGCATTTTCGTACTTGCCAACATTACAGATAAAATATTTATGGTAAACAACCAATTGCCTTCTAAGCGTGTGCATAATTTATTTTCTTTATCAGATCTCTCCATAAGGATAGCATGCACGTGTACTGCTCGCCTGATTTACTAGTACAGAAAAAGGGAAAAGAGACATGATGATCGATTTTTTGGATCTTTGGAGATTCAGAACATTTGCAATTACAGGAAATTCTTGCAAAATTCAAAAAAAATAAGTGCCTTAACAGTGGCTTCTTTGGGAGATAATTCTACTTTGTTGGAAAAACTATGCAGTTAATGAAGTATCTTGATTCATGAATTGAGTATGTTGAACATATCAGGACGATCATGGATCAAAAAAGGGACTAATTTTGTCCAAGAAGTTCATTCAGCGGCTGCAATTTTGAAGATGAAGACACTGATGGCAAAGTGACTGGTGTTTCTATGGAAATTCTGGTGAGCTCTGAACTTAAAAGAGTATCAAATGTCGACTAGGAATTCCATATCATTTTTGGCAAAAAAATATTTACAGTGATTAAAAAGTTACTCAGTGTAATACCAATATCTTGTTGGATTGATTAAATCTTGGCTCAAAACAACAAACATTTTTTCCCTAAAACAATACGATACGAATGCAAAAAAGCAATATAGTAGGTCTAATGTATGTCTCTAAATTATGAAAACATTAATACATACAGAATGGGCTGGCATTTTAGAGTTTAGACATTCAGGGTCACAAAAAAGCAACACACAAGCAAATATAGTAATAAAAAACAGCTACACGACACAAGACCAGAATATGTTTACTGGTAAGTGTATAAAGCTAAGGATGCATGAACTACACTGTTTTTCTTTGGCTTGCTTTTACATTGTCAATGTATTTTGTAATGGAAAAAGTCCCAACAAAAATTGTTTTCATACCAACTTCAGCAATAACCTTACAGTGGTCACAAACACCAGTGAATGACATCCCCAGGCGTTGCAGGTCAGATGGCTATTCAAAGTTGAAAATCACCAAAAGTTGAGCAACCATCACATTCATTCAGGAATCTCAATCATGTTGTATTGGGTATTTGGGTGTCAGCCAATGCTTCAATCAAGTAATACGAACTTAGACCATGTAAAATAAAGAGACCCCTAATGTAATCTCCTACAAATCCGACTCATCAAGATTCAAGAATAACCTCACGTACAACCTATATGATCTCTAACAGTTTGTCTCTATCATCAATGCCATTATAATTCTCCTTCTTTTAATCGCATACTCACCTCAGAACTCTCAGTCTTGTGTGTCGGTGTCCTCTCTCATATCTCTTGTATAAGAGATGACACGTTCTCTCACTTCACCCCCTTTCTCTGCCACCTACTTTTTTTTAATATATAACATCGCAATCATAAGAGACAACCTAGATAGCACTACTGAACATGCCTTACTACTTATATTTTGACCTCCTCATTTATGGCATAATCTTTATATATGTGGCACACACAGATAATATAGTTTTTTGTTGCTGCTGCAACAGAAAACTCATGTAAAACTGAACAGTATATGTCTTTACATGTGATTTTTTTTATGCAATTTACTAAAACCAGAATTTTGAACAGATTAAAGTCAGCCTTACTGCTTCTTGAAAATAACTTTAGGGCATTAACTTGCCAAAATCTGTCACCAGCACTTAAACTATATAAGAAGTTGTAGGGATGCGAATACACCAGGTCACCAGCTCGAGTTGGCAGATTTGCGAAATTAAAGTTCTAGGTTTGCTGTGGCTCTCAGTACCGGAACCAATTGTGCCCCATTTGCAAGCATGATTGTTTAAATAGTCAACAATTATTCACCTAAAGAATGGACCAAAGTCTGACATGTTCTACCGAATGGCATGAAGTAAAAAACTACATATGCCACATTTGGTTTCACGCTTATTCTAGGAAAATATCTACCGGCGTTGTTGTCAATCATACAGTTAAAAAACTCGCACATCTTTCAACATTCTACAGATGCCGCTAGTCGATCATCACCTTCGACATTCGTTCAGTCAACCAAGCTAAATCCAGAAATTACGCTCCAAAAGGACAATAATCGTTTTTTTTTAAAAAAAGGATAAAATTGGGAATTTGAGAGCTACTTCGTATGTGCTAAAATTTTAGGTCCCTCAATAAAAAACTGTTCATCATCATCATCATCATCCCTCAATCTCCTCCCCGATGAGGAGCTCAAATCAGGCAAAAACAGCGAGAAATCCCCACGCAAACAAGCAAAAGCCAAGACGAGCACACAATCACTGAAAGGGCGAGGGGGCGAGAGGCTGCGTACCACCCAGTAAGGCATGACGAGGGTCTTGGTGACGGCGAGCCAGAGCGTGCCGAACCCGAGCAGGGCGCAGGCGGAGCCGATGAGGAGGATGAGCCACGGCGGGAGGCGGTTGGCGAGCACCCCGGGGACGAGCCCCACGTTCTCGCCGACGTCGTTGGCGACGCCGAGCATGGTGAGCGCCTTCTGGTTGTACCCCAGCGCCTCCTTGATGGCGTGCGAGTAGAGCGGGAACACGTACGCGCTCCCCGCCGCCACCTGCACCCACACCGCCGCCGCCAGCCCCACCCACGGCGGCCGGCTCCCCGCCTTCACCTTCCCCACCCCTCCCCCTCCCCCTCCTCCGGCCATCCCTCCCTCCACGCCCCCCCTCTCCTCCGCCCGCCTAGCTAGCTCACCGCCGCGTGCGCCACCGTATATATCGTGCGGCGCTCCCCGTCGGCGGCGGTGGCGCGACGAGGAGAGTGGGGGAAGCTGCTGCCGACGTGGCCGGTGGTTCACTGCCTTTAGGATTTTTTTTCCCTTTTTTTTTTTTTGGTAGGAGAGCTCACTTGGGGAGCAGAAATGATGGCTGCTTCGGTTGCTGGCCTCTATATTGGCAGACTAGCCGGCGCCACTCAAAAATTTGTTCTCTTTTTGAGGAGGAGAATTTGGATGGATCGTGGATAAGTTCAGTCGAGGAATCCCGTTTTGTTCTTCTTTCTACTTGCTCCTGAAAGAGATGCGCATGGCTATGTTCCTGTCATCTTTACACCCATCAAAATAGAATTTCGTGCTGTGTTCGGCTAAATGTGATGGGAACTAATCTCTTACGTATAAAAAACGAAGTGATTTATTAGCACATTTAATTAAATATATTTTTTTAAAAAAAAGAAAAATATAACCGTGCGTTGCAATGGGTAAAACCTATTTTAATCGCTTTATTGTTAGATATTTTTTCCTAAAAATTATATGGGGTTTTTATTTTGATAGTATTGATATCTAATTCAAAATTCTTATTGAGATGATGGTCACATCCTATACATTGCTTTCTTATGGCCTGGTTAGAATTCTAAAGTAATTAGGAGTCCGTATCTTTGTTCTAAGTTAGCATGCGAGATTTTTAAAAGGATTTTTTATGCGACTCCTTTTTTATATTTTTAAAAAGAATAAACTTAAAAACTAACTCAAATACGAACGACGTACCAAAGTATCAGCGGAAACATCTTCAAATTTTATAATAATAAAAGTAGAGATAATTCTTATAGAATTTTTTTTAGCAAAATACACTGCCCACGAAAAACGAGAACGTAATGATTGAGAAAGTTTTTTTTTAGAGAAAATGATTGAGAAAGTTGAGAGAATAACGAAACCCAGTCAGCTCAAAGAAAGAGATAATAATTTCTTTCAGTAATATGGTCATGCTGATGATATACCTGTGTACTCGTTGCTCGATCCAGTTTATATGTCTGTTTTTAATTTCCACGCAGACAATGGAGTTTAAGAATTTATTTTCATGGTTGCTATGGAAAATTTAATGAATTGACTCTCGTCGGTTCTACATGTAAGAATTAATCTCTCTGATTTTATACATCTTGGGCTGTACTCAGGGTCTTATGCAATTTACTAAAAAAAATATCCAATTATCCATCTGTAAGGTGACATTTTTATCAGGATGTTTGTATTGAGATGTACCTATGACCTCCGGTCCACTACAAATTTCAAAATAATTATACATTATTGAATTGCGGCTTACTCTCTTTTATTGTTTTAGTGCTGAGATATAAACGTCACCATATCCGTGGCAATTTCATCAGGATTTTATGAGATCCAAAACATCACAATCAACCACATGACCATTTCATCTCTGCAATATTGCACATGCAACATAGTACACCGACAAATCTCATCACTGTTAAATACTACTAGTACCTTTTAAAAATAAGTGCACCCGTGAGTATCCGTGTCCAACATTTGACCGTCCGTCTTATTTAAAAAATGTATGATTTTTTTAAAAAAAATTAGTCACACATAAATTACTATTTATATTTTATCATTTAATAATAATAGAAATACTAGTTATATATTTTTTAAATAAAACAAATGGTCAAACGTTGGATATGAACAATGTAAAACTGTATTTATTTTGGGATAGAGGGAATAGTTGGGATATTGGATAATAATTGCAGACAGACATAAAGGGGGAGTCTGCAATTACTCCATTTTATTACTCTCTCCATTTTAAAAGTATATTCGGTTTTATCCGCGGTAGAGTTTTTATCCTTTGCTCTTTTTTTTCTAGACACGTTATATAGTTGAGCAGATACAGTCATACTCCATGCTATTACTCTCTCCATTTTCAAAGAGTATGATATTGATTTTTTTTTACGTGGCATTTAACAAATTCTACTGTTTAAAACTTAGTATACACATGAAAATAATATAAGCCACGCATAAAGTAGCTTAGATAATAAAATAAGTCACATCAAAGTAAATAGTTATTATATTTTTTTAAAAATAAATGAAGACTAAGGGTCAAATGTATTGTGTAAAAGTCGGTGACATTATATATTTTTCCCAGAAATAGCATAATATATTTAACAACGGAGTTTAGTATCTAAACTCACTATATATATCATGACAATTCTCTTTACAGAATATGCTTTCCTTCAACACGAAAGGAAGATCAGAACTTTCATAAACAATATGATGCCGCGTGTCCCCTCTGTGATAATTGATAGGGACATTTATCCATTAGTTAATCGTCTAGTACATCTATGTGCTCCACATGGAGGAATAATTATATTAACAGTGTTTCATTAGAACACTCTATTATTACCATGGTGTCCAGGGGTACAACTCATGTGTTGTTACCTCTTAATGTAAAAAACTGTTTTAGGGTTTGACTATAATAAAAGAGATGTTAATAATACAGGTAAACGAACCCGATGAGACACTGACACTCGCATGGCCTTACAAGAGCAGGTACAATTGCAGGTTATAAGCTAGCTATAAACATATTTTAAAGAGATAAAAGAAAAAAAAGAACAACAGCGGGCTATAGATCTATAGCTAGCTGCCGCACGGACTTCAAAATATAATATGTGTATGACAGATGGGATCATATATTAATAGTATAATAAACAACTATTATATGAATTGACTATTACATTGGCTATAGATAAATTAGAGCTAGTAGTTGGCTATACTATTAAACTTGCTCTAATCATCAATCATCGTCGCAGATATTATATACTACTCCATCGCGCATCTTAATTATCCGTCGTTAAGGTACAATAATTATGGTCCACATGATAAGGAACCACAGTTTTTTTAAGACAGGAACCACAGTTATGTATATTGGCGATACATAGGGTTGAAAACGGTACAGAAATTTTTCATATTCCGGACCTATTTTCGGAAACGGAATCTGTCGGTCGGAATTTTTCGAAAACGAAAACGAATTCGGAAATATTTTCTCCGAAACGGAATCGGAAATGATAAGGGCAGTTTCCGTCGGAGCTCGAAATCGGTCAGAAACTTTCCGAAAATTTTCTCGGAATTTCCGGAATTTTTGTGACTGAAATACCCTAGATATTTTTTAAGCACTGAATAGTGAATACCATGGTGTTTGGCTGTTATTTCTTTAAAAATATTTGTTATGCAAATCTGAAGTTATATAAGAATATTTTTTTTCTACATTGCCATTTATCAACAGCGTTACTCTCTTAAACATAGGATAATTTATTCTATAGATTGTGTTTTGTGATATACTGTTGAGACTTAAAAATTAGACTTACATGATTGTGTTTTATGATGAATTGTTGACTGTTGAGACTTGAGAATTAGATTTATCGGTTTGAGGGGGTTTTGTATTCTGATAAATTTTCGTTACCGTATTCGCACCGGTTCGTTTTCGCTCCGTTTTTTGTTTCGATAATATTAGATTCCATTTTCGTATCCGGAGTTTTCGATTCCGAAAAAAAATATGAAAACGAAAACGATAAAGGTGGTTTCCGTCCGTTTCCGTACCGTTTTCACCCCTAGGCATACATATCTGGATGTGATATTTCCCAAAAGAAAAAAAACTAGCTACTTCCTCCGGTTTTATAATTCTTGATGTTTTAAATAAAGTGAGATCAAACTTTTGTAATTTTTGACTATCAATAACTTTGAAAGTATTTTATTTAAAGGAACAACAATATATATAGATTTGTCTTTCAAATTACTAAAATAAAAGTAAACATGTATTTATTTATTATATATATTGTAATAAAAAACCAAGGTCAAAAATATATTTTAAAGACCGTGTCATTTCCTAAATTATCTTTTTTTTCGAACGGTCAGGTCGTTGCCAACATTTTATATTAAGAAGAAGATATCCCATTTTAAGGAGAAAACATGATCAAACCTTACAGTGCTAAATTAATTAGGGAAAACTGAGCGAAAATCACAACTACAACACCACACCAACAGCTAACCTATCCTAAGCTACCACGACGGAGCCCGACACAAGGCATCGGCCAAGCTTGCCACCCAAGTGTCACAGCAGCTTCGACTTCAATGCGATGCTACCCTAACGCCAAAATGAACAAACAAGAATGACACCTACGAAGGACATCAGCCCAAGCTACCAAGGAACCACTCCTACACACAGCTAGCATCAACAATCTTATAAAGAGATTGCAGTGTGTCATCGTTGCCAAGCTTCGTCGCCCCAGCAAAGCAGCTCCGACTATACCCAATAATAACCAGATAAGAGGGATGAACATCCGTTGTAGCAAGAAATGAAGCCAAGGTAGTGAGGCCTCGTCAAACATCCTAGACCTGAAGAGCTTCGGGGACATTGCAGGAGTCCACTAAAGGCTACCATTGCGCGCAGAGGGTTCTTGGTGTTAGGAGGGGTCAACGCCAGGACGAAGCCTCCAAGGAGGGGAACGGTGCCAAATGGCGTCGTCGTCGTCATGCCGGCCCATGGCCTGGCAAGGCTTTCGCTAGCGGTTCCCCATCAGAACCCCACACAACCATCCTGCACAACGACCATCACCGGACCACCACGCCATCCCTTCAACACCCAAGCTCAGTCTACCACCCCGCAGGTCAAGCTGGCAATACAGAGGATGAACTCTTCACTGCCAAACCGCTTCCTGCATGCTGCCGTAAGCCACTGAGGTCACCAATGGCAGCCAGCCACCTGATGACCCGGTCACCACCGCCGGCTTCCTCCTCGCGCAACACCTCCACAGCCTCACACCGCCGGCCATCGGGCCATGGCCGCCTGTCCGGCCAACACCACCTCGCACACCACCGGCCGCCGCCTCGCCCTGGCCGCCGGCCTCGCCTTCCTCCTACGCGCCATCTCGCGCACATCGCGGCCTGCCGACAACGACGCCGAGCGGCGGCACGAGGCAGAGCAGGAGCAGGCGTCGTCGCCGCAGCAACCCCAACCCGCGCCGCCACCGCGCCAGGCTGCCTTGCCGGCCGGGGCCCGCATCGCGCCGCCCGCCATCCGCTCCGCGTCCATCGCGCCGCCCGTCTCGCCGCCCGCCACGCCGGCAGGGCACACGCACGCGCCGCCCACCGCGCCGATCGGATCCGTGGGTAGGGAGGCCAGATTCGGCCACAGGGACGCCGGATCCGCCGCCCCAAGCCGAACCGCCGTCCCTACCTCTGGCCGCGCCATCGTCGGCGTTCTCCGTCCTCCTCGCGCAGGGGCCGGTTCCGCTGAGCCATTTGGACCTCGCCGCCGCCTTCTCGGCACGCCACCGGCGAGCTCCGGCGGTGGCGAGGTGGAGGAAGGGGAATGGGGTGTGGCGGCGCGGGCGGCTAAGGTTTCGCCTCCGAGCCACCTGCGCGAGAGCGACGCGGGGACCTTTCTTCAATCTACGACTATATCCTTCATTTTCTAAAATATCAAGAATTATAGAACCGGAGAAGTATAGGATACGGATCGGGATCGAGATCGACTGCTGATTATTAGGAGTGAAAAGTTCAGTGCACCTGCTATTGATTTCGGGCACTAACTCCTTTAGTTATAACGTACTCCTACCACTGAGTATAAGATTTTTATGAGTGCGATTACTGATGATGGTTACTTTGATAGACCTGACCATTATCTCCTCTCTGCGTTTCGTAATTTTAAGGTTTCAACGTGGGACAAATCCAACTGCAAGGCAGTTTTTGATTATTCAAATTTAGTCCAAACCTATCGAAAATATTGTCCTGCCGAGATCCCGCGGTCTATAAAAGATGTAAATCCCTGCTATGCGTGTAGAGGATTGAAATCAAATACATTAATTATTGTAACTGCACAATAACAACTGCACATAATCGTGACCATTTGTTTTCGGATCCAAACAGCTCTAGAGGACCACCATAGTACGAACATAAGTACGAACATACTAGTACATTTCTGCACAGTATTTTTGTTACGGTGCCGCTTCATATCCTGACCTTCAATTCTAGATCATATTATGCACATATAACTGTTTAAGTTACCGTTATAATAACAACTGCACAGGATCTTGATCCACGTGTTCTCCCTCTGTAAAAAAGACAAACCCTGAGTTTTCGTGTCACTGGCCATCTTATATGAATTTTTTTATAATTAGTATTTTCATTATTGTTAGATGATAAAACATGATTAATACTTTATGCGTGACTTGTCTTTTTAATTTTTTTCATAATTTTTTTAAATAAGACGAACGATCAAACGTTGAACACGAAAACCCAGAGTTTATTTTTTTTTTTGACAGAGGGAGTAGTACAGTAGACCCAGTAGACATATCAGCTCTATGCCTGCCTTCGCTCGGACACTCGTCCGAAACTCCTTTTGTTCTTCTTTCTTTAAAGTAGTATCAGCGCCAAAAACATGTGTGATGTGTTCTGGGTGTGTTTAGTTTACGCTAAAATTAAAAGTTTGGTTAAAATTAAAACGATGTAACGAAAAAACTAAAAGTTTATGTGTATAGAAAAGTTTTGATGTAATGTAAAAATCGTAAGTTTGAAGCCTCTGTTCCGTCGCAAAAAAGTGAAGCTCCAAAGCCTGGGGAGCCGATGACTGACGTCGCGTCGTCGTTGCCCGTCTCTCCCACGGAAAAACACACAGAACGGCTGTCGCGTCGATCGCTTTCCGGCTGGCCCTCGCAGCTCGCAGCTGGCAGCTGGCAAGGAAGAGGGCAGGATGCAGCAGATTAACCGGCCTTTTGCTCCGTTTAGGGGTAAGATAAGATACCACGGTCTTGCTTGATCCTCCCAAGTATTAAATAGTTAAGAGTATTAAACGTAGATTACTGATAAAGCCGATTTCATAATCCCTAAACTATTTTGCAAGACGAATCTAATGATGTATATTAATCTTTGATTAGCGGTTGATTACTGTAGCAAATTATGGATTAATATAACTCGTTAGATTCATCTCGCAAAATAGCTTAGGGATTATAGAATTGGTTTTGTCAGTAATCTATGTTTAATACTCCTAAATAGTAAGATTTTCGGATCTAAACAGGGCCTATGCCTATGACTAATCAATTACAGAAGTCGCAAGTACGCAGTTGGCGACATCCTTTGCTACTCAGCGTGTTGGCTTGTTGCAGATCTCGGCGCGGGACGATCGAGCTAGCGCGGCGATCATCGTCTCCTTCCGTGGCCGCATACGCTGAATCGATCTGTCAATCAATCAGCCGGCGTTTGGAGGGCTCAAAAGCCGCTCTTTTTCAGATTTGTTCAGCCAAAATCGTCGTCGTCCCAGCTGATCATCCGAGCAACCGATCGGCCCCGAACGATGTCCGATCGCAAACGCCACACGCGCGTGTATGGTTCTGTTTGGGCCATTCTGCTAGAAGCTGTTCCAAACAGTGTACAGTTTGTGAGAATCTGTAGTTACAGATTCCGAAAAATGAATTAAGAAACTAGAAGCTGGGTTTCAGAGATTTTTCAGATTCTTAGAAGCTAGCTATCAAACAGCTGTTTTTTTAAATCTAAAACTCTCTCCAAATAGGCCCTATATCTAGTTTGAGAAGGGTTGGGCGGTCAGAGGCAGAGGAATTAATAGACGCCAACTTGTATGCATGGCCAATGATTTGGGGGGAAGGATATTGTCGTCTGATCGGTGATCGTGGCGACCGGGCCACGTATGAGATGCTAATCCGAATTTCCGATCGATCAGCTGGCACATCCGCACATGACAGCGGATGGTGAGCGAGCGGCAGTTGGGCTGGCGCGCGGTGCCGGTCGACGTTTGGCAGGCAAACGCTAAGAATGTGCTACTGCTGGGTACGCGCATGCGAAGGACACATGCTAATGCGGAGCACACGGATCGATCGAAGGGCATGTTTGGATTGATGCTCTATTGTAGAAGTGCTAAATTTTGAACAAGTTTTAATATTACCAAAATTTTAGTAGGGTAGAGTTGAAAATATTCATTTGGATTGTAGCCAAAATATGCCCAAAAGAAATAAGTTCATGAGCAAAGCTAAATTTATGACATTGGCAGTGTTTTAATAGAGATGTTTGGTTTGCTACCCTATCAAAAATTTCGGTAGGGCAAAATTTGGTAGGGTAACAATCCAAACTGACCCGAAATCTCTCTCCTAGCGTGTGTGAGCGTCCCCAGCGTAAGCCCAAAAATTCATACCGAAATTCTATTTTTAGACCTATAATCGGATTTGTAAGGTGTGAATATATTTTTCTCTCTGACTAAAAATTTACATCCCAATAATAAAAAAGAAGAGTCCACCCCCACACCGACAAAATCGTTGTTTGCTCCATTCCTCTACCTTTGCCCTTGTGGGCGTCTCTGTGGGTGTCCATGCCAACAGGGGCATATCTAACCAGATTTAAGGACTCATCTCCTTCTCCAGCCCCCTACTCTTTATTTTCTCCTTATTCTTTCCCTTTCATCTCCCCTTCTAACAATGGTGAGTCCTCCCAGCATCTATACTGGATCCGCCCTGTATGCCAACACTTTCGAATGGACGATTGGAAACAACGAGCCACACCCAACTTATGTGAGAGTAAGAAACATGGGGTTGATGATTTCAATTTTTAGGCATCTCTATATGGAACTGTTGGTGAGAATTCAAGTAGCTAAGAAGTATATCAAAATATTGAGTTTTACACCTTCTGACTCTAGTTTATTTTCTAGATTATACACTACAAATCTTAAGATTGGGTGAAATAATAGTATAACTAGCATGGTGTCGCGGCTAGCATCATTATATTTTCTCTCATATAATAGCATATATGTTTTCTCATTATATTATTCAAATATATTAAAATGACAACATAATTTTAAATTATGCAATAACCTTACAAAACTATTAATGTGTAATATTCATATTATATTTTATATATGTGTTAGTTATTAATTATTTTTAATATCAAATTTTAGTTATTTGTAAATTATATATATTCCTACATGGACTCTAGACTCGTCTTTTAATATTTCTGTCGACGGGGGATACCCGTAGACCGGATATAGAGGGTATTGGGGTCTGTTGGTATGATGATCTACGTAGTGCGATATCAAGCAAACAAAAGATAAGGATTATACTGGTTCAGGCCCCTTGGTAGGTAATAGCTCTAATCCAGTTGTTATAGTATTATATGATGGAAACCACAGATTACAAAGAGAATAGCAGAACTCGATGATACCGACGAGACCGTAGTCGAGTTGGTCCGACTAGATCTCCAGGCGACTTGGCTCCTGCATGCTCCGGCTCCGTAGGCTGTGGTGGATGTGTTAGCGGTGATCTTCGATGCCTTAGGTCCTGCACAGGGAGTCCCTTATATACCGCGGGTCAGTTGGTCTCCAAGTAGAACTCGGAGATATCGGACCCCTCACGATATGGTAAAGACCCAGTATTGTTCGAGTAGAACTCTTTCCATCCGTAGATACCATATCTATCACGTGATAGATTTCCTTAATGTATACGGAAACTATCCATATACGTGCGGGTATACCATGTCAGTATACAACGTACGTCCAAGGATAGAGGGTATACCTTATCCGTAACCCTGACAATTTTTTTAATTCCGAATTTTCTGTAAATTGTATTTCTATATAGACTCTATACTCTTCTTCCAATATTATTTATTTTTATTTCTGAATTTTTTATTATTTCTAATTGTATTTCTATGTGAACTCTAAACTCATCTTTCAATATTCTTTAATTTTTAATTTCGAATTTCAGTTACTTGTAAATTGTATTTCTATATTGACCTTAAACTCTTCTTCCTATGTGTTTCTTAATTTCGAATTTTAGTTATTTGTAAATTGTATTTTTATACGGACTCTAAACTCTAGTTTTAATTTTATTATGTTTATTCTAAATTTTAGTTAGTTTTAAATTCCTATATGGACTCTATACTCTACTTCTAATATTCCTTATTTTTTAATTCCGAATTTCTATTTTTTTTCTTAATTGTATTTCTATATGGACTCTATACTCTGCTTCTAATATTCCTTATTTTTAATTTCGAATTTCAGTTATTTCTTAATTGTATTTCTATATGTACTCTATACTCTACTTATAATATTTCTTATTTTTAATTCCGAATTTCAGTTATTTCCTAATTGTATTTTTATATGGACTCTAGTCTCCTCTTCTAATATTCCTTATTTTTTAATCCGAATTTCAGTTATTTCCTAATTGTATTTCTATATGGACTCTAGTCTCCTCTTCTAATATTCCTTATTTTTTAATTCCGAATTTCAGTTATTTCCTAATTGTTTTTCTATATGGACTCTAGTCTCCTCTTCAAATATTCCTTATTTTTTAATTCCGAATTTGGACTCCGCTTTTTTCTCCGATTAATGTGAAAATTTCTAGGCCATGAGAGCAAACGTGGAGGCTCCTTTTTTTATTCCTTTAATAATATAATAGATTGGAGAAGTTGTAGATTCTGGGAGAAACTCATAGACAGTGGTTGGAAGCTTTTGATAGTATTAGCTTCTCCCGGAATCTTTAGCTCTCGTAATATTTTATATTTTCACCTAGAATATAAGAAGTTGTAGTTATAGAATTCAGAAAAATGAACTTGAACACCGCTAGTTTTTCCTTGATTGTAACTACTTCTAAAATCTTAAACCCTCTCAAACAAAACCTTAGATTATCGAGGAGTTGCATATTCTTATAGAGACTGGAACTGAAAAAAAAAACTCTCAAAACTAGTACACTGGCTATGTTCGGAGGTGGAGGTTGAGAACTTCACCTCCATGCATGCTAAACAAAGTGATACATTAGCGTATGTTAATTAAGCATCAGCTAAAATAAACTTAAAAATAAATTAATATGATTTTTTAAAAACAACATACGCGCGCGCGCATATATATATATATATATATATATATATATATATATATATATATATATATATATATATATATATATATATATATATATATATATATATATATATATATATGCACCGTTTAATAGTTTAGGAGGCGTGTGAAAAACGAGTGAGTCAAAGTTGAAAAGAAATAGAAGTAGTAAAGAACACATGGGTGAGGATCCTCTAACACAATGTCCTCAATGTCCTCTAGTATATTTTTATACAATTACAATAAATTTTTAATATGACGAATAATCAAACGTTATAAAAAGTCAACAACCTAACATATGAAAAAACGAAAGTAGTATTATCTAAAGAGTCTATACTAGACTCTAATATTGAACCTACTCCTATGTCCTAAGAGCAAGTTTAATAGTATAGCCGACTGCTGGCTCCAATTCATCCATAGCCAATCTAATAGCTTATTCATACAATAGTTATATACTACACTATTAATACATGGTCCCATATGTCATACACCCACTACGTCTTGGAGTCCGTACTACAGCTGACTACAAATCTTTAGCCCATTGTTCTTCTCTCTCATCATTTACTTTCTTAGAATATGTTTACAGCTGGTTTACAGTCTGCTATTGTACCTGCTCTAAGCAGTAAAGTTATCTGTCAATGTTTAAGTTCATGCCTTAATGTCTTGTGTGATCCTTCAAACGAACGAGAACGACCTGAACAAACTGGACTAATCTTTTTCCACCTCGCAAGGGAACCAAAAAATCAAATGTAGTGTCATGCAGGCCAGGCAGCAGGCCACTACCGACAGTAATGCACGCACAGACCACGCCCGGCCGGGCCTCTCCGCCAGGCAGGGCGCCGCCGTCCTCCGCTTTTGTGGCGCATCCATGATGCTGCCGGTGAACAAACTCTCTGGGCGGCGCCGAGCGAGAAAGCTCTTCGCTTCTTCCGATCGATCGATGGCGATCCGGCACGCGCGCGCATGCGTGGCTGCGCTGCGCTGTCTTTCCATTGCCCACGGGGCCACGGGTGCCAGCAGCGGCAGGTCTCGGTCTCGCCCACCTGTCCCAAGTTCTCTCTCGCCTTTCTGCCCTTTTGGAAGATCAGAGCATGTACAATATCAGAAGATCAGAGCATGTACAATATCAGACTATTAGAGTAAGTTCAAAAGTATAGCTAACTACTAGCTCTAATTCATCTATAGCTAATCTAATAGCTCATTCATATAATAGTTATATACTACACTATTAATACCTGGTCCCACCTATCATACACACACTGGGTCTTGGAGTTCGTGCTACAACTGGCTACAAATCTATAGCCCGCTGCCCTTCTCTCTCCTCATTTATCTCTTTAAAATATGTTTGCAGCTGGCTTATAGCATGCTATTGTACCTGCTCTTAGTTAGCTATAAACATATTTTAATGAGATAGAAGATGACAGAGTAGAGTAAGCTGTAGCACGAGCTCTAAGACGCAGTGTGTGTATGATAGGTAGGACGATATATTAATAGTATAGTAAGCAACTATTGTATAAAATGACTATTAGATTGACTATAGCTGAATTGAAGCTAGTAGTGGACTATAGCTGTATTGTATTGAACTTGCTCTTAAGAGCGGCAAAAGCAAAGATGCCATGTCAACCTCGCTTTCATGGAATCTCGCCGATTCCGACACCGCTCCCGCACCCGTCGATCCGTAGGCTCCACCGCGCACTGGTTAGAGCAAGTTTAATAGTATAGCCCACTACTAACTTCATCTATAGTCAATATAATAGTCAATTTATACAATATTTGCTTACTATATTATTAATATCTGGTCCTACCTATTATACACATATTACGTCTTAGAGTCCGTGCTGTAGCTGACTATATATCTGTAACCCGCTACTCTTCTTTCTCTTCCTTTATCTCTTTAAAATATGTTTATAGCTGGCTTATAGCTGCTATTGTACCTGCTCTTATTGTCCGGTTGTTAGCTTGTTAATCCTCCTGCCTCTGTCACTTCTAGGGTGGAAAAAAAGCTTGGGCTCGTGAGTTTAGCTCGGGCTTGGCTTGAGTTTGGTTGGCTTGGCTCGGCTCGTAAGCCAAACGAGCCAAGCCCAAGCCTCCTTTTCAGCTCGTTGCTGAAATGAGCCGGGCCAAGCTGGCTCGCGAGCCAAAACAAGCGGCTCGCAAGCCAATGCCATCATGTGTTTATATCGATTATTTTATTTTTAAAGTTATTATTTGTTAAATTAAAATTTATCATTAATATTTTGAAGAATTGAATATATAAACTTATTTAAGTTTTATATGTTGATAATTTATCCTTGCTTTTTATAATAATTACAAAATATATATGAAGAGGTGTTTCAATAGGAAGGCTTGCAAGCCAGCTCGAGCTGGCTCGAGCAAGAAACGAGAGCTGAGCCGAGCCTAAGTTTTAGCTTGTTTCTCTAACCGAGCCGAGCCAAGCCAAGCCTGATTTATTGCGAGCCACAGCAAGCCGAGCCGAGCGGCTCGTTTCCACCCCTAGTCACTCCCTGGCGTGCTGGAGTAGATTTTTTCTTCGTGTGCACCGAGGAATTAAATTCGTTTCCACCGGCAAGTCCGGCATCGGACGCAAAAGGACGCGAAAATGCGTTCTCAAGAGCAAACCACTGAAACCAGACTAGACTATCCTCCTGCCACGGAGCTGGTGATGCAAACCAAGACTAGACGAACGGTTCGTGATGCAAAAGATGAGACGAGTCCAAGAGCAATAAAGACGCAGTTGGTGAGGTTTGTCCCTGGCGTTTTCTTTTCTTTTTTCATTTTTTCGAATCTGTTTGTCCCTTGTGTAGTTGTGTTTAGTGTCACAATAGTCACTAGTTGGTTTGGTTTGTGATCTAAATAAGCCTTACTAAATTTTGTCAATGTTAAAATTTTGGTAAGTTTTGACATGACTAATTTTGGTAAGGCAAAGTTGTGTTTGGATTGAAGCCAAAATAGCCCAAATTCACTGTTGAAATAGCCTATTTTCTTAGACATGCCAAAATTTGGCTTCAAATCAAATAGACACTAAACAATATTGAAATTACCAAATATTGATAAGCTTAATTTAGAGCTCAAACCAAATCAGTCCTATGCTACGACAAAACAGCCTACAGGCTTGGGCCACCACCACTCCTGGGACGCTACTGCTGTCCAGAATCGAGTCCACATTAAACATAGTAGTAGGCCGGTAAGAGTGATGGGCCAACCCGCAATGCGATGCATATAAGTTTAGAGTTTACTCTATGTCTCTCATCTTTGCAAAAATTGGTATACTTTGAGATTCTAGAGCAGCATAGTAGCCAATTTTAGCGGATGTGACAAGTTATTGTGGCCACTCCGACTGAGTCAGCATGGGACCCATGGGTCCTATAGTGACTCATTTAGGTTGACTATAGTCAACTCGCCACGTTAGCTAAAATAAGATACTATACTGTTCTAGGATCTCGGATTCTCGGGTACACCGGTTTTACAATATGAGGAAGCATTACATCTGGTATTATGGTTTAACGACGTAAAGTAAACTTATCTATTTCCAACTCACGTTGCGGCCCATGTTAGCATGAGGCCGTGCACCGAGATGTTTCAGGCCCATCTCGGCCCACTCTGCTTGGACGCCTCACGCCACCGTGTAATGAGTGAACGGATTTAACCAGGGGAAGGCTAGGGTTCTAATGCCTCGGGAATTTCTTCTTCTCCGCTGCTGCTCCTCCCGCGCCGCCGCCGTCTCGCGCCAGTGCGTCTCTTCCTCGCGCGGCGACCATGGCGGAGCAGGTGAGAACCCTTCCCGAGTTGCTCGTATCAACTATCAATTGTGGCCTGTTTTTTTTTTCTCTTGCATGCGTGTTTAAGTTCTCGTTTCGTTAGCGGCGTTGTGGTAGTAGGTGATCTAGTGCGTGCGGGTGCAGTCCGGTTGGTGATTTTTTCTTTTCTGCGTAGCGTTGTGATTTTGGTGCGTAGCTGTTGGAATGCCGCAGTCTCAAATGGCATGCTAGCGCGAAATGGCTAGGCGGATTATACAGATTGTATCAGTTGTTTAAGCTCTAGAATTTGTTACCTTCTGGTGGTAATTTTGATCGCTGTATAGATGGATTGGTAGATGGACTATTATGTTATTAGTTGCCGTAGGTTTACCAGAAATTAAACATCTTTTCTCATTTGTTTTTGCAGACTGAGAGGGCATTCTTGAAGCAGCCTAAGGTTTTTCTCTGGTAAGAGCAAGTTCTTTATTCATAATTTTTTGTGCGTCTGTTTCTTTGTATTTGTGGTACGTGGCTCATGATCTGTTCTGGAATCCAGTCCTAAGAAAACCACCAAGGGGAAGAAGCCTGGCAAGGGCGGGAATAGGTTCTGGAAGAACATTGGCCTTGGGTTCAAGACACCCAGGGAAGCCATCGAAAGTCTGATTATGTTCCTGTTAATTCTTGGCTTGTAAACAACTAAACATATCCTTTGCCTGTATGGTTTGTCCAGGTTGATATAGTTATCGTGCGTTAGATTTCAACACTGAATTTTGCTGTTTCTATCTGTATGCATTTCCAATTGAACAGGAGCAGCATGGTTTGCCTGCTCTCTGAATTTGTTTTCCACCATGGTTGATGATTGCTCAGTAATATGCCAATCTCTTTTCAAATTAAGGCACTAAATCTTAGTTCCCAGTGCAGTTTTCTTGTTCTTATGTCTAACCTGCGTGCTCTAGTTGTAGACCAATTTGCCTCTATTGTAGTTAAGAAGACAGATTTATAGTTGTTATGCTCATTGGTAGACAAGCATGAATGATTGTTTCTTAAAACATTTGTAGTAGCTGCCCAAATGCTTTCACCTTGCCAGGCTTGAAGCTTAGCATTCACTAAAACTAAAGAGTATTGGTAATTTCCATTTATTTTGTAGTTACGACTTATGAGATCATCTTTACTCCTATTATTATTTCCTATTGACATTTTACTAGTCCTGAAAGATATCTTTAGATGGCTGGTTCTAGAGTTCCTCCTGTTAAAACTACTTAGGTTCTGCATATCCTCAGTTTGCTACTTCTTGCAGGAACCTACATTGACAAGAAATGCCCATTCACTGGTACTGTATCAATTAGGGGTCGTATCATAGCTGGAACATGCCATAGTGCTAAGATGAACAGGACTATTATTGTTCGGAGGAATTATCTGCACTTTGTCAAGAAGTACCAGAGGCAAGTTAACCTGGTTTCTGGGTATCAGTTCTATAATGCCTCATTGGGCTGTTTGTTCATAAAATTAATTTTATTGATGCTGATGCAGGTACGAGAAGAGGCACTCCAATATTCCTGCTCACATTTCACCGTGCTTCCGTGTTAAGGAAGGAGATCACGTGATCATTGGCCAGTGCAGGTAAAGCTTGTCATGTTCCTTCGAATGTTTTTGTGACGGCTCACTTTGACCTGTGAATGTTGTTACCTCAGTGAATACAAACCTGAATGTTTGAGCATGAATTTTCAAATCTTAGCCAAGTAAAGTACAGTTATTTTGTGTGCTTCATCCCAGAAATCCACAAATTACTCAATTATCTGTTTATGTCAGGCCACTGTCAAAGACCGTGAGGTTCAATGTGCTGAAGGTCATTCCGGCAGGGTCAAAGAGTGGTGCAGGGAAGAAGGTTTTCACAGCCGCTTAAGATGTATATGAGGAGATATCCAGGGTTCTGAAAGCTTTGATCATGAGATTTTGATGCCACCTAGCTGCCTTTCTCGTGTCTACCATCTTGACTAGACAAGAGTTTACCTTTCTGTACTAGGAATTTGACTTGAGTTTACTTGTCAAGCTTAAAATCTTAAGAAGTTTCTGCGCCCATGTCTATCTGTGTACTGATCGTTTTCCCATTCAATCAACATATAGTTTGTAGAATGCTTGACGATGTGAAGATCTATCAAAAAAAAATTGCTCGTCTCCCCAATTTGGTTGAGATAATTTCAGTAATCGTGACTAGGAAGTACATGACCTGCACGTGTGTGATTGTGAACGGCACCGGCACAACGAGCGCTATACTATAAGAGTGCCTTACGATTAGAATGTTTGTTTCATTCTGTCACTTCAAAGTTCAAACATTATACGAACACGAAGCAAAAGCTATGCTTATGTTTATTAGTCAAAATTTGAATTTTCAACCTTAAATTTGAAGCCGATTTTGAGGTTTTTTCATCAAAGTTTATTTTTTAGCCTTTGCTTCTAGAGTGCTAAGAACACGTATATAAAAGTTTTATTCACAACTTACTTTTTGTTTGTAAATATGCCGTTTCATTTATTCCGCGAATAAGCGAAACGATGGCTATGTAAGCTTGGTAAGCCTGATTACCGTGCTACCAAAGCTAAGCCGTCCTACAGGCTGGTACTCTCTGAATTCAAATGACGAGAAGATTTTACTTTAAAGAATTAAAGCAAAATGCATCATGTTATAAGTACTACTAATTTATAGAGTTGAAGAAATAAACAGTTGACCAAATATCTAGCTGGAGGGGCATATGATTGCAAATTTGCTATGTTTGATTACGCATCGTATGACATAGGAGTATTACAGAGGTGATGAAAAATTACACTATCCTGGGATCAGTTCCTTAGATACTAGCCAAACGAATAATTTCTTCAAGGTACGATTTCATCTCCTCCTGAGATAGTGTCTCCCCATTGTTCATCAGAGCCGCCCTTGCAACATTAGCGATTTTCTCCAGTCGAGCCTCATTTCGTTCTATTTCTATAACTACCTTTTCCAACTTGCGGAGGGCATAAAATCCTGCACACTTATGACCATGAAAACAAAAGTAAAGGAATGTCAGAAGTTCACATCATCTTGCACGACCCACTGAAAGTTTTGTGCAAGCTACAAATTGCAATTGCACACGGACAAAAAAGGGGTAGGACTTCGCCAATGCTCAAGTTTGTCAAGACAATCAGAGCATTTCGTAACTTTTACCTTCTCCATTTCAAAACATAAGATTGCAGTATGCAAAGGTTTGTAATTCGAAACATTCTTATCTGCCTCTACACAAACCTTCAGTAGCTCAGACACCGGGGAAGGCTTCCCTTGAAGCTCCTGCTCCTCAAGGTAATTGTCAGGCTGTACTTCAAGCAACAAACAAATGCATGCCAGTGAGGACCTCCGCCCAAGAAACATAAAAGATTGAAAAGAAGCATATAAAAGATTTAATCAAAAGAACTAGGGATGCAGCCTTCTTTGACAACTTGACCTTTGCCTTATTGTCCTTGTCACTGTTCATTCATGTCCTTTTCAGAGTTGTCCATTGAATGACCTTCACAATCCAAATCTGTAACAGTACTGACACTACCAATAGTCCACTCAAAGGCCACTAATATGATGCAACAATTAGAAAAGAAAAACTTTGATCTGTTATTCAAACATACCCCAAAGGTTTCCCCGACTTGTCAGGGGTGTCATTACCAGGGGTTTGGCAAGCAAGTTCTCCCTTAAGTATGGACAAAACTGTCGCTGTACTTTTCCGGATCGCATCACACAGGTAGTAATCCACATACATTTGACTATCCACTTGAGTCAGCGGTATCGCACAAAAATAGCCTCCTTCGAGATACCCTTGAAAACATCATTTTGCAATTGGTGACAAGAGGCTTGCTAGCATAAAGAAGAATAAATAGCACAAATCAAGAAAATAACAGTTTTTTTGGTAGAAGCAGAAACATATATATACCAGCATTGCAGCAGCGGTAGCATGAGATTCAGACCCTTCGCAGAGCATAAGATTAAAGGCCGAACGCTGAACCATATTGCTAAAGTTAATCATTTTGGTGGTGTCAAACTGACAGTCCAACAACTGACACATCAACTCAGATTCCTCCGCCATACACTTGATATTGGTGGGGGGAAAGGTTAACAAACATCAAACAATAATTACTAGAAATCATGTACAGCATGCATGATGTAGCTTAGCTTGTAACAGGCATACCACCAAGGCTGAAGCAGCAACAGAAGTTACCCTTTGCCTGGATCATATGCTTTGCACGCTCCCTGATCTCGTGGCTCAGGTCGATGTCTTCAGGGGTGAGAACGTCACAACAGATCCTGATGAAGTCGTTCTCAACATCCAGAAACTACAGAGGATTTAAGAAGTTAATCAGCAACTGAATCAATAAAAAAAGAAGTGGGACATGACACAGTTTGGTTGATTTGCAGATTCTGGAGGAGGAGTCTACCAGTTTGGCTGCAGCTTGCAGGTCATTACAACCAGAATCAATGCCTTGTCCACCTTGATAAGGCTGCCTGGTGGCACAGAGAGCGGCAACTTCACCAGCATTGTGGATGAAATATTCCTCAAGGTATCTCTTGTAGCTCGCCCACTCAACACGACTGTAGGGAACCAGCCTTTTCCACCCCCATCCTCTCTCAAGAAAATCTTCATTCAATAGGTGTAACAAAGAAATATATTAGTCAGACCCAATATATCAGTACTAAGCAAATGAAGCAAATGCTAGTAACAAGAATCAAGTATAAATAAAATTCCTACAATATGATCATTCCCAACCACAATCTTGGTTGGAATCGTATATACCTCGGCGCCTGATTATATACCCTGACGGTATCACGGGCAGATCGTCGGTGGCCTCTTCCAGATTCGAAAGCCACACCAGGAAACTGTACCTACGCGAGTCAGAGCCGCGCGCTTGTTCCATTTCATCGTCGGAGACGTCGACGCCGTTGCCGCCGGGGATGTCGCCGCGGCTGACCCCCTCCCGCACGAAGGCCTCCTCCCCGACGCTGCTCCCGCCTGCGCTAGGGTTGGCTTGGTCTCCTCTCTCTTCTCCGAAAATGAAGAGTTCCATCCCCATTGTGGACGCCCGCCTCACCGGTGCGCCGCGACCCGCGAGCCTCCGCCGCCCGCCGCCCGCCGCCCCCCTCTCACGCCGGCGGCCGGAAAACCAGGGTGTGAAAAGGAAATAAGGATTAGTGAAGGGTTGTACGCGCAAAAACACCCCACTTCCTTCTGACGGTAATAAATCTGGGCCGTACGCGTTGATCGGCAAGTCATAAGTGCCCCCAGGATTGACTTGCTATCAGTGATGGAGTAGAAGGAAACAATAAATTGTATAGGATCTCACGCGAAAAATATACTATATCTAGAAGCCCAAAATAGGATCGCTACTATTTACAAAGAAATTAAACAATTGCTGGTTGATGGGTGTATTGATGCATCAAAATTTCAAAACCACAACAATTTCTTAACGGCAGAAATGAATATCCATACGTATGAAAAGTAACAATCGATGGTTGATGGATTGCAACTTGTATTAATGCATCAAAATTTTTAAATCCCCATCATTTCTTAATGG
Source organism: Oryza meridionalis (assembly GCA_000338895.3). Taxonomy (NCBI): domain Eukaryota; kingdom Viridiplantae; phylum Streptophyta; class Magnoliopsida; order Poales; family Poaceae; genus Oryza; species Oryza meridionalis. Next base: position 24,463,674 of record CM002527.2, on the reverse strand, counting down.
CAGAAATGAGAACTCATACGTATGGAATTCTTCGTAGGACAGAAAAATTTTACATCGAGATGCTGAAACCATAACCAGCAAATTCGAGCGTCTGTGAAACAACCTGCACTATGCTTTTACACTGTACAAAACACAACTGTGTTACAGGGAAGCCTTCATGCGGCTCAAATAAATCAGATGTGGATAAAAATTCTACATGATCTTCGCAGCTGCACATGTCACGAAACTCACGCACGATACAGGGCATGCTCTAGACTAAATCCAAGAAAGTCCGGCTAAGCTGTACCAACTACATGGATATGGAATGGAGATCCACGGCATAGTATAGGTTCGTCGGGCGACTCTGCCTTTGCCCGAGCACGAAGAACATCGGTTGCGTCAATTATAACAGAAGCAGCTTGCAGCGAGTAGTCTCCGGGGACCAGGAAGTAGATGGAAAAGGGATGTACTACCTCCTGCAGTGGTTGAACCTCCAGATATATGTCACTAAGAACACCTGCACCAAAAAGGACATTTGTGAGTAAATAGATGAACAGATTAAGGTCAGAATGCAATAACAAACTGTAACCTAACGGATTGGTTCAATGGAAAGCCAGAAACTAATCAAAATGTAAATACTGCGATCTTCATTATGTTTTACTGCACTATGATTGTTTCCTTAACCGCGATCATTTGCTGCCTTCAGAAAACAAAATGTCAAAACAGACAAGGATGGAAGGAAAGATAATGTCATCATTAAATTACCAGCCCAGAGGACAGTTGCGCTATTTTCGTCGAAGCAATTCTCTCCAGCAACATCTTTGCATGAAATGCTTAGGTTCATCCGAATAGTTTCCTTAGTGTTATTGCGAATTTGAACTTCCATATGGGTCATTTCATTAGCAAATATAGGATCCTTACACCTCAGAACATTCTCATCAGCAGAACGACTGGAATCGTCACCAGGCTCCTTTGAAGAGTCAGTTTTGGCTGTTGTTCCATCCTTGGCATGTCTAAAGCTGAATGTCAGCGGATCAGGCAACAGTATGTCCATAATAGATGCCTGTAATGCTGTCTGAATAGCATCTTTAATATTCAGCTCACCGGAGCTATTTCTCCCAGAATGCCACTTCACTTTTATCTTTGAAATCAAGTTGTTGATTGAAGCATTTAGTTCCGCCTTGGCATTCTTTTCTGCTAACGTGGCAGCTCTGGATCCAAGAGGTTCATCACTTCCATTTTCCTTCACAAAGAAGGAAGTGTCAAGAACAGGTAATTTGAAGTGCTCAAGAGGTATGAGAACTCTAGCAGAGTAGTCACGATCAATTCGAGTTTTGTGGCAAGCCGAACTGGCCGTTTTATCCTCTGGAAGAATTTTTTGCTCGACACTTGTGCCATCGAGATGAACTGAGACATCAACATCGAAAACAACATCAGTAGGATTAAACAGCTCAAGCTCCAGAAGACGGAGATCCCAGCTTCCTTTATAAGGATCAATCTTCAATAAGCTAATGTCATTACGAATCGCATCACTGCCATTGCTTAGATTGTCCTTGCTACTGACAGATCTTAAGTGAGCATCAGTAAACCGGGCAGGTAATTCCATGGACAACAGGCGTGCTCTTACAAGTCGCATGCCCTGTACAACACAAATATTCAACGGAACAACCAGACGTCTTCCAGGTGGGAGAGAAACATCATTGCTCTCAGAGTTCCCTGAAGGACCTGTAATGGCAGAAAGTCGAAATTCAGTCCTCATTCCTCAAGACTGTAGACAGCCTAACTGATCATTAAAAAAGAATACTCTCCACATTTCATTTGTTTATGCTTAGAAAGGCCAAGGTTGTTGGTTATGCATTTCTAAGACAGGCAAAAGAGTGAGCATCGCCATTTCAGAGAAAGAAATACTGTAAACATCATCGAAGAGAATAAATAACAACTGACAAGGGGCTTTAACACACATACTCCCTCCATTTCATATTATAATTCGCTTTGACTTTTTTTCCTAGTCTAACTTCTTTAAGTTTTACTAAGTTTATAAAAAAAATAGCAATATTTACAACACCAAATAAGTTTCACTATATGTAACATTGAATATATTTTGATAACATATTTGTTTTGAGTTGAAAATATTACTATATTTTTCTATAAAGTAGGTCAAACATAAAGGTTTGACTAGGAAAAAAGTCAAAACAACCTATAATATGAAACGGATGTAGTAGTAAACAAGCTACTCGTACTTGCCTATCTGTTTCTATCCTGCTATGGTAATTCCTTACAGCTAATTCCTACTGTGTTTTGCTGAAACATTTGAATCTAGGATAAATAAAAACAGTTGGTAGGGATGCATATGGATGGGAATATGTTAAACTGAGACTTCGATGCACTAATAAAATTGAATGTTGCACCAAGAACCCACCAGCATAGTGAATATCCAAGAAAGGATTACTCCCTTCTCTTGCTATCCTCCTTGAGTTTGCAGGAGATCTGCTGCCAACTGCTTCCAAATCTGTCGGGCTAAGATGCCAGGCTCTCAGAGTCACTGCGAATGTCACTTCTCCACCAGGTTTAATAGGAAGTGCAGATTTCCATGTGTTATGGGCAATCGAAATAACAGAATCTTGGTTCTTCCCTGACAATGCAACATTTGCTTCTTCAACAGGTACAGTTCCAGCATTTGTCAGTGTTATCAAAACATCACGGATTTCACCTTCATATAGAAGAATAGAACCATCTCCGCCCACAACATTGGCAACTAATAATGGCAGAGGAGGAACAACAGAAATGCTTGGAAAGTTAACGCTCTTAAACTTGCTAGAGCCACAGCATCTGAAAGGATCAGAAAGAACAAGCCCTTGTGCAGCTCCAAGGAGTAGACAATCGACCTCTTTGAATAGGTGTTCTGTGATAACACCGAAGCAATGAACAATGCACCCAGGAATTGATACTTGTCCAACTTGTGTTGGAATTCCAGATAACAGAACCAATTTGGAAGTGTTTGGTGGAAGATTAACACTAACCGGAAAGGCATCAAAATTTCCAGAGTGAACAGAGAGATAAATGCTCTCAACAATCAGGTCAAAGCTGCAGGGATTTGCTAACTCTACCATAACTTGAACTGGCTCTCCCACAATCCAATTTACCTCTTGTTTGCTAGTTCCAGATGTTCCCCCCTTGGTGAAAGGTGTGTAAATAAAAGGTCCAGAAGGACCACCACCAGTCCACCACTCTTTTTTATTTGGATTGCGCTTCACTATCTCTCTTTGTGAAGGGTGCAGTGGGAAAGAATGCAACCTGAGTTAAAAAAGGACACCAGAAATAAAAACTCAGAAAACAAATAAAGAAACATCCTCCACCAAAATCTTCTTCCTGATTCAACAGTAGTTCCTACAGTTTTGCAACAAAATAAAAGGACTCCTACAGTATCTATTTTAAGTTTCCCCAAACATAGCAATAAGAGTATTCATTAATTTGACATGCCTGATAAAAGGAAGACATGGATCGGCACAACGTGTGCCCGATGGAAGCTTATCAGCTGAGTTTGCAAGAGAGCTTGCCAAGCCACTCTGACCAGCTGGGGTGATGAGTGGGTAAAATGACCGAAGAAGCCGGGCTGCAGCACTCCACGACGATAAGGGATCCGCAGCCCGGATTGAAGACATCAGTATCTCTCTTAGAACAACCATTTGAAGGGTACTCCATTGTGACTCAAATAGTGATACTACAGACTGAGGATGCAATTTTCCAGGATCAGTATTGCCAGAATCAAATAAGGATAACCAGTAAATATACGTCATTATCATTATATGTAAAATAAAATATAAACTCAACACCAATTTGTCAATATAATAATTACGCTCGTCCTTTGTGTGATTAAAAGAATGATATCTGAATGATCATTTCTGGTATAACAAGATGAGCACCATAAAATAAAAAATATATGTTGGCAAAGTGCTCACATGCTCTTTAATAAAGCAGGAATGTTTACTAACATGATTAATACAATTTGCACTGGGGTTCATGTATCTTTCTTAACCATTGATACTCTTGTCCTAAAATGCTTAAATTGAGTTATATTTCTTGTCAACGACATTTATTCTACCCTGCTCACCACATCAACAGAAATAAAAGGAAAACAATTACTCTCTCCGTCCTATTTTAAGTGCAGCCATGATTTTCCGTGCCCAACTTTGATTGTCCGTCTTATTTGAAAAATTTTTGAAAAGAAATTAAAAACATAAGTCACGCGTAAAGTACGATTCATGTTTTATCATCTTATAGCAATAAAAATACTAATTATAAAAAAAATTCAAATAAGACGGACGATCATAGTTGGGCATGGAAACTCATGGTTGCACTTTGGGACGGAGGGAGTACTAATAAATAAAGATGAATAAAAGGCAAAATGTTGCGCAGTTAACTCGTGATTAGCATAGAAAGTTTATTTCCGTGAAATTTCCAGCATAAAAAGAAAGCACATTTTGATGATGGTATGATTTCACTGAGTAAAGCAGTATCCAAGTTGATAAAATGCGAGGCATGTTTGGAGAAGTTGAGGAGAACATATGAATATGGTGCAGTATTCTGAATAATGGAAATAATTCTCAATGCTGCAAGCTCTCAAAATCTCACCTTGAGCAAACCATGATCCATTTTACTGGTCTTCCTGCTTTGAACATGGTATGCAGTTGTAGTTGTGGTTAGGACCTGCATAGCACTCATAGCAGCATATGCATTATCCTGCTGGAGATACAATTGCGCAACTTGTCTTGAAAAAAAGGCCGCCTTGCGTTTATAACCAAGTGTACCAAAAAGTCTCGCGATTTCAATATAGAGTATCAAGCGATCACTGGCATCAATCAGAGCCTTGGCACCATCGGCAGCGCCCATTAGTAAATCTGACACCTCCTTGGCACATTGCCGCCTTATAAAGAAAGAGCAAAATTCAATGGGCAAAACAAACCTAAGTAAAGTATACTTTCGACAATCTCAGACCCCCATTCCACCCTAGTTTTTCGAGTCAAATAATTATAACTAAAGAAGCATAAGAATCTACTCAAGCACCAAAGGAGATATTGGGATTTTCATTCTATAGAAATCAATTGTTAATATAGCACAAAGAACCTGGCTAACCAAGTGCTGCTCATATAATAATAGGGAGACTCACCTGCACAAATATCTTGCCAGCTTCAATGCAGCTTCAAGCTCAAAGCTGACTGGTGAAACTCTAAGGAAGAAAAAGAACAAGTGCAAATGACATATTTGTGTATTAAGTAAATTCACCAAGTAAAAATTTCAGGGAGTGCAATCCTCTATCCAGTTTTCAGCAAAGCTAAGAAGAAAAAACAAAAAGGATAAAAATAATTCAATTCTTTCATTTGTGCCTCGTGACATACTTTTGAGCATGTAAAAGGGTAAAGCAATCATTATGTGAAGGAATGACATGACAAATTCAATACCTTTGAGCATTGTCTTGTAAAGTTGCTCTTCTGTATAGCTGGATAATGGTGTAATAACGAAACTTCACTTCGTCCTCCAAAACAGGGTCACTTTCGGCCATCCTATCAACCTGATTATAAGCATAAAATTATCACCAAACCTTGTCATGGGAATGTTCTAATCAGGTGAGGAAAAGAAGCGAGAATGAACCAGTTTTCACTTCTCAGTATATTGGAAAGAAATGGAAATGTAATTGCTGGATCCCTTTCTCAATGATTTAACAAGTCCTTGAAATATGTTGTTTGGAGTTAAACATTGTAAAAGTTTCAGACATTGGAGAATCTAGACCCAAAGAAAATTTGGGTGGGGTTAAAGTGGGGTCTGGTGGAAATTTCAAGTGCAGTGTTTCTCACATTAGATTTAGATATCTTATGTCAAGTAACACTGAATATGCAGTGTATAAGCATGACAGCTATCATACTGAATATGCAGTGTATAACATTACAGCTATCATGCAGTATGATCTGATACAAGGAATGCTTTCAATCCCAAAGCTTAATAAGGCATACAAATGCTTACCACTAATGCACAGACACTACCCTCAAGGGCTCCAGCATGCCAGAAAACATCTCCTGTTAATCTTGCAAGCTCTATTGCAGTGGCATAATGTGCATTCGCATCAGCAGGTGATCCAGCCAACAAGCAATAATCTCCAATTATCTTTTGCGCACGACCCAGCCTTCTTTTTTTAGCCTTAATCACCTAGAAAATGTGGAAGCATATTATCTCATATAATCAATAAATGTTGTACTATTATGTCATCAACATACACTAGTCAAAATACTCGGAACACCTAAAGTATGAACCTCCTCTGAGCCAAGACTGGATTGTGAATCCAAAGGTGTCTTTAGAATAGTTCCCGTTGATTCTGCACGTAAGACCCATTTCTCAAACTCCATCAACAGCGAAGCAGAAAGGTCTTGGATCATCATGAGCATATGAAGTTCCAACGATTGTTGATCAGAAGGAGGGAACATAATAATATTATCCCTCTTTTTCTGCACCAGCTACAGAACAAACAATGCAAATAATAATCACATCAGATCATGGAGTGATCAAATAAACAATTCATCAAGGCTGGCATCAGAACGTTGGGGCAAGAGCTATGAATATAATCCATCAACATAAGCAACACTACATAGAAGCTTGGTGCGTAGTAAATCATGACCTTCTCTAGTTCCTTACACAAGGAATGTAGGTACGAGATTTGGTGAAGTTTAATATGATTATGCAAGAAAGACTGGCATATGATGATATAAACAAGTACACATTAGTTTAAGGATAGAAATGCTAGCGGAATGCATCACAAGAGAACTGAGCACAGCCTAGTCATCAACTAAAACAACACGTAGATGGCTGAATTAACACAACGAGACCAGCTGCTGTGATGCAAAATCGCCAACTCTCAAGCAATAGAATCAGTGTATTAGTTCAGCGTGGATTGCATGATCAAGAGGTCAGATACTCAGATCTCACCCGAAAGTAACAAGCATCGGAACACTCTGAAGCTGCCAAGTTCTACCCAATGCGCAAGCCATAGGTACACTTATTCAGTATAGCAACTCCACAACCAAATGGCCAAGTCATTCACGAGTGGTTGCTGAGCCGCGCACTACCAAAACAACCACGTGATCCGGAGGTTTGGGAAGAGACGCAGCAGCAGCAGCAGCTGTAGCAAAAGGTACCTGCGCGTCGGTGGGGCAGAAGGCGAAGCAGCGGCTGGCGAGCGCGGAGGGGTAGGAGCGCGCGGCGTCGACGAAGTCGGTGGCGACGCGGCCGAGATCGGGGGAGGACGGGAGGTGGCAGATGCCGACGACGGCGAGCACCTTGCGGGAGGACTGGAAGTCCTCCCACGGCGAGGGCACGCAGCCGCCGAGCACGAACTTGAGGCGGAGGCAGCCGCCGCCCCACGGCTGGTGCGCGAAGGGGCTCTTCTGGTGCTCCGAGTAGTAGGGCCGCAGCGAGGCGAGGTCGACGCGCGCGTGCCGCGCCACCAGCGCCGCGTAGTCGCGGAGGCGCGCCGGCGGGATCGGCCCGCCCACCGGCAGCACCGCCACGCGGATCGCCGACCCGGACTCGATGCTCACGCCGGGCTCCATGGCGTCCGCTCGCCTCGCCTCGCCTGCTCGGCTTCGGTAATGGCAGATCTGACGAAGGTGGGAGTCAGTCGAGGAGGAAGGTGGAGGAAATGGGAAGGGATCCTTCTGCTGCTGCGCTTGATCTAACTCGTGGATGGTAGCATGGGCCAGGCCTAGCCTGAGAAAAAACGGGCCTTAACGAGGCAGATAGATTATAGGCCTATCAGGGAGAGAACAACCTTTCCACTTGATTTACAATGCTGCACTGCTGCAGTTAACACTGATGAACTGCAGACCCAGAATTTTTTTTTCGCCGGGAAAGGCCGAAGGAGGCCATCCGAGTATATCAAGAAGAAGTAAAGTTACAAATAAAAACACGATAGAAGCTGTCGAGGACGGACGTGCACGAGGCACCTCCAAGAACCACACTCTAACCACACAAGCACAAACCACTGAAAAATGGAACCGAGCACCAAAACGACCCCCACTAAGCGTGGCCGATCGCCGCCCGGCCTACAATAACACCACAAAGGCGAGACTCCAAAAAAGATGCCCCCAAGAAGGTCACATCAAGGACGCCGCCATCGCCCATCTAAGAAAGATGTGGTTTTCACCCAGAGAGAACTCACCAAGAAAGGGGGAGAGGTACCCACGACAGCGTCCCCAAGAGGGTTACGACACCCGAAGGCATAGCCGCTGCTGGCCCGGTGATCACCGAGCGAGGCTTTCGCCTGGAACCCCTGCAACCTTTCAAGTAGTTTGTCACCCATCAACTCAGTAACCACCACACAAGCATTGGCAGCGCGTGGCTTCCACCAAGACCGCACCGGCGCCCCTCCGCCGGCCGACTTCCGAACTTGCCGCAGAACCCTGCCACCAGCTCGCTGCATCCCACCGCTCATGCCCTGAGAGCTGGCCCAAGCCACCTCCGTCCCGCCACCCGCCGGCCCCCTCGCCATGTTCGGCCAAAGGAGAACCCAGGACTGGACAACGTCGCTTCGGCCGCTTGAGCTTCCCCCTCTGACCAGTAGCCGCCTCAACCCAACCAAAACTCCCCACAAAGAAGGGGAGGAGCTCAAGAAGGGAAAGGGTGCTGACCGGCAACGAGGAAGACGACGCACCGCCGCCAGCTCCCTTTGCACAGCCACTTCTCCCATGAGCACTGATACCCGGACCTGCAATGCCGAATCCGGCCGCCACTCGAGGTCTCCAACGCCACCACTATCAAGCGTCCCAGCCGCCCGCCCGCTGCGCCTCCTCGTCGCCGACAGCGGAAGCCAAGGCGCGAGGTGCCGTCGACGCCACCAGCTGCGGCAGCCTCAGGGCGTCCCGCCACCGTCCGGCAGCCATGGCGGCCGCCAGCTGCTCCGGCCAGATCCGCCTGCAGCGGCGTCCGCGCCGGTGCCCCCACCGCTGCCCAGTTCCAGCCGCCGCGACAGCGCCGATGCCTCTCCGGCCGCCGCAGCGACGCCAGCGAAACCACCGCCGCAGCCGCTCTGCCGCCGAGCCCTCAAGGCCCCGAGCCGCCGCGCACTTGCCATCGCGTCGTCGCGCCGCCGTACTGGCCAGATCCGGCCTCAGAGGCGCCGGATCCGCCGCCTCCCCACGCCGGCCCGCTGTCTCCGCCTCCGGCCGCTGAGGTCGCCGTCGTCGGCTATGCCCCATCCTCCCCGTGCTGAGTTGGTGGCCTCCAAGCTTGAAAGGCCTCGCCGCCGCCTTCCAAGCCGGCGGCGAGCTCTGGCGACGGCGAGGAGGAGGAGGGGGCGGGGTTGCGGCAGCGCGGGCGGCTAGGGTTTTTGCCACCCGCGCGAGAGCGACGCGGGGGAAGGATACCTACTGCAGACCCAGATTCAAAAAAAAGAACTGCAGACCCCTTCCATAGTTTTATTTCCAGAGGCAAAAAAAATGCACAGTGTAGCTAAAAGAGCTATTTGTTCAGTACAACAATGAAAGAATACTCACTTTTCTACATTGCATTATACACAGGAGGGTGACAGTATATGTTCTTGCTGATTTTCATTTCCAGAAGGCAAAAATATTTACAGAATGTAGCTACCAGAGCTATTGTTCAGTACAAACAGCCAAAGAATACTTGCTATTCTGAGTTATATAATGCACAGCAGGGTGACACTACCTTCAACATGTTCTTGCTGACTAATGGCCTAATGGGTGTTTCAAGACAGAATTTTGTGTACCAGTTTACCACTATCTTCAGCGGGTTCTTTTCAGCATGACAAATGCCCAATTTAAGACAGATTTGTAGGTACAGCACAACACAACTGCACAAGTTCACAGGAGCACGATCTGAGTAACTATTTCATAACTACTACAAAAGCTTTTCATTCAGCTCCTGATCTGTCTCCTGATCCAGGGAACTGGCTCCAGCTGGAGTTAAACCAGAAGTTCTTCTATCTAGCTCAGGATTGGGCAGAACAACTGCAGCTTGCCTTCCTCGCAGCAATGGTATATCTCTGATGTTGATGCTCCCAAACTGCAGTCAGAAGCGTATCGTAAATATGGTTATCATCCTTGCAAGATGACCTGAATACTATTGCAGCATTTTATAAGATGATCAAAGCAGCATGAGGCATGAATATCGGCAAACTATTTCCAAGCTGCCATGAATTGTAGTATCTGACATTGACACTTCTGTGACATGGATATACCTTAATCTCTGGACCTGGAAATTCACTGAATTCTTTATGGGCAGCAGTGTTGTTGCATGCAAAGTTTTCTTCAGCTCCAGGAAGACCCTGACAAATAACAGCAAAGCATGTCTTAAGCTGTAAGTGCCAACCCAACTATACTTCCTAACAGTAGCTTTCCTATAGGAGACTCACTTGCAATTTTGCAAATCTGCACATTTCTCAAGTGTGTACTTCTTCCTTGTTTTAAAACACTCCCTCCATTTCATATTATAAGTTATTTTGATTTTTTTTAGTTAAAACTTTTTTAAGTTTGACAAACTTTATAGCAAAACATATTAGCATATTCAACACAAAACAAACATATTATCATAGTATATGCAATGTTAGATTTGATGAAACTAATTTGGTGTTTTAAATGATGCTAAATTCTTCTATAAACTTGGTCAAACTTAATAAAGTTTCTCTTTGTTTCTTTTTTCTGTCCAGGTTGGTTTGTAAGTTGTTGAATTTATTCCCTAATCATAATACAAAGATGCGCAAATCTTTTGCGCATTCTTGAAAAAAAAAAGGAAAAAAGTCAAGTTACTTATAAATATGAAACGGAGGGAGTATATCCAAATGCTGCTGTCATTTTACTAAATTCAACAATTCATGCTAATAGCCCTCCTATTCAACATTACAGATAGTGTAACAGTAGCTTTTCTGTAGGCGACTCACTTGCAAATCTGCACATTTCTCAAGCATGTAATGTGTACTTATGTTTTAAAATATCTCCAAATGCAGTTGTTGTTTTTTCCTAATTTCAACAATTCATGCTAATAACCCTCCTATTCAACATTACCGATAATTTAATTGATTCCAGACTTACCAGCTTCGGCACCCCCACAAGCTGCTCGCCGTTGACGTCTTGCAGCTGCCTCAGGCACTGATGACTTTCTTCTTCTTTTCCAGATTGATCTTGCTGCACTAACACGGCCTTCTTGCAGTCCCCAAGCTGATCTTGCTCCACACCCGGGGCCAGCCTTGTCTCCGAAATGAAGGCATTCTCGATCTCCTTGTTATGGCGCAAATGCATTTCTTCTTTCAGATCGACATGTCTCTGAATCAACCTCTTCTGTTCAGCAAGAAGACCAAACTCACGACCAAGAAGGTCCGGCCGCCCTCCTTTGATCTTCTGCTCTCCACAAGGATGATGCCAGAGCATCTCCGGAGGAAAGTCTGATCAAGATATCACGATAATTAATCGCTGCCCGAGATAAAATGACAGCAAACTATCGAAGGCAAGGAAAATGTGAAATACTACCGAACATCAAACAAAAGATGGCATTTTTTTCATACAGGACCAAGAAAATTCTCAAAGATTCATCAGTGAAATCGCTAATATCATTTTTATAAAACATATCACGTTTTGTCTCCTTCAAGAAAAGGATTCCAAAGAAACACGAAGAGTTAAAACCCAGAACCAAGAAAACAAGAAGGTGATTATGCAGGAAAGCCAAGATGAGCCCAAAGAAAACAAGAAAACAAGAACCAAGAAAGATTCCGCAGAACCCAAAGATCAAAAGATTCGGGAGAGCCAAGATAAGCACTTGGGAATCGAAGCAAAAAAGATTCATAGATCCACAAGAACCAGGAAGAAGAATCACAATTCGAAACAACAAAAAGATACACAAAGAACTCCTTTCGAAGCTTACCGGAACAAGAAGCGGTGGGCTCAGGAATCTGCGGCAAGAACCCTGAAACGGCCGGCATAACCGGCGTGGAAGAGCTCGAGGCCGTCGTCGGGTAGAACGCAGGTGCCGACGCCGACAATCCAGGCCTCGGGGAGCACGCAGGTGCCGACGCCGACGATCCTGCTGGGTCGAACGAACTAGTGGAACTTGCGGAAGACCCCGAGGACATCCTCGCAGAGGTAAGCAGAGGCGCCATTGCCGGCGAGCTCCCTGGAACGCCCGCCATCGTAGCCGCCACGGACGAACTCGAGGCCTTAGACGGGTCGATCGTCGGTGCCGCCGCCGACAATCTTCCTTGATCGGGCCCGGTAGACGCCGTCGTGGAAGAAGAGCACGAGGACATCGACGAAGAGCTCCCCTGATCCATCGCCGAATAGCTCGCCGTGCAGCGACCAGCTCCGGCAGCGCTCCGAGACTTGCAGAGCGTTGCGCCTGAGATGAGATCGCCGCTCTCGTGTCTGCTCAGATGATGATTGACGAGCCAACGTGCGTGAGGTCATTATATAAGGCGCGAACTGGAAGAGTCCAAATGATCCCATCCCAGCTCGTGTGCCTGCGTGATGCGGCCCAGGCCCAGCCCACTCGGCTTGAGTCAGACCGGGAGCTTGTGCTAGATTGAGAGTCATGAAACCAAGCTGAAATGTTAAAAAAAATATAATTAGTCAGATGAGTAGACGAGTAAAATATGCAAAGGATATCTCTCCAAAAAAAATGTGCAAAAATCTGACTTTGATAAACAAGATTGCTGGGAAGATGTAAATATGTAATCAGTAGAGCATTCTGAAAAAAAAAAAAAGCACATGACAAGCAATCTGCTGCACACAGAGCCAGAAATACCAGCAGCTATATGTATATACAGTCAGCTGGAAGCAAAGCAAGCAACAGGAAATGAAATCTGGCATCACAATTCACAAGTTGTTGTGCAGAACATCTCCCAAAGAGGAAATTGCACCAAAAGGTCACAGGTTTCTCTTCTTGAAAAAACTACTAGCTTGGAGCCTTGGACTGCTTTCTCTCCAGGGCTTCCTGACTGCTCTAACTCCTGGGTTTGCTGCAGATTAGGCATAGAAGCTTCATCAACATTCAGGGATTCAGAATAACTCGATTCAAACAACTATGAAAGATAATGCTCCTACCTCTTCTCATCGAGGAAGACATAGCTATTTGCTGAAAAACCTCTTCGATATTTATTCTCTTTAGTACTTCGTTTCGAGGAATGGCATGCCGATTGTATCAGCATATTTATTGTCCATTTAGCTTAATAAAGTACACAGAACATTATGTTGCTAAGCACTAATTTCTGCATCAATAAATCATCAAGTGTATCTGCCCAAGGCTACTGCAGTCTCAACCAACAAGCCTTCTTTCTGCCAGATCACATCATTGCAAACAAGAAGCTGCACAGGCGTGCCATTTGGTGTATCTGTCGGTTTTGCTTATCGATTACATTGCACTGTCAAACCTCTCCCGATCTGGATGAAACAAAGAGACCAAAGTTTACTAAGATCTGCATGAGAATTGGAGAAATTTCGTTTATACAGGTCTTGGGACTTCAGATTTATCCCATGACAAGTAGATGCTAGTGAAGTAGTGAGGGATTGATGGTCCTCAAATCTAAAATCTGAGAATCTCCTGTCACACAAACAGGTGCTAATACGAAACCACATTGGGGTATTGCAGTTTCTGCTTAATTTGCATATCATTTCCTTGAGAACTTGGAAAAATGAGATGACAAAAATAAATGAATCCACTATGAAATTGCCAGCCCCTCTGTTTTTTTCTTTCTTCTAAATTTAGTAGATTCATGTGTTTGAAGAGCATAATTTGATCAATGTGGCATGAATAGTCCCAGCTACAACACCTCCTCGGTTCGCGTAAACCCCAATTTACACAGGTCTGGCCGAATTTAATCGAGAAGAAATGGCTGAGTGGTCAAAAACACAAGCGAAACCGCTACCGCTAAAGCAAGTATTATGGCAGTTCGAGAACCAGTGGATCGATCCCCCCCCCCCAACTATCCCCTGCGGAAGGCCACCCGGATCAGCACACCCAGGCGGCACGCCGATCAAACTCGGCCCAAATCGCGACCAAAACAGGGACACGAGATCAACGCGCGAGTCAGCGGCGGGGGATTTTACCTGAGTGACGGACTCGCCGGAGACGAGCGAAGAGGCGGCGGCATGCGTCAAGCTGTCTAGAGCGAGCTCCCCGGCGGCGGCGGGGAGCGGCGGGCTGGCTATGGCTCTCTCTGAACGAGGATCGTAAGCAATAAAAAAGATCCAAATAGGGTCTCGTTTGCAAAGTTACATGATTAATATCACTCCTGGTCTCCTGGAGTACGTTTTTGAAAAATTCCATGATCGAAAATTAGGGCAAGGAGCAACGAATAATCGCGATCCAAACTAGGGATCTGGCTGAAAAAAAATACGTCACACACGTGAGAACGATTCATTTTATTTTTATATTTACTTTTTATAAAAGATTTAAAATATAAATTCTTATTTCAAAGTTTTACAAGAAATAAACTCATTCTTTTTTTTAACGACTCGTACAAGACGGTGCGAAGTTCTACTGATAGAGTAGGAAAAAATTACATGATTACGACCCTGGAGGGTCGTAACCAGGAAAAAGAAAAAATATACCACCACCCACACACCGACAGCACCTAAACATAAGTCCAGGAGAAGGCTAGCACCGGACCGGGCGCCGCTAAGCGTGACCGACCGCCACTAGACCAACAAAGGAATACAGACGAGATTGCCACACAGCAAGAAGGTGCCAAAACGACGTCTTTAAGAAGAGAAGCGACGGAAAACCGCCGCCGCCATCCGTCAAGGCTCAAAGGAGTCAGGACTGGGCTTTCGCCCAGCAACCACCCTTGAGGGGCAAGACAGCACGACAACACCCTCAGGAGGGAGAATTAACCATCGTTGTCGGTTCGGCCAAGGCCGGGCTAGGTTTTCACCTGCCGCTCACCACCTGTGAAACCACGGCTAACACACCGATGATCCACCGCTAATCAACCTCTGCCGACATGTGGGACCCCTGCACCGGCGTCCTCCGCCGACTAGCCTTCGTGTGCCGAAGACCGCGCCACACCCACCGGCAGCTCCTCCACTCACCAAGGTCGCCTCCTCCACCGCCGGCCGCGCCTCTCGCGCCAAGCCGGCCTCCTCCACCGGACGCGCCTCTCGCGCCAAGCCGGCCTCCTCCACCGGACGCGCCTCTCGCGCTAATCCGGCCTCCCTCCATCGGCTGCGCCTCTCGCGCCAAGCCGGCCTCCATCTCCGCTGCCCGCGCCTCTCGCACCGAGCCGGCCTCCGCTGCCATCGGTTGCGCCTCTCTGCACCAAGCCGGTCTCCGACCCCTTTTCCAAACACTGCTGCGCCGGCCAGATGCAACCGTCTGCCACGCCCTCGGCTAGCCGTCCGAGGCCGCCGTGCCTCCTCCCCCTCATCCACGGTCAGCACCGCGCGTAGCCGCCACCACAGCTGCGGCTACCTCAGCCGTCGCCGCCACCTCGAAATAAAATCATTCCATCCTACCGTTGGGTGGTGCATATAAATCGGTTCCACCCATTCTACCGTAGGGTAAGGCATATAAATCAACCTACAATAGAGCATTCTATATGATGTGATGCTTCGCAAGAGGGACATGCATGATGATTTTGTAGGTGGCCCCTTATCACTCTTCAAATCTTCTCTAGGACAATTTATCCCTCCCCTAAGACGATTTATCACTTGGAGGGGGCTGCATGCAAAATTACCATGGTGTATCCCTATACATCAACAAACTATTGCTAATGTCCGCAAACTAAATCGCGCTTTGGGAGGACGAGAAGAGGGCCGCCTGCAAAATTACCATGGTACGTCCTTCTGTATTGTGCTACGTCATATAGCCCGTCCTATTGTAGGAGAGGAGGACGTTTTATATGTTCCGCTCTATACAGTATAGCGGGAGGAGTATATTTTTGCAAGCCTTTGAAAAGTTAATTTATTTTAAAAACATTTAGAAAGTAAATAAAAATGAAAAAAAATAATCCGTGAAAACCCCCATTCCGGCCCAACCCCGTCGCCGCGTTTATGGGCCTCCTGCTACGGCCCAACTACTTCAGGCCCATGAATCATGGGCCGCATTACGTACAGCCTTCTTCCCCTCCCCCCTCCCGAACATCCGTCCCTACCACCACCGGCCCGGAGCTCCGGCGAGCCCCGTCCTCGCGCTCTCGCCGGCGGGCCCGTCTCAAGGAGCGGCGACGCCGTCCGTCACCGGCTCACCGCTGCCTCTTATCACGACCCTGATGCGGAGGAACAATGCCCGCAACAACCGCATGCAGAGGAATAATTCTGCCGCAAGATTTCAGAGGAGCCTCTGTCAACGACACGCGAATTTAGGCTGCGGCCGGGAGTGATCGCGTGAAGCTAGCAGGTTAACTTTCCGGCCACCTCTTCTCCCCACTTCTATAGTCCTATCACTCTTATCACCTCATAAATAGACAACCCGGTCCCGACGGGATCGGCCGAGAAGTGGTTTGATGGTCAATGCGACTTCCCAAACAGGGTCGATCGAATTCATCACCCCTGCCTTTCTTAGGACAGTGAGAGCGGGTACAATAGAAGAGATTCTCTTTCTTCCCTGAACATTGGCGCAAGAACAGCTAGATTGTTACGTCTACCAATCTGTGTAATTGTCAGGTCTTTCGCGTTTTCTCAGGGCGTTGCGGTGGCCAGGAGCTAGAGAGCACGCGATCGGCATGGATCGATGAATTGAGACGACCAGGTGAGGAGGCTAGCTAAATTTGCATGCATGAAACTTAATTATGCCATATTTTTTCTGAAATTTTTGCTCCAGCATGCGAGTTTTCATTACACCTTGTGTTTCAGAAAATGTTTTCTTTCTCCCGTTGGAATTCGGGTGTGATTGACTGTATGTCTTTGGTTAATCTGCATGAAATGCGCTTGGGGATTTCTAGTTGTGGTTCAAAGACATTGTGACTTCTTATCCAAAAAAAGAATAATTTTCACATGTGACTTTGATTGGAATGTCGAAACCATATTATGGATTTTACTACTTCTGCCCATCTGAATTTGCTTTCTACCTGACTATACATATTCCACATTTTCAGGGTGATTTTCATACTACATCTTACCGTACCGTGTTCAGTAGGCCGGTATCATGGATGAAGAAAATGCTAGCTCCACGAACGTAAGTGTTCTTGCCAAGTTGCAAACTCGTACATACTCTGCACATGGACAAACTCCAAAACTCCAAAGCACCATCATTTCCGTTTAACCACACCGTCTTACTGTTTGTTTTCCTTGTACAGAGCATCAAACTAGAACTGAGAATCTACATGCACTGCAAAGCCTGTGAACGATCTGTTCGCCGAGCCATAGAGAAAATCGACGGTAACTAATTAACAAACCAAAACCACCAAAAGACACATCCTATTAAATCTTCAGCTCAAACATATATGTTAGCTGAGATTTCGACCCATCTACACTTACGCAGGAGTCGAGAAAGTCGAGGTGGAGAGGGGAGAGAACAAGGTGACGGTGACGGGCGGCGGCGACTTCGAGCCGGAGAAGGTGGTGAGGAGGATCAAGAAGAAGACCGGGAAGAAGGTCGAGATCCTGGCTCTCGAGGAAGAAGATGATGATCACGAGGAAGACGGAGGAGGAGGAGCAGATGCGCAGGCTCATCATGAGTTCCAGAGGCACGGCTACTACGTCCCGTATTATCGTCATCATCATCTGGTGCCTGTGCCTTGCGCTTACGTTCCGAGTTGCTATGATCATCTGGTGCCTGTGCCTCCGCCGGACAATGGAGGAGGAGGAACAGCAGATGTGGCTCATGAGTTTCAGAGGCGCGGCGGCGGCATGGGACACTACGGCTATTACGCTCCGTGTTATTACGATGGAGGAGGAGGAGGAGGAGATGTGGCTCATGAGATTCAGAGGCCGGCACGCTCGGAGTGGGATCTTCATGGTTTCGATGATGAAAATACCCAAGCGTGCAGGGTAATGTAGGTTGTAGAGAGGAGAAAGGACTAAAGGGCAATAGCCTTGCATACAGTTTATTTATTAATGGTAAATAACACGAAGTTATCGAAGTGGCCTATTAGCTCAGTTGGTTAGAGCGTCGTGCTAATAACGCGAAGGTCGCAGGTTCGAGACCTGCATGGGCCATATTTTTTTTGAATTGTGCCATTTTGTTATATTTTTTTTGAATTGTGCCATTTTGTTTGTTTTTTTTGAATTGTGCCATTTTGTTTGTTCCGGTTCCGTTCTTTAAAATTTGCTGATAATTTATTTGATTTTGCCATTTTGTTTGTTCCGGTTCCGTTCTTTAAAATTTGCTGATAATTTATTTGATTTTTCCATTTTGTTTTGGGGGATTTTCTTTTTATTTGTTGAGAACTTTGTTCCGGTTCCATTCTTTAAAATTTGCTGAGAATTTATTTTCTTTTTTAAAAAAGAGTATTGAGAATTTGTCCGTCCTTGTAATTAACTCATCTGGTTCATAAAATGATGATGTTTGCTACAACGCAACAACTTTTTTTTTAACACAATGTGTAAATATTTTTTAAACAGGAACTCATCTGTCACCGCTAAAATGAAGTTTGCTGCACACGTGTTCCAATACACTTCTGGTGACTAACACAACACAGATGTTGGCTATCTGTCAGGTTTCCAACCATGTAAATATCACTATTTGGAACCAGACTTATGGAGCAAATGCACAGGATGACTAATGTCCCATAAAACAAATCATAGGGAAGAAGGCATTATGCACCTTTTGTATACTTCGTTATACAAGAACAAAATCATAGCTTAAGTTAGCTAAGACTAGAATTGCGTACATTGCATCATAAGCGAAGTGTGTCATCCACATTCCACAGCATATCTCCGGTATGTCACAATAAATCCGAACATTGAGTAAATGTATACTAGTTACATTTAACTATGATATCCTTGCTCTTGGCACAGCTGATGATAATACATAGACATACATTACAAGTGGAGCCGTACAATTAACACTGCTCGGTTTGGCTGCAGGATGCAATCCAGCAGCTACCAAAAATAATTTTACCTGTAGAAGAAAAAGGAAATACAACGACATGTCAAGCTATCAAATAGTTGTGACTCTAGGTCTAGAGTCCTGCCAACCCAATTGGCGAGCTCTTTGCTCCCATAATGCTGTGAGTTTCTTTTCCTTCGAAATTGCCTCTTCAGACCGCTCCCTAGCTTCCTCGCAAGTCTCTGTGGCTGCATTACACTTCTCTGCCTCTCGCTGGTATTGAGTAGCTTGTCTTTTAGCTTCAACAAGGGTGGCATTCATGTGATGGCTATGCTCCTCAGCTACAATCTGCTGCAGCTTGAGCTCCTCATTAAGAAGATCAACAAACTGCTTCTCCATCTCTTTACTAAGTTCAGGGTCATTTTTGCCACAACCTGTATGTTTCAAGTCAAATGTTTAATGGCACCAGCAAGGTCAGGCAGTTTTTATGAAAGAAAAAGGAGGTCCAACAAAATAAGATCAAGCAGTTGTCGTGAACGAAAAAGGGGGTAGAACAAAATTGATTCAACCATGGGAAGGAGCGAATTGAAAATATTTCACTAGCTACAGCTCAGAAAGACTGGAGCAATGTAGTCGTTTATACAAAAGGTATGACAACTACTTGCAGAGCAACACGAGAGAATTTCCCTATCCAATGGAGCATTGTACCAAAGATGCTAGGAGAAATCATAAAAGCAGTATGTGCAGGTCCAGGCAAGACAAAAATTTAGGGGCTCAAGTATTTCAGGGGAAAACTATTACAGAAATGGTTAGCTTTATCTGCACTAACTAGTCTGCACAACACAATAAATAACTACACTGAGTCATACCCCCTTTTTTTCTGGAAATACCAGTAAGAAATCCACTTTAAGGTGCATACTGTTAATATGTTGCCACAAAGTACCAAAATCTGGTTAGTATGCACAGTCAGGTAGATTTTTGGTCCTAAGCTACTGTGAGTGTGATGCGTGCCAACAAATACTAGTGCTACACACCAAAGAGGTGTAGTAAATGTTTAAACACATCCTTTTATCTGTATGCGAAGAGGGGTGCTCTTAGCAACAAATGAAATTTCCCCCCATTTTAACAGTGCCACATTTACATAGCACAATAATTGAAAGAGCTACCCTAATACTCAATTAGTCACGTTAATCGTCCCAGGCATCAAAATAGTTGCTGAGGTTACTTCCCAAAACTACAGGTAACAGGTTGCATACCGAACCATTCAGCCCCGGAAACATCATACAACTTAAGCACGAATCCTAACCACCCTTCCATCAGATAACAATTATACTCAACCAATTTCATGGGAATATCGGATAAATAAAGATGAAGCTCAGCTAAAGAGACTATGAAGGAAGGAAGGAAGGAAGAGCTCAAACCTGAAGTTGAGAAGTTGACAAGCCCTGCAAAGGAATAAAATTGCAAAATCCAGTCAGCGATGGCCTGATAGCAAAGTACAAGCGTTCAAGGTAGAGAGCACGCAAATTAGTTCAGTTTTCCTATTACTTAGTACTGATTTCAGCTCTTATACACTGCAAATATGCAATGATTCCGCATCGATCTGACACAACACTAGTTGCAGGCTGCAAGTTTCAACCTACGGATTGGATTTTTATCGAACAAACTATGCGCGCGCAGATCAGGCGAACGGGCGGTTGCAAGATCTGACGGGAGGGGAGGGAAGGGACTAGGTGAGCTCACCGGGGGCGATGGACTGGAGGGAGAGCGGCGGCGGGCAGTCGCAGCTGCAGGGCGAGCAGGAGGGGGAGACGACGGCCGCAGCGGAAGTAGAAGCGGAAACGGAGGAGGAGGAGGCGAAGCCCTTCTTGTAGCGCCAGTAGAAGGCCGGCCCGGAGACGCCGAGCGCGGAGGCCACGGCCAGGATCACCAGGCACCACCGCCCGCACGCCGCCGCCACCGCCGCGCCGCCGCGGCGCCCCATCGCTCCAGCCGCTCGCGCTCACGGTCGGGCGGGCGGGCGGGCAATGCGTGTGGAGCGGAGCGGGGACGCCGAGCTCGCGCTCTCCTGCTTGCTGCTGCCGGATTCTTTACCGTTCGTCTCGTCCCGGGGCGTGTGAGTGAGTGACCGGGCCGCGTCCGCGTGTGATTTTCGTCTTCTTGTTTCGCGGTGGTGGTGGGGTTGGGGGGATGGGAGAGGCGGCAGTGGCCCCAGTGGGGTGGGGGAAGTGGGCGAGTGGGAAGTGAGCTAACTGCGGGTCGGTGCGGTACTGCGGCGAGGAAAATGGTGGGTCCGCGGGTACACGGAGTCATGGAGCACGGAGGTAATGTGTAATGTGCCGCGCCGGACGCGGATTTCCCTGCGATCCAACGGCGGGCCGACGCCGTCGCCGGGAAATCTTACCATGTACTCCTACAGTCCTACTCGCCAGAAGTTTGTAGTCAGAAGTTTATTTTTTTTAATAGAACGAATGGTGTACTCCTCCGTCCCAAAATAAATCAACTTTTTAAATTTAAATTTGTCCCAAAATAAAACAACTTCTAACTTTTTATCTACTCCCTCCGTCCAAAAATATAGCAACCTTATACTGGATGAGACACATCCTAGTACAACGAATGTGGACACGTCCAAATTCGTGTCCACATTCGTTGTACTAGGATAGCATGTCCAGATTCGTTGTACTGGGATGTATCCCATCCCGTACAAGTTTGCTATTTTTTTTGGGACGGAGGAAGAACCACAAATCCACAAAACGAGAAATTTTATTACTTCAATACTCCTCACCTACCTATCATTCAATACAACATTCACATTAATTAAGGGTATTGTGGTCTTTTGTTTCTCTCCTTAAGAACTCATTGGGAAGCTAGAGTTTTAGTTATTTAGGAACAGAGGGAGTAGGCTGTTGGCATTAAGGTCCCCATCGTTAATTTTGAAATTATATTATCGAAGTTTATTTTTCAACATTGATATTCAAGTAGTTAAGAACGTATATATAAAATATTTATCTATAAATTATTATTTTTTCTAATACGTTGAATGATGTATTATTCGTATTTGGCCAAGAGAGCCTAAAATCTTCCTAGCTTGCTAATGAAGAGTTTTAAAGAAATTTTCACGAGCGCGCTTCCAAACTATTAAATGTTTTTTAATATATATATATATATATATATATTATACAAAAGTTGTTTTAAAAATCATATTAATCCATTTCTCAAGTTTTTAAAGCTAATAATTAATTGTATGGAGTTGTTTTGTTTTACATGTGTAGAGGATTACTTCCTCCATAGGATAAAAAATCAATCAGTACTGAATTTGATATATCCTAATATTATGAGCGTAGAGGATTACTCCCTTCATAACATAAAAAATCAATTTAGTACTGGATTTGATATATTCTAATACTACGAATTTAGACAGGAGATGTGTCAAATATCCAATACTAAATTATTTTTTATGAAACGGGGGAGCAGTTCACAACGACATATTCCAAGCACAGCCTTAGATAGGATCGAGTAAAAGTTAAATGATACAGTAGTAGGGTAATTGGTGAAGCCGTGAAGGAGCCAGAAACTGTACTTGAATAGTAGAAAGGCATTATTTTCGGATGGAGTATACTTTAGGATAAATATTTAACATTAGAAGTAGCTATATTTTAGGGGTGATTTTACCGTCTACCTAGAGGTACCGTATTTTATTAGTATAAATTTTGGTAGTACCTCAAGGTACCAAAATTTTTAATGTAAACTTTAGATACCTCAAGATACTTTCTCAAGAACTATAAAATTCCTCGGATTTTAGAGTATGGAGTACTCCATCCGTTTCAAAAAAAACAAATATAGTAATAGATGTGATATATTATAGTACAACGAATTTAGATAGATGTATATCTATATTCGTAGTATTAGGATGTGTAATTCAGTACTACGTTGTTTTTATGTGGAACGGAGAGAGTAGTATGTACTAAGTAACATCAGAGTTGAGAAAGACAGAGGTACTAACATAGCATAATAGAGATATTAACCCGGAATAAGGTTATTGATCGCTGAGATTCTTGAAAAAAAATGACATATTAATTTAGGTTGGATAGTTAATAAGCATGATAGCATACAATGCATATATGTGCGTTGTATGTAGTACGAATTTTAAACGGCTACTCCAAGACTCGAACTAGTGCAGCTTTGACCACGGATCGACATCACAAAAAAGGGCGGCATTCCACTAGACACATTAAACCTTTTTTTATGCCCTTGCCATTTGTTATGTTTTGTATTGGGAGTGAATTAGGCAAATTGCCACTGGTCCGGATCCAGTGCGGTTGATACGGAGATGGACCCGACGTTTATCCGGTGGACGAGTCCGCGGCGTTAGGTAGCAAGGCAGCTTTCGTTGCAGCCTGCCCGCATCATTGGTCGGTCGCTCGGTCCATCGGTACCCGCAGCACGTTCCCGTGAAACCCTTTCCGGCCCAACACGTCGCAGGCCGCACGATCGTGGGCAATCCCATGCAGGCTCGTAGTAGCTGCGAATCCGTTTCAGCCCAAACTGTACGGCCCGCACGTAGCTGGAAAACGAGGAAATATACGTAATGGTAAATACCTGACGTCCAATTTTAAATTCAACTATTGATATTTCCACAATATATATGATTTGCACTATATATTTTATATTTTCCCCGGAAAACAATGGCCCAAGACAAATTGTTAGTGGTGTCACTAATTCATCACATCTAGTACAAGTTACACTGGTGGCAGCAGAACCACAAGGTCAGTTTCTCTTCTAAACCATGCTTCCTCAAACAGAACAAAATAGAAACGCCTAAACTACCCACGGCCCAACACCACCAAGAGAACTAACACTACATAAATCCTACAGAACTATCTATCTTGTTGAAGCATACCATACGTATTTCATCAATATTCAATACATTCACAAGAACACCGTCAGCCTTGACGGGGACGAGGAATTCCACACTGCAGGATTACATACACACATGCAAACTTAGCAATCGTCTGAAGTCCGCGGAACATGGCGCGCAACAATCATTGATCAACTCCCACACCAAGAATGCACTGCCCAAGATGAGTCAAGTATGGTTCTGCCTGTGAACTGTTACTCAGCGTAGGAATAAGACTTTGAAGCTCTGAATTGAATTCTGCCTCGAATTTCCTGTAGCAAACAGTCCAAGATTGTATCATATGATGTCCAATTGATACAAAATTAACATTTTGTCAAAAAGACTGAATATGAGATACATACAAGATTGACTCTGACATTACAACATTTTCCGATGCCAATTTCAGTTGCTGGCCTCTGTTTTTGGTTTCTTTTATTTTTGATCTTGGCATTCTAGATTTTGATGGATTTTCAGGCTTAGCAACATCAATGGATGGTATCAATAGCTGGATGGAAGTTGCATACTGGAGACACAGAGCTTTCAGCTTCTCGATTTTCTGCACATGACAAATATACAAATAATAAGAATAAAATAAACATTGAATCTTCTACAGCATTTCAGTGTAAAACAAACTACCATGTATTTTTGAAACAGAGGGCTAAGGGTAAAACTGCTAGTCACCGGGTGATATAATTCACACAAATCAATCTAAGGATACAAAGTGTGGTAAAGACAGTGACTTTCTTCTTTAACAGTAAAGAGACAAGTTGCCATTGTTATCTTGCAGTCAGATGACCTGATCACTGACCTGCCTAGTTCCGAACTTTCCATTACTGGAATGCCAGTATCGCAAGACATCTAATTCTGAACTCAATCAGTGATTACTTTTAGCTTTCACAAGAAAGCAACAAGTTTTAAAAGGAACAAGAGGAGGTGAAGTTGTTGCAACACTGGTAATTCTTCTCTCCAAAAAGAGCTCAGCAAATAGGAAAATATAACGTACAGCAGCAACAAACACTTCTGTATATAAAAGAGCAAGAAGACGAACCACGAGGAGTTCAGGCAATAACAGTAAGCATTCTTTTAGACACTTCTGCAGGAAGAAATCATGAATCTGTATGACCTGCAAACAACATCAACAGCAATGGTAATGTACCCCTTTCGCAATACAACTTTCTTCATCATAAGAACTTTGTTAAAACCTCATCAATGCTCCTTGCAGTTTGAAGCCGATCATGCATCAAATGCCAATTTGGTTCAAGAACCTGATGACCCAAAAGAATGCTTTAGCAATTTTTCACCTTCGGTAACAGTTAGTATGGTGATATGGATGCTTTACCTCAAACGTTAGATAATGTAAAAGGCTGTTTACAAACTTAAGCATGCTGCGGCAAAGAATTGATGACCGTAGGACTGGTGTTCCTAGGATTTTGACAGAACGGAACCCCTGGTTGAGAGCTCTACATCAGTCGACGAGTAAACAGAAAACAATTAAGCTGATATAATGGGGGTGAAGAAAAGGTTCATTCATACTTGTTGAATTTGCCATGCTGTACACAATTGTCGACTAACATGCTTGCAGTGGAACAACAGCCGAAAAATCAACTGGTATTTTGTCAAAGCTTTTCTTGAAATTACTAGAGATAGTGGCCATTGAACCTGAAATATATACTTGGCATATCATTTCTCTATCAGAAGGTAGAACAACCAATGAAAAATATCAGAAGATAGAACCTTGTAGCTCAGGCAGAAAGTTTCCAAGCCAGTCACACTTAACGGCATGGGCTGGTCAACATCAGCTGCAGCAAGCTTGTCTGAAGGATATGAACAATCCAAGTCTTTCAGGGTGCTCAATTTCTTAAGGAGGGAACTTCTTTCCTGTTTAAAAATAGACAAAGAAATATATTGATTAACAAAACACAATACGGTTTGACGAGACGTAGATGATATATTTACCACACAGCAAGTCAAGTCTTCATGACTTGGATCTGAAGCAGCTGCCGTACTTCGCAACGCGATGTCAACAAGAGACTGCAAACATAGAATGGCAATTCATTCAAAAGAACATAGAACGAAGAAGGAATAACATATCACTGGAGAAGGATCAGCTCAGACAAGAGCAGTCAAAAATCAGTTTCCACCATGAGACTATAGCAAGAAACAGACAGACAATACTGCACAACAGGATACCTGAAGTTTTTCAACAGATATTTCTTCTGGTTTCTTTGTAAGCTCCTCTCGGGCAATATCCATAAAGTGAACCAGAAAATCACCCTGCAAAACAGAGAAAGCAAATTGGAGAACTAATGCAAGGAAAATAAATATGGATGTGTTTAAACTCAAGTTGACAACATGACATGCATTGTCACTATCAATATCATTGTATTGATAGAATATACCCAGCGAGTGTGGATTTTAAAGAGTACTGATGTGAGTAATAATACATAATAGAGTAAATGTTCTCCACAATTTTCTCCATACTTGGTCAAGAAGTAGATATCGCTTGAGGGATCGCAGTTTCCCAATGAGATCATACTACACAGTAAATAAAACAAAATTAGAAGCCAGACCACAGAAGAAAATGAAATCTAGTAGTGCATTTGCTATGAACAATTATAACCTTATCTTTCATTAGAGTCAAGAGTTCACCACTTGCAAAGTCATATGCAGATTTGATGCATTCAAGATATTGGTGGTTTGAACCAAAGCCCATCAGCTTAGAACTCTCTGACAAGGGAACCTAAGCATAGTATGTAAGACAAGTGTGTTTTTATAACACACACATATATAAAATGGCATCTAATGATGCAACCACAGAAAATAATCATGCATACCTGAACAGTGTACTCACATTCTCTCATAACATTAAGATATTTTCCAGTTGTCAGTATTGTGGCGGCAACATTGGTAAGGAAACTAGGGATGCCATCTTTTAGACTGTATCTTTGCTGCCAATATTTAGCATCATAATCTTGAGTAAGGCTCTCCTATCAAAATCAAAGAAAGCCTCCGATTAACTTAAGAAGATAACAAACCCAATATTCTAGTCTTATGAAAATGCAGAGAACGATGGAGTTTAAGTAGGCCAGAAATTCTAACTCATTTGGCACCTTCTGCAAGGATTTGTTTTCAGCAATGAAGAATTCACCGTAAGGGTCATCTATAACGCCCTCATAGACCCACCTAAAATGAAAGCCCATTAGAAGCTGAAATTATCAAAATACAGCAGACAAGCTAATTAAGTTTTTAATCTAAACAAGTCTTAAGTCTTAAAACTACAATCCAATTGAGAACTGGCAATTACAAAATGCTTGTTAACTTCAACACAAAATGTAAGAACTGATAAGTAGCTAAGACAATAAGATATGAACATGATGAACCTTTCTAACATCCTAAGATACGCTGCACTTGCACACTCTGTCATCTTCTCCAGTAATGATCGAACAGCACTATCGCCAGCCATTGCCTTTGCCTATGTTGAAAGGAGTACAGCAATTTAATACATGGATGAAAGAGCCAATCATGTGGACCAGAATGAAAAGGCTACAAAAAACTGAATGTTGAGAAATCGGCTGTGTTAAAGAAATATGTTGTGCCGATAAGAAAACCAGTCTGTTCAGCTTGGATTGCAGGAGCCTACTGAAAACAATATTCATACCCACCAGATTTTCGTACTTGGAGAAAGAGAGACGCAAAAGAAAAAAAAATGTATCTCAGAGGTGAAATACCTGACTTTGAAGTAGATTAAGTGTAGCTGAACCACTGGTGTTATTGGAGATAGCTTTCTCGACTAGAACAGCAAGTGCGTTCAATGAACTCATCATCCTCTGCCAAAAAGCACGTCAGGACTTGCTGTGCTTAAAATGATAATCAAATCAGAATAAATAGTTAATGCAGTAAATAAAACTCACCTGACAAAAGAACCACAGTCCTTGAACTGACAGTCTCCCAAGACGGAACTGGTGCTCCAGTTGAGCAACCATTGCCTGATAATCCTGATAAACAAATAAAACACTGAACTTCGTGCCAAATACACATATGAGGACCAATACTGGAAAACATAGGCCTTCTTTTAATTTAAGGATAATGTAATAAGATTACTCTCTACCAATACAATTCATGCAAATGTTTCCATGTCAGAATAAACAACTGAACACTTAAACTCATGATTCAGGCATTACTGTTTTTACTCTATAATATGAAATTGTTAGTATACTCGTTTTGCCACCTTTTCCAAACATAAGAAAGCTTGTAGTCAAGGCAAATTAATTAAAATATTCCTAGCACGAAAGAGGGAATTTACCAAGAGGAATGCCCTCAATGCTGCAGCTAGAGCATGGTTGACCAGACCACTCTTGAAATGCGATCTGGACTCCACAAAATGGTATACCAACACAAAATCCTCACATAGGGGAAAAATTCGACGAGTTAATTCCTGCAAAAACCCAAAGAGTTAAGTACCAAAAGTATCCCCCTTTTTGGAGGCAATTCATGATCCAGTTGTTGTACTCTTCAGGTCTTACCTGGAGTGCAAGGTCCATTGAAGAATCAATCTGGAACACAACATACCCCTCCTTTCCCCGTACTCTCTTAATCGAAATGTATCGTCCCTCAATACCCACAAGAGCTGATAACAAATCATCAATAACCAAAAGCTCCTGCAAATCAATAACAGATAGATTGGAGTTACACTTTTCAGTTGTTTGTGAAAGCTAAATTACTTCATATAATTTTAACGATGTGCAAAATGAAGATATTACAATATTGAGCCTCATAGAATAGCTGTTTAAAGCAACATAGTGAAAATGCAGCTATTTTGTGACATTGTTACAACAAATATGCCGTACTTAGCACGGCATGTCAGTATGTCATGAACACCACCGACCAACAAACTCTGAGAATCACTCAAATTTAAACAAAAGATTCGAGTTATGTAACAAATTTTTTTATTATCTGAAACTATATCTACTCACACTACATTGACCACATGAACCAAAATATCAAAAGAAAATTCTAACTCGGTACCATTACATAATACGTATTGTTTTCTGAATTCAAGGAAGTAGGCAGTCCAAAAAATCAAAAATACAGTGTCCAATAACATTCCTAGCTCCAATTGCAATCCAGACTCTGGTCAACAACAATTTACAGTTCATGCACATGTAGAGAGAAAAAAAAAACACGACGAATTCTTCCAAGTAACCCAAACCATTGAGCTCGAACTAGAAGCGCGGACCAGAACATAAACCCTAGCAATCGGTCCATTAAAAAAGTTGTCGCTCGAAGCCAATTAAGCCAGCTAAACAACCTAAAAGTGCAAGCTACCAGTACCTGCACTGAGACGGCGTACGATCCGATGACACTCTCAGCGCCGCCGCCGCCGCCGCGGCTGCAGATTCAAACGAACTCCGGGGCATCAGAAAAACCACGAGGCGAGCACCCAAAAAACAAACAAAATCGCGTGAAATTTTAACCGGCGAATCACCTGAAGGAGTCGAGGGAGTAAGGCTTGGATCCGGCCCCCTGCGCCGCCGCAGCCACCTTGGCCTCCTGCGAGAGAGAGAACGCGAGGGTGGATGAGGCGGAGGCGGCAATGGGGGCAGCCGAGACAGGGGAGGAGGAGGAGGAGGAGGAGGAGAGAAGGGGGGCGTACCTGGTGGAAGCGGCCGGTGAGGTACGGCCGCTCCAGGTTCCAGCGAGGGGTCGCCGGCGCGGGATCCATCTCGAGGAGTCAGTGGAGAAGTGTGGGAGAAGGATGGTGTGGTGGCTGGTAGGTATAATAGCCGTATAGCCGCGGCGAGGAA
Organism: Oryza meridionalis; assembly: GCA_000338895.3. Classification (NCBI taxonomy): domain Eukaryota; kingdom Viridiplantae; phylum Streptophyta; class Magnoliopsida; order Poales; family Poaceae; genus Oryza; species Oryza meridionalis. The sequence goes on along the minus strand of CM002527.2, from coordinate 24,434,016 downwards.
AGGCGGAAGCCGGAGGAGGAACGGAGCGACCGAACCAACAGGTAAATCGTACAGGCCGCCCGTAGGCCTCGAGGTGGAAAATTTGAACGCTTGGGACGGCAATGCCCGAAGCTTTGTGTTGGGCACTTTTGTGGATTCCTTCTCTATTTTTTTTTCCAAAAAATGCAATCACAAATTCAAAGATGGGAAATGGTTTTTACATTTTTAAGAACAAAAATGCTTTTACATTTATGAGAAATCCCTTAGCTACATGTTCACACTCTCCTGTAACCCTCGCACCCTTTCTATTTCTTTCTTCGGTGCTCAACGGTATTAAGCATATAAACATTGCCCTTTGTAATATTACTTTTTCCCTAATTATTGTGCATTATTTCAGTAAGATAAGATATAAATGTGGTAAGCTATCTAGATTAGTCTGGTCTAGCTACTTGCTTGACTTAAAATCTCAATGAGTCATATGCCCTAATTACTTCATAAAGTTTGCTTTATTTCTGTAGGGAGTGCTTGTATATACCGTGATCTTCATACTTTGTTTGCGCTCCTTAGATTGGCATGACTTGGCTTACATTGTTCTTTTTATATGGTACTTGGTCAGGATAGTTTGCTATTTTATCTTTTGCTTTCGGCATTAATAAAGTTCTAGTTCAAAGTATCGCTGATAGACTTGGTCTACTCTAGTCACTTCATATATCCGATATATCCCCCCCCCCCCCTCCCCCCGCGCGGGTCTCTAAGGGCGGTTTGCCAAGAAACCATAGCTCCATGGTTAGCTTGGGCGATGAATCAATCCATCGAATGAAAATGCACTTTTGTCGGATGATGCATACCGACTAGGAGTCATAGTCATCCCCATATAACGTGCTGTTAATAATAGATAAAGAAATAAGGAAGAGTTTGATATTTTCTCATTCTCTAGGTCGTTTTGTCCCAATAATTTGTTCCCCTGTGCAAAAGGATGTGCCATATGTTCCCTGAATCAATCTATATTGTTTATCACTTCAATGCATTGTTCCTTGAAAAAAGTGGATTCTACACTTACAGGTGAATATAGTTGTAGATTACTACACAGGTGGGGACAATATTTGGCATATCCTAAACTACCCAATCAAATCATGATTAAATCTGATCCATTGGGTAACGAAGAAGAAATTCCTCTGTGATTTCCACATCCATCGTATTAATTAATTGTTCATGCTGGGTTATCTTTCTAGTCATCCTCCTTCCACGTTTTTCCTCATCTTTCTCGCCATGTTCCTCTTTTCCCCGGTTTCTCCCTTGTTGGTCACCAACAACGTGTTTGCCACTTTTGCCAACATCGTCAGATCAAATATAGTGCTGATGACTTAGCTCAAGCACCACATGCCATCCAGAAGATTGGGACCGGCCTCATGTAATTTTCTTCGATCTATCATGCCATTTTTCCAAACAAAGGATTGAGTTAGCGATATCCGATATTTTAATCGAAGGTTTATTATAGTAGACTATACAATTATCAATAACTTTTCGGTATATGCTATATCATCCCATTGTCTTTTTATGTGTTTCTTAAGTTCAAATCTTAGATCTAATAGAGAAAGCACATGTTAAGTAGATAAGTGTAGGGGTACTCGAGAAAGCATGGGTGTAGATGTTCTTTTTTATTTTAAATTCAAAATGTTTACTGATTATTTTGTATAATAAACCTAGTATTTGTTTGGGCTCCATGTTATGCGAGAAACCGCATCGCAACAATTTTTTATACTACGCTGTTATTTGTTCCTCTGTAACGCAACATCAACAAACTGATTTTCACATGCCATGTTAATCGGTTGTTTTTATATTCACAAATGTATTCCCCCATCACTGTTACCCGCGGTCTAAATCTACCACATATCACTGGTGGAGAAACCATCTTTACTCCCGGTTGGGAACCCCTTTAGTCCCGGTTTTCCAACCGGGAGTAAGGATCTGGGACTAAAGATGTACATCTTTAGTCCCGGTTTTCCAACCAGATGTTCCCCTTTTCTTTTTCCTTTTCCCTTTTTATTTTCTCCCGAATCAAGTAGGCAAATCCCCAAATCAAAATAACATCCCAAATTCACATCACCAAATCCACATCACAAATCATAAAGTTACTTATACACACAAATCAAATACATCACAATATCCTAAGAAATTACTCAAATACATCACAGATCCAAATAATGAATCACAAATTTATAACTTCTCAGTCAAATACCTCAGTGAATCATCACAATTTTTTTTAAAAAAACCAATGCCGCTGCTGCCGCCGCTCGTCACGACCGCCGAGCGCGGCCCCGCCGGCCGCCGGCCGCCGGGCGCGGACCCGCCGCCCGCCACGGCCGCCGCGGCTTACCGCCACACGCGGCGCCGCCAGTCGCCGCCGCACGCGGCCCCGCCGCCCGCCGGCCGGCCGGATGGGAAGGGGAGGAGGGGGGAGGAGGAAGGGGAGAAGGGGGGGAGAGGAGGAAGGGGAGGAGTTGGAGGAGAGGGGATGAGGAAGAGAGTTAGATCTGAGGAGAGGGGATAAGTGTGGAGGAGAGGATAAGGGATATGGATTATATACTACGTGTTTAATTTTAGTCCCGGTTGGTAGTACCAACCGTGACTAAAGAACCGGGATTAAAGATCAAAATTTTTATAACCGAGACTAAAAACAATCTTTAGTCCCGGTTCTTTTTGGATCCGGAACTATTGTGGATTTTGCCGGACTGACGAAAGATGGTTTTTTCACCAGTGTATGAACATATTACGTGCTATACGATATGAGTGGCTCTGTAAAGAGTCACTTCGCCTGGTTGTCCTGATATGTTTGTATGTGACAAATACAATATAGAAGTACCCGAGTTATGTCAAATAAATTTGACCAGACAGAGTAATAGATTTCATGGTATATGATTACACACCTTATATAGGGACCAGAGTCATTTTATATATCTCACACATCTCCCACCACATGTATTGGATATGTCTTAATAACCCCTCAAATAACTTTATTTAAAGATCATAGATCGTTCCTCAGAATCGACCCAGCTTTTTTAAGAGCCAAGATAACAGGGATCCTCAAACAACTTTAACAATCAAATCATCTCTCAACCTCTGCATTTTCAAATATGGAACCTCAATGCCGCAAAACATTTTTAGCTTTTTCCAAACGACGTAAAATTTTATTAGTAGGCTGGTAGGAAAGCTAACTATATGCACACTAATAATTTTTTTCAGAAACATTGATGTGTTATTTGTTTTTGAGAATAACATTGATGTGTTATATTGTGCCATTGTGGTTGAATCTGTTGTTTTTTTAGAACTTTCAGTTAACTCAATCAATCGTTTGACGGGCCTTTCGATTTTGGCCCAAAGGCCCAACCCAAACCCCAGCGAGAGTCGAGATGACATCCGAACGAATAGCTGCGAGAGGGGAGGAGGGAAAAGGGGAGGAAAAAAAAAACAGTTTGGGATCCGAAAAACTTGAGAGGGGAAAATCTGGTTCTCAAATCTCAACACACATTCCATCTCTATCGCATCTCCCACCCCCCACTACCGCTGCTCTCGCCCTCTCCTCCCCCCCTCCAGTCCCCTCGCGAAACCCTAACTGCCTCCCCCTCCTCCTCCTCTTCCTCCTCCTCGGGGTAGATCTTCGCGCGGGCTCTCCCGCTGGGGCGGCACCTCGCGCGCCCCGCCGTGATGGCGTCGGACGGCGCGCAGATGGAGGTGGAGCGGCGGCTTCGCGACATCGGCGCCCGCTTCACCTCGCCCCCGGACGCCGACGACGAGCTGCTCAGATTAATCGAGGTGAGCGCCCCTGACCCTGCTTTTTTTTTCTTCTTATTATTTTCTCTCGCGTTGTTCGTTTCTAGGTTGCTGTGGAGATTGGAGCCTGGCATGATAGGATGTACTGGTTGTTATATTGATGTGAAGTTTAATCCTCACTGTTTGGATTTGTATAAATAGAATGTTTTATTTATTTATTAATTGGGTAGAAACTTAGAACTGCTCATTCGTTTATGCAGGAGGCAGAAACCTGGTTGGCCAGGGTTGACCAGTCGCCGCCGGAGAGCATGCACAAGGCTCTCCGGCCAACAATGAGTGCTCTGATTAAGAAGGAGTTACTGGATCACAGTGTCCCTGACATAAAGCTTGCTGTTGCCTCCTGTTTAACGGAGGTTACCAGGATCACTGCCCCGGAGGCCCCCTATGACGATGATGTCATGAAGGTAAATGTCTTCTTGTCGTCATGGAATTGTTGTGCTTGCTTGTAGTGACCCTTGTCACTGGCTCTGCTGCAAGATTTATCACTACGGAATTGTTGTGCCTGCTCACACTGACCACTGTCACTTGCTTTGTTGCAGGATGTATTTACCAGAGTTGTTGAGGCCTTTGAGAAGTTGGATGATATGGAAAGCCCCTCCTATGCAAGGAGGGTTGCGATGCTTGAAACCGTTGCGAAGGTCCGGAGCTGTGTCTTGATGCTAGATCTTGACTGCGACGATCTGATACGGGACATGTTTCACCACTTCTTCAGAACCATATCGTGCGTAACTTCTTTTGCTGGTTCATTTCGTATTTTCTTCACCTTGAGTATGCCGATTCTTTCGGGTTCTTAAATTGACTAGGGATATGTTGTGGTTCTGGTATTGACTTGCAAGATGCCTGATTAATATTATGCTGCTAATTTGGCATGATTATGTACATGGAGAAGAAGTTAGAACTGCATTTGCAATTACACTCACCAGTTAAGATTACTTTAAGGGAAACATCATGTATTAGTATTACTATGGTTTGTCGATATCATTGGGCGTCGTTGCGTTTGATTTTTTATTTGAAGCACCAAATTGACTGCAGCTATCAGTTCTGATTGCAAATCTTTGGGGAATAACATTTTTTACATGCATATCGATGCTAAATTTTACATACGGAGGAGTTGCCATATCCCATTCCCCAGTTTTTCATTGTTAGCTTATGTTCATCATTTATTTTAAAACCGACAAGCGGTTGTTCCCTGCGTAAAATATAATGGCACAATCTGCCATGAAGTAATTTTAATCCTTTGTTGTCCTCTGTCTGTTTGTCTAGAACCTGCTAATTTCTGCTTTTCTCTTATCACATAATAATGTGCAAAAGCATGCATGATGATTTGTTCCAACAAGTTTACACAGTTCACAATTTGCTTTGACGTGAGAACTCATAAAGTCACAATAGTTCCTATGTGTTTTCCTGTGTATATTTGCTTTATGTCTATGTTCATGGTTCTGCCCTGCGTATGTTCTGTTAATTTTCTTAAGTCTTCTTTATCCTATAATTCATTACTTTGTTATATTTATTTCAGCAATACTCATCAAGAGAATGTCATCACCTCGATGCAAACTGTGATGAAGTTTGTAATTGATGAGAGTGAAGATGCCCAGCAAGATATGCCATCCTGCCTGCTTCAAGATCTAGCATCTTACCTTCTGAAGAACCTTAAAAAGGAAGAAAAAGTAATCCGAACTCACTTACAGTTTTTGTATTAAAATTATATAGATCTTATCATCTTCACTAAATTTTCAAATTTGCTCTGTAGGAAACTCGTCCAGCATCTTTCGAACTTGCAGAGAAGGTAATTAATATGTGTTCTGAGAAGTTAAAGCCAGTGTTTATTCCTTTACTTCGGGGCACTCCCTTGGATGAGTACAGCGAAGTTGTTACATCATTGTTCGAAGATGATTTAGATGCTGGAGTAGCCGACAATTCTGATGCTCCTGGAAAGGATACGGTCAGTCAAACTACTATCAAATTTCCTTTTTGAATATTAATTAGGTTTGCTGACCATAGAGTTAGTGCATTTTGTGGCATTCTCAATGTATATTCAGATGTGTTCAAATGGGCAAAGACTGCTCATGTTCTTTTTATTAGAGGTGGTCAACCTTTAACGCATATTTTTAGTCTTACACATTGAGTTCGACTATTTGCTACTGGAAACGGTTAGATCTGTCACTCTATAGAGGTATAATATGGTTTCTGCTATATAGCCACCATTGGGACTTGGGAGAGGAACATGGGACATAGAAACGTTTTGATAGGCATTTCTTTGTATGATCAACTGTATTTTAATTTAAATATCATGCTGTATATAAACTATTTTGACAAGCAATTCTATGGCATTCTTTCTGGAATAAAATGTATGCTAAATTTAAAATGTCACGTTGCCCGTCAGGGAATAACTAGAATTTGGACCCTGGAATGCTGTCTTAGCGGTTGAGCATTATATTGACTGAAATCAACTGTGAAATATCATGCAGTGGTCTTGGGATTAATTTCGTTTTTTTGGCATTATTCACAGATATGCTGTTGAGGATATGCTTGATTGTATGTTAGTACATGTTTTGGTTTCTGGTAGAGTCAATAGAATGGTCCATGACCTTGTGCTATCAACTGTGTGATCTGTAAAAGTTTGTAGTGTAAATTCTCAATCGGATATCATACTGGCCACTGTTCTTCTGATATACTAATTAGTTTATTCAGCCAATCTGACTATTAAAGCTTGTGATGCAGGTGGCTGATGGGAAATTATCTCATAAGATTGTTTCAGATGAGTCAGCTCAGGTATGTTGCTACTGACTTTCAATCTGAAGTTCTTGAAAGTGAGATAGATATCACAATGAACATATTTTATTCCTTAGGAATCTTCAAAATTAGAGCAAGGTGCCAATTGCCCTGGAAAAGATGGTACTCCTCCAAACAATACTTCCACTTCAGCGGTTAGCAATGGTTGTGCTTTAATAGACAGGGTCAAGTCTCCAAGTGGACCATCCTCTTCTGATAAGAAGGCTGAACTGCCTTCTGATGACAATCAGGCAAAAGACTCTGATGATTTGATATCTGGTGATAAAGAAATACCAGAACCAATCACCACAGAGCCTGAAAAGCCATCTGATCACAATTTAAAGAAAAGCCATAAACTTGATACTTCCACTGATTCTGAAGTGGTTGATCATTCTAAGGCTGTTAACAACAACGAGGATATTTTAGTCTCTGGGGAGTTATCCCCAGAGACTGATGATGGGGATAATAAGCTGCCACCAGAGACTGGGAATAGAGCTGTTGATGACAAATCGAAACATGTTGATAACACACCTTCTGGAAAGGGAAAGCGGGGCCGGCCTCCTGCATCAAAGTCACATGAGAAGAAGAATGTTGGAAAAGGCAAAGTATCAGGTTTAGAGTCTAAAAAAGATGACACAGTTAGTGATTCTGGTGGAAGGGCTACAAGGCGACTAGCTAAAGATGATGATTTCAAGTCTTCGTTGAAAAAGACTGGTGAAGGGGAATCTTTGAAGAAGAAGCAGAAGGAAAATTTGAAACAGCAGGAAGATACTCCACCCGATGAAGACACTGATGAGGATCTCAGTTTAAAGGTAGTTTCTTTGTCAACAGTAGATGATTTGAGGTTTTGCTTTGCACATAGGTTGTGCATAAGTATATCACTAGCAGAAGGTTGGATTTCTGCTTTACATATTCATAGCTTTATATCTGTGTGACTCCATGTTCTAAGGTTTCTGGTAGGAGTGTTATTTAGAAATAGTGGAACCTCATAACATTTTATGCTTTCCAAAACTATAACATGTTGGGTTGATGGCTATCATATTTTTAAACTTATCTGCCTTTCATCCTTTTAACTTCCTGATTGGCTTGGCAACCTGTCACCAACTATTTTATTGCTACGGCAAAATTCATAGAGCTTTATTTGCATTAGGCGTAAATCTGATGGGTTTGTGTTGAAATGTTTGTGCATACCACAATGACTGTTTTATCATAATGCAGGATATCGTATCTCCCAAGTCTTCGGCCAAAACAGGTAAAAACAAAGGCCAGTCAGGTGACAGTGGGGGCTCAAAAAGGAAACGTGCACAGGAAGCTGAAGAGGTATGCATACTTGATTCTGATTGCTGTCAGTGAATAGTCTTGTTGCAAGCTGATTTCTGTTTCAGTTGTTCAAAGCTTTTTCATTGCTTTCATCAGACTCCCCAGCCCAAGAAGAACAAAATCCTCAAAGGAAATCTTGTTGGCTCAAGAATCAAAGTGTGGTGGCCTGATGACAGAAAGTAAGTCTATAACCATCATTTATGTTTCTCAAATGTAGGAGTTTGTTAAGATTGTGTTTGTAGGCTAACTAGTACGCATTGCTTCATTGGTTATGATGATATTTTCATATGTATGATTGTATGAACATTATTTTCTAAATAAATTTCTTGATCTAGATTGACATGGCATATTCTTTTGCAGACGATGCTTCAGTTGCATTATTCGTTACTTTGATATGATGTTTCTAAATCTGTACCTTTTCTTTAATAATATATGCAGTACAATTATTCATTCTAGATTGAGTTACACACCTATATTTTATCTATCCTGGTCTCCTCACTCTTTTTTGCTAGGATATGTGATTTCTTACATGAGTTTTGCTGGTGTGTTGTTTGGCTTGTTCTGAATCTGTTTCTTGCTCTGCAGGTTCTATAAAGGTGTTGTTCATTCATTTGATGTTGCTTCAAAAAAGCACAGGGTATGCATTGGGAATTGGGCTCTGACCTATGCCCTTTTGCTGTCCAAAGCACTACAAATGCTAGATTTTTTTTCTGACCGCAGTTTCATCTTTGGATACCTTCATTTTTTTTTGGCACCCAGGTTGTGTATGATGATGGCGATGTTGAACGACTACACCTTAAGAATGAAAAATGGGAATTCATTGATGAGGTATGTCCATGCAGTTTGACGACATTATCTATCCTCTCTTGTCACTTTCTGATTCGTCCGCTACCTGCAGGGGCAAGACAACAATCCTGATGCATCGTCTGATATGTATGTAAATAAATATTCTACTTGCATCTTCGATATCCTCTTAAAGTTTTGATGACTTTCTTAGTTACATCAGCACTAAAATCTTTTATATTATTCGGATTGTCATTCCTGTAAACCTGCAATCTCCTTATCTCATATCTTTGATATGGGGTTCAAGATGCTTGGAAATGCTTCTTAAATGGGTTAGCGGAGACAAAATAAGTTGCTCTAGCATGAATGACCTTGATTTTCTGAGCTTTGAGTTGTGGTTGATTGGATTATTCCCAGCATCCATTATCTTCAGTTTATGTTTCTACCATATAGATTATAAGATTTACTGTCTTTCTGTTTGTATTGTAACTTTACTATTTATCATCAGGAATTCCAACTGTAATCACAGAATTTATTTTTTCATTTTGCTGCTTAGACATATACTGCTGGCAGATGTTAACCAATGCTCCAGTTTCGTTCATCATCAGCTATTATCCTTTATAATATGGTTTTGTTTTCTTTCCTTTTATATATTTGAGTTCTTGACCATTTTTACCAGGCCGCGTGGCAGAAGGGGTAGAGTTAGCTTGGGTGAGCAAACAAAGGAAGGAAAAATGGGAACACCCAGCAGGTTCTTTTCATATGGATGTGCCATATTGATTCAGCCTACATGCAACACCTTAACTGAAACTGTTGTCTTGTTTTGTATGCAGTGGGAAACAACGTGGCACTGATATCGCTGATCCTCCCAAGAAAAGAGGACGCCCTAAAGGTGTGCGCTCCAGCAATAGTTCACCAAATGATGACAGTCCTTTGAAGGGAAAAAGTGCAGAAAACGATGATGAAGATATATCCAAGACACCTAAAAGTGGCAGTGCCCTCAAGAATGAAGGTGGAAGATCATCTCGATCCACTGGCAAGACAAAGGATGGCCTGCTAAAGGGAAGCAACAAGGATGAGACTGGTAACACTAAAAGCGCAAGCAAATCAAAAAATGATGGTGGCAGCAAACACAAGGATTCAAAAGATGAAGCTAAATCCAGCGGATCAAATCCAAAAGGTGCAAGCACTCCCAAAGCTGCTGATGGATCCAAGACAAATGGTCTTTCAACCAAAAGAAAGCAAAAGGAGAAAGAAGGCGAGTCATCTGAAGAGGAAGAGCATGTGTCTGCTAAAATTTCTACTGGAAAGAAGCGCAGAAGGAAGGCTCATAACTAATTTGCTCTGGCCTTGTGCAGTTCTTCCAAGGGGTACTTATGAGGCATGCAGTCTGAAGGTTTTTGGCATGAGCAGCCTAGCAATGTATATGGCTTCCATCCCTTGGCTGGTTGCCTGCCAAGTCTTGCCCTAATCGACCGTCACGAAAGAGCTGGTAGTTGTAGCAGTTGCAGTGGTAGTTGTAATGTAGGTGTTACTTTTGTTCCTTGTGGTCAGCTGTGAGCCTCTAGCAAATATGGTTTCATGCTTGCTGTCGTTCAACCCTTATTAGATTGTATTTTCTGCTGGAGCTATTTGAGACGTCAATTTTGCAGCAAGCATGAATGGAGAGAAATGTCGTAGTTCATATCATCATCCTTTGCCTTTCTGCATTATTGCACAAATAATTTCTCTCGATCGATTTCATGTTTTTGCGGTCTGCACCAATGTCACCCTATTTCTCTCATTTTTTTCTTTGTTTAGATATCCTCTTATCCGTTTATATATCCTCTTAATTTTTCTTCTGTTTAGGTACCAACCATAAGTTGTACTCCCTCTGTTTTATAAAATACCTCTCCGGACTGATAAAACCTTTTTATAAGGATATAGTCTTTAAAAAACAATATTGATGAAAATTTTTATTATAATATAATATAAAATATAAATAAATATATGATTTTGTTGAAGCAATTTTTAAGATCAATCTATACATATAACCACCATACTTTTAAAATACTAAATATTTTAGACATTATTTATAGTTAAAATTTTTAAAATTTGATAATAGTCTTGTTCAAAAGGAAAGTTTTATCAACTCAATCTAGGACGGATTAGTCATTTTTCACTATAACCAATCTAGACAAATCTGATCTTATGTTATATATTTCCACTAATACGGATTTGGACAAATCCAATCTTAGGTTATATATTTGGGAAGGAATATTTTAGTCACGGTGTATTTAATATATCTCCTGAGTTAGGCTCTGTTTAGTTGGTAGCCATTGAATGCCACAACACAGTGATTTCTGAGCCACGCTGTGGCGTGGCAATGTTTGGCTGTGATACAAACAGAGCCTTATTACTCGCAAGTCGCACCTGGTCTCCAATACACTGTTTTGTAACGCTAAATCTCTCTTTACATGTTTCGCAGTTCCTAGTTCCTACTTGCTGAAAATTTTAGTTTCTGTTGAGATGCTCCCATGTTATAATACACAGCACTACAAGTTGATTTGATCGCTTAATTTCTCCATACCTTTCGGCCTTCCAGGGATGCTCTTTAGTTGTATTTCTTTTTGTTTCATAAAAAAAAAATCGGTGTATGATGTAATACATCTATCTATCTATCTATCTATCTATTATATTATTAAAACAGCTCGAAAAGAAGGCACCACGTTCGCTGTCGGGGTTAGAAATTCCCACATTAATCGGAGAAAAAGAAAAGAAGAATCCAAGTAGAAATACAATCTAAAAATAGCTGAAATTCGGAATTACAAATAAGCAATATTGAAAGAAGAGTTCGCATAAGAATCCAATACGAGATTAATTAAAATTCAAAATAAAAATAAAATAAAATCTGAAATTGGAAAAAGAAGAGTCCATGTAGAAATACAATCTAGAAATAACTAGAATTCGAAATTAAAAATAAGGAATATTAAAAGAAGAGTCCATATAAGAATCCAATACGAAATTAATTAAAATTCGGAATAAAAATAAAATAAAATCCGAAATTAGATAAATAAAAAAGATAGTTCGAGAAGGATGAAACAACTATAAAATTGAAAATAAAAAACATTTAAAAAATAATTCATATAAGACATAATACGATATTAACTAAAATTCTAAATAAAAATTAAAATAAATTCCAAAAATAGAAAAAAAATAATAGTTCAACTAGGAATACAATTTATAAATAACTTAAATTTGTCATAAAAAATAAAAACTATTGAAATAAGAGACCATCTAGAACATATGACGAGATTAACTAAAATTTGAAATAACCAAAAAATAAATTCTGAAAATATTATAATAATTATAAGAGTTCAAGTAGGAATATAATTTATAAATAAAAATATCAGAATGAAAAATATGGACTTCTAAAAAAATCCATCTAGAACACAAATGATGACAAATAACAATAAAGAGGGGGAGAAGCAACAGGTTTATAAAAAAGTAGAATAGTGGCGGTTGATAGGACATCTAAAAACTATTAACAAAACCTCAAATAGAATCCCAATGACGATTAAAAGGAGGGACGACGGATGGACTGTTAAGCAGCCCGGTCATGGCGGTTGGCGGGACTTATATAAAGTAAAATATGAACCCAAATAATAATTATGTTTAATTTTTAAAATCCCAATGACAATAAAGAGAAGAGCCAGTGGACAGGCCGAAGAGAAGTATGGTGACATGGTTTGACATGACTTCTAAAAATTATAAAAAAGATGACAAATGACAACAAATATAGGAAAAACAACATGCATGTAAAGGATTAGAGTGGTGGCTGTTGATGAAATATCTAAAAACTATAAACAAAACCCCAAATAGAATACCAATGATGATTAAAAGGACGGACAATGGACAGGTCATTAAGCAGCATGGTCACGACGGTTAGCGGGACTTCTAAAAATTATATTATATTATTAAAATAGCTCGAAAAGGAGGCACCACGTTCGCTGTGGGGGCTAGAAATTCCCACATTAATCGGAGAAAAAGGAAAAGAAGAGTCCAAGTAGAAATACAATCTAAAAATAGCTGAAATTCGGAATTAAAAATAAGCAATATTAAAAGAAGTTTACATATAAGAACCCAATACGAGATTAATCAAAATTCGAAATAAAAATAAAATAAAATCCAAAATTAGGAAAAAAAAGAGAGTCTAAGTAGAAATAAAATCTAAAAATAGCTGAAATTCGGAATTAAAAATAAGCAATAATGAAATAAGTTTCCATTAAGAACCTAATACGGGATTAATCAAAATTCGAAATAAAAATAAAATAAAATCATAAAATAGAAAAAAACAGAGGAGACTCCAAGTAGAAATACAATCTAAAAATAGCTAAAATTCGGAATTAAAAATAAGCAATATTGAAAGAAGTTTCCATATAAGAACCCAATACGAGATTAATCAAAATTCGAAATAAAAATAAAATAAAATCTAAAATTAGAAAAGAAAAGGAGAGTCCAAGTAGGAATACGATTTTAAAATATCTGAAATTCGGAATTAAAAATAAGGAATATTAAAAGAAGAGTCCATATAAGAACCCAGTACGATATTAATTAAAATTGATAATAAAAATAAAAATAAAATCTAAAATTAACAAAAACAAAAAAGGATAGTTCAAGTAAGAATACAATTTAAAATTAGCTAAAATTCGGAATTAAAAATAAACAGAAGAATCCATATAAGAAAACAATACGAGATTAATTAAAATTCAGAATAAAAAAATAAAATAATAAACAAAATTAGGAAAATTAAAAGAGAGTTCAAGTAGGAATACAATTTTGAAACAACTAAAATTGAAAATAAAAAATAAAAATATTAAAAGAACGCACTACGATATTAATTAAAATTTGAAAAAAAAAATCTGAAGTTAGAAAAAGAAAAATAAGATTTAAATTAGGAATACAATATATAAATAACTAAAATTTGTGATAAAAATAAAGACTATTGAAAGAAAAGACCATCTTAAACACATGACGAGATAAATTAAGTAACATGCCTATAAAGGAGTAGAGTGATGGTGGTTGATACGATATATAAAAAATGTTAATAAAACACCAAACAGAATCCTAATGATGATTAAAAGGAGGGACGACAGCAGGCCGTGAAGCAAACGAGCAAGGCGATTGCTGTGACTTCTAAAAAGTAAAAAAAAAACCCCATTGATAATCATATTTGATTTTTAAAATCTCAATGACAATAAAAAGGAGAAGCAGCGGGCGGGGTGTATAGGAGTACAGTTGCAGAGCCGCCGACGGTTTGACAGGACTTCTAGAAAATAAAAAAAATGAATTCCAACGATAGTTATGTTCTATTTTTGGAATCACAATGACAATAAAAGAGTATGCGGCGGACGGGCCGTATAGGAGCACAGTGGCATCGTTTGACGAGACTTCTAAAAATTATAAAAAATGAAACCCAACGAGACAATAAACTCTAAAAACTACATGGTTCAATTTTTAAATGTTCGGAACTTCTAAAAAGTAAAAAAAAACAATGATAATTATGTTCGATTTTAAAATCTCAATGACAATAAAAAAGGGAGGCAGCGGGCGAACCTTAGAGAAATACAATGGCAAAGCCGCTGACGGTTTGATGGGACTTCTAGAAAGTAAAAATGAACCCATAAAATGATAATTATGTTTGATTTTAAAGTCTCAGTAACAATAAAAAGAAGAGACAGTGGACGAGATATAGAGGAGTATAATGGCAATGTTTGACGGGACGTCTAGAAATTATAAAAATGAAACCCAACGTGACAATAAACTCTAAAAACTATAAGATCCAATTCTTAAAGGTTCCAAGAAGAATGAATAGAAATAGTGGTAGATCGAGCAAGCAAATAAATAAGGAGATAACATAAGGGGTAGCAACTGGTGTGACTTATATATATATATATATATATATATATATATATATATATATATATATATATATATATATATATATATATATATATATATATATATATATATATTGGATGATAAGATTTGGTCTTTCAAACTCTTAAGACAATGAGATAGCTATTTAATAAATTTTAAGTAAAATCATAATAAAAAATATATGATTTTGTTTGGGTGCTAGCCGCGCAATTGCGCGGGTCACCCAGCTAGTTATATGATTAAAACAGCTTTGAAAGGAGGCACCACGTTCGCTGTGGGAGCTAGAAATTCCCACGTTAATCGGAGAAAAAGAAAAAAAAAATAGGAAAGTCCAAGTAGAAATACAATCTAAAAATAGCTAAAATTCGGAATTAAAAATAAGCAATATTGAAAGAAACTTCAATATAAGAACCCAATACGAGATTAATCAAAATTCAAAATAAAAATAAAATAAAATCCAAAATTAGAAAAGAAAAGAAGAGTCCAAGTAAAAATACAATCTAAAAATAGCTGAAATTCGGAATTCAAAATAAGCAATATTGAAAGAAGTTTTCATATAAGAACCCAATACGAGATTAATTAAAATTCAAAATAAAAATAAAATAAAATCCAAAATTAGAAAAGAAAAGGATAGTATAAGTAGGAATACAATTTTAAAATAGCTGAAATTCGGAATTGAAAATAAGGAATATTAAAAGAAGAGTCCATATAAGAACCCAATACGAGATTAATTAAAATTGGGAATAAAAATAAAAATAAAATCCAAAATTAGCAAACAAAAAATAGAAGAAGAGTTCAAGCAGGAATACAATTTAAAATTAGCTAAAATTCGGAATTAAAACTAAGCAATATTGAAAGAAGAATCCATATAAGAACCCAATACAAAATTAATTAAAATTCAGAATAAAAAAATAAAATAATATCCAAAATTAGAAAAATTAAAAGAGAGTTCAAGTAGGAATACAATTTAGAATCAACTGAAATTGAAAATAAAAAATAAAAATATTAAAATAACACAATACGATATTAATTGAAATTTTAGAAAAAAAATAAATTCTGAAATTAGAGAAAGAAAAATAAGATTTCAATTAGGAATACAATTTATAGATAACTAAAATTTGTGATAAAAATAAATACTATTGAAAGAAAATACCATCTAAAACACATGACGAGATAAATTAATTAACATGCCTATAAAAAAGTAGAGTGGTGGCGGTTGATACGACATATAAAAATTGTTAATAAAACACCAAATAGAATCCTAATGACAATTAAAAGGAGGGACGATAGGCAGGTCGTGAAGCAAATGTGCAAGGCGGTTGTCGGGACTTCTAGAAAGTAAAAAAAAAACCTCAGTGATAATCATATTCGATTTTTAAAATCTCAATAATAATAAAAAGGGGAAGCAGCGGGCGGGATGTATAGGAGCATAGTTGTAAAGCCGGCGACGGTTAAAGGGACTTCTAGAAAATAAAAAATGAATTGAATCACAATGGCAATAAAAAGTAGGCGGTGGATGGGCCGTAGAGGAGCATAGTGGCATCGTTTGATGAGACTTCTAAAAACTATTAAAAATAAAACCCAAAAAGTCAATAAACTCTAAAAACTACAAGGTCCAATTTTTAAAGGTTCGTAACTTCTAAAAAGTAAAAAAAAATGATAATCATGTTCGATTTTAAAATCTTAATGACAATAAAGAGAGGTAGCGAGCGAGCCGTAGAGAAGTACAATGGTAAAGCCGCTGACGGTTTGACGGGACTTCTAGAAAGTAAAAATAAACCCAAACGATAATTATGTTCGATTTTTAAAATCTCAATGACAATAAAGAGAAGATACAATGGATGGGCTATACAGGAGTATAATGACAATGTTTGACGGGACGTCTAGAAGTTATAAAAACAAAACCCAACATGACAATAAACTCTAAAAACTATAAGATCCAATTTTTAAATATTGCAAGGAGAATGAATAGAAATAGTGGTAGATCGAGCAAGCAAATAAAGAAAGAGATTACATAAGGGGTAGCAACTGGTGTGACTTTAAAAAAACTATATAATTAGAAACATGGGGATGATAAGGTTTGGTCTAAGACAATGAGAAAGCTATTTAATAAATTTTAAGTAAAATCATACTAAATTCTATTTAGATGCTAGCCGCGCAATTACGCGGACCACCCAGCTAGTTCTAATAATATGATACGGATACTCCATACTTTTTCCGTCCTATAGAAAAACAGACTTAATATGAGATATAGCACATTTTAATACTATAAATTATAAATGTACTGTAAATGCTATGGATTACAACTTGCATCTTTATAGTCCACTGTCCACAAATTCTTTTCTGTGCGAATATTATGGTGAGCTGACCGTGGCACCAAACCACCAACCATTCAAATTAGGCTGTGTTTAGTTCAGCGCAAAGTTTGAATTTTGCTTAAAATTGAAGATAATGTGACTGAAAAGTTGTGTGTATATGACATGTTGATGTGATGGAAAATGACTGAAGTTTGGATCCACAGCCTTAGCCGGACGAATCAGGATTGACCATGTCTCTGCGCATTCATACACGCCCGTACTACTGCCCCATACTGTAACATGCAAAGATGAGAGATATCAACGTGTGTGTGTGTCCTGCACTTCTGATCCCCTCACGGGCACGATGAGCGTCCACATCGTTTCATCGACGGGGGTCTCCATTTCCCTCTCTCCAGTCTCCACTGCTGTAGAATCTGCCCTGGAAAAAGGCCCCAACAACCGGAAGCGACCAAGCCAGCCGCGGTGCCGGTCGCCCAACTCGCCGCGCCATTTCCAGCCACGATCCCGACAGGAGCAGGAAGAGCAGCAAAAGGAGGTCAACGCAACGATTAAAAACCGCGCGAGCGAGCGCAACGAGGCGAGGCGGCAGAAAGATTCGGCCCGCCCGCCGTAGCGAACGCGATGATTGGAGAGAGCGAAGCTGACCTTCCCCTGTACTATGCTGGCAGCTGGCTATGTCCTCCGGACGACACGATGTGTCTGCCTCGCACGCTAGTCGCTGGCCGTTGCATCTAACGTGAGCGAGTCTAATCCACAATCATAATGGGCTGTTTGGTTCTTTACCCTACCAAATCTTTGTTAGTACCAAATTTTTGATCTATTTTGGCACTACCAATTCTTTGTTGGTAGGGTAGAGATGTATGGTACATATTTAAATTGCTACCAATTTAAAGCCAAATATTGATGATAGAGAGGAAAAAGTTCTAGATTAGTGCCAAATTGTTAATAGGCTTTACCAATGATTTACCAAATTATTTAAGATACCAACAAATTGGTAAGGTCATATTTTAGCTCCAATCCAAAATATTTATCCAATTATTTTCAAATATTTTCGTAATACTCGTGTCTATCTTTAAAAAATCTTTACATTATTAGGTTGTACGAGTACTAGGAAGTTTTTTTTTTCCCGTCTGTGATCGAATGATTGGGACAAAAGTTCATTTTAGAGTGGCCATTTCTTCCGTCCAAATTCCGTCGTCACGTCAAAGCAAACACCACCGGTTGGGTCGCCTCGCCCGCCTGTCTCCCCGTCCGCTCCGTCCCGTCGCTGGCGCGCGCTGCGTACATAGCAAACCAATCCGTCTCTCGTCTTCTCCCCCAACCCAACCCAATTTCCCTCGAGGCACGCATGATTCCCCCACTCGATTTGGGCGCGGAATCCTGTGGCTGCATCGATCCGATGATGGACTGATGGTGAATTGGTGATCGGGTTTCTGGGGGAAGGTGCAGAGAGGATGGGAGGCGGGCGGGTGCGGTTCAACGTGGGCGGGCAGGTGTTCGAGACGACCACCACCACGCTCGCCAACGCCGGGAGGGAGTCCATGCTCGGGGCGCTGCTGGACTCGTCCTGGAACCTTGCCCCCACAGCCGGCGGCTGCGGCGGCGGCGGCGGCGGCGGTGGTGGTGGTGGAGGAGGAGGAGGCGTGGCGGAGTATTTCATCGACCGGAACCCGGCGTGCTTCGCGGTGCTGCTCGACCTGCTCCGCACGGGGAGCCTGCACGTGCCGCCGCAGCTGCCGGAGAAGCTGCTCTACAGGGAGGCGCTCTACTACGGCCTCCTCGACCACGTCCGCGCCGCGCGGTGGGGCGCGTTCGACGGCGACCGCCTCCGCCTCGCGGCGTCGGTGCCAGGGCGGGCGCCCGGGGACGGCACGGCCATCCGCGCCGCGCCCGACGGGGGGTGCTGCGTCGCGCACGGGGGCGCCGTGCACGTCTACAACTGGATGCTCGACGAGCGCCGCCCGGTGTCGCTCGACCACTCGCAGGTCAACGACGTGGCCTACCTCGACGAGGCCACGCTCCTGATCGCAGCGCGCGAGCGCCTGGGGAAGTGCGACGGCGGGATGGCCGCGTTCTCCGCCGTCTCCGGGGACCTGCGGCACCGCTTCCGCGTCGCGCACGACCGCCAGGCCAAGTCCTTCACCGCCGGCGCGCTGGCGTTCGACCAGGACTCGAGCATCTTCGCCAGCTGCAAGGGCAGGCTCAACGAGTACGGCATCGGCGTCTGGGACCGCGCCACCGGCGAGCAGGCCGACTTCTTCTACGAGCCACCGGGCTGCGCCTTGGGCGACGCCGACAAGCTCCAATGGCTGGACGCCACCAACGCGCTCATGGTGGCGACCCTGTTCCCCAAGACCGACAACTGTTTCATCGGCCTGCTCGATTTCCGGGACAAGAACGTGGCCTGGTCGTGGTCCGACGCCGGCATGGCCGCGTCGCTCGACGACAAGCGCGTGCTCCACGCCATCGCCATGGAGGACGAGCGGTCCGTCTGCGTGATCAACCAGTACGACGACCTCGGGTTCCTCGACCTGAGGAGCAACGCCGGCGGCGTGCGGTGGAGCTCCCGGAGCAAGTTCATGAACCGGAAGGTGCCCAGCGAGGAGAGCTGCTACCCAAAGCTCGCCACGCACGGCGGGCAGCTCTTCTCGTCGATGAACGACAGCATCTCCGTCTTCAGTGGCCCCGAGTGCGTCCTGACGTCCACGCTGCGGAGGAGCCACGGCGGCGCCATCTGCGACTTCTCCATCGGAGGCGATCGCCTCTTCGCCCTGCACAACGAGGAGAATGTGTTCGACGTCTGGGAGACGCCGCCGCCGCCGATCATCTGACCGACCTCCAGTGGACTACAGTCTGCAGTCTACTGAAGCTTGGCATGTGTCACCTTCTTTGTTTCTTTCTTTGTCATTCTTCTGGCAACTTGCAAATTCTCACTCAGTAGAAGGAAACCAAAAATAAAAAATAAAAAATAGTGATTTAGTGCAGAGACCAAAAGATTACTCATACAACACACTGTAACCTTCCAACTTAATAACTTGACTGTACCTGAATTTCCTTTCTAACACAGACAAAAAGATGCATATTCGACTGCATTCCAGGGGCAATGTCTTTTGGCATCTTGTACTGAAATTTCCTGCCTTTCTACTGCTTCATAGTAGTATTTTACAGGGTACATAGAGACGCATCACGCGTTGCTGGTGTCAGCGTCAGATGTTGTTCTGTCAAAATCATTGTACGTTGATCCTCAAGTAAGTATGTGAATGATTAAGCACCGACAGATCTTTCGTACTGCACCCAATGAGGAGGTTCCATATCACCATTTGTCCATATCCAGCTGAGCTCTTCTCAAGATGCCTCTGTTTTCATATGTAAGTATGGGAAAGGACTGCATTTCAGTGTCTTGTTTTATCTATCTTTCAGAATATTGCTTGGGTTTCTAACCAATTTTGCTTGGTTTTGTGATACTTTTGGTCAAAGTCTCAGTAGTTTTTGAAAAACCTACTCTTTTCCTTATCTTCTTAAAGATATTGTTATGTTATTCCTTCTTGAAGCGAAACCGAATTCAGATGAATTGCTTTCTGAGTACTACTACTAATAACTGATTGGTGCTCTACTCATATTGCTCTGTTCTTCATGAGAAGTCTAGATGCATCGATCATTGGCAGTGGAAGCCACATTGCCACTGGTGCTGAGTGCTCTCAATCTCTCATCCAAATGGGAGGCAACTTTATAAACCCAACAGAGCTACTAGCAACTGAGGCCTTTCACAGTGCAAGCACCGATTATGAGTTACCACAAGGTGACAGCTAGGATGAAAACACTCTCTCTACAGTGCAAGCACCACCAAGTGGGACCCACAAATATCTGCCACACCCAAATCCCCCCAATCCTCCTCCCTCATCACGTATTCATGCCAACCACCCCACCAAATCCTCCCCATCGTCACGCGCGCCGGCTTCCGCCCTCCTCCCTTGCCGGCGCCGGCTTCCGCCCTCCTCCCTCCGCCGGCGCCTCCTCGGATCCAGCTCGCCGGGGCCGTCCCTGCTTCGAGCGGTGGAGGGCGACGACAGCGCCACGGATCCAGCTCGCCGGGGGCCGTCCCTGCTTCGAGCGGCGGAGGTTGACGACGCCGCCTCTCCCCTCTCCCTGCCAGCTTCTCCCCTCTCCCCGCCGGCGGCCGCGCCGCCGGATCTGGCCTGGCGCCGGGGGCGGAGGTGGATCTCGGCGGCCGAGCGACAGCGGCGTCGTCGGGGCCGAGTGGCGGAGGCGGCGGCGCTCTTGAAGGTGCCGCCGCTGCTGGTGGAGCTGGCGGCGGCGGGGAGGCCTTGCCGGCTCCCCTCTCACCTCACCTCTCTGGACGAGCGGCAGTGAAGGTGGAGAAAGAGGAGGCGAGGTCACGACCTCCACAGTGCGAGATTCCTTCCCCACGCTCCCTCTTTTCGGCGAGATAACGCGTCTCCTAACTAGGGGGCGCGCGGCCAAGCAAAGGCGCGGGTCTCGGTGCCACGTACGCCAAAATCCGAGCTGGCAGCACTAAGGCACGCTCCAGCTGTGTGCACTGTGAGAGGCCTGAAGCAAGTATGCAACTCATGCTGAGAGCCAATGCAGGGGTAAGTGGGTGAGCTTTTGCTTTTGTGGAGTTGGTGGGTGCTTATGTGCACATCCACAGTCCAAACTTCTTATCTATAGCTCAACTTGGAACGGAAGGCACACAGGACAGGTCGGAGCTGCGCAGCAGAAGCTTATTATCAGACTGGCCTACTCGTGGAATTTTTCATACTTGACGTAAAGCATACACGAAAAAGATGTGCTGCATTAACATGGTATTATGAGTGATGGCACATCAAACTATCTGATTATGATGCCTGTCTAAAAAAATGATCACCTCATTATGATGTCTGGCACGTTTGAAATCAGGGTTGTTCCATTGCTTAAGAGAGGTTCTTGCGTTGTCAGAAAAGTAAGGTTTCCTACGTAATTTTCAAGCAGAGTCAGTCTCTACAGTACCAGTAGTATCAGAAATTCAGAATCGAACTACCGCACGAATACTTTGCTTGAGGTGAAACTCAACCTGAATTTATGCCAGTACCAAAATGAATCCTTTTGAGTTACAAAATTCCGGAATTTGGAGGCAAGTACACTTCATCACTCTCTCGTAGTACACACCAAACTTTTTGTGCGTTGAAGAAGTCCGTGTGGAGGATAAGCAGGCAGGGTAGAACTTGGAACTTCCTGCTGCGTCTTCGTCGAGCAGGCCGGCATTCACACACACTCCAGTGTGTCTGCACCGCACATGCGATCCTATCATCCAGTGGACAACAGATCATGAAGCCTCCCCTAGGCCGCCCTGCTGCTCCGTTTCTGCCTGTCCTCAGTCCTCTCTCCTCTCGCCGGGGCCACAGTCACCAACGCCCGGAAGGTTTTTGCTTTCTTTCACCAATGGCGAATTGGCGATCATGGCGTACGTTCTCCCTCTGCTTTCGTCATCCTGCTTATCTTTCGTTCTGGACCTCTGGTTATGGTTAGGCCCACTTAGATGTTTGGTGAGCCTAGTGCCATGAACCAGGCTCCGGCCATGGCCCATTTGGCATATATAATGTAGTAAGATGCACTATTGCTTTTGTGTTCTTCCGCGCGCGATTTTCTTGTTCGAAACAAAGTACAATTACAGTTGCTTATATATGCGCGTGCATACTCTACTATAGAGGCATGCCTTCAAGAGACTAGACTAGAACTTTATGAACTGCTCGGACAGGGTTGCTGGTTGATAAATAGCATTCGCACCTTTTTAAAAAGAACCTATAAATTTGAGATTAACGAAGTCAGCACATGCAGCTTATTATCAATAGGCATTATCTATCACTAAAAAATGTTGTAAATGCATCACGTTGGACCTCTTGGTGACACAATCACACAAGGAAAAAAATAGTTTCGACATAACGTTCAGAAGAAATAGAAGACGCTTTTTCACTGTCCAGTTCTATGCTTTGAACAACGATTAATCCAATAATATTCACATTTTGCAAAAGAGATTTTTTACGGTCCAGCACGAAGGTGCGGTACCAAATCTGGAGCATTCGTTCGATTGAATCGAACGGCTAAGAGATCTTGGTACTGCCAGGTACCATATAGCCCTTGTGGTAGTACCGCCACACTTTGTTGTGGTGCAAGAGTAAGTCTATCTTTTTGCGTTGAAATTTAGGCTTAGTCAATCTGTTGAGACGGCTGACGCTTCCGCCGCCGAGAGGAACGAGACTACATGGTAGCATTGAGCGCACGCCTGGTGGACACGGCGGTGCCAGGCGGCGGTGTGCGGGATGAGATGGGTTGTCCGTGCCGCCGAGGGGGACGAGACTATGCGACGGCCTCGGCCCCGTGCCTGGTGGACTCGACAACGCGGCGGCGTAGGCGACGGTGATGGGGACGAGAAAAATAATGGTGGCATCCAGCAAGCACTCCATATCAAGTGCCTCGCGCTCACTATCTGCTAGCTCTACCATATCATTGTTGTGTTCAAGTATCCATCCGTGATGTGTCGAGCTCGAGTCTTACACCAACAGATCGACGGCAACGGGTGATTAGCCTACCAGCTCGAGAACAACGCTACCAGATCGAGCGGTTCAATATTGACGTGCAATTTTTTTACGCGTTCGAAAAAAAAAGATCGAGCGGTTCACCATTGATCTTGAGCTCTTTTATCCATCTAGCTTGAGTTCCATTCCTGCGGTTAAGCTTTCACTGTGCTGGGGAAAGAACAGAAGAACTTTAAAACATACTAATGTATTCGTTTATATATATATATATATATATATATATATATATATATATATATATATATATATATATCATCCAAGAACGCATTGCTTATTGCTACATGAATTTGTTATGTAGAGATAGAAATAAATTGCTTCGTTGGAGAAGAGACGAAGAGTCATCGCTATTCGAGAGGAAGCGGCCATGTCGCATGAGAGGAGAAGAATACGGCGTGAGGACATAAGAATGCGGCGGCGCGCGAGAATGGGAGGACGT
This sequence comes from Oryza meridionalis, assembly GCA_000338895.3. Lineage (NCBI taxonomy): Eukaryota > Viridiplantae > Streptophyta > Magnoliopsida > Poales > Poaceae > Oryza > Oryza meridionalis. The sequence continues at coordinate 24,410,065 of CM002527.2, read as the reverse complement.
GTGGAGAATTTTTGTGCAGCACATTGAAACCCATCGAGCGTGCCCTCGTGCCGTGAAGGCGATTCACCATCGTGCCCCTTTACATCCCACGGTTAGATTTAATTTGGTACCACCAGGTATTAGTACCGCGAGGTACAACCTGTTGGACCGGAACAAATCTCTTTGCAAAAAAGAAAAAGTTACTCTAAGTGAAATAGTGTAAAAGAAATTTATGGTCAAAGCTCTCTTGGACAGTAATAATATACCTTATATAGTTATTTTTTTCATGAATGAAGGGAATTGGATTGGACTCGGCTCAAATTGATTAGAGGCATATGCTTGTTGCTTGGATGTGTGTGGACTGTGATGCCACGGCAGTAGAAATTGTCTGTAATATTATTGGTGTGGTATCAGCCACTGAACATACAGTTTCACATGTGCGCCTTAGCTACTGTATTAGCAGTACTGAAGAGAGATATGTATCCATGTTATGTATGGACAGCACCCAACTGTAGCTAGGATTAATAAATATGATCAATTTTTGTGAAATCATTCAGTTTGTGAAACCGTTGGTGGTAGGTTTGTGAAATCCATTTTTAGCTAGTTTTCGTAGTTGTTTGGTTTTTGCAAACCATTTTCACTTTCAGAACGGTACAGTACGTAAATCCTGACTGCAGCACAAACAGTAATCATTTTGTGTTTTGTAATGATGCCATGGCCGCTATGCATGCATGTCGATCCAGTGCTTTAATGAAAAATCCAGTGATCATTTCTGCCCGGCCTGACCTGAAACCTTCCTAATATAGGCAGGCTCGTGGTTTCCAATCCGGGAGTCCTTCGTACACCATGCAGTAAATACGTCCGTACGTCGTCGTCTACTCCACATCCCTTCCTCTGTCCGGCCTGCATGCAGGCCTCGCTGCGCCGCAGAGGTCTGATAATCGATGAGCCGCCCACCTCTGGATCGAGCACCCTCCTCCTCTGGAGCAAACCACGTTCGGTCATGTGGGCATTAATTCCCACACAATACACAGTGGAATCGTGGAAACGCGTACATGATCCGTGAGACTGTGATCGATCCACGCATCATACACTCCAGCTGGCGCGGCCGCTCGATCGCCCGCTCCTGCCGTGCAACGGTGCAGGGCTGCAGCCTGCAGGCCACGCGTTGGCTTACATTACACCGGCCAGCGCGAGCGCGCTGCAGGCTGCAGGCTGCAGGACGCCGTGCGCGACCGCGAGCGCGAGCGGGCGCGCGCGTCCGGGGTTAGGATGACACCGGGGTTCTCGCTCTCGGCACCGCACCGATGGATGGAGGAGTACGCGCGCGTCGTCCTGGCGTCCTGGGCTCCTGGCTGGTTACCGCGGCGGCCGCGGCGCGGTGAGCGGGGAGGGAGTACGTACGTACGTGCAGCGGTGCAGCAGGGGGGGTGCGTGTGTGCATGCGCGCCCACGCGCACTCTGTGTCATGTGGCCTGCAGGACGCCAGGTCGTACCAGTCTGCACCAATCACGCACGGAATTAAAGCTAGCCACGGACACGTACGGCCCCCACAAGCTGATCAAAGGAATCGGTGAAAAGAGAGAAGACAAGATGCCGATCGATCGACCGGGATACGCCTGTCGATCGATCCTGCTCGCTCCCAGGCGTGTGTGGACGTGTTGCACCTTGCACGTACTGTTACGTTCACTGGTGGAGAAACCATCTTTGGTCGGTCGGCTAAAATCCACAATAGTCTCGGTTCCACTAAAAACCGGGACTAAAGATGATCTTTAGTCTCGGTTGGTGGTTACAGCGGGCATATTTGATTTTTAGTCCCGGTTGGTAACATACTGGGACTAAAGATCCCGGGGATCTTTCCTCCCGGTTGATAACATCAATCAAGAAAGCGCACGCACCAGCCCACGCACAAGCGCATGCGCAGCCCCTTTCTCTCTCTCCATCTCCCATCCTTATCTCTTTTTCTTCTCCTTCCTTATCTCCATCCTCTCTATCCTTCTCTTTCCATCCTCCCCCCTTGCTCTTCTCTCACCCCCTCTCCTCCTCTCCTCCCCCTCTTCCCCTTGCAGAGGCAGCCGGCGGCGGCGGGATGGGGGCCGGGCGCGGGCTGGCGGCGGCCGGCAGGCGGTGGCGGGATGGAGGCTGGGCACGGGCTGGCGGCGGCCGGCCGGCGGCGGCGGGATGGCGACCGGGCGCGGGCCAGCGGGATGGAGGACGGCCAGCGGCGGGCCGACACGGGCCAGCGGGATGGAGGCCGGTCGCCGGAGGCCTCGCTCTCCCCTCCCCCAGATCCGGCCGGAGGGGAAGCGACGGGATGGGTTGCCGGCTGGCGGCGGGATGAGAGGCCGGCCGGTGAGTCGATTTTTTTTTTTAATTTGTGGTTTGGATGTTTTGATCTGTGAATGAATCTATGAATCGATATTGTGAATGAATCTGTGATGTTGTGAATGAGTATGTGACTCGATGTTGTCAATGAACCTGTGAATCAATATTGTGAATATATTTGTGATGTTGTGAATGAATATGTGAATGGATATTGTGAATGAATTTGTGGTGAATCTGTGAATCGTGATGTGGAGTTGTGATGTGGATTTGGGGTTTGATTTAACGATATGCATACCACTCGATTCGGGAGAAAATAAAAAAGAAAAAAAAGGACCAGTTGATGAACTGCCGCTACCCTCTCTTTAGTCCCGGTTGATATCTTTAGTCCCGGTTGATCGATCTTTAGTCCCGGTTTTTTCACCCGGGACTAAAGATAGCGATCTTAGTCCCGGATTGGTAGTCCCGGTTTGAAAACCGGAACTATAGGAGGGTTACGAACTGGGACTAAAAAGCACTTCTCCACCAGTGGTTTCTTGGATCGGTTTCATCTCCAGCTCCCTACCGGGCAATTAGGGCATATACAATAGTCTTTATTAGCGGTCTCTCTTTATTGTTATGCAAGTATATCTAGTGACGTGGAACCGAGAGTAAGAAGGAAAGAGAAAGATGGTTGCTACGCATGACAACGGCACAGAGTCGACTCTTAGCATTTATTAGGAAATTTTTCGTTGCATTGAGTCTAATAATAATAAAGGAAAGATGACTAGTAAGAAAGTATTTTGGTACATTAGTAGTTATAGTTAGAGACCGTATTGTCTTAACTATTATAATAATGTGATAGCCTTTAATTAACGTTGGTCTCTACTTTTGTACTTGCCCTTAGATGCCCAGCCTCTTTGGAACGAAGGAAACTAAATTAAACGGAATTAATTACTTGATTTTTTGTTGCACATTAATTTTCAATTTGATGGTCTCTCTCGATCGATCTTGGGCTGTGTGTCTGTCTCACGTTTCTTTTGTTACCGTTCTGGCTAAAATCAACCAATGTTGCCCCACCTCGGTTGTTAACAATCGACAAATTAAGTCACGGAAAGGCCATGGACTAAGGGCAGTCTCAACCCATAGTGTCCATAAGTAGTGTCTATAGTGCCATGTCAATAAAACATCATAATATAAACTACACTCTACAACCCATGGTTTCTTAAAGTGGGCCATTAATAAATACAGCATCTCTCTTCTCTACCAATCATATTTATTCTTCATCTATTATCAAGACACTATTCTCTCCCAATGTAAAACTTGATAGTGTCTAGTCCATAGATTCTCGTGTTGAAGCTGTGTCTTGTATAAGACCCAGTTTCTTCCTCTCTTCACTCTCTCTTAATTAATATAGTGACACATAAGCTAAAAGTCCTACATGGTAATATAGTTAATGCCATAAACACCATCCTATGTGGAGGGTTAGAACTGCCCTAAGCGGTTTGATAAAGGCACAACACACTGCGACCCTGGACCATCATTATATTAGGCATGCGTAATGCGTTAGCACACCACACCCTGGACTAGAGCATCATCCGGCGATCGAGAATAAAACTGGTCCTATACAAAAATTAAACTTTGATTAGTGTTCTCAACACTAACTAATCTTTAGTTAGCTAGTACTCCTACAATACTAGGCTAAGCTAGCACCACGCACGCTTGACGCCGTACATGTTGCGCATGCACATATATATTTACATGCACATATGCGCATGCATGCACTGTACTGTGTGCAGTGTACAATGTATTCGTTCGAATTAAAGGGACCACGAAAACGCTTTGTTCAGTTTAATTGCTTGGTTGTACCGGCACATATATTGTTTTTGAGCCTGCTTTGATCAAAGGGTAAATGGAGAATAAAACTGATCAAGGACCACACCGAGGTAGCTAGCGTGCCAAATTTGTTAATGCGTGAGCGCAGCGCTGGCTCTGGCAAGTAGCAAGTCAAGTGGCAGCTGGCCAGGATGCGTCCTTTTTAACCGCGTCTCTCAGAGCAATTTTAATAGTATATATAGCCAATTACTGTCTCTAAATCATCTATAATCAATAGCTTATTTATACAATAGTTACCTATAACATATAGTACCTAATTAATATCTGGTGTCACTTATCATATACATATATATCTTAAAGTCTATGCTGCAGCTAGCTACAAATCTCTAACCCGCTGCTCTTATCTCTCATCTTTTATCTACTCGAAATATGTTTATAGCTGGCAGTCTGCTATTGTACCTGCTCTCATTGATCATTGATCCAGCTAGCTCTAAATCTACATGGCTCTTACTTTAGGATGGATCTTGACGCAAAAGGTCCTCTTCGAGGAATTTGATATTTCGAGAAGCTGGTAGTGAGTAACAAAGCTAGGAAAATTTTAAAAAAAAAAACTAAAATTGTTTAGCTGGGTTTCAGTTATAGGAGACGTGGAGCTGAAGCTATATCAATCAAGCCGGTAGTACCCCATCCATCCTAAATCATAAAGAGTTTTAGGATTGGAGTAATCAAGTAGGTGAAATTGAATGAGAGAAGATTATGATTGGTTGAAAAGAAAAACTAGGTGGAGAATTTGAACAGTGGAAGGTGGTGAATGAGAGATAAAAGAATAGGGCTGAAAATTTATCATATTTGATATACACTTTAAATTGATGTATTTTGCAACAGATCAAGTAATTAACTTTTTATGGCTTCTATAATCCGTCCTCGCTTACAGTTTCAATTAGTGTGGCTCAACTTTCTTTAAGTACTACTTCCAGTACTCGTAGAACATAAGAGGAGTAGTATATGTAACACGTATGAATTTTGATGAGGTAAAGATAACAAAAGAACATACCGCTGGGTGGGCCGTCTTAGAGCCCTAGGTCGGTTGTGCGACCGCCTAGGGCCCAAGCCTATATGGGGCCCATCACGAACCAACCTAGCCAGTAGGATATGTACGAAATGATAATAATTTAGAGAACATCTATAAGTTCTATCCTCTTATGGCAATATATTTGTTAGTATCTCCATTAATTATGTATGTGATTGAGCAACCAGTGCATTGGGATGGTTAGGAATACTGTAGGAGTTCTCTTGCCCTATGGGTCATGGAGGATGATTCTTTCAAGTGCTTTAACAAATAAAGTTAAAAGTACCTAGCATGCCATGAAAGCGGGTCACCACTTACAATTGAATATAACCTTTAAGTGCGAATTATTTTAAAGTCATACCATGTAGAAGTAACCAAGATAAAATTGTCTTCATAAAACTAAACGAGGATGTGTTCAACCATGATTGAGATGCTTTAGCTGCTGGGACAGCTATCGATAGGACATGTCTTCGTCATTTATGTTAAAAGTATAACACGACATCTCGTAAATCAATTCAATTTGAAATAATACGGTGTAAAATATAAAAGTTAACACATCATTTTACCATGAAACATTAACTTCATCTTTTAGACTGTGAACACCCTAGGATTTTTTTTTTCAAAAAGAAAAACTGATGTGTACTCTCCTCGAAAAGAAAAGTGCAAATTAACTTTGACACTATGTTGTTGTACAACCCTCAACCGCAGGGGTTAGCGCTTAGCCGAGAGATGGGGGGCATGCATGTGCTCCGTGTCAAGCCCGTACTGGCCCTCCCCATATTAATACCCTTCTCTCCGGGAGAGCAACCCCACCACCCTAATTCCCCAATTTGGGAGCAATACCGGCGCGGCTCTGATGTTAACCTTAGCTTAGCTGGGCCGGCCGGTCGTCCGCCCCAGCAGCACAGCCACAGTACTGTCACGACTAATTCCCACGCCAGCCTAGCTAGCTCTCGCGTCGCAAGCACGCCGCGCGCACCTCAATTCGCCGCAGGTCAGCTAGCGCGCGGCGCGGCTTGGTCATGGCGCGCAGCCACCACGCCACACACCCACTAACCCACCTGACATCGGGATGGAAACCCTAGCCCCGCGCCCTTCCCGATCGAGCTTGCTGCTGCTACTTGCTAGTAGCTAGCTAGTCCAGGTCCAGGCTAGCGCATGCTACCTTCGCAGCTGGCCCACCACCACCTCCGGTGCACCTCCCCCCGCCTATATAAATCCACTGGCCGGTGGCCCGGTCCGGTGTGCACGCCTCAGCTTCTCGACCGCGATCCGTCGCCGTGTGGTTGGTGTTGCGGTCTCTTCACGCGCGCGCGGCGAGGTATGTGTGTGCCCGCGGGTTTCATCGTGGGGGTGTGTGTAGCTAGGCGAGCGTGAGTGGGTGTGGAGGATGGCGGTGTCTCCGGCCGGCGGGCGGGTGGGCCGGTGGCGCGAGGTGACAGAAGAGAGTGAGCACACGGCCGGGCGTGACGGCACCGGCGGGCGTGCCGTCGCGGCCGCGTGCTCACTGCTCTTTCTGTCATCCGGTGCCGGCCGTCGTTTACCCCCCACGGCCCCTCGCCGGCTGGCCGGTCGCCGGAATCCCCTTCACTGCTCCACGCGCCATGAGCGCCCTTTCCCCGCCGCGCGCGGCAGAGCTGTTCCGAGCCTCTAGGCTCTCTAGATTAATTCGATCTCCTCTTGTCCGGCGCAATTAATCGTGCATAGCAGTTTCCATGTTCTAGATCTCTCACAATCGAATTGATGCATTTCTGTGATTTTTCGTTCGTGTTCCAGCGCCGTGAGGCGGTGTGTAGCCTCAGCACATTTCTAGTTTGCCGAGCTATTTGTACTCGGCGAAGAAAACATTTCGTTCGTGTTCTTTTGGTCGTTTCTGGATCGGTAATCCAACTTAGAGGAGTAGTACTAGCATGGCACTGTTCGGATGGGGAATTGGAGTCGGTGTTGATGCCTGTACCGTACTACCAGCGCTTGCTGTTGCTGTTTTCCATATCTCCTGCGTCAATTCGTACGACGCCCTTCTCTTCATCTTTTCCGAGGAGCCTAGCTACTGCCTACTAGTACTACTCTCTCCGTCCTATAATATAAAGGATTTTAAGTTTTTGTTTATATTGTTTGATCACTCGTCTTATTTAAAAAATTTGTACAAATATAAAAAACGAAAAGTTGTGCTTAAAATACTTTAGATAATAAAGTAAGTCAAAAAAAATAATAAATCCAATTTTTTTTAATAAGACGAGTGATCAAATATTGCAAGTAAAAACTTAAAATACATTATATTATGGGAGGGAGGGAGTAGTACCTATAGCTAGCTACTAGTACCAGGCAGAGGCACCTTTTCCATTCCCCTTCTTGGGAAGGAAATGCAATATTTACTGCGCTATTGATGAATCTTGGCTCTTGGGAGAAGCATATCATGGCAGGAATCTCCCAGTGCATGTTTGGAATTTTAACCAGATCGAGATCTTTTAACTTGTTTCAACTTGTTTCTAGCTTCGATCTTCTTCTGTTGTAGCGCCTCATCCAGTGTTACAGTTAAATTAATCACACAAGTGTGGACAGATCAGCTAGCTAAGCTAGATGATGACGATGATGAGGAGGAGGAGGAAGGAGGACAGGCAGGAGCAGTACGGAGACCCAGATCTGCTTGGGCGGCTCCCCCTTATCATCAGGTCAGTTATCTTCTGCTGTCTGCTGGTCCTCCATGTTCTTGAGAATTAACACCTCACATCTCGCTCTGGCATTCAAAGTAGGGAGTAATGGTGCAACGATGCATTGTCCCCCAATGGCTCCAAAAATGTAGGATACTGTTGGGCCACTGTTCCATTCATGGTGCTCGTACTTACCACCCTCTCTCGGTTCAGAGTCCATATATATCCCCCACTAGTTTGACTTGAGTTTAATTTGCTGGGCTCCTGTGACAAGATCGGAAGAAACTCTCCAGGCCACAAGATTCAAGTCTTTGAAAAAAAAATTAAGGCCACAGGATTAATTGCTCGATATATGTAGTCCATGGACAAAGCTAAGCTATAGCAGATGTACTTGCTGATACGAGTCTTGAAAATCTAAATTTATTTTTGAGATATTGGAATATTGTGAGTAGAGGCCAAGTGGTTCAACTTAAATTTGTCCTTAATTAAGGTGAAATATTGCCTGGATTTTTGTTGTCCTGATAAAGTGATTTGATGTGCACGCGCTAGCTGGATGCAGATAACAATGAAGTTTGGCTAAGAGTCGGTCCACTAATGACATAGCTAGAGAAGGCATGCATTAAGTTTACAGTGCAACTAGTCATGCACGGTGAGATAATAATACACCAAAAACTAGCAAGTGTCAAATATGCTAGTAGCTGGTTTCTCTGCTGAAATGGGTGAGGTCTAAGTGAATGCATTGTTTTTTTTTCACAAATTTAAATGTATATATATTGTGAAAGTACCTAAGTTAATATGCAATATTGCATGCGATAAGTATAGAATTTATGTGCCGATAGTTAGCAATTGATATTTTTAACTGCTCACTTCAATTCATGCATGTCTAATAGGAATATCTCAGATAGCATATTGTTCTAGCTAGGTTCCGTGGCAATTTCAGTTGTTACTGGTCCACTTGAAAGTCTATGGGTCGTAGTTAAGTCACACCTTATCGATGCAAAGTACGATATCTCTCCTCTCTTGTTCATTTTTCCACTGCCCATAAATATCTTGTTTATAAGTATATATCAAAGAATCAGTTACTAACACTGGATCATGGATCTTACATGCATACCTGCTGCTGGTTTTTATAAGTCAAGAACTCGAGCATGCACATGAAATTGATTATTCATAACCTAATTAAAGTCTTTTCACAAACATGTTAATGATCACTTTGCTGCATCTAATTTTATTGGAGTACTCCATGCATGTCTCCATCTTATGCATGCCACATTATCCTTTTTTTAATCCAACAATTATATATATATATGACTATCTCTTGCATTATCGATCCCCCCTCGATGCCATGGTTATTAATTAACATCATGCACGAATTATACTTTAATTTTGGCCACTTACTAATTAGTTCTAGTAAATTCTTGGTTTATGACCGGCATCCTTAATCCATGCGCTTGATTAAAAAAATGGGAGGATTAGCTTAACATATACGATCATGTTTAGAAAAGTATATACCATGAATTAATTTATTCATCTCATACTTCTTCCCGTTTCCCATTTGTAAATAAAATATTTAATGAGAACTAAGAATTTATCCGTTTTAAATGTGTCACGCAAGGATTATTTAAATGAAGCATAAGGTTAAATAATTAAGTATAATGCATCATAAAGTAATTTTACCAAGTTTTATCATTCACTTTAATTGAGGACATCATGAATTGATGTAACATTATCTTATATACTAATTTACCATTGTGTTCGTGAAAACTAACCAAGGCATTTCTTACCTTTTTTTTTCAATTAATTTGGAGTAAATCCATGTGGGAAGAAAACTCTACAATAAAAGTTCTTTTTTCATTTTGTGTTATTTTATGATATTAACCAAATGTGGTTTATGTGCATAAAATGTCCATTGATTTTTCTTAAGGCCAACAGCACATTTGAAAGGTACTAAGTTTATATATGGGTGGCTAATATATAATCAGTTTTCCCGCACATTTGAAAGGTACTTATATTCAATTAACTATAAGGATGTGTTTGGATAATGGGAAATGAGGGGTGGGATTGGGATTGAGAAATGAATGAAGGGTTAGGATTAAGTGGAAGAGAAAGAATGGTTAAGATGTCTTTTGATGATGGGTGGGAAATTATTTCCCTATCCCATTAGCCAAACGAGGCCTAAGCTCTTTGAAATTATCATCAGTTTCCAGCTAGCTAGTTCTTGGCAAAAATCATAAGACAAGAATTTATCTATATATCTTGGAGATAATGCCGAGTTAATTAAAACTGCAAATATGTACACCTGATAAATTTCATCCACTTGCTGTGAGTATTGTTTTGCAGGTACAGAGATTTTAACTAGTCCGTCCTTAAAAAAAAAAACTATATATGTCAAAGGTTTAAGTAGGGCCGGGAATCAATTTTACACTATACTTTAGAGCGTATATATGTACACGAAACGGTTGCATCTTTTGTGTTCTATTTGCAACCTGATCATAAATCAATTAGTTGAGATGAAAGAAAGGGAGATATTGTTATCAACATGTGGCCTACTGGCCTTAGCTGATCGTCTTTGTTTTACTTCATACTCAAACATAGCTTTTGAATAGATATGATTGAGTATGGAGTAAAATCTTCGTTTGAGTATGTTTGAGTATGTCAAATCTTCGTTCTGATGATAGTTCCTGTTCAACCATATACTTGTGAACAGGAACTATATATGTCAAATCTATTCAACCATATCTATTCAAAAGCTATGCTTGTGAACTGGAACTATGTCAAATCTTCGTTATGTTCTTCCATTTTAGTTGATTTTGCAGAATATATATGATCTTGGAGAAAAACAAATTGTCGTGGGCAATATATATGTTCTAGCAACTCAATTCGATCGCAGATTATAAAGGATTGATGCATATTGCAAGCATAGTCCTTTGTATATTTTTAAGCACCCATCATATTTCTTGCACATGACTGAAATTAAGAGTAATTATTAGCTATGTTCTGTCGTTTTAATTGATTGTGTAGATGAGAATATGATGTGTTTCCAAACAATTGAATCAATTCTCTCCGCCTAAATAATACTTGATGCTACGAGCCCTTTTCTTTTGTATTTTAAAGCACCGGGATACATATCTTCCTTACGATGCAGATTTACCATGCATGCATGCAACATATGTACTTGCCATGGTGCATCAATGAATCTGTATCGCATCCTCTAGCTAGCTAGCTGCTGATCAATGTCTGAATTGTCGCTTTATTTGAGATTCTTAGAGAAAGCAATGGCTGCTTCGACGTGGTCTATCGTTTTCTCGGTGATGCCTTTTAATAAGATAGTACTCACTCAACATGCTATCTTTTGATCAGGCTCAATTAATTTGCCCAAAAAATCTCTTGAATCCAAGCTAAATCAAGATGCTAGTTGTTGCAACTTGCAACTGATGGTTTATCAAATCAGAAAGGTTGATTTGTGAATGCGTATATGGTTCGAATGAAATCTTGCTTTCGCATGCAACGCATACACTGACGTCTGTCTGAAACCATAGCTTGCTCGTCTGGTATTCAGGGTTTTAAATCTCCCGCTAAAGCTGTTTAAGAAGGGTTCTAGTTATTTGCTCTCATGTACAATTTAGCCGCTATAGCTTCACTTAGCTCGCTATAGCTGCCGCTATAGCTGTTTGGGAAGCTAACCGCTAAATGTCTTGACCCGCTATTCTAGATTTCCCTGGCTAATTAATCAAGCCGCGCGCTGCAACCATAACTTTACTACTATTCTTCGCTTGGAAAATTTTCACTTGTTCTGATCAAGTTTATGGAGCAAAATTAAGTGTACTATACAGTAAATGGACGGAGCAGCACACGGGCTGGCAGCAATCGGAACTAGCTTGAAACGCAACGATGGCAACGGGGAGGAGGAAGGGAGCGATATGCCATTGTTCTTCCTCGTCATCCCCTCTGTTTCGCGGTGAGTTGAGCTCGCGATTAGTGTTCAGATAGGGTAGGCTCGTCGCGCGCGCGCGGATTCTTTGATGTTCTCTTTGACCTTTTTCTTTTTCCGGCGACCGCGCCTGCGCCATCGCGCGGTTGGATTGGTTTGGATTGCCTGTAGCATTCTGCACGGTCCGTGGACGGCTGGGCTGGGCTGGGCTGGGCTGGGCGATTCTGTTCTGCGTGGAGCGTGGTGACGAACCGATCCCAACTTCCCAAGAGCTTTTCTCTTGGCTCCGGCGAGCTCTCCATGACCATGTATGTGAGTATATCCTCCTCCGCTGGGTTGCTCCTTGATCTCGTGGCCCCACCTGGGTCGCGATTACAGTTAATCTGAACCCGCCTGACAATTTGCTTCAGCCAATTTTTGTGGGGCAGTTCGATTCAGACAACAGAACTTGCTACAGGATAGCGCCGCCATTATTCCTGATGGTAGTTTTTTTTTTCTCGAATAAGAGTTTTTTTAAAAGGAAAGAAGAAGAATTCCTGATGATAGTTGATTGATCCGTGAGTCATTCCTGTGCCCCGATTAAATTTGTTCAAGCCATAAAAATCGTGTAAGTTTGTCATGGAACACATTAGTCTGCTAAATTTTCATCATCAGTTCGTTTTGTCATCTCATCAGAAGTTGTATAAAGGCTTCTGTATTTTGCTAGGTAGCACTACTCATCAGATGGGAGAATTTTGTTCTGCGACGAAGAAATTGCAATATCCCCAAAGTGATTTATCAATGCCTGTTCCATGCCAAACAGTGGAACACAGCAGGACAATAGTGATTCAGAAGTCAGAAGTCAGAACTAACGATTTCAATGGACGTTTTTAGTTGCCCGATTGTCTGACAGACAAGCCAGCGAGTGTGTGTATGCTCGTTCAGAGATAAAAGAGTTGTTCTTTTGCTTGCCTCCTTGGAGCTAATGCTGTAATTAATTAATTGAACACTGCCATTCCGTCCACAAATCAATTCAAGCATCGTTACATTTTTATTCCCATAGAAGAAGGCTTCACAACTCGGGATGCTATCGCGCTAATCACTTATATATATGCTTGTGCAAGGTAACTCCATTATAAAACTACACACAATACATGCTAACAATTCAAAGATATGACAAGAGGAAGCAAGGGTGAACTTCACATGCCTACTCAGTACTGCAGGTTTGGAAACAAGCACATTTGCATCACAAAGAAAGAATATACATCATTACATGCCGCCGTTTCATTTGTCTTGAAATGCTAAAGTCTAAAATGTCCTACGCTACAACGTGACAAGTAACAACGATCAGGCCACACCTAAACGCTACGATAAACAAAATACACACATGCTTATACATCATTTGAGCATTTCCCCCTATTCGCTATGAAATGCTAAGTTCATCTATTGTACGTGCAATATCAGCAGCTAGTCCATTGGTTCCATTCATCTGCTGTTCCGTGGCACGATTGCTACTGTCTGAATTCGTTTCGCTCCCAACAGTAGTGTTAGAACCAGTTGCTGCAGCAGCGCATTCAGCAAACCGGTAGCAGGAGATCAAGTGGTCATTGGTCATGCCTGAAACTTGCATAAACGTGTAGACAACTGTTGGGCCTACGCTACGGAACCCCCTGCGAACCAAATCTTTGCTTATCGCATCCGCTTTAGATGTTTTGACAGGAACCTGGCGGGGATACCTGAATCTGCTCAAAATAGGTTTGTTGTTCACAAAGCTCCAACAATACTTATCAAACGTTCCAAACTCCTCTACAATCTGCAATGATAAGCACAACGGATTAGATAAGCCACTGTGTAGTTCAGGAATGTCTTTGGGTAACCATCCTACGTTTTTTTTCTTTAAGAAAAGCATGACCAAAACTGAATCGGACACTGAAAAGCCAAGGTAAAGCCAAAAAACTTTGCTTCGGGAGGGGCTTACCAAATTTTATGAAGACTTTACAGGAGATAGTGTTATATCAGGAGGGGGTAAGCGTGATTTGTATCATTCTTTTTCCAATAAATGAACTAGAGACCTCTTTATGCAATTAAAAGGTTCAAGAGTGTAAAGGGCCAACCTTGAGTATCTGGCGTGCATTTTCAATGACACCACGCAGTTTTTGTTCAGATAGCAAGGTACTGCTAGGACTTCCAGGTGCAATAATCTTCTTCTCACTTAGTTTAGAGACCAATACAGGGTCAAAATCCATGAAAACCTCCCTGTGAGACATACTTGAATATGTTACTGGGATTGCCAACGCCTAGTAGTACAGGTTCAAGTACATCAGAAATGCAAAAGGTTACCTGAATATAGGTCTCTTGTTCAGAATTGTTGGCCATGTAAGTTCAGCCAATGCACCTGAGAGCACCAGCAACTCAAACAACATCCTGAAAGTAATACATAGTAATTTACACTTGATTCTTTTACCAAATGGAAGAGTATCATATCAAGGTTGATGATATTCACATACTTGTCATCATGAACTGGAACTCCCCATTCTTCGTCATGAAATGCAGCATAACAGGGTTCTGCACTTGTAAGCAATGAGTGCTCATGTGTTAAGATATGAAAATATATGTTACATAAGATCAGTTTGATAAACAAAATAGAGATTACTTGGCACAGGTCCTTTAGAAAATTTGTTATAACCCAAGTCCTTAGTACCGAAAAATATATTCAGTAAGCAAGAAAAGATGAAAAGAGGAAAAATGTCTCGTTCAATTTCAATGCCAGTCTTATAAATTGGCAAGATAGATGAAAAATGATTCCTCCATCATGGGCATAATTTCATCCCGTTTTGTAAATAAAACATGTTTCCTATGAAACTCACAAGAATATGAATCAATGCATTCCTGTGTTTATGAGAGACATGGATCGGCCTGCGTGCAGGCACTGTGAAATGCAAAGATATGGGTAATACCCAAAGATATGGTCATTTCAACAGCAAGCTTCTTAGAGTTGGTCACCACAAAATGTTCTCGGCTCCCATCCCCACCCCACCCTAGAGAAGATTTATTCAACCTTAAAGGTCTATATACAGGATTGTAACATGCTCAACATTACTAATAACATGAAACAAGATGACTACAGTGTGATGTTACTTCTTTGCGTTCGCGAAAAGTGATGTTACTTCTTTCACAAGAATGACAGATTTTACTTGGTATAACTCCTTGTGATTATAGTAGCTAGCTGCTTGTCTACACCCGCACCATCACAAAACATAGTAATGTAACCACATACAGAAAACATTTCTGTAACATTTAGAATCTTGAAGATCGGGGTCTGCCCATAAGACAGAATATGCTCTGGCTATTTTTTACCCAGTGCGCGGTCTTTAGGATCTAGCATTTCTAACTCACAAATGGTGGACCTTTTGTTCTAAATTTTAGTCCTGATGCATTATATCCTCTCTGCAACAAAACCATCGAACAAAAAGAACTGTACTAGAGACAATGCAGGATAAATTTAAGTCGACACTGGCTGAAAAATGCAAGCGAATCGGGAACACGCACCAGTATTAGCTGTCACCCATGAACACCTCCTCTTCAGACCAGGCACATCATTCGCTGAAGCCAATCCAACCTCCCTTTCCAGCATGGAAACAATCTTGTGATCAGTCTGACAGAGAGTCTTCTTCTTCCTAGCCCCAAACATCGGCCTCCCAATCCGCCCCGTGGACGCCCGGCTGCAGAACGAGTCCGTGGATGCGTCCGACGAGCACGACGCGTCGAGCGACAGCCCCGAGCGCAGCAGCAGCTCCTGCCTGCGCATCCCTGCCGGCACACTGAGCGAGGGCAGCAATGTGGGCACCGCGGCGGGCTTCTTCTCCTCCGCCGCCGCCGCCGCCGCATCCCTCCCAGGCCTCGGCGACGGCTTCCGTCCCCTCGTAGCGGAAACCGACCGCGTCCTGCTCCCCGCAGACCGCGGCTCAGAGTCTCCACCGCCGCCGGAAGCCGGCGAGAGCCGCCCCCTCGCGTTAGCCCCGGACATTGCGGCCACAGCTCCCCTCCCCACAACCCTCCCTAGAACCCCCACTCCTGATGAATCGAGACCAAATTGGGGGGTCAAAGCAAGCACCAGATTGCACGAAACCCACGCATTCCAAGCGATCCCCGCCTCCCCACGCGAATCCACGAGCAAAACCCTAGCAATCGGCACCGGGCCTCCCCGGCATTGCCCAGGAACAGCTCGGCCGCCCGCCTCCACCCATAATACCCCAAGCAACGCCCCAAAAAAAAAAAAAGAAAGCCTCCCACTCTGAGCTGAGCTCGCGGAGACGAAACCTAGAGCTTAATCACAAAACCTCGGGGGCATCATCAGCGACGCACGACCCAGAGATGCAGCAGAGCTCTAGCAATGGCGCCGCGGCGCGCGAGCCGAGACGAAACCCTAGGCGAGGTGAGGGGGGAAGGGGAACGCGAGGTGCCGAGGTGGAGTCCAAGCAGCAGCCGCAGCTCAAAATTTACTGCCGCTGGTATTGGTGGGTGGTGGGAGTTCGCTGTTTCTTTTTCTTTTTTTTTCCCTTCACTTTCTTTAGCGGTAGATTTGGTTCAGAGAGGCAGAGAGTAGTTTTGGCCTAGCGGTGTGCGCCTGTTTGTTTCAACTTTGGAGAGTTTGAGGAGAGAAGAACGGTGGTTGCTGTTCTGGCGCAATAATATGCGGATATGCAGGTACTGTTTGTCTCTCAGATATCATATCCAACTTAGTTTTGAAGTTTACATATTAAATTATAATGGTTTAAATATTTATATTTAATTTAAAACAGGAACAAAATAAATTATTCAAATGTTATCAAAGTAATTGCGGATCCAGATTCATGGATGTATGAAGTTAGGAACACTCAACACCCAACACCGAAAAATCTTAGATTTGAAGTTGTGCCAAATAGGGCCTAAGCCCCCTCAATGTATGGTAAGTGTCGATATAGGTCTTGTTGACTTTAAAATTTTGAGAAGTAGGTGATGAGAGTATAGAGGTGTAAATTTCAGCTTCTGGTTTTATTATTTTTTTGAAAAAATACAGCTATATATTTTCGTAGTCTTAGTAAAAAGTTTGGACTTGTTTTTAAGGCCAAAGATTATAGAAAACTAGGTTATTCCCTGCACTTTGCTGCGGGAATTACTAAGCAATTGGCTAAGGGTAAAAGAAAACAAATGAAACATGTGCTTTAATATAGAGCATATTGATAAGTTTATGTTAAATATTTATGTTAAATATTATAGAAACGATATAAATTTGTAAAAATATTGTAGAAATAATGTAAGGGGTTATAATTGAATATGTTTGCATGTTGATTTGTAGAATTAAATAGATTGTAGATGATATTGCATGTTTATATGAAGTTGAATATGTAATCATTGTTAGTGAGTGATGATGTGGTATGGTTGCATGTTAAGCTTTAGAGTGAGTGGGTTGTAACTTTATAGAAAAGAGTTTAAAATTTTGAGAAGTAGGTGATGAGAGTATAGAAGTGTAAATTTTCAACTTCTGTTTTTTTTTTTTGAAAAAATACAGCTATATATTTTTCATAATCTTAGTAAAAATTTGGACTTGCTTTTAGGGCCAAAGATAGAAAAAAAGGGGGCCATGTGACCGTGAGGATTATTGGATGGGCCATCGATACACCCACCTAACTCGGCTAGGTCGATAAACACAGTCCGCTAAACTGATCAGCGACTCAGGAGATGGCATATGCTATCAAACAGCTCAGATCAGAGAAAGACCAGCGATCAAACGGCTAAGATATACAGATGAAGTGGCTGCACCAGAGGGCTGCTTTACAGCAATAATTGTTAGTAGTGGGTATCAACTATATAGAAAGAAGGGACGATGTAGCTGCTAGAAACTAGAAAACACAAGTGTGTTAATATATAGGCTGCGTAATTAACCATCTACATAAGAACTCTCCACTCGAATACAAGTATCCATATTTTTATCTAGTTCCTTAAATCAAAGTAGCCAAGAGAAGTTTTACAGCACCTGCTACGTATTGGTGCTTAGTTAAGCATTGATACTTCAGGATTAAACGACTCCTTCAGGAGCGTATGAATTTCACATGATTTTTTAAAAAAAAATCCTTCAAAATTCTCGTGAAATTCTTTCCAAACCAAATAGGCCCTAATATCTCTCATCCTACATGGCAAGATAAAATGGTTATTTTTTATGAGGACCTACTTAAGCACTTTGCATTAGAGATGGATTAGTATTTCAACGCAATGCAAAATTAGAGATGGAGAGTTTTTATTAGTTCTTCCGGGGACTTTACAAATACCTTGTGAAAGTCCTGTAAAATTTCTGTGTTCCAGACAGGGAGCAAGATTTGTCCGGAAACCGGTTAATTGGTGCATAGTATAACAATAGCAACACCACATTACCAAAATATAGAAATTTCTGAGGGCATTCCCAACTCAATGACTAGGATGGTGTCCATAGCATTAAATAAGTTGTCACATAGGACAAAAAAAATAATGTGGAAAGTGAATAAATGAGGAAAGAGAAGGAAACCATGTCTTGCATTAGACGTGGTTTCTACATAATATCCAAGACATCATATGAGATAAGTAGCATTAAATTAAAGTATGAAATAGTGGTGTTTGCATTGGAAGAGTAGTGTTTAGTACTAGTTTTTTAATGATGTGGAGTTTATGAAAACAATGTCTAGTGTTATGGGTTGGGATTGCCCTGATGGGCACAATAAAGGACAGGCTTCAGTTACCACACCATAACTTTTGGATCTTGGTAGCAATCAGACATTCAGTAATGACTACAGCCACCACATGCTGGTCCCAGATGAGAGAAGCATCAGCAAAAAATTTGGCACACATTGGTCCAGCACTCCAGTGGACTCCTTGTATTATCTTGTAGCCGGACTGTAGGAGCCTGCTCAACCAGTTGTTTTCTTGTCATGGATGCGCATGTGCTACCAAACAGGAGTAGACAGTGTTACTGCATGTCTACCCTGCACGGCATCGGCATCCGCCATTGCTGACGTGAAGACAAGGTCAGAGCAAGTAGGGCACCAGTACCACACTACCACTGAGGAATACACCAACGCATACGGCTAAAACACATGCAAGTACTTCCCCGAGAGAACAAAACTGATCCAGTACGTTTCTGTCTTACAGAGCAACAGTGTCACAACAACAAAAGATGCGTGTGCCAGATGTACGAGGCTACCTTATCGGCAGCGACGTATGCTTGAAAAGTATAAGCTCTCCCATTTGCAGCCGATGCAACTCCATCACGATATGATCTACAGGTATCTTTCATTGAAACAAGGAGGGAAAATATATGTACAATTGCGTGCCGGCAAAGCTGAAAGACGGTAAATTTCCAGTGCAGCTTCTGCAAGCTGCAGTAGAAAACTGAAAAGAGGGTGAAGGAACAGGGAAATCCATTTTACAAGGGGAAGAACCTTCTCTTCTTGAAGTACCAGATGAAGCAGCAGAATATGACTAAGCCGCATACACCTGTAATGACAAGCGTCCATTCGAACGCATGCGGTACATTAAACAAGTCCACCTCAAAGTTCATGCCAAAAACTCCCGAGACAACTCCGAAGATGGCCACCACGAATGTAGCCGTGGTCAGCAGCAGTTCAAATTGGATCAGTTGGTTTCGGACGTTGTCCTGTAAGAACAACATTTGTGATGATCATGTGAGCATATTTTCTTGTCCAGATAGAGAGTGACCAAACAGGCTAAAAGAAATGAAAAAAACAGCTTTCATTTCTCTTACATACTGAACCTAATAGCAGTTGCACACTGCTAATATCAGCAATATGAAAGTCTGTGAAATCATATCTCTAGCCGAGCTACTAAACCTTGCAGAAATATATGATAGGCATGATATCTGGGGTAAATACATGGTGGAAACCCATATCTGTAATGATGTTAGATTGTTAGTCTAAGATAGGACCTTCGGTTTATTCTTACCAACAGGCCCTTTGTGCAAAAGAAATACCACCACAGCAGAATACGATTGTGCATCCTATAATACCAACCAGAATATTGGTGAATAAGGGGCATATGCAAACATGCATGTTGTACAGAAACTGACCACTGGCTGTCCTCTGTAATAGGGAGAAATCTGGCCTACAGACATCTGAAGTTATAGTGAACAGATGTAGTGATACAGAAGATCTTTTTGTTGACATTGAAAATAAGCTAACCACATGCTCCAACAGCCTGTCAACTGTTGTAATCTTCTGACATCTGACCCAACTTACAATCTGTCTACTGTCTCACCCCAGTCCCAACTTTAAGTTCATCTCAGTTAGCATGTTAATAGATTTTCATTAGCTTAAATGGAACTAATGTTATTGTGAGCGGATTATACTTTATATTTACTAACTTAGTCTTACTGTATTATCATGCATCCTCCAAAATGCTAGGGAGTAATCAGCAGTAACGTTGTCCAATTTTTTTTTCTTTAGTACAATCTATCATTCCCATTTGGAGACACCTTTTTAGATAATATTTGGAGACACTTGTGAATGTATCTCAGTTTGTCTTATGCCTTTTTCTAGTCAACTGTAACAACTAAATGACGGGTTAAAAGAAGCTATATGTATGTCAAAGTAAACATAGTATGATGGTCAGATAATTGTACTCCTGATTCCAACAATTATGCATTTGCCATATCAGTTTCAAGAATACACAAGGCAAGAGGCATACGGTTTACTTTGAGTATAGAGAAATTAAATAGCAGTTTCAGATGAGAAGCAAGCACTTGCAGTATTGGATAAGAAACAAGCCAATTCTGTTGTGAGATTGGAAATTGATCTGCTACCAAATTAACTATCAAGTATGAAGAAGATATTTGGGGACTATACCAGTTGTATGTTGATGAAATCCTCTGTATCATCAATATACTCCTTCAGCTGTTGGAATATATATATATATATATAAACAGAAAATTTATTAGCCCATGTAGTTGTATAAAATAAACAGAAGGGCATAAAAAGCGAGGCTTCGTACCGAAGTTAACTTGCTGAGGGTGTAATCAATGACCACGAAATAAGCCTCTAACAACATTTCAAGTTCTTCTATGCTGTACTGACTACTGTCTGCACTCTTGAAGCTGTCATGCCTACTTCTGGCAAAACTCAATTCCTTCTCAAGCCTTCGAGAAGCAGGGGCTGAGGAAACTGGCGAAACTGGAGCAGAGAAAGATGAACCAAATCCACTATTGCCCATCCCCTGAAGCGCCTGCTCCTCTAGCAATGATGCTTCCATCCTCCTCTTCTTCTCTGTGAGGTACATTTCAGCCATATCACCATCGTCGTCCATCAGCTGCTCTATCTCATCTCTGACCTTAATGGGGGAAATAGACCAATTATTGAAAACCAATTTATTGTTTGCCAAAAACAAAACTACATTGACACAGTCCATTTACCTTTTGGACCCTTCTAGTCAATGCAACCAGCTTACTCTTTAGGCGCCGCACACGTTCCAAGTTAAGGGTACTGATTTTCGTTGTCAATTCATCCAGTAAAGGATAAGCGTCAGCCTCCAATTCGACAGCCTGACAAATATGCAAATGTTTTTGGTTCTCCAGTTAGATACCGTATCATTATGCACAAAAGAACACTATTAAAAGAGCATAGCACAAGACGATCACTGCAGGATTTGCCAATTGATCAGCAAATCTGTGATGCATTACTTCATTTTGTTCACATTCAGGTTATAGGCAATCACTCTTGAAGGCAAAGGAACAACTAAGCATGAGATCCTGAAAAATTAGTAGTTGCTACATTCCTGAACTTTTATCATTGGGGTCAGACACTACCGTTTAGTTGTATGCAACAATGTAAGATCATATGAATACTTAGAATTGACATAATGAACGTTGTGGACAGTGATCTTGCCCACTGCCTGATTCACATGTCACCTTCCTACCGCTGTTTATGCCAAGTTGCCAACTATAACAGAGAATAGCTAAAATAAAAGCTACTCCCTCCGTTTCACAATGTAAGTCATTCTAGCATTTTCCACATTTATATTGAAGTTAATGAATCTAGACATATATATCTATCTAGATTCATTAACATCAATATGAATATGGAAAATGCTAGAATGACTTACATTGTGAAACGGAGGAAGTAGTATTGTAGTAGTCACTTGTATGTTTCATTAATTTATTGGATTAACCTTACAAGATTTTGATAGTTAAGTTAATTCATCAAACCTTGTGTTAGAATATGTTTATCCGAATTCAAACTAGACCTAAACTTACATGGGTATTCGCTGGCCTTTAATCTCTTTAGCTAGACTTGTGCTAGGATGTTGTCGGTGATATGGGCCTGGGGGTATCAAGTTTAGAGGGAGTAGGCCGCCTCCAAACCCACGTGGCGCCCCCTAAGGGGAGAGGCGCTCGGGTGGAGC
Organism: Oryza meridionalis; assembly: GCA_000338895.3. Lineage (NCBI taxonomy): Eukaryota > Viridiplantae > Streptophyta > Magnoliopsida > Poales > Poaceae > Oryza > Oryza meridionalis. Next base: position 24,387,897 of record CM002527.2, on the reverse strand, counting down.
AGCGGCTGCTCCCTCCCAAATTAGGGGAACCAAATTTGGAGGGAGGAGGCTGCCCCCAGACCCGCGCGGCACTCCCCCGAAGGGGGGTCGGGCCCGGGGTGGAGTGGTGGCTGCCCCCTCCTCGCTTGGAGGTCGGGCCCGTCCCGACCGAAACTAGAGGGAGGAGGCTGCCCCAGGTGCCGCGTGGCCCTCCCCCGAGGGGGGATCGGGCCCGAGGCAGAGCGGCGGCTGCCCCCTCCTCGCTTAGAGGTCGGGCTCCCCAGGTACCACGTGGCCCTCCCCCGAGGGGGGATTGGGCCCGAGGCAGAGCGGCGGCTGCCCCTCCTCGCTTAGGGGTCGGGCTCCCCCGACCCCCCTCGCGGGTCACCACGTGCGATGGGTTAGGTGGCCGCCTCCAAGCGCCCACCTACCCGCATTTATGACGATCTGAGCGGTTGCGCCACGCCGCATTTAATGCGGCGTGCAGTGCACTCAACCGGTCTGTGACCGGCCGATTGACCGATGGGATCCGGGGTGCCAGGCGCACTACCGCGCGTGTCAGACGGCATGCGTCCTGCCCTGTCCCATCAGTCATGATGATGAGAGGTCTTAGCCTCTCATCACAGCCGGAGACGGCGTGCCTAACCCGGTCAGGGTAGGGCTCCCGTTTCCCGGCGCAAGCGAGGATCCAAAAGTCTTCACTCATTAAATGACGAATGACGGGCGTGTCCCTTCTGTCAGCCGGACAAGACCCGGTGGACCCCACGTCACAGCAAGGCGTGCGAGAGACTTCCAAGACAAGCAACAAGACATGCATTTAATGCAAAGATTGTAATACTTCTCCACTAAGTTAGGTTGTTGGGCCCATGTGGTAACCCCTTGAGCTATAAAAGGAGGTCCAGGCCTACTTAAGGAGGGGGGAGAAAAAACTCTAGGAAGGAGAAGAGGACGGTCAGTGGACCTAAACTCTAGAAAACTCCGCGAGAGAGGAGGAAACTCCGGAGAAAACTCATGCTTAGGTCTCGTAACCTCAAGCACCTGTGTTCCACACTCAATCAACCAAGCACACGAGTAGGGTATTACGCTTCATAGCGGCCCGAACCTGTATAAACCCCTTTTGTCTCATCATCTTTGAGGGGCTTAACCCCCTCAAGATCGCCCAACTCCACTCCCAAAAAAAAACCTCGGATCTCACCCGCTCCCCTAGCCGAACTCACGAAAGGGGGATCCCATGATCTCCCGCTAGAGAGGATCACGCCTCGACAGCTGGCGCGCCAGGTAGGGGGCGCGTTCGTGATTTTTGAGGTTCTTTCGAGCGCCGGCGTGATAAGCGTCGCGCCGCCAATGCGGGGGAAGGGGCAGCCTCCTCAGGAGTGCCGCGCCACCCCAGGCAGGGGGCTAGGCCCCCCGCATCTTCACTGGGTAAGGCTGGCGGCCAGGTCTTTATGGCGAGTCTTCGGAATGTCCGATGACCCCCAAAAGTTTCGGCCCAGCCTCACCGAAAGATACCACGGTAGCGTCAACCCCTCCGAGTCCCTCCAGATCCACACGACGATCATAGAGGCGAGGTGGGGTGATGACCGGGTCAAGGCGAATTTCTTCCCCATGGCCCTCCAGGGCCAAGCGCGGGGATCGCTCATAAACCTGCCACCCGCCTCGGTCTACTCCTGAGAGGGCTCTTGCAGTTGAGCTTCGGGTGCCGTCGAAGCCCGAGACCCCCTGTGCTGGCTCTTCCGTAGCGGCTAGCTTTGGTCCCGCCGGCTGGCTACGGTGCCTGGCCCGGCTCAACTAATCATCCTTTCAAGCTTCAAGTATTTTCAATTTTTCAATTCATAAGCTTAATACAGCTTGAAGTCTTATATTTATTTTCCCCCCGTTCTTTTCTCATGGCCCTGTGACGCTCGCGTGTTACGCATTTGTTTGCTCCCTCGGTGGTAAGAGCCCAACCTCTCTCCCATCTACATGAACGTTTCCTCGCTAAGTGTGGGGGCTAAGTTTTCTAGCCCTATTCCAGCCTTAAGTTGAGCGCCGGGTGCCGTCGAAGCCCGGGACCCCCTGTGCTGGCTCTTCCGTAGCGGCTAGCTTTGGTCCCGCCGGCTGGCTACGGTGCCCGGCCTGGCTCAACTGTGGACGGGGATCGCTGGCTCTAGAGTTTTTCGGCTCTCACACTCGTGCGAAAGTAGTTGTCCGTGTAAAAGGGAGAGATATTGGAAGGAGGCCACCGAAAGGAAAGAGCAAACAGAATGTGTAGCGTAGGGGCACAGGCTCGTGGGAACCTGACCTCGTTTGCTAAGTGGCAGCAGGTTTCCCCTAAAAAGTTCAGAGTTCAGAGTGGGAAGCCCTCTTCAAGCCAAAGGTTTGAAAGGTCGCGTCGTGCAAGCAGAGATGAACAGAGGTAACAGAGGAAGTGTTACAGTACCCGAACCAGTAAGTACACCCTCCGTTTTACAGTGTAAGTCATTCTAACATATCTCACATTCATATTGATGTTAATGAATCTAGACATATATATCTATCTAGATTCATTAACATCAATATGAATGTGGGAAATGCTAGAATGACTTACATTGTGAAACGGAGGAGGTATTGTTTACATCGTACAGTGTCCTGGTAAGTAAAATAAGATATCGTTTAGTGGAATCTACTGGTCTAATAGACATTGCAGATGCAAATGCTTCACTTTATATTAAATCATAATTGCTAGAGCAGTGCAATTGTTAATGAAGTAGTAGTAGCAGACGCCACGCAAGTCAATACTTCTCAATTGTTAATGAAATCAATATAATTCGCAAGCAAAGGTTTCCAGATAATACGCAGTGGCACCTGTGCGTCGAGGAACGAGCAGGCTGCTTCGAGCGCGACTTCCAGGGCGATGAACTCGAACGGCAGATCGTCGGCGCGGTCCACGAGGCGGCGCTGCAGCTCAGCGACGTACCTCCGCACGGCCTCCTCCGTCTCAGCTCCTCCCCCCGCCACGTCGGGGTCGCGCAGGATGAGCGCCTCGTCGGCGGTGATGATGCACCGTATCCACTCGAGGTTGCAGACGACGGCGCGCTCGCGCCCGAGGATCGCGGAGGGGTAGACGAAGAGCGGGTCGAGGAGGCGGAGGTCGCGCGCGGGCAGGTCGAGCCGCCGCATGAGCGCCGGCTTGGCGACCTCCACCGCCTCCGACGCCCCCGTCGCCGCGTCCACGCGCACCCACGACCGCCGCCCGCCGCCGCGCCTCTTCAGCCCGTGGACGTCGATGGCCACGCCGCCGCCCGCCGCGGGCGCGGCGCGGCGGTGGGGCCCATTGGCCGCCGCCGCCGCGGCGCGGGGCGGCAGGAGGAGGCGCTCCTTGGGATCGTGGTCCATGGCCGTCGAGGTCTGTGGTGGGGCCCGGCTGTCAGCGTCGGGAAGGCGGCGTGTGAGGTGACTAGGTGAGGTGAGGTGAGTGCGGCGTGCGCGTGCGAGGAAAAGGGATCTCCGCGAACAATGCCACACTGGTGAGTAGCGTGGTGCGTGGGGGTGACGTGGCGAACCGGATCGGGGTGAATCATTGTGGGATGGATTATTTTTATATTTTACACCTTTTTGAAAGTTTGTTTACGAATAGATCCCTAAAAAATTATTCTAGAAGGATATTTTCGCAGCTCCAACTTCATTGGCGCTAGTGTGGTTAGCAAAAAGAACCTATTTGAAAATATTTTATAATTAAAAATAAGTCTTTTTTTTAAAAAAATACACATAAGTTCTCAGCAACAAGCCATCCCTTTATGTAAATGATTTAGCTTCCGCGAGAAAACTAAGGGGACACTATCAATGTCTGACACCGTCATGTTGGACAACAATATCATTAACGTTGGGACCGTGGAAAAGGTCTATTCTCGAAATATTTTTTTAATCTATTTATAAAATAAGTTTTCAAGAAGAAAGGAAAGGGTGAAAAATCCAGCCGGGGAGGGCCTAGTGGCGATTTAGGGAGTTCGCTGCCGTTGGTAGGCCGAGGCTTCAGGCCCATCAAGAGAGTATTGGGCCGCGAGAGAACTTACTAATCCATCATGAGATGATGGGCCGACGCACCTCTCGCCGCGGTGGCTCCGGCCCAGCCCGCCTGAACCCTAGAGGGGAGCAGCTCAGCTCGCGTCCGTCTTATAAGCCGCCGCCCCGCGAGGCCGCTAGGGTTTTCTCCTCAGCCGTCGTCTCCCTCCTCGCTTCGCGTCCGCCGCCGCCGTCCCGGAGAGGTAAGGTAAGCGTCCCCCGCCTCCGCTACTACCACCTCCGCCCCCGCTACCACCACCTCCGCCCCCGCCGTCCTCGTGCTCGTGTTCGTCTTAGTCGAGCGCATTTCTGTGCTCGGTAGCCGCGGGATGGAGCTCGCGTCTCTCCCTTGATCTGTGGGCGAGGCTGGATCCGCTACTTGCGCGCGCTTTTCGTCTATTTCTTGTAGTGGATTTCAGGTCGTTGCTCATCCAGTAGTTGGTGCTTTTCTTCTGGAGATACAATTTAGGATGGCGTGTTACACAGTCTAGTACGGTGAATCTTTAGAACTGTGGGTGATGTTTAGGGGTGCTGGCGATATGAGTGTGCTCGTTATGGTTGATTTGAACTTGATATAGTTGTTTGTTGACTATTAAGGTGGTTCTTAGATGTGAGTTCTGAATCTGTTGTCTTGGTTAACTTTTGGTGGTTGATTGGTTTCACATCAGAAATTACCCTGTTTGGCTTATAATTACCACACAGGATGTGTTGCTGTTACTATTACTCTTATACTTACTGAAATGGTAGAGCCGAACTTTTGCCTGATTGCTTATTTAAATTTACTTGGCTATTGTGAAATGTGTGAGCAAGATACCTTTTTCCTCCTGAAATGTATAACGACTCTCTAATCTCTACTGTGAAGCAGTTCTATGCTTAGTTAGGTGGCTTTCTCTTTCTATATTAGTAATGTATTATGAAATAGCTGAATTCGCAATGGTGTATTGTTAGTTTTTCTGTTTCATACTTCTGATATCACTGTTCTCTTTGTGTGCAGTTCAAGAGGCAGCCCTGTGAAGCTCCAATGGCTCCTAAAGGTACACAGATGATATTGCTGGATCATGTTTACATGTTCTTTTGATTTCAGATCATGTGCAAATTGCTTCATATTGGTTGTATTTAACTATTTCTAGTTCTGTACATCATATTATTATGTAGTCTCGCTACTGCACTATATAAGGTCTTATTGCAGGGCTAGGACAATTGTAATTATTAGTACTGAATAAGTTCTTTTATGCATATTTGTTTAAAATAAGTATTGAATTGTTAAGCATTGATGAATATGGTCCATTGGAAATGAATGTATTCCTGTAGTCTGGTTGTATCGTTAGAGTCTATGAATCCATTTCTGTCGTGCTTTTTAACCTCAGCTTGGTGCTTAATTAAGATGCATGAACTGATTGTTTTATTTTGTGCCTAGCTGCTCCTGCCAAGAAGGGTGATGCCAAGGCCCAAGCCTTGAAGGCAGCCAAGGCTGTTAAGTCTGGGACAGCCAAGAAGACGACCAAGAAGATCCGCACATCCGTGACATTTCACCGCCCCAAGACCTTGAAGAAGTCTAGGGACCCCAAGTACCCAAGAGTCAGTACCCCTGGGAGGAACAAGCTTGATCAGTACCAGATCCTTAAGTATCCCCTTACCACTGAATCCGCAATGAAGAAGATCGAAGACAACAACACTCTGGTCTTCATTGTTGACCTCAAGGCTGACAAGAAGAAGATCAAGGCTGCTGTCAAGAAGATGTACGACATCCAGGCAAAGAAAGTGAACACTCTGATCAGGTTAGCACTTTACTTCATACTTCATTTTATCGCATGAATTGCTAGGTAGTGTAGTTAACTAACTCTACTTGTCTTCCAGGCCTGATGGGAAGAAGAAGGCTTACGTGAAGCTGACACCAGACTACGATGCTCTCGACGTGGCCAACAAGATTGGCATCATCTAAGTTAGGGTGCTGCAGTAGTCTTTTGTGCCCTGGTCTTTATGTGATTGGAGTTTTGTAGCTATTACTTAGCGAATGCATCAGTGGCTAAGTTATCACTATTTTGCTGCACACTTCCATGAATTTGATATAATCCAAGTGACTTATCGTGAGCTATTATGTGCTTTGCAGTTGATCACTTGATTGTACCGTTGATTGCTTTACGAGCCAGCTAGTATTTTCTTTGCATGTCCAAAATTTTGCTTTACTATCCCAGTTTTTCAAGGTAGTACTATAATGATCTGATCGAGCATTCTTACATTGTGATCTGGTACCTTAGCTTGGTTTCCATGTTGCTGTTTGTGTTAAGAGATCAATTGTTGATCTCACCATGTAACTGACATGATTCTTGATTTGTTGGTGAAGCTAGAACTACATCTGTCAATGCTTTATAATACAGCCACCTGAAATTACTTGCACGTTTGCGTGGTGCGGCCACAACGTTGAGACTCGAAACGGATTGAGGTTTCACGGCAGAAATGTGAGATGCTACTCGTCCCGCATTGAATGTTTGGAGAACAGTTCGTCAAGAAATTGCGAGACGGATATTTTAGACTAAATAAATTCGTCTTGCAGTTTTTTTGGTGGAATTTATTTTATTATTAGACTACATTTAGTATTTTAAATGTGTCTTTATATTCGATGTGACATATGGCTTTTTTTTTTCAACTAAACAGCCCTTAGCCGGAGTGGCCGCACCACTCAGTCACTCACCCTAGCTGCCGTGCGCTGAGCGGAGAGGACACGAATGAAACGCGATCCGATTCAGAGCTAGTCTGTTTAGCCAAGTAGCCATTGATGAGAAAATTGAAAATGATGTGACTATTTTCTCGAATGAATAAAGCTAGCTGTGAGAATTTCAAAAAACAAATAAAGTAGCCATTGATGAGAAAATTGAAAATTTCTCCATGCCATGAACTGAACAGATCGTTCAGAGGCCAATTTGCAAAATTCCGGATCGCTACCCTTGACAGCGGCACGCTTTGCAGGGGTCGATATGAATATTTTCCCCATCCTTTCAGCCTTCCCGCTTTGCTCCCTTCTCTCCTTTGTCCCAACTCAAGACGGCCGCGGAGCTCCGGCGATCCCGCGGCGGCGACCGGGGAATCGGGGATACAGTCATACAGGTAGTAAATAGTAACAGAAACGAGTCCTCGCCGACGATCCTGAGGAGGGCCGTCACCCGCCAGTTCGGGGGGATTTTGGTTCGTGTTTCAATCTCGGCCATGCATGATGTTAGTTGTGGAAGCAACCTGGATTGCCACTGCCGGCAATATGAGTCCTGGCCCTCTGTGCACGCAGCGGATAGAATGGAGACAATAGCCGGTCACGCCACTAGATGCAGCAACAATCGATCTCCTCCAAAACATTCTCCTGATGACAGAGCTAGCAGCACTCGGTTCAGGGGATCCCAGAAATCCAGGTTGCTTCCACAACTAACATCATGCATGGCCGAGATTGAAACACGAACCAAAATCTCCCTGCTATTCTGAATGCAGAGCAACTGAGAATGCCTACTTGCACAGCACAGTGTATGCAAAGTGAACAAAATAGCATGGCATGCGTTCATGTAGGCTTCATCAGGGAATTCAGATCAAAGCATGAAGAGAGATCATAAAAAGCAGAAGAGAACATAAAAGGCAGAATGAACTACTAGCCTGTAAAGGCAGCTTGGCATTTTACCAAAAGAGTACCACTAGTCAATTAAAGCATTTTCTTCCTCGAGACTAAACAGGATCAGAAAGGAACGTGCAACGAATTCAAGCGACCCCTCCTCCAGGCCAAATCTCCGTCGTCAATGTACCAAGTACGACAAGACTAGTCATCAATGGAAAGCAATCCTACGAAGGAGTAAATCCAAGGTTCATCCCCATCTCCGCATGAGAAGGATCGAGATCAAAGCGATATGCTTTTGCTGTGGTGGCTAGGGATGGTGCCGGTACTGGTGCTGGAAGTAGCCGCCCTCGCCCCCCTGTTGCCCTCTGGGTGCAGGAACCGAACCAGTATGACGCTCATGTTGTCCGTCGATGGTGGGTCTCGTGTAATGGCCTCCTGAAGAAGGCTCTCGCAGATTACCGACAGCTCCACCCCCTGTGTTGGTCACATCATACATATATGTCAAGGCAAAAGGAATAACAACATATAACTGTAAATGGACAAGATGCAAAACATGGTGCACACGCTTCCATTTTTAGACTATACAAACGGCAATCCGACAGAAAATTATTTAACTAGGCCAGGCACCATCCCATTTAGAGGATAGTCTGTGCTAAATGCCAGAGCTACATTCAGGGCAAGATATGCTGGACAAAATTATAATTCTCAGTATGAAGACATTTCTACAGGCATAATCTGCACACAGATAAATTTTCCTCATCTGGTAGCAAGGTTACTGTTACAGTGTATCACTGGAGAGGGGGCGGGGAATGTCACTCACATTGTTTAAGTGAAGGCGTACAAAATCAACCACAGCCTGGTTTGCCAAGACATCCCTACAAAACCAAAAAAAATATGTAAATATAGAGCAAACAGCTGCAAGTTACATTAATTGTGTCAAAGAGTAATGGTCAGGCAGGGTGAAATTCCTATCACCACTCCGTCAGGTTTCATAAATAATTTCCTCATCCAGGAACTTCAAGTTAAGTCCTTACGATATAAATTAGATATATTCGATGGTCATTTCCATCGAACTGAACAGGTGAAACTGAAATTCATGCCACCAATTTAATAGTCATCTGGACACAATAAAGCATCCGAACCCATATATAGGGAGGTGCAGACATTTGACCTCTCCAATGCTATCATCACACTAAACTAACGAAAGGAATTAGACCCACCGGTTTAACAACTGTACAAAATGATTTTATGTACATGGTGGTAAAGTAGCCTAGTCAGTAAATCAAACTGAGCTGAACAAAATCTGCAAATTTTGTCGGTAAATATTTTGAACAAACAAATAAGCGTACGAGAGAGAATTGTCATTTGGAGTTCCTATATTCTGCAAGAAATCATGAACATGGGAGAAAAATATAAGAACTGTTTCTGATACTTTTAGCTGAGGACTTACCAGACTCCATCACATGCTATAACAAGAAACTCGGTATTATCAGTTAATTGGTCCTGCCAGAGACAAAAGGGGATCATTTTGCATCAGCTCATATCCAGTGGGACAAACTTAACTTCAATAACACAACGTAGTTATCCTTACAGCTCGAATTTCAGGAGAACAAGTCAGCAATTGTTGTTCAGGACGCAACTTTTTGTTGTTCTTGTAAGATAAATCCCCTGTATAAAGAAGAAGAATACCAGTTACAACACATTAAATTGTTTGTGTATGACCTCACACCGCCAACAAACATATAAGCTATACCGATTGCTCTTGATACTGCAATTCCATTATTAACACGGTGGGAACCCCTAGAAAAAGATACGGAACCTCCTGCAGCTACTATTCTCTGAGTTTCCTCCGGAAAATTTGGTTTGTGATCATTGGATAAAGCGATTGCCTTCGAATACAACAGAAATAAACAGAATAGTTAGGTGACATTAGAGTGCATCATCCATTATGAAAAAGGAAATACCAGCTAGGCATTTGAAAACAAAAGTAGTCACTGCACCTGACCATTCCTTGAGATTACACAACGAGCATCACCAGCATTTCCAACAACGATCTGCGTATTTCTAATGAGAACCACACATGCTGTACATCCTTCTGCTAATGGTCCACAATAGACAGGTCCCTGGAAAACAAAAACCAACTTGAAGTAAATAACAAAAATATAAAAACCTTAGATTTTCGATCTACAGAACAATTGAGATATTACCTGCACACAAGGAGCACATCTGAGCCAAGACCGCCCAGCTGTTCTCCAATACTCGTTGCCACTACCATACTCAGTTAATTCCTTGCTTGCCGCCTGATTTCTCAACATCTCATCCATTCTGCAACAATTAAGGAGGAAAAAGGATTACATATTTTATATTTGGATGCACAACAGGTGCAATAATGAACACCAATGTGGCGATGGTTGTTTCTTACATTCTTATAAAAAGAACTCATGTGGCATCAAAATATAGAGTTAATGGATTAACTAGCTGTAAAAACAACCTGAAAAAGGATTGCCTCAATGCATTAGCAAGGTTACTGCTAAAATCTTCTTGCTCCAAAACCTTATTGTGCAAGTGATTTGCACAATACCTTGCTACAGCAGAACCTGAAATAGAAGTTAAATAATTGAGATACTCATCTTACATAACCATTGCGCAACATTACTCTTGAGTGCAATGAAGGTTGCATGTACATGGATATTATAAATTTTACTAGCCTAGTCCTCCCCCCACATTATGTACTATGTAGGGTGAGCATACTTTTCAAGAAGTCAAACTTTGTAGGTTTTGACCAACAATTAGTCAAAGTGCTTTCTCGTCATATTGGTTTTTTAGCTATGAACAATATATTATGTGAGACATCAAAGTTGAAAGTGTAGCTTTAAAGAAGAATGAGCATGCCTAAAGAAAATATGCCCTATACAATGAGAAGGGAGTATCCCCTCAAACAGTACAATAAATTTGAATTTTGCTGTTTATATGGGGATGAGATTGAAGATCAAACCTCCATGGCCATCATAAACACCAAAGAATGACGTGTTAGTGGGAGCATCAAGATTTTCAATAGTCGCATGCTGGAGAATAGAAGAGTACACAAATTAGCCTTTAGAATTTCACCAAAATTAGTTGCAAGCCAACCCCCCATTTCTCCTACAAAAGACTGGAAGGTTACTCACGGCATCTTCCATGGTGCTACGGTATCCTTGCATAGCTGATGAAGCATAAGCAAGTACAGTGTTCCCTCCAGAATGAGTAGACTTTGATATGTCAGGAACTTGGAGGGGACGTTGAGGTTGAGCCATAGCGGAGTCTGCTTCGCTGAAACATAATAATAGGAATAAAATATCCTTAAATTCCATACTAAGACCGGGTTACAGATCACCTAAATACTAGAAGTAACGGTGAAAATACGAATAGGAATTATTGGGGCAGAATGAATAGAAAGGTTAACTAGCTTGAATTTGAACTGCATTTTGCAGAAACAAAAAATAGATACGCGGTATGCCACTGTTTGCAAAGCTCAAAGCATAACTCCAATATTTTGGACACATATTGTTGATGAGCGAGCAAGCAAAGATGACTCATGACTCTAAAGCAGTCCATACAAAGCAATTTTTTGGCAGACACAGGTCCCACGGATGCATTCCAGGATTTTTTTCTTCTTCTTTTTATATCTTGCATTTATAATCTTCAAGATACACAAATGCCATCATTTTGAACCCAAGATCTAGCATGAAAGTTAGACCTAAGGTGAACTATGATGATACAGTAAAAAATACATAGAAATTTAGCACAGCATAATAGTAAATTTTATCAGTGCATTCCAACAGAGGGAAGTGAAAACAAACACAACTGCATCATACAAAAAGTAGACAAGATTACAATCATCTTGCAAGAATAAACCAGACAATCTGAAGAATGAAGAAATTCACTCGAGGAAATATAATCAAAACATATGGTAACGACTAATTTAGAGAATTGATTAAAAGGAAGTATAATCATAGATTCTCGAATCTAGCATTCAAGAACAAGAATAAACGAGGGGGAGAAAACTCTGCGATCCCAAATTTCAGTTCTACTATGGTCTAAGGATGAATAGATGTTTACCAAAAACGAACTGCCGAACAATGTAACACTGCAGTAGTGCACAACCCCCGGAAACTGGCAACAATATGGAAAAGTGTTAATACACTTAATAAACAGAACGCGTCGATCTTGCAGGAAAAAAAAAATAACTCGGTCAGCAAGAAGGGAATCCTAATGAAGATTTGGCATATAAAAAGCAGAAAATTAAACCAAATAACAGGTAAAAAGCACGGGCAGAGACATCCAGTTTCCGCTCGCCCAACAAGACCAGCAATCGCAGCAGAAGCCCAACGATAGGAAAGGATGTTACAAGCCTACACGTTCTAAAACCCTAAACCCACATGAAGAAATGACGATCTCGAACATTCCGGAACAGAAAATAGTTTCAAATGGAAACAAGCGAGAGATCGAGACGAAGCAGCCACCCTCGTGTTGCCATTGCGCATCTGTGTAGCACCGTAAAACAAAGAAAAAAAGAAAGAGGATGCATCCAGGAACAGATGGTGGGAAGAACAAAAAATCACCGAGTTAATTCCGAGAAGACTCGGCATGCAGCCTCCTCCAAGAAAACCACCGATCACGACGGAAACAGCAGCCAAAAAAGCAACGAGAATGAACACGCGAACACCAGAAGATCTAAGAAGGATAAAAATCTCACGAACTTTTTGGAGATCGAAGGGCCTCAAGAAGAGAGACGAAGCTCTTGCACCGTGCACCGAAGGCCGGGATCTAGTAGACGAGAACGATAAGAGGACGCTTCGATCCGGCGGTGGAACGAGCAAAACCCGTGGGAGTTGCAAACATGGAGGCGAACGGAGATCACCATGGAATCGCGGTGCTCGTCCGCCTCCGGCAACTTCAGTTCATCCCATCCACGAAAACCACCACCAGTAGCAGCAAAACCAACGGCACCAAAACCCGAGAAGAAAACCATCGTCAGCATCAGCAACAGAAGGTCAGAAGCACGCAAGAACACACACGAAGACAAGAACGGAGCGGGCTTACCAAACCAGTAGCACGCACGCACGCACGCACCCCCCCACCGCACGACGACGAGAAACACCAGCAGCGAGCGAGCGAGCGAGCGATCGACGTTACCAACACCAGTAGAACACAGACGCGCGGCCGCAAGAGCGAGCGAGCGAGCGAGATCAAGCACAGCGAAATCGAAGCACGAAGAGAGGCGATCGATCGAGAACTCACAGGTTCCCCCGCGAGGAAGAGAGGCTTCTGATCGGTGGAAGCAAACGAACAAAAATTCAGAGGAGAGGGAGAGATGGGAGGAGAGAGGGAGAGGGAGAGATCTCCTCACCTTTGGCCTTAGCACAAGCGGTCGCCTTCCATGCAACTGAGGGTGACTTCACTTATACTACCCGGGCGTCACCACCAACACCAACCACCCCCACGCCTCGCTCGGCTCGGCTCGGCTCGGACCAGCAACGGCTTCGGCTCCGGCTCGGCTCGCGCGCGTCCGGACAAGCCCCCCGCCCGCGCCTTTCGCGAGGGATTTAACCTGACCACATTAGGAAGTTTGTTACTGGTAACTACAGAATCCAATGCAGCAGTGCACGAACAAAATCTCACGAAACAAGAAGGATTCGTTGGGGGTTAATAGTGATTAATTGCTAAACCCTGGTTAGTCTTTCGGTGGTAGGCGCAATTAATAGCTTGATGACGTAACTAAGCATAGAAAGAATAGGAGCATATTCAGATGGGCTTTGTCACGTTGGCTTGATGTACGTACGCATATCTAGTTCACTGTAGCCTGCACTGCACAACCTGGCCTTATTTTTCACTGTGCTAGCTGTACCTCATTCCCCATCCAAGGTTAATTTTCTCCGTATTTTTTAATTTATTTCTGGAGGAATACTCTAGAAGCACGAGAAAATATCTCGAGTTTGTTTTTTTTCTAAGATTATTATTTTTGGTGTTAAATAGACTTTCCTAAATTCTGTAGCATTTTCACATTTGAGTTGAATAAATGAGCAATTATGGCGATTGATCTCACTTGAATCTACTAGTAGCAATAACACTAGGAAACGTCTAGCAAGAAGGGGTGGCACACGCAAATGTATCTGCAAAAATTCCCATCGAGAAGCCGGCGTAATCAGGCAACGAATTTAAATAATGTTGAAATTTTCCTCTCGAGTTCATCTGAAATGCGATTTGGAGAGTTATGATGTGCTCACCGATTTCACACTTGAAGCAGCGAACGAGGGCCGCAGCACACGGGTGCGTCGGAGGAGCGCGGGGTATCAGGGAGAGCCTCCGAGGCCGCGGCCGCGGGAGGCCAGCGCGCGACGGCGCCGCCACGGCGGCCCAGCACCGGCAATCCGCAGGGTTGACCGTTGGGGCAGCATCCCACGTCCGCCGCCCGGTGGGCGGCGCACCGGACGAGGAACGTTTGAAATCGCGGAGAGCGGGGGGCGGACGGCATGGCGGCGGCGGCGGCGGCGATGAGAAGCCACTAGGCTACGCGGGGTAAGGAGGGGACGGCGTGTCGCCTGATCGTGTATCGAGAGGGGGAGTGGGGGAAGAGGCGGTGAGGGAGGTGGCCGGGTGGGGTCGTGTGGGGGGAGAGGCGGAGGCGGCGAGGAGGACGAAACCCCCTGCTCCTCGGGCTTCGTGTCGCGAGGTTTTGAACGGCAGGGACTCGGACGGGGGGTCGCCTTGTCGTGTGTGTCCCACATGGCAGTTGCAGTAGGCCAACCCCCCAACACTAGAACGGAACGGATGCTTCTCCGTTGTTTTTTTCCTCTCTTTGGAGAAGGTCAGAGAAGATGTGTTTGGCTGTCTTTTGTTCACACCAAATTTGAAAGTTTGGTTGAAATTAAAACGGTGTGATGGAAAAGTTAAAAGTTGAAAGTGTGTGTGAAAGTTTTGATGTGATGGAAAAATTGGAAGTTTGAAGAATTATTTTGGAACTAAACGGCCTCTGTGTTTGTGAGAGAGAGAGATAGAGAGGGGACATGAATCGCCGCCATGGGCGAGGCCTGCAAAGAAACAAGCCTGGATATCCATGGCAAGGAGTGGTTGCAACGAAAAACACCAGGAATGCAGCTTTGATGGAAGCAATCAAGCAACGAATATCAGTCAAGACATGTTCACATACGTTTGATGGAGGCAATCAAGCAACAAATTATCAGTCACGATCACATATTCAGTTATTCGCATGCATTTACTTGCAGTTCAGAGGCAATCAGGCTGTACTGCTATAGTAGTATAGTTGTATCGTACATTCGTACTGTACAATGATGTTCATGTATCGACTTGAGCTACAACAGGCAATAACTTGACCCAATTCACTTGTCATGTATTTTTGGTAACAACGACACTGCCATGTAGTTTCACAGAATACAGCACCTTTTCTTCATTGTTGATTCCTATCCTAAACGAAAACAAAAAAACAGCTCATTATTGGTTGCTCACATCGTCACACGGCTGTGGTGATGGCCAAATATCCTTGCAAGCTAAGGTACAAGAGAATGTGGCCAGACAATTTGCTCAACAGGAGCAAAAACATAGCCCCCGTGACTCACTTGAAGGTATTTTACCTGAGAACTCTAGCTCTACAACTTCTCCCTGACATAACATAAGTAGTCTGCTTACACCTCGAAGATCAGCTTCCTGAACTTCTCCATGTGCTCAGCCTGCAATGAGATGGCTATGGATAGGCTACCATCCTTGTTCGCGCTTGGGAGGACAAACGCCAGCCCTTCATAGGCGATGCCACCAGGACCCATGAACACTGGTCGTCCCCATCCAAAATCGGCATCATGAATTGGCAAGCGCACCCAGCTGGTGAGCCCGAGGTTCGGACACCGGAAAGTGTGTGCTCCACGGACCAATGCTGATAAATCGGGCTGCAGCTCCAGGTAGTCCAATGCTGAGCGGCAGTAGCTATTGTTCATCCTATCTAGCGCCTCTTGGATGACCGCTGCTCCCTCTGCCAGCCCACTGGTCACCTTGCCTGCCTCAGCAAGTGGAGTGGCGGTGAAAATGACATTCCCGAAGTAACCTTCTGGAAGTGGAGGCTGCAACCGTTGTCGCCCATCAGTGGCACAATACAGCTTAGTGGGCTGTTCAGAAGGCAGGCCACGTGCAAGAGACACGCATCGCCAGACATGTGCAGCAAGAACTGCATATGTGCTGAAACGTGGTGCACCTTCTCCTGATGGGAGCTGCGAACGCAGTCGACCAAGGTCTGAGCGGGTAAGCTTGAAAATGTCCACAGCAGTTGGAGGTGGTGTTGTCTTATTAGCAGTAACAGACTGGGGCACGGAGGACAGCATGGCTGGGGCAGGCTGGTACTCAACATGTGGGTATGATGGAGTTGGTGGATCTCGGGCTCGTAGGAGAGTGCGCTCGATGAAGGGCATGATGGCAATTTGAGTTCCTCGGCAGAGGTCAGACCATGAGTTAATAAAGTGCAAACCGGACATGCCATCCGCCACATGGTGTTGCATACCAACTCCAAGGCAGACACCTCCGCACTTGAAGTAGGTCACCTGGAACAAAATAACAAAACCAAGGGGAATCAGTGTCTTCAAATGTTTCACTTACTAAGATAAATATAATTCATATTTTCAACTGCATATACCATTATAGCAACATTACAAGTATTGAGATAGATAGTACATGAATGACACAGATAGAAGTTGCTTACACCAATAGGCATAAACAATCTGGATGTCAGAAATTAACTATGTACTGACACAACACTTCAAAAATCTGCAAGTTATATTGTTAAAACTGAATTTCTAATTGAATTTCCAAGACTTAGGATGCAAGACATAAGCATTGCCAGCAAAATTGTTGACTGCAACCATAAACATATAAACTCAAATTTGTGCTTCAATACAAACTTTTCTCATGTAATAATGAGTACAAATGACAACATCCTCCATCAAATTCCCGATTTCTGATTCTACCATTAAAAATGTGCCACAGAATCCGCCATCAGCCCAAAAAAAAAAATCAAACAAGAGTGATCCAAAAACTAGCGCAAGCCCCATAGCTCATGTGCTATGCCTTATCATTAATTAACATGAAACATGCAGGCATGCAATTTTATAATTAATAAATGCGAGCCAGAATTGTTTAAACCTAATCACAAATACGGACATAATTCATGAGGTAAACAATGTGTATTGATGACTAAATGAAATTGCAAGACAAAATGATAGTAATAATTGGATTATTACTATATGCATGCATATTAGATTCCGCTTTGTTATAGGAACATGTGTGATCTCCCTTACTTATAAGTTTGGTCCTTTGACTACTGTCGTGCTTACTATTAATGGTAGACCAAATACATCTATGGTAGGGGGCACTGAAAATTGGTCTATGTCACATCAGTTAAGTGTTGAATCACCAATATGGTATCATGTTAATATAGTTTTTTTCTAGCATAATCAGCTAACCAATGAGGCTACACATAACAAAATAAATAAAACTAACACAACATAAATCAATGCCACGAACCAGAAGATGAGATTTCAAAGTGATTCTAGAACGAAAACAGACATATGCTGATGCATAAAATAGCTTAATTGTCCATTGACATGAATGCATAGCATTGTGTGTTTAACAGTGACTGCTATGGCATGGTAGAATTTATGGCCACTCAAGAAATGTTCGATGATGTTTTACATATGTGAATTTTAAAACATATGCACATGCAAGATCTGTAGAGTATATGTGCTGCAAGTGCATCACCGAATATAATATCACAAGGACAGGATCTCAGAGGCTTTACTAGGAAGAGCCATTAAGACAGGCAATACACCAAGTTTCTGATGAACATAGAAGGAATCAACTACAGATGACAAGAGATGCTCCAATTGTGCACTAGATAAAGAGTAACATAATTTTCTCTACATTTTTGGGGGTTGGGATGCATGATATTCGCAGGCCTCAGATCCACATTAACAAGGTGTTAGGATCCAACAATTGACAAGCACTCTACCAAGCAATGCAAAAGTACCTTTGCCACAGCTGCAAGACATTTTATTGGCAACTGACAGAGAAGGACTACATGCAAATGGCATGTCTAGCTCAGGATGCAACATTCCATGGTCAACCCAGCCCACAAAAAAAGAAGGTTGATGCATGCACACCACAATTGAAGTCAGCGTGCCATCTAAACAGGTGTTACAACAAGTTAACAACAACTAGAGTTGATAAAAGAGAGGAAATCAAGGTTTAAATAACTTCTAAAATTGGAACAATATGGCACAAAACAGTATGATCTATTAACTTATTATAAGTAAAAACTTGTCAGATGGAACATGCTCCAGTTAGGCTATCATTTTCATACCAACCAACATGCAGTGCACCAAGACTACTGAGTCATGGTTGCTGACATACCAGCGAGTAAAAAAATTGAATGAAACTATGGTTTGTAACCTTGTAAATTTTGGCCCAGTTTTATGTTATGGAAAGTGCATGCACAAAATTTCAGTTGAAAGGAAAAGGTATTAGCATGTGCCTCAATTAATAGAACAATTTTCTAGATAAAATTTTAGCTCCTAAGGTCTACTAGACTTACAAGCAAAAATTCTTTCCATTAACACTTTGTGTTGTACACTGTACCATATTATTTCAAAGTCAAGTATGTCTCACGTAGGACTAATGATTCATTCAACCTAATTGATTTATTGTACAAGAATTCCAGCATGAAAGGGCAGCTGATGATGGATAACCAGAAGGTGAGCAGATCAGACATGTTTCATTTAGGACAAAATTGAACGTGCAACCTGAATGATGTATCCATCAAAGGATAAACAACTCATGAGGTTCTACAGGACAAGGGTTCCAGTTATCGAACAGGCAAAAGAAAGCTATTGTCAGTCAAAGACTAACTATCACAAAATGTTAATATCACACCCAATTAAGTCCCCTCCTGTCTACATCATGGGGTAAATGGTTGACATTTTGGAACAATGAGATTGACAAATCAACCATATATGGGAGCTACAGAGGCCCTAGAAGAAAACATTAGTACCTACTAAAATTGTTCCCATCTAACAACAAGTTTTAATGCAATCTGACCATTACTTCTGGCATCAAAAGTGTACAATACTTAAAACACTAAATATCAGCAGTAACATGGAATGGTCGGCACTTATGCTTAAGTGACCAAAGCAATATATATAGTCATCGCCACAAAGTTTTATGTATTCAACAAAGGCTAGCAGGGTTAAACGTGCAAATCCAATGTTAAAATGCTCCAAATGGGATAAGCTTCTCGGTTCAAATATCTGTAGGTCATGAATCCATAAGTGTAGTAGTAAGACAGGATATAGGGATATACCGGAGCAGATTAAAGGGCTACTTAATAAAGTAGTCCTCTAGTAATAGTTTCTCAAACTTGGCAGGGATGTACCCGCATGACCGGTGGCTTTTGTTGTCTGTTACTCTTAAGGCACAAATTGATGCACGCTGCTGCCACTTTTAGATGGTATAACATATTAACATAGAAGACAATGTGGAGTCCAATGTGAAAAACACATTTCAAATCTATATGATACAATCACTCTGGACAAATCAAAATTGTCTAGGCTTTGACACAGTCAAGGTGAAGCATATACTTCATTTTTTAGTGGATACTGATTATTGTCATTGAATTATGATGTTTTAAAATTCTATAATTCCTACACAACCCCTACTAAACTATCACAATAAGCATAAACATTAAACCAAAAATAGACCCCACCCACAACAGAAAGACATCAACTGCCTGGATGGAACCGTACATCTGATGCAGCTAATTAACACCAACCAAAGAGTAGGTGACCCGCTAAGCTCAGCCCCAAACATTTAGTGCAATAGCCAACATGGGACCTAGCTATACAATCAGCCCCAAAATATTATAATTAATGGCTTACTGCCAAACGTAGTTGTCAGCTGCAGTTGCAAAGCATTGTTTGCGCTCCACTTCCAGAAAGCTATCTCTAACCTCGTTTGATTTTGTGCTTGGATCTAACTGTACTTGCTACTAAAAATTTGGAGCTCACCTGGAGCACGAGGAGCGAGAAGGAGGAGATGTCGTCGGTGTAATCAACGGCAGGGATTAGGCGCTTGAGCTCCATGGTGGGCGCGAAGTCGCCGTAGTCATCGACGGAGGCGTCGGGCGCGTCGGCCTCGACGAAGAGCACCCCTTCCCCGTTGCAGTCGATCTCGACCCTCCCGTCCTCGTCGCGCGCGAGCCGCCCGGCCATCGGGTAGAACGGCACGAGCGCCTCCGCCAGCGCGCGCCGCATCCGCTCCCCGTCGAAGAACCCCTCCGGCGCGCCCCCTCCCTCGGGGCCCCGGCGGTAGAAGTAGACGCTGGGGGTGTGGAACCGCGGCACCACGAGGTCGAGGTTCGAGTTCCACAGCCGCACCCGCGGCGTCTCCCCCGCCGGCCGCACCATCGTCGACCTCCTCACCGTGATCGCCATCTTCCCCTGCCACCACCGCCGCCGCCGCCCACGCATACCACCAAACACCTCGTGAGCATCCCAATCCCCTCACACACGAAAACAAAAAACAAAAACGCCAAGCACCACTCACCAGACCAACCTAGAACGAATCAGATCTGAGGCGGATGAAGACCAAAGCGAGGCGCGGCACAAAGCAACGGGTTGCGGGGTAGGGGGCGGAGCAGCTCTTGGTGGAGAGCAGCTGGTGGGCTCGTTGGGGGTGGAGCGGCTTTTATAGGCCACGGGCGGCGGCGGCTTGCGGGGGCGGTAGAGCTGAGCTCCGAGCTCGCGTAGGCGTAGCTCACCATCATGTGTCATGAGCTGCGCAGCTCACTCTGGGTTTCTCTCTACTTTTTCCTTTTTCGGCTTTCCCCCGTCGGTTTTCCTCCTATTTTTCGGGTTTTCTTCCACCCCGTGTGGCGTCGTTCGTTGGAGAAGGCGACGGGTGGGGGCGTGGGGGCGAGGGGGGTGGTTGGTGGGATGGCGACCGGAAGCGATGGGCACGGACAGTCAGAGAGATGGATGGGGTCATGGGAGTGGACTGGTGGAGTTTGGTGGGTGGACACGGTTCACCCCACCCGACCCTGGACGTTTTTCGTGTGGGGACGTTGCGGTCGAGTGTTTATCACATCGTTCTAGTCGTGTCGTGCCGAAACTCTCCGACTCTCTCAGGTCGGCAAGAAGCGGGGTTTAGCGTCACCTCACCTAGCTTCGCCAAATTGTTTGGGACGTGGTTACAGGCTTACAGCGTGGTATACCGTATTTTGAAAAATCGGAAAGATTACCGTACGTGATAACCGCTATAACATACGATAATCACATGATTTTATAAACCTTAACAAGAAGAGCGGTTCAGGTTACGGTGTAGGAAAGGACAAGGAATTATAACTTGGGTTGATTTAAGGCTACGACTGCCAAACTAATTTAGGCTAACAAAATGGGACCAAATAAACACACTTTCAATCAGTGGCCAAACATATTGTTAGGAACTAGCAATAATTATTGTTCTTCTTTCTTTAGTTGATGATTGGTGTACTATATAACATAAATATGGCTCAGTAAATATTGGCTATTAAGATCATGTACTAACATATTCCGTGATTATAATGATATACTTATATGGTTCATAGCTTGATTTATTTACAAGGATAAGAAGGAGCAATGGTTTTTCTATCTGTCCAAATTCACGGTAATAAGATAGGTTATATCTTGAGTATTTTTTATGACCAATTAAACGTCCTTTAGTTACAAGTCAAAATAGAAACCATTGCTCCTTTTGATCCTTGTAAATTATAAATCAAGCTACTATATTTGTTTTTTTTAAACAAATGGAGTATTTTTTTTGAGTGACCAATTAAACATTCTCTAATTACAAGCCAAAATAGAAAACGATTGCTCCTAATATTTTGTAATACTATAAAGTTACATATCACGTAGTACTATGTTTGTTTTTACGGGATGAAGGAAGTAAGACACGATATTGGAATGCTTATGACCGGAGAATGTTAGGCAAGACTAATCTTACATATATACTCCCTCCGTCCCCTAATATAATGGATTTTGATATTTTGCTTGCATTGTTTAACCATTCGCCATATTCAAAAAAATTTGGAATTATTATTTGTTTTTGACTTACTTTATTATCCAAAGTACTTTAAGCACAACTTTTCGTTTTTTATATTTACACAAATATTTTAAATAAGACAAGTGGTCAAACAGTACAAGCAAAATGTCAAAATCCCTTATATTATAGGACGGAGGGAGTACATCGCCTAGCTGAATCATCCTAAATGAGAAAAGAGTGGCTGCCAATCTTATCGGCTGACAACAGTACCGATGATCTATATCCTCCTCGGTCTATTGAGGAGAGAACTTTGTGTATAATCTATTGAGTTATGTGAGCGATGAAAGTAGCTAACTATGTTTGCTGACTATAGCAGCTTGACTACTGTATTTTTTAGGAAATAAAATTGTTAGGTTTTTCCCTTTTTGCGTTCAATTAACTTAAAAGGTAAGAAGTATTCATATGGAGAAGATACACAAACTTTTTTATATGCGCACGCACAATTCAACATGTATTACTTGGAATAAGAAACCTCTTGGTGCATATATGTAGTCAAATAGTCTGAATTATAATGTTTAGAAAATGAGAAATTTTATGTTTCTTGAGAAAATATTTGTAGGTACTAAAATTTTGCACACAAATTTTAGAATCTCGAGGTACTTATCTGGAGGTAATAAGTTTTATACTAGAAAAATATGATATATATCTCAGCACTCGATTATGGTTTTTGTTCTTTATAAATGATTGGATATATTATGGATATATGGATAATTAATGCTTATAGGGATTAATTAAATATTACATATTATAAATATAAAAGTATTTTAGAACAAGTTATCTAAGCAATATTAATACAGAATACATATAGAAAAATCATAATTTAAAGTTTGTGGTACGAACAATCCATAAATTTATAACCTGGAGCCTATGACGGCGATTTAACTTCGAGAGCCACCAGAATATTTCATCCAAGAATCCTTGTTTTCGTGTGAAGTGAAGAAGAAAAGAAATGCAATGTATTTTTTTTAGATAATGGAATAGAATGTAATGTATTTACACAGCACTTGCATGATAATCCTTATGCAATGTATTAGCAAACCAAATTCACCATAGTTTCACATAGAGGCGATCTGGTCTAGAAGCTTCTATTGACCTAACCAAGTGATAGGGGAAAGCTGAAATTTGTTGTTGGACTTGCCCATCATCGTGTTACATTTGCGAAGATTTAGGGTTGGTTTGGTTTGTGGCCTAAATAGACCTTACCAAATTTTGTCAGTGACAAATTTTGGTAAGTTTTGGTATGACTAATTTTGGTAAGGTAAAGTTGCGTTTGGATTGAAGCCAAAATAGCCTAAGTTCACTATTGAAATGGCCAATTTTCTTAGGCATGCCAAAATTTGGCTTCAAACCAAATAAGCACTAAACACTATTGAAATTGTCAAATATTGGTAAGTCTAATTTAGTCCTCAAACCAAACCAACCCTTATTTAAGGTAAAGGCATACCTTTTCCATCATATCTTACATAAAAAAGGAGTTGCACATTCCAAGGACTTGGAAGAGTGAGAACAACTACGATAAATACATCAACATATATAGTTTTGACGTCGTCATGTTTTGGAGATATATACACTGAGCTCTAAAGTTGATTATTACTAGTCCGATCCTAATGTAAAGCTGCTTTATAGACGGAGATAGGGAAAAAAAATTATAACTGCACCCTGAATGTCGTTCTTCAGGCCTCAATCACTTGGATTGAGTTTAACCAAAGTACTTATATTTTAGTTGTTTCACCTAGGGGAAACCATAACCCAAATAGATATGCCTTTTCAGCTCACACCCTATTTATCATTCCCCTGTCCTTCATAAGTTGGGTAAGATTGAGTTATAAAGTGAGTTTAGATTCGCATACTCTTCGTTAACCGTTAGCATGTTTTCTAAACTACTAATTAAGTTGTGTGTTTTTTAAAATAGTTTCTTAGAAAAAAAAAGTAAAAGTTTATAGTAATTAATACTTAATTAATTAATTTTATAATAATAAATGGTTTGTCTTGTTTTACATATCACGAAAAATCCCAGTCAAACATCACATTCGAACGCACCTAACATTAATTGCTGACACTTTGTGACGACGGATGTTGTATCACTCTAATGAGTTTTGACTTTTGTTAATCTCCTTCGAACTTATATTTAAGAGATCGTAACATGCTCTATCCGTTCTAAACTATAAGTAACTTATAGGATGCAAAATTTGTATTACCATATGAACAGCTATGGAGCACTGATTTCAATATACGAAAATTTAATTTATACATTTTTGGCTAATCAATATGAGATGTTTGGAAAGAGAATATAAGTGATTTAAAATTTGACCACTGAAAGTGACTAAAAGATAATCTCTTCCCTCTATCATGGTTTTTGCTTAACAACTTGGAAATTCTAATACCGTGTAACGTGAGGCAGTAAGTACACCCTCCGTTTCACAATGTAAGTCATTCTAGTATATCCCACATTCATATTGATGTTAATGAATCTGTCTAGATTCATTAACATCAATATGAATGTGGGATATGCTAGAATGACTTACATTGTGAAACGGAGGAAGTAGTACTGTAGTAGTCACTTGTATGTTTCATTAATTTAATAGATTAACCTTACAAGATTTTGATAGTTAAGTTAATTCATCAGACCTTGTGTTAGAATATGTTTATCCGAATTCAAACTAGACCTAAACTTACATGGGTATTCGCTGGCCTTTAATCTCTTTAGCTAAACTTGTGCTAGGATGTTGTCGGTGATATGGGCCCAAGGGTATCAAGTTTAGAGGGAGTAGGCCGCCTCCAAACCCACATGGCGCCCCCTAAGGGGAGAGGCGCTCGGGTGGAGCAGCGGCTGCTCCCTCCCAAATTAGGGGAACCAAATTTGGAGGGAGGAGGCTGCCCCCAGACCCGCGTGGCACTCCCCCGAAGGGGGGTCGGGCCCGGGGTGGAGTGGTGGTTGCCCCCTCCTCGCTTAGAGGTCGGGCCCGTCCCGACCGAAACTAGAGGGAGGAGGCTGCCCCAGGTGCCGCGTGGCCCTCCCCCGAGGGGGGATCGGGCCCGAGGCAGAGCGGCAGCTGCCCCCTCCTCGCTTGGAGGTCGGGCTCCCCAGGTACCACGTGGCCCTCCCCCGAGGGGGGATTGGGCCCGAGGCAGAGCGGTGGCTGCCCCTCCTCGCTTAGGGGTCGGGCTCCCCCGACCCCCCTCGCGGGTCACCACGTGCGATGGGTTAGGTGGCCGCCTCCAAGCGCCACCTACCCGCATTTATGACGATCTGAGCGGTTGCGCCACGCCGCATTTAATGCGGCGTGCAGTGCACTCAACCGGTCTGTGACCGGCCGATTGACCGATGGGACCCGGGGTGCCAGGCGCACTACCGCGCGTGTCAGACGGCATGCATCTTGCCCTGTCCCATCAGTCATGATGATGAGAGGTCTTAGCCTCTCATCACAGCCGGAGACGGCGTGCCTAACCCGGTCAGGGTAGGGCTCCCGTTTCCCGGCACAAGCGAGGATCCAAAAATCTTCACTCATTAAATGACGAATGACGGGCGTGTCCCTTCTGTCAGCCGGACAAGACCCGGTGGACCCCACGTCACAGCAAGGCGTGCGAGAAACTTCCAAGACAAGCAACAAGACATGCATTTAATGCAAAGATTGTAATACTTCTCCAATAAGTTAGATTGTTGGGCCCATGTGGTAACCCCTTGAGCTATAAAAGGAGGTCCAGGCCTACTTAGGGAGGGGGGAGAAAAAACTCTAGGAAGGAGAAGAGGACGGTCAGTGGACCTAAACTCTAGAAAACTCCGCGAGAGAGGAGGAAACTCCGGAGAAAACTCATGCTTAGGTCTCGCAACCTCAAGCACCTGTGTTCCACACTCAATCAACCAAGCACAGGAGTAGGGTATTACGCTTCATAGCGGCCCGAACCTGTATAAACCCATTTTGTCTCATCATCTTTGAGGGGCTTAACCCCCTCAAGATCGCCCAACTCCACTCCCAAAAAAACCTCGGATCTCACCCGCTCCCCCGGCCGAACTCATGAAAGGGGATCCCACGATCTCCCGCTAGAGAGGATCACGCCTCGACAGATGTCATTATTGGTTTTTTTTTTTGAATGAACGGTATTAATCAATGGCGAACCGTCCCTCAGCTTTCTTGAAAGGAAAAAAGACAAAGTCATGATGACAAGCATGTGCTCCACTATCATCCTGGTAACCAGGTTACACCGCCACTGATCTGTATGTTTTGTAGTAGTGGACTTCGGTCGTTTCACGGCGTGTCACTGCAGCTGCACGTTGCTTTCCGATGGATTACATCTGTCGAGCAGCTAATTAAATATAAGTAACCCGATGACCACGATCAGGTCATGGTGAGCTGATGCTGAGTAGTAGTACTATACTAGTACACCGAGATTTGACGCCGTGGTATGCCCGCTGGGGCGGGCGTACGTGCCTCCACGTTATCCAGCGCGGAAACACGCGGCGATTCTACGTGTGTCCCAATCGACCGGGGTGGTTGGGGTTGGGGTTGCCGGGTGGTTCGGCGGATATCAGCGTCGTCATCGTCGTTGTCGTTGGATCAGTGAACTAATTAGTGCACGGTTGCGGCTCAATGCAAACTTCTTTGGACGTACGTACGCCTTGTTGACGTTGTTATATAGCCAACGATATATATAATTTTCAATTTATCTGGAAACTAATTGAACGAACAAGAGCGTGGGAGTTAGCTTTGTCACGAGAAAACAAAGTTCCGATCCTATCTAGTATCGTAGCCGCTAGCAGTTGCTCAAGTCTATGCTTCGCACGGCCACTTGGCGCTGCATTGCTGAAATGTTGGTGCGAAGTACCGCGCATCAGTATGCTGCACGCTCACCCGCAGTCAAGAGGCAGATTCGACGATCGATGCCATCGTCGTCACCCGTGATCTTGACGCACGCCTCCGCACGCGGCGACATTTCAAACCGAGAAACAGTACCGGCAAGGTAATAAATAGTATAGCAGGTGGTAATGATCAATTGGTGTCTATGGGTCTGTTTGGATTCTTCGGACTATTTAATAGCATATCCAGAATCTTACTATTTAGGAGTATTAAACGTAGATTACTGATAAAACCCATTCTATAATCCTTAGGCTATTTTGCGAGACGAATCTAATGAGGTATATTAATCTATGATTTACTATAGTGATGCTATAGTAATCATCCGCTAATCATGGGTATTATAGTTCTTTTTAACTAACTTTAATCTTTAGTATATGCTAAATAATTTAGAATGATAATTATTTTAGGATGGAGGGAGGAGCTTAATACCGGGCTACCGGGTACTCGACCGCGAGGCGCGAGCTGAGCTAGGCTAACTCGGGTGACACTACGGTCTGCACGGGGCACTGTCTCTGTCTGCGTCGTCTTCTTTTCAGCTGTAGTGAGCATTGCGAACGGAAGGACGAATTAATTGTCCGCATGCGTGCGCGTGCGCGTGCGCGGACTCAATTCGTGCCGCGCAGTCTCGCACGGCCGGCGTAGTCGGTAGTCGAAGGACAAGGAGGTCGTGCGACGTGGCGACGACCACGACGCGCTCGCGCGCGTCGATCGGTATAGCTGACTGCCTGACTGTGTCTTGTGAGATAGAACGGGCAATATTCGCACTCGCTTCTCCTCAGCTATTTTGCCTGGACGTGAAGGGGAAGAAGTGCATGGTTCGTTCGTAAAACTCCGGATGCCAATAGTAAATTGACATGTACACAAACGTTTAGGCCAATTGCTTCTGAAATGTTGCTCTTCACATACGGTTAAGCAATTGCCCGTGAACTATATTGTATCTAAGAATTAGAAAACCTACTACTCCGCTCTTCACATACTACTCCCTCCGACGTTTAGACCAATTGCTTTTAAAATGCCGCTCTTCACATATCTAAGTATGAAACATATAATGGAACCTTAAAATTTTAAAAGTACAGCATAGAACAAGAACTAGAAAAGATTGCAGCTACGACTTGAACTTTAATTTGTTCATGCCCAGTGATGCTCAACATCGATCGTAAAGTAAATAAAAAGGAAGGATCAATAGAAACAAAACATATATAATGACACTTCTGTTCTTTCTTGTGCAGTCGATTTTTTCCCTATTACTGTAGTTTGTCCTATTAATTAGTAGTAGTCAATCTTACAGTCCTGTCTCTAAAATCATTTTGAACATTTGGCCTACTACACATGAGGGCACGTAAAAAATTGGTCTCTGAAAATTAACCTATCCATGGTTGTGTTTAATGCGTGTGCCAAAATATTTTTGAAGTATACGGACACACATTTAAAGTATAAAACGTAGACTAATAATAAAACAAATTACAAATTCCGCCTGTAAACCGCGAGACGAATCTATTAAGTCTAATTAATCCGTCATTAGCAAATATTTAATGTAGCACCACATTGTCAAATCATGGCGTAATTAGGCTCAAAAGATTTGTCTCGCGATTAATTTACATGCAAACTGTGCAATTGGTTTTTTTCGTCCACATTTAGTGCTCTATGCATGTGTCCAAACATTTGATGTGACGGAAAAGTTAAAGGTTTGAAGAAAAAATTGTGAATCTAAACACGGACCATATCCATATGTGGAAAATCATTTATGAAGACAGGTGTGCTGCACATCAGGGTTCCCCTTATCGTTTTTGGCGCGGTTACCGCACCCCCGCGGTAAGACGGTTACCGCGAGACATACCGTGGTTTCAAAAATTGAAAAGGTTACCGTGCGTGGTAACTGCGTGGTTTTGTAAACGCACGAGGGGTACTGACGTATGAAATGTTTTTCTATAGTACTCTTCCGTCTTGTTTGGAATCCGTAAAGAACGGAATTAAACCGATCTCTTCGAGTAGAGGTCAGGATAAGTTCGGAGATGTTACGTTGTAACGTTCAATTAGGGTGTGTTTAGTTCACGTTAAAATTAAAAGTTTGGTTGAAATTGGAACGATCTGACGGAAAGATTGTTTATGTGTGTAGGAAAGTTTTGATATGATGGAAAAGTTAAAAGTTTATTGAAAAATTTTGAAAGTAAACTCGGCCTTAGTAGTGACAAAATAAGTGTATCTTTTTTTCCTTCCTTTTCCGATAACAGAAGGGCAAACTATTTCATCATTTCATAATTCATAATTAAGCGGACACCGAGAAGCCACCGGTCGGCCGGTACCACGTCCAGGTGGCTCCTGCTCTCTGTCTCCATTCAACTCTGAGCTCGATCGTGGTCGCAGCCTTCGCGCAGGTGCAAATTAAACCGATGTGTCACTTCATTACTATTTTAACCCTATCATTTTTATGTCACTTTACAAAATAAAATATATTTTACCATCTCTAATTTTTTTTGCGGGGTTACCATCTCTAATTAACTTACTAAACTTTGAAATTCAAAAGTTCTCTCTCACAAAAACAATACTCCCTCCGTCCCACGATATAAGGGATTTTGAGTTTTTCTTACAACGTTTGACCACTCATCTTATTCATTATTTTTGTAAATATAAAAAACGAAAAGTTGTGCTTAAAGTACTGTAGATAATAAAATAAGTCACGAATAAAATAAATAATAATTTTAAAATTTTTTGAATAAGACAAATGGTCAAATGTTGTAAACAAAAACTCAAAATCCCTTATATTATAGGACGGAGGGAGTACTAAACTTTAAAAGGGTTTCAAACTAACATATCTTACGTTACCAAACTTTCGATAGCATCAAAACATACCGAATTTTAATAACATCAAATATTAGTAAGATTGATTTTGATAATAAAATAAACTAGCCCCAAATCAGACACCGCCGGCCCGTACCTCCACACAGAAGATCGATCGATCGGCTGCCACGGTATCTTACCGTTATTACCAGCTCAACTAGCAATAAGAGATCTGGTCGAGAGACAAAATGCATCGATCCACCAGGCAGATGCTGGAGAAGAAGGCCCGGCAGGCCGGCACGGCAGCCTGCCCCGCGCGACCCGCGTGAGTCGTGACGATCAGGAGCGCGCCCTTGCGCACCCGTTGGCATGCTATGTCGTTCCGTGCGCTCCGCCCGAACGCAGCACCGCTCCGCTCCGGGCGCGCTTCCGTCATCCGCCGAGGCACCCGCTCACCACCAACGGGGCCGCACGGCGAGAGCGAGTGATCGTGTACGCCCTCGCGTCCTCTTTTTACTTGCATCGCTGCACACCGCCCGTATCAAGCAGGGGCGAGGAGTTATCCATGATCAAGCCCCGGCAGCCCAGCACATACTGGGCTCACTTCAAACTATATAGGACGTGGCTGAAGATATATCTCTGTGGGCTTTTTTCGCCCTAGTCCACGGGACGTGGCCAAGTTGGCATGTGGGCTAGATCCGTACCCGGTTCATATGTATAATTGGTAAAATAAAATTATTTTACTCTCCCGAACTATTTCGCTAGAGCATTTATAATTCCCTGAACAAGTTATCAGCTTATTTTTACATCTCAAACTATTTAAAATAGTTCACCTTGCCTCGTAACGGTATTTTTCTTTGTCTAAACTTAAGTCATATTTTGCAATGAAAATTTGCAGTATTGATAGATGTCTATTATAACTCAGCTCTCAACATTTCTTAGGCCTTGTTTAGATCAAAAAATTTTAGCCAAAAAGTCACGTCAAATATTTGGACATATGCATGGAGCATTATGTGGGAAAAACTAATTGCACAGTTTCTATGTAAATTGCGAGATGAATCTTTTGAGCCTAATTACACCATGATTTGACAAGGTAATGCTACAGTAAACATTTGCTAATGACGGATTAATTAGGCTTAATAAATTCGTCTCGCAGTTTACAGGCGGAATCTTTAATTTGTTTTGTTATTAGTCTACGTTTAATACTTCAAATGTGTGTCCGTATACTTCAAAAACTTTACACCCAAAGAACTAAACACACCCTTAGATGTTTTCTACTCTCTCCGTTTCACGATGTAAGTCATTCTAGCATTTCTCACATTCATATTGATGTTAATGAATCTAGATAGAGAATAACTTACATTGTGAAACAGAGAAAAGTACATTGTTTACATAGGTTGGAAGCACTGAGATTGATTTAAATATCTAGGTTTTAAATTTCAAGTCAATAGTCATGAAAATTTTTAAAAATATTTCAGAACTTTGACAATGGTGTCATCTATGGCTCAAACTCCTAGCTTAAATTACAACTCATATAAAGAGGAAAAAAAAGATATGAATGCTATTAAAAAGTAAAGCTGAATATTTTTAGTAGTTTTTAGGGTAAACTAATAAAAATAAGTATAGGGTGCTTAACTGATCCAATGAAATAGTTTAGGGAAGTAAATGAACTTTTTTGCATAATTAACATCACTCCTTCCCTCGCGGCTGAACTTTTAGTTAGGTATGTCCAATGCGTGAAAATTCGCATGGTGCGAGCATGTTCTGTGCAGCCCACGTTTCTATGTATATAAAGTCTCTATATGCTACAAAACTTCAACATTGAAAGTTAAAAAACGAATCGGGATGAAACAAGTTCATGGGGGCGTGGTTTAAGATCTCATCTCAAGAAAGTATATAAATTTTTGCACTAAAAGCTAGAGCGAAGTCTGATTCCGATACCTATAAATCTCATATATATAGTTTGTACATCAAAAAGTTTATGAAAATAAAATTCACGCGGGGAGTTTAATCCGGATAGGAATTGGACATTCACGCGCGCTCGCTCGCACAGTAGTCTTTTCTAAAGTATTTCTAAATAAACTAATTAAAGAGAGTAGTAGGAATGACAAGCAAAAGTTGAGGAATTTGGCTACAAACATAATTTGGCAAGAATGCATTAGTACTACACATTTATGAGTGACAAAAGGAAGCAAAAAAACATTAATTGGATGTGAACTGGCTCGCGATCACCGATGGTATACGTGTTGTCTGCTAGTACTCGACCGTTTCATGCCACCCCATGTTTCCCAGCCGGCTTAACATTTTGCCTTTACCGGCTTACGCTCGCTTAGAGTAGGTACAATAGCAAGCTATAAGCCAGCTGTAAACATATTTTAAGAAGATAAATAAGTTGAAAGAAGAACAGCGGACTACAGATTTGTAGCCAGCTGTAGCACGAACTCTAAGACGCAGTGTGTGTATGATAGATAGGACCAAGTATTAATAGTAGTGTAGTATGTAACTATTATATGAATGAGCTACTAGATTGGTTATAGATGAATTGGAGCTAGTAGTTGGCTATACTATTAAACTTGCTCTTACAAGTTTACAACAATGAACTAATCCCCCTCTGGTCCCGTTTCACACACGAGCGACTCCGAAACAGATCCCGCTCCTTTATATATCGAGGAGGAGGGCTCTAGCGAGAAGCTCATGCATTCCCCATCGCTCTTGCTGATCCTGTGCGCCGCCGTAGCTAGCTTCCTCTTCTTGTGTGGCGGCGGCGCAGCAGCAGCCGGAGGCCCGCGTAGCGTCAAGATGGCGTCGTCCCTGTACGTGCCGCAGCTGACGAGGTGGCGCGTCGCACTGGGCGGCGTCGCGCGCGGCGTCGTCGAGCACGAGGGGAAGGTGCACCTGGTGGTGTCGCGCGGCGAAGATGACCACCGCGTCGTCGCCGCCGCCGGGAAGGAGGAGGCGGAGGAGGAGGAGGAGGGCGAGGAGGACGAGGACCCGCGCGAGCGCGTGGAGATCGGGGGGAGGCTGTTCCCGGTGGTGGACGAGACGGAGGTGGCGCTCCACGGCGGGAAGGTGGTGCGGGCCGTGGAGTACGGCGAGCGCCGCGGCTCCCCCGCGGCGCCGCTGCTGCTCACGGTGACGGAGGGGAAGGAGAAGGAGGTGGCGGAGGTCGTCGGCGCGCCCGACGGCGGCGGTGTGCTGCGGGTGGTCGGCTGCGGCTGCTACGCCGACCCGGTGACCGGCACGGTGCAGCACATGGTGGACGTGCAGGGCTCGGAGGCGTTCGTGCTGCTCGTGTCGGTGCGCGAGGAGCTCGGTCGCATCGTGTCCATCAAGAGGCTCAACTGATGAATGATGATGCGTGTGTTCTGATTTCCGAATCATTTAGAGAGAGAAAAAAAACCTATAAACTACATGGCAAATTCACCAATGTACCACCAGTGATCCATTGATCCTTATTACATGTAGAAGATTACATCATTTTATCTCTATGCTGAAGATTACATCATTCTATATCACTATGCTGAAGATTACATCATTCTATCACTAAGCTGGGGTCTTGTGCGCAGGATAAATTTTAATTCGTATTTCACAGACTCCGACC
The DNA here is from genome assembly GCA_000338895.3 of Oryza meridionalis. Classification (NCBI taxonomy): domain Eukaryota; kingdom Viridiplantae; phylum Streptophyta; class Magnoliopsida; order Poales; family Poaceae; genus Oryza; species Oryza meridionalis. The sequence continues at coordinate 24,354,899 of CM002527.2, read as the reverse complement.
AGCATGATGTGTGTGAGATAGTTTCATAAGCTTATTTTAATTCGTATTTTGAAAAAATTGTCTCTCCAATTGTGCCAAAACTATTCTCCGGCAAATTACCAGCTTTTGGTGTCCTCTAACCATTACACTTTTTTTCGATATCCACAAGTAAATTTCACAAACTTTTGGTGTACTGTAGTAAAATTTGTCATCAAATTAAGAAATGGTGAATATATTGATCAACGTACGGTACTTCGAGGCGTTCAGCACTTGATCCCCATAGGGCCCTCGTTGCAGTTCTCCAAGATGGTTCCTGGCTGCAGCTTGCCCTTGGTGTGGATGAGGTAGAAGAATTCGTTCGCGCAGACGTTGGTGATGTCGTTGAGCAGATGGTTGTAGGGGCACGCGATCTTCTTGAACAGCTCGCAGCACTCCTTCATCGTCTGCTTGTCGTTGCACTTGGCCCCAAGCTCTCCGAACCCCTTCACCTGCTCGAACTCCACCGGGCACGGCTCTGCACACGTACACACGTACGCCACGCCGCAGCACCGTGCGTGCGTGAGTGTCAGATCGATCGAGACGACGTACGACGATCATATCATCGCCGGCACAGTACGTACAAAACATTTACGCGTGCTTGTTATTACTTGCGATTATCTCCTCTTGGCTGGTCAGCGCCCTGCGCGACGTCTTTGCGTCGGAATCGGAGGACGCCAGGGTGGCCGCTAAGAGGATCGTATACCAAAAAACGATGGCAAAAATATAATTGGAGTTAGCTAGCTAGCCATTTTTGACGTTGCAAAAGCTAGGAAATTAACGTCGTCAGTAACGTTTCAGGACTCATATGTGTACCTGATAGGAAGCGGCCTGCTTCGTCTTGGGGCCCCTCGGCCTCCTCGGCGGCGGACGACACGACGGCGGCGGCGGCGACCACGGACAGAGCGACGCAGTAGAAAAGGATGGTGGAAGAACCCATCCTAGCTTGCGATTCCCAGCAGGCTGCAGGACTAGAGATGTGTGTTCGTGCCTTTACGAGAGCATATATACGAGAGTAGGGGGAATGATCGGTTGATTAGCTAGTGAAACTGACCATGAGAAATTGTGGTTGAGGTGGTTTAGCGTCTGTTTGTGGACCTCATTATTTTGAGGGCAGGAGTTGTGGTGATTTAATTTGCGGCCAATATATATACCAGGGCCAACTTAACTGGACCTATAATTAGTGTGCGAGATTAATTCTCAATGATTTCTAATGCAAATCATGCATGCATACTCGCATTATGAAGTACATACTACAGACCACACAGATTTCCCTCTCTAAAAATAAGTACTACTGAGCCTGTATGTGTAGTAAAGTTTTCAAACGGATGAAAAAGAATTGGCTGCTACAAGTACAACTTTAATTAATCCCTCCATATCAAAATATAAGACGCAACCACTACTAATGCAATGATCAAGAAAGAGTACATTCTCACCTTCTTGTTTGTATCATCTTAACAAATAAAGTACATGTAACCAAAGAAATTACAGATACTGGTCAGGGTGGAGAATGTTAAAAAAAATTAAGCGGAGGGAAATATGCTATTTCATTACATATATGCATATGCGTCTTATATTATTATAAAACATTGAAAAAATTGGTTAAGTGAGATGGAGGGAGTAACATCTAGGAGAAGATGCCCCCCTGTGATTTTTTAATTAGAGAGAACGTGTGTGTGAATTCCATAAACTATTTAGAATAAAACCATTAGTTGTACCAATCCACTACAGATTACAATGAATAGTTTGTATATCGTCGAAATATGAAGCGGAGTGATTATACCGATAGCAACCATTTAAACCATTGTTCATATATTATTTATACTGTTCTCAACAAAAGCAAACACACATCCTTCGGAGAAGAAACAAATTCCAGTACACAGCATTTTTCTTTGAATACTTGAAACACATGGCCCGTTGACATGCAAAATTACAAATACTCTGTAGAGGTACATCTAGCTATGTGTTGATGAACCCTTTAAATTTAACTTATGCCATGCCCAAAACTATGACATATAGCCAAGAGCCGAAGATAGATGGTCGGTTTTCTTGCCAAAATATAACATATATCTATTTATGTGTCTGTCTATTTGCCGTACATGCATGTTTATATTAATTGAGTACTTTCATTGAGTTATTAAGGTGTTTGTCGATCTTATGGCAGTGTCGGCATGATGACGTTTCTATATAATACATCCATAGATGAGGTGATGCACCCGAGTAAAAGACGTCATGCGCAACTGTGTTGAGCACGAGGAGAAGGTGCTCCTCATTCTATGTGATGGTTGCATCCTCATTCTACGAAGATGGCATGGCGGGGGCACTCGACGCCACCACCTTGGGGAAGAGAGGGGAGAAGGGAAAGGGAGGAGGTTAGCTGAGGGTGCTAGTCGAGACGAGGTTGGCACCGCCACCATAGGAGGCGAAGGAGCATGCACGAACGCATGAAAACGGTGACATGCAAGATGAGGAAGGGAAAGGAGGGGGAAAAAGTGTTTGGGTTGTTGTACAACTCTCAAAGCGTCACGATCCCTTATAACAATTAGATATACATATATTACATTGATATGTTGGGTTTATGGTTTTTTTTAGATAATGGAATAGAATATCCCGGCCTTTGCTCAACGAGCTACAGCCAATTATACAGAGTAACACACAAAACAAAAGGTTTCTTACACGAAAAAGAAGACACCTACCAACCCAAGATAAGGAGTACACAATTATTGAATTTTGTTTGTGAATCTCCATCCAAAATTGGTAAACAGTTGCATAACCGTTGCCTCAAGATTACGACCATGCAACTTTTAAACGCTCGCCCTCTTCATCACACTTTTAAATGTTAGGTTTATGGTTAACATTTTATGTTCAACCAATATCCTGGGAGAAAATTGTAATAAACCTTTTGTGGTTCATTGCATTTCGAAGTAATAAAAGTAAGTTTAGTTACATTGCAAGATGGCGAAAGGGACATTCATCATTACAGGTAGTATAGATCAGGCCGGAGGCTAGCAACAACAGAGCGATATCGATCGAGCAAGTCGAATCAGCACGATCGAATTCAACACTTCATCCCATGCGGTCCCTCGAGGCATTTCTTGAAGATGGTTCCCGGCGGCAATTGGCCGTAGGTGTGGATGGTGTAGAACATTTCGTTCGCGCACCCGTTGTTGACGTCATTGATCAGCTTGTTGTGCGGGCATGCGAATGTCTTGAATGCCTCACAGCACACCTTCACCCCTGTCGTCTTGCACTTCTTTCCCAGCTCGATGGCGGGCCCCTTCATCTTGTCGAACCGCACCGGGCACACCGGCGCTGCTAGCCACATACCACGCCACACTCGCGCATGTCAGACGATATACCGCCAAGCTATAATCACATGCACGTACAACGACACAACAAGGTGCCATTACCTAGCAGCATGTCATTGACAGCCATCAGTTTGCGGGAGGCTGAGGGCAATGTGTCGGCCTTGAAGGCGGAGGACGCAAGCTCTGCCGCTGGGATATGCATACGTGCAGCCACAAGCGCGTGCCGTGACCAGTACATGTACCAAAAAAATGAACGCATTAGTTAGCTGATCAGTAATTTTTGCAGGAGAGGCATGTGCTACTACCTTCTACGGACTCTGCTTCGGTGGGGGGCACCTGTGTCGCCGCGGCGCCGGCGATCATGGATAGAGCAACGCAGTAGAAAATGGTGGCACGGCCGATGGAAGAACCCATGCCTGTCATATTTAATTATTTGAGCAAATTTAATGGGAGGAGGGAATGATGATTGGTTAGGGAAAACTGTCCGACCGTGAAGTGTGTTCTTATAGGTTGTGAATACACAGTGATAAAAGGTGGTTGGGGTGGTTTGATTAGCGTGTCTGAGTATATGTGGACCTCATTGTTTTGAGGACAGGGAGATGCGCAAATAGAAAGTATGCACCTATAATTAGTTTGTGGTTCTCGATGGTTACCGGTACCATATTTTATTACTAGCAAGTGTAATATGATGTTGAAGTGAAAACTATAGGGTTCCTTCAAATTAAAGGGAGTAATTACCAAGTGAGTTTATTGTGAAGTTTTCAAATGGAATAATTGTCTCAACAAAGGCATGTAACCATCCTCCGGGGAACAAACAAATTAGAGTAGACCTCATTGATCATAGTAACATCATCTTTGCCTCTTTTGGACCATCATGACACTTATGACCATACAAATACACCGTAGAAAGGTTTGATATATATCTATCTAGCCATGTCTTGAAGACTTGAACCCCTTGAGATTTATGGCGTGACCAGATTGATGACATATTGCCCAAGATATGGTTTAGTTTGTTTATTTGATGTCATGACATCAAAGGAGATAGAACGTTGGTATAGTTGTGAGTCAATGATGTGTTGTGTTTGCTCCATGGACCATGGTCCCTCAGCACCGGCTGAGCCGAGCCGAGCCGATCACTCCAGCCGTGGCTCACATCCGAGCCGCCCAACCGGCTTCCTGGTCCGGTTCAACCAGGACCAAACCCACTTCGGGTCCAACAAGCGTAGTGGATACAAACCCTAAACCCCCGCGAGTCGACCACTCCCAATTCCCAAACTCCCGCCGCCGCCGCCGCCGCCGCCGCCATCGATGGAGTCCGCCCCGGCCAGCCGCGTCCGCCGCGAGGACGTGGCCCGCGCGGTGGCGGCGCTCCTCCGGTGGCTCCAGCACCACCCCACCCCGGCGCCGGAGCCCATCTACCTCCTCGTCACCCTCAAGCGCGCCCCCGCCCGCCGCTTCGAGCACACCCTCCGCCTCCCGCGCTCGCCGTTCCCGTCCATCTCCCTCGTCTCCGACCGCCTCCCGGCGGACCTGCCCGACGACATCGACCCGCTCCCCTCGCCCGCGCTCGGGTCGCTCCCGCCCGCCGCGCGCCGCGGCCTGGTGCTCGTCGACCGCCGCCTCAGGGTCCGCCCGGGCGGCAAGGGCAAGGCGGCGGCCAAGGCCGCCCGGGTCGTGCCCGTCGACCTCGCCGACCCGGCGTGGGCGGAGTCCGCGAGGGAGGCGGCACGGCGCGTGGAGCTGCGGGTGGAGGGCGGCACGTGCCGCGCCGTGCGGGTGGGCCACGCGGCGATGACGCGGGAGGAGGCGGTGGAGAACGTGGTGGCCGCCGTGGAGGCGGCCGCGGCGTGCGTGCCGAGGAAGTGGAGGAACGTGCGGGCGCTGCACGTGAAGGCGCCCGAGTCGGTCGCGCTGCCGCTGTACTCCGCGGTCGGCACCGGCGGCGACGACGGCGACGGCGAGGCGGAAGACGCGAAGAGGAAGGGCGTGGCGGTGAAGGAGCAGGGGATTGTGAAGAGGAGGAAGAAGAGTAGCAGCGTCAGTGTGGGCGGTGATCAGTTGTAAACCTGTACTAAAATACTTCAGTGTTGAATTCGAATTCGAATTCTGTCTTTCCCTTGCATTTCGATGCTTAATTGATCGCCAAGAACAATTCAATGAACGATGTTGCAGGGCATTTGTTCGATTCTGTCTTTGTCGTGCAATTCGATGCTGAAAGATTTTATTAGTTTTTCCGCGTGTGCTTGCCGTGAACAGATAAAAAAAATAAACATTTTGTCATCAAATTGTTGATGGAAAACTTAAGCCCCAGTAGTACGTTCAAAGGATCCTTTGGAGCTTACCAATCGAACTAAATTGTTAGAAACGATAATTTAAGCCAGATGCTTTTACCCAAGAGATCAGCAAAGGTGAGATATTTATTTATTTAATGAGCCATGATGGAAGTGCTGAGCTGAGTGAAACTTTGGATGCAAGTACGAGAGATACTGAATCAAGTCCGATAACATGGGTGGTGTTTGAATCTTCTGACGATGAAGATTAAGTGTTTCACGTAAAACGAGGTGGTAATAACGTGTGATTAATTGAGTTTTAATTATTACAAACTTGAAAAATGGATTAATATGATATTTTAGAACAACTTTCATATAGAAAGTTTTCGCATGAAACACACCGTTTATTAGTTTGAAAAGTGTGCCACGAATATCCAAAAGTTTATCCTCTCCTTACAAAGGATTCAAACGGGGCAATAGATTGTATCAAACATCGTATTTATGGGGTTGTTTAGTTTTTAGGTCCCATCGATTCTTCTATATATAATCAGCCATTGCCAAAATTTAATTTAAAGTTAACTTTAAAATTTCTTCATCAAAGTTTTTTTTCCAGTAGTTTCATTCAAATCACGAAAAATATATATAAAAGTTTTGCCCATAAATTATTGTTTTTCTAAATACGCGGTATCTGGCAAAAGAGGGGGGGGGGGCAATAGATTGTATCAAACATCGTATTTATGGGGTTGTTTAGTTTTTAGGTCCCATCGCTTCTTCTATACATAATCAGCCATTGCCAAGATTTAATTTAAAGTTAACTTTAAAATTTCTTCATCAAAGTTTTTTAGTAGTATCATTCAAATCACGAAAAATATATATAAAAGTTTTGCCCATAAATTATTGTTTTTCTAAATACGCAGTATCTGGCAAAAGATGGGGGTTAGGTTACTTGAAAGGAAATTTCAGTACGTCTTTTGAGCCATTGGATATGGAATGAAAGGTTGATGCTGAAGCACACAGAAATCAACTACAAAATGTTTGGATCTGTTTCTGCAGACCTGTCAAGGGCCAAAATCCAATACACAAATTTCGGCTCTATGGCCTGTATGCATGTCATATGAGAAGCTTCCAACATAACAAACCAGGCCTGTTCGGTTTTCTAGGATTTAATCCCCAAACGGATCCCTCCCATGTCACTCAAATCCTATCCTAATCCCTATTCTAAATGTTGTGTTCGTTTTAAGTGGGAATGCATCGACAAAGAAAAATGAAAAGGCCTCCATCCATTGTTGCCTGTTGCTTCGTCTTCGTTCGTCGGTCATCACAACTGATCATCCATCCATTAGTTAACAAACAAAAACCATTGCTCCTAAAAATAGTTGCGAATGAACATTTTGCGCATGCATCGTCCATGAAAGGAAGCTAAGTGAGCACATATGTCTTATTTGAACTATAAAGGTTCCAAACAGGGATTCAATCACATAAGATCCAAACAACAGTGCTTGCTCCAAAGGATCTCTTATTCTCTTTACTCTGAACGGCAGTGCTCCTCCTACGTGTTTAGAGACAAACAAAGAGTGAGACACCCTTTAATCAATACATTTAACAACATACATATTAGAACACTAATAAGAGTTCATAGATAATGAAACAACTACAACCCCATGACCTTTTCAGTTTCGAATTTAAGATTGACAGTCAACATGCTTTTAAAGAGTAGGGCAACAAATTTAAGAACATGAATAACCAACCAATATCAAATTGTACCTGTATTTTTACACGTGGTGCACTATTAAATCTACAGAAAAGCATAATCATAAGGAAAAATTAGTTTAAGTACTCATGGCACTACAAGACTGAGATTCTTCTAGGTGGTAGGCCAATTCTATCCTAAGCTTCCAGCACTTACACCACAAGATCTAAGACTTCTCTAAAGCAAGATCTAAGACTTTTCTAGAGCAGAATGTAAAATTCATTCTACAAAATATATGACTTTCATATATTTCAACTTCAGAACTATTAGCTAGCAATGTTTACATCAAATTTATCCATAACCTAAGTTACATTACTTTCTACCTTTAAAAATCTGTGATTGATTTCACCTTGTATTATTGTAGTAGTGCGGTTCAAATTTTAGATGATGGTGGCACCATCATTAATTTAGTGCTGGTGCAAAGCAAGCATATATGATATTTAAGTTTACTGAAATACAGACAAAATCAAATTCATGAAATCAATTGTCTATTTTTATTTTGTATATTAAGATACCATTAAAAAAAATCAATACATGAGCTCATTCCATGGAATTCTTTTTTCCAATGATGATTTACTAAAATCTCATAATTAAACATTACGTCTTGTAGTCCGTGCTGCAGTTGGCTATAGATCTGTAGTCTGTTGCTCTTCTCTCTCTTCTTTTATCTTTTTAAAATATGTTTATAGCTTTCTTATAACTGCTAGTACCTGCTCTAAGCAGCCACAACATTCACCATAGCCCACAAGTACTCTGGTTGGGACAAAGGCTGAAGCCTACAAAAACACATAAATGTGTTATCTGTTGCGTGCTCCATGTGCAAGCATATGCTCCGCGGTAACAGCGCCCTGCAGCCAGCTGTGCCCATGTCGAGGTTATGTTGCCATGGCATGAAGTCGCAAAACGCGCAAGTAAAAGAATGTGCGTGATCTGATCACCCAATACACTAAAAAGGCAGTGATATGTCATGTATGTCTACATAATAGTATTACCATGTACCACCTTTTATATGTGCGATGGAATGATTTATGGTGGATTTCTTCTGTGTGTGATATGATGGTTGGGTGAAAAATTTTGATATGTAACTAGAAAATCAGTGTGCCATTGGCATGCTTGATAATTAGTCTATATATGTGTTGTTAAAGCTATACATTTAATACCTTAATGAAAAATCCAAGATGATCCTATTACTTAAAAATATACATGATGAAATGAGGGATGATGTAAAGTAAAACTATATTAAATATTAGTTAGTTTAAACATATTCACTTGTGGATTTGAATATTTGAAAAATCAATCATTTAGTATATTTAACATGACCTATATAATATGAAAACACAATTATTATGTTTTTTTGGCTGAGGAAATATTACTGATCCAATTGGGTGGTATAGTAAAGTGATCTTGCCTTTATTTCTTTTATTTGTTTTTGATTTTTTTTCTGCTTAATAATTTTGGGTTCACTATATATTCAGGTCTAGAGTACTACCGAGTAGGCGTAGGTGTAGTGTATTTAAAGAAGATAAATGAATGAAAGTTTGTATAATTTAGAAGGGGAAGATAGTTTTAGAAACCGCTGGAAACCATATGTGATACTTTGCTCTAGATTTTTTTTCCACTGATAATCGTTAAGCATTTTTTAATCTAGGATGAGTTAATGATTTTTCTTCTAAAGAAGGTGTGCCATGTGAACCAATCAAAAGCCAGCAAAAGAGACAGCTTTAGATTTATGGATAGATAGATTTGCTATTTTCATCTATGTTGAATATGCTTGGCTTTTAGATTTATAGATCGATAGATTTGCTATTTTCATCTATGTTGATTATGCTTGGCTTTTGGTTCGCTCTTCATTTTTTTAGTTCGAAAAGTTTATAGTTCGTTTTATTTGGGTTGTGGGCTCAAGTGAGCTTTTTTTTGGAATAAGTTTATTTCAGGTCCCTTAAGTTGACACCGAATCCGATTTTGTGGGCTCAAAGCTAGCTCTTTTGTTGGCTTTTGATTGGTCTATGTGGCATCCCTATCCCTTCTTTAGAAGAAAAATCAATAACTCATACTAGATAAAAAATGCTTAACAATCATTAGTGGAAAAAAATCTAGAGCAAAATATCACATATGGTTTCCATAGGTTTCCAAAACTATCTTCCCCTTCCAAATCATACAAACTTTCATTCATTTATCATCTTTAAATACACTACACCTACGTTTACTCGGTAGTACTCTAGAACTGAATATACAGTGAACCCAAAATTATTAAGAAAAAAAATCGAAAACAATGAAAAAAATAAAGGCAACATCGTTTGCATATACCACCCAATTGTATCAGTAATACCTCCTCAGCCAAAAAAAATAATTATTATGTTTTTATGTTATATATGTCATGTTAAATATGCTAAATAATCTAATTATGTTTTTATGTTATATATGTCATGTTAAATATGCTAAATAATCTATCTTTCAAATATTCAAATCCACAAGCGAATATGTTTAAACCAATTAATGTTTAATATAGTTTTGCTTTACATCATCACTCATTTCATCATGTAGTATTTTTAAATAATAGGATCATCTTGAATTCTTCATTAAAGTATTAATAAATGTATAGGTTTTACAACACATATACAGACTAGTTAGCAAGCATACCAATGGCACAGACTAATTAGCAAGCATAACAATGGCACACTGATTTTCTAGTTACATATCAAAATTCTTCACCCATCCATCATATCACACACAGAAGAAATCCACCATACATCGCTTCATCGCACATATAGAACGCATACATCGTTTCATCGCATATATAGAAGGCGGTACATGGTAATACTACTATGTCAAAATACATGGCCTATCACTACCTTCCTTTTTTATTGGGTGATCATATCACGCGGATTGTTTTACCTGTGCGTCTTGCGACTTCGCCATGTCAACATTACCCTCCAACACGGGCATGGCAGATACCGCCGGCACACCGCCGCTCCTCCTGGGTCGCCACCTCAAGGCTTCGCTGTCGGCACACCGCCGCTCCTCCTGGGTCGCCACCTCGAGGCTTAGCTGTCGCCGTCACACCGCCGCTCCTCCTAGGTCGCCACCTCGAGGGCTTTGCTGTTGCCATCTTCCTGGTGTATCAGAACAGTTGCGGGCTTCGCTGCCAAAAAGGCCAGGAGCGGCGTCAGCGTGAGGCTCGCCATCCTCGTTCTGTTGTAAGAACGTGCGAGGTCCGGCGCATGGCACCAAGCACGAAGGTGTTGCTGCCCGTGGGAGGGGCGCGACGAGCACGGCTAGGCATGATAGTAACACTTACCAATAACGACGCACGCCACCAAGTACAAATGTGTTGCTGCCCGTAGGAGGGGCACGACGAGCACGACTAGGCATGATAGTAAAACGATCCACGGTACCAAGGACAAAGGTGTTGCTGTCCGTGGGAGGGCCCCGACGAGCACGGCTAGACATGATAATAATACTTACCAAGAACGACCCAATCGAGGAAAATGTTAAAACATGGCGCTCTGTTGTTTATATGTTGCCTCATCTAAAAGTATATTTCAGCTTTGCCCTTATCTCATTTGTGTAAAAGAAAAAATTTAACTTTTTAAAAAGATCAATTTATTAGAACTGGTTAAAAGTAGAAAACAAAATGAATTTATGTCCGGTAAAGTGGGGACATGCTTTTTTTGGAACGGTTAAACCGTTACCGATATTTTATATTAAGAAGAAGGTGTCGACATTTTATATTACGAATAAGTTGTCCCATTCCAAGTTGTAAAACTGAGCAAACCTTACCGTGCCCGGTTAATTAGAGAAACCTGAGCGAAAACCACAACTACAACACCACACCAACATCTAATCTAACCTAAGCTACCACGACGGAGCCCAACACAAGGCATCGGCCAAGCTTATCAGAGGCAACACAGCAACTCACACATGTTATCGTTGCTGAGCTTGCCACCCAAGTGACTCAGCAGCTTCGACTTCACTGTGATGCTACCCCAACACCAAAGTGAACAAATAGAATCGATACCCACAAAGGAAATCAACCCAAACTACCAAGGAACCACTTCCTACACACAACTAGCATCAACAACCCTATAAAGATATTATAGTGTGTCATTGTTGCCAAGCTTCGTCGCACCCCTACAGCGAAGCAGCTTCGACTCTACCCAACAATAACCAAATAAGAATGATGAACACCTGTCGTAGAGCAAGGAACAAAACCAAGGCAACAAAGACCTCGTCAAACACCCTAGGCCTCTAGAGCTTTGGAGGCATTGTAGGAGTCAATCAATGACTACCGTTGCACACGGAAAGTTCTTGGTGCTAGGAGAGGTCAACACCAGAATGACACCTCCAACAAGGGGAACAACGCCTAATGGCAGTGTCGTCGTCATCATGCCGACCCATGGCCTAGCAAGGCTTTCACCAGTGATTCCCAATCAAAGCCCCGCATAACCATCCTGCACAACAATCGTTGCCGAACCACCACGCCATCCCTTCAGCATCCAAGCCTAGTCCACAACCGTCGCTGGTCACCACCACTGCCCACTGGCACCCGGGTGACCAAGGGCAACCCACGGCGGCTTCCTCCTCGCGCAGACCACCGCCAGCCATGGCCACGCGTCACCAAAGCCTCATGTGTCACCGCCCGCCACCTCGCACACCACCGCCCGCTGCCTCGCTCTCCTCCTTCGCGCATGTCCCACGTGTGGCGTGGCCGCGCTCGCGGCCTACGACGACACCACCACTGCCCTAACTCTTCATTTTCCTTCCTTTGGAAGTCCAAGACAATGTATCTCTTTATCTCTCATCATTTATTTATTTTAATGGAGTATTTCATTCATGATTCATGCAGGTTTCCCATGGACTAACCAAACATACCTTAGCAAATAGATGTGTCCAAAATTTCTATAGGATTTGGCGAGTCATGGTACTTAATTTTTGTGTGTTTTTTTATTCATGTGTTTTTCCTATAATGTGTTCCAAAGAAGCCTATATTATTAGCTAAAAGTTTGTAGAAAACATCATTATATTTTGGAATTGTAATCTAGCTACGTAGAGAAAGGTACATGCAAATACACATATAAAAGTTGTTATATTTTGAGATGGATGGAGTATTGTGTTGTTTTTTGATGTCATGGCAATAGTTCTATTTGTTAGAATATCGGTAGTTTTACAAAATTTACTCCAAAACAACTGTAGCAAACCATAGATCTTATTCAACAATTTATTAATAATTCTAAAACAAAATAATCCCCATGCAATTTTAAAAAGGAAAAGTACGAATTAACCCCACGTCCCGCGCGCGCGAACTATCGCTATCGACCGAATTCCCCCCTGAACCTGAAAAGCAAACATGACTCACCCTGAACTTTCAATACCGAACGATTTGCCCCCCCTCGACCCAATCTAGAGCGGTTTTATCCTACGTGGCGTACGCGTGGAAACCCAAACAACATTTTATTTTTTGAAACATGGTGGGGCCCACCTGTCGTACTCTCTCTCTCTCCTCTTCCCTCCTCTCACTCTCTCTCTCCCTCTCTCAGCGAGTACGGCAGTTCGCGGCGACTACAGCGTCGTCTGAAAATTGACCACTATAAGATTCCATCTAAATATATCCTCCTCCTCTGTTAAGTTAACATGTACAATTGAAGCACACAAGTTGTGCCATCTAATCAAGTTCTAACCAACTAATGCTCTCCTAAAAAAGACATTAAGCGAAACAATACTCATAACACTTGCAATTGAGGACTTTTTCCTTCTAACTATAAAATATAACGATGGGTATTTGTCCTTTAAAGATGAATTACCTAACCACTTATCCTCCTAGAATATAATTTATTCACCATTATTAATAATCCAGGAACCCATATTTAGAAAATAACTTTTAACCTTCATCAAACCTCACAAAAAATGGGAATCTCCTTGTTTCCTCTCAACTTGATTTATAGATTTAGTACCAAGATATTTCCTTTTCAAAAGATCTTGTCACACACCTTGTTCATTTTTTAATTTAAACAACCACTTACTTAATAAACACTGGTTTTGGATTTCTAAATTATGAACACCAAGTCCCCCTTGATTTTTAGGCTGACAAATAATATCACATCTTGTCAATCTATATTTCTTTTTATGTACATCACCTTGCCAAAAACAAACGGGATATATAGTAATCAACTTTTTGAAGAGCCCCTTTAGGAATCTCAAAAAACGAAATCATAAACATAACTAAACTTGATAACACGGAGTTAATCAAAACTAATCTCCCACCTACAGACATATGTTTATCCTTCCAACTACTAAGTTTTTTCTCAATTATTTGTTCAATTGTTAACCAATCTTTATTACTAAGCTTTCTAAAAAGCATATGAATGCCAAGATATCTAATAGGAAAATCTCCTAGTTTGCACCAAAAAATATTTGAATATTGCTCATGACATTCCTTTGCTTGGCCAGAACAAAAAAAATTCACTATTGTAAAAATTATCTTCAGGCTAGATAATTTTCAAAAGCAATTAAAATCAATTTCATATCTTCAGCTTTATGTAAATCATGCTCTAAAAATGATAGTATCATCATCATGTTGTAAAATAAATAAACCATCATCAACCAGATGTGGGACCACTCCAGAAATTTGACCATCATATTTTGCTCTCTTTATTAATATAGCTAACATGTCAACAACTATATTAAAAAGAATTGGAGATAACGGGTCCCCTTGCCTTAAACCCTTATAGGTATGAAAATTGGTCCCACTTGGTCATCTACTTGGTCATTCACTTTAATGCCAACATGTCCATCTTGGATAAAAGAAGCAATCCAATAACACCATTTTTGCAAGAAACCCTTCATTCTCAAAGTTTGTTGAACAAAATACCATTTTACTTTATCATAATCTTTCTCAAAATCAATCTTAAAAAGTGCATAACTCTTTTTTTTCTGGTGCAATTCATGTATCATTTCATGAAGAATAACAACCCCCTCCATAATATTCATCCCAAGTATAAAAGTTGTATGTGTGGGACTAATAACCTTCTGAGCCACTTCAGAAATTCTATTTGTAGCAACTTTAGTAAAAATTTTGAAGCTGACATTAAGTAAACAAGTGGGCCTATATTGTTGAATTTTCAAAGCCTCAATGCACTTGGGCAGTAAAATAATAGTACCAAAGTTAAGGGAGTAAAGAGGTAAACTACCACTATGAAAATCATTAAATAAATCAACCAAATTGGGCTTAATAACATTCCAAAAAACCTGATAAAACTCAGCTGGGAATCCATTCGGACCCGGAGCTTTATTTGTTCCATTTGAAAAATTGCATCTTTAATTTCCTCCTCAGAAAATTCTTGTACTAAAGCATTATTTTCTAATTGAGAAATCTGGGGAATATCACTTATTTGGCTTTCATCTAACGTTAAAGAAGAAGCTTCAGGAGGGCCAAAAAGGCCTTTATAATAAGTGATGATATGCGTCTTTAAATTCGCATCACCATTCATTACTCGACACCATCCTTTAGCTGACAAATCCTTGCTTTCATATACTTACCATTTGCTACCAAATGAAAATATTTAGTATTTGAGTCCCTTCCAAAATATCTAGTCTTAACTCGCTGATACCGTTTAATTTCCTCTTCCCTGAACAAATAAGATAACCTATTTCCCTAACAAACAAGATAACATATCCCTCAAATAAAGTCTAGAATAAAGCTCCTCTTGAGTTAACAAATTTGATTTTGCTTTTTTTATCAAGAAAATCAAATTTTCTAACAAGACATTATTCTCCTTAACCAGATCCACAAAACTATCTCTTAACAGCCAACCTAACGCAGACTTAAAACTTTAATGGCTATTACAAGTAGATGAAGAATTTGTGTTTAAAAGTAAAGAAGTATGGTTAGAAATATCTCTATTACAAGTAGATGAAGTAGATAAAAAAATATCTCTAAGATTAAGACCATCTATAATAGCATTAAATAGAAAGGATCATCTATTTATCAAAATTGTATTAAAATAACCACCAATAATAATCGGTAAGGTCTAATAACTGCACATATAAACTAGTTCAGAAAGAAATTGTTTCTTAAATTCATTTTGTGTTGGGCCATATACCAAAACAAAACTTATCTAAACTTATCAATCTTATTAGAATACGTTTAATATTTCAAATATGTGTCCGTATATCCGATGTGAAAACCAAACCAAAAAATTTTCCCAACTAAACAAGGCCTTATAAGAAAAATAAACTAAACACGAAAATTGATGTTTGTTGCTGTCTTTCTATGGTGAAGGATTTGTCCTATATGCGGCTATACATGGAGTGTACGTTTAGAGCTCTTGTTAAATCCATTCAGGTATCCCGCTCGGTCTCACTAACAAATATCTAATCTGACCTGTTAACATATGTGTGATTAATTAAGGCACTTGGCAACCAGACCCTCCATCTGCTTGCCGCTAAGTCTCCGACTAAACTCTCGGAGAGGTTCCACGCTTCACGCGGTCGTCTGTGCGAGCAGTGCTTGACGCCGTGCAAAATATCCGGGCACCATCTGGCGCCGCGCTCGCGAGAGCCGTTCGATCTGGAGTACACGCACACGTGATATAGGTAGATCGATCATCGATATGGAAGTCATGAACCCTAAAGCTAGAATAAATTTTATTATAAAATAACTTAGTTAGCAATGCGCACGGTGCATTGTGCGGTATGGCGTGTGCAAACACCAACTTATATTCGTGAGTTTCTATTAAACAATTGTAACTTGATTTCATAATCAATAGAGCTTTCATTTTCCTTATAAAACTTTCTGTTTATGAAAATATATCAGAGTGAAACTTAGATTGCAGTAGAGATGGGATTTTTTAAAAATATAATGCTGATATGGAAATAACTAAAGCGTAGTTACATTTGGCCATGAGGAATATTTGAGGTAGTACTAAACACCCGCTCAATATGGATTTGCATTTTATAAATCCAAACGAGAAAAAGATAGCAGAGACCATAAATTGAAACCAACCTAGTCTCTAATGATTAAAAGCGGAGCCATTCTCATTCCTCTTCCCAGCGCCACAAACGGTTGGATCTCAATTCATAGTCCCAACCCATCCCTAGTCATATGTACTCGTGCAATCGAGTCTATGGCCTTGTTGCAATAAACGAGTATATTATTAGTTGGGAAAATTGGAACTATGCCATTATAATTTTGCAAAATTTGAGATATACCATC
Organism: Oryza meridionalis; assembly: GCA_000338895.3. NCBI lineage: Eukaryota > Viridiplantae > Streptophyta > Magnoliopsida > Poales > Poaceae > Oryza > Oryza meridionalis. The sequence continues at coordinate 24,338,345 of CM002527.2, read as the reverse complement.
CTGACCCATATGTCATTGACTCATGTGGGTCCTACATGTAATTGAGATACCAATGGCATATCTCAAACTTTGCAAAATTATAATGACATGGTTCCAAATTACCCTTATTAGTATGGTAAACAAGAGGAAATCACAAATATACAAAAACAATATCCAACACCTATAAGATATACTTTAAATCATGACCTATCCACCACCTCACTCAACAGGGCCATACCCAACAATTTTAGGCTTAGTGCGAAACATAAAACGGAACCTTATATTTAGAAAATATCAATAAAATGATACTAAATTGTTTAGAAAAAAAATATCACGTAAATGGTGGCAGTCACCTCCTTAACTAAGAAAAATAAGTGATTCTTAATGTAATTATTCGATTTTCTTTATCAAAAAGAAAAATGGAATGTTTAGTACCTAGAACGCACGTTCATGTCACTGCTATAAACTATATTTTTTTGAGGTTGCCATGATTATTATTGAACATCTATTGTACCCAAAGAAAATAAATATGTTCTAGCCAAATCAATACATTAAGATGAGGGGAACTTTTGAAAAAACAAAATGAGTAGGATAAAAACATATTGAAAATTAGTGTCTTGTATTGAAATATAAGAATTTTGAGGCCCTTGATTTTGGGGGCCCTTTGCGGTAGGCCAGTTGGCACTTGGCCATCGACAATCTAAAGGCCCGGATACCCCCAATCGTAAATATCCCAATCTCTCGTGCCCAAAACCACCACGACCCAAATACCGGCCCGCGCACAAATACACCAGCGCACACCACCAGGAGAGGGTGCTATAAAATCCTCGCGAGGCGCATAGGAAAGTACGAGACTACCCACGCAAGCGTGCGGAAACTACGATCCGGACCCACACCCACCCCCCCTCAGCCCTAAAAGCTCCCGGGATAAAACCCCACCCTCCTCCCGTCGCCCACGCCTCCGCTCCCCCTTCCTCCTCCTCTCCTCCCCTCGCAAACGCAACCTTCTCTCGCCGAGGAGGGAGAAGGGAAAAGGGGTTTCGATTTCTCCGCGATTTCCCCTCGGATTCCTCCCCCCACCACCTCGATCGAGCTCGCGCGCGGCCCCCCCCGGATTCGGTGCATCCCCCTCCCATCCCCCGTCTGAAAGCATGGAGAAGGATCACCAGCCCGTCATCAGCTTGCGCCCCGGCGGCGGCGGCGGCGGCCCCCGCCCCGGCCGCCTCTTCTCCCCCGCCTTCGCCGCCGCCGCCTCCGGCTCCGGCGACTTGCTCCGCTCCCACGTCGGCGGCGCATCCAAGGTGAGAGGGGGGGGGGGGATGATGGGGGGTGAGAGCTTGGACGCGCCCGATCTGGCGGCTTGATGTACTGCTCGATGTGGATTCGATGGGATGGTGGCGGGCGTGGGAGGGGGAGATCCGGTGAGAGGATCGGATCTCAAATCGATGCTCCAATCTGGGAGGGGCGTTAGTGGTTGTAGTTGATTATCGTTTGCACGGCTCGACCTAGTTTTAGGAGGGGGTTAATGCGAGACAAGGAGCTGATAGTCCCGACTGTGATATGACAGCTTTTGCTGATTAAAGTTGGATGTTTCATGGTTCAGCATGCTATACTTAGGATTTGTAGTGGATTCCAGTGTTGTTTTAGCTTTCAGGGCTTCTATTGCTCTTCTATGCGGCTTGTGCGATACAATGGGCCGTGCATATAAGTTAACTGAGCCTGCCTTGTTCTTCCGCAAGTTTCATACATATATATGTCTGTTTTAAAACTGCAAACAGCATTTATGTATTGCATCCTTAGCTGAATCAAGCAAGTTGTTGTTGTCGTGGGTGTTATGTAATCTTTATGTCAAATATTTTTTTGTTGGATCAATCTCTCAGATTATTAGCCAAAATGTTGTGTCCTGTGATTTAATTTGTGGAGTTGTGGACTTATGTTTTCTAATTTGATATGCTGACATGGCTGATACTTTTGCTGCAGATTGGTGATCCAAATTTTGAGATGCGCGAGCGTGTTCGCTATACAAGAGATCAACTTCTCGAACTGCGTGAGGTACTTGCAATCTGTTGTGTTATTCAATATCAGTTTCTGGATGGGAAATTTGCTGTGAATATCTTAGTAGACATGTTCTGCTTTACGTGCTCCCTGTCGTTTGGTTTTGTTGAAAAATGCTTGCAGCGTATCTGGCACATTTGAGCTACATTAGAGCAGAAGTTTCTATTTGGAATACATTTCAACACATCAGACATGGAAAACAATATCACGTAGGTGGTGTTTCTGCAACTAGGTGCATAGCACACAAACATTGAAAAATACCACGTTAATGTCCCCTAGGTATTCGTGCAGTGAAAGTTGAAACACAACCAACTTTGGCTGCAATAAATGTAGAAGTGTCTAAATTGGCCACATTGAAATGGTTATAACAGAAATTTTGCTGGTATGAGTACTTCGATGGTATGCGTTGCTAGCATATCATTGGAAATTTCAGTGATGAATGATTTAACTTTAGACTATGCGATATACAAAGCAGCACCGATCTAGGATGGAAATAGAGGCACTCACAGGATATTTAAGTGAAACTGTACCTACTAGCCTCAAGTGGAAGAGTCGCAGCTTTCTTTCGATACAAGTTTTGGTTACTTGTTTACTCTGTAGTCTTGAAATGCAATAAAAGAGAGGGGGGGGGGGGTGAGTTTTAGTACCCTATTTTCGCAGTTCGGTCGTTCTGTTTTAACCTGGTTTTATAAATGTACTACAACTTCTATTGAGACAACATTAGACAGTGTCTAACATTCAACTGGCATATAATATTTATATTGTGACCTTGTGAAGACTACTAATTTTTCGCGTACTAATTATGATTTTACTTTCTAACAGATCGTTGACATACCTGAGGCCATCTTAAGAATTAAGCAAGAGATTGATATAGAGCTTCATGGTGAAGATCAGATTTGGGGTCGCCCTGAGTCAGATGTGAGCTCTTGCTATTTCCGCTGTCATCATAATTCACTTGGTTTTACCATACGTATTAATCAATCCTACCAATTGGTCTGGTTGAAGCATACAATTGTCTCAAATTGTAGTCTTTTGTTGTTCAGGTGCAAGTGCAGACACAAACCCAGGCGCAACCGCACAATCGGTATGGTGAGACAGATAACCGTGACTGGCGTGCACGCACGGTTCAACCTCCGGCAGCTAATGAAGAGAAGTCCTGGGACAACATTCGTGAAGCTAAAGCAGCACATGCTTCAAGTGGTCGGCAACAAGAGCAAGTTAACAGGCAGGATCAATTAAACCACCAGTTTGCTTCAAAAGCTCAGGTATGTTCAAGACAAGAATTATCAGTAACATTTGTTCCATTTGACCTTATTCATTCATTATTTTTTTCATATCTTGAATAAGCTCATATTTCTTCCTGCGCTAAACAATGTTGCTTTTGAAGTAGCCTTGCTTAGTGGTAGCTACTGATTCGGAATTAATGTTGGTTCCCTCTGTTGATTATGTCTGATGTAACCTCCTCGGTTAATCCATGGCTATTATTATTCATCAAATTACTAAACTAACTAGGTTTTGCATTTTGCGGGATCGTCGACCCAACTCAACAGTGTTATTTACACATTTTGCTGTCCCCTCATTCACAATTGATCACTAGTGCCATCTATGCTCTTTTAACCCTATCTTTCTTGCAATGAATGTTGAAATGTAAACCACAGAAGAAGTGTTGGGTTATAAATTGGTACAGAACAATGTCAGTTTGTCTTGTATGTGACAGTCCATATTATTTTGTTGTATGCAATCAATTCACATGTTTTAATATGTATTTTTCTTTCATAACTTGTATACTTGTATGTATTTGTGACTTTGTGATCAGGCCTTTGCTGATGTATGTCTTTCAGGTTGGCCCGACTCCTGCTCTTATCAAGGCTGAGGTACCTTGGTCAGCTAGAAGAGGCAATCTATCAGAGAAAGATAGAGTCCTGAAAACAGTGAAAGGGTATCATAATTATCAGTCTTTTTCATGTTTTTGTTCCTTTTTGAGTGCTTTTATTTCTTTATTTCTTTATAACACAGAAAGTTGTCTGGCATTGACTTGCTGCCTGTTTTTCTTGTGCGTATGCAGTATACTAAACAAACTGACACCGGAGAAATTTGATCTACTCAAGGGCCAACTAATGGAATCTGGAATTACCACTGCTGATATTCTAAAGGTTGGATGATTTTAGATCTCTGTTCTGTAGCTTTCTATTTTTTGCTAGCCTCCTTGTGATTAATATATCTTCTGCTTTTGATTCAGGATGTTATTTCTCTCATATTTGAGAAGGCTGTTTTTGAGCCCACCTTCTGTCCGATGTATGCTCAACTTTGTTCCGATCTCAATGAGAAGCTACCATCATTCCCTTCGGAAGAACCAGGTGGCAAAGAGATTACATTCAAGCGCGTGCTGTTGAACAATTGTCAGGAAGCATTTGAAGGCGCTGAGAGCCTAAGGGCTGAAATAGCAAAATTGACTGGCCCTGACCAAGAGATGGAGAGAAGGGACAAAGAAAGGATTGTCAAACTAAGAACACTTGGAAATATCCGTCTAATTGGTGAGCTACTTAAGCAAAAGATGGTACCTGAAAAGATAGTTCATCACATTGTTCAGGTATGCATTAGCAAATTGGTAATAAAGTTATTATTATTCAGGGGTAGCTTGTCTAATCTGTTCTATATGCAGGAACTCTTGGGGTCTGGACCTGATAAAAAGGCTTGCCCTGAAGAGGAAAACGTTGAGGCTATTTGTCAGTTCTTCAATACAATTGGTAAACAGCTTGACGAGAACCCAAAATCTCGTCGAATTAATGATACCTACTTCATTCAGATGAAGGAGTTAACAACAAACCTTCAGTTGGCACCACGTCTGAGGTTTATGGTTCGTGATGTGGTTGATCTTCGTTCAAACAATTGGGTGCCTCGACGTGAAGAGGTAAATAAAATCACCCTAGTGTTTTATTTTAGTTATCTTTTATGCATGCATTGTCTTTCTGTCTTTCATAATGACGTTAGTCTCTTGGTTGTACCGAGGTGCTGCTATGAGTACTTTGGTCAATGGCTACCAAATTCTAGCACCATAGTTCTCTGTAGTGGCTCTTTAACTGTGAGCTTATTAGATAAACATGCATGCTCATGTGGGAATGGCAAGCAATCGCCAGTGCTATGAAATTGCATATATTTATTTAGAATCAACGGGTTTGTCTTTTGCTTTGTACACCCCTATATTAATAAGAGAATGGCCATGTTTATAATCCATATTTGAAATAATTCATCAGTTCACCGTTTTGACTATACATTGAAGCATTCTGTTTGGTACCATAATGTTGTTTCTGGCTTACACTAAATTTAATGCCAAGTATGGCTTCAATGTTTTTGTTCCCACTCTTAGTTTGCTGTTTGTATTAGCAATCACTGGTTAGCTGGATTTATAAATTTATTATCCATTCTGAGTTTTGTGATGCTTGCAATCTTCAGATTAAGGCCAAGACAATCAGTGAAATTCATGATGAGGCTATAAAGACACTTGGACTACGGCCAGGGGCAACAGGACTCACGAGGAATGGCCGTAATGCACCAGGTGGTCCTCTTTCCCCTGGTGGATTCCCAATGAATCGACCAGGAACAGGAGGGATGATGCCTGGGATGCCTGGAACACCTGGTATGCCTGGATCAAGAAAGATGCCTGGAATGCCTGGGTTAGATAATGATAACTGGGAAGTTCCACGTTCTAAATCAATGCCAAGAGGCGACTCTCTTCGTAACCAGGGTCCGTTGCTTAATAAGCCATCATCTATTAACAAGCCATCATCTATTAACTCCAGGCTTCTTCCTCATGGAAGTGGAGCACTAATTGGTAAGAGTGCTCTTTTGGGCAGTGGTGGTCCACCATCTCGCCCTTCCAGCCTTATGGCTAGTCCCACTCATACACCAGCTCAAACTGCACCATCACCAAAACCTGTAAGTGCAGCTCCAGCTGTTGTGCCTGTCACAGACAAAGCAGCCGGTTCTTCCCATGAGATGCCAGCTGCAGTTCAGAAGAAGACGGTATCCCTTCTTGAAGAGTATTTTGGCATACGTATTCTGGATGAAGCACAACAATGTATCGAGGAGCTTCAGTGTCCTGAGTACTACTCTGAGATTGTGAAAGAAGCTATCAATCTTGCTTTGGATAAGGGTCCCAACTTCATTGATCCTCTTGTTAGGCTGCTGGAGCATCTGCACACCAAGAAACTTTTCAAGACTGAGGACCTGAAAACTGGATGCTTACTGTATGCAGCCCTGCTGGAAGATATTGGTATTGACCTTCCTCTAGCTCCAGCCTTGTTTGGTGAAGTTGTTGCACGACTGAGTTTGTCGTGTGGCTTGAGCTTTGAAGTTGTTGAGGAGATTCTAAAAGCAGTGGAGGATACATACTTCCGCAAAGGAATTTTTGATGCTGTCATGAAAACCATGGGTGGAAACTCTTCAGGTCAGGCTATCTTGAGCTCGCATGCTGTGGTAATCGACGCCTGCAACAAACTTTTGAAATAATAGCCCTTGGCAGCTTTGGCATATCAACCTTTCGGATGCTGTGCCTAGCCAAAACAGCATCGTGTATTCTCTATAGCTTAGGTGTTTCACCCCAGAGGAACTCTCGTACTGGAGATGTGAGCAACAGCCAGTTTTGTGCTGTATATTTTTGCAAGGTCAGATGAGTGTTCATTATTGTTTCGACAACGAAGGAAAGAAAGAAGCCATGGATTTTGCTATCGGGTGACAGCTTAATTCGCTGGAGCCTGAGATGAACAAGGCTTAATGTGGTATTTTTGTGTCCCTTTATTAGTTCTTTTCTGTGCGTACACATTTTGTAACAATGCACTATGGTTTTGGAGTATTTTGTTGGTTTACAATATATCGTGTCATTGTAGCGGTCAAATTTTGATACCTAATTCTGAGGTTTGCTTGAGCATTCGTGCCTCGTGTGCGATGAAGTTTTATCATTTTCCTCAGAATTACTTGCTGATGCATTTGACTATGATTCTGTTTGTGGGCTGCCTGCTTGTGCGTGACATTCTTCATACTACCAATATAACAAGAGAGTTCACATCGTCTCCTAAGCTAAGTTTCCTAGGGGCCAGTTTGGTTTGCGACCTAAATTGGTCTTATCAATTTTTGGCAATGCTAAATTTTAGCAAGTTTTAGTATGAGAAGGCAAAGTTGTGCTTAGATTGAAACTAAAATAGTCTAAGTTAACTATTGAAATGACTTATTTTTTTAGGCATGCTAAAATTTAGCTTTAAACCAAATAGATACTACACACTATTAAAATTGTTAAATATTGGTAAGTCAAATTAAGTTAAGTTTTTTATTTAGAAGAAGAGGTCACATCATCTCCTAGATTAAGTTTTTTTATTTTTGATCTCCTAGATTAAGTTTTTTTATTTTTTTGGACGAAGTGAGTACGTCATAAATTTTAACCAAAATTTAAATTTAGATAATACTACTAGACAAAGCGCTAGAAACCTTCCGTCCCTTTCCTCCCCCTCTTTGTCGCTGGAGATCAAAATCGAATCAATTGCAAAGCTCACCGCTCACCCACCCACCCCCTCTCTTTCGTCCAGTCGCGTTGCTCCTAAGCCACCAGACGCAGCCCTGAACTGCTGCAGCAGCAGCAGCATTAGTCTCGTGTGCTTCTCGGCGGCGAGTGATCGGCTCCACCACCTCCTCCCACTTCCCTTTCCCCTTCGTTGTCACGCGAACGCGAGCGAGCAATCGAATCTTCCTCGCGTAAGCGTAACACCTCTCCTCTCTGGTCTTGCCCCGCCCCGGCCGTGCCTGGATTGGACCTGACGAGAGGAGCTCGCGCCCTTCCCTGTGGTGCCAGTGCCACTCATTAATCGAGGCGTGCTTGTTTTTTTTTCTTTTCCTTTTTAGGGTTCGTCGGCCGGCGCGGCGGCGGGCGCGTGTGCTGGTCCAGAGCTGCATCGGCGGCTGGCGCGCTCTTCGCTCGGAACATGGTATGCACCCGTTTCACTCCTGCTTCTCCTCCCCCAGCTGCTTGCTTCTGTTGATGCTTGATTGAAGAACCTCCAGCTGTCTCGTCTCTTTGAGTAGTAGCAAAACAGGGAAGAATCGTGTGCTACAGTATACTAGCGTACATGCAGCTGGGTTTTGCATGCAAAAATCATAGCAGCTTTGTGGAGCTTCTGCTCATGTGCGTTGTGCTGCCGAAATGCTCAGGATATCATCTAGTTTGTGCCTGTTGGGCGTGCAAATGCAGTTCTCCTTGTCTTCCTTTGGGAAATCGGGAATGCTTGGTTGGTTAGTGTGATTTTTCCTGGTAGAATCTGGGATGGTTTGCTGCAGCATTCATTGCCTTCCGCTGTCCATTGAATATTGTTCCCGGTAAAAATAACATTTAGCTTCGGTCACCCTGGCAAAGATATTGTTCCGTTCGTTTTCAATGTCTGGAGTAATATGAGCTTTTTTCCATATGTGATTTCTGCCTTTTTCTCAGGCCGGGAGGCACACCATTATTCTCATGCAACCATCGCAAAACAGAGCAACGAGAACATTTATGGACTTCAATTCAGTTAGCCATGCACTGGATGGTCGGTATTTTCTCTCATGCTTGCTTGAAATGTTAGTGCAGTTATGGGAATAACCTTTCCCCTTTTGTGCATGTATGTTCCCGGTTATGAAGTTATCACAAAAAGTGGTGCATTAATAATTTGCATGAGCATTTGTTCCTTGCTTCAGCTATATAAGCAGTGATGTAGTATTTTCTTCATTTACTCCTTATCTGTTACTTTGGACTGAAATTCAGGAAATTCATCAGATTTTTGTACAGTGTCATTTAGTTTAACCTTGTAGGAGTACATAACAGAACGTGTACAAATTGCTTTAATAAACTAACATGAGATGCTATAGCTAATGTTTAGAAAACCCAACAAGCTACTCTTTAAAGCTCAAATATCATTGAGGAATATGCGTAGTGCTTCTATTTGAATCAACATGATAACAGTCATACGTTTTCTTTAACCATTAAATCAATGACTGTAAATTTCACATAGTTTGGGAGTCGCGCAGTCAAGTATCAGCCAACCTTAGGACCATGCCAACGGCTATACGATTGTTGCTGTTTTCCATTCTAAGTCTTGGGAAAAACATCTCTACTATCCCCATGATGTTCTTAATCATGCCCAGGACAAGCATTGTGTGCTCTTCCTTGTTTCTTGATCCATTTTCTATGTTTATATGTGTGTTCTTTCCTTGAGGAACTTACACATGGTACTTACAGTTTGCTGTATGGAATGACAGGAATCTGTGGCCTTTACGAAAGGAAAATCAGGGATATCAACCCTATGGCCAGGGACTTAACTTATGATATAAATGACCTGTACAATTTCATCGATGGCCTGACCGACATAAGTGCACTAGTGTGAGTGCCGGCTCCCCTGACATCGAATAGCATTACTAATCATTAGAACTAGCTTACCATTTGTGTCCTCAACACCTCGCAGGTTCGACCGGTCGCTTCATGCCTTCCTGCCATACGACCGTCGGTGGATAAAGCAGGAGATGTTTCAGCACCTGAAGAGGTTAGCACAGCAGTAAAGCGTGATCGATCGCCGTTGGCAGGTGAATCAGCAAACAAGCGTGATCGCCGTGGTATCCTGTTGCGGTTTGTTTCGTGGTGTGAGATATCTGGGACTTGTTTCTTGTAAGAAAAACGCGAGGTTTTGGGTCGCCAGCCTCCTGTCGTATCCGATGCAGTATTCTGGCTTTGAATGGAATGGTTTGCCTCTGTCTGTCTGTGTCTATGACAGTATCATACTATCTTGTGAGCACCTTTGGAATTCATGAATTTTACAGAATTTTCACATGATGAAACAGTTCAAGTCACATGAAATTCCTCTAAAAATCATACGTTCCAAAAGGACGCTTGAACAAAACACAAAAACACATACACCCAAAAAAAACCCGAAGGAACTGCCTCAATATCCTTCCAAATGATACTGTGTGCTTCTTTCAGTTATAAAAAATGAAAGGAAAACTAACTGTTGTTTCACCTATAACCTATTGATGTGCTGTTGCTGATGATACATAAAGAACTAGTCTACCAAAGAGTGGAGAACAGAATCAGAACGCCATTGGTAATTTGGTATAGAATGAATCATGGATGGAAGACAGGATATCATGAGCTTGTCAGTCAACTCCCACGGTCTTGTAGCTCGTTCATGAGAGGAATCAACTCCACAGTACCCGTTCCAGCATCGACCACTTTGATTCTTTCATCTTCGACAGCCACACTCAGAGCATGACAGCTAGAATCATCTGCAACAAGGACGGAAAATTCAGCAGTGTCTTGACCTCCTTTCCTAGCTTCAGTAGATTCGTTGTCCTGAAGCATCTCTGCCGGGAGGAGCATTGAGTTTTGGTCACTCTGGGGAACAAGAAACAGCAGCATCAGCGGGAGCAGCCTCGACAAGTTTCTGATCAAGACAGCAACCCAGAGGTTACTGAACTCCGTTCGAGTCACATTCAGCAAGTGCAGCATCAGGCCACCCCACCAGCCGGACATGAGCAACCCGGCGTTTTGGATGGACATGAGCAGCGCATAGAAAGTTCCTTCGATGCCTGGAGGACAAAGCTTGGAGCAAAGCACGAGGAGTGGCAACCATTTGAGCCTCCCAACCATCTGGGAGACACTGTTGTCGATCACCGCAAAGACGTAATCCGGAATGCCGATTCTTGTGTTGAGCCGGGTCACCATTATCAGATCGAGCATTCCTGCCAGGCTTGAAAGAACTTGGCCCCAGAATAGCACGCCGCGGAAAGGGTAGTCCTTCAGTGAAATTTGGTATAGTAAAACTCCGAGCAGCGAACCGATTGAACCGATTGAATACACAAGGCCAATAAATTCCTGAAAAAAAACGATCAAATGATGCAATCGAAGTGTTATCTCTGGTTAGAAAAATATCAAATGACTGAATTTATCTGAAACCACACCTCATCATATGGATTTAACAATGGTATGCATTCTCAGTTTTTTAGTCCGTGCAAATGATGCAATGAACTGATGATATATAACAAATATCTATATGCAGGAATGTGCATACCTCAGAGAATCCTGGTCCCACTATTGGATCAGTGTACCAGTAGAACATTCCTGCTTGGATATCCAGGCTTAGACTAAGAGAAACATACATATACACACATGGCCGCCAAACTTCGGCGCACTTCAGTGTTGCCCCCATGGACTGAATTGCTTTGTAGAATTTCCTATGAACCTGAATCCATCAAAGCACTTAAGTGGCATCACTGTCCATGCCTGAATTCAGCAATCTCAACACACAAAAGGAAATGTGTTCAAATTTTGTCTTGACATTCTGACCTGCTTGTAATCGAAATCTGTAACTCGCCTCTCCTTCAGCAAAACCCCAGCCAAGAACACCAGTGCAGAAGGGATGCTTAGTAATCCAAGAGCACCCTTAGAACAAGAAAAGAAAAAACAAAGCAAGAATCACAATCATATCAATTGACATTGTGTGGGAAAACAAATGATGATGCAATTCATTATGTAAGGTCAGGGAATATCACACCTGAGACCCCATGGAGTGGACAAGAAGACCACTGATGGAGAATCCAAGCAATGCACCAACGGAGGAGCTGAACCCACACAGGCTCTGCATGTCTGCGGCTAGCGGCTGGTGCGTGATGCTGTTCTGAGCAACCAGCGCGTCCACCGTCACGTCGGCCACCGCCGCGCCCGCGCTCTGCGCCGTCAGCGCCAAGATCGCCGGCATGATCCCCAGCTTGCGGTGGAGAGAGAGCGTGAGCATGGACGACGCCCCAATCACTCCTGAATGAATCATCGAGAGAGGTGATCAAGTAAGGCGAAAGCCTTTGAACTGCGAGATGGGATCGAGGAGGCGGAGGAGGCTGCAATCCCCTCACCGGCGAGGAGGAAGTACGGGCGGCGGCGGTAGCCGGCGACGGGGACGACGTCGGTGAGCAGGCCCCAGACGGGCTTGACGACCCAGGGGGCGCTGACGAACCCCTGGTAGAACTGCGCCGCCGACGGCTGCACGCGCTGCACGTCCTTCCAGTAGTACCCCGCGGCGACGCCGCCGACGGCGTCGCCGACGCCCTGGCAGGCCCCGTAGACGGCCACGACGGCGAGCACGAAGCTCCAGTGCAGCTCGCGGGACAGACGCCGGAGCCAGCCGCCGGGGAAGGAGGCGCCGCCGCATTCGCTGCCGCCGCCGGCTTCTTGAAGCGCCGCGTCGTCGTCCTCCTCCTCTCGGCGATCCATCTGGGCAGCGATTTAATTTCTTGCCGGGGTTTCTTGGGGATCTACGGCGGAATCCCGCCGGAATTCGCACGGCTAGAATGCAGGTCTCGCGATTGCTCGGTGGGAGAGATTGACGAGGCGCATCTTGGCGTTGGCGAGCTGAGCAAGAGCAAGTGTGCGTTGATGGGTATCCGCGCTCAAGGTTTTGACTTGGCACCCCCACCTTGCAACTATTATAGTACTGTATACTAATTTAACTATGGTAATTTTGCACCATTAATCTATGTACTAGTAGTAGAAAACTGGGCAACATGTCAACACTAGTTTTGCCTTTGTGTTTTTTACTATTGCGCATCACCTCTTTGCACTGCATTATTACTGCGTAACTTCTTACGATCTGATCAATATCTGAGAAAGCCGAACCATGGACAAGGGACAAGACAGGCGAACGGTTTGAGGTGGGCCAATATATGAGGCACCTCCGTCAAAGCCCGACAGGAATAGGTGAATATGAAATAAGTTCACTTTAGATACCTTTAAATGCTGAGTTTGAATTGTGTCCTTTACCGCAATACGAAATATAATACTGCATGTCCGTTAATTTATAATACCGGCGTACCCGAGATTCTAAGAAAACATAATACCCCATTTTTACTGACGCGATGAGTCAAGTGTGATCAAACCAACCGAGTCCTCACATGAGCCCCAGATATCAGCGGTCAACTCTTTTTTTCCTTCCTCACCCCTTCTCTCTACCCATCCCTCTTGCCAATTTCTCTCCACCGCAATGGCCCCACACGATATGGTGGTGTGATGTCCACCGGTGGAGAAGGGCGGTGAGCAGCGGAAAGAAGGATAGCTGCCAATAGGGAGAGGGGTCACAACCAGCGGACTAGAAGACCTTGAGCTTGCAACGCATCTGCTTGAGCAACCCTCAAGCCTGAGAACCTAGCATCGACCTCAACATGACACTACGTGGCCGAGATCGCTACAAGGTTCTTGAGCATGAGGGTTGTGTGCTGCTCAAGCAGTTGCTCCAATTCCTGCTGGGAGAAAGATGGGGAAGAGGGATGGGTAGATAGAGATTAGGTAAAGGGACCCGGTAGGGCATCCACAACGTATGCCATAAGGGGGTCTTAAACCTCTAGGGTGGGTATTATACACTGTGAGAGTAGTCTTTATAGGTGACCTTATGATGAGCTACCCTTAGGCATAAAGACCACCCATAAGGAATAAAAAAATCATATGTGTTCTCTCTCCTACTATTGTCTCTTCTCTCCTGCCTTTTACTTGTCGTCTTGTAGGATCCATCTTATTTTCTACCATATCCATATATATGATGTGGGGTTTACAACAATTAATACCACCTGCTGTGAAACCTATCTAACCACTTTATCTCTATACATTACTGTTACCCGTAGAGCCATAGAGAGAGTTGGTCACTGACATATAAGATCCATGTGCCTCTCCCAGTCTCCTGTTCGTTCCTCTCTCCCAAGTCCCAACAACGTTCACAGGTCACACTCACAGCACTCGTCCGGGCGTCCATCGCCGCCAATTTCAGGCCCGTCGTTTTGGCGCCCGAATCCCGCACCCGCATTTCAGAAAACCCCGCGCGCGCGGCCTTCTCGATTCCTGCCCGTCCGATCCGCCCTCACCGCCTCATCTCCGCCGTCGATTCGCCCTAACCCCACCGACCACCCGCGGTCCTCGTCATCCTCCTCGCCGCGCCCCCTTTCTCACCGGAGCCGGGCGCTGTCCCCCTCCGCGCTGCACCGCAAACCAGCCGCCGCCTCCCGTCAAGGCCGTCCTTCGCCGCCGCAGCCGTCAGGGCATCGCTTCCTCGCCCCCGCTGAGCGAGCTACACCGGCCTCTTTCCCCCCCTGCCCCGTGCTTGATGGTGAGGTTGTCTTCTTCCCCTTTAAAAGTTTTCTAGGGTTGATGTGTATATTTCGCTCAGATCTGGGGATTTTTGGGTATGATACTTCTTGATTTTGTTAGGCTACTCATATAGCATATGGTAGTTCAGATTTGGATGTGTCTTGCACATATGTTGGGTTCTGCACACTGGTTAATTCTGTAGTTTAGCTATTTTCACATAGAGGTTGCCCATATGCATGCTAATAATTTGCTGGCAAATTCGCATAATTCAGCGCCGCCGCCGCCGCCTCCGTTTCTTCACTCTCCGTCTTTCCAAGCAGCATGACGAGAGGCGAGAAGGGGATGCAGCCCAAGATCAGTGCGTTCTTCAAGCGTCAGGCCCCCGAGACTGAGACGAGCAGGTTCTTCATCTTGGCCCCCTCTTCAAATCTGTTAGTTGTAGTGATCCGGTACCAAAACTTGCCGGATTCCACTCTAGTAGTGAATTTCTGCAATATTCCATCAATTAGAGCGAATATTAAAATCGCTCGTTAGGTTGGGAAAAAAATGGTTGTTGATTTAGTTCTCGTTAATTCCCAAGCATGCTGTCCGACATTGGCATGTTCCTGGATTCAGATTTGATAATGGACTGATCAATCTTTGTTGATTTGGTAAGTGGCGGCGACACGCATAGGGAAGGAACCTGCGGGACGGAGGTGAAGAGGCCCAAGAGCTGTGCGGATGGCAAGGTCCTCAACAAGAAGAGGAACTACGCGCAGTTCCACCTGGAGCTTGGGCAGCCTGATTTTCTCCTCCACATGTGCTCGGTTTGTGGCATGATGTACGCCCGCGGGAACGACGACGACGAGAAGGCTCACAAGGCATACCACAAGAGTTACTTCGAGGGCGTCCCGTTCAAGGTGTTACACCTGATGTATATTTGCGAATTTCTATCTTCTGTTCATCTTGTGTTATAAATTTCTGTGAAGAGTTTATGACAAATGTTTGAGTTGCAGGGTTGGCGCAATGAAACCGTGGTCGCGAGGTCTGAAGGTGGAGATCGGATAATTCTTGTGGCCGATGAAAATTCATGTGCTCGGAACAGCAAGGTATTTTGCCTGAATGACAACTGCATTGCCTCGACAGTTGAAAGAAATCACTAGTTGGGGTCTTGGGGAAATGAAGATTGAAAAGAGTGTGTTCCTCATAGTTCTAAACTGTAGAATGTGTGTCTTTACTAACTGCGAAGTTTCTGATCCAATTTTGCAACCACTTTACATTTACGAGAAGTTCAGTAGCAGATTGCAGATATTTTATGATTACATAATGTCATGTGAATATGTCAGGTCCAGGAGGTGATCAAAGTGGTACAGAAGGAGCTGGGGTTTGGTGAAGGTCAGCTCCTTCACAAGCTTTGTAAGGTAACATCAGCTCTTAGTTCAAATATGACAACATCTATGCAAATGTATTCATCCTAATGGGTAAAACCTCATTTGTGCATAGGTATATTTGTTCATATCTAGTCAGAGGATAGCGGGATGCCTTGTTGTGGAACCAATCAAAACAGCACATAAAGTAATTCCAGGCTGCACAGAGGAAAACGGCAGTGATCTGCCTGTTGATAAAATTGAACCAGTCAAAACAAACCATACATTAGAGTTAGGGAAAATCAGTTTTAAGAGGGAAGTCCTGAAACGGCATGATCATTCAGACAAGAACAAAGAAGAGTACCGAGATCCTGGTGCTATAATATGTGAAAAGGAAGGTGTTCCTGCACATTGTGGATTTCGAGCAATTTGGGTTGTACCGTCACGCAGAAGAAAGAGAATTGGGTCACAACTGATGGATGCTGCTAGGTAAGTTCTAAGTTTGATGCGCATTCTCACTTATTTTTTCACTTAGGATCTTTCTTAGTCGCTGCATTCCTGCAATGCCCGTCTTGAACTCTTTATAGCATACATTGTTTTTTTTGGGGGGAACACGCAGAAGGCTTGCGCATCATTGCATTAAGAGAAGGATAGCATGCATTGTCCTCTGTAACAACAATGTATAGATCCATCATATCACGCATTGTCAATTTGGACAAATTCCTAGCTTTTGACCGGACTATAGGACTAATGAAACTATATGTTAACTGACATCACACTGCAAATATCACTGAATTAATTATCTGTCTGTCCAGTTGTTCTCTTCTGTGCTCTGCAAGCATTTCCAAGAGTTTGACATTATCTTATCTTGCTAAGGCACTCCCCATTCGTCTTCTGCAGGAAAAGCTTCCTCAAAGGCGAGACTTTGTGCATCTCACAGTGCGCTTTCTCACCGCCTACTTCCTCCGGGAAGGCGCTGGCACGCAGCTATTGCAAGACGAGCGCATTCTTAGTCTACAAGGAGCAAGATGCATAGCAGATGCTGCAGAAGATGTCACATATCTGAAACTTTTCTTCCCATTGTAAAAAATGCCTTGCTGGGATATATGTGAAACATAAACAGGCATGTTCTGCTTTTAGTGTAAGTCTAAGCACCAGAAGCAGTGCGTTTTTGCAGGATCTCTACGTATTGACACATTGGATTTCCTGATCAGCAGCATTTTCTGAATATCATTTCACATTAGTAGCTTGCAATCTTCCTTGGGGAAGATGAGATCTTTATTAGTCCTTGGGAATTATTAACAGGCAGAGTTATCTTCTAGTGTTAACCTCTGTCTCTCAATACTCTCAAAACCCAAGAAAAACACAGGGGAGACAGTACAAGCCGCTGCAATCATATGGGAACATGTCACAACTTTGGTCAATATATACAGCAGACCGATGATACAATGTTCTGATAACTAGTCAGAATCAACAATGGGCGACACTGATGCTTGTGCGCCAGAATAATACATCTTTTAATGTTTTCTCCTCGTCAATAGCCCATGGATGGCTGCATTTGAGTACTCATCAACCACTGATTGTGTAAGCGATGGACGCAAGGATCTTAGCGCGGCCTGGAAGTGAATATCGTCACATACAAAACGTTCTGACCTCAGACTTTCCCTCAAGGCAGCCATTCCCGCCTCCCTGCACAGGCCTTCAAGATCTGCGCCCGTGAAAAGCTCGGTATGCTCTGCTACCTTCCAAAGATCCACATCATCTCCTAATGGCATTTTGCGTGTATGGATGCGTAGTATTTCATATCGACCTTCCGCATCTGGTGGTGGAACATACAAAACCTGCAGTTAAAATGAAAAAAAGAACATGATTATTGTTTGCTATGTGTGAGGGAGAGAGAGAGGGAGATCGGGATACCATATCAAAACGCCCTGGGCGCAGAAGAGCAGCATCAATTGCATTTGGGCGATTAGTAGCAGCCAATACAATAATTCCCTACATAAAAAATTGCAAGATACTTTTTTAGTACAAAGAAAGGGCATATATGAGATATGACAAGGAGAGTCACATTTGGATGCCATTGTCAATCTAAATATGTAAGAGGTACCGTAGCCAGTTCTAAACCATCCATTTCCGTCAATAGAGTTGATAAGAGTCTTTCTCCAACCGTGGCATTGCCACTAGAGTTCCCGCTGGGACCAGTTCTGAACGATTACAAACTCCAATGTTAGCATTCACTGGTCAGATGTGGAAATTAGATTTACATGTGCAGAAGCAAAGTTTTCATAAATTGATTCTACTAAATGAAAAGAACATTTGGGGAACCATATCCAACAAAATATGCTTAACACTTCTGACACATCTTCAACTTTCAAATCATGTACACCATGGAAAAGATGCAAATATTATTATTACGTAATTGTAGAAGATAGCCTATAACAATTCATGCACATTCTTATGATGATTGTACAGAATAATTTTTACCAATATCATGCATCATTTATCATAGATCTCACTAGTACGTGCCACAGGACAACAAGAGACAAGATATAAATGTGCACCTTTTAGGGGCAATTGCATCAGCCTCATCAAAAAATATAATGCTTGGAGAAGCAAGACGTGCCATCTGGAATGTACGTCGCAACAAAGCTTCACCTTCACCAACATACTTGGAGTATAACTCAGCACCACTGTTTGAAAATGTGTAAGAAATTTAGAACAACATAGAAGACTGTATACTGAACTCAAAATGATCCGGTTAGCATGTTCTAGCTATATTATTTGGACTTCAGCCTTCAGTGTACAGGACAACGATTCAAGCAGCAGAATTTGAACAAATTATGCCAGCTTGGTCTTAACAGTACATGAAATAAACATGTTAAGTTCTTTTGCTTCCTCTAATAACTCCTTTTCAGTATATTATTGAATTTATTACAATATAAGCATCACATCAGAAAATATTATGCAATTCACAGGCTTCTTTTTGCATGTTGGAAGGCTGAAATGAGAAAAAAGAGACAACAATTTTTACGCAGCAAACCTTAATGAAAAGAAAGAAGCTTGGGCAGCATGAGCAGCAGCCTTTGCAAGGGTAGTCTTTGAGCACCCTGGTGGACCATGCAATAGCACCCCACGGATAGGTGATATTCCAAGTCTATCAAATGAAGCAGCATGCTTGATGGGCCATTCAACAGCTTGCTGAAGTTTTTTCTGAAGCATAGCAACAATCACCATTAAAAGAGGTTTGATTAAAGAAATCCTAAAATGAGGCATATTTTACCTTAACAGCTTTCAAACCTCCTATATCATCCCATGAAACAGCTGGAATTTCTTTAGTTACCCCTCTTGTCACACTATTTTTGGCCACAGATTTAGCAGACTCCCAATCCTCCATGATTAGCGTTAGCACATTCTCACTCTCTGATGAGCTTGACAATCTACCATAAGCACGTCTTGCAGCTTCTCGACATAAAGCTTGTAAATCAGCTCCAACATAACCATTGCAGGATGCAGCAACAGATTGAAGATCAACACATTCACCAAGATGTAGATTCTTGGTATAAAGCTAAAAACATAATATGGTCTATAAGATTAAGCTTCGTATAAGAAAAAAATCATCATGAACATAAGTTAATCACATCCAAAAAATGCAGGGCTTGCTATGTTACATCATAAAAGACAACATTCCTTTACTATTTTTTAGGGGAAAACTACATTCTTATATGATACCTTAAGAATCTCGAACCTTTCTTCTGCTGTAGGAACAGTAACCTCTATCTCTGAGTCAAAACGCCCAGGCCTTCGCAGTGCTGACTCAATAGCATCCACCCTAATGAAAGCAAGTTGTGTTTTCATTCAAGAGAAAAACACGAAGTTCATAACCAGAATAACTAAAGGAAAACTTAAGCGCGCTTAGTGGAATATGCTGCCGTATCAACAGAGGAACTTCCTAACATGAACTTAAAATGTTAAGCTATTTGCTAAGATCACAAATCACGCAACTGACATTCCTGACCTGGTAGCAGATGCAACAACAACTAGGTGGGGAAGCAGCTTTGATGACTTCCCGTCCATCAGAGTCAGCAGCTGACCAACAATGCGGGACCCTTGCTCTCTCCTGTGAAAAATACATTAATAATAACTTCTTGGCAAATATAAAATTTGTAGGTAATATAACAAACTTGCCTACTGCCACGTGGTGGACATATGTCATCAAGTTCATCAATGAATATCACGGCTGGTCTACCCTGTGATGCCTGGGAATATGCTTCAGTAAAAGCCTCTCGCATGAACTTCTCCCCCTCTCCAGCGTGGGGTTTATGCACAGAAATTGAACTGTAAACATGTGTACATTATGTGAATTAAGTGCCAAATCAAAATATGCAATTAAAAGCAAAGCAGAGTCTTTCAAGGTTAACCAATTCGAGTTAAGTCATTACTCAATCACTGTGAGGTGGGCATTACATTCTCGAACAACAGCTCGGACCATGCTTTTCTGACAGAATAGCAAGCAGTACACCATTCAGCACTACAAATTGCGATACCAGTAGCAAAATCCACAGCAAGATAAAAGCAAACTCTACATGAACCTAGCCTAAGCAGACGCATTGGCCATAAATTGCACCGGATTAAAGACATGAACGCCGTAAACGCAGTACCTTTCCGGTGCCAGAGGAGCCGTGGAGCAGCAATCCTCTGGGAAACTGCACCAATGCAAAGATTATTTCAAAAATGGATTGCTATTTACAAGCAGGTGCACCTGATGATAATAAGGACGAAGAGAAGAGGGGGATAGGCGACAATACATTGAGGCCGAGCACGCGGGCCTCCCGTGCGTAGAGGACAGGATACATCACGAGCTCCCGGAGAGCCTCGAGAACCGCGCGGTTCCCAGCGATGACCTCCTCGGCGCGCCACCGTCCCGTCCGCTCGCCGTCCCCATCACCTCCGCCGCCGCCGCCGCTGCCGCCGCGGTGGTCTTTGCTCTCCCTGCCCCTAACCTCTTCCATTCGCCTCGTCCGCTTCTGCCCTAAGGGGGAGGCCGCCGAGCTCGAGAGGTGAACTTCGAGTCGTTCCGGCGAAGCGCCGGTGAGCAAGACGGTGGCGGGGGAAGGCACGGCGACGGAGGGAGACGGCGAATCACCAGGCGGGGCTTTGTGAGGGAGACGGTGATAAACCCTAGCATTTCCGGCCCATTCAAAGCGACAAATTCGATGCGCCTTGCTTGTTAATGGCCCAGCCCGAAATTAATTGGGCCTGCAAGAAATAATTCCAGAACAATAGTTTAGCACCCATGTTATTTTTAGAGCTCTAAAAAGTAAAAACACACCAGCACATGAGATCTGGAGTTATCATACCTCATACACATGGTAACGAGTAATCCATCGGCAATTCAATATCGAGTATTTTATTATCTCCTCACTCTCTCTCAGAAAAAAAGAGATAATTGCAATCTAACATGTGATAAAAGATAAGAAAACATGCGACCTGTGGGATGCCGTGGCGCATCTACACCACCATATTATACTATAATTATATGTTAGCTACAATATAATTATATTATAATTTTTTCTATACGTATAGTTAGTATCTAATCACGTTTCATCTATCAATTCTTACTCTCGGTTTCTCACCATCGGAGTTTAGGAAAACAATAGTTGTGTCTATGCGCATTACATCAGGCATGGATCATACGCTCAGTACCCATTACAGTACCCATTACGCTTGTCCCTACCAGAATTCTGATGAACACTGTAACCGGTGGTTGCCCGGCGAAGCCATAAAACCCACTGCCACCACTTAGGCTGTGTTTAGTTTCACGTTAAAATTAAAAGTTTGATTAAAATTGAAAGTTTGATGAAAAAGTTAAAAATTTATATGTGTAGAAAAGTTTCGATGTGATAGAAAAAATTAAAAGTTTTGGTAACTAAACATTCACTCACTCACCCGCCTACCAATCCTTCCCGCTTCTGACCGTGGAATCGCGAAATGCCGAAATGGAGAAGTCGGTGCGCGAGCTGTAGCTGAACTTATCGGCTGAACACCCCCTTCCAGCCTTCCTCCTCCACCTCCGCCGCCGGCGCGTGCAGCCACAGGTGGCGCCCGCGGCCTGAACTCTGAGGAAGCTGCAAACCCGCCCGCCCAGCGCCGAGTCGTCGCCCATCCATCCATTACCAACCGCGTCGCCGGAGTAAATGCCGCCATCAATGGCGTACCTCTCTCTCCCCGAATTTACTGCGGCGCACCAGGTACCCAACCCAACCCCGACCCAATTCACTCCCTCGCCATCAATACACCTTACGCATCCACATGCACATGCTACTAGCTCGCGCCTGAACAAGAGCCGGCCATGCATGTTTATCCTTTTTCAAAAGAAAAAAAAAGGAAATTTGCAAAAACCACCCTAAATATCACTATATGTTTGAGATGCCCCCCTATATATAAAAAGATTTGTTGCAATACCCCACCTCCTAATTCACCTTGGTTTGATTTAGATATCTTCTCTCTACACATGCGTGATTCCTGAAGCATCTTGTGGCAAAATTAGCCAAGTCCCACTCATCGTGATGATTTGTCAACAAGTCCCTTTTGCATTAGATTGTGTGGCCTTAATTTTTAATTAAACTGTATCGAAACCTGCTATTTTGGGTCATCTGACCAATTGCAACAGATGAAATCATGCAGTTCTAATTTGGCTATATGATTACCGCTTCATGTTCAAATGTTTCTATATGCTCATTACGTCTCTGAAAAAATAACGGATATATTGTTCTGTACACGTGATATCGATTTGGAATATATAGCTAGTATACCATGAAAAACACAGTGAAATGATCATGATAACACAACGAAATGATCGCCTTATACAGAATAAAGAGCATAATCTCTTACTCCTGCCGAGTGGGACTCGGTTGATTCTGCCACGAGATTCTTCAGGAATCACGCACGTGTGGAAAGAATGTGTCTAAATCAAACCAAGATAAATTAGGAGGTGAGGATTTACAACAAATCTTTTTATGGTGAGGCATCTCAAACTTATAGTGACATTTGGGGTGGTTTTTTTAATTTTCCTGAAAAAAAAACACGAAACATGCGTGCATCCGGGATGCCAGCTTTACCAGCTAGATAGCCGCCATTAACGGGGGAGCCCGAGCTAAGGTAAAGCACAAGTACACGCGAGGCACGGGTCTCCTGGACCAGCTGGTACGGCAGGGGAATTAACCGGCCTCGCCGTGTTGACACGAAGCTTTTTCTCGATCGCACGCTGCCGGAGAATCGTACGTGTACCGCTGTTCGAAATCCATAGTACGTACTCCTACTATAGATTGTCCCAGCCGACCGTCCGGTATGTCGTCGTATGCTCGTAGCGCGGCGTCGGTTGCGCCTCCCGATTTATAATGGATCGCATCGGCGCATTCGCTATAGTGGTTGCTGCTGCCGGTGCGTCCACGGTCCACCGTCGTTAATGCCGGCGCGCGAGAGATACATGTACGCGACTAGTAGATTCTCTACGCCAACTCGATCGATCGCTCTCTGCGTCCACCACCGAAACTATTTCTGCATGTTCATCAGCTGCTAGCTGTTCTTGCACGTAGTGGTGGTGGTGTAGCGGTGTGTGAGACTGTGAGTGATTGTGCGCTCGTGAGCGAGCTCAGCTGGGCTGGCTAGCTCATGAGCATCCCGTTCTCCTCAGCTGCAAGATGGATCAGATGAGGCGGCAGCGGCAGCGGCGGCGGCGGCAGTGCATTGGTGTTCTTTGCTCGGCGCTGTTTTTTTCTGTCCTGGCAGTGGCCGTCGCCGCAGGCTCCGGCTCGTCGTCGCAGCCGCCGTCTTCGTCTCCGGCGCCAGCTGCGAGGGCTCCTTCTCAACGGACGCCGCCGACGCCAGCAACGCCGGCAAAGGCGGCATCCCCACCGGCGACGAACTCGTCGTCCTCTCCACGGACACCCGCGGCGCCAGCCCCGAGGCCTCCACAGCCGCCACCCGCGACGTCGCCGGCGCCAACAAAGCCGTCGTCTCCACTCGCGCCGAAGCCACCTTTCCCTCCTGCGCCGTCGCCGTCCACAACGCCGTCGTCTCCACCCGCGCCGAAGCCATCTTCTCCTCCTCCTGCGGCGACGCCGACCACAAAGCCGTCTCCTCCACCATCCTCACCACCGGCTCCGAGACCGTCTCCTCCTCTTCCTCCTCGGACGCCACCGCCACCGCCGCCGGCACCGAAACCATCTCCTTCTCCTCCTCCGCCTCCTCCGGCTCCAACGAATTCCACGACGAACTCCTCGTCGCCGTCGACGTCCACACAGGGCCAGCTCTCGCCAAATTTCTACGCGCAGTCCTGCCCGAGCGTGGAGCTGGCGGTGAGGGATGTCGTCAGGTCGGCCTCCACATTGGATTCCACCATCCCCGGCAAGCTTCTCAGGATGCTCTTCCATGACTGCTTTGTTGAGGTAAGAAACTACTAATGCCATGATTGTTTATCTCAGAATCTAGTAGTATACTGCTTGCATTTGTCAAATGCGTCACATTGGCATTGCAACAATTGAAGTTCTTGTGCATGCAAGCAAATGCTGAAAGCCTGAAATGGCTGTCTGCAATGTAGTTGGTTGGTCATATGAAATTATGAATCGCATCCAAGTGTGTAGATCTAGCCATCAACAATTCCTGGTTCCATGGCACTGGATTGTGGTATTGCCATTTGCCGCCTCAGTTTTTCATATTCTCAGAGATATCAATGGTGGGGGTGGAAATATAATGAAGTAATGTGTTTTTGTTCAAGTATATTATGATATATAGTTCCTTCTGCCCAATTTACTGGGGCTTTTAACTATTTGCCACTCTTACGAATGTTGCTTAACGATTTGCCACTAGACTCATATGTCATAGACACATGAGAGCCCACATGTCATTGATAGGGTGTGGCAAATTGTTAATTGCCATGTCACAAGAGTGGCAAATAGTTAAATTTCCCCAATTTACTAGCAGCTGAATAATAAGAGTAGCTATTTTCATCCGTTTTCCTGCTAGAAATGCTGAAGACCTGAAGAAATAATCAAATGCTCATTCTAACTAGTTAGTTTAGGGTATTCCTTTTCTCACCCTAGTTTTCCCCAGAATAGTTATGACATGTGGCACCAATTGCATCGGCTAAGGCTAATAATTTGGCATTATTCGAATATAACGTATATCTTGTCGATTGAATGGCCCAGTCTAGGATAGTTATTGATCACTAAGCTAGGTGGTGGCTAAATTAAGACCCTAATCCATTATGCACGCTTGGTATAACCAAACATAATGTAGTTTTCCACAGCTTGCACATTGAGTGTCACTGCCACAATTATAGGAATTGTATTTGTCTTACATTTGCATCTCATCGGGTTTGTGAATTGTGAAAACATCCACGCTTGCACAATAACAGAAAGTGAGGAAGTCATTCTCAGAGTACAAATTTTTTGTGGTCTCAGGGATGTGATGCATCAGTGATGATTGAAGGTAGCGGCACGGAGAGGTCCGATCCTGCAAACCTCTCACTTGGCGGGTTCTATGTCATAGATGCAGCCAAGAGGCTGCTTGAAGCCGTGTGCCCTGCAACCGTTTCCTGCAGCGACATTTTAGTCCTTGCCGCAAGAGATGCTGTTACATTTGTAAGTATCATGGTTACCAATTGCTCCCAATATATTCCTTGTCTACACTATGTGGTTTCTCTTTCTAGTTGTTACAATCCACTCAAAGGTAAATGTGCCAAATAGTTAAATTGTTGCCTGAGATGAATTTTCCTAGAAATGTTGCTACTAAATATAGTTAAGCAGACGTAGTACTCTTCATAAGCATAGGACATCAGAAATAATCCACATTAATGCTGCAACAGTTAGATCTTTAATCATCCAATGAATTGAGTGCTGGTCCATGCATACGTTACACGACTGTACCTTTGAAAATAATTAGAACTACTATGGTTACATTACACCCAAATAAAATCAGACAGGTAGACCATGATGAACTTAACTAAGTGAACACAATTCCGTTTCCATTAGTTTCATGATTTTCATCTTATGTCGTTGGACCACAATCTTTTATGTGCGTAATTCTGTGGGGGAGACATGATTAATGGTCCTAAGGGGATTGATGAAATGAAGTAATGAAGGCGGGCACAACTGGAACAGTGAAACTTAAGAACAGATGTGCTTTGAAACTACATTCCTCTGTAACTAGAAATACAGAGTTTGCAGTAACATTCACATTCACCTTCACCCTTTCACCCACATCATATAGATGTTGATTCGGCATAGACTTGGTAACAAAAAAAATACAGCAAGACTTATAAATTATAATATGGTTGTTTCTACGTAAATATTTCTCTAAACTCCAACTCTAAACTTAAACTTACTCATTTTCCATTAGCACGCTTCCCAAACAGCTAAATGGTGTATTTTTTGCAAAAACATTTTATATAAAAATTTCTTTAAAAATTCAAATGAACCCATTTTCAATCTTATAATAATTAATATTTAATTAATCATGTTTTAATTGCTTGCTCCGGTTTCTGTGCCACTTAAAAGCTCAATTTTTAGTCTTGGCACAAAATCCTATTGGCATGTTAGGGCAGATTGGTTTACAAAGCAGATAAACGTACCAATGTAAAATGAGTGACATTCATGAACTAACATGCATTCACCTGCTGCAAACCAGACCGGAGGACCGTCGGTGCCAGTCTCTCTCGGGAGGCTCGACGGCCTGGTCTCGCTGGCCTCCAACGTCAGGGCAAACATCATCGACACCGGCTTCTCCGTCGACGCCATGGCGAGGAGCTTCTCCGCCAAGGGGCTCACCCTGGACGACCTCGTCACCCTCTCAGGTACACACACACACACACGCTCTTGAACGCTGGAGGATCAACTGCAATTTTCACTTTTCACCTGGTCTCACCGAGAGCACACGGCTGTCGATCGCCGGCATGGCGCACTGGCGCGCAGGGGGGCACACCATCGGGTCGGCGCACTGCACGACGTTCGGGGAGCGGTTCCGGGTGGACGCGAACGGGAGCACGGTGCCCGCGGACGCGGCGATGAACGCGGACTACGCCGGGGAGCTGATCAGGGCGTGCTCGGCGGTGAACAACACGGTGTCGTCGACGGCGGCGGTGGACTGCGACGAGGGGTCGGCGTCGCGGTTCGACAACGCCTACTTCGCCAACCTGCTGGCCGGTCGCGGCCTGCTGCGCACGGACGCCGTGCTGGTGCAGAACGCTACGACGCGGGCCACGGTGGAGGCGTTCGCGCGGAGCGAGGGGAGCTTCTTCGCCAGCTGGGCGGCCTCGTTCGCCAGGCTCACCAGCCTCGGCGTCAAGACCGGCGCCGACGGCGAGGTCCGCCGGACGTGCTCCCGCGTCAACGGCTGATGATGCGTGCACGCACGATCGATACATACATGCATAGAAGGGATCGACATAATGCATGTTGAGAATGATCGATATTCGATTTGTTCGTTGTTGTTGTTGTTGATCTGTTTGTAGTAGCAGCTTGGGTTTTTTTTTTTTTCTCCATGCTCTGGTCTGGATGGTCATGATTTAGCGAAAGGAGAGTGAAAAATTAAGTGATCCAAATTCTAAATGATTTAGCGAAAGGAGTATAACGTAGATGGCGAGATGCGTTTTATCTGTAACCAAGTTAAGCTCAGTGATCACCAAATCTCTCGGATTGAGAGTACACGCCTGAGATCAGTAAATGCGTCTGTTAGTACTCGTCAGAACCTGAAAAAAAAAAGGAAGAAAGAAACGCTGTACGTGTCATGTCCTCAGAAAGTAACATGCCCTTTCTGGCACACGAATGATCAGGAAGGCCGTGGAGGAAGCGATTGTCCCATAACTCCACGAGCCGGGCCAATCTCGGACCAAATCGCAGTCGCGCAGCAGCAATTTGGGCTGAAAATCCGTGAAGAGAAAACGGCGTGGCGCCTCGCGGGCGGGCCGCTCGTTTCGCCCCCACGGCCGCGGGTGCCCAACTGCCAGCTTCCGAGCGACGGGCGGGCGGGCGGGGCGTGTACCGGCCGAACTGAACGGAAGCTTATCTAATTCGTTCGGCGCGCGGCACATGCACGTGGCACGGGTGTGTCGCAGCGACCGGGCGGCGGATTCCGTCGGTCGCCTTTGTCCTTTCCCGCGGCGTCTAGAGCCATCAACCACTCCCCTTGCCGGTTTCCAAAAAAAAAAAAAAAAAACCACTCCCCTTGCCGGCCGACGTGTAAGGGAGATCGATCCCCTCTCGGGCTCTGGCGGCGAATCTCGTTTCCATCTCGCGTCCGATCGATCGGTAGCCCAGTGCAGGCCAGCCGTGTGCCCGTGTGACCGAATCACTGTGTGTCAGGTTCGGTCAATCGATCTACAACAATCTATGCTACTCCTACGTCCTATGTGCAGTGCGCGGGCCAAGGAGGAGGGAGGAATTGATACGCTTGGACCTGGTTGGAACAAACGATCCGCTCTCTGTGGCTGGGAATGGGAGATGCTTTGATTCTCACATATCATATGGGCAACAGACCAGGGCATATTCCCGCCCGGAGATGTGGCACGTTCTTTTGAGCAGCTAGCTGCCTGCCTACCTGATCGCCTTCTAGACGCGACGCGGCATATGAGCATATCATGGCGGCCAAGCAAAGCATCCAGCTTTGGACGCCGATGTGAGATCACCCCTCCTCAGCACAGAATCACAGATCCCTCCTTGCCAAGTTGCAACTGATGAAGCAAGCAACAGCGTTGGAGCGCAAACGGAACAGCGACAGAAGCTCCACCATCGGAGGAGTCGGCTGGCTGTGTTCGGCGCAAGAAGATTTTGAAAGAAAAAGTCTATCGTTTTTCACCGCACGTTTCTCAGCTAAATGGTATGTGTTCTATTAGAAACATTATACAAAAGTTATTTTAAAAACGATATTAATTCATATTCTAAGTTTGAAATAATTAATACTTAGCTAATCATATTTTAATTTACGTACGTCGTAAATCACCTCTAATCCTCCCCTTTCCGACACTACCATCAGAAGCGTTCCGACACTTACCATTAGAAGCGTTTCAGGCTTTCAGGCAGCACAACAGGTCGGCAAGGTAGGGGAGAAGCGCTTACCCTCACGCGTCCGTGATCGAGACCGCGTAATCTATCCGTCTAATCTCTTTCTTTTACTTTCGCGTCTCAACGAAGCCGAACCCAATCTAAGCACCCGAATAATGGAGGAGGTCGCTATCGTCCCGTATAAACCAATTCAGCAACATGCAGTTTCCAGAAAGAAAGAAAAAAAGGTCATCAGCAACAGGCCACGGCTTGATTCATGGGTTCTGTACAATTTCACAAACAATAATACAGATACGGGTGCCAGAAGATAAGCATAGGGTACCGAACAGGTCGCTGCATTATCTTTCCAAGCGCGACCAGATCAAGATGATTAAAGGATTCCAATCGCAATTATCAGATCAGGTAGCACTCCTTTAAATTACTGAAATATGTAAAGTAGAGAACAATAAGCAAATACACAAGGACACACGTCGTCTGCAGTACTGTAGGCCCCACAGCCCTCGGGCCCACATGTCAGCATACAGTACTGCACATCAGAGGATCTCAATTGAATACATAAGCATGTCCAAAATAAAAATCGAAGTCAATGGTCCATGCCAATGCGAATGGGCGGCAAGCCAACAAGAGCCAAGCATGCGGCATATTCTTCGTCCAGCCATATCTTGCAGAAGATTACTACGTAACCCTCCTACTACACAAAGTAGTCTAAAAAGATCCCGTAATTCTACAAGAATGGAGACACAAGATGTAGGGGCGAGACTCTTCTCATTCATCGATTCATTCTCCTCAATCACAACTGTATAGTATGAACACCTCTCTCCTCCTTATATAGCCTTCCTCCATATATCCTCCATATATGGAAGGTTTCGGTGTGGGTCCAATTAGTGTATGTGGGCTGGCCTTCATGGGCCTAAGCCCATAAGTTTCCTATAACCATGAACACGGGGAAGGCTATAAAATGCAGTTCTTCCAGCTATTTCTAACTTATAAGAGCTAAGCATTTTGCACATGCTATTCTCCCAGACTTTTCATTAATGTACTACCTTAAGATATACCTGTGCCATGAGCATTTGCAGTCCCATGGAACAGGGGGAGCTCTACAGAGTTGAGATAACAAGAAGGGAAACTTTCGAAAATCGTTTTCTCCATACTATCTAGTGTCCCAAGCAGAACTTTCTTAGACACCAGCAGCAACAAAATTTAACAATTGAGATCGGAAGGAACATTAGTAGAAGGCAAAGGAAATTTCACGCAAATACTTATTCATATGTTTTGACAACATTTCTCCCGACGCATGCTCATTGTGGCAGACGCAGCTGACCACCTAGAGCTTTTAGTTCACCATTATTATTTAGACCAAGGATACGTCCCAAGATCAGAACACATGCTTACAAGCGAAAATACTAGCCTGGCTAGCTGCTTCACAGAATAACCAAACGACAACCTCAACAGATAAAAATGCCACGGAACGAAAACAAAGCAGCGAATCGTCACCAGAAGTCCCGTCTTACTCATCAAACACTCGCAATTCATACTTTCTTAAGAAATAAGAGAGAATCTCCTGGTAGAGGCGGCTATGCCTCCCAAGCGATCTCGGCATCATTCTCCTCCAACGCATCCTCTCCCCAGGGGAGAAGATTGCCCAGTTTACCTTCCTTAACAGGAGCAGGGTTCACCATATTCTCAGCCTCGAAGCAGTGCAGAACAGATTTGGGCGACCCAACAGCAATAGGTACGTCTTCAGTAGCGTCGAAGCTCTGGTAGATGAGGAGGCCGCCACAGGGCAGCTCCTGCTCTACCATGTTGTTGCATTTGTAAGCATCAGCATTGAGCTCCTTCGCCCATGTTCCAGCATGACCATGCCCGCCAAAGATGGTAACAGCAACAGAGAACTCCGAAGGGCCAAAACACCTGAGGACCCTCTTTACCAGGTCGCCATAAGCAAGAGAAGAGGCGTCGAAGCCCATGACCTCATAACTGGCGTAGCTGAAGCCGTCCTCAGGGGTCACATGAATGGTAGAGAATGCTGAGCCATGGATTGCATTCATGGAGTAGCCGCAGGGTTCGAAGTCAAAGTCACAGATCTCCATCTCTGGGATAATGTCAGAGATGCCCGAGAGTTTTGTCATTTCCTTAGCACATGATGTGTGACCATCAGCAGAAGTCTTGAAAAAGACTGAAGCTTTCTCCTTGTCCAGTCCGGTCATGCACATTTCAAGGGTAACCATAGGTTGCTCCGGGTGCTGAGTAGCATAGTAGATATGCCACTTCTGGCCAGGCTTTGCTGGATCTCCAATCACATAAGCATTACCACCAGATTTCAGATGGCCAAAGTAGCGGTTGAGGACAGCAACTTCCTCAGAGAAGCTCCTGTGGGGAGCAGGCTGTGCACTGGGGAAGATGAACATCCCGCGGGAGTACTTCACAGCAGCAAGTGGCATAGACAGCCCTTCAGCAAGCTCAAGAATCCTTGGAATTGTGAGTAGGAGCTTTGTAGTCCCACAGGTCTTAATCACAATCTTATCAGAATAGATAAACAGGCTGGACTCAGAGAGGACATAGGAGTCAAAGTCCTTGTTGGACAGCTCGGACACAATGGTGCACCGTGCAAGATCCAGAACAGAGTCAATCTGGGCCCTGGAGAGGGCGCGCAAACCCCGACCATCAGGGTCAGCAAAGACAGGTGCCTCAGAGAAAGTGATCTCAAGGCGCTTCTCATAGCCCTCAAACCCAATTGCTGAGACTGGGGGAGGGTCAGCAGCAGACAAGACACCCATTGGAGCAGGTTGGTCAGAACACTGTGCCGGAGATGGAGGGAGGAGTGCAGGGAGCAAGACTAGAGAACTGGTCGATTATCAGGAAGCAGCAGCCAGAGAAATAGGTCAGAAGAAAAGTGCCAAAATGGAATTGCAAGAAATCCTAAACTACTAGGATGGAGAAGCCGAAAGGGCTATCAGGATGGCTTCTTCGCGCACTGCAAGAAAAGGAACAATTGACATGATTAGCAACACATCGGAAGATACAAAGGAGGGAATTAAATCTGTGTTTGATGCTTACGTTGGAGTAAGCAGCAGACTGGAACTTCTTCACGCCTCCGGCAGGTCGAACGTCCTCAATGCTGTAGCCAAGGGGAGCTTCATACATCAAGGAACGACTACTGCTAGACTTCTTTTTGCCACCCTTTGACTCCATTAGTACATCCACTTACTGCACAAGTATATAACAAGGTAAATATCAGGTTCAGACAAATATATATGGCCCAAAGAGAAAATAAGGCATATGTTTGTAGAAGATATATGTGCCAGACCGAAACATCTGAGTCTTCAATGCAAAAAAGTAAAACTGAGATAAGAAGGTATCAAAACGGTACCAAAGAGTAAACAGTTACATAACAATATGATAGATTCCAAGTTCTAACTAGGAGAAAATATGCCACAACAGGACAGGCCAATTAATATCTCACAATCTGATTCAATTCCTAATTTTCCAGTCATACTCAATTCCTACAAGCCACAGCGTCCTTTACAATGAATCATATATCAGTATTCTTTCTTATATTTAGATTTACAATTGAGTCTCACTTGGATTCAGATTTAAGATCTGGTCGGATTTACAATCGTGATGTCATTTGGTTTCAGATTTAGAGTTGAGACTTTTCCGTTGGACATATGCAAATGTTCCTATATTCAGATATGTTTCGTCCCTGATCCCTTCCTATGTTAATGATAATACCATACATTTGCATTAAAAAACAAAATTTGGCCATGGTGTGTCACAGAAAAAGAACATTTGTTATATTCCTATAGGGAGACGAAAAAAAACTATTTTTCTACTATGTCTTATAGGGATCTCAAGATACAAAATTTTCACAAAATTTTCTTAGTACAATCTTTAACACGACAAGAAATTTTACAGGGTAACTTTTGTAGTAATCTGCAAATCACGAACAACTCAAACAGGATAGCCTAACTGCACAAGCAAGATCAAAGAGGTAACCAACTGACCTTTTGTTTTACATAGATAAGCTTATCTACACCAACTAACCAAAATTCCTACCATAAACAATAGCAACACATAACAATACTCCCTACAAACCACCAAATCTGTAAAGGAAAAAAAAATCAGAAGTACCAACCTAGGGATAGGGTTTCAGCGAAGAAACTTACAATTCAACGAAGAAGCTGTGTTTGGAACCCCTGATCCCGAGCGCGCCCCCGCGTGATCCGATTCCGATCTTACGAATCCCCCCTTAGCTCCTC
This sequence comes from Oryza meridionalis, assembly GCA_000338895.3. Taxonomy (NCBI): domain Eukaryota; kingdom Viridiplantae; phylum Streptophyta; class Magnoliopsida; order Poales; family Poaceae; genus Oryza; species Oryza meridionalis. Next base: position 24,305,512 of record CM002527.2, on the reverse strand, counting down.
CCCTCTTCACGAATATCTCGAAAAAAGACTACCAAAAATCCTCAGAGCCTACGGATTTCTCCTCTCCAAGAAAACGGCGGCGGCGGCGGGGAGCGAAGAGGGGGGAGTTCTTATGCAAGAAAGCGTGCGGTGCGGCTGGGGAAGAGAAACCCTGATTTGGCCCGGTATTTATAGCGGCTGCCTATCGGATTCGGGTTTTTTGATGTTCGTGACCGCCAAGGAGAGGGGACGCGCCCGACCCGCTGCTCGCGTGGAGGCCCATGGACCGGCCGGCGCGTCACCCGTGGCAGGTGGGCCCACACACGCTGGTGGGATTCGCGGCTCACAGCGTCCGTCCGTCTCCCCGGTCCCCCCTCTTCATCGGCCTCGTCGCGGGTCGCCGGGTCGCAACTCGCAAGCGGATGCCGATGAGGTCGCAAAGGCAAAACACAAAGCGCGAGAGGATTTTTGCAAAGCGGGGGTAGTTTTCGGCGCTGCTTTCACAGGAACACGGATGAAAAGACACCGGATTAAAAAAGTTTTGCCAATTCTAGCTCAAAAAAACAAAAAGAGAGATGACACAAAGGAGCTTCAGAAAAAAAAAAAAAAGCTCACGGCTGCGTTTGCCCAAAACCACACGAATTTGTGTGGGCGTGCAAGAGATCGCTCCATGTGTTGAACTGTTGATCACCAGAACATATATCTGCAGATCAGATCGGGTTTCCCTGCATGGGTGGATCCTCGTAGCTCTCACAAAAGAAAATACGATCCTTTTTTTTCTCACTCTTTTTCACTTCGGACCTTGATTTCTTTCTCCGAGGCCGTGTAATTTTAAAACCCAAAGAATATGGATGGGGGTAGATAGATAAACTGATCATATATATCTTCGGTGTTTTTTCAGCCGTATGGCAATTATCATCCTTCTGGTCCATGATTCCTTTCACCACTTGCCCTTTGTCTTGTTCCTCCGCGCAGCTAGCTAGATGTAGTAGTACAATTTTATGCTTGTTATGATTATTGTCCTTACCAGGGCCGAGTTTAGTTCCAAAATTTTTCTTCAAACTTTCAACTTTTCCATCACATCAAAACTTTACTACACACAAACTTCTAACTTTTCCGTCACATCATTCTAATTTCAACCAAATTTTCAATTTTGGCGTGAACTAAACACACCCTAGTTACTCCTTCCCTTTTTTCTCTGCTAATGGCTGTGCATCTCCTTGTCCTCTCCTGTGTTTATTTCTTCCTTCTGGAGGCCCCAGCTGTTTGCCTTTCCTGCCTGCGTTTTTATGTCCACTGGCTACTGCTGGCTGGCTGGCCTTTTGAAGTTTGAACAAGCAGACGTGAACAGACAAGAATACAGATACAAAGCATGGAGGAATTCGTTGCACACTTGCACGGGTTTGGTCAGGTTTGACGGGATTAGCCGCCTAAAGTAAGGCTACTGTATTTACAGCTAAACTGCATAATATCTCGTCTCTGCTCGCCTGACAAGTGAAGGGATGATGGCCTGTTCTGATGTTCTCTGCTAATACTGTTTTTTTACGATGTCAACTGTTTTAATCGAATTTGGAATTCCAAAGTTGAACACTCTTTGTTTTTCTTTTGTTTCGCGCAGATACAGCTCTGGATACACATCGATTTGAGGCGATTTCGTTGAACTATTAAATGAGCTGAATGTTTTTGCTACTTGTTTAAACACCACTACACCAGGTGCATTGACGCAGTTCCTTCATAGGTTGGAGATCCGGACAGAACGGGTGGAAGAAAGAAGAAAGCATGTGCTCCTTTTTGACTTGAGGAAAGTATATGCTTTCCTGGAACCTGACAGCTAGTTTCAGGGATAGGTAAGTATTAAGTGACATGATAAGTATTAAGTTTGTCTCGCTGTCATAGATTACCCAAGTCAAGGAAGTAAGGACGTTGAGTGGTTGTGACGGTGTGATCTATCAGCTTACACACACCGGTCAGTTCAACCGAGCTGAGCTAATCCTTCTTCCGTTTCCTGACTGCACGATAAAGCCCTGACCCCGACAATTATAAAAGGATAACACAATTTCTTCAGAGTTTTCTTCTCTTGACAGGAACAAATCATTCAGGGTTGATCATGACTTGGGGAAGAGTTCTCACTTCACAAATAACAGCTGTGGCACTACCGTCTATATATACTTCGTTAGAATGAAAAATCAGATGAAGACGATGGCCTCGGCGATTGCATGGCAGGCCACAGGCTGATCGATCGACAGGGTAAGCTTATCAAGAAGCCGACGGTCCAATCCAAACATCCGAATGGCTCTTAGGATTCGGATCCGTCACCTGTGAACAGAACCAACAAGCGATTAGGTTGCGCCGTCGCTTTCCCATTGCAGATTTGCAGCGCCCACGCCGGATTTCTGCCGAGCCTGCGTCGAACAGATTCGGATCGATCCGGCTGCGTGATTTTGATTTCTCGGGCATGCGATGAACGAACCCAACGCAATGTTTGGCCGCATCAGAGTAGCCACCACTTAATTGTACTTGCAATCTTTTTTTTTCTAAAAAAATAAAGAGAGCGAGATAGGGCCTCTTCGGTTCATTAAAAAAAACTTACCATTTGTTGGTAAGCCAAAAATTGATAAAGCTAAAATTTTGGTTAATGAAGATGTGAAAGCGGTGTTTAGTTTGACACCTTACTAAATTTTGATATAGTTTTGTGAAAATGTTGGTAGGGATTGAAAAGGTTTGTGATGAGAAGGTGCCAAACTTCGATACGGTTGGTTTTGGCATTGAACTGAACAGGCCTACAATTTGTATCACTGAGTTGGGCCTTTTCTGGCCACGATCGCTCGTCTGGTTTGTGGGCTCAGAAAATCAACGGCCCAGATCCGAATATGAAGCATCCACCTTTGACCAGGCCCACGATCTACCAAGTCGTCGTCGTCGTCGTCCTCCCCTCTTCCTCCTCTCGGCTCGGTCCTCTGCTCCGCGACGCCGCGATTTCTCCCCCCTCTTCCTCGCCTCCGGTCTACCGTCCCCGACGCCACGAGATGGCCGAGGTGAGGGATCCCCTCTCTCCCGATCTGATCCTTCCGTGTGTTTGGGGGGGGGGGGTCTGATCTGTTCGTCTCCGGCGCCGCGTCCCCGTGACGTGCGTTGGTTCGATTTGAATCCGTCGATCGCGCGGTTAGAGTTTGGTTGCTTTCGTGTGGATCTCTTCGGTGTGTGTGGCACCTCGATGTCCGCGCCTGGTGCTGAGTTCGTGGTGGGCGCGTTGTGTTCTGACGAGCACTTAAGGTTCTCCTGTTTCTGCCCGTGTTAGATGGTTGTTTCTGGTGCCTGCTCGATCCAGTGTTTTGGTCTTATTTTCCCGATCCTTCTGTCTGATCTGAGTGTCTATACGTTCTAAGATTACGGGATTTTGATGGGTATAGCGGGCTAGATCACTATAAGGATCACGCTATGAATTTCCAACAATTTTTTCGTTGTGTGATGCTTACTAGTCCATCGTCAGGGATGATTTTGTGGATTAGGTTCTTCTATTGGTTATATGGTGAGCATTTCATAATTTATTTCGGGGACGGGGGAGATTGGTCCATTTTTGGTTGTGATGTTTCTGAAGAATGATTGTGGCATTACTGAATAATATCTTTGGATGTTTCATTTTAGAATGGCAACCTGTATGGCTTAATCGTACTGCATGATCCATGTGACTGATATAAGTCGACATGCTAAACAGCTTGAGAGAGTATGAAAGATGGGTAGAGATGTAGAGTGGTTGCTTTAGCTATCTGTTGGGGAATTAGACAAAGCTACATGCAATTATCGTGTTGAGGGCTGACCATCTGCTGGAATTCCTCAACTTATCCTCAATCAAGGGGAAAACCGGCTTAGCGTTTCCCACCTCTTGCCAAAATGATGTTACTCGTGGGCTTGCAGTGTGTATGTAAGTGACTTGGGTTTGCAGTGCGTGTGGCAAGTGAAGTGGTCAAAGAAAGCGCCTATCCTTGTCCATTCATTCAAAATTTTACCATCGTAGTGATTCTCTGATTGATCCCTTTTTCATTTTTCTATTCTGAATCCCATGATATATTGATTCCCAAGACCTTCACATCAGCTTGGTATTTTTTTCCTATTTCCTTGCACTCAATGCAGCTAATATTATTTCTATTCACCAGATTGAGATAAAAACAGCACCTGCTGATTTCCGCTTTCCTACAACAAACCAAACCAGGCATTGTTTCACACGCTATATTGAGTACCACAGGTATATCAGTTGCAATAACTTTTCATGCACAAAATATGCCAGTAAATTTATTTACTAGTTAAACTTTTTATGAAATCAGGTGTGTGAATGCCAAAGGGGAAGCAACTGCTGACTGTGAGAAATTTGCCAAGTACTATCGGTCTCTCTGCCCAGCAGAATGGGTGAGTGCTTTTGCTGTCCTTAACTGGCACTACAATTATATTTTATTATTTTAACAGTAAAAGAATTATAGCTGATATCTTGAATATAAACGGGCAATCTTGTTTTTCAGTTCAATAGCAGTTGAACTTGCCGAAATGGGGCTAATGTGTTACCTGAATTGCTGAATCTAAATCTGAAACTTTGCTTCTGGACTTTAAAAGCTATTGTTTTTGCAAATACCAGTCCATAAAATTAGTTGTTTTGCCACATATCACATCACTGGTCAGAAGTAGAAAACAGCACATTCCCTTCGGTATATTTGGTTATACATATTGATATTTAATTATTTTCTGTCAGTTTGATGCTTCAGTGGTGATGCTAACATGTCCTACAGAGTAGCAAGTGCAACTAAATCTTTGAGTGAAAAACATATCTGCCAATGTAGAATCATTAGGATTCAATAAAGATGACCTGATTCTTGTGAACGAAGTGGCTTGTGCAAAATTATTTATCTGATAAACGAACTATAGAATATGGTGGAGATTTACTCAGTTTGTCAACGACTGTTATGTGATGACCCATTTATGTAGGTTCACATGTGCTTTAAAACCTTATTTTTCAGCTGGCATGTGCTTTAAAACCTTATTTTTCAGCTGGCTGTGCTCTGGCTTTCAATTGTTCAACTAATGTTATACCTTTGATTTCATTTCTCTGCATTTTTTTATTGTCTGTTAGTTCTTAACTGTACCGCATTCTCTCGCCCTGTGTGTGTGTGTGTGTGTGTGTTTTACAAGTTATTACTGTGGTGCATATCTAGGAACTTTAGCTGTTAAAAGAACCACAGTTTAGTTTTTTTTTTCTTGGTCATCATTAGCTTTTCCTGTCTCAGGTTGAGAAGTGGAATGAACAGAGGGAGAATGGGACATTTGCAGGACCACTCTAAATCTCCTGTTTGAGAGTCTTCTCAGATCAGTCCACTGCCCTCGTCGGTGTCACTGCTATCATCTGGTTTGAATTTATGCTGCTGCTTTTGTTCTTCAAGCTTGTGTTGCAAAGCAAGAGATCCTTTTATATGTGTTGCACTAATAATTTAGCATGGTTGCTTGACATGATGTTTCACAGATCTGTTTATTCACATGATTTTATTCAAATATAAGCAATTTGATACTTCATTGTTCACTGCCCAATTTTCTGTCATGGCCTGTAGTTAGAGTATTTCTCAGTTTGACGCTTCAATGCTGAAATGGATAAAGTTAAAGGGATTAATCAAACAATGGAAGTAATGGCATGGAAAGAATGTAATCTACATATGGCAAACGCCAACTTCTTGTACGATGAATGCCCACTTGACTTGAGGCTCAGGTTATATTCATCAGATAGATATCAACCTCTTGCACAGTTGCACTTGATTTGGTGAAAGCATGAGTTGATTTAATGTCGGTCCAATCGGGTCAAACTAGTTTATGTCGTACGAACATAACTTTGCATGTGGGTTCAGCAAATCATGAATGACGCGAACTGAAAAGTAGACTGCATACATATCGTAGCGTAGTTAATGTGAGTTCTGAATGGCCTGGCCAGTGTTTATTCCGAATGGTTGTGGCCATGGCAATGTTGGTTGGTGGACACTTTGTTGCTTTGAGGGTTGAAACCTATGCAGGATTCAGTCAGATGGTACATAACATATTAAGATCGCCGCTGTACACACATGCACATACAAATATGCCCAACAAAGATCGTGATGGCTTTTATGAGATGGTTTTGATGGTTTGGTGTACTTTATATGCTAATCGTCCTGCGTCCGTCCTGTCTCGCAAAATAACTGCATGCAGCTACCATGAATGCAAGACGGACGTTTTCATCTCTGAAGGCGTTTGTTTCTGCTTAAGGTAAGTTTATCATCGTATTCTTAAACCCCACAGAGTATTAGTGAAGCAGCGAACGTGCATATTGTTAAGTACTAACGAAAGAGACCAAGTTTGGAAGTTTCAACGATACAATGAAGAAAGCCCTTCAGCACACATTACAAACACGTAATTAACCTACATCAAAGCAAGATCACACACCTTCATCACGCATAAAAAAACAACTCGATCGTTCGGAACCACAAAGCTCAGGAGGGATAGACAGAAATGGCAGAGAGGAGATGGGTGGTAGAGATGAGCATGGCACGGACAATATGCAGGGAAGCGCCTTGCAAGCGAAAGTCTTGCAAGGTCAAGAAGAGGCGCTCCTTGGACCATAGGGAGAGTTGATCCAAGGATCGACGCCGTGGTCGGCGAAGGTACAGCAGGCGGGGTGGCGTACGTGGAAGAAGGGAGCTCAGGGAGGATAGAGCCATCGCCAAGATCAGCAGCACGACGCGTCGTGGCAGCGCGCCATAGGCTTGGGCGCCGTCTTCGTCTTCTTCTCCAGCGAGCTCACAAGCAGCCCGACCATGGAGGAGGACATCATCGTCGTCATCATCATCAGCCAAGAACCAGCTGGGACAACAGCAATGGCGATGCTCTCCATTGCAAACTAGCTAGGGCGCTAGCTATAGCTAGAGGGAGGAAGGCCACAGCGAATGTGTGAGGAGATATTTGTGAGTAGCTCGATCTGTGGAGAAGAAGGCCATGGACGAGACCTTTTTATAGCAGAAAAGGGGGCATGAGCACATAGCTTAGTGCTGTGAACTGTGAAGACTGAAGTGTGTGTAGTGTATGTGGAGAGAGAGCGGGTGGTCGCAATTAATGGAGAGAGTGCAAAATGGTGGGAGTCCGTGGCGAGGAGGACGATGCCCGAAAGGATGAAACAACACGACTTTATGATGAGACGCTGCAGCTGTAGCGATCGATCGAGCTGATGAGGGGGGTAGGTCAATACTCAATACTACGATGCATGTGACGATCGAGAGATGATGGCGACGACGCATGTGTTTCCCTCCGCAGTCCGCAGCGGGCGATCCGGAGCTAGCTTGTGCCATGCATGCAGTAACGATGGCCGCCTTGGGTCGCGTCGTCATCGGCCATGATGGGGCTTCTTCAATTCCGGCTTCAGCTTGGGTTCTGTACAACAAGAGTACTGTGTGGAGAGGGGGAGGGGGGGGGGGGGGGGGGACTAGTACGTACGTCGTCTCTGTTGTTTGCGACGTCGACGCGCGCGGCGATCGATCCGATATCTCAGGTACGGATCGACTACGAATGCGGGTGCGTGGTATTCACATGAGAGGCTAACGGCTCTAGCCGATCTAGGCACAGCGCGGTAGGACCTTGTTTACATCGGTTTAGGGGATCGAGCTTAAAGCTTGCAGTGGCTGATCGAGTGGCTTGGGGTGGTTCCGGTTATTTAACTATTTGCCATTTTTAGATTTGAAGTTTAACAATTTGTCACTCATATGACAATGACCGTAGGTTCAGTGATAAATTGTTAAAATCCATGGGTAAGAGTAACAAACAGTTAAATATTTCTCTGATCACTGTTGAGATGTTTGGCGAGTCTCTTCCTAGAGAGAGTTTGCTTTTTTCTTTTATTTGTGACCCGTTTGGATTTTTACTTATGCTTATATGAAATGTAATTAGAAATTCTTCTGCCGATTTAGTTTTTTTTTTTAGAAAAAAGGAATAAACTTGCGGTGTGGCTGTGACGACTCTGTACAAGTACATAACGGCAACTGCACGCACGTTAGTTGTCCAATGATACAAGTGCCACTAGTGGCAGGCATGGTTGTTGGTCTCTACGATGCTACTCCTCGCTAGTTTAGCCGCCAGGGCTGTACGTACCGCGTATCAGCGGCGCCTCAGAGCATCGCATCTTCCTTCGCCCCATAGGCCATACTCACGCGACACACAGAAAAGGAACCAAGGGAGAGTCTCTCCTCTCGCTAGCTTGCTGCGACCCCAAGAAGGCAAGAATCCAGCAGCGAGAGCGAGCGTGAATTCACCGGAGACACAGAGCGAGCGAGTTATCTGCCGGCGACGGAGGGGAAAGTGATTCATGTATGCCATATAAATAGTTATCAAAAAATATAAAAAAATTAGCAACATAGATTACTATAAAATATATCACTCCACATACATGCAAGTTCAAATTAAACTTCTACAAGTTGTAAAAAAAATAACAAATATAGTTGCAAATGTGCGATAACTATTTTCAGTTTAATTTGTTATTTTGTTGCAAATTATAGAAGTTTAATTTGGTCTTGCATGTTTGTGGAATGATATATTTCGTATTAATCTATGTTGTTATTTTTTTAAAAAATTATAATTATTTAAATAACATGCAATCAATGAGGGGATGTCCCATTAAGGGATGAAAATCCAAATCCAACGACGGAGTGGAGTTGCTTGCTTCAAAGCTATGCTCCTCTCAATCGCTCGCTTTGCAATTAAAAAAACACAAATATTAAAAAATACGGAAACCTAATATCAAATAAATAGAAGGTGTGAGGTTTCAAATCTAGATTGGCTAACCCACCACCTTACGAATCTAGTTGGAATAGTCTGGGCATTTTTCGCCCGCTTTACAAAAATATTAGAAAATGATCTAATTTCAAATAAATAGAATGGGTGGCGAAAGGATCTTAGTAGCATCTGAGGTCTTGGTTCGACTTCCTATGGGAGCGAATTTTCCATGATTTAACGGTGTTGTGATTTCAGTGGTAGGCGACGTACCCGTCGACAGCGAGGCTTCTGTGGTGATTTCGTCAATCTCTCCAGGATTTACCGGTTCAGGGTTTGCGTGCGTGTGTTTATAGGGGTGAGTGCGCGTCCGAATAGTCTGAGCATTTCTCGCTCGTTTTGCAATTCAATGCGTGCATGGGTGTTTGTTAATTGTTACTCCTCCTCGCATTCACTTCTGCGATCGATGGTCTGCAGGACAGGGGGGTAGTCGATCGGGGTCCGCGGAGTCACAGGCAACGCAGCGATCGACGGCCCGCTTTTGTTGTGCTGTGCAGCCTCCGAGTCGGTTGCCCGCTTCGGTGTAAACGCGCGCGCGCGCGCGGGGATCGTCTTCAGTGCCGGATGGGCACAAGCTAAGCCAAGCCGGTGCACGCATGCCCTTTCGCTGTCATGTTATTTAGGGCCTGTTTGATATAGCTCTAACTACTAAATTTAGCTCTAAGAGTTGAGTTTAAAGTGGAGTTATGGAGCTGGCAGCTCTACAACTCTAGTTGATTTTATGAGAGAGCTCCACCCATCTCCACTCCCAGTTTTAGTTGAGCTGAAACTGTTTGGCTGAGCTACAGCTCCAGGAAAGATAGAGCTGGAGCTGTAACTGTGCCAAATAGGCCCTTAGTGCTAGCTGCTAGCCTGCATACGGCCACTAGCACCGTACTACTACGAGTACTACGCAACAATGCAGTAATCAATGTGCCGACCGGTATATGCGTAGGCTCAGAGTGCAAATATTCGTTATCTCGTGGGGCGGATCCAAGGGCTCAGAGAAGTGCAAATATTCTTCATCAGGCTCGAGCCTATCCTCCGATTTCTACAAAAAAAAAAAAAAAATCCAAGTATATAGCCTCTCTCCCATAGCAGCAGTTGGAGAAGACGGGGAGAAGAGAAGAGGCGAAGAATAACTGTGTCCCTGTCCGCGCGAGGAAGAAGAACAGTAGCGATAGAGCTGGATCAATATGCATTAAACGACCCAATTAACCAATTTAGCAAAAGCCCACTTGGGCCATTGTGTTTATTTTGTCACTTGGCTTAGGGTTTGGATTGTGTGGCTGGCTGCCTGGCTTGTGGGGATTTTTCGTGTCTGCTTGGCCAATGACGAGCGATTACGACGGTGCAACGCAGGTGACCATTGGAGCGAGGCGACCAATTCTCGTCGTGTATCGCCAACCTTTCTTTGCATGTACTTCTGCCAAGCTAAAATGTACTCCAATTAGATAATCAAAACTTAATTTGAGTGATCGGCAGAGAAGGGGGGCCGGTTAGTTGCATTATTATGAACAATGGAGGAACAATTAGAACTTAAAAATTAACAGGCTCCAATCGATAAGATGCATGACAGATTTTTCACAGCTGTTATATGACTGAAGTGGTCGTAGTTAAGCCTGAACATTTCGTTTCATCAGCTAAACCGCGTCTGGTTCATGCAGTGCGTCGGCGGCGTCGCCTCGCCGGCCGGTCAGTTCCGACGGTGAGGCGGCGGCGGCGGCTCGTGCGCCTTGCAGATGGCGGTGGGCGCCGCGAGCATGTGGGTCAGCGCCGTGACCCACCTCTTGTAGACGCCGTAGTCGTCGGCGCGGAGCTCCACCTTGCCCTTGCTCGTCGTGACCTCGATCGGGTACGTCGCGTCCTCGTCGCGGCTCGGCTTCTCCGGCGCGCACGGCTGCACGTCGTGGATCACGCCTGCTCGTTTCACGCAAGATCAAAAGAGAGCAAAAAAAGAAGAAATGAACGGAAATGGCAGTGGCATGGTCGACTGATGCGTTCGATTCTTACTCTCTTTGGCGTTGGAGAACGCCATGACCAGGTTCATCTTCTTGATCCGCATGACCACCTTGCCGCCCTTGCTCGTCGCCGCGGACACCGTGTGCAGCTTCCACTTCCCTGCAAAGAACGGGGGGAAAAATCGATGGAGAGACGTCGCAATCGTAGTTGTGTTTGGCCATTTGTGAATTTGAGCTCCGGCTTACCGTCGGGCATGGCGACGAAAATCTCGTCTCCCTTGGCGAGCGCCGCCTTGGACCTCGCGTAGTTGAAGTCGAAGTCGAGGTCGTCCTGGGACAGTGCGGAGCTCGCGTGGTCCATCCTCTCATTCTGGCTGCCGCCGCCGCCGCCGCCGCTACGCCGTCCTCGCAGCGCCGCCGCGCCACGCAGTGCTGTCAAGACCAGAGTTGTCTCCGGAGAGTTATTTTCGGGGTGTTCGTGGCGGAAGACATGGCCGGAAAGGGGAGAAGGACGGTCAGTGATCAGAGGCATACAGGTGGCGGCGGCCGCGGTGAGCGTGATGACGTTGCTGGCGTCCGTGGCGGCCACGGCGGCGTTGACGGCCGCCGCGACCTGGTCGGGCGTGGCGCCCGCGGCCTCGGCCACCTTCGCGCACTGCGCCGCGACGAGCGCGGCCGCGGACGCCACCGCGGTCTCCTTCATCGTCGCCGCCGGCGTGGAGCTCTCCGCGGCGATGGCGGCGAGCGCGGCCGCGACGCCGGCGACGGACACCGCGGCGTGGACCTCGGCCTTGTGCAGGCGCGCCTCCTCCTTGCGCTTCTGCTTCCGCTCCTTGACCCACTTCTTGAGCGAGATGCCGCTCCATGGCGCCATCTTGCGCGGGAGCTGCACGCAAGTTCAAATCTTTGAGCTCGAAGTACAGAGCCGTCACCAATGGCAACATATATTTCACCATTTCGATTTCTTGCATAACATGGGAAGTTGGAATCAATCAGCGATCCTCTTGTTGAGTGAAATTTGAAGATAAACTTGGAAAGAAGCGTGGCATCCATCTAGCTTCTGCAATTTCGTGATCCGTTCCATTTGCAACACGATCCTGTTTTCTTTCCCATAAAATGGTAATACAAAACTGTGCTATTTCACTCACCCATTTCTTCTTGAGATCATAATCCAGCTCTGGGTGAATTGCCTTCTGAAGCCATATCCATGACTGAAAAAAGAAAAAGACCAGATCAACGCGAAAACACAACATTTTAGATCAGTCTAAAGGAAGATTGCATTTATACTGATACATGAGCAACGCACTACATGAAATGTGTACCTTCAGATCATCGTATTTCCATTGCGTCGTGCTGAATCCGCTACTGTCGACAACCAAGCTACGGTCATTCTTCTGCAAAGCATCCAGGTATAGTGTATCAGGCATTCATGCACTTCAGAGTAATCTTCTGACAAATATTTGCTACAGTACTAAGTACTAACACTTACTGGCAACAGGTCTCTCCTATCATTGTCAGGCGCCATGACCGGGTTCTCCACCAGCGCCATCGAGCAATCCATCAGTCCCGTCTGAAGAACTTGGATGGCCGAGCTGCACCACGCGCTCGAGAGAAGGTCCATCGGCTCCGAGGGCGGCTCCTCACAGGCAATCAGGCTCCTGTCAAGCTCCATGGCCACTGCAGAAGCCACGATTGTGCCCTTAGAAGCAACTGGTAAAAGGCAAAGGGCCAGAGATTTATACAGATCAGTGCTCTGATCTCTCTGGTGGCTGTGGTTGTGCTTGTGCAGGTGCAGCCTCTCTGTTTCTGATGCTCACTTGCAGCCTAGCAGGAACCAGATCCTTGATCAAAACACTAGGATAGCTCCAACCACTTCAGGCCAACTTTTAGCTGTAAAAAACACTTAAACAAGACAGGTGCACAGAAAAAGAGATTTGTTTAAACCTTTAAACACCAATTAAACATTATTAGTGGCTTTTTTGGAGGAATAAGAGTGGGTTGGATCATTAGCTTCATCTATGCTTTAGGTACACACAAAGAGGATGGAATCAAAATGGGGACCTCGGAACCTTTTCAGTAGAAAACTAATTAGCGGCATGACCGTCCTAAATACATCAAGGAGGTTTGATTTTTATATTTTGCGCCACTTAAAAGTACTGCTACAAAGAAGTGATATCTCAGGGTTTGATGCAACGATCCTGCATATTTTATCGCCGATTAAAATCTGCTAAAGGCAAATGCTTCTGTGGGAGAACATGAGGTGTTGGGCTGCCACTAGCGCAATAGAAAAATTAGGGGAAGCGGGATGAGGGTGTCATGCATACGATGTTGTGGAACTTTCTTGGCATCATTGGCTCATTGCCATGCGTGCAGTACTGCGATGTTGGAGCAAAGAGACGTACGCTTCATGGGTCGTAGCTGTAGTGTAGTATCCCGTAGCGGCATAGCGCGAGAATCTAGCGGATGTTCAGTGAACTGGAGTTCAGACAATCGGAACTTATGCTTTAGGGAACTGTAGTCTGTAGGTAGAGTAACTCATGTATTTGTCGCTGTCGATGTTACTGACACGCATGAAAATATTCAGATTCTGGAGTTCACAATTTCAGAAGTATATATGCCTTTAGACTGTTCAGTTTCAGCCAGTGAGTTTAGCAGAGTAATTCAGTGTTACAAAAAGTTAGCTATTTGCTGGATCATTAGCCCCCCAACGTCCAGAAATACCAGCATGATGTGCAGTAGGAATAGTGTTTCAAAATGATCCAAATTCCAAAACCAAATGCCACTGATTGAGAATAGTTGAGCTACTCCCAAATAATGTTTCTTCCAGATTACAGCGAGAGCTGCAGCTTCCTAGTGCTGGCTGATGCAATTATCAAATTCTAAAGCAAAAATCAGTGACTTTAATCCTCAGCCTAAGCGCATGCATTACGGAGATCTTTTTTTTTTACATATTGACGCCTCAAGAGCATTCCAGCTGAAGCCTCTTATCCATTGTTTATTCCAATCCTCATGTGTAGGCCTCTAATCCTGTCTGCTCATCATTCACCTTTTGAAAAAACCTTCGGACAGATTTTATATGTTACGGCGAGTCCCTTTTGATCATGGATAGGAGTCTGATCGCTGCACTTTACAACTCCTTTTGAATGTAAAGTTTGCCGCTGCAGATTCATGTAGTCTCTCACAGGGAAATCGCAGGGGAAGCCGAAATCATGTCAATTAATTTGTCGGTCTACAATTGTTGTCAAGGGTTTTACTAGCTTTTGTGAAGATGAAGAATGAAATGCAAATTTCAGCAGCATTGCAGTAAGACCTTGCTAACCTTGATGTCCAGGCAGCCCTGCTTGTAGTAGACATTTCTAGTTGGTTTCTGTTGGACATTTTGACCGTTCCCCTCAGTCCCCAGTTAGCTGAGCTGTTCTCATTTCATGATTTCAGATGTTATAAATGATTTAAGGATGTGGAATGGAAATCACTCAATAGAGTAGCAATTTTGAAATAACCAGCTGGGGCAAGACCAATCTCAAATATGAATTGAGCCAAACTCCAACTTGACTATAAAACAGTATAACAGAATTCAGAGATACCGTAGTTGCTTCTATTCTCGAAAATTTACTGAAAATTCCACAAAGGAAGGATTACATCATGACTGACTATTCCCTAAGGGCACAGATCAAAATTGGTAAGATCCACTAATTGAACACAATTGAGGAATTGCAGGTACCTGTTTCTGTCATCTCTACAGTTATCTAGTGGCTCTGAAAATATATCATCTTAGCATTTTAAAGCTAATCTATCTCTCCATCAACAATGAAATGCCTCATAAGAACAATTTCTTTCACAAGATTCCTGTAGGTGAATGGTCGGACAGCGGCCCTCAGAAAGTGCCCAGGAGCCTTGCTCTTGCGCTTATCTTTCGCGCTTCTGCCCCTTGGACTCTCCTGCTGCTCATCCTCATCCTCAATCTGCTCCTGCTGCTCATCCTCATCCTCAGTCTGCTCCTGCTTCATAACCATTGTGTTTGCACGGGCCATTCTCAATTCCATCTCTTTCTCCTGTTGCATCCGTCGCTTGTTATACTCATTTGACGCTTCGATGCTTGTCTTGACCAACTTCTCCATTTTATCAGAACTTTTCATGGCCTGCTTCCATTGCTCATCCCAGTACTTCTCACTCTCATCATCACTTTCTACTTCTTCTGTTTCCACCTCTTCCCTGACATCGATTACTTCGTCATCATCATAACCAGGTTCTTCATCATCATCGGTATCACCACCCTCATCAAACCCATCATCCTCAACCCAATCAACAACCTCAGTTCCACTCTCATCACCACCCTCATCGTCACTCTCGTTATCATCAGGCGCATCGCATCCAAGCTCCATCTCCTCTAGCTTCACCTTCCATTCCTTGGTGTAGGGATGGAGCAGTTCCATGGGATGATTTGTGAGCAGGAACTCCAGGCACCTGTTTTTGTCCACGTCGCTCAGTTTCGAGTACGCATTCACAACATCATCCACATAAGCTTTTGGACTCGCCTTCACAATCCTGCATAGGCCACCGAAGTAGGTAGTGCGAATGACCTGGCCATCATGCTCGAGATCAAACAAGAACTGGTTCTCTGTCACGGGATCGACCAAAGGGCGGAGCTGGCTATAGAAATTTTTCTGCGGCTCGAACCGCGACTGGTAGAGCGGCCGCTTGACATATATGATGTCTGGGCGCGTCCATGCCGCGCACCGTGTGATCAGCTCACGCGTTGGGTTGCCAAGCCGCCCCATGAGGTTCCATTTGTCAAGCCACTGCTCCTCACTGGCCTGGATGGCCACCTCCGCGGAGAGCGTCCACTGCTCCCAGGGGAGCTCGTCGGGGCGCCACCTAGGGTGTCGCACGAAGACCCAGTAGTACCGAAACCCGACGGCGGCGTCGAGCTCGTTGAGGCGGTTGGAGAACTGGTTGGACATGTCGAACTGCTCGACGCGGTCCCACTCGTCGTGGTCGGAGACCTCGGACATGAGGGAGACGCGGTCGTCGGAGAAGCGGCCGCGGATGGGCGGGCCGACGACGATGCCGCGCCAGGAGTAGGGCCCGTAGCGGCCGAACCTGTACCAGTCGTGCCGGTGGCGGAGGCGCGGGTCGTCGGGCCCGTCCATGAAGCGGACGGAGCGGTCGTAGCCGAGGCCGATCATCTCCAGCTCGGCGTCGGTGAAGGCGTCGGCCTGGTTCTCCTTGGCTGCGCGCCGCTTCCTCCGGTAGAAGGCGTTCTCGCCGAGGCGGCGGCTGCGGATGCGGGCGCGGGACTTGGCCTCGCGCCGCACGTCGCCGCTGCCCTCGATGCGCCCCCCCGAGGGCTTCCTGTGCTTCTTGCTGCGGCCTGCGCGGGCCACGGTGGGGTGTTCCTCGGGCGGGTCCGTCCGCGGCGGGCGCGGAGGCGGGGTCGGGGAGGCGGGGAAGGAAGCGGCGGCGGCGGCGGCGGCGGAGGAGGAGGCATGGATGGTGGTGGAGTTGCGCCTGCGTCGGAGGGCGGCGGGAGGCGACGGGGAGACGGTGGCGAGGAGGAGGGAGTGGACGAGGCGGAGGCCGGAGTAGTGGGGGTTGCGGCGGAGGAGGCGAGGGGATTGCGGGGGTTTGGGGTAGAGGGTGGTGGCCGAGCCGGACGCGGACGCAGACGCCATGGCTGGGGCTTCGGACTTCGGGTTTAGCTGGGGTTGGGGATTTTTCTCCTCTGCGTGTAAGAGACGGAGGTGATAACTGAGGCCCATGGGCCGGCCTTGCTTGGCACTACGTGGCCCAGCCCAAATTGGACTGGCTGTTTGTAACCCCAAAGAAAAAAGTACACTGAAGGACCCTCAACTTGTCGTCGAGTTACAAAATCATCCCCCAACCCCAAAACCAGATATTCAGCATCCCTTAACTAATAAAAACCGGTTACAATAGGTCCTTTGGTGGTTTTGGCCCCGGTTTTATCCTACGTGGCAGCTGAGTCAGCGTGGAACCCGCATAGGCCCCACATGTCAGGTTGCCACGTCAATCTCTCTCCCTTCCTCCTCTCTCTCTCTCTCACTCTTCTCTTCTCATTCGACGCTGCGAGGAGGGCAGTGCCGCGATGGCGGCCGGCAGCTTCAGCGGGAAAGAGCGGTGGCGGAGCGGCGACGGCGGCGGGCGAGCGCGGTTGCGGGTGGGGAGAGGAGGGCGCCGACGACTCCGCACCGCTCAACCTTGTCGTCGTCGGTGGCTCTGGGTGCGGGCGGAGCAAGGCGGGGAACGCGGAGCAAAGGGGCGGGGGACCGGGCGAGCGGCAGCCATCTCTGAGAGCCGGGCTCCTCCCCTGCCGGTCGCCGGCCGCGTCCGGCATGCCGGCCCTCCTCCCCAGCCGGCCGCCGGCGTACACCGCCGCGGCGCCCGGCCCCGCCTCCACCTTTGTGCCTACTGCTGCGGCGTTGTTCTTCGTCGACGCGTGCCAGACCGGCGAATGTGGCGGCCGCTTGGAGTGCGGCGGCACGGGCACCACGCCGCCGGCGACGTTGTTCGAGGTCACGCTAGGGAAGGGTGGCGGCGGCGGGACGGTGGCTTGCCGGAGTGCGTGCGAGGTGTTCGGGGAGGAGTACTACTGCAGCGGCGCGTACGCAACGGCGTACTCGGCCATTGTTAACAACCAAATTTGGTAAGACATGAACCAGGTTCGGCATTGGGATCGAAGCGGATTCGGCAAAGAGTTAGATTCGAAGAACAGCGTACGCATCGGCTACGAAGGCATCGGCTGGAGTTTGAATCGGCTGAAGGTGATCGAATAGAGGATAGCCGATATAGCCGATGGGGCTGATATAGCCGATACAGCAGATAGGGTCGATACAGCCGATTCTAATGACGACGGCTTCGGGGCTGTCTCTAGAATCTATCAACGTGCCTCACAAGGATTGCCGCGATGGAGAAAAAGCTCTCGGAAAGGCAATTGTATTTATTAATTAGGATATTTTGTACGGTTTCCTTAGAGATATATTTGGGCAAAAGTCTGCCGCAAAGACTTATGGTATCTTAGAGTTTGTTAGAGATAAGAGTCGTGTCCTGCGAGGACATATTTTGTAATCTCGGGTATAAATATGACCCGAACCCATGTAATCAGTTAACACGCGTTCAATTACAATTTCGGCGCATCGCCACCCTTTTTACTTTCGTTCTATTTCGACGAGTTCTTACTTTCGGGTTAAGCTGCATCGATTCGATCTTCAACTAGAGGTAAACTTGTCATGGCAGCTTGCGTTCTCGGGATTATTGCTTCCATCTTTATGACACTTTAATCTTGTTTATGTAATTCGTCGAGTTATCATTTATACTTTATAATCTCTGTTAATTTTATTATATAACTTGCCATCGGCTGGTTTTTACCGCTAAAAAGTAGCTGATAGAGTTAGATCTCGTTATTGATCTAGATTATATCGTATATCTACCATCTCTCGGAGGTTTTCATCATCTTGTTTAGATCTTACAATTATTTTTATGCTTAATGCTACATCAGTTGGGTTTGATCTGTTGAGTTCTATATATAATTGTGAAATCTAGTCTGTTTTATGATTATCAAGAGAGATAGTATCGGGGTTTCAGCCGATCTTATCTGATTTAGCTATTTTATATCTCTTGTGCTTGATTGTTATGCTAAGTCTGCCCATTATATTAAGATCTCGTTTCATTACGGTATATTAGGCTTCTTGTTTGATATATTCTGCTTATTTTGATATCTTAATATAGAGTGGTATCGGAGTATTAGCCGATACATGCTAGATCTATCTGATCGGCTATGCTATAAACATCCATATAATCTTTGTTTTAATATATATTTCGACTTAAGTGATTTATACTGTCTCGGCATTACGACCGATCTATCCCAATCACTTAGTTTAAATATATATCGAAGTAAAGACTATATGATGTTGATATATACAGCCGATCGAACAGATTTAGTTTTATCTTATTTATTAATCATTGCCGATCGATTCAAATATGACATCGGCTCAAAGATAAATGATATGTCATTGGCAACTAGCCGATCAGCTATCGTTTATGGATTTAACTGCGTTTTCTTGTCTTTTATCTTGTTGTTTGCAGAATCAAATCAACTGGCACGCTCACGAACCTAAAGGTGAGATTTTGGACCTGCATAGAAGTTAAGCAGATCTTCAGACCAGCATGTGTTTTTCGCATCAACAGCCATCTTCAACGAGCTACACCTACGACAACGGCACGGGCACCTTCACCTGCAACGCTGCCACCTACACCATCGCCTACAAAAACAGTGTCGCCGGCGGTGTGGCGCCCGTGCCGCCGCAGTCGCCGGTCTGGCGCTTGTTTCATCAGTATGGAGACACCATGAGACAAGCATATGCACATGGATGACCACCACTCAGCACTCAGCAGGACCAGCGCGAGTACAGAACGAATAGCAAACAACATGAGGACAAGCATATGCAAATGGATGACCACCACTCAGCAGTCAGCAGGGCGGGGCGCGAAAGACGTCGTTGTCGAGCGGCATGTCGACAGCGGAGCCGAGCTGGCGCCGGTACTCGCTGGTCTCCCCGGCGAGGCACGCGATCGCGCCACCACCGCCGGCCGGCCTGCCCAGGGAGATGAGTGAGAGAGAGAGAGGGAGGAGGAAGGAAGAGGAGGGGAAAGAGAGCCTGATGAGGTGGTGTCCTGACATGTAGGGCCCACGTGGAGTCCACGCTGACTCACCTGCCACATCGAATAAATCGGGGTCAAAACCATCTAAGGATGTGAAGCGGACGGTTTTGTAAGTTAAGGGATATCATATATATCTGATTTGTGGTTGAGGGATGATTTTATAATTCGATGACAAGTTGAGGGACCTTCGGTGTACTTTTTCCTCTCGGTAAACTGGCCAAGTTTTGTACTATGCACTTTGCAGTCACTGATCAGCTCTAGTTTTTATAAAAGAGAAGGCCATAAGTATAGGTCTCACTGAATGTCAATTGTCAAGATGTGTTTGGGTTTTTGTTTGTGGAGTACTTTGGTTTTGCCACTGTGTTGGCTGTGGAGGCTCTTTTAAAACTTGGTCTTCGTGATACCATAGATTGATTGACACTAGAACTCTAGAAGCGGATGAACTGTTCCGACGATACGAATTCAGAATTCCTATGAGCTTTGCACAGATCTCACGAGAAAGAAAAATGACATCCACATCTGCACCTGGAGATTGCATTTTCACTCGTAGTCTTAACAAACAGAGGCACACCCTACCAAACACATCAAAATCTACGCTACAAAAAGGACGCAAACGAATAAGAATCGGTAGCTAAGTGCCAGTAAGAAAGATAAGTACACTAAACACACCAACGGCGACATCGAAACAGATATGGCGCGCAATAAAGAAAGACGGCCTAACCTCCTTCCTGTCCTCCGCGCCGTCGCGTCACCTCTAATGGCGACACAGTTACAACCAGCACAGCAAAGGCATAAGCATGAACAGAATCTTAATGCGAATCGATGCAACCACCACTGTACTGATTACTGATTAGTAAAATTACAATTTGCAGATTAGCAACAGTTCGCGATGATAATATACATGCAAGGATGGGAGGATCAGAGTAGAGAGAGAGAAGAGGAGATTGGAAGTCCGGATTACTTCCGTGTAATAATCGTACAATTGATTAATGCTACAGAAAGCATTTCCCGCGCGCGCGAAATGCATGCAACAAAATTACAGCCCAATGGGGGAGAAGGGCTAGTGTACACAGCGGCTTTGGTTGCGATCAATCAGAAGGTCGGCACGACGCCGTCTACGCCGTAGTCGGCGTCGGAGCCGCCGGGCGCCATGAGCGCGGCGACGGCGGCCGCGGCGGAGGAGTACATCTCCTCGTCCTCGCCGTCGGCGTCGGCGTCGGCGTCCGCGTCCGCGCCCGCGCCGCCCTTGGTGCGCTTGGCGAAGCGGCCCTTGATGCGCGGCCGCGTCTCCGCGTACGCCTTGCGGGACGCGTACCGGATGGTCTTCTCGAACCGCCGGCTCTTGCGCTTCTCCCTGTACCGCATCAGCCGCGCCTCCCGCTCCCGCCCCCTGCTCACCACCGGCATCGGGGCGCCGCCGCCCGCCGCGTCCGGCACCACCGCCGCCTCCGAGGATGATACCTGCGTCGTGTCACCAAAGCATCCATCTCGTCTTAGGACACTCACTGGATATAGCTCATCGAGATTCAAGAACTCTCTGGGTTTGCTTGCTTACGCTGTGGTTCATGGAGTGGTCGGAGTAGAAGAGCTTGCCGCCGGTGATGTCGAGCTCGGGGGGACCGTTCTGGACGCCGATGGCCTTGATGTCGTCCATGGAGCGCGCGAAGTCGAGGTCGAGGTAAGGGTCGGAGTCGGCGTAGAACACGTCGGTTGCACCGACGGCGCCATCTTTGTGCCCGTGGTCGGGCTCGGGGAGGAGCCACGACGCGGCCTCGGCGTCGTTGCTCCCGTCGTCGTCGGCCGCCGCCGCCGCCGCGTCGCCGCCGTGGGCACCAGAACCCGGCTTGGGCGCGTCGGCGAGCGCGCCGAAGAAGGGCGCGACGGGGAGCCGCTCGTGGCGTCGCGCGAGCGGGTTGGCGGAGTGGATGTCGGCGTCGCAGGCGGCGCAGAGCGCGGCGGCGTCGGCCCTGCACGTGACCGCCGCGGGCGCGTGCTCGCAGACCTCGCAGAGCCACACCCGCGCGTGGCGCGACCTGGGCCCGTGCGCCCGCGCGTCGCACCCGGCGCAGAGGAACGCCGCGTCGGCGCGGCAGAACAGCCGCGCCGCCTCCCCGCCGCACGCGTCGCACGCCCTCGCCGCCAGTCCCCAGTACGCCCCTCCCACCACCGCCGACTTGTCGTCCCCCTCCATGGCCACACCGCACAGTCTCAGTCTCTCACTCGCGCTAGCGGCGCCCGCGAGAAGGCGAGGCGAGGCGAATCTCAGCCAAGCTTTCGGCGACCCACCTCCCCTCCCTTCCAGGCTGCGGATTTGAGCTCCGTGCGGCTCGAGGTATTCGACGCGGGGCGCGCGACGTGGACGCGCTCCCAACCACGGAAGTCCCTGTCTCGGCGGGCCTGTTTGTTCGCCAGCGCTGCCGCCGCGCGGCGCGGCTCGGCTCGGCTCGACTCCGACGGGGTTGGGGGGTGTTGGATGCGCGCGTCCCAGTCTCGCGGGGGGAAGGGAAAGGCGGCAAATGTGCTCGTCGTTGTCGAGGCGAAAATTTGGCCGGCGTCGTTACACGGCAAGTGGCCGGGATGCGACAACGACGGCTGCATGGCGTCGCGCCCGATTCGTCGCCGCGGTGGGGCCCAGCGCGGGGGAACAGGTGTCGCCCCCGGGTTGGCTCGCACGATCTCCCTTATCTCTTCTTTGGCTCGGGAGAGCGACCCGCGGCGAGGCTGAGGCATGGTAGGGAGTAGGCTTGTTGCTCTGAAGAGAGTGTAAGTTCTAAGTAACGGGTGAGAATACGAAGGAAAACTTAGCTTCTGAATTCTAGTTTACTTTTTATTCTATAACTATAACTTTTCATAATCTAAATAAAAATATGAACTGTTTAGAGCTGCTTCTGGGAGATGCAGCTTCTAGAATAATCTTTAGCTATAAGGTCCTCAAACAGTACTATTCATGAGAAAGGAAGCGATTATCGGTGTCATGTTCGTCACTTATTCATCTGCGAGCAATAGTTTTATTCTCCGTTCGTTATAGCTTCAGTTAAAACTCTTTCAGACTTTACCCACATTGGCCGTTCGTGAGACCAATTTTTCCTCTGAGGGTGTGTTTCCTGAAAAAAGTTGAAAGTTTGAAGAAAATTGGGAGTTTAAAAAAAAGTTAAAAGTTTATGTGCGTAGAAAAAATTTTAATGTGATATGATGTGATGGAAAGTTGGAAATGAGGGAAAACTAAACACGGCCTGAGTTACTACGATGAATTCATCTAGGACGATCTGTCGATCTCATCGCTCATAGCGTACCATTAGCTAACACCGAACGCAAACTCTGAAAATCTGAATCCTAAGAGTAAGGTTAATAATATAGTTAACTACTATCTCTAAATCATTTATAGCCAATTTAATAGCTAACCTATACAATAGTTGTTTACTATACTATTAATATATGGTCCTACCTATCATACACACATCACGTCTTGGAGTCCGTGCTGTAGCTGGCTACAGATTTGTATCCCGCTGCTCTTCTCTCTTTTCTTTTAACTCTTTAAAATATGTTTATATCTGGCTTATAGTCTACTATTTTATCTGCTCTTAAAGGACGCCATCCCATCCATCATCATACGAAACTTCTGCGTGTCGGTTTTCTCTGTTGAATAGATCATCGTCTTGGGCAGCTGGGCTGTCGATTCTATGGTTCGCGCCTTTTGCATTTGTTGGAGGAAGGTAATGGACATACACACCTTTTGCTGTTTAATGGATTAGAGGGGTCCATTTTGGCTTGTTTCCAAACACTGTCTGATAGTGTGAGAGCCGAAGCCCTACCTTGTTCCTGCCATCCCTTTCCATTCCAACTTCATTTTTATCTATCTCACCTTTCATAAGCCCATTCAATGAGTTTTCGGGACATGGGTCAAAGCGATTTGCAGACCAATAGCAAAAGCAGCAACGATTCGATGCTCGAAAGCGGATGGCTTCCTTACGAAAAGAGTAAGAGCGCATTAATGGAAAAAAGAGGAAATCACGATCCCGGTAGAGGGAGGAGTCGGGGGACATTATGTGGAAGTTGGGTCACATCGTGGATGTACATAATAGGAGATTGATCTCTTACTCTTTCACCCCGAAAACCTTCTCCCAGCTCAAGATCACTTTCTTCTTTTTCTGGAAATAAGTAGATCCTTTCACTTTCATGACAACTGACTTTAAACCCATCTTTCTGGTGGATCACCCGACATGTTCCGCAGTTGCTTCAGCAGCATATCGAGAAAGACGAGACCGCCCTTTTATTTACCCCAAACAACCTGCGGAGGCCCCAGTCTTTTTATTCCCCCTAGCATCTGTCACGGTCACAAAGGTCTTATTTTTCATCAGTAAGACATGGATAAAATCTCTCTTCTTTTTCAGTTCACATTGTTTATATTCCTCCGAGATGCTCTGTACGAAGTTCTTGAATTTGAAACTGCCTGCACCCGCAAGCCCAGGCCTATCAGTCTCGGCCGTTGTTTTTTCCTGGGGCATCCTATGTGGATAGTGTTGACGAATCAATTGATTTTTGTAGGCATCATCCCTCTTTCCTATGTCCCTCCCCCCTTTACCTTCTCTTTCTATTCTATAAAAAGGCGAACATCTAATCTAGGCCTGGTCGCCTTTCTATGAAGGCGAGTAGCCCAGCCCCCTTGTTGAAATTTTGATATTAAGGAAACCGTATTTCGCAATAGCAGCTCCGAGAAGCTGAGCTTAGGGTGCGCCTCCTGCGGTCGTTTCAGTGACTCAATTGGCTGGCTTCCCCCAGCTCAGACTGATGCCGCCACCTCTCCCAGGACCGGAATGATTATCCCTGCCCGATGGGTCTACATTCATCCCTGAATGTCGTCGGGTACTCTTCACTTCCCCGCCATTCTTGTAACCGTCACCTGTAATACGCGCAGGTGTGTCCACACCCCCTGGAGTGGACGAGAAAGAAAGGATTTTATCCCGCCCCCCTGGTTCTAGACCCAGGAGTTCACTTTCCCGTATGAGCATTCGGTACATATATAAGTCAGTGGAAGAGTCAAAGGGTCACCACTACTAAGGATCCCCCCTTATCTTAGAAGGGTCATCTGAGGGTTCGCCGCGGTTCATTGCTGTGCTTACACACTAGGCTACCCTTCCCCGAAAGCTCCGCGGGACCACCTATCACTAGTCTTCGGCCGGAGGGGTTTATTGCACAAAAAGGCCGGGACGCAGGCTCCCGCAGAGGAAAACCCAACGAATGTCAGATGCAAAGCCCCGCACCTCATTAAGATCATATTGGCATACTCTCCCAAAAAAAAAGAGCAGACCCCATTGAAGACGGGAGTGAGGTACAACAAGGCCATTTCCGTCCACCTTCTCACGGAGCTGTACGTGGACGTTACCGCTCATACAGCTTCCAGCCAGCAAGCAGTTAGCTTTCCTCTAAAAGTCATGGAAGTGTGGATAAATCGACATCAAACTCTAGTCGACAGAAGGTTTCTTTTGGTCTGCCAAACCAAATTCTTTTCTTATTAAAGCCTTCTCGAAAGAAAAGGCCCCTATGAATACTAGTCCACTTGTAATATGTAATTCTTGGCTTGGGTCCCTACTTCTCAAGAAAAGAAAAGTCAACTATCGCTTTCCCTACTTTTAGGAACTTCCAACTAGTCACTTCTCGCTTTTGATCTCTTCCGTTTCCCAAGTCTGCTAACCCGCTTTGCTTTCCTGTTTCCTTTTACGAAACCTTCATCACTACTTCTCCTTCACTGAAACATGCTTAAAATGAGTTTAAACTCACGTTTAAACAATCAAATGTACTATCTATCTTCTTATCCCAGCATCTTACTTACTAT
Source organism: Oryza meridionalis (assembly GCA_000338895.3). Lineage (NCBI taxonomy): Eukaryota > Viridiplantae > Streptophyta > Magnoliopsida > Poales > Poaceae > Oryza > Oryza meridionalis. The sequence continues at coordinate 24,280,261 of CM002527.2, read as the reverse complement.
TTTGAAAACGACTACTCTTTCCTTGCTGGTTCTGAATCACAAGCAAGCCTAATAAGAGTTCTTTCTGCTCCTCTTCTACTAAAGACTTTGCATTGCTTTGTAGTCAAAAGCCGTACCTATATGCTCCATTTCCCTTTCTTGGGCATAGAGAAAGCAATACATTATATTTTATTTCTTTTCCACACATGACTTTAGCCATTTGGCTTGGTTTTCTGCTTTGTGCTTATGCATTATCATCCTAGAAGATGGTTTGTGCTAGTATTGTGCAAGTGCCTTTCTCTTTTGTAGATGGAGTGGAACTACACAACTCTCCTATATCCTCTTTTCCGCGATCAAGAAGTTGACGGTATGTAGGCTCATCTACCCAATGATTGTTAACCGTCTATTCCAGTAGTTGTTCGGTTCTTAGTCGATAAGTCTGTCTTCTGTCTATTCTTCTTCGAACTTTCTGTCAAATCAAGCAATTCCAATTTCAAATTCCAAATGCCACCCCCAAGCGGCGATGATCCGTACATCGAACGCCTGTTTTGAGAAGAGGGCATTGCTAGGATGGTTTGATCGAGGGTCACGACCTGAACTATCTTTCGTTTTGTTATTCAATAGGCAAGGGAATAAAACTAGAATTGAAATGTCAATAAAATCCCGAAATAAGCATATCATGATCATAGGACGGGAAGGTTATGCGTAATATCAAAGTAAAGTCAAAGTTTACCAAGAGGTAAGCCGGAATCCTTTAGGTTCGCTACGATAGTTGTTACTCACTGGGTGGGTCAACTAGTCACGGTATAGTTGTTTACATGGTAGCAGGTTGGTTCGATGGAGCAGAGAAAGAGATTCTGGGTCATCCCCATGAGCTGATACTGCTATTGTTTTGGATCGCCTTCAGGGCAGCTAACTAAGGATTATCGGGATGAATTCCATTCCAATTGTGGGTTGAGAAGGATGGCAAGCTGGTTACTCAAATTGGAGATACCCTGCTCTAGGGAATGAAAGGGTGAGTCACCCCGGAACGAGGTAAAGGGCTAGATTGAGAAAAGTAGTATACTTAGTTAGGGTCGGTTTGAGTAAAATAAGTGAGTGGGACTCGCAAACTGGACAGTAAAGTGACAATAGGGTGGTCACTCATAATACTATTGTTAGGGAAAGCCTAGTAAAGTGGTCAGCTAATAAATATTGTCAATAAAGAAAGGACTGGATCAGAGAAGTATGATGTAGTCCCCTTCCCTAGGTATCACAAACGGGGCATCACAACCATCATTCGAGGAATGTTTCCATTCCGATACTGGCATCAGGAGTCCTCCCTACTGATCCTTCGGAGCCGGGGTGCAAAGGAAGCAAGAGCACTGGGAGTACAAATATCCTTAGTCCGAGGAAGGGTGCTATATCGGTGGTGCAGTTCTTACACATCATTATATCCATATTGGAAATCAAATAATCACCTGGCCCACCCCGATTCTCGAGAATAGAAGAGCTGACTTGCATTCGAGGGTAGTGTTAAGCAACTTCCGGATATGATCGATAGGTTTCACCGTCAAGCAAAGCAAATAGGAGAAAGAAGAGAAGTAGCACCCGCTGGGCAGGATAAGTATCTATCAATTGGCCATCGGAGCCTAGGCCGGCAGAGACTATCCATAGGTTAAGTTGGTTCTGGTTGGAGGATTAACCCTCTGATTGTGATGCTTGGCTTTTGGGCCTCGGAAAGGAATCAAACTAGGCAAGCAAGGAGGGGATAAAGGACCACGGAACGAGCAGCAAATAGCAAGATCGGAACATGGGAATAGATCTTATACAAATAGATGGAATAGCAGCAAATAGCATATTTCTTCTATCCTTGTTATCCGTTGAACTCAATCCCATCGTGGGGTAACTATATCCTTTTAAGCTCTGCTCCCAAAACAAAAGAGAAAGGGAGACGATCTCAACTGGCCTTGGTTTTTCCGAGGAAAGCAATTGTAAGAGTCACTATTTAGAAAGCGTTATTATTATACACGACAAACCTACCAATAAAACAAAAGGGGAAACAGAAATGATTAACCCCTCGACTACCTTTTTTGATTCGGGTTTCGCTTGGGGGGGGGGGGGGGGGTCGAGCTCGGCACTGGCTCAGCTCCCCACCAGAGCTCCTTTATACACCTATAGAGAAGAGATATTGTAAATATTCAAGGATATTTACTGTATCATAAATATGATCTATCAAAGGAGGAAAATCCAAGCGAAAAAGCCATGTTACCACGTTCATTATAACCATACTAGGTGTGTCATTACTATATCAATCTTTATGTATTTCTTTCCCTTTTTTCGCATGTGATTTGATTGCTATAGTAATTTAATTTAATTAATAATTTTTCTCTATGCGGCGGGTTCAATCATTCGTCCAAGTACAACTTTAAGATTATGCCAGTGTATGTCACATTGGATCCTCAAAGGCGCGTAGCGACCCAGTACAACTCAGGGTCTGCTTCACTCCACCGGCCCTCAGAGAATCGATAAGATGATTTCAAGGGCGCAAATTCGAAATAAGTTGGCTTTTTTCTTTCGCTTTTGAAGGGCAATGTGTAAAGAAAGAGTGCCGCGTTCTTTAATTACGTATCATACTGTTCGCTAAAAACCAATTGAAATGGAAGAGTAGGTGGCCCGTTGCGGGATAACATTGTCTTTGATCTCACGACCCGGGGCTTGGTATTTCTTCTAAAAAGGCGCGCAGCGAAGGGGCGCAGCCCTACGTTTTCACTGTTGACGAATAGAGGACGACAAAGATCTCTCTCACAACCAGTTTGAGACAGACCTCGGAGCGACGAGAAGAAAAAAATATAGGATAAGGGACAATTATGTAGAAATTGCACGATAGGCACGAAGTGAGCAATTCCAGTGCCAAATGGCGTGCACGCCGAATCCCGGGATCAAGAGAAGCACTGGTTTCGGATTCTGGTTGGATTTGTTCGAGTCATTTGAGACCCGCAATGAAGCAGGGATCCAACAGTGGATGGGGGTGTCAGAGTCGACACAGAGACGGTGAGGGGGGCAAGTGTTCTTCGGACTCATTCCAATTGAGTGCCAAGATGCGCCTGGAGCATAGCGCTGGGGTGCAAGAACGAGTAGGAAGTTCTGGTCCCACCCGGAAGAGTGCACTGATAGCCTATCTATCAATCTTCTACAACCAATGACATAAGATAGGGAATCTTTCTGATTGGTCTAATTGAGAGGGAAGATAGGATGATATTAGTTGCAATTGGAGAGAGAGGAAAGTCTCGGGTCTTATATGCTTAACACGTTTTTGTCTCAATGATTGGTCTAATTGAGAGGGAAGATAGGATGATATTAGTTGCAATCGGAGAGAGAGGAAAGTCTCGGGTCTTATATGCTTAACACGTTTTTGTCTCAATGAAGAGACTCGATATTATGTATCTACTTATTGTCTTTTTGCCTTTGCTCGGTAGTTTCGTAGCCGGTTTTTTCATACGTTTTCTAGGATATGAAGGAACCGCTATAATGACCACCACGTGCGTTTCATTTTCTTCGATCTTATCTTTGATTGCTTTTTATGAAGTCGCACTGGGAGCTAGTGCTTGCTATCTCTGAATAGCTCCATGGATCTCATCGGAAATGTTTGATGCTTCTTGGGGCTTCTTTGGCGACCGTGAAGTCACCGGATGAATTGCCGAGTAGATAGATCAGATCCGGACGTTGCAGTTGTTCCGCGGTGATACGGACTTGTCACGCCCAGAAATTCCCGAATAGAATTCCAAGCAGAATGTGCATTAAAATCTCCGTCCAGGACCGGCCGGGGTACACAAACGACAATGTTGACATTCAGATCCACGTCTTACAAACATCATAAAAGTCTTACAAAAATGCAGCGGAAAGACGAAAGATAACAGGAGCTAAGCCTTGACTTGAACTGCAGCGGGAACACCACTCCACAGGCATCCCTGACGGCACGGACGAAGCCTACTCCTCGGAGAAACCTCCATCGGACACATACTCGCACTCTGGGGTTGGGGAAAATAGAGCAAGACTGAGTACTACCTACTGTACTCAGCAAGTCATACCGGAATAGGGGTATGATGCAGGGATTTATCAAAGGGGAGCGAGAGTGGTTCATTAGCATAAAGCGAGCATTTATAAACAGGAGTTGAAAGAAGAAAACAGGTGTAATAATTACTCAATATTAATCGTCCATTGTCCAACGCTATCCCACGTTGCAACAGGCCCAACCATCCACCTAGACTATCCAATTTCATTAGACTAAACTAGGGTGAAACTAATCACGGTGAATCTGGTTGACCGCCCATAACCGCGGGCACGGCTATTCGAATAGTTTTACTCTGATCAGAGGTGTACAACTGTACCCACAAGACACAGCCCCACGACACGTTACCGTGCGCCAACATGCCACCACGACATACCGGAAAGAGGCCGTGACAGGACCCTTCGCATAACCCCCTCTAGCCAAGCACACCACACCTCAGGTTTCACCCCCACTCCTCGCAAGGCAGCGGGCAGTCCCTTCTCGTGCCTAGGTGAATCCGGAAGCGACAGAGGCCGTCGCAGGGCCCGCCCCGCTCCATCACGCCCACCCTTGCCTGGATGCGTCAGCTAGAAGAAAGCTACACTACAAGCCCAGCCGTTGCCCACGCTGGCTTGTGGTAAGCACGATAAATTCTTCCAGGGTTTCCCGCGAACCGGTCCTTAATTGCCATGGGTGCGACTAGCAAAACCATGCACCCACAGCCCACCATGTGATTCCTTTTAATGAATTAACACCAAAGCGGTGGTACCAATCCAACATTACTATTAGGACCTACAGCCTAAACATTAATAGGATTTCCCTGATTGTGTGCTAGTTGAACTAAGCATGGCTAAGCAATCCCTAGTCCAATCTCTAGACATGTTATATCCCAAGCTAACAAAGGAACATGGTACAAAATAGTACGGCTATGACAGTAGGTAACCCTCCCATCGTGATATTATAAAACAATGCAATATTTAGGAGAAAACGAGAGAGAATTTGCAATATAGGTTCAATATGATGAAGTGAAAAGCATGACTTGCCTTGCTCTGCTGCTGGAGGAACCTCGGCGACAATCTCGAAGTACACCGGAGCGTCGGAAGAACCGGAATCTAAGCTACATACAAGACAAACAATGCAAACAGGCTATAAGACTACTGAAACCAAGAACAAAACCATTTTTAATGGATTCTACACATTTTTCTTGATTTACTGAGATTTGAATGGGCTTAAACGGGGCACGGATGAATTAGATATGAATTTTAGAAGATTCACTGTGTTTATTACTATAACAAAAAGTCCTTAAATCATTTATTGCGCAATAATTCCCAGGGCTGACGTCATCAAGGGGGGGGCGCTGCGCCGACATGCGGGACCCACCGGTCAGCGGCTCGGGAGAGAGGGAAAAGGGGCGCCGGCACGCGGGCCCCACTCGGCAGCGGCTCAAGGGGGGGCGGTCCACCGTGGACCGGGACCACGCGGGTGGTCCACCGCCGGTCCACGGGACCGACGGCCCGGATCGCCCTCGGGGCCGATCGGACGGGCGGTGGCGACCCGGCTCGGCTCAAGACCGGCCAAGCGGCCGCGGCGACGGCGACGGCGACGGCGCGCGCACACGCGTTGCCGGCGACGGCAACCGGCGGCGGAGGCGGCGGCGCAAAGGCGGCGCCGACGGGCGGGGGTGCTAAAGCGACGGCTAACGGGTGGCGGCGCTGACGCGGCGGCTAGGAGGGAGAGGGAGGGGAATAGATGGGAGAGGGCGCCTCACCGAGGGTGGCCGGCGCGGAGGAAGACGACGGCGAACGGCGACGGCGAGCCACGGGAGGACGACGGCAACCGGCGGACGGGATGGAGTTCGTCCTTGTGAACCCGACGGCGACAGCGGCGCGGCGCAGCGGCGACCCTAGCGGCGGCTAGCGGCGGCCGGAGTAGCGGGGACGGCGGTGGCGAGTAGTTGCACGGCGCGGGGACGATGGAGAGCTCGGGAGAGAGAAGCGACAAAAGGAAAAACGAGGAGGAGAGCTCGGGGATGGATTTTATAGGGGCGGGAAGGTCGGGAACGACCCGAGCGCGTCCGATTTCGCCGGCGACGTGGGGAAGGAGAGAGAGAAGGTGGGGGAGGATTCGAAATCGAATCCCGCCCCTCTCGTGCGCGGGCGTGGCCGGGAGACGCGGGGAGAGGGGGCGGCGACGAGGCGGGCTGGGCTGGGCCTCAGCCTTCGGCCGGCCCAGCGGGAGAGGGGGGGAAAGAATGGGCCGGCGGCCCAAGAAGGGGGAAAAAGGAGGGAAAAGAAAAAGAAAAAAAGAAAGAAGGAAAAAGGATTTTCCTAGGATTTAAAATATTGCATGCTCAATTTTAATTGGTTAAAATTATTTCTAGGGCTCTGAAAATTCCACTAAAAATCCTGTTAGTGAATTTCGACATGTAGAACTCAAGAAAAATTCCACATGCCAGATTCGATTATTATTTGCATTAATTTATTAAGGTTTACTCTTGCTTTTCCCGGGTATTTTCTTGAGACCATTTAAAATTTCAATTTAGGCTTGGGAAAAAACTTCAGGGTGTGACAGTTATGGCATTCAATCTCATATTTCCACATGCCAGATTCAAACTTCAGGGTGTGACAGTTATGGCATTCAATCTCGTCGCGCCCCCTCCTCTCTCCCGGGGTCGCCGACAGGTGGGGCCCACCTGTCGGGTCCTCCCCCAACCTCCCGCCGCCCGCGCCGGTCACCACCCCCCGAAACCGCCGCCGTCGCGCCCCACCTCCCCCGCTTTCTCCGCGCCCACGCCGCGTCCCCGCGCCCACGCCTCGTCGCCGCCCCCTCTCCCCGCGTCTCCCGGCCACGCCCGCGCACGAGAGGGGCGGGATTCGATTTCGAATCCTCCCCCACCTTCTCTCTCTCCTTCCCCATGTCGCCGGCGAAATCGGACGCGCTCGGGTCGTTCCCGACCTTGCCGCCCCTATAAAATCCATCCCCGAGCTCTCCTCTTCGTTTTTCCTTTTGCCGCCTCTCTCTCCCGAGCTCTCCATCGTCCCCGCGCCGTGCAACCACTCGCCACCGCCGTCCCCGCTACTCCGGCCGCCGCTAGCCGCCGCTAGGGTCGCCGCCGTCGCCGTCGGGTTCGCAAGGACGAACTCCATCCCGTCCGCCGGTTGCCGTCGTCCTCCCGTGGCTCGCCGTCGCTGTTCGCCGTCGTCTTCCTCCGCGCCGGCCACCCTCGGTGAGGTGCCCTCTCCCATCTATTCCCCTCCCTCTCCCTCCTAGCCGCCGCGTCAGCGCCGCCGCCCGTTAGCCGTCGCTTTAGCACCCCCGCCCGTCGGCGCCGCCTTTGCGCCGCCGCCTCCGCCGCCGGTTGCCGTCGCCGGCAACGCGTGTGCGCGCGCCGTCGCCGTCGCCGTGGCCGCTTGGCCGGTCTTGAGCCGAGCCGGGTCGCCACCGCCCGTCCGATCGGCCCCGAGGGCGATCCGGGCCGTCGGTCCCGTGGACCGGCGGTGGACCACCCGCGTGGTCCCGGTCCACGGTGGACCGCCCCCCCCCTTGAGCCGCTGCCGAGTGGGGCCCGCGTGCCGGCGCCCCTTTTTCCCTCTCTCCCGAGCCGCTGACCGGTGGGTCCCGCATGTCGGCGCAGCGCCCCCCCCCTTGATGACGTCAGCCCTGGGAATTATTGCGCAATAAATCATTTAAGGACTTTTTGTTATAGTAATAAACACAGTGAATCTTCTAAAATTCATATCTAATTCATCCGTGCCCCATTTAAGCCCATTCAAGTCTCAGTAAATCAAGAAAAATGTGTAGAATCCATTAAAAATGGTTTTGTTCTTGGTTTCAGTAGTCTTATAGCCTGTTTGCATTGTTTGTCTTGTATGTCGCTTAGATTCCGGTTCTTCCGACGCTCCGGTGTACTTCGAGATTGTCGCCGAGGTTCCTCCAGCAGCAGAGCAAGGCAAGTCATGCTTGTCACTTGATCATATTGAACCTATATTGCAAATGCTCTCTCGTTTTCTCCTAAATATTGCATTGTTTTATAATATCACGATGGGAGGGTTAACCACTGTCATAGCCGTACTATTTTGTACCATGTTCCTTTGTTAGCTTGGGATATAACATGTCTAGAGATTGGACTAGGGATTGCTTAGCCATGCTTAGTTCAACTAGCACACAATCAGGGAAATCCAATTAATGTTCAGGCTGTAGGTCCTAATAGTAATGTTGGATTGGTACCACCGCTTTGGTGTTAAATCATTAAAAGGAATCACATGGTGGGCTGTGGGTGCATGGTTTTGCTAGTCGCACCCATGGCAATTAAGGACCGATTCGCGGGAAACCCTGGAAGAATTTATCGTGCTTACCACAAGCCAGTGTGGGCAACGGCTGGGCTTGTAGTGTAGCTTTCTTCTAGCTGACGCATCCAGGCAAGGGTGGGCGTGATGGAGCGGGGCGGGCCCTGCGACTGCCTCTGTCGCTTCCGGATTCACCTAGGCACGAGAGGGGACTGCCCGCTGCCTTGCGAGGAGTGGGGGTGAAACCTGAGGTGTGGTGTGCTTGGCTAGAGGGGGTTATGCGAAGGGTCCTGTCACGGCCTCTTTCCGATATGTCGTGGTGGCATGTCGGCGCACGGTAACGTGTCGTGGGGCTGTGTCTTGTGGGTACAGTTGTACACCTTTGATCAGAGTAAAACTATTCGAATAGCCGTGCCCGCGGTTATGGGCGGTCAACCAGATTCACCGTGATTAGTTTCACCCTTGTTTAGTCTAATGAAATTGGATAGTCTAGGTGGATGGTTGGGCCTGTTGCAACGTGGGATAGCGTTGGACAGTGGACGATTAATATTGAGTAATTATTACACCTGTTTTCTTCTTTCAACTCCTGTTTATAAATGCTCGCTTTATGCTAATGAACCACTCTCGCTCCCCTTTGATAAATCCCTGCATCATACCCCTATTCCGGTATGACTTGCTGAGTACAGTGGGTAGTACTCAGTCTTGCTCTATTTTCCCCAACCCCAGAGTGCGAGTATGTGTCCGATGGAGGTTTCTTCGAGGAGTAGGCTTCGTCCGTGCCGTCAGGGATGCCTGTGGAGTGGTGTTCCCGCTGCAGTTCAAGTCAAGGCTTAGCTCCTGTTATCTTTCGTCTTTCCGCTGTATTTTTGTAAGACTTTTATGATGTTTGTAAGACGTGGATCTGAATGTCAACATTGTCGTTTGTGTACCCCGGCTGGTCCTGGACGGGGATTTTAATGCACATTCTGCTTGGAATTCTATTCGGGAATTTCTGGGCGTGACAATAACTCTGATTTGTATTTTACTTTTTGTTGGTGCTGTTGGGAAATCCGCACAGATAGGATTGCATACTTGGTTACCCGATGCAATGGAGGGTCCCACTCCAGTATCTGCTTTGATTCATGCAGCTATTATGGTCATTGCTGGCGTTTTCATGATAGCAAGGTGCTCCCCTTTATTTGAATACTCACCTACGGCTTTGATTGTTATTACTTTTGCAGGAGCTATGACGTCATTCCTTGCGGCAACCACTGGAATATTACAGAACGATCTAAAGAGGGTCATAGCTTATTCAACTTGCAATCAATTAGGCTATATGATCTTTGCTTGAGATCGATAAGTTTTCGGGATAGGTAAGAGCTGAAGCCCTACCTTGTTCCTGCCATGTTGGCATGTGTATCGTTTGGAAGGTTGCTTTTTGTGATGCCTTGGTTGAAATGAAACCATGTACTCCCTCCTGTTCCATATTAATTGACGTTTTGGACAAGGTTAAGGTCAAACTTTTTAACTTTGACTATCAATAACTTTAAAAATATTTAGTTTAAAAAACTAGAACAACATATATATATTTGTCTTTTAAATCACTATAATAAAAGTAAACATGCATTTATTTATTATATATATTATAGTAGAAAAATAAGGTCAAAGATATATCTTGTAGACCGTGTCATTGTCCAAAACGTCAATTAAAATAAAACCGGAGGGAGTAGATTGGTCGGAGTGATGGTGCTTCGTACAGGTACTTCGTGCTTCATTTTGTATTTTTAGCGGTTAAGCTCAATATGGTTGCACTATACAAAGTTCTTTTTTTTTCTCTACTTGCTCTAACTCAAATGCAAACCAAAAATCGGGAACCCAAACAAACATATAGCATTTTCATCTGGTCTTTTCTAAAGCTACAAGTACTCTTATGTTAACCTGAAATTAGGTTTGAATCGTTTTTCTCTTCTTTTTTTTTTGTAGATTATACAATCCCATCGTTTAGCCTCTAGCTAATACATATTTCTTTGATTGTCAAATGGCTATTTTTTTTGTGAACCATTTGTATCTTTTTTGGCTTGCAATCACCACATAATTTTACTCTTATGTTTGATAATTGACTGGTTGGGATTGACTCAAAGAAAAAAAAACATATTTTAGTTAGAGCATCTTTTTTATGTTGGAGTAGGAATGACATTTTTTTTTTACAAAACGTCAACCAAAATTTATACGTAGGTACTCTTTAGAGCAACCTACTGGTTTCGGTTTTGGATCCAACTACGATGGTGTGAAGAGAATGGTGACTATCCGTGCTGCATGTCCGAACTTGAAGATAATTGCCATGCAAATTTTCGTCAACTTTGGATGAAGATTTAACAATAGAACTGTTCTTTGAATAAGTTGTTTCTCTTCTTTAATGTTGGTATTTGTTATTGTTTCGTTTCTTTATCATTTTGTTAGAAGTTGCTATAATTGGTTTTCAACAATAACTATGTAACTAGTGGTTGTAGCTTATGTTAGAGTAAAGACAGGATATTATCCACTATCTTAAAAAAGATATGTAGGTTTGTTTGTTTATACATAAGTGGCTGCTATGACTTTTGAAAATTAAAAACCCTATATTCGATTTCTTTTAATATGCTAAGACAACGAAACAACCATTTAACATTTTTTGAGAAAACCATGTGTAAAAAAATTAGATAATTTTATATGAATGCTAGTCGCGCAATGGTGCGGGCCACCCAGTTAGTTAAGTTGATTTTTCAGTCTTTTCCTCGCAATTCAGGAGTGATCCTCTCTAGCGGGAGGACGTGAGACCCCCTTTGTGAGTTCGGCCAGGGGATAGGGCGCGATGATCAAGAGCGTATCTTCGCTGTGGGTTAAGCTAGCGAGGTGGATGGCAATCAAATGAGAGACGAGGAATTATACAGCTTCGGGCCGCTAGGAAGCGTAATACCCTACTCCTGTGGGTGGAATTATGCTTGTGCTGTTACAAGAGAGCTCATACCCTAATGTGGACTCCCGTTTTTATAACAGGAATCAATCGTGTAAACAGTACCATTTCCCTGGATCAAGTAGTCTGGTACACACGAATTCATAGCTGAAATACCAAGTGCGCATACACGAGTGTCTAGTACGAATTATTACATCGTAAGCCCGCAGGCATAGTCTTAAATCATCGAACCGAGTGGTCCGGAATACATCCCAAAAACAGAAGTAGGTAAGGTAGCGGAGTCAAGGCAGCGGCACACCATTGCCACAGGCAACGACCGTAACTAAGACCTACTGAGCGCCATCGTCTTCATCACCCTCCTGGTAATAGGCATAGGGATCCTCCGAAGCTTCATCTCCGGCCTCTGATTAAGTTTATATTTGCAAGGGTGAGTACCAACCGTACTCAACAAGTGTAACATCCTGAAAATTCAAGACAATGAAAATCACGAAAATTTCGAACTTTTTAAAACTTTTGCATCATGCTGGTTGTTATGATTGCTATTGCTTGCCAAACCGTAAATGATCACCAAGAAAGTAAAGAAAAGAACTACATTTAAGAAATAGATATGATTTGCGGGAATATATTTAATCCTACAAATAATTATGCACAAGATATTAAAATCAAATAAAGAAAAGTTATTATTAACCTATTTTATCAAATATTAAATTATTTGAATAATGTAGGTGGGTGCCATAATATGCGTACACATGAAATGATGATCATTCAAATAAACTGAGCTCTCTGTATATATAATAGAATTACGGGAGTATTTAATTCGATATGTAGATCGAAATTGCACCAAGTTCCTAATTGCATTTAGGGATTGAAATTTGATATATTAAACCCCTCCATATAAAATAAACTAACATATAAATAAATTGAGCTAATGTGCTATTGTGTTAATAACGGTCTCATTAGAAAATTATAGAATCTCTAATAGGCCTTAACATTGGACAATATTAAATTTTGGGCAAATTCACATTTGAACACTTAATACGGTCACCTAAATGCTTAGAAATAAATACAAATTTAATTTGCAACTTTTCTCAATTTATAAATCAACCAAAACCCTAAAAGAAGAAAAATAGGAAAACTTTAAAAAAATATATAATAATAATAAGAATTATCACTAATTAAAAATTTTTAATAAATTATATAAATAAAAATAATAATAATAAATAAATAAAATAATAATAATAATAATAAAGAAGAGAAAAAAAATATAAATAAAAAAAATATAATATAAAAAAAATATATAAAAATAATAATTAAATAGGAAAAATAGGAAATAGCACTGTTCATTGCCCACAAGGTGTTCGACGAGGTCCCCTAGCCCTAACCCGTGCCGCCGCTGCCGCGCCACGCCGCCGCTGCCCGCCGTCGCATCGCCGCTGCCGCCTGTCGCGTCATCCCGAGCCCCGTGCCGCCGCCTCGCGCCCCATGCCACGTGCGCTGCCGTCGCCTCGCGCCCCGCGCGCCGCGTGCCGCTCTGCCTCCCCTCTCCCGTCGCCATCGTGTCGCCCGCGCCGCTGCCGCGCGCCAGCTCGCGCCCCGCGCCGCGCGCCATCGCCGTCGCCGTCGAGCCGTCGCCGTCGCCGCCTTGAGCCCCGCGCGCCGTGCGCCGCTTCGCCTCCCCTCTGCCGTGCCGCGCACCGTCGCCATCGCCGCTGCCGCGCCGCACCACTGTCGTCATCATCGCCGTCGGCCTCGCGCCTTGAACCGCCGCGCGCCCGTCCCCTCGCGCCTGCGCCCCGCCGCGCGGCCGTCCCCTCGCCGTCGCCCAGCGCCGCTGCCGCGCCGCTCGTTCCATCGCACCGAGCCCCGTGCCGCCGCGCGCGTCGCGTCGCCCCGCCTGACACACTGCTCGCTCGCCACCCGTCGCGTCGCCCGTCTCGAGCCCCGCGCCGCCGCCCGTCGCATCGCCGCTCCGAGCCCCGCGCCGCCATCGCGTCGCCGCCCGCGCGTCGCCGTCGTCCCGCCCCGAGCGCCGCCGTCGCGTCGCCATCACGCCGCCGCCCCTTCCCCTCTCCTTCTCCCCCTCTACAAATACCCCCCCCTTTCTCCACTCTCCCCCACCCATCTCACCCTTCCTCCCTCTTCCCCCTCTCCACGCGCCGCCGCGTCGCCGCCTTCGAGCCGCCGCGCCGCCGCCCTCGTGCTGTCGTGCCGCCGCATTCGTGACCGCCGCGCCGCCGCCTCAGTGTGCCACGCCGTGCACCGTCGTCGCCGCCGCCGTTGTCGCCACCGCCGCCGTCGGTGAGCCGCTGCCCCCCCCCCCTATTTGTCGCCGTGCCACCGGGTAGAGAGGGAGCCGAGAAAGAGAGAGGAAGGGAGAAGCCGAGGGAGAAAAAAAAAGGGGGAAGGAGGAGAGAAACCGGAAAAGAGAGAGAGAGAAAGGAGAAGAAAAGAAAAGAGAGAAAAAGGAAAAGAAAAGAGAGAGAGAAAGGAGAAGAAAAGAAAAGAGAGAGAAAGAAAAAGGAAAGAAAAGAGAAAGGAGAGGAGAGATTAGAGTGGGCCCCACGTGTTTAGTGAATAGTAATCCCCTTCTTAATCTTTATCAGTTGAGTCTATTACATGTGGGTCCGGGTGGTTAAAAATCTAATTATAGAAGTTATTGTCTCGAGTTTATGACATGTGGGCCCCACTTGTCATTAGCTCTTCCTATTTCCCTTTAGGAAATAATTCGGTAGGAAAAAGGAATAAACCCGGGGTCCCACTTGTCATTGGATATGTCTTGGATTAAAAATAAATCGTTTATAAACAGTAGCTTTTCGTAATTTCTCGGATTAATTCAAATTCGAATCTTTACACTAGCATAACTTATTCATTTTAACTCGGATTTGAGTGAAACTTGAACCTAAATTCATCTAAATTCATAAGCTTTCCAATGATATATAATTCACTATTCAATAAAATATATTTATAATTATGAATTAATTAATATCAAATGATTAGATAATAGTTAACCTAAATAGTGTGCCAATAAATAAAAAAATGGATATTGTACAGTAGCATAATTATCTTTAATATGTCTTATCACTGTAGCAACCAAATAAATTAGTTATAATCAATCCTTCAAATTAATGGGTGTAAAGGAGAATATTAGTGCCATTTACTAGCCTATGTCCAAATATAACTAATTCCATGACTTATAAATTATTTACATAAAGTTTAGCCTCATATCTTGTAACTAAAATATAAACACACATAGATGAATCTTTAACTTATTTAGGAGAGTAATCACAGAGCTAGTTGTATTTGGACCACTTAAAAAAAAATAGTTGATACAATGTCATGTGAAGTAGAATATATATATATAGAGTCGGTTGATATCCATTAGTTAACCAAACAGAGCCATCTTAAAATCAACATGTATTGTATAGCTTATAGTAAAAAGAAACTACTCAAATATATATATGATCCAATAATAAGATATTGTTGCTTACACATATACTATACATCCCATTATAGTGGTACGGTATAGTATTAATTTGCGTATTGCATATATGAAATTAAGAGGGAGTGTATGACAAACATGTATATTAGATAAATACTAGTTATAAATCTTGACCTCATATAATTATAATTATAGTTCAACTGTAAATTAGGATTATTCATTGTAAAATTATGTGATGAGGATAATCTGTAACCATAATATGATTAACCTAAGCAACTCTAACATACAAAGCATGGATAATTATTAACCTTTTATAATTTATTGTGACAAGTAAAATATGTTCATAATTAAAGTAAAGCTTCCATCAATAAAATAAATAATACAAATGATTCACTGTAATTATTTGATTGATCCCAAATCCATCCGACAACAGAACCTCTAGTATACGACCATTTTATCTAGATAGATGCATGTGTAGCCATAATCCTTCCATAGCCATTAGCTAGACTAAACCACAAATTAGCCAGATACGTATCTCATTCATACTACATTGGCTAGCTTCTAAATAGACCACCATGATAACAGAAAGATTAAGAAACTTTAGCCCTTAGCATGTTGGAACCCATTAGCAAGCGCGAATAATATGAGCAACCTTAGGTTCAACCCCCAACAAATATATTTTGTTTGTGCATATTTGATTGTTGTTTGAATATTAGTTTTTCTCGCGTATTATAGACTTTGTGTATCGGTTAGTCGTGAGGCAACGTCAGCAACTTCCAGGTGGTGAAGGTTGATCAAGAATTATATCAAGAATAAGGACTATCCTGAGCAAGGCAAGTCATCACTATTCTTTGAACATGTTGATCCCAATTGCGAAATTGTTTTGTTTACAAATAAAATTGCATGCAGTGATAAACATCCTACTTGTGATTATGCCATGCCTTGATTATTGTTTACCCCATATTCCTTCGTAACCATGTTTACGTATGAGTCCCTAGTCAACTATGACAATTTCTTAGCAACGCTATTCTAGAATCATGCATACTCATAATTATCAAAATGCTCTATGCTTGGGCAATTACCTTTGGGAAGGTAATTGAGATGCGGCATGTGGAGACATGAGCGCCACATTGCCATGATGTTGATGACATGATTTATGAAAAGAGAAATAAAAGTAAACAACTGTTTTTGACTGGGGCGGACGGAGGATTTGGGTGGTATCCGGGTAAAGGCAAGTACCGTCCCCGGTCAATTAAGGACCGAGCCATGAAGTTAAGCATGAAACGACCCCCGTACAACCGCACTTCTCGTATGGGTATAGACCTAGCGGAATAGATAGCCGAGCGGAGGCAGTATCCATGCATAGTGGTTTCTTGATGTGTGAGGCAGGGGCTCTACGGTGGGGCAGCCATTGGTAGAACCGCGAGGCGGGTGTCTACAGTGGGGTCGCCATCGGTAGGACTGCCATGTGAGAATTTAAACATAATTATAACTTAATGCATGTGTGAGTCTTTCCTTCCCGGGTGCGCCAGAACTCCTCTCACTGCTAGAAACTGTGTACGCCTAGAGTGCATGAGGATGTAAAGTTCATGGAGCGGGTACTGCCAATGCGAGGTTATCGAAAAGCTTTGCCGTGACATGTCTCATGTGTTGGGACGAGGCTCATGTGTTGGGCAGTCGCGGAGTGCGGGTAAAGTGTACATCCACTGCAGTGTGAGTAAACCCAATCTATTCGAATAGCCGTGCTCGCGGTTAATGAGCATCGGGACGTGTATTACACTTGGCTAGACTCAAAATTCTTAACTTGTGTGGGATGGGATATTGCATGATGATTTTTATGCTGTTGGAGCCACTTCCTGAGAGGAGGGAAGGTGGACGTCCTCAGAAAACCATGACGATTCAATGGCGGGAAGCTATCCTTGGGATCACAATGGATGGTGGACAGAACCGTCGTTGTTAATGTGAACACTGGAACTAAAATTTGGTCAGTCTATGCTAGGTCTTAGGCTTGTGAAAATATTTGCAAAATGCAGCCTTACGCAAAAGAACCTGAAGCCATTCCTTGAATACCCTCTATCATATGCATGGCTGTTGTGGTGGCTTGCTGAGTACGGTTGGTACTCACCCTTGCTATTTACATATCTTTTAGGAGAGTGTTGAAGAGAAGCCCTTGTCGGTACGCTTGCGTATCCAACAAGATGATCGGAGTGCGGTTTTGTTCTAGGTCTCGTTCCCCAGTTGACTGCCTGTGGCATGATAACCGGGCCCTTATACTATTTTGTCTTCCGCTGTTGTTCTCTGATAGTTGTTGGCCTACCTGGCCCTAATGTAAGTATTTAACTCTTTTAGCCTAAATTCATTCGTGATATGTTGTGATCCAACTATGTATGTGTGTACCAACTACTGATCCAGGGATTGGTACGGATAAACACAGAAGATTTCCGATTTCCAAAATCGGGGGTCTACAACAAGCCACCACAGCAACAATGCATATGACAGGGGTATTCAAAAGATGGCTATGGTTCTTTTGCGCAAAGCAAGTTTTATAATTCTTTTCACAAACCTAAGACCTAGCACAGACTGATCAAATTTTAGTACCAGTGTTCATATTAAACAATGACGGTTCTGTCCACCATCCATTGTGATCCCAAGGATAGCTTCCCGCCATTGAATCGTCATGGTTTTCTGAGGACGTCCACCTTCCCTCCTCTCAGGAAGTGGCTCCATCAGCATAAAAATCATCATGCAACATCCCATCCCACACAAGTTAAGAATTTAGAGTCTAGCCAAGTGTAATACACGTCCCGGTGCTCAATAACCGCGAGCACGGCTATTCGAATAGATTTGATTTACTCACACTGCAGTGGATGTACACTTTACCCGCACTCCGCGACTGCCCAACACATGAGCCTCGTCCCAACACATGAGACGCGTCACGGCAAAGCTTTTCGATAACCTCGCATTGGCAGTACCCGCTCCATGAACTTTAGTCCTCATGCATTCTAGGCGTCATACGTTTCTAGCAGTGAGAGGAGTTCTGGCGCTCCTGGGAAGGGAAAAACACACACTCCTACGTTGCTTCTTATCGTTGAACCCACTCCATCATGATTGTTCTCTTATGGGTATCCTCATGTAGTATTGCCAAGCCAGCCTCTGACCATCCGGAACGGGCATCCGCCATCCACCTGGCCATCCGAACCGGGCATCCGCCAGCAGACTGCTTACCGCATCACACACCTAAAAGAAGACCACTACGCATGGATACTGCCTCCGCTCAGCTATCTACTCCGCTAGGTCTATACCCATTCGAGAAGTGCGGTTGTACGGGGGTCGTTTCATGCTTAACTTCATGGCTCGATCCTTAACTGACCAGGGACGGCACTAGCCTTTTCCGAACACCACCCAAATCCTCCAGCCGCCCCAGTCGAAAACAGTTGTTTAGTTTTTATTTCTCCTTTCACAAATCATGTCATCAACATCATGGCAATGTGGCGCTCATGTCTCCACATGCCGCATCTCAATTACCTTCCCAAAGGTAATTGCCCAAGCATATAACATTTGATAAATATGAGTATGCATGATTCTAAAATAGCATTTCTAAGTAATTGTCATAATTGACTAGGGACTCATACGTAAACATGGTTACAAGGATTTTAAGGGTAAACAATAATCAAGGCATGGCATAATCACAAGTAGGATGTTTATTATTGCATGCAATTTTATTTGTAAACAAAATAATTTCGCAATTGGGATCAACATGTTCAAAGAATAGTGATGACTTGCCTTGCTCAAAATCTTGCGGGTCTTGGCCTTCACTTGGATCCGCAACTCTCTCGGGCTCTACAGTTACGTGCGAAAATTGATTTGAATTCAGTTAGAATTCAAATAAAAATCCAAATAAATCCAAATGAAAGTCGAATGCGAAAGTCGATTCCTTTATATTAACTTTACTATTCGCGAACTAAGGCAAACCCAATTTCGATTTAAACTATTTTGCGGGTATAAATATTTTGTTGTCATAAGTTTTTAATTTAATATTCCCGAGCATTATATCCATATAATAGGTTAGCAATTTCTATCGCGGGCTAAATATCGGACGAAATCCTAGAAATATTTACGATTTAATTTTATGACTAAATGATTAAATATAATACACGGCTAAAATCCTTACTAATTAAATCCGAATTTCTACCGTGAATCGATTACTTATAGAGATTACCCGAAAATATTCTATAATAATCTATAAGAATTCATCTATTTGTTTAGTTATTAATTACATCTAAATTACTACCGCGAATGGATTTCTTATAGAAATTACCAAGAATAATCCATAATTTATATTAAATTTTGCAATTCTACGACGAAAAATTAATCTATAATTCTAATTATTTTAAATTTTCTAAAACTCTTAACCTCTCTATTCTATTTCCCTTTTTCTCTTTCCTTCTCTTTCCTTTTCTCTTTCTCTCCCTCTCTTTCTTTTTCTCTCTTTTCTCTTTTCTCTCCCTCTCTTTCTTTTTCTCTCTTTTCTCTTTCTCTCCTCCTTTCTTTTCTCTCTTTTCTCTTCTTTCTCCTCTCCCGGCTTTTCCCTTCCTCTCTCTCGGCTCTCTCTCTCTCCCTACCCGTAACAGCGGCGGCGACAGCGCGCGAGGAGGGGGGTGGCTTACCGTCGGCGGCGGCGGCGACGCACGACGCGGCGGCTCCGGTGCGACGGCGCGGCGGCGCGAGGGCGGTGGCTCGGTGGAGAAGGAAAAGGGGAGAAAGAGGGAGATGGAGTGGGGGAAATGGAGAGTGGGTGTGGGGGGATTTTATAGGGGAGAGGGGGAAGGAAGAGAGGGGGAGGGCGGCCGGCCGGACGCGACAGCGGCGCGGGGCTCGGGGCGGCGATGTGACGGCGGCGACGCGACGGCTGCAACGGGGCTCGGGGGCGGCGCGGGGCTCGGCGCGCGGTGACGGCGACGGTCGACGTGACGGCGACGGAGGAGCGGCGACGGGACGGCGCGGCACGGCACGGGTTCGAGACGCAGGCGACAGCGCGCGGCGACGCGACGGCGCGACGGGACGGCGACGGCGACGGCGCGGCAGCGGCGGTGGGATGGCGACGGCGGGCGCGCGGCGCGACGCGAAGGGCGCGCGGAGCGAGGCAACACGACGGCGGCGCGGCGCGGCAGCGGCGCGGCAGCGGGGCGACGATGGGACGCACACGCGGCGACGGCGATGGCGCGGCAGCAGTGGCGCGCGGCGCGAGGCGGGGTAGAGCTAGGGACCTCGTCGAGCACCTAGGGTGCAATGAACAGTGCCTTTTCTTATTTAACCCGATTTTAGCCTATTTATTATTTAAATTTGATTCTATAAATCCTAAATTTTGCATAAATGTGGTTTATTCAATATTTGTGTTATTCCAACCAATGGATCCACTCTAGATTTATTTTACCGATATTTTATTTTTATATAATTTACTTGAATTTAATTAGAGTAAATTCCTATTCAATTGCATTTAAATTTAATGGATACAAATATGGTCGCGATAATATTTTATTCATTTCTATCCTCACCTCATCTTTATTTTTAAATTATATCTTAATTATTTCTTTTGCCAATCTAACTTTTAGGGTATAATCCTAATTAATTATTCTTTATTCGTGATCTATGAACTCCAAAATCAAAATCCAATGGAATAGGCGAATAAAGTCAGCATGATGCAATTTTATTTAAAAGGTTTTTGAAGGCCCATATTTTTAGAGTTTAGATTTTTTGTCGTCGAATTTTCAGGGTGTTACACCTAAGGAACTGGTCGGCTAGTTCTTTCCTAAGGTTCAAGCTTTCCAAGGTCCTTTTACTCGGTGTTCAAGGTCCTTCTTTTATAGTTCAAGGGGATACCACATGTACCGCCTCTACACATCTCATCGTTGGAGGGGGGCCCACATCAACCCGGGTCCAGCCGCCGTCCATGCCTTAGGCTGGAAGCAAGGCGGCCGCTTGCCCTCAGGTGGGTCCCAGCACCGTCCTTCGCATGACACGGGGGACACCCCTGTCATTCCCTCTTAAATTCTTGGAAACTTTTGTGGATTCATGCATAGGGGGCACACTAGTCGTATGCCATTCGCTGGGTGCCGATGGGACGGGGCATACCTGCCCCCACGCCGCCTGACACAGGGTGGGACGTGGGTGCGCTGCCGCCCGTCCCATCCGCCTGTGACAGGTCACAGCCCGGTCAAGGTCGATTGACGCACTGGGTGTCGCACGACTGCCTATGCCGCATTAAACGTGGCAGGGATGGTTGGGGCGCCGCCCATCAATGCACCTGGCAGTGCCCCTTCCTCCATCTGCTCGACTGCAACGTGACAGCCGAGTGAGGGCCTCGGGGTGACGCAGCCCCTCGGGCCCGAGGGGCGCAACGGGATACCTCGAGGCCCCTTGGCTATTTGTCACTCGTGCGCCCGACCCCCCCCCCCCCTCCCGGGGGGGAGAACCAGGCCGCACAGCCACGTGGCTGGATGAAAGGACTCTTTTCTTTCAGTGTGCGTACCCCCGGATCCATATCACCGACACAATTTATTTTCTTTTTAAATCACTAAGAAAATAATATAAAAAATGTTGCCCTAATTTTTTTAATTGTTAATAAACCGTTTCGTTGGTAAGTGAAATGATGAGAATGATATTTAAGACTCTCATTAAACCTTCGAAACCACAGCAACAAAAATGTTAGCTTAAAAGCCTATATCAAAATAAAATGATAAAATGATGAGAATGATATTTTCTTAAAGGGGAATTTCTCAAGTCCAATAATCTTTCTTTCAAAAAAACCCCTCATCAATAACACACGGAAACTTTTTAGCAACCAGAACCTTCTAGCCAAAAAGAATTCGATCTCATAGTCATAGTCCTACCTTTTGGGAAAAATAAATAAATTTGAGATTCATACCATTGATAAAATTCACACATGACGATTTGCTAATATAATAAAGCTCAGGCCCACATGACAGCGGGAGATTAGTGGCATATCCTCCCCTCGCCTCACGAGGGGCATATTTCGTAATTACGAAATTCCCCTTAAGAAAACCCCCGAGCTGTCCTCGTAAAACCCTAACACCTTCTCCCCCAAATTCGCTAGAGCCATGGCCGCCGCCGCCGCCGCCGCCGCCGCCGCCACCGCCGCCGTCCCCCTCGACGAGGCCAAAGCCAAGGAGGTTCTCCGCCAGGTTCGCGATTCCTACCCCGTTCCCCGATCCTGCCTGTCCTGGCCCCTCAAATTTTGGGGGGGTTTTTCGGATCGAAGTAGCCTAGCGTTCTCTTGTTCTGCACCGCAGGTGGAGTTCTACTTCAGCGACAGCAACCTCCCCCGCGACAACTTCCTGCGGAAGACAGTCGAGGAGAGCGAGGATGGCTGTAAGGATTCGTCTCCTCTCCTTCTTGTTGATCCTGTCTCTGTGTGTGATTCTGGACTTCTGGTTGCTAAGTCTGGTGTTGTTTTTGGGTGGGTTGGGATTGGGCAGTGGTGAGCTTGGCGCTCATCTGCTCCTTCTCGCGGATGAAGAAGCACCTAGGTCTGGACGCGGACGTGAAGCAGGAGACCATGCAGGAGGAGACGGTGCTCGCCGTTGCCGAGGTGCTGCGGCGTTCCTCGGCCCTCCATGTCACCGAGGATGGTAAGGAAGTTATTTTATCACATACGCGCACCATTACACAGTCGAAGTTCATGTGTTGACAGCAAAAGAGGCTTAACTTCATTCTGTTTAGATTTTTTAGAGTGAAATTTGTAGCTCATATTGACAACGTCAGCTTAAATTCCAATACCATGTTTTTTTTTCGCCCCCTTTAACTGTTTTTTTGACAGGGAAGAAAGTTGGTAGATCAATTGAGTTGTCGAAACTGGATGAGATCATGGAGCAAGTGGACTCTAGGACAATTGCTGCATCACCATTTCCTTACAATGTAAAGCTGGAAGATGTTCAGTCTTTCTTTGCTCAGTATGGCAAGGTATACATGACTAGCATTTAGTAGCAAAGCAAATATCACATATGGTCTGCAAAACTGTTAAGATTGATGCATAGGGTAGTCAAGAATTCAGCAACCCCCAACAACATGGGACATTTATGAGTCTTGGAATTTAAATGATGATGCCATGATGATGATGATAATGATGCTATGCTGCATCTGAACTGTTTGCATCACAGGTGAACAGTGTGAGGCTACCTCGACATATTGCCGACAAACGACATTTCTGTGGCACTGCTTTAGTCGAATTTTCAGAAGAAGCGGAAGCAAATGCTGTATTAAAGAATACTCTTGTTTTTGCAGGAGCAGATCTTGAAATAAAACCAAAGTAAGCCAACTACTGCTCAAGCTTCTTTCCTCGTACTATACTGATTAGCTAGGGATTTATGTCTCCATGCTTTGGGCCAATTCTTCATTTCTTTTTTGAAACAACAATTTTTCATTTCTTATTTAGTTATTTTTCATGTTATGCTTCTATAGTAATTACAGTTGTTGATTGCAACTTGCTTAGCTGCAATATGTCCTGTTGTTTCTTCATCATATTTGATAAATGTTAACTGAACCAGTTCCTCATTTCACATAGTTGAATCTACTTATTAACTGAATATCATTCTGATAACCGTCATGCAATCCTGAAAAAAATGAAGGAAAGAATTCGATACTGAAAGAGAGGCTAAGAAAGAGGCTTATGAGAAGTCACAACCTACTAAGAATGGTCATGATGAGGGGTAAACATTTCTTTACTAACAACTTTACAAATGGTTTTTTCAATTTCCTTGAGTTGAAGATAACCGAGTCATAAAAATTGGTTATAGATATCCAAAAGGTCTAATTGTGGCCTTCAAGCTGAAAAGAATTCAAGTTGATGGTGTCATGGCAGAAAATGGTGGGGACAAAGAGGGTGAAACTGATGATGCCAATAAATCAGGAACAGGGCATGACGAGAAAATCCCTGAGAACAGTGATATCAAGGAAGACTTGTCAGATGATGTTGAGAAGTCAAAAGAGGCAGCTGCTCAATCTGTTAAGAAAGGAGAAAGTCCTTCAGAAAATGTGGATGATCCAATTTCAAGGGAAGATTTTAAAGAAGAATTTGGCAAATTCGGCACAGTGCGGGTAACTTTTCCAATAATTGATGATGTTTGTTTTTCATATTGATTTTGTTTCACCAGGAGTAACCTGAGGTTGTAAATCTGGTGTGCATTGCATAAAATATCCAGAATAGATAGGTTGCATATTTCATTTGGCCGACTATTGTTTGCTGCAGATCGTGAGACTGTTATGATGCATACAACTGAGCTTAGCTTGTTAGTTTTTTTTTTTTAATGAGAAGTGCTTGTTGGCTTCAATGACGGAGTCATACAGTTATGTGATCACAATAGCATGCTGTTATGTTATATTTATTCATGCTATTTTTGAAGGATTTGGTAAATGATAGCAACACTTAGTTCAATGTCGATCATATTACCTTTGTGCTAATTGGACAAACCTAATCTAGTCAAACATGTAGAGCTACAGTGAGATGATCCAATAGTTCGTGTTCTTACTCTTACTGCCTTTTGTAAGCACACATTTGTCTGGAGAGAAAGCAAGAGTGAAATAATGCTTCATCTTGTAAAGACATCTACCATGCTTTTATGCAATTCTGTATCTTGCTTTCTAATTTCTACAAGTAAACATAATTTCTTTTATCAGACAACTTATGCTGATTCAAAACTCTTTCTTTTTTATTGTTCCATTTTTCCCCCCTTGAAGTATGTGGACTTCAGCATAGGGGAGGATTCAGGATACATTCGGTTCGAGGATTCTAAGGCAGCTGAAAAGGCCCGTGCACTTGCGGCTATTTCAGATGAAGGTGGTTTGATTATGAAGGGCCATCTTGTTACTTTGGAACTTGTGTCCGGTAAGAACTGCACTTTCTTTCAGTTAATTATTATTTTTTAGCTTTTGTTGAACTGAGTAACTAAATCAACCACAAAATTGATGCCTTATTGATATGTCATATTGATATGTCATATGGTTGGCATTCCTGCTTTAGGTGTATTTAGGTGTACTGTTTAACCATGAGTTTTAAGCAGAATCTGTCTTGATGTATTGATGCTTGACTTCAAAAAATCGCTAATGATCCATCAAATTGGTATAGAAAAAGCATAACACTTCAGCGGATTTGAATGCTATGTTTTATCACTATTTTGATGATTTACTGTTCCTTTCATTCAGGTCAAGCTGAGAAGGATTATTGGAGTGCGATAAAGGGCGGTCAAGGAAAATATAGAGACAATAGAAGTAACAGGGGAAGGTATTTCATTTTACCTCAGAATCATTCTTCCTGTCTGTTTGCTCTGTTAGAGCCGATCCTCTTAAATATCGTAATGCACCTAGAATGAATCTTAGGAGTGTGCTGAAACTTAAAATAGAAGTTGAAGCCTTATGGCACACAAGAATGCCAACACATATATTTGGAGTTATATTATCATGGAACTGGCAGTAACCAGTTTATTTGTCAATAGGATTGCCATCCCCTATTTAATCACTCACTAGCTACAAACCTATGGTCCTTTTTCAAATATGTACTACAAAAAAAGCAACAGGCAATGCAACCTCATGTAGTATATGTACAGTATACACTTTGATAAGCTGTTGGCAGAAGATAATGCTGGTTGCTTTGCATGAACTTTTCTAGGGACTGGAAGAATAACAGGGGCGGGAGGCACTTCGGTGGGAAGCGTGGTCGCCACTCGGACGGCCATGAAAGGGCAAATAAAGCTCGAAAAGTCGATGCTGCTGCTTAAAGGCCTCGTCGTCTTATACTAGTAACCTCAGCTTATGAGCTCTAGTGAGGAACGGAAATGTTTGCTCCGTTGCTTGCTTCCACAACTTTGGGAGCAAACCTTTAGTGTTGTGTTTCTTGTCGTGAGCTATGCTCTTTGGAAGTAAGAAACGGTGAACTCATGATGAAACGGAAAATTTTGTTCGGTCAAAGCTTGGGATGAATCCTTTACATGTATCTGATATATTCTGATACTTCCGTCATCTGAATATCTGATACATCGAGACAACTGACAATGAGACCATGCCTCGTTATAATTTGTACCGCTGTCTCGCGCTCCTACGGTACTGTTCTTTTTTAGTTGATTTCAAGCTTTCCACATCCACGAGACGAGAAGTTTATCAGAAATTCAAAAAACATTCTTATTTTCACGTGATCGCTTGATGAATTCATGCTCAATTGAACTGCCTGGTCGAATGCCGAACTGGCTGAGCCGAGGCGATACAACTCAGGTACAAAAGTAATTTTAGCGCTAGTACTTACTCCAGAGTTAGTTTAGAATTGAGAAAAGAATCTATACAGGAGTACAGGAGTAGTCCACCAATTCGGACTCGCGACAGTGGAACGTAAGAAAAAAGAGGAACCTTGGGGTATACAATGTTTGTAGCATCTGTGGTTCAATATACTGTGCAGTTAGGAGTCCGTTCGTCTAAGATTAGTATGCGAGTTTTCTTATACAACTTTTATTGTATTTTCAAAAGTCTTCTTTTGTATTTCTAAAAATAAAAGAGTTACCGGTAAAAACATCTTAGGCTACTACTATAATTTTTTTATAAACTTTACCAAACTTAAATCTGTAACGGAGGAAAGTAACTTTCGGACATCAAACGAAGTAACGAACCGGGCCCGAGGGAAGGGAAACGCCGCGACGTCATCCGCAATTCCGCACCGCATCCGATCAGAGCGGCCAGATCTTCCCCCCGACTTCCTGGGCCATCTCCTCCACTGCACCCACCCACCCCACCCCATCCCACCCCACCCCACCGGCGGCGATGGCGGCGGCTGCCCCCGCGACGACGTCATCCGCGGCCGCGAGACCCTCCTCCTCCTCCTCCTTCTCGCGGCTATCCGACGCTCCTCTGCGCGCCACCACCGTCTCCTTCCCTTACTCCCGTACGCGCCCGCCGGACAACCAATTCTCTCCATCTGAGTCTTTTCTTACTCGTCCTGATTATTTTTTTCCGCTTCTCTGTAATTTGTCTACTTCCGCGCAGCACGGCCGGCCGCGTTGGCTGCAGGCGCTCGGGCCTCGCGGGTTAGCCCCGTCGTGGTCGCCGCCGCCGCCGCCGGCGGCGGGGGGCACCAGCGGCTTATGGGGTCGTTGACTAACACCCAGGGGCTCAGGTTTGGAGTGGTGAGTTAGTGTGTCCTCCACCTCTCCCATTGTTGACTTGTGTGTGTGACTGTAGATTGGGCTAACTTTGAGTTGACGCAGCTCTACCTGGACATGCGGGATAGCTTCCTGCCCAATTTATAACTGATTCGTGAAGTTTGATTGTGTGTTTTCTGTGCTTCACATGAGACATTGCTCCTGGCCAATTTCTATCTGATTAATGTAGCTTGATTGTGTGTTCTGTGCTTCATAGTAAAGCTTCTTTCCCCAGAGGAACTCTTTTGATTCGCTTGCTTTATTGATAATGCTGAAAACACCTGGGTGTTTGGTCTAAAAAATGTTGCTTTACTGAAACGCCGTTGCTTTCATGTTTCTCGACACCTTCTCTCCTCAACTGCCTAACGTTGTTGTTATTGTTGTTTATTGTCCTACAGGTTGTGGCACGGTTCAATGAGATTGTCACCAACTTGCTACTGCAGGGAGCTCTAGAGACATTTGAGCGATATTCCGTCAAGAAAGAAAATATAACAGTATGCATCTTTCTAGTTCTGAGTGAATTTCTGTTTCAAAAAGATTGGAGTAATCCTGTACCATCAAAATGTCATATCATTGTTCGAGCATTTTTCTTAACAAGTCTTTAACACCATTTTTATCACCACTATTGTAACCGTTATGCATGCATACAAAATTGTTTTGTTACCCTTGTTCCCGATGTTAAGGTAAAAAATGCTTTTGTCATGAAGTATTGACCATGCATAGCACTCTTGTTGAATGACTTACCTATTTTGTAGGGTTAATATTTCATGTCTATCCACCTGTTCCTTTCTTATTTCATTGTCCACAAGTACTATTCTGAAGTAAAAATGTAATGCAGTTTTTCTAGGCCCATTAATTATTTTATTTTTGTTCCATGCTTGACAATGTAAGGACTACATATTATTAGCGCGTTTCATGGATTTGTAATTGGGAATAATCTTTTGATGTATGAGATGAACATCACACATGCAGCATTCAAAAGTAGAGGTTCACTAATGCTAGCATGGTATGCACTTAAGATGTGTACAACCTTTGTTGCATATCTGACATATACAGTGATCTACAAAACATATAAATTCACTCTATCCATGATTGGTAAACTGACGTATAAAGTGATCTACAAAACATATAAATTATCTTTATGCATGATTAGTAAACAGCCTTCGTATTGCATAGTTGTTTAAGTTTCTGAAACTTTTGGTGCACATTGCCTCACTCTAATTCAAATGATTGTTTAGGTTGTAAGTGTTCCTGGTAGTTTTGAAATTCCTGTTGCGGCACAAAAGCTTGGGAAGTCTGGAAAGTTTGATGCAATTTTGTGCATTGGCGCTGTGGTAAGTTGTTTTCTTTTATGTTCATATTATTATTACCATATAGCATGGCTCCAAGATAGTGTCTAGGTTATTTTTCAGACACATCATAATTATCTAATCAGATACTATACAGCCTGGTGCAGTATGCCAAATAATGAGTTCTGAAATGTTTATGTAACTCATATTTTACAGTGTCTTTTAAACAATGCCAATCATATGTCTAATTTACACTGGACAAATTCCAATTAGGAGCTTTATAACTAACATAAGTCTAGCTGACAATACTAAGTCAGTAAGTATTTTCCCTTAATCCCACAGCTCTTAGCATGATAATACCTTTGTATCTATTCTTTGCAAGTCTTTAGTTATCAGTAGTTGGTATGATTCGATTACAGAGGTCTTCCTTATGCCAATTTGCAGATTAGAGGTGACACAACCCACTACGATGCTGTTGCAAACTCTGCTGCTTCAGGTGTACTGTCTGCTGGATTGTCTGCTGGTACGTTGCTTTCACCTCTTAGCCTCCTTGGGTGTAGTGCTTGTAGGAACCTACGTAATTTTTGTCTTAGCTGGGGTAGCTCTCAGTAGAACTTATGGCAGATTATTTATTATTTTTTGATTGTTGCACAGAGATCCCATGCATATTTGGTGTACTGACATGTGATGACATGGACCAGGTAATTCATCATTCATTAACATGTATCTTACCAAAGTTTCTATTATTCCATATTCAAGTAGTTATTCTGTACTTTTGAACAATAGTAATTTGAGAAGCAATGGATTTTGGAAGTTTGTAACTCGAAATGCAGCTGTTCATGTTCCCAAACCTTGTGTTAACTCTAATGGAAGATGCATCACCACTTTGGCGTGCTGTCATGTGACATTATTGGTGTGAATATTTAGTAAAATGAACCTGAATCGACTCGACATGGGTGGACTAATGATACAAGACTATCATCCATGCTTTCTGATAAAATTGCCATGCATACTGTACAGATCTTTCCTTGATTGTCCGACCACCCTTGAGAAGTCACGGGGTATTTATCTACTTATTAACTAATTCCCTCTACTAATAAAATACATGCCACATCAAACCTTTACAGGCTCTAAATCGTGCTGGTGGTAAGGCTGGAAACAAGGGAGCTGAAGCTGCTCTAACTGCAGTGAGTACCATTTCTTGACAAGTCTGATAGAAACCTGGATTCATTTTCACCTCGACAAACTATCTTTCCTGTAGATCGAGATGGCCTCGCTGTTCCAGCATCACCTGGCCTGACCGTCGGGGCTACTGATTTCATCGGGATGGAAAAGTTTTGGCTGCTAGAGATTTTCGTCGTTTGCTAGCATCTTGAGGCCATTATTATCCATTGTCCCCAACTGGTTGATCGGGATGATGGTTGTGTTTTTACCGCTGTTTTTTTTTTGTTGAGTTTTTTGCAAGACTGGAGGTATCACCGTCCAGCTAAGTTGTTCAACTTCTGTATGTGAGAAACATGAGACCTTGAATTGAATAAACGTCAGTACGTCACCAAGTACTTTGATTCGTCCATGAATAAAAAGCAGGATTTCTGCTCTTGTGGATAACTCTGCAGTGATTTTTTTTAACAGAACCGTTGCCTTGTTTTGCCTGGTACT
The DNA here is from genome assembly GCA_000338895.3 of Oryza meridionalis. NCBI lineage: Eukaryota > Viridiplantae > Streptophyta > Magnoliopsida > Poales > Poaceae > Oryza > Oryza meridionalis. The sequence goes on along the minus strand of CM002527.2, from coordinate 24,250,450 downwards.
AATCACTAGTCAGTGTGTCCCTTCCCTCTCCCATTGTTTGGCTTGTGTGTGACCTGGGGAGCATTGGCACATTTGGTCGACGCCTAGCGAGCGTCCGTGTCCACTGCTTCTGGTTCAATCCCCCCACCCCCCCCCCCCCCCCCCCCCCCCCCCCCCCCAAAAAAAAAAAAAAAATCCTTTTGGGTTTCCTTGACAGCTCCGGCCACCGAATACGATACGGTGATGGGACATGGGAGGGGAGCGCCGAGCCCAAATTCAGAACTGACTCGGGACGACCCTCTTCGCACCGTGCGAGTCGTTCAAAAAAAAAAAAAAACTGGCTCGGGACGGTGAGCCGTAGCCGGGCCGCTGCCCCCGATCTCGCCGCCGACGCCCGCCCGCCGTTGCTTAGTTTTTGCTTCAGGTCGTCGCGCGCTGCTGGTGCCCTCCGCGGTCGGGGTCGCGCGCCGCTGGGTGTCCCTCCCATATCCCTAACGATGGGAGGCTCCACCACCGTGAGGGATGGGACTCTGTCCCATGGCGACTTCGTTGCCTCAGCGAGGGCTCTGATCGAGAAGTGGAAGGAGATCGATGTTGACGACGCTCTTCCCGACTGGCGATGGAAGCCTTGCTGCAAGATGGGAGTTCCATCTGAGGTTGTGCTATGCGATGATGACCGAATTTGATTACTGTTTTTTTTCTTTTCAGATTATACATGGCGATCGTTGATCTTCTTGTTTCTTTTTTTGCAGGAAGAGGGCTATCTGGCTCTTGAAGGAGTATACCGTAATCATGGAGGAAGCCAGGTCAGTACTTTCTTCGCGTATTCACATGTGTAATGAGTAGTGTGAGCTTGCAAATTAGTGTTGCGTTGACATAAAAGAGCAAGTATAATAGTGAGCTATAAGCCTACTATAAGCTTAGGTGGAGGAGAGAGGTAGTGAAAAATTAAGGATGTTGGCTCTCATGCAAGAGCTAGCTTATCACAAGCTCCAAGACAAATACATTAAATGTATAAGGGAGAGTAGAGAGAGGAGAAGAAAATTGTAGCCAACCTTATAGCTAATCTATTATATATATTGGCTTTAAGATGGGCTAATAGTAGGAAGTGAGCTCTATTATTATCCTTGCTCTAAAATTGTCCTCCAGGAGCAAACCGAGGGTGGTGATAACTTCGATGATGCGGACATTGTCAGGGATGATACTTGGGTAAAACAATTGTAGTATACATTATTACATTGTTCAATTTATATTTCTGTTAGCTGCTTATTTCTCACATATGTTCAGTACTTCTACTTATGATTTCCTTCTCCTTGCAGGTCCAGAGCTGTAGTGGCAATCTTCATTTTTACGATTACCATGTTGTGTACAGCTTTTCTTACAAGGTTCCAGTGCTATACTTTCAGGGTCATCAGTCTGGTATGCATATTTCAGAATGCAAACGAATGTTTTCTTTCTTCCTGTCCTGTTTGGTATATGATCTCTGAAACATTTTCTTAGGTGGCCAGCTGCTAACTCTAGATGAGATTAAAGAGGACCTTCCTTCTCACTCACTCAAATTATTAGGCGAATCAAGGTGGACGTTTATTACTCGAGAGGTATGAGTGAACCACACAATTCTTTTGACTGATAAATCTTTTGTTGGAAAGTTTTATACTCCCTACACTTACTAAATTTGAACTGTTCTTGCCGTGTCAAAAAAAAAAAAAAACTGTTCTTGCACCCTCTGCAGGAGCATCCCCATTTTAGTAGGCCATGGTTCACTTTGCATCCCTGTGGAACCAGTGACTCTATGAAGTTACTTCTTGAAGGAATGCAAGACAAGGATCAACAAGTGCGATACTTACCAGCATGGCTATCTGTGGTTGGCCAGGCAGTAGGATTGAAAATCCCTCTTGAGATTCATTGCAATTCATAGCTTCACCTTCTTTTTTTCAGTCTGTAGTGTTATTTCGGTGAAAGGAAAGCTTCATTGCAATTCATAGCTTCACCTTCTTTTTTTTTTCAGTCTGTAGTGTTATTTCGGTGAAAGGAAAGCTTCATTGCAATTCATAGCTTCACCTTCTCTTTTTTTTCAGTCTGTAGTGTTATTTCGGTGAAAGGAAAGTGCTCGCCTCTTATTTCGGTGTATATGTTGATAAATATTTCATGTAATGCTTCACTCGATAATTTCCCAATGCGTAATGTTGCAAATGTCTAATTTTATCGCATCTCCTAGAATGTCAGAACAGATGCACCTGCTCAGCTGCAGATTTGACATATTTCCTCGATTTTTGTTATAAACATGCAAATGAATGATTTTACGCCCTTGTATATGTTGATTTTGTCCAAACTTTACTACTGGAAGAATCATTCAAACTGATCGCTCGGAATTTGACGAAAATTCGATAATACGATGGCCTGCTGCTTGAAGTCACCACTCAGCTGATGCTCTACAAACATGTCAGGTATGAAAAATCAAAGCTTAAGCAGTAACACACTTCAAACAACATTCTTAATTTATTACACCCATTCGATGTAATTTATTTATAACTGCCACGGAATGTTTTAACAGCTCATAACAAACTCTCTCCTTGCAGTTTTCAGGGCTCGGATGCCTTCTTTGACCCTGAAGCCTTCTTCTTCTTCACCAGAACGTAGTTCTGGCGGGTGACTGGGTTCATGGCGACCGGCTTCCCTGCAACGCGAGGCCATGCGTCGAGCTTCTCCTCGGTCACTTTCCCCCATTCCTTGTCTGCCACCGTACGAGGAGTTGTGCCTGGTTCCAGGAGATGCAACAGGTGAAATATATATACACCTCTCTGCTGCAGCAAAACTGAGATGAATATTTGAATTCAGAATTTCACATGAACTGACCTCCTAAAACCTTTTTGTCGGCGAAGTAAACGCCGCAAACATAAGCGAAGGCAAAGGATGCCGTCACTGATCCGATGATGTACTTGGTTGCCATGTCTTGGTTGATGGCTCTGCAAAAACGGTTCCGCATGCCTCCTTACGTTAGAACAATTCTGGAGTGATAGATATACTCATACACGAGTGTATTTGACACGATTGCCAGTTTGCCACAACTGACGGTTCTGTTCCTATATTAGCCCATTGTGATTTTTTGAGCAGCAGAACTATATTAGTACACTGATTTATGAGCAGGGGAATAGGTGGCATGCTGCGATGTTGGACCATCTCGTTGGCTAATACCTCTGGAATAATGACTATCTTCCAAAAACACAGTACACATCCAACAGAAATCCATTATAACAAGAGATATTTATTTGAAAAGGGCACAAAGAAGTAAAGAATATTAAAACAGCTAGTACTTTACTGCCGGGGTGCGGTAAACGGTTGGAACCTGGTAACCTTGAGTTCATTTTTTTTTTAATAATTTCAGGTCATGTTTCTCATGTTTTTTCACTGTTTGCCATAATCACTACAGTATGGTATAAGCGAGAAAAGAAATGCCCCCTTCCTAGAAATGGTAAGGGAAACCATGGTATAAGCTAAAAAAGAAATCTGTGACACAAGAAACAGTATAATCGAAAATTTTAATAGAAGATAGAACATCCTATTTAAAATGGCTCACTTGGATGTACGGGGTAAAATTAGGTAAATCTTCCTTGAGGGATTGTTCGGTTAATCTTACCCACAAGGGGATTGGGAGGGATTTGGAGGAAAATAATCCATCCAATCCCTTCCTCTTGAGAATTAACCGAACAAACCCTAAGTGGTTTAGTGAAATTCGAATGATTTATAACTTAAGTTAGACAGTTTGTAAGATATTCATACAAGGGATGGGATCTACAATATCGGCGTCAATAAATAGCTTGCATATAGAAGATGAACTATAAATTAAGCATGACAAGTGTAGTATGACGCTGGTGTTTTAAATTTCTAGATCCGCCCCAATTCATACCACAAAACAGCTAAAAAAGAAACTTCGAATGTATACCACCTAAATACCAAACAATCTGTGTTCGAGAACTTTATTGCTCTAAACTAACCGTATTAAGGAAGTCGCATAAAAATCAAGGTGCCAAACTTCCCACACAATCATTATCACTCACTCAACTCACAAAACACATTCCAAATACACATTACAAGTCAAGATAAAACACACTTCTACCAAAAACTGGGCAAACAATAAGAAAATAGGAACGAAATCATAAAACATGTGGGAACAAGTATGGATGTAGCGATCTTACTTAGAAACTATGAAGCCAAATGGATTTCTGGTAGTGGAATTGCACGTCCTAGAAGGCGAGATGGAAAGCGTAAACCGAGAACTTGATGTGCACCTTGTGTTGGAAGTCTGGCTTGAATGCTTTTCTTAAGAAGAAACACATAACGGACGGCTGCAACATCACACCTCATGCGAGGAGCCTAATTTGTGAGTACTCGTATTGCATGGAAAACATGTGACATGGGACGAGAGGGAGCATCACAAAGAAGGGTGCCCACTGAACAACATTGTATCTTCCAAATTTGTCGTGGAAAGTTTTGTCTTTTGCCACGAATTCGAAACCCACTTAACTATTTTCCACTACTTTTTTGTTTTATCTATTCTTTTTGTTTAGTTTTACTTTTGCCATTTTGGCTGAATTCCATCTATTAATTGCACGCTTGTGGTAACATATTCTTTTTGTAATAGTTTATTGTGGCATTTAAATTCTAATTGCGGAAATAGAATATCGTATAATCATTACCAATTTTGTAACTGATTGAGAAATTATTTTATCCATTGGCTAGGGGATTCACAAAGGTAGAAACAAGTAGTAGTGATATAAGGGAAAAAAATGACCGCACAAATGACTATATTAGACAATTAAACATCAAACATGGCTAACAACATAAGACAATGCCATAACAACCAATCAATAAACTCAAAGTATATTTTGGAACTGAAATCTGTAGGAAATAAAAAGAATTATAGGTAGTAGCTAGATGTTTTTGCGTCGTTTAAACTTGTTGGGCTATAGCTCACAACTGCTTCTGGCAACTATCTATATTTTTTAGTTCACACCTTCTTCAGTATTAAGGTAAGACATGGAGAAAGTAGTGTATATATATTCATTCTGTCTTAAGATACATTATATTCTTAATTCCAGGTTCAGTATGTCACTCTCCAGTTCATATATAAATGCTAAAAAAGTTACTGATTTAACTAGCCAACGAACATGTCTCATTTCAAAATGTACTTATGCTATGTAGCTCAAATTCCTCAATTCTTACCCAAATCAGGCTTCATTTCACGTACTAAAGCAAAACGAAATTAAACATGATGGTAAAACATTGGAAATAAACAAGTGAAATAATCAACCAAATAAAGACGGAAGAGGAGAAAAGCTAAATATGACTTCTCATGTCAAGTTTTCTACCCCACTACAAACTCATAAAAGGAGATTTGGAGAGAGACGTCCCTTCAAACAATTTTTAAGAAGAAATTGTAATCGTATTGTGAATTGAACACGGGATCTCAGGATTGAAAAAAGTTCTGAACCACATAGCAGCAGTAGTTGGACATCATGTCCAAATGAAAATCGGGTGAATGAGTGCAGGAGATGGGTCCGCCGCCGAAGTGGTGATGAGAGAAACTAAACCTAAAGTTGATCTCTACAAATCCAATTGGGTTTACATTGTTGACAAATTTTGTGAGATATATACATTTCCAGCGAGCACAAAGGGTTCGAGTGGGAATTCAAATAATTATTAAAATCAGAATAGAATAAAAAACATACTTAAAATTGGAAAATTCCTATAGGTTGTAGAACTAAGTTGTATAAAAAAATTCATTTTTTTATATTTTGTATGTTTTCATGTTTTTCACACTTTCCCTCGTATCCCCATTATTTTTCCATACTTATCATCCATTTCCCCAAATTTTCTCCTCTATTTTACAGTTACCTTACATTTCTAGATTTTTTTTTGTCAATTATCCTATATTTTCAGACTTTTATAACAGTTATTCCATGTTTTCTCTACACTAAGGAGAATGCCACCGAATTTTGAGGGTTTTGATCGAATTAAGTGTTTTGAAAGAATATCTAGTACATTGAATGAATTTCGAGCAATTGATCCCTTCATGATTTTTTGAACAAATTGTTTAAAATTCAAGTATCCCAGCTAAAAATTGATCACCTTTTTGGGAAATTGCGAGGTTTCTTATGAAATTTTAGTTTTTTAAAATTTGCTCGAAAATTTGCACATATCATGATTTTGATTAGCTTGTGTTGATGTAAAAACACGAGGCCTGGGAGATCTGCTTAACTCCAGTGTAGGTCCAAAAGCTTGCCTTTAGGTGTACGAGCGTGCCAGTTGATTTGATCCTGCAATCAACAAGAAACAAAAACAAAGAAACCGCGGTTAAATCCATAAACGATAGCCGATCGGCTAGTTGCCGATGACATATCATTTATCTTCGAGCCGATGTCATATGTAGATCGATCGGCAGTCATGAATAAGTAAGAAAGAACTAAATCTACTCGATCGGCTGTAGATATTAACAATATATAATCCTTATGTCGATATATACTTAAATCAAGTGATTATGATAGATCGGTCGCCATGCCGAGATAGTATAAATCACTTAGATTGAAATATATACTAACAGCAAGATTATATATGCTCATAGCATAGCCGATTAGATAGATCTAGCATATATCGGCTAATACTCCGATACCACTCTATATTAAGATATCAAAGCAAGTAAAATATACCAAACAGAAACCTAATATACTCAAATGCAATAAGATCTTAATATAAAGGGCAGATTTAACATGCCAAGATAAAAGTAGTTAAATCAGGTAAGATCGGCTGAAACTCCGATGCTACCCTAATCGGCAACCAAAAGCAGGCTAGAGATTAAGATTCTAATCACGACTTATAAGGTCAAACTCAATTGATACAGCTATAAGTATGAAAAGAAGGACAATATCTAGACAATCAAGCCGTTGGATGTGTCATAGAGTGGTAGATATCTTATATAATCTAAATCAACGTCGGTATATAACCTAGTCAACTGCCTTCCAGTAATAGACGTTAGCCGATTGAAGGTTAGATAGCGATATTGCCAAAGATTATGTAAGATATATGATAACTCGACGAATTACATAAACACGATTAGAGTATCATAAAGATGGAAGCACTAATCCCGAGAATGCAAGCCGCCATAACAAGTTTTACCTCTAGTTGAAGATCGAAACCGATGCAGCTCAACCCGAAAGCAAGAACTCGTCGAAACAAAACGAAAGTAAAAAGGTGGCGATGCGCCGAAATTGTATTGAACGTGTGTTGTTTGATTATATGAGGCTCGGGGTCTATTTATACCCGAGATTACAAAATATGTCCATATCGGACACGACTCTTATCTCTAACAAACTCTAAGATACCATAAGTCTTTGCGGCAAACTTTTGCCCAAACATATCTCTAAGGAAATTACATGAAATATCCTAATTAATAGATACAATTGCCGTCTCAGGACTTTATCCGTGCGTGGCAATCCTCATGAAGTACATCAACCCAACCCGGCAACGTATGCCGTGTCATATTGCCGGATTCGGATCAATCGGCTAACCCTGTCCAACTCGGACTCTGCCGATCCTGATCGCAGCCGATTCGAACTCCAGCCGATCTTTACTCTGTTTCCGAGACGATCTCCATCTCGAACTCCGTTTCGATTTCTTCATCATCTCCGATACTTAGATTACCAAATTTGGTCGTTAACAGCTTAATATTTTGGTTATCCATTGAGGTTGTAAACCGTGAGTGCTAGGAGCCATCTAAAGACGCTACTATGCTAAGAGACAGGGTCAGAGATTTCAACCCTGAGGTCCCGTGTTCAATCCCCCATACGCTCACAATTTCTTCTTAAAAAAAGTTACGTCGCTCTCCAAATCTCATTTTTCTTTCACGTTAAATGGAATGGATGAATAGATGAACGATTTATGATAATTATTCAAGGATACTGATTAACGAATTAACCATTACAAAGTTAAAAGTAGTTTTAAAAAGGGATTCTAAGGAAACCATATATAAAAAGGCTTTGCAAAAAATCGTTGGACAGCTTCTGTTACCTTCTCATCCCTGCCACCAACATTGCCTGGCCTTTGTCATCTTCTTCTACCTTTCCCCCCCAAATCACAAGGGAAATGGGTTCTCAAGCCCCAGGCCCACAGGCGTTCTCTCGATCATAGCAGTTGGTACTGTCGGTGACGAATATTTTTTTTCCCTCACAACATATGCTTGCGGCTTGCCGTTCTTAGCCCATTTTGTCGGTGTCTGAATTTCCTAATGTCCACGGGCTGGCTCTAACAACTCGATGGCAATAATTTTTTTAAGCCCCTAGCCAGTGGCATGTCACCTTCTCTCGCTCCTTCCACAGCTGCAATCAAATCAATTTCTATATTCACTCGTACCAATGCCACTCGCTCAGTCCTGATTGATTAAGCAATCTTACATTTTTACGCATCAGAATACTATAGCATCCTAAGCTTCTCTGAATGTGCAGGTTTGCTTCTGAATTTTTCTCAGCAAGTTAGCCACACCTCCGGAGCAGCCTCCTGTCATCTCATAACACACACTGTTCTCTTTAAGATGTGACCATATTCTCCCGACACTTTAAATTAAGTACAAAAATGTACCAACTCAGAGAAAATCTCTCAGTTTTAGGACGTAGTTGCACAATTGTTTCCGGTGAAAGGTCACTGTACAACTCTGAGCCATCGCTTTGGTGACAGAAGGATGGCTAGCCAATTACAACACGAAATGATCAAGGAGGATACGCACATCTAGTCTACTTAATCATAAAAGCTTTCAACGATCCGTATATAATTGGTGCCAACCTCTTGCCAGGCTTGAACATGCTAACACCATGTGAATAAAAAATCCAGGGGAGTAGGAAGAAGAAACCAACGCAAAACTCGCACTCCATGTGTTCCTCCCGTCTTTGACTCCACCGATCGACCGACACACATAGCCGGATTGTTGTTGAGCTTGCAAACTGCTGTAAACTTAACCCGGCCATGAGAGGCAAGAGGCTTTCTTACTGGACTTTTCATGTTCAGAGTTCAGACTGAAAATGCAGGTGCGCGGCATAGACAGACAGCGAGCCCTTTTCTTGTTGATTTTGATTGCTCACTGAATCAAACTCAAGTCTTGACGATGCCATATTTACAGATACAGGAGTAAAAATTTAGTAGAACGGCCAGCGTAAGAAAATTAAGATCGACACAAGAACAGTTAGGTTTCACCAGCTGTGGAGAGGTGATACTGTAAGCGATTAACAATCAGACGCGTCGAGCAGACAGACAGAACAGATTGTTCTGAAATCCACATGTCACACGCCAGCACGAATGACAAACGCTAGTGCGAGTAGAATATTGCGAGGGGGGCAAGTGATCGCTACTGGCGAGGAGCTTCCTAGCCGGCTCTGCATCCTGACAGCAAAATGGGGATTGTTCTTTTGTCCCTGTGCAGCATCACCATGGATAACCAAAATAGTGTACCCCACCACCACCACTCTCATGCTGCATGGAGCAGAATATGCTTCACCAAACACACATGGAAAACAATGGGTTTTTTCCTTTCCTTTTTTTTTCTTCTTCTGATGGAGTCAAGTAAACCATCGCTGTAGCCCTGCATCTAGCTGGCCTGAACTCCCCCGTGAACGTCGCAATCCAGAAGTCATCAGTCAGTCTGTACTGGACAGATCCCAATGGCACCTCCAACGAAAATCAGTTAAAAAAAAGGCGGCTCGAATCGATGGCATAGCGTCACAAAGGAAGCAGGCGAACCGAGTATAAACATGCAGTCTTTCAGATATATCCCCGTTCCAGTTATAAATCGTTTTGATTTTTTTCTAGTTAATTTTTTAAAATTCAATCAAATTTATAGAAAAATCTAACGATATTTTCAACACAAAATAAACATAACATGAAAAAATTATTCAATATTACGTTTGATGAAACTAAATTTGTGTTGTAGATGTTGCTAATATTTTCAATAAACCTAATCAAATTTCTTTAAAAGGTTTGACTACGAAAAAAAGTCAAATAACTTACATTTGAAAACTTGCATTTACTTTGGGTTGATCTGTTCGTCTAACTATTTGCAAAAATATTTCCACATCCAAAAAAAATGTGTTACTCCCTCCGCGTCATATTATAAGTCTTTTTAGTTTTTTTTTCTAATCAAAATTTTTATGTTTGATTAAATTTGTAGAAAAAATATAGTAATATTTTCAACATAAAACTAATATTTCATCAAAGTATATTTAATATTAAATTTGATAAAAATAATTTGATATTACAGATATTGCTATTTTTTAAAAAAATTAGTTAAAGTTAAAATAGTTTGATTAAGGAAAGAAATTTATAACATGAAACGGAGGAGCACTTTCTTTCACTAGAGTTACCGCGCCACCCGCTTACAACGGCACAGTGTCACGCGCGCGCGCGCGCCCAGGCCGGGTGCGCCACCCAAGTCAACCACCACCCGCTCTCTCTCCCCCTTCAAAACGCCCCCACCCAAAGCCACCGCACCTCGCCACCACCGCCCCAAGAATAGCACCCGCGTTTCATGCGCTGATCGATCGACCCACCACCACCGCAGCCGCGGGGCGAGCCAAACCCCACCGCCGCAGCCATGTACTCGGCGAACCACTGGGGCGGGTCGTTCGAGATCGCCGCGGACGGCGCGGCGGAGGACGACCACAGCCGCAACATGGACCTGGACCGCGGTGCGCTGTCGGCGCGGCAGCACCAGCTGGACGAGACGCAGCAGAGCTGGCTGCTCGGCCCGCCGGAGGCCAAGAAGAAGGACAAGTACGTCGACCTCGGCTGCGTCGTCGTCAAGCGCAAGCTCCTCTGGTGGGTCCTCTGGACCCTCCTCGCCGCCTTCATCCTCATCGGCCTCCCCGTCATCATCGCCAAGTCCATCCCCAAGAAGAAGCCCCACGCCCCTCCCCCCGACCAGTACACCGACGCCCTCCACAAGGCCCTCCTCTTCTTCAACGCCCAGAAATGTCAGTCCTCCTTCTCCATCCTTCTTGTGATATCATCCTCTCTGTTTGTTCGTTAATTTAACTAACTAGGATGAAAACCTTTGCCAAAGCAAAAATCTTTTGACTTTGATCAGTAGAGATCTCATCGCATTTGCCATTTGTGTTAGAGCTTCTGAATCTGCAGACGGATTTGCTCAAAATGAGTAGAAGTATGTTGCCTTGAATTTCCTTAGGCTTACTGAGTTTTGAACTTTTGACCCGTGATATTAGCTGCATGATTATGTGTTGATCCCGAGGAGAGAGGATCGAGCAAGTACAAATCTACAGGTGAGTAGTATCACTAGTTAGTTTTAATCAGTTCAGTTGAGCTGTGTACAACTGCAACCCCACAAATGGAATGTTCTGTGCTACTGTTCATAGCCCCACAGCTTTGCAGAAAGGGACACTCTGATCTGGAGAGAAATCTCCCAAAATTCCAGCTGCGCTTTGGCTTGGAGTCTTGGCAATTTGGCGTCTCACGCACGTTCGTGAACATGTAGGACAGCCAATTGATCCATTCTTTAACGCGGCACGAAGTACTCCTCTGCAGTACTAGTGTACCTGTAGATCTCGCCGCATGATCTGCTTCTGGATCTTGACAGATACTCTGCACTTGTAGATCTTGATCTTACACTACAGTACTACTAGTCATCTGATTCCGACGTCCATGCTCAAAATTCAGTTTTGGAACGTGCACTGATGAATGCATCCCTTCTTTTCTCTGACGAACATTTTTTGGCCATGTCTCGTTCTCTGCTCTGACAGCCGGCCGGCTCCCGAAGAACAACGGCATCAAATGGCGCGGCAACTCCGGCCTGTCGGACGGCTCCGACCTGACGGACGTCAAGGGCGGGCTCGTGGGCGGCTACTACGACGCCGGCGACAACATCAAGTTCCATTTCCCCTTGGCCTTCTCCATGACAATGCTCAGCTGGTCAGTTATCGAGTACAGCGCCAAGTACAAGGCGGTAGGGGAGTATGACCATGTGAGGGAGCTCATCAAGTGGGGCACCGACTACCTGCTCCTCACCTTCAACTCCTCTGCTTCCACCATTGACAAAGTCTATAGCCAGGTACTTGCTCAAAGTCCCAATTCTGAATATATTTCATTATGAATGTCGGAAGAAATATTTGGTCTGTGAAAATTTTGATGCATTGTTACTATCTTGGTTCTTTTCTAATGTAATTATAACTGGGAGACTGTAGAATTTCTAGATGCAGAGCAGCATACTGGTTCATACAGCAGTAAAGTAAGTTTCTGAAATAAGGTTTCGCCGTAGTGAGCGCCTGGTCAGTTCTGTCAATTACACGCCGAACAATCTATTCCATCAGTAATTGATTGGCACGCCTAACAACCTTTGACTCTTATCACATGGGCTCCAGTAGAATAAGGTTCAGCACCCAATCATCTGCATGTGGCTGAACAATAATATAATTAAAACTTAGGAGTGGTCGATCTGTCTCGATCTCTCAGAACTACATTTTGGCCTGCAATCAAAGATGCAGTGGTAAATCTGATCCACATTTTCTTACACTGGGTTGATCCACCACTAAAATTATGTAAAAACATTTGAAGTTATAGTTACAAACTTACAATAGTATCAATACTAAGTGAAAAAAAAAATGATGTCAAGTGTCAAGCATAGGCCTGACTGGTGCATGCATGCTCCTGCAGGTGGGCATTGCGAAGATCAACGGCACCCAGCCGGACGACCACTACTGCTGGAACCGGCCGGAGGACATGGCGTACCCACGCCCCGTCCAGACGGCCGGATCGGCGCCGGACCTCGGCGGCGAGATGGCGGCGGCGCTCGCGGCGGCCTCCATCGTGTTCCGCGACAACGCCGCCTACTCCAAGAAGCTCGTGAACGGCGCGGCCGCCGTGTACAAGTTCGCGCGCAGCAGCGGCCGCCGCACCCCGTACTCCCGCGGCAACCAGTACATCGAGTACTACTACAACTCCACCAGCTACTGGGACGAGTACATGTGGAGCGCGGCGTGGATGTACTACGCCACGGGGAACAACACCTACATCACCTTCGCCACCGACCCGCGGCTGCCCAAGAACGCCAAGGCCTTCTACAGCATCCTCGACTTCTCCGTCTTCAGCTGGGACAACAAGCTGCCGGGCGCCGAGCTGCTGCTGTCGCGGCTCCGCATGTTCCTCAACCCCGGATACCCCTACGAGGAGTCGCTCATCGGGTACCACAACACCACCAGCATGAACATGTGCACCTACTTCCCGCGCTTCGGCGCCTTCAACTTCACCAAGGGCGGGCTCGCGCAGTTCAACCACGGGAAGGGCCAGCCGCTGCAGTACACCGTCGCCAACTCCTTCCTCGCCGCGCTCTACGCCGACTACATGGAGTCCGTCAACGTCCCCGGCTGGTACTGCGGCCCCTACTTCATGACCGTCGACGATCTCCGCTCCTTCGCCAGGTCTCAGGTACGTGTAATCGACGATCGATCACAAAATTTTCACAATGCGTGCATCAAATTGGAAGTTGCTTTGCTGACGACGACGACGATGAGCAGGTGAACTACATTCTTGGAGATAACCCGAAGAAGATGAGCTACGTGGTGGGGTACGGCAAGAAGTACCCGCGGCGGCTGCACCACCGGGGGGCGTCGACGCCGCACAACGGCATCAAGTACTCGTGCACCGGCGGGTACAAGTGGAGGGACACCAAGGGGGCCGACCCGAACGTGCTCGTCGGCGCCATGGTCGGCGGGCCGGACAAGAACGACCAGTTCAAGGACGCGCGCCTCACCTACGCGCAGAACGAGCCGACGCTGGTAGGCAACGCCGGCCTCGTGGCCGCGCTCGTCGCCCTCACCAACAGCGGCCGCGGCGCGGGCGTCACCGCCGTCGACAAGAACACCATGTTCTCCGCCGTGCCGCCCATGTTCCCGGCCACGCCGCCGCCGCCGTCCAAGTGGAAGCCGTGAGAGAGAATTAATTCGATCCAACCGGCCGGCCAAGTACATCGCCGTGCCTAGTGGTTCCGAAGGTGTTTGATTAGATCAACGAGGGGTTTCGGTTCGTTTGGTCATACAGTTTTTGGTGATCAATCAATTCTTTTGTATTATACACGTTAACTTCGGCAAAATCGATACTGTGGATGATGGAATGCTTTATGCATGACCTGTAGATGAAAGATGTTTTCTTCATATAAATTATGATCTCGGTGGATGAATCAACATATGTGATTACAATTAGGCTGCAAACAAGTTGCAACAAAATGGGATTCAAATCAGGCTGTGTTTAGGTCAGGGGTGAAAAGTGTTGGCATGTCACGTCAGATATACAGACAAACATTTGAAGTATTAAATGTAGACTAATAACAAAACAAATTACAGATTCCGCATGTAAACTGCGGGACGAATTTATTAAGCCTAATTAATCCGTCATTAGCAAATGTTTACTGTATCACCACATTGTCAGACCATGGAGCAATTAGGTTTAAAAGATTCTTCTCGCAATTTAATACTTTGTGCATGTATCCAAACATTTGATGTGACAGGGTGAAAAATTTTATTGGGGGATCTAGACAAGCCCTCGGTATGATCTCTTACAATTGCGTGACTACCTCCGAGGAGAAGAACATGCCACTTGGCAGACTGTCGAAGGAATCATACGAGAGACGAGAACTTGGTATGGACGGTGCAAAGCATATCAAGATATTATTGTCTTAGTTTCTTTTCCTTTTAAGGGCCCCTTTCAATAGTATGGTTGAAAAAATGAGGAATAGAAATAAAACAGAGGATTACAAACACATAGGAATGATCGTTTGATTGGCCGCAGAAAAAACATAGGAATCGGATGAGAGAGATAGACTCAAAGGAAATTTTCCAAAAGATTGGACCTCTTGATAAGTTTCCTCCAAAATCCATATACAATGTGTCATTCCATAGGAATTTCATATGATTTCGAAAGTTTCAATCCTTTGAATCAAAGAGCCAAATAGAAAATTTTCCTATAGGATTTAAATCCTATGAAATTCCTACATAAATCCTTTGATTCAAAGAGGCCCTTAAAGCGCAAACCGCTAACCTTGTATATAGAATCTTTTGTTTTCTCCTCCTATGAATATAATGCCGGCACCATGCTGGATCTTCCAAAAAAAAGGAATTGCTAACCTCATATCGACAAAAAATTCATCTTCAAATCTTACAGATTTTGGGCTATTGGATGAGCTTCGTGATTCATGCTCTAGGCCTTTTCCTCCAACTCCGGCGCCAATGACACCCTATATTCTGGTAAAGGACCTTACGGGTTAGGGCCTCGGATTGGGGGTGGGGGTGGAATTGGGAGGGGGTAGGAGGGGAAGGGGGAAGAGGAGGGAGTTTATCAACTTTAGAGGAATAGTTGTGGTAGGCGGCAACCCAGTGGTGGGCAACGGATCGGGCGAGCAACGAGGCAGTGGCAAAGTCGTCGTCAAAGCCGCAGGGTTGGAAGTTGGCAGTGAGCCGGTGTAGGCAGTGGGGGCAAAGCGAAAAGGCCATTAGGAGGAGGTGGCTGGTGGTGCGGTGGCGCCTCGCCACCGGAGACAGGGAAGACGGTGGCACAGAGACAACTCGCCGCCATCGGCTTAAGAAAAGAAGAGTAGAGGGAGGGGGAAGGGGATGGCCAGGGGAGCCTCCCTGGCGCCGTTGACATCTTTCGGCCAGCCGACGAGGCGGGCGGCGGCGTGGCGAGGGATCAAGAGGGCGCGTGGGGAACGAGAGGAGATGAGCTAGGGTTAAGGGGTTCTGCAGGAATCTTAAGGGCATATTTAGCGGTCTAAAATTACGTGACCGCCGATAACTCGGCTCAGTTTTTTTATGTTTTTAAACCGAGTTTTACTCAAATTTCAAATCATATATGTTCCAGTCAAGGCATATAGCCGCTTACGAGGTCACTGCCAGCCGAGCCGAAATTGCAGCGGCCCGTTGGTGTTTCCAAGGCCTCCACTTCCACAATATCACGGTGGGTCGTGGCTCGTGTCAATTTTCGATCTCGTACCGGCTGACTGCGCCGGCCGCTTTAAAGCTGGAGTACCTCTTGTTTTCCGTACAGCCCAGCAAACTTTGCGGTTCCTCCGTGAGTGACATCTCCACACATTGTAACGTTGCAGGCTTGCGGCTGTGCTCTCGTGGTAGATCCTCTAAAAAAATTGGTCGCGGTAGAAGAAAACTGTGCAGCATCATAATTCGTGCGATTAATTCTCGTGTCGTGGTGTACGAGAACTTGTGCGGTAATGCAACACAGCGCTATCTGTTGACGCGTCCAAAGGTCTGGACGGGCAAAGCAACGGGGCAGCGGCGACGGCGAGCCACACAGCACAGCACACACGGCTTCGTACGTGGCGATCGGATGTGTGAGCGGTGAGCCGTGTGCGGCTTGGCTGATACAGTACGAATCAAACAGCCCCAGTGTGCTGTATGCATGAAATTGAATGCATCGCTTCCAACTTTTCCGAAAGCTGTGGCGTTTTCCTCCACCGATCTTTTACTCGAGTCACGGTCGACCAAATTTCCAACAGGTACTCGGTCGTCACTCGTCAGCCGTGTCGCGTCGCATCCGCCAGCGAGGACACCGTGCGCAAGTGCGCACGTGTGGGAGAAAGCAAAGTTGGCCTGGCTGGCGCACGCACAACAGGACGCCTGCAGTGACGTACATCTCCATAAGGTTCACGCTGGAAAAAAGCTACTTCATCATCACCAAATATAAACATTTTTAACATAGTTTAAACAATTTTAACTTTAACTATTAATAGAAAAAAATCGATCGTTACTAGATTTATTATTAAACAAGCTATTATAAATTTGTGATAATATACAATAATGCAACTCTTTTTATTTAAAACATATCACTTTTATAGATACTGTTGGTCAAAATAGCATCTTACAAACTGTATGAAAGTTTAAAAACGCTATGTGTTTAGATCCAGGGGTGGAAATTTTTGCCGTGTCACTTCGGATATACGAACACACAGTTGAAATATTAAATATAGTCTAATAACAAAACAAATTATAGAATCCGCCTGTAAACCGCGAGACGAATTTATTAAGTCTAATTAATTTGTTATTAGCAAATGTTTACTGTAGCAACATATTATCAAATTATGGAGCAATTAGGTTTAAAATATTTGTCTCACAATTTACACGCAATCTGTGTAATTTATTTCTATTTTTGTCTATATTTAATACTTCATGCATGTGTCAAACATTCGATATGATAGGATGACCCTATTAGGACCATGGAAGTACTAAGTGGCGGATTTAGGCCATTTCTGTGGGGGTGGCAGATTTAGGCCATTTCTGTGGGGTCGGCTGACCCCATAGCTTTTCGCAAAACACCCTGTAAACCTCGATTTTCATGTATAAATTAAAAAAAATAGAGAAATGACTCCACTTAAATATAAATTACTAGTAATTGATTCTATATGTATGAAATCGTGACTCCGCCACTAGAAGTACTTGGAGATAATATCCCAATCCAACAAGTTGCTGCAGCGAAAATAGACCCAACAGGCCAACATGCCCCCGTAAATTAAGCCACGTTCTAGAGAAGCATAACGTCAAGCCGTCAACCGTCAACGTGCTACACGGTGTCGTCACACACATGGATAGCTTGGAGTAACCAAAGTCGAGACTCCCAATCGCCCACTGGACGGGCGGGCCCAGCAGCGTCTCTACGCGTTCAGGCGAACCAGGTAGTACACACGTACGACGTGGACGTGTTCACACCATCCGTGTTCACAAAACGAATCCCTTTTCGTGGTCCCCTATATAACGCGGGGCAGTGCCACCCCAACCCAATCCTCACATCGCAGAGCAATCTCGAAGAGCAAACGACCCGCACCACCGGCCACAGACGGAGAGTTCGAGAGATCTGAAATTTGGAGAGACCAAGATGGCAGCGACGAACAAGAAGATCGTGCTGAGGAACCACGTGACGGGGTTCCCCAAGGAGTCCGACATGGAGCTCGTCGTCGCGACGGGCGCCGCGCCGTCCAGGGTGCCCGAGGGCACGGACGGCGCCGTCCTCGTGAAGAACCTGTACCTGTCCTGCGACCCCTACATGCGCGGCCGCATGTCCAGCCACGACGGCTCTTACGTCGACGCTTTCGTCGTCGGCGAGGTATGTTCTCATGAATTTTGATCTTCAGTTTGATTTAACTTTGTATAATTAATCGCATACGTTTTCATGGGGAAATCAAAAGTTTGTTAATTTCTTGTTCTGATGATGCTCGTGATGTGTGCTGTGCACAGCCTATCACCGGCTATGGCGTCGGGAAGGTGGTGGACTCGAGCCACCCGGGGTTCAAAGCCGGCGACCTCGTGTGGGGAATGACGGGATGGGAGGAGTACAGCCTCATCAAGGATCCCAGCAGGGCCCTCTTCGCCATCCGCCATCCCGACTTGCCGCTATCCTACTACACCGGCCTTCTCGGTACGAACCGTGAGGCGATTGATTAGCAGATCAGCATGTCAGCATCCATGGCCGACGATTAATTTCCTCTCGCCGCTGACGCTTACGTTATAAATTAATCTGTTTCAGGAATGGCGGGCTTCACGGCGTACGTCGGGTTCCACGAGATATGCGCGCCAAGGGAAGGCGAGAGGGTGTACGTCTCCGCCGCGTCGGGCGCCGTGGGGCAGCTGGTGGGGCAGTTCGCCAAGCTCATCGGCTGCTACGTCGTCGGGAGCGCCGGCTCCGACGACAAGGTGAGGCTGCTCAGGGAGAAGTTCGGCTTCGACGACGCCTTCAACTACAAGAAGGAGAGTGACCTGAGCGCGGCCCTGAAGCGGTGCTTCCCGGAGGGGATCGACATCTACTTCGAGAACGTGGGCGGCGCGATGCTGGACGCCGTGCTGCTCAACATGCGGG
Organism: Oryza meridionalis; assembly: GCA_000338895.3. Lineage (NCBI taxonomy): Eukaryota > Viridiplantae > Streptophyta > Magnoliopsida > Poales > Poaceae > Oryza > Oryza meridionalis. Next base: position 24,231,565 of record CM002527.2, on the reverse strand, counting down.
TGCGCGGCCGCGTCGCCGCCTGCGGGATGATCTCGCAGTACAACCTGGAGCACCCCGACCCCGTCCACAACCTGATGGCCATCGTCACGAAGCGGCTCCGGATCGAAGGGTTCATCGTGTCCGACCACTACGCCAGGTACAGGGAGTACGAGGAGAAGGCCGCGCGGTATGTGAAGGAGGGGAAGATCGCGTACGTGGAGGACGTCGCCGAAGGGCTGGAGAACGCGCCGGCCGCGCTCATCGGGCTCTTCTCCGGCCGCAACGTCGGCAAGCAGGTGGTCGTCGTCTCCAGGGAGTAATTAACCGCGAGATGTGTAGTTAAACGTGTAGCGGTGTGGTTACGCTAGTGCTGTGCATTGTCCTGATGGCTGATGCTGTGTTTAGATGTGTCAAGCTGAATTAATGCGCTGGATTTTGTACCTTGAACATCAATAACGGTGTATTTTAACAAGTGTTTAGTTGTGTTGAATACACAGTGAGACAAGATTAAAGTGATTTGGCTCTATTGCTCACGAGAACGCCAGGACGGTCTGATGTTCAAGATACAAAATCGCAAGGTTACATCTTCTGCATGTCGTTGATCCCTTCCCATGACAAATCATTTTGTCGACAGCAGCCCAATCATGCAAAGGACCCTCATTGATCCCATCCCGTGCCAAATCATTTTTGTCACAACAGCCAAATCATGCCAAGGACAGATCGAGGATAAGACGCGATTGAGTCCAAAGGATAGCGACTTACAGTTGGATTTGAATCACGCAAATAGTCAATTCGGTTCATTTAGTCCTGGTTTTTGCATGGCCCATGAAAATTATTACTCCACTGCAGTGCGCATTTTACAAATAGTTTTTTTTATATGCCTTTTTTTTTGAATGCCCATTTTACAAATAGTTACTCACAGATATTCAGTGTGTCGTGGCTAATTTTTTATGAAGGCAAATCTCAAAGTGAAAAGGGTGCTTTTCATTAGAAAGAAGAGAGTTGGGCCTATTTATCGCGAAAATTAGGATCGAAAATCTTACCACAACTCGGTTGATTAAAACCCATATAGAGCACCCAACATGTTAACTGGGTCGATGTCACTACAATTTAGGATAAATTGAAACCCGAGACAAGTCCTAAGTTCTTATGAAGGGCCTTAGCCTCGATGACCGACCTCACAAAGACGGCGAGTACCAAACGAGGAGTATGACCTTCTAAGCAACGTCTCCAAGAAGGAAAATAATGGCAATGGCGCTATCATCGCTTGTCTGAAAAAACTGGAACCAAATTCTCATTTGAAGGAAGGTAGGAACACCACGATAACGTCTCCATTCTCCAAGAAGGAAAACTAGTTCCCACAATCGTTGGCATCGTCGATACTAGCTGGATGTAGGAAAAGGCTTTCACCTAAAGCTTTCCACACTCTGCCAACCACGACAACCACATATGAGTAGCCAAAACGAAAAGGAGAAGAGCATTATTGTTACCAAGCTCATCGCACCCCATGCAACAGCTCTAACGCTGCGGCGGCGTGCGACCGGCACGGTAACGCAGGCCGGCCCTGCGGCATCGACCAGATGTGGTTGCAAGCGTCACGTGTGTGCATACATGCGTATATGCATGCATGTGCAGATTGGCTGCTCGGTCACGCGCGGTGGCGCGCACCTGGTCCGCGGGACCGACGCGGTGCTTGCGTGCCACCACAATACCGCTCTCCCGGCCGCGGGAGCGAGGCGGTGCCGCATGGTTGGGCTGCGGGACCGTCTTGGTCCCGCGTAACCACACTGCGGGAGATGTATATTTGTGCAAATTTTCGTCACATAGATATATACATGCAAAATAATGAAAAAAGAGGTATATTTTTAAATTTAATTCGTGCGGTTACTGTGATGAAAAGTGAAAAATATCAAATGAAATTTATCAATAATAATTTATGAAATTTATCAATAATATATATATATATATAAATTATTATTGATAAATTTATATATATATATATTTGATTTTGAAAAGGCCCAATTATCGTGCAGGTAGGGGAACCCAAACGGCAAACCATGCAGTCCAGCACGAGAGCCCACTGGCCACGGTTAACATTCGGCCCAACAGCCTGAACCCACCGATCCCCGATCTCTCCATATGCCACCACTCAGCTCCTGATTCCCCGAATTATACCGTTCAGTTGCTCTCGTCCCCAAATCGGCAACGTCTCCAGCAGTTGGTAACTTGGTTCGTTCCGCACACTCCACTCCACCACACCCGCTGCCTCTGCCTCTGCCTCCTTCCTTCCTTCCTTCCTTCCTTCCCCTCTCTCCCTGCAAAACCGCGAGCGCCCCGCGGCTCTCTGCTCCCCCACTCCTCCCGCGGAGCCCCTCGCCCACGCCGGATCCCACGCACGCGCGACGCGACGAGACGGGTTCCACCGCGCGGCCGATCCGCCCCGGTGAGCGCGCACTTCCCCTCCCCCAGTCTCCCTTCTCAGCTTGGCGGCTGGTTGACCGCTGCTGTGCCATCGTCCCTTCCCGAGGTGCGCCGCCCTTCGTGCTCCGGTGGTAAACCTCCCTGTTGTTTCCGTTTGGCTTCTGTCCTGGCTGGTGATTTTGGCGGCGCAGATCGCCCGCCGCAGGAGAGCTCGTGGGCGGCGCGCGAGTGCGCCTGCGGGGCGAATGGCATTTTGGATGTTTTTTTTATGGGTAAATTGGAACCATGCCATTATAATTTTGTAAAGTTTGAGATATGCCATCGGTATCTCAATGACATGTAGGACCCACATGAGTCAATGACGTGTGGGGTCAGGATGACATATCTCAAATTTTGTAAAATTATAATGGCATGGTTCCAATCTCCCCCCCCCCCCCCCCCCCCCCCCCCGTTTTTTATTGGGGTTTGATTTGTTCGGTGCCGGCGTCCTATATCAGATGCGATTAGTCCTTAGGCCTTATCAGATATCTGAAATCCATCCACATATGACATGGCTTTAGATGGTTTGGATTGGGTGGGCACAACCACATATGCTGTTAATCAGTTGGCTCTAGTGACATAAAACAAACACGTACCGGCCAAATAGTTAGAATTCGGATTTATTTTTCTTATGATGCTTTAGTTATTGTATAAACTTGGTGCTCTAGATGTATAGTCACTTGGCAACCATGGAACTGTTGAAACTCCTTCACAGGCTAGTGTTTCTGCGAGCACTGCTTTCTAGTTTCATTTTGTAAAGTGCTTTGGAGATGTTGATTCCTGCGAGGACTTCTATGTATGTGGAATATGCATTTACTGGTTGAAGTATTTGGCTAGTGATTTAGCAGCAGTTAGACAATGCTGACTGTCAGACATAAAAATAGAAGGAGTTTTGGAATTAGTACTGCTGTTTGTGAAATATTATGACACTATACTTTTAGGTTGATGAAAAATTTGTTACATTTCATTCTTGTCGCACTTAAATGTGTTATTCAGATGCATCAATGCCCATAACTATAGGTTTCTTGTATTTCAGGGTTCTACCCGGAAAGGCATAACCCTGACATTCTCTTGAGAAAAGGAAGAAGCAACCAAGAATGGCCTCGAGGGCGATCATTAGGAGAAGGAAGTATGCCCTAGAGCATACTAATATCCCTGTTTTATTACGCCATTCATCTATTTCTACTTTTGGGCAAGAAAAGTTTGGATGTGAAGTTGAGCAAAGCACTGCATCTCAAAACTCAAGAGAATCAAACCATGAGAAGGCACAATACATCTTAAGGAAACAAGGACTTTTGGGCCTTAGTATCCTGTGTCACCCAACTCGTGGTGCTTCACTTGCTTCTTATGAATCTAAACCACAGACTTTTGGTTTCCCCTTGGGAGCCAGGTATTTCCTACAGTCAGTACGCCCAACATCAAGCACTGCTGGGCAGCCTAAAGTTGGTATTCTGGACGAGCGGAGCGAGAACCAGAACCAGAATCAGGGGAAAAAGGAGGCATCCCCAGAAGAGTGTGATCAGGCGGTGGAAGGCTTAAGCACTGCAAAAGCTAAAGCTAAAGCTAAGCTGGTGCAGGAAGTACAAAAGTCTGACCAGTCAATCATACATAAATTTTGGGCAAGACTTCTAGGTATTGGACCTGCTCTGCGTGCTGTTGCTTCAATGAGCAGGTCTCAGTTCCCTTCAGTATATTGAAGTATATTTGCAATTGCTGTCTTGCCCCTTTCCATGGATTATACATTCATATCCAATGTTTTGATTTATATTTATCTTGTGAATCGAAGGGCTGACTGGGCTGCAAAATTGAAGCATTGGAAGGATGAGTTTGTTTCTACACTGCAGCATTATTGGTTGGGAACTAAGCTGCTGTGGGCAGATGTTAGGATTTCATCTAGATTGTTAGTGAAACTTGCTGGTGGAAAGAGCCTAACAAGAAGAGAGAGGCAACAGCTTACACGCACAACAGCTGATTTGTTTAGGCTTGTACCTTTTGCTGTGTTCATCATTGTTCCCTTCATGGAATTTTTACTACCAGTCTTCCTCAAGATGTTCCCTAACATGTTGCCATCGACTTTCCAGGACAAGATGAAGGAAGAGGTACTGACCAAGACATGTTATGATATCTTGCCACTGTATTTGCTAAATACAAACAGATTGACTCAGGTCAACTTTTTTTTTTTTTTGATACGTGCAGGAGGCATTGAAAAGGAAATTGAAAGCAAGGATGGAATATGCAAGATTTTTACAAGATACTGCAAAAGAAATGGCAAAGGAAGTGCAGACGTCACGTAGTGGAGAAATGAAACAGACAGCTGAAGATCTGGATGAATTTTTGAACAAGGTTTCGGGTTCATACATGTTTTGTTTGTTACCTCAAGTTGAATACATAGATCATTAAGTGTTTGTTTTATTGATTTCCTAGTAATCTATTCTTAACTTTGTAACTAGGTTAGGAAAGGTGGACATGTCTCAAATGAAGAAATTTTGAGCTTTGCAAAGCTGTTTAATGATGAACTGACTTTGGATAACATGAACAGGTTGATGTTTCTTGAACATCTAGCTTAGCCCTAGCCCTTGGTTTTCACATCTTTCTGATCAGTCCTTTTTTGCCTGCAGAGCACGGTTGGTAAATATGTGTAAATATATGGGGATCCAACCTTTTGGTACAGACCACTACCTGACATTCATGCTTCGGAAGAAATTGCAAGAGTATGCCCATCTATATGCTGTGTGCACATATAGATGTCAGATAGTTTGATGATGAGAAAAAAATACATGGTGGATGATGTAGAATGATCCTTTTACAAATCTCCAATTCAACTTGAGTGCTAATTAATCTTCAACATTGTATACGTTTTTGTTTTTGACACATCTAATACTGTTTTGGCCATTTTACATCTTAGAAGATCGACAGGCAATTGAAAATTTTCCAGAAAGACAAATAGAGATTTAACTTTTGAGCGGTTTTGTAGTTCTCACTGCATCATCTGAAATTGAGAACAATGGGTCCAGAGTAAAATCTTCTCTAGTGTACGGTTGTAAAATAATGGCGCCATGATGAATCACAGAGGAACAGTTAATGTTACACCAAAATTGATCCTCTTTCAAGTTTGAAAACAGCGTCATGTTCTTATGCAAACATTTTTTTGGGTAGTTAACCGTAGTAACTCTTTTATATCTTTATTTGCAGAATTAAGAATGATGATAAGATGATCCAGGCTGAGGGCGTGGAGTCTCTTTCTGAGGAGGAGCTTCGACAAGCATGTCGAGAACGTGGCCATCTTGGTTTGTTGTCAACAGAGGAGATGCAAAATCAGGTTTGTTTGCCTTGAAATTGTTGGTGGGACATCTGCATTGATGAGTAGGTAATGGTAGTAAATACAGCACATCAGATCCCTGTTGTTGGATGCTTTTAATATACTTTTATTGTATTTCCAGTTTAAAATAGTTCCGGTATATTCCCTGTGATTTTTTCGTTTTTACTTATGACTAACCCAGTTATCTATTGCACTTTTTTTTTATAACCATATATTCTAAGTGTGTTAGTAGAACTGGTACTGTTACTCTATTGAAAGAGAAAAGGTCAATTGGGCACCATGCTTTGTGCTTCTTTGTCCAATGCTTTGTCTGCTAAATTGTGTCAATGCATATTGACACAGCAATTAAAAACTTCCTAGAACTGTTGTAGAAGATGATTTTAGTTCTCTGTAGTGATTTAAGGCACATTTCTTTGCAGGAACTGTATCAGTGTTTCAGCTATGTTAAATTAATATCAAATTATCTAAAAATGTTTCAGTTATGTAAGAATTTAAACATTTAATTTTAATGTTCAGCTCAGAGACTGGTTGGATTTGTCACTTAATCATTCTGTGCCATCATCTCTTCTAATACTATCAAGGTAATTCTGGATTTTTGGTGATAGTTGCCCTTGGGTTCAGTTCATCTATTCAAGTTCTCAGTTGTGTTTGAAATACTTCCAGAGCTTTTACCATGTCTGGGAAAATGAAGCCCGAGGAGGCTGTTGTAGCAACATTATCTTCTCTTCCAGATGAAGTTGTAGATACTGTTGGGACGGTTCTTCCTTCAGAAGATTCTGTGTCCGACAGGAAGCGGAAATTGGAATTCCTGGAAATGCAGGAAGAACTTATCAAGGTACTGAAATTTTGATTTGATTAAATTCCATATCTCATTTAATGTATCTGCCACTGGGTATGACTACCTGACACAATATGTCCTTATTGGCTGTATCACCAAGTCCCCAGCTGCAATGAAGTATCTACCTTACTCCTAGGCTGTGTTTAGATCCAAAGTTTGGATCCAAACTTCAGTCCTTTTCCATCACATCAACCTGTCATACACACACAACTTTTCAGTCACATCATCTCCAATTTCAACCAAAATCCAAACTTTGCGCTGAACTAAACACAGCCTAGTTTGAAAGTACTTCTGAAGTTAGATATGAATAGAAGTTCAGGGTGACGACCCATAGCTTGTCAACAATTTGTTGTTTTGATTTGATGGTTTTACTTTGAAATACAGAAAAATGATAACTGATGCGCTAGCGTCTCACAATTAGATGTATTGGAACTTGAAATTATGGGCATGATAATTTTTTAGTGGGGCAATGCCATCCTGTAGAAAAAGCATGAGATAAAAATGATGAGACCCCATCTTGCATAAATCCTTGGTTATATTGTTTAGCAATGCAGTACAGTTTGAATCTTGATGTGATTAGCTACCAATTTGTGGCTTTCAATATTCCTTGGTTGCCCAAGCCCAATTAATGTGTAAATATGTAATTCACCCGTGTAACTGTAGTTATAATTAGGTTTTGATGATTTGGTGGATTCTACAAGTTCTCTCAGTTCCTCTATTTGATAATCCAACTATGTTGTCAATTATCCATTGTTGTTAATGCTTCTACATATTGAATGATATTCAGGAAGAGGAGAAAAGGCAAGAGAAAGAAGACAAGGCAAAACTTGAGGTACCAAAGGCAACTGAAGAAGATGTGGCTTTGAAAGAAATGACTGAGCCTACTGCTAGGGAAGAAAAGGAACTAAAGAAAGCAAAAGTTGAGCATGACAGGAAGGAGCAGCTTTGTGATATCAGCCAAGCATTGGCCGTGCTTGCATCTGCTTCTGTATGATCCTAGCATTAAGCTATATTCCTTGCTTTTCTAGAGTAAGCTATATTAAACCATTAATATTCTGTTTCACCTTTTTTTTCCATCTTCTACTGCAGTCTGTTGCCAAGGAACGTCAAGAGTTTCTGAATCTTGTCAATAAAGAGGTATGAGTTGAAGTTGCAGTTAATATTATGTGCTTTCAGTTTGCATATGATAATATTGGATGGTCTCCACTCTTGTGGAACACAGATAGAACTATATAACACCATGCTGGAAAAGGAGGGTACAGAAGGTGAAGAAGAAGCTAGGAGAGCATACAAGGCTGCAAGAGAGGAATCAGACCATGCTGCAGAGATAGCTGCAGGAGAAAAGGTCTCTTCAGCATTAATAGAGAGGGTAAGGAATTCTTTTCTGCATTTAAACCACTACTTGATCTGCCTCTTTTAAAATTACTTTGAAACATCCCTAAACTCAAGATAATCGTGTGATAGTAATTACAAATAGATAACTAACTGCTGGGAAGGTGGGAAGGTGTGAAAGTAGAGGAACTGATTGCTGGCACACAAAGCACTCAGCTATGAAAACTTGTGTTGGTTGAGAATAATGCCCACACCCACAGGCAAAAGGCAATTTGTGATCAATTATTCAGTCTCTAGTTAGTTTCACTACTATCTTAGGATCTTAGAAGATTCTCAAATAAAATATACAAATGCCAGTAATCTGCTTTTTGTACTCCAGTTTGATACTAACCTGGATTCAACTAGGTCATCACTAATCAGCGGTTCACTCATGAATTATGAGCTCTAATTCTGGTGTTGCTTTATGTCTGTGTCTCAACTGGCTTCTAGCTTCTTTCTCTATGAATGGTGGTTACAGCCTGCACTTGGCCAATTGCATGCCTTTGTTCTGCACTTACTAATTTAAGGATTTTCCTTGATGGACGTAAATTCTCTATTGTTCTGTTGAATTTGTTTCTGTGTGGAATGTGTAATACAGACATTAGATGTGTTGTTTTCTTGTCTTGCTCTTTAGTAAATAGCAACTATTTGTTGACGTACTGTTTCGCTGCATTTCAGGTTGATGCAATGCTTCAGAAATTAGAGAAAGAGATTGATGATGTTGATGCACGAATAGGCAACCGCTGGCAGCTGCTTGATAGGTAAATGCTACCCGCATGTGCGTAAATTGTCATGAATCACTTAATCTTAAGGTAGGCTGGGAGGTTGCCTGGTTAGGACTTACAACATGCTAACCCTATGGTGCATACCTGAGCTCTACTAAACTTCAATTAAGATGGCTAAAGCATAATAATTGATCACTAGATCATTGAGGGATAATGGTCTCAATACACGTTGTGGGTAACTAACCAAGGACTGGACCTTCGGTTTGTTGGATTTGCCTTGCTCATGAATAACATGATCTCATTGCAGTGACCGTGATGGCAAAGTTACCCCTGACGAGGTAGCAGCTGCAGCAAATTATCTCAAAGACACTATAGGGAAGGAAGGCGTCCAAGAGCTTATTAGCAATCTTTCTAAAGACAAAGGTTCCACTCAGCTTCTCTACCTACTGCGCTGAAAGATAAATGTCCATGTTCATCATTGTGCATTCTAAGCCTTTTTCTGGTTCTCTTTCTATGCCTAACAGATGGAAAGATCCTCGTTGAAGACATTGTGAAGCTGGCATCACAAACGGGAGAAAGCAACGAACAAGAAGAAACCCCACGGCAATAGGTAGATAAACAGTCGCTTCCGTGGCTGTTGAAGTTACCGGCCCACTCTTTCCACCGGTAAGCGCATGGCAGTGCCATGTGTAACAAAAATGGCAGGACGGTCATTTTTTTTGTTCCGACTGACTGCCGTGGAGCGAGTTAGCGTATAGTTAGGCATCAGGTTTCTATAGGTGAATGGCAACTGAAATTCCAACCTGTTGTGGGTTGCCATTGAAATGGACATGCTGAACGGCCAGATGGGACAATAATTCATGCCCAATCCAAATAATCTGAATAAAGATATAGATATTGAATAAGTGTTTTGTCTCATTCTATTTGGACAAGTATATGTCTCAATTCCTCCTCTGAGAAGATTAAATGCAAGCCTGGTGCTTGCGTTACAAGTGTCCAATATTTGGGGCCTATGAAATCTTTCTGTACAAAAATCAGTACGGCCCTTTGGATGTCATATGAGGAAAGTACACAAATTTTGGAGGAAAACAACATTCGGAGATAAACAAGACCGAGAGATCACCTTTGAGCTTCGTAGAGGAGAAACTGGATAAGATTTTAGTGATTGTTTGCTCCCTTTTTTTCTGTTTGAAGCTAGCAAAGAGGATATTGCTACAGTAATTGGAGAACAACTGCTACTTCGTTCCAAAGTTTTTTTTACAGTACTTCATTCCAAAGTTAATACGAGATGTGATATATTCTAACATTACGAATTTAGATATATGAATGTTTAGATTCATAGTATTATGACATATTATATTCCGTACTATACTAACTTAGTATTTTAGAAGGAGTACTTTGAGAAAAAATCATATACATCACCCAAAGTGATATAATTCGGATATAATTCCCCTTGCTCCAAATCACCAAATGCGGCCCGAACACTTTGGTCTGTTGGACTCTGGGTAGCCCAAAGCTTATTCAGGCATCCATCTAGACACCCAAGGTCAATCCTAACCGTCCATCCTACATCGGACGGCAGCGCGCGGCTTTCCGCACGGCTGCAGTGGAGCCGTTTCCCCCATCGCATCGCGTTCCCCCCTCCGCCCCCACCTCTCCTTATCACCATCGCAATTCGCCGGCCATTACTCTCTCCACTTCCCCTCCTCTTCCTCCGCTCCCCAATCTGGTCTCGCCCTTCGCCGCGCGAGGGGAGAGAGAGAGAGCTCTCGCGCGCGCGCGAATAATCGACGAGGAGGAGGAGGAGGAAGGGGAGAGGGGAAGAGGCGCCATGGGGAAGAACCAGGCGTACAAGGCGATGCAGCGGGCGCGGCTGGGCTCCTCGTCCGGCGCCCCGGGCGCCACCGACTCCCCAGAAGACGGCATGGTCGGTCCCCTTCCTTAGGCCTCACCTCACCTCCCTCCCCCGCAGATCTTTGGTCTCGTCTTCTTCCTCCTCCCCTAGATTTCCCCAAGGCCCCCCATACTTGTATATCGATCGCTCGTTTCCTATTGAGATCTGTGATTAGGTGTAGGCTGCATCCCCATGGAAATCTTGCTGCTAGGAGGGTAGTATTAGTTGTAGCTGGAGAAGATTTGAAAGAAAGAAAAAATAATCATGGGGCTTTTACTAACGAGGGCCGTCGCAGACGGACGGTTCATTTCATTCTCCAGAGTGGCATGCGGCGCGGTTGGCCAGCCTGAACAAGACGCACACCGTCACGTGGGAGGAGTTCAAGAAGAAGCAGAAGGTACACAAGTCGATCGCTTTGCTCGGTTTACTACTGTTAGCTTTGATCAGCTGGTTTATATTCTCTAGTTCTCCTTTTGTGTGCGCAAACCCGCGGACCATGGTAGTGCAGATGTTCCTCTTGTAGCTTCGACCATGTTGTAGTGTTGGTGATACTGATTGTTCATTTTCTGTGTGTTGATGCGCTGCATGATGGTCTCTGATGCAGGAAGGTCGTTAGATAATGAAAGATATGCTTAGTTGTTCTCTCCCAGATAACACTCTTAATGTGATGAGTAAATTTCACTGCAACCTTGTGTATCTGCTAGTTGAATTTGGAACGCCGATTTTACCTTTCCTAGCACATGTAGCAGCGAATAAATTTCTGAATTGTATAATATTGGAAGATTTATCAACCTGAACCTCTGTAGCTCATTCAAGAAGCTTATTCTTGTCCTCGTCAATGCATTGACAAAGTGCATAGACTTTCTAGCTGTGGTTTACTGTTACAAACTTGAGCTAACATTTGGAGCGGAAGAGTTGGAGCACATGGCGTTACATGATCAGTTTAGTACGCATAAACCATCTCTAGGGAGCTTTCATATTTCCGTCTTATACTTGATTTGGTTCCTTGGCTAATGATATCAAATTGCATCTCTTTTATGTTTATTGGCCGTCAGGTTGTTATGGATGGCGCTTGCACTAATTCTGAAAGTCCAACCTATACCTTTCTGACATTGCTCAGGAATCAGGATTATTTTTTGCAAATGAATTGTGGTTTTCTGCATGAACCCCCACAATGTTGCAGCACATAATCCTAAGCCTTCTTGTACTTATGCAGAGATTGATTTGTGACTACAGCTGTTTATTATCAATACTTGTACAGTAGCTCATGCTGCTCTTTGGTTCTTTGCCCTAATAGGAAGACGAGTTAAAGAGGGGTGAAATGGAAGCTGACAAAGATAAAATGATGAGAGAATATAGGGCTCAACTGGATGCTGAAAGGGCACAAAAGCTAGCTCTTGGAAGAAACCACTCAAGGTCAAAGTCATCATCTTCTAAGAAAGGTGACCGTGTAATTTAGCAGTTCAGTCGCCAGTTTCTTACATATGTTGTATTTCTCAAGTGTTTCTGCTGAATAAATTTTAAATACAGAGAAGAAGGATAAAGATGCAAAGAAACGGAGTAAAAAGAGGAGAAAGGTATACCCTTAACTTTTGGATATTTCGAAGTCAACTACAATAGATGAACTGATGAAATAAAACCGCTACAAATTCCAGCATAGAAGTTCATCAGAGTCAAGTTCCAGTTCATCGTCGGAATCATCAAGCAGTGATGATGAGGATAGGGATTCGAGAAAGTCCAGGTCACGGTCCAGATCGAAGAGGACAAAAAAGGATAAGAAGTACAGGTCAAGATCCAAGCACAGGGGCAGTGATAGTGAGGAGGAAGGACCTGTGCGGCTCTCTAAATTCTTTGGGAACCCAAAGAAATAGATGAATACCGGGAGGCCTGCAGCCAGAAAACCTCGTCGCATAATCTCTCTTGAGCTATGAATTGATGGTTGTAGACTGTATCATTAAGCTCTAATTACTGTGTTAAGGTGGGAAAAAACCGATTACTGTATTACATCTCAAGAATGTTAAATCAATTTGTCGGTTCGGCACTTGAATATGAATTCATTGTAACATAGTAGTACGTGACAAGGGAGATATGCTGGCACTTAATAGCATCAAAAGTTTTTATTTGCATCGATTCATTTTGAATTAAAATACCGTTTGAATTGTCTCTGTTTCCTCTCTGAAGGCGCTAATGTCCCGATATTGCAGCAGTACAGGCTATTAGTGAGAAAAGGGAAGAGTTCTACCTTTGCTTGATTTGAATTTCGAATCTCGGCTCACTGCCTAACCTAAACACGATTCACATATGTTCCATTGGTTTTGCAGTAACAACTGGTTAGATATATCAAAATAAATCTCAGACAAAACACAAGTTTCAAATGTTCCATTGATTTGCAGTAACAACCGATTAACCGAGTAATGTTTGAGGTCACAATAACGTCTTCCATTAATAAAGTAGATAGAAAATATCACAAATGCAACACATAAGTCTTAGAGGTCACAGTAACGTCTTTCATTGATAAAGTAGATATAAAATATCACAAATGCACCACAAAAGTCTGGGTGGTGTAGTTGGTTATCACGTTAGTCTCACACACTAAAGGTCCCCAGTTCGAACCTGGGCTCAGACATTTGTTTTTCATTTTCCACATTTGCTTTTTATAATTTCAATTGTTCATAATTCGAATTTTTCTCTCCCTTTTTTCATCTTTTTTTTTAATTTCAAACAGTCATTTTCCACTTTTGCTTTTTTATAATTTCAATTGTTCATAATTCGAATTTTTTCTCTCCCTTTTTTCATCTTTTTTTTTTAATTTCAAACAGTCATTTTCCACTTTTGTTTTTTCATCTTTTTTTTTAATTTCTAACAGTCATTTTCCACTTTTGCTTTTTATAATTTGATTTTTTTTTCACAATTTGAATTGTTCTCTCCCCTTTTTTTTCTTTTTACAATTGTATAATTTCAATTGTTCATAATTCGAATTTTTCTCTCCCTTTTTTTCATCTTTTTTTTAATTTCAAACAGTCATTTTCCACTTTTGCTTTTTATAATTTCAATTGTTCATAATTCGAATTTTTCTCTCCCTTTTTTTCATCTTTTTTTTAATTTCAAACAGTCATTTTCCACTTTTGCTTTTTATAATTTGAATTTTTTTTTCACAATTTGAATTGTTCTCTCCCTTTTTTTTTCCTTTTTACAATTGGAAGCATTCATTTTTCACCTTTTCTTTTTATAGTTTGAATAATTATTTTTATTTTTTTCACAATTTGAATTGTTCACATTTTTTCTTTTTACAATTTGAAAACATTCATTTTCCACTTTTGGTTTCTATAATTTCAATCATTTTTGTTTTTATTTTCTTACAGTTTGAATTGTTTTCTCCTTTTTCTCTTTTTACAATTTGAAACATTCATTTTTCACCTTTCCTTTTTTATATTTGGATCAATTTTTTCACGATTTGAATTGTTCTCCCCTTTTTTATATAGTTTGGAACTTTCATTTTTCACCTTTTTTTAAACAATTTGAATGCTTTTATCAGGAGCATGAAAACATATTTTTCTCCATTTTTTGTTCTCTCCCACAATTGCAATACTTTCATTTTTGTTCTCCCCCTTCTCTTTACGATTTGCTCTTCTTCATTTAAAACAATTTTGAACGCTTTATCAGGGGCATGAAACACGTGGTTTTAATACATTTTTGACATCAAAACATGGTTTCGCAGCAACAATAAAATTAACTTGTGGTCTACAGAGGCAATGGACTGGCCGATTAGGCCCAGGCGCCAAGTCTAAATGCAAATGGTAAGGCAATGCATTTTTCTACAGAATTTTCTGACAAGTGATTGATATCATCAGTGTGGATTTATGCATACCAAGGAGGATAGCAAGTTGCTACAAGCCTAGAAGTAGAAGTTAATATGTCAAAACGAACATGTTAATCAGGAAAAAAAAGTTTAATCTATATAATGTACACGTACGTACTGGTGGTGATAATAAATGCCTGCTCGAAGGTAAAACCCAGAAGCAGTTTTGATAAGATTAACATGGCAAATGGAAGATCCAACCTACGCAAAGAGCTAACTGTAAAACTTTGTACTCTCATGCTATCAGCTAGCAATAATGATCGCCAGTTGATCGACCATCAGCTACAGAGCAATATTAAACGCCAGTTGATCGACCATCAGCTGCAGAGTAATATTAATCGCCAGTTTATCGACGTGCTATGTGGACTCTTCTAACTCTTCTCCAAATCGATCAAGCCTTGACACCTCTGCATCATAATCACGGATCAGAGCATGGTTGATAGAACCGTCATCTTCACTCGCCTGGATTTGATTCCCACCAAACCTGCGAAGGAACAAATCAAGAACAATTGATAAAACGAATGATCCACAAATTCTAATTCTTCGATAGGTTGAAAAGCAAGCATGCACAACTCCAACACCCAAGAGTACTATCCTACTCAAAGCACTCACATTCAAACAAATAGTTTCTGTGAACATCTAAAATTGATATAACTTAGCATTTGGCAAACTCAAGGTTTATGCAGATTAAACACACTATTTTACTGGAACATCAACGCATCAGAAACCAAGGTGAGCTAACTGATATTATGTTGAAGCCTACCATCTTCCATTCATCTTCTCTATGCATTTGATACCATCTTTCCGGTCTTTGAATTTCACCAAAATAACACCCTCTGGATGATTTTCACAGACCTGCAAGCAGAAACATGTGCATTGAACGTAAGTGGGATGGTTGAAAAGGACAAAAACAATTTCCTGGTGGTTAGGACCAGTTCACTGAGTTTATAGATAGTCAACAATAATATGAAAACTTAAAAGGAATATTAACAGGATCCAGTTTTTGAGCCAAGTTAAATTTGTGATAAATGGAAGGCCCAGCCAACCCAAATTTCTGGCTAAGTTCAACTCAACCTTTTGTGATGGAAGTCCTACCAGGCCTGGAATGGTAACAGTAGCCCCATAGAGCAATGATCTCGAGTTATTTAAGAACCATAAGAGTTATTACATATACATGTGTTGGGCATTCAATTTGTTCCCTAGTGTAAGCAAGGTACTCCCTCCGTCCCAAAATATAAGCATTTCTAGCTAATGTCCAGATTCGTAGCTAGAAATGCTTATATTTTGGGACAGAGGGAGTACCATATAAGGATGGCCCCATGAAATCCGACGCACCGGCCCATGGCAAGGTTGATCACCTTAGTTACTCAGCATGCCTCACTCATCAATTGAGTAACCTTTTCCCATCCTTATTTTTGTAAGGCCTTTTAATGGAGAGCATTTCTCATGCCAGAAGCAGCCTTTCTGTAGAATGCAGATGCAATTACCTCCTATGCATTTAGTCATAGTGTTGTACAGAGGCTAAACTCCAAAAGTGATATAGGAAACCATATCAGAAACTGCAGCTAGGAACTACTGCATTCCATGTTGCTCCTGTACACATCAGGACTAGATGAAAAAGGAAGCAGCTAAAAGGAAGTCTGGTAAGCATTTGGAGTGGAATTACAAGAGAGTTATACATGCATAATGGATCCAAAACATGCTACACACAAGCAGTTCCATTTTACACTCCAGCTCTTGTATGATGGCAAGACAAACAAAGAAAGGCGAAGTTAATGATTACCTTGACATTATCAACTGGACCAAGCTTCATGCATTCTTCTCTAACATCTGCCTCAAGCTCGGGAAGAAGAGTTTCATCGGCCTGAAATGATCAAGATTTTCTTCCTCAATCCAAATAAAACATAAGAAGTTGCTATGCATAATGAAATCCATGGGACTAATCAAACAATTAAGAAATTGTATCAGAAGGGCACACTTCTGGCATACGTCAAAGCATGCTTCAGTTACTTACTCGCAATTCAGCAGGAGTGAACATATGCCTCAAAATAACTGTAGTTGGAATCGTCACCTTCTTGTCATCATGTCCACCTAATAGCAGAAAAGTGTTACAATACACAGAAATAAAACAAGTTATATCATTCAAAGCTCATGTTCGGCTGATGATAAAATATTTTCCTTGCATGACTACCAAAGCATGTGCTCATTATACAATGGCATAATGCTTAATCAACATCCTGAATACAAAAAACAGTTTATGGTGTTCTGTAACATAATGTTCTGTGCCTCTCTTCAGTATTCCTTCATAAAATGAAAAGATTAAAAAAATGATGCAAGCAAGCAGTGGGGATATAACCTTCCATTAGCAAATTAGAATTGGTAATAGGCTTCCAAGGCTCAGTCAATAAGTTCATGATGAAGCATGAAAAACATTTTGCATAGACTACGATAGGGCTGCATCTACATCGAATATTGACAACCAAAACCCATCACATAGTGTAATTTGCAGCACATCACAAATTCAAAATAACCATAAAAAATAGAACTTACCCCATCCAAGAATTTTATCCTCAACTTTCTTGCTTTTCCTTTTCTTTTGCTTATCTGTCTTCTTAGATATGAAAACATCACCTGAAGCAGATTGACAGCATCAGTAACATCTTCTGCGTAGCTTATCTGTTTCTGACAAATACTCTGCTTACCTTTCTGCTCAAATTTGGCCGGGCTAACAGACATTAGAGTCTTACCACCAGGGCGAAATGATGTCCCATCCAACAGTTGAATTGCTAGTGCTACAGAAGGCTCCTGAATAATAGAAAACCAAAGAACGCACATGATAACCGAGCATAACGAGAGCTTCTAATCAGATGAGCTTTACAAGGGACTACCTTGAGGTAGGTCACTAGCGCATCACCTTTCTTTCTGCCTGTTTCTCTGTCAGTATAGATTTTTACTCGGGGTTTTCTTGTCTCTGGGTCCTATGTCACCAAAAATTTAGATGTGAAATCATCAGAAGCGAAGAACAGTCTGCATCAGGATTCAAGGGTAGAAGTTGCCTCTGCAACTCAAAAATAAATATACCTCCTTTATAATTCCACATTTGGAAAATACCTCCACAATCTGCAAAAGAAATTCACCATCAAAACCAGACACTATTTACATAATCATGAATGTGTTAAATAGGTCATTCAAAGCATACAAAGTGCTTTTAAAGATATAAGCAACTTACCTCCTCAGCTGTGACATCATCAGGCAAACCAGTAACGTAGACATGTGTGTTAACTTTGAGATCAAACCAACTATCTGGAGGTTTGTTAGCTTCCTACATATATAAAAAGAAAGTTAACAGTTCCAAAGAATTAGCTTATGAAAAACTAGTCAAGCACTTAGACAAAAATTACTTGTATATACCTTTTTATCGGCTGGCCTCTCAGAAGACTTCCGCTTCTTATCTGCTCTCTTTTCTACCTTTGTTGGTTCTTTGATTTCAATTTCGGCAGAAACATTGTTTTCTTCTAATGTGGTTGAACCAGCAATATCTGGTGCTTGGAAAACTTCTTCCTCATGTGCAAAAGTCATGTCTTCAACTTCATAGTTGTCATTTTTGCCTTCTAGGTCATCCTGCGAAAGAAACAGTAGAAATCATATTAACTTTCAAATGTTGATGACACAAGAAATTAGATTAACTTATAAATACTTGTAAGCAAGATTATTAAACAGGACGAAGAAGGGAAAGCATTTATATCCTGAAAGGAAGCACACTCCTCCTGCAATATGGATTCTTTTTAAAAATTATCTACGCTATAGCACAAGCATTGACAGTATTAACACTAGAAGCAACCAAGAAGAAACAAATGTGACTCCCTGATGAACCACAATTTACAGTATTAATTAGAACAAAACACAATATCTAATTAATATCTCAGGCAAAATCAGAACTACCAAAATCAAAAGTCATGAGTAAATGAACCTAAGAACAGGAGGTTGGAAGCACTCACTTGAGGAACCCATGCCCTCAGGACACGATCCCACTTGTAAACAGTACCATCATCATCAGTAAATTCGTCCTCGCCATCTGGTGGGGTTGCTGGCCGGTCATCAGGATCATCGGCCCCATGTTCTTGGTTTACGTCGTTATCTGCAGCCTTGTCTGTCGAGGCTTCCACCTCTGCCTCAGCTTCTATAACCTCCTTTTGAAATTTATCAAAATCATCTTCAATTCCTGGGGCATCAGAAAGATTAAAGAAAATGTCAGGAGATCACGTGAAGTGTATTCTGTATTATTTCCTTAAAACAGAAGGTAGAAATCAGTAACCTTCATCAGGTTGATCCTTTTTTGTGACCACCGCAAGTAGGTCAGGAATCGACGACAATGGCATCCATTCACTCCTCCCTTCTGCCCAGAGCATTGAGCTCTCACTGATGTACCCATTAGCAAAATGTTCTGCAATGGAGCAAAATTCCACATGTACAGATCACAACAAAGATAGGAAATGAAACATTCTTCCAGATTAATCAAGGTCATCTTCAGAAGGAAAAACAAGAGTAAGAGGTTAACTGCGACAATATATTGCCACACAAACGTGAACAATTTATTGCATGACCTTAACCCTAGCTCCAATAATCTGCCTCAACGAACAGCCCTCCGATATGCACCTACAGCCTCTGCCCAGCTTCCGAGTAAAAAACTATACGGAATAGTGGTGACCACGCAACCGACAGAAAAAACAACTAACTGGTTTTCCCGTGACATGACAAACACACTCCACATCTCACCTCAAATATCAGACTCGATGCTGTTGATCAGCTACTAACATTACACCCAAATCCATGGGAACATTCATTCACAGCTCAAAACGGTAAACTGTCATCTCATTGTAACACGCTCCAATCCAACAGCACCCAAAGCTAGGATTCTCCTCGCCTTACTACATGTTCAACATCATGACTACTAGTCGATAATACACACAGCAAACGCCAGACAAGGGCTAGGGGGGCCTTGCAGATTGGAGCAAAGGCTCCGAAAGTTTCTAGAGATTCTACGAGAAGGTGGGGGCACGCCCCCATTCGCACTAGTCGATAGGGCGGAAAAGGGTGGGTGTCCAGGGGAGGAAGAGGAGGATACCTCGCAGCTCGGAGAGCGCGTAGGGGCCGACGTGCTCCTGGTTCGGGCCGAGCACGTACCAGCCCACCTCGCCGCCGCCCTCCATGGATCCCCCCCACGCGGGAGAATGGGGGATGGGCGGAGGGATTCCTGCTTCGTCGGCGCCGCCGCTCACCGGCGCGAGGTTGTGTACGACGCGGCGGCCGGAGAGGAGGAAGGGGGGGAATTTGGGGGCGCGGTTTGGGGGCTGGGGTTTCCAGAATGATCCGAGACCAGGGTCGGTTTTGCGGCTTCTGCCCTCCGAGGGAAGCCGCTGTCCGTCCGATGAAGAGTTCACGGTCGACATCGGGTTCGATCTCGCCTATCTAAAGCGATTGAACACTTAAGGCAGCAGTTTACTTAAACTTTGCTGACTTTTTATAGATTTCTTCTTAACGTTAACTAGCTGGTGGCCCGCGCAATTACGCGGCTAGCACCGATAAAAATTATCTATTTTTTAATATAGTTTTACTTAAATTTTTGTTAAATAGATATCTCGTTCTCTTAAGACTTTGAAAAACCAAACCTTATCATCCCTTTGTTTCTAATTTTATATTTTTTAAAAGTTATGCCAGTTGCTACTCCTAAATTCTTTATCACCCGTCATTTATTTGCTTCCTCGATCTACCACTACTTCTATTTGTTCTCACTGAAACCTCTAAAAATTAGACCTTATAGTTTTTAGAGTTTATTGTCTCGTTTAGGTTTTGATTTTATAATTTTCAGAAGTCTCGTCAAATGCTGCCACCATACTACTCTACGATACATCCACTGCCTCTTCTCTTTATTTTCATTGGGATTTTAAAAATCAAACGTAATTACCATTTGGGTTCTTTTTTTACTTTCTAGAAGTTCCACCAAATTGTCAGCGACTTTACCACTGTACTCATGTATTGTACTCATGTATAGCTCGCCCGCTACCCCCTCTTTATTGTCTTTGAGATTTTAAAATTCTAACATGATTATCATTGGGATTTATTTTTTTTACTTTTTAGAAGTCCCGCTAACCGTCGTGACCATGCTGCTTAATGACCTGTCCATTGTCCATCCTTTTAATCATTATTGGTATTCTATTTAGGGTTTTGTTTATAGTTTTTAGATATTCCATCAACCGCCACCACTCTAATCCTTTACATGCATGTTGTTTTTCCTATATTTGTTGTTATTTGTCATCTTTTTATAATTTTTAGAAGTCATGTCAAACCCTGTCACCATACTTCTCTTCGACCTATCCACTGGCTCTTCTTTTTATTGTCATTGGGATTTTAAAAATTAACCATAATTATTATTTGGGTTTATATTTTACTTTCTATAAGTCCCGCCAACTGCCATGACCGGGCTGCTTAACGGTCCATCCGTCGTCTCTCCTTTTAATCGTCATTGGGATTCTATTTGAGGTTTTGTTAATAGTTTTTAGATGTCCTATCAACCGCCACTATTCTACTTCTTTATAAACCTGTTGCTTCTCCCCCTCTTTATAGTTATTTGTCATCATTTGTGTTCTAGATGGATTTTTTGAGAAGTCCATATTTTTTATTCTGATATTTTTATTTATAAATTATATTCCTACTTGAACTCTTATAATTATTTTAATATTTTCAGAATTTATTTTTTGGTTATTTCAAATTTTAGTTAATCTCGTCATATATTCTAGATGGTCTCTTATTTCAATAGTTTTTATTTTTTATGACAAATTTAAGTTATTTATAAATTGTATTCCTAGTTGAACTATTATTTTTCTTTTTCTATTTTTGGAATTTATTTTAATTTTTATTTATAATTTTAGTTAATATCGTATTATTTCTTATATGAATTATTTTTTAAATGTTTTTTATTTTCAATTTTATAGTTATTTCATCCTACTCGAACTATCTTTTTTATTTATCTAATTTCGGATTTTATTTTATTTTTATTCTGAATTTTAATTAATCTCGTATTGGATTCTTATATGGACTCTTCTTTTAATATTCCTTATTTTTAATTTCGAATTCTAGTTATTTCTAGATTGTATTCCTACATGGACTCTTCTTTTTCTAATTTCAGATTTTATTTTATTTTTATTTCAAATTTTAATAAATCTCGTATTGGATTCTTATGCGAACTCTTCTTTCAATATTGCTTATTTGTAATTCCGAATTTCAGCTATTTTTAAATTGTATTTCTACTTGGATTCTTCTTTTCTTTTTCTCCGATTAATGTGGGAATTTTTAGCCCCCACAGCGAACGTGGTGCCTTCTTTACGAGCTATTTTAATAATATAATAGATTTACAGGAACTTTTTTGTGAAAAAATGTTTTAGAGTTGCGGACCTAGGATTGGGCTAGGCGCTGGGCCAGCCCCACTGCTTATTAGGCCAACAAAAGAATTGCATGGTGAAAATATATGGATAAAGTTCAGTTTATGTCCCTTACTATGGGTTGAGTTTCATTTGCATCCCTCTGTAAAAAAAAAACCGGGTATAATAGTATCCCCAAACTTTTAAAACTAGTATAAATCGATAGCCTCGGCAGTATTGATAGCAGTTTTGGGCTTTTGGCTGACGTGGCGCTTACGTGGCACTAAATTAGAAAGAAAATACGGTGGCCCCACATGTTAGTGAAATATTTCATCACTTCGTCCTTCTATGCCCTTCTCCCAATGAGGAGTCGGCGTCTCATGGGCTGTTTAGATGGGGCTAAAACTTTTTAGTCCCTGCTACATCGGATGTTTGGACGCTAATTTGGAGATTAAACATAGACTAATAAAAAAAACTAATTTCATAAATGAGAGCTAATCCGCGAGACAAATTTTTTAAGCCTAATTAATCCATAATTATCAAAAGTTTATTGTCCCATAACATTGTCAAATCATGGCGTAATTAGGCTCAAAAGATTCATCTCGCGAATTAGTCCAAGGTTATGGAATGGGTTTGTAATTAGTCTATGTTTAATACTCCAAATTAGTGTTCAAACATCCGATGTGACAGGGACTTGTAATAAGTCCATGTTTTCCAAACAACCACCCAGTGATGGTGGATCTTGGCAATCTCAAGCTCGACAGCCTGTTTGCGGGAGGCGACAATGATAGTGGGTGGTCATAGAGGAGGGGGCTCCAGTGGTCCTTGGTGGCGAAGAAGGAGAGGACGAAGACGATGAAGATGGACATAATAGAGGGAGGCGAGGGAGCAGGCAGGAGCTTGAACTCCCCAGTCTCTCAGCGGGAAGGCAGCAACGGCGGTGGCTGCCTGTCACGCCCTGAAGTTTCCCCTTCTTCTTCCTTAAAAAATTGTTAAATAAATCATCCAAAGAAAATGGTTTGAATTAACCTAGAGTTGAATCCTAAATTAATAAATGCAATTAATAATTGGAATTGGCATTGTGGGATTTTTCTTGAGTTCCTCATGTCACAATATATTAACAGGATTTTTAGTGGAATTTTCAGAGCCTTGGAAATAATTTCAACCAATTAAAAATGAGCAAGCGCAATATTTTAATCCCAGAAAAAATCCTTTCTTCTTTTTCTTTTTCTTTTCCTCCTTTTTTCCCTCTTCTTGGGCCGTCGGCCCAGTCCAACGCGCCTCACCCCGCGCTCGGCCTCCCCTTGTTGGCCGGCCCACTCCCTCCCTCCTCTCTCTGGGACGCCGATAGGTGGGCCCCACCTGTCGGTCGTCTCCTACCTCCGGCCGTTGGAGCCGGAGCTCCAACCGTGTCACGCCCAGAAATTCCCGAATAGAATTCCAAGCAGAATGTGCATTAAAATCCCCGTCCAGGACTAGCCGGGGTACACAAACGACAATGTTGACATTCAGATCCACGTCTTACAAACATCATAAAAGTCTTACATAAATGCAGCGGAAAAACGAAAGATAATAAAAGCTACGCCTTGACTTGAACTGCAGCGGGAACACCACTCCACAGGCATCCTCGACGGCACGGACGAAGCCTACTCCTAGGAGAAACCACCATCGGACACATACTCGCACTCTGGGGTTGGGGAAAATAGAGCAAGACTGAGTACTACCCACTGTACTCAGCAAGTCATACCGGAATAGGGGTATGATGCAGGGAATTATCAACGGAGAGCTAGACTGGTTCATTTGCATAAAGCGAGCATTTATAAACAGGAGTTGAAAAAAGAAAACAGTTGTAATAATTACTCAATATTAAGCATCCACTGTTCAACGCTATCCCACGTTGCAACAGGCCCAACCATCCACCTAGACTATCCAATTTCATTGGACTAAACTAGGGTGAAACTAATCACGGCGAATCTGGTTGACCGCCCATAACCGCGGGCACGGCTATTCGAATAGTTTTACTCTGATCAGAGGTGTACAACTGTACCCACAAGACACAGCCCCACGACACGTTACCGTGCGCCGACATGCCACCACGACATACCGGAAAGAGGCCGTGACAGGACCCTTCGCATAACCCCCTCTAGCCAAGCACACCACACCTCAGGTTTCACCCCCACTCCTCGCAAGGCAGCGGGCAGTCCCCTCTCGTGCCTAGGTGAATCTGGAAGCGACAGAGGCCGTCGCAGGGCCCGCCCCGCTCCATCACGCCCACCCTTGCCTGGATGCGTCAGCTAGCGGAAAGCTACACTACAAGCCCAGCCGTTGCCCACGCTGGCTTGTGGTAAGCACGATAAATTCTTCCAGGGTTTCCCGCGAACCGGTCCTTAATTGCCATGGGTGCGACTAGCAAAACCATGCACCCACAGCTCACCATGTGATTCATTTTAATTAACCAACACCAAAACGGTGGTACTAATCCAACATTACCATTAGGACCTACAGTCTAAACATTAATAGGATTTCCCTCATTGTGTGCTAGTTGAACTAAGCATGGCTAAGCAATCCCTAGTCCAATCTCTAGTCATGTTATGTCCCAAGCTAACAAAGGAACATGGTACAGAATAGTACGGCTATGACAGTAGGTAACCATCCCATCGTGATATTATAAAACAATGCAATATTTAGGAGAAAACGAGAGAGTATTTGCAATATAGGTGCAATATGATCAAGTGACAAGCATGACTTGCCTTGCTCTGCTGCCGGAGGAACCTCGGCGACAATCTCAAAGTACACCGGAGCGTCGGAAGAACCGGAATCTAAGCGACATACAAGGCAAACAATGCAAACAGGCTATAAGACTACTGAAACAGAGAACAAAACTATTTTTAATGGATTCTACACATTTTTCTTGATTTACTGAGACTTGAATGGGCTTAAACGGAGCACGGATGAATTAGATATGAATTTTAGAAGATTCACTATGTTTTTACTATAAACAAAAAGAACCTTAATTGATTTATTGCGCAATAAATAAATCCCGGAGAGAGAGAGGGCGGCGCCGACATGCGGGCCCCACATGTCAGCGGCGCACGGGTGGCCGGTCCACCGTAGACCGGGACCACGCGGGTGGTCCACCGCCGGTCCACGGGATCGACGGCCCGGATCGGCTCGGGCCGATCGGACGGCGCGGAGGCGGCCTGGCTCGGCTCGGCTCGGCACAAAGCCGGCCGAGCGGCCAAGGGGGTGCGGCGGCGGCGCACACGACCACCGGCGACGGCAAGCGGCGGTGCGAGCGGCGGCGGCGGACGGCGCACAGGCCGACGGCGGCGACCGGCCGGCGGCGGCGGCGCGGGCGGCGCTAGCGGCGGCCGAGTGACTAAGCGGCGCCGGAGAGAGAGGGAGAAAGGGGAGGAGGGCCTCACCGACGACGATCGGCGACGGCGAGCGACGGAGCGTGACGGCGACGGCGAGACGGGCTGCGGGACCACCTAGCGAACAAGATCGGAGGAGTTAGAGAGGGAGAGGAATTCGGAGGAGAGCGAGGACGCCGGCCGAAGGCGGCGGCCATGGCGGTGCTCACCGGCGCACGATGCGGAGGGGTTCCGGCGACGGATTTCGACGGAGGAGGGGTGGACGGGGCGGCCCGCACGACGGCGAACGCGACGGCGTCGACGGTGCGGCTCGGCACGGCGGCTAGCGGCGGCTAACGGCGACCGTAGCGGCGGCGACGGCGCTAGGGCGGTAGAGGGCACGGGGGAGCTCGGCGGAATGGGGAAAAAGGGAGAAGGGGTGGCGGTGGTGCTTAAATAGGGCGAGAGGGGGCCGGACGTGGCCGGGAAAGGTGGGGATCGCCGGCCGACGTGGGGAGCGGGGAGGAGAGAGAGGCGGGATTCGAAAATCGAATCCCGGCCATCTCGGGAGCGTGGGCGAGCGGGAGAGAGGGGGAAGTGGGCGCGGGAGGTGCGGGCGTGAGGGCGACGTGGACGGCGTGGCCCGGGAGACGCGGGAGCGTGGGCGCGGTGGCGGTTGCGGGCGCGGCGGCGGCGGGCGGAGGAAGGAGACGGGCCCGACAGGTGGGCCCCACCTGTCGGTGACCCCGAGAGAGAGGAGGGGGCGCGGCTGAGCTGGGCTGGGCTGGGCCTCGGCCTTCGGCCGGCCCAGCGGGAGAGAGGGGGGGAAAAGAAAATGGGCCGACGGCCCAAGGAGAGGAAAAAGGAGGGAAAAAAAGAAAAAAGGAAAAAGGATTTTCCTGGGATTTAAAATTGCATGTGCTCAATTTTAATTGGTTAAATTTATTTCTAGGTCTCTGAAAATTCCACTAAAAATCTTGTTAGCGACTTTCGACATGTAGAACTCAAGAAGAATTCCATATGCCAATTTCGATTGTTAATTGCATTAGTTTATTAAGGTTTTCTCCTGCTTTACACTGCTATTTTCTTGAGACCATTTATAACTTCAATTTAGGCTTGGGAAAGAACTTCCGGGTGTGACAAACCGCCCTGCGCCACCACCTTCTCCGCTCCACGTCGCGCCCCCACTCCGTGCCCGCACCCCGCACCCACGTTGTCGTCCATCTCCTCCACCTCTCCCGCACGTGCGCGCGCCCCTACGACCGGGATTCAAATTTGAATCCTCTCTCTCTCCCTCACCACCTTCCCACGTCGCCGGCCAAATCGGGAGGGTTCCCGGCCACGTCCTCCCCTTCTTCGCCCATAAAAGTATTCCCCCGAGTCCCCTCTCCCTTTTTCCGCGCTCGTCGTTCTCTCCCGAGCCCCCTCTTTCATTTTCCCATTCGCCGTCCTCTCCCGCGCCCTCTACCGCCGCCGCATCGCCACACCCAAGCTCCGCCGCCGCCGCCCATCTCCGGCCGCGTGCCGTCGCCGATAGGGCCGCCACCGCGCCAAGCCGCCGCCTCCGTTAGCTTCGCCGCCGCAAGAGCTTTCCCGGCCGCCGCCTCACGTTGCCGGAATCCCACCGGAGCACCTCTCTCCTCGCACGCCGTCCTCCCCATCTTCGGCCGGCGTTTAAAGCCACCATGGTCGTTATCTCCTCTCCTAACGCCTCTCCATCTTCTCCTAGGGTGTTGCCGCCGCCCGTCCGTGCCTCCGCATCGCCGGTCGTCGCCGCCGCCTTCATCCTTCGTGCTGGCCGCCGTGCTCGCCGGTGAGGAGCTCCTCTCCTCCCTCCTTCCCTCTGTCCCGCACGCGCCGCCGCTCTCTGCGCTCGCCATCGCCTTCGGCCGCCGCCGCCGGCCTGTGCGCCGTCGCCGCCACCTCCCGCGCCGCTGCTTGCCGTCGCCGGCGACCGCTCGCCGCCGCCGCTCCCCATGGCCGGCCGGCCGGTTTTGAAGCCAAGCCGAGCCGTGCCTAGCCGCCGCCGCGCAGTCCGATCGGCCTCCCGGCCGATCCGGACCGTTGGTCCCATGGACCGGCGGTGGACCACCCGCGTGGTCCCGGTCCATGGTGGACCGGCCGCCTTGAGCCGCTGACATACGGGGCCCGCTTGCCGTCGCCGACCCCCTCTTTCGCTGACGTCAGCCCTGGGCTTTGTTGCGCAATAAATTGATTAAGGACTTTTCTTTATTAGTAAAAACACAGTTTATCTTCTAAAAATCATAACTAATTCATCCGAGATCCGTTTAAATCCATTCAAGTCTCAGTAAATCAAGAAAAATAAATCTATTAAAAATGGTTTTGTTTCCTGTTTCAGTAGTCTTATAGCATGTTTTGCTTGTGTGCCTTGTTTGTCGCGTAGATTTCGGCCGTTTCGTCGATCCGCGGTTCCTCGAAGACGTTGCTGAGGTCTCATCAGTGCGAGAGCAAGGCAAGTCATGCTTTACATTTGATCATATTGTACCCAATTTACAAATATCCCGTATTTCTATTAAATGTTGCATTCTTTTACAATGTCATGTGGGATGGGTCCTATTACTCAGCCATATATTGGTTACCTTATGCCATTGATAACTTGGGTATCAAAATGATTAGATGTTGGTTTAGGAAATGCTTAGCCATGACTAGCTCAACTAGTACACAAATGGGGATCACGTTATTACATAGACTTTGACTATTAGCATAGCTTTGGATTGGTACCACTGCAATGGTGTTAGTTAATTAAAATACACTGAATGGTGGGCTGTGGGTGCATGGTTTTGCTGGTCGCACCCATGGCAGTTAAGGACCGGTTCACGGGAAACCCTGGGAGACTTACCGTGCTTACCACAAGCGGGAGTGGGTAACTGCTTGATCTGAAGTATAGCTCGACCCTTTCCTAGGCACCGGTGGCGAGGGTGGGCGTGATGGAGTTGGGTCGGCCGGGGTGTCCGGTTGTCTAGCTGCCGGATTCACCGCGGCGCAAGAGGGGACCGCCCACTGCCTTTTGAGGGGTGGGGGTGAAACCTTAGCGTGGTGTGGATGGTTAGGGGACGGTTATGCGGAGGGTCTTGTCACGATTTCCCCCTTTGCAGTATCATGGTGATACTTCGGGGCATGGCGACATGTGTGGAATCGTGTCTTGTGGGTACAGTTGTACACCTCTGGCCAGAGCAAAACTATTCGAATAGCCGTGTCCGCGGTTATGGGCGATCAACCAGATTCACCGTGATTAGTCTCACCCCTAGTTTAGCTTAATGAACTGGTGTAGTTCAGGTGGTTGGTTGGGCCTGTTGCAACGTGGTGTAGCGTTGGACAGTGATTGGTTAATATTGCTTAATTACTACAATTGTTTTTACTGTTTTCAACTACTGGTTTTAAATGCCTGCTTTATGCAAATGAACCCCTTAGCCTCCTTTGGTTATATTCTGCATCATACCTCCTCTTCCGGTATGACTTGCTGAGTATAGTGGGTAGTATTCAGTCTTGCTCTCTTTTCCCCCACACCAGAGCTGAAGATCTTTCTAGTTGGAGCTGTCTTGTTGAAGTTGGTTTCGTCGCTGCCGTCAAGGGATGCCTGTGGAGTGGAGTCGCCCCGCTGCTGAAGTCAAGCTTCCAAGTTTAGTTCGTTTTATTTTTTTCCGCTACATTTGTAATCTTTTATATTTTTGTAAGACGTGGATCTGCATGTCAAAAATTGTCGTTTGTGTACCCTGACTGGTCCTGGACAGGGGTTTAATGCACATTCAGCTTAGAAATTCTGGTTCGTGAATTTCTGTGCGTGACAGTGCCTGCAGAGGATGGGGCCACGGCTATCCACTACGGCGGAGGAGGAGAGGACGAATGCGAGGGAGAGGGTGGTTTGTGCCGCGTTGTTGTCAAGTTCGAACTACGCCACCTCATCGCTGAGGTCGACTAGCATTGCTAGATTCAGGCGAGCAAACGTCCTTGCCAAGGTCAATGCTCCGACGTCTCCCTTCAAATCCCTCCTCTCTCATTCAAATAAGGGTGCATGGCTTGGTGGTGCTACTCCTCCTCCGACAACCATAGCCATCAAAGTCGAAACCCAACAAGAGTGACAATGTTTGCACCGCTAAAGAACCAAATTTACACTGGTTTTGGTAGTAAGGGGATGCTCTACACCCGGTTTGCGGTTTAGGGATGCGAATGGAACTAGACCCATAGTTGAGGGCATACATCTATATGGGCTTTGACAGTTGACACCCAGGCCGTAGACCACAGCTAAACCCAGAATTTTTTTATTAAAATATTTACAAAAATAATTTTTTGTTTCGAAAATTTACAAATCTAGTTGCCTCTCGAAAATTTACAAAAACCGCCCTTCCAGAGGGTGAGAGGCGACTAGATTTATAAATTTTCGAAATAAAAATTATTTTTATAAATATTTTAATAAAAAAAATCACTAAACCCACATGCTTCCATTTGATAAGACGCAATAAACTTTTTGTTTACTAAACCCACAAATTTCTTAGTACCCGTGTGCATTCAACGGTTAAAGCGTTAAAAATTTCTTGAAAACCACCATACAAAGCAATCGATTTGATAATTGAGATATTTTCATATTTGAGACGATAGTTTTGAAATATTTTAGTTGGTAGATAAATCTCATAGACAGCAGAGTAGAGGTGCCAATTGGAAAGTTGATATAGCTACAAAGATTTTTGACAAGGTAGCAACTCCTATACGTCGAAGTCCCTATACTGAAAGGTTGCTACTTATAACTTGTTTGGTTTTTCACACGACACTTTGCTTTCTATGTATGAATATAACTATCACAAACTTTTCATATTTGTTGTAGCTGCGGCATAGCTTGCTTCCTTAACAACATGAATTGTGTATTGTACAATTATAACATCTTATAATGTGGAGAACTTACAAGACCATGCAGGCTTCTTATAACCATAAAGGAGTTCAGAGAATTACGAAATCATTCGTAAGAAAGGAAAAAAAAAAAGGAAGCTGAACTGTAAATTATTCTCTTTACTCCGAATTAGTGAGATTAGCCCATGGTCTGAATGAAACCGTACACTTCTAAGGTTGCGTTCGGTAGGACATGTTCCCAACTTCTCCTCATCATTTTCCACGCGCATATTTTTCAAACGTCTTTTATAAAAAGTTTCTATACGAAAATTGCTTAAAATAATCATATTAATCCATTTTTTAAAAAATAGCTAAAACTTAATTAATCACGCGCTAAACACTGCTTCGTTTGCGTGTCAGGAAGCTCCCGGACGACACAGCCTAAGTCGTACACCCTCCACTCCGCATGATAAGAAACTATAGTTTTGTATTAAATCAAATTTCTTTAATTTTGGTTAAATTTATAGAAAAACAATTAACATCTATAAAACCAAATAAATACACTATCCATATTCCTCGGTAGATACGGATGTATTCTCTATAAACTTAATTCATGTTAGAAAAGATTGACTCAAGAAAAAAATAAAGCATTTTATAATATGTAACAGAGTATTATGAAACATATATAGTGAGTAGAATTGATAGTGGATAATCTTGTAATCAAGGAAAGAAAAAACAGCGAACTGATGCATGCCATACTATTGCTTGGCATAGAAGTATCTTCATGTCAGTTCGTTGTTTATTATTTTTATTATTATTATTATTATTATTATTATTATTATTGGAATCTCCTCTTCGAGAATCATCATTGAAGTATTTAAATCTGTCCACTAGACATGCCCTTGAATAGGCCGCCATTCAGAGGAAAAGCACGGGCTCAAATTATTGCCCCGTTTCTAAAAATCAAAATGCCCGTTCACTTTGTTTTTTTTGCGGGGAGAAAAAAAATGCACACTCACTAGTAACTTTGCTATCAAAAAACGAAAAAACTTGTGCACTTCCGTAAGCTCAAAGTCACTCGTACCATGCCATGACTTTCACGAGACCCCTTTTTATATTCACGAGATTTTTAAATGGCATTTCACAGGCAACATTTAAATTTCCGCATAATCCGGGAAAGTACGAGGAACCAGACGAGCAGAGCCGTGAAAAAAACCGAAAAGCTAGCGAGCAGCAACGGGAAGATGCTTCCAGCTTTGCTACCGACAAGTGGGCCCCACGAGAAGATGGGCCCATCTAGCTTGGCTTCGTCCGCAACGGCCCGGCCGTCCCCTCTCTCTCTCTCTCTCTCTCCGCGCGCGCTTTTCCAACTAGCCGTTGGTGCTCCGCGCCGCGCCCTCGTCGTCTCCCTCCCTCCCGTACCTCCTCAACCTCGAACGGTCGGATTCCTCCGCGCATTTAAAGCTTCACCGCCACCTCCACCTCTCCACCACCCCCACACTTCACTCTCCACTACGATCTCCTCTCCTCCTCGCAATCCACACACGCACAAGCGCCTCCGCCTCCGCCTCCTCACCTCCTCGGTCGCAGTCAGCAGCAGCAACAGCAGCAGATGGGTGGCCTCTCCGTGATCGCGCCGCCGGCGGGCGACTCGGCGTCCCCGGCGCACCGCCGCGCGCGACGCGCGTTCCTGGTGTCGAACTACATGATCCTCGGCGCGGCGTCCGGGTGCGGCTTCCTCACGCTCTCGCTCCGCCTCGTGCCCTCCGTCGACGGCTTCCTCCTCATCCTCCTCCACGCGATCACCGTCGCCGCCGCCGTCGCCGGGTGCGCCGTCATCGCGGCGCCCGACCCGCCGAGGGGGCGGGTCTACACCACCCACATGGCGGGGACCGTCTTCGTCTCCATCCTCCAGGGCGCCGCCGCCGTGCTCGCCTTCTCCCGCACCTCGGACTTCCTCGCCGACGGCCTCAAGTCCTACGTCCGCGAGGAGGACGGCGCCGTCATCCTGAGGATGATCGGCGGGCTCGGCGTCGCCATCTTCTGCCTCGAGTGGATCGCGCTCGCCCTCGCCTTCGTGCTGAGGTACTACGCCTACGTCGACAGGGAGTGCGGCGGCAACCCGCTGCGCCGCAGCGCCAAGGTCGGCGGCGAGGACGGCGCCGGCACCTGGCCATGGCCTTTCCAGGTGTGATCCATCCAAGAATGGACTTCTGCGACCGCGAGACAGTTAGTGGGTGTTTGAGAAGGAAGAAGAACTGAGAACTGTGAGTTCTTGGAAGAAAAAAAAAATAGTGGTACTGTTTGATGCATTACTGCATCTTGGGATGGGATATTATTCGTTCATTGGGTTAGATCTGTATTACTGTTATATGATTATGTTGTAATGCAGCTGTTGTGCATCTATATTATGTGAAATTACAGTTCATCAATCCCCTTCATGATCTAGAATCGAGACTCGGATATTAGTGCTACTCTATAGTACTGAACGAAATCTACTGTCCTTGTCATCACTCATCAGTTATCACTTATCAGTAGCGTGTTTGAGACTAACCTTCTGAGATTCACACTGTATGCATTCTGTGGATACATGTATGATCCCTGAAGTGATCATTCACTGCTGCTTTATTTTTCTTGCGGGTTTGTTCAGATTTTGTGACCATAAACAGGCAGGTTTTGGTACACAAATCCTCCCCATCCCCCATTCCCCCTCCCACAACAAATGGGGGGATTGCAATGGTGATTTCAGAGTTCTTAATTAGATTTGTAGATGTGAATGAAGTCTTCTCCAATAAATATAAAAAAATAACTCTTAACAATAAAATGTTTTTTGAAACCTAAACAATAAAATGTTTCTTCACCCTAAACAGAAACAGAATTCGCTCCCAACCTCCTGATCCCTTTCCTCGCATGAGTATTGGGCCCCAATAGTGAAGAGCAAAAATGATTAGAAGTCATATTGGGTATCTGTTGATGATGCTGATCCAAAAATTAGACTCCCAATAATCTTGAATTATGGCCATCCAATAAGAACTGTAATAGAAAAGCACCCATTCTCCAAATCTGACATAGCTTTTGTTGAGATTGTTATTTCTGCTGTGGCAGACGCAACGGCTGGAAGAATAAAATCCGTTAGGAGTTTGTTATGCGTGCACGAGAGATGTGGCGAGCTGCAGATGGTGGTGGACATGCGTGCGTTGTGGGCGTGAGTTTTGCGCGGCTTGCGCAACGTTGAGTCCAGGAGTTCCGGATCGAGGGATGACACGATTTAGGCCTAGGATTCTCTTTCTGTTTTAGAATATAAGTAGATTTCCATTTTGTACAATTCAGTTGAATGAGAAAACCCCTAGAAAATCGCCCACAAAGCTCTCCGTTTCGTTGTTTCTCTAAAACTCCCCATTTCTTGTTCTCCGTTCTTCTCGTTTCCTTGCCGGATTTAACACAGTGCGCGCACAAGGTGTTCGACATTGGTTCTTGGCCAACAGCTTTGGGTCTAGACAGGGAAATTTTAGGGGCAGGTTTAGATATCTACAGGCATGTTTTAGACTAAAATCCCAAAAATTGATTTCAAGAACCTGTAATGATATCTCTTGCCTCTTGGTGATGCTCTAAAGGCCCTAGTTAAGCAAACTAAAAGGAGAATCGGTCACGAGTTCATGTGACATCTTGAACCACCCATCAACACCCAGCACAATGGGTCAAATGACTGAGCTATCTCGATTGCCAATTTGACATTCCGCAAACACGGGCAGAGGCAGACCTCAAATTCCCCTGCAGCCACGGCAAGTCTGCAACCACTCCGTCTTACTCACTGTCACTGTTTGGAATAACTCACTGTCCTGTCCACACTCCACCATAAGCAAGAGAGGCAAATTCGCTAAAACTTTCCTTGTTTGACAAACCGTGCTAGCACTATCGTTAAATTTGCCGCGAAAACCGTCGATAAAAGATCGCTCTGGTCACCGTGGACTAGCCCGTTCCCATCGACGAGCGCATCCGCCGGCGAGAATTTACGTCTTGGATTACGTGCGCTGCATGGCACCAAATCGCGCGATGGGGTCTCTCTCGCTTGATCAAAATTTAAAACACCACCAAGTTTCGGCCGAGCCGGCGTCCATGACCACGACTGGGCTCCGTGGACTCGGACTAGTAAACGGCGTGGCCCGCCGCTCGCGCGCGCGCGATTGACACGCTCACCTCGCTCCCGCACCTCGTCACACCAACCGACCGGTGTCGCTAGCTCGCTCCATGATTGGGGAATCGGTTCGCTGAGAAACGGCCGTGGCAACGGCGGGATAGGATCATAGGAAATATAGGATAGGATGTGACCAAGCACATGGTCAGCGTCAGCGTCCGGCGCGGCATCAGCAGATGAATAAACTACGCCATCTCCGTCCAGAGAGTGGCCGGTCACTCCCCTATGGACTAGGGCGTGTTTGCTTGCTGCCCTCATATTCGCGCCTGGCTCAGGCGTCCATCTCAGGCGTTCGATTTCGGCCGCCTGCGGTCGGATCGACCTGCCTGAGCAACGGTCTCCAGACGAGGGCAGCAACCAAACAACCCCTAGGGCAACGGAGTAGGAGTAGTTATTTCTAATGCGTGTGTACGAGATAGTGATCTCCACTTGATGATAAAACTATGATATGTGGTGGTTAGCAAGTCCTATCTCCGTCCCATTTTACTTATCACTTTGAGTTTTTATTTATAAAATTTGATCATTTGTCTTATTAAAAAATTTTAAATTATTATTTATTTTATTTATGACTTGCTTTATTATATTATCAAAAATACTTTAAGTATTACTTATCTTTTTTTATATTTACACAAATTTTTCAAATAAAATGAATGGTTAAACGTTGAAAGGAAAAAGTTCAAAGCGATAACTATTATAGGACGGAGGTAGTACTTGCTAAGTAATTTAACTTCGAGCATGTATGACACGCCGAAACCGCTGGTGTGTAAATAAAGGGAATCGCTGAAATGGTTCTTGAATCACATGTTTTTTTTAAGTATCTGTGGAATTTACTAGATCAACGCCAACAGCGACGCCTCATCCTCTTTCTTCGGGAGTTCCATGAACTTTATCGGCAACTAGATACGTTGGCAGTGAGAGTGAAGCTCATGAGGATGAGTGAGTTTAGAGAAAGATCAGAGTGATTCAAAGGCCTAATGATAATTAAGTGACAGTTATGGGAGGGTGGCACACGGTGGTGATGGCGTCGTCTGAACTGCGGAGGCGAGAAAGGTGATGGAGGTAATGGGTGGATGAACAAGATCGCGTGGCGGAAGATGATAGTAGGCACGTAACACGTTATAATTGGATTTAACCGCGGGAGGATAAGACGAGGATCGGAGGATGAAATGAGAGCGCAACGGCAACAAAAGGCAAAAAGGTGGTGGATGCCTAGATGGCTAGCGGAGTAGCGGAAGAACAAAGTGGTGTGATCGAGATAGAAAGGTGTTGAAAGACGAAACTCCTAATGAGCGATCGGGTCACCCCTATCTCCTCCACATGTTTTTTTTTTGGCACCGCATTACTTTCTTATTTTAGTAAATTTATGTATCTAAAGTTGGTACACCTTAAACTTACACATCTAAAGTTTGACCCAAAGTTTATAAATCAAAAGTTTATATATCCGATTCAAATTTGAATTTGAATTCAAATATTTTTATATATAGTATTTCTATACATCTAAAGTTTATAGATCCAAAGTTTATAATTCAAAAGTTTATATACCCGATTCAAATTTGAATTTAAATTCAAATATTTTTTATATATATTATTTCTATACATCTAAAGTTTATAGACCCAAAGTTTATAAGTCAAAAGTTTACATACCCGATTTAAATTTGAATTTAAATTCAAATATTAGTTTATAGATCCAAAGTTTATAAGTCAAAAGTTTACATACCCGTTTCAAATTTAAACTTAAATTCAAATATTTTTTATATATAGTATTTCTATACATAAATTTTTTCAACTTTTTTTATTATTTTTTTAAAAAATTTATAGTGTAGTAGGAAGAAAAGAAGGGAGGAGGAAGGGGGGAGAAGAGTGTATAGGGGGAGAGGATGGGGATCGATCGCCCATTAGCCACGCCCGTTGTAAGAGAGGGTTACAGGTCGAACTAGCTAGCTAGGCCTAGGCATGACCGAACTAGGGGCAGTGGTGATAAAAATGGTGGGAAAAAATTATTGTTACCCATCTTTCTTCCCACAGAAACGAGACGGAAACAATAACGATATCGGTACTAACGAAACATCGGAAAATATCAATAACGGAATCATCATAATAAAGATAAAAACAATGTATCACAAATCACAAGGGCAAGCTACTATCATGCTTTAGCGAAAATCTAAAGCACTAAGGAACTAACTTGAAGACTTCGTAATGAAATTATAGCATCAACATTGACATCACACTGATAATTAACAGGGTCATGATTAAGTTTTTTCTTATTCGGGAGAGTTGTGGGTAATATACAAAATAATTTCTTTAGGAAAATTCTAATGAGAATGAGATATGCCGTTAAAACGGTGAGAAAAAGCTAACTATCGTTTCCTTTTCATTACCAGATTGTATGAAATCAAAATAAACAACTGGTACAAAACGAAAACGATAGCCAGTACCATCCAATAATTCCATATTGTTTCCACACCTACGTATAGAGGCGCACGGGTACGAAGAGAAATGTTCGGGTGCGGTGTCAGCTTGTGAGGTAAAGTCTCTCCACCAAAATATAAGTGATTTCTCACAGTATACTTTATCCTTTTAAAATATAAGTAATTTTGATTAAATATATGTATCTCATCTAATCAAAATCACTAATATTTTGAGACGGATGGATATATCGCTTAGAACCGAATGCGACACTACGTAGAAATACACACATACACACACACACACACACACACACACATATATATATATCCTATTTAGAATTTTCAGACCCAAAATATAAAAAAAGACCATATCATAAGCCAGTTCGGATTCATAATACTATAAAATATCACCATTCATAGATTCTTACGGTCCCATCGTTTCGCTTATTTGGGGGAATAAGCCAAACGGCATATTTGCAAACGAAAAATTATTTGTGAATAAAACTTTTATATACGTGTTATTTGCGATCTAAAAACAAATGCTAAAAACAAACTTCGATAAGGAAACCCTAAAATTAGCTCTAAATTTATGGTTGAAAGTTTAAATTTTGGCTAATAAGTAAGCATGAGTGAAAATATGAGACCCTTCTGCCAGGTTTGTAGAAGGAGCAAAGAGATCTGGGCATTGGATCTTTGTCTGGAATTAAGGACTTGTTTAGTTGGGAAAAATTTTAGGTTTGGTTATCACATTAGAAATACGGATACATATTTGAAGTATTAAGCGTAGTCTAATAACAAAACAAATTATAGATTTCGTCAGGAAACTGCGAGGCGAATTTATTAAGCCTAATTAATCCGTCATTAGCAAATGTCTACTATAGCACCATATTGTCAAATCATGGCTAATTAAGCTTAAAATATTCGTCTCGTAATTTACACGTAAACTATGTAATTGGTTTTTTTTACATTTAATACTTTATGTATGTGTCTAAATATTCAATGTGATGGATGAAATTTTTTTATTCTGGAAACTAAACGAGGCCTAAGGAGGGTAAAATGCTGCGACCCCGTGAAAATTCCATACTGTTACCACACCTAAACGATTTTGCTATATATTTGTCGACAAATTTTCCCCCAAAAATTTGACAGATGTAATTACAGTACAATCGTAGTGTAATTACACTGACTTTCAAAAATCTCTCCGTAACATGTTATTTCGGTAAAATGAGGTCGTGGGAACAAATTCTTTCACATATGTGTGCTATGATTTGTTTTCTTCCTCACCGAAACAAATCTTGTAATGTATCTAACGATTTAAAATTATGTAAAACTTACATATAAGTTATATAAGTTACACTATAGTTACATGCAAGTTACAGTGTAATTACATATAAGTTACAGTGTAATTATATTATGATTACACTATAATTATAACTGTTAAAAATTTAATTTTTAGAAGAAAATTTATCGACGACAAATGTATAGTTAGTCCGCACCTAAATAGTAGGGTGCGACCGTCGATTGGTCGATTGCACCCCTTCAGCGGCTTGAGCTTGACAGCTCCCTGGTGTACGCGATACGTCCCGTCAGTTTGACCACCCCGAAGCGGGGCGTGGCCTGGCCTGTCTGTCCGCCTGTATACATATCTCCCCTACCTCGCCCACTGCCGGACGCCCAGCGAGCCAGTGCCCCCCACTCCCCACCACCCGCGCGTGGCCCGGCACGAACACCTCAACCTTTCTTTCCTTCCCTTACCAAGCGCCAAGCTAGCCCCAAGCAGAGCTCTCAACGAGAGGAGATCGATCTCTCGCTCTGTCCATTGATGGACTACTCGAGCTCCAAGGAGCCGTCCCCGGCAAGGTGACCACCACCATCGCCCGCTCGCGCTCGGCTTCTGACCTAGGAGTCCTTGCGTCGTTCGATCTGACTGGGTTTTTTTCGTTTCGTTCGTAATACAGGGCGTGGTGGACGAGGGAGACGGTGGCCGTGGTGACCGGCGCGAACAGGGGCATCGGGCTCGCGCTGGCGGCGCGGCTCGGGGAGCACGGCATCACCGTGGTGCTCACCGCGCGGGACGCCGAGCGAGGGGAGGCCGCCGCCGCGGCGCTCCGTGCCCGGGGTCTCCACGTCGTCTTCCACCGCCTCGACGTCGCCGACCCTGCCTCCGTGCAGGCCTTTGCCGCCTGGCTCCGCGACGCCATCGGCGGCCTCGACATCCTGGTGAGTCAGTCAGCCATCACGTCAAATCAAACCCCCTTCCCCATCTCCGAGGTTTCCGCTCGCCCATCATTATTACGTCTTCTCCACAGTCCAGATGATGGCAACGTATCTTATCGCCAACAGTTTAGGCCACGCTCTGCCACTTTAATACTGCACAGTAAGCGCTCGCGATCGGTATAGAACAGTAGCGATTTTCGTATGCATGCGATGCGCGATTGGGCAAATTGCGTATTTAGGCGGAAGTGGAGCGCCCGTCAAGATCGGTTCTTGCGCGGCTGCATTATTGCTCCTCCCGCCATGAGTGCTAGCCCTGCTAGGCCCCAAGGGGGCGAGGGGCGAGGGGCGCGCGGCGGGCGACCAACCGAATAAAATTGTCGCGTTCGCGTCGCGTGGGGGGAAAAGGAAAGGGCAAATCCGAAGCCGCCGCCGCCGCCGCCTCATGCGGGCGATGGCTGGGCGAGCGGTCGCGTTGGCTGGGCCCCCTCTGTCACTGACACGTAGCAGACGGCCGGCGTCGCATCCGGAATTCCGGGCTCCCTTCCCTCTCCCTCCCGGCGCCGAGGCTGAGGCATGCTCGTGCATGCTGCCGGACAGCGACACGGCCCGTCGGCCCGCAACCTGGTCCTAACGTCCAACGTGCTGCGTTTCGTTTCGCTTGCGCCCGGAGCCAACTCGAGCGCTCAACTCAAAGAAGTCAGGGTTCTGATAGCTCGCAAATTAATACTTGCTGCGTTTCTTTAAGGAGTATGAGACTCGCTACAGTGCTCTCTCTTGGTAGTAGAAATCTATCTGAAGCATTGATCTCATTTGATCAAAGGGCTGATATCTATTTATACTACTAGGTGGAGAGGCATTATTGTCAGAAAAAAAAGGTGGGGAGGGTATAATCATCATTTAGTAGTGACTACACTTATTTTTCTTCTTTTTTGGCTTTGTTGATGAAATATGAGCGAGGCCAATGCGATGGATGATCATAGATCGATTTAGCTAGAAAAAAACATAAATAACGAAGTAACTCCTAATAATTGAATTAGTAAATTACTAATTTATCATTAATAATACTGGTAGTATAATAATACTACCACTAGAGAGCACCGGAGCATCTCTCTAAGTATATATGATTGCGTTAATTTTTAGACGCACGTTTGATCATTCATCATATGAAAAAAAAAGTTACCACTATTTATTTGTTGTGGTTTATTTTATTTTAAATAAGTATGTTTTATGTTTTTAAATTTTTGAAAAAAATGGATAATATGAATAATTAAATGTACATATAAAAGTCAACGATGTTATACACTCACGTTTTTGATATTTTTGAAGTTAAATTTCTTTAAGTTTTTTTTCTAAAAAGACAGTAACATTTTCAACACAAAACAAATATATACTATTAACATATATTCAATGTTCGATTTAATGAAACTAATTTGGTGTT
Organism: Oryza meridionalis; assembly: GCA_000338895.3. Lineage (NCBI taxonomy): Eukaryota > Viridiplantae > Streptophyta > Magnoliopsida > Poales > Poaceae > Oryza > Oryza meridionalis. The sequence goes on along the minus strand of CM002527.2, from coordinate 24,191,249 downwards.
GTACATGCTATTATTTTTTCTATAAACTTAATCCTTATTAAAAAAATGTTTTATAATACTCCATCCACGAGAGTTAGACCTATTTCATATCTTAGCTTTTCTAAATAAGTTGTTTCTATTTTGTCTCTATGCATTCAAGACTTAAATGAATAGATAAATTAAATGTTTAATCAGAAATTGATGAGCCAGCTTAATACTCATTGATTGCATAAGTGCATACACCACTTGATCTTTGTTACATGTTAGATAGTTAATTTATGTTTGGCCTTGGTGAGGAAAGTAATAGGTGAAATTTTTTGGAAGGATGGAGTATGAAATATAGGGAGTATTAAAATGCTCATGATAACGTGCTGATGCCCGCTGATTGTCTCTGGCTGCAGCACTTTTGACTATCTAGGTGGAGTAACAACTTGCAATCTTGTTGGCCGGTCTTGTTCTTAATTCTGCAAGCTGTTTAATTTTCTTCAAGTCAAACCCGTGCATTGGTTAATCCGTATTGCCACTTTGTTACAAGTCGGATACCTCTCCCTTTTCATTCGTTCAAAGTTCAAACCCATACTTGCAGAGGCGTTGGAAGCCATAGCTCCCGGCCTCTGCCTTCTGCAACCTGTGTTTATATATGCTTGGAGCTGCTCCTGTGTAATGCGTAATTTACTGAACTGGAGTATGTTACTGCTTACGGCCAGTCTTAACGACAGCTGCCAGAACAAAAGAACAAAAACAAACACATGATCTTCAGGCTGTGCAAACCAAGCTAGGCAGATTGGGGCATTGGGCCATGGTCAAGCTAGGTGACCTGTAATCTACCAAAATGGTGATCCATACTCCTTACCTGAATACAATGATGGCGTGGTTTATTCATGTTGAGCTGGCACTTTCAGATAACGGGTGTTAGTTTGATCTAATCGATCTCCATCTGTTTGTTGGCACATCCATACCATCAAGTAATCTAACTGACATTAAGAGGGTAGCTTTTGTAGAGTACGATGAGGCCTGAGACTTTGTGGAGTGATAGGCATAGTACACCACATTTTTTAGATAATGGAAATGGATTACATCTCCGGTCTCTGCCTGTGGGCACACAACCAAAAAGTCTCTGAAGTAAACAGAAAAGAAATAAAAAAAAAGCGTGATACGACAAACCCTTAACTTCTGTCAATAAGATGATCTACATATAGTGACCAAGTGTGGTTTAGTGGAGTACATTTCCAGCCTCCTAACATTATAGCTGCAATAAAAGGGAGTTGTTACTATCTGAAACCAGTTCGTTCAGTAGCTCCACTCTAATCCAATGATGACTTGCTTTTTTCTGCGATGATGAAATGAATTGTATCTGCACATTTTGTTGATGTAGGTGAACAATGCAGCAGTTTCATTCAATGAAATTGACACTAACTCAGTGGAGCACGCCGAGACGGTCCTTAGAACGAACTTCTATGGGGCCAAGATGCTGACTGAAGCACTCCTGCCACTTTTCCGGCGATCACCAGCCACCAGCCGAATACTGAATATCAGCTCCCAACTTGGACTACTCAATGTAAGTGCTCAAATGGATATTTATAATTCATGTTAATCTAGTATTGCTTCCCTGTCCATATATCTCGTCACACCCAAAATTATAGAACTAGTGCATGAACTTGTTTGAAACTCTCCTGAAAAAAAAATCTAACATGGAACCAGGGGCGGAGCTTGTATATGTTAGGGGGGTGCCTAGGAACCCGGTCAAGAAAAAATTTTAGCTATACCTCATCTATTTTCACCATGTATGCACCCCCTTAATACAAACTTAGGCACCTGTATCAGTTTAAACTCGATTTAAAGTAGAGTAAATTAAACAAGTGACATCACCCTTTATTTTGCTCTAGCTCTGCCCCTGGATGGAACCATGCAACTCTTTTATCTTCATTGTTGTGTACCTCATAGATCATCGATAGATAACAAGACCAGGAAAATAAATGATGATATTTTCTTGAGGAAAATAATATTTGTTGCTTGTAGTATTGAAAGATTTTTTTTAATAAAGACTAGCCTCTAATTTGTTTTTAATAAAGAATAGCTCGTTGTAGCTCAAATTGTTAGGAAAAAAAATTCCATAGTGGTCTCCTTGTACATCATGAATCACGTTAAGTGTATGTGCGTTGAAACTTTGAGCCTGTAAATTAACTAATTCTCTTTAAGTATAGTGTCACTGACCTCACCGTTTTTGGATTAAATCAAACTATGTTTTAAAACAACAGTAGTTTTGATATATCAAGAGGCAAGCTTGACAAGTAGTAGCACACAAATAGCTAGTAGATAAAGACTTCAGATTATGAAGTGTGAATGCACGAGACCAGTGGTGGACAAAGGATAATTTGAAGCTTATCTTAAGGCATAATGCATATCTCATCATGAATGTGCTGGCTAATACATTGTCTATGGTCTGTACAAATGCACGGCCAAATACATGTCATTTTGAAGTCTTTTCTTTCATTATCACTGACACAGCATAAACTAGAATCCGCAACTTGTTTGTTTTCTAGCTAAACTCCAAGTTTACAGAAGTTCTTCCGTCTAATTAACTCCCAACTACATTTGAAGAGTTGAGCAGAAGTTGAAAGATGATCTTTATATGCAAGTTTGAAAATCACGTACTATCATGCGCAATTTATGTTTCTTGCACAGAGACGAACCCTTATACTTTTCCAGTTATAAATGGTTGTATAGGTTGTGAAACTAAGCTTGCGTCGCTTTCGTCGTCACATGCATATGCTATTAGTATATAACTAAAGCTGGAGAGATCTTCTCTCACAAAAAAATCTGTATACATGGGCCATAAAGTTAAAAAACACGAAAAGGGACGAGGATAAGAGGTTTGAAAGCAACGGGAAAAGAGCGAGGAATCTACTGACTCATATTTTCTCAGTATTCCTTTCATTTCATATTATAAATCATTTTGATTTTTTTCCTATTCAATTTTTAAAAATTTGATCAAATTGATAGAAAAATTTAGCAACGTCTATAGCACTAAATTAGTTTTTATCAAAACTAACATTTAATATATTTTGATAGTATGTTTGTTTCATGTTGAAAATGCTATTATATTTTTTTATAAACTTGATTAAACTTAGGAGTAGTTTATAGCGACGAAAGTTGGTTCAACTTACAGCAGGGCGTCAGCAAGTCAGCATCTGTAGTGCAACGGCATCATTAAACGCAGAATGTGTACACGACGACTAATTTTGCAAACGAATCTAACCTGCCTTCGAAAGGGAATTTCGGCATCGAAGTTTCTCTATCGACTATCTGCAGATGATATCCTCGCGCGCACCCACACACACACACACAAAAAACAAAAAGTGAGAATCGAGATATGTTTTTCTCGTTGTGATGGATTGGCTGCGTGTTTGTGCTGCAGAAGGTGAGCGACCCGGAGCTGAAGCGGCTGCTCCAGGACGAGGAGAGGCTGACGGAGGCGGAGGTGGAAGGGATGGCGTCGCGGTTCCTGGCGCAGGTGAAGGACGGGACGTGGCGCGGGCAGGGGTGGCCCAAGGTATGGACGGACTACTCGGTGTCCAAGCTGGCCCTGAACGCGTACGCGCGGGTGCTGGCGCGGCGGCTGCAGGCTCGCGGCGACCGGGTGAGCGTCAACTGCTTCTGCCCCGGGTTCACGCGGACGGACATGACCCGCGGCTGGGGGAAGCGCACCGCGGAGGAGGCCGCCGAGGTCGGGGCGCGCCTCGCGCTGCTCCCGCCCGGCGAGCTCCCCACGGGCACCTTCTTCAAGTGGTGCACGCCGCAGCTCTACTCCAAGCTCTGACGGCCGCCGCGCCGCGCGAGCCGCGAGGCATCCGTGTAGTGCGGTGCAGTTTGTAATTGTGCGGACAAGCGCCTCGCGCCCTTGCCGTCCTGTGCCGCGGGGTCTCAGCAACGAGCTTACTGGGACGTAATTATTGTGTATACTTAGTAGGTGTGTGACTGTCCAGCTGAATATATGTTCAGAATCAGATCCAACATTAGCAGAGCGAAATCGGTAGCGCGGCCGCCTTATTCTATCCTTACCTGTCTTGTCTGAATTCTGAAGTTGTGCGTTCCACCGTTAACGATTAGCGAGAGAAGGAACGAGTTCGTTCTTCTTTTCTCCTTTTGTGGCGCCATGGATGTTCAGTGCAGAGGAGTCAGGACAGTATGCCAGATGAATTTAGGCCTAGTTTAGTTAAGACCTGGGGCAACGGGGAAGAAACGAACAGTACTCTTGAAAGCCCAAAAGATCCAGACGAGCACTTTTTTTCAAGTTGGATGCTAACCATGTGTAGAATTTATACTGCCGGTGAAAATGGTCGCTAAATGATCAATCGGAGTTTTTGGATAATCAATATTCCCTTCGTCCTAAATATAACTACTTCTGACTTTTAAATTTTGTTATAAAGTGCACCATCCGACGGAGGGAGTATAGCTACTTTTTCATCTATTTTCTCATCTCAACCAATAACTGCTATCTCGTATTTAATTTCTTTACAAATTTTCTTATTTCAACCAACAACAATCATTTCTCATTTAATTTCACCCCTCTGCGTGAAAAACTTGCGACATGTTTATATTAAGTGACAAAGGGGAACTCACTCTATTCACCAATATTTGTTGGTCTTGGTTTTAGATTTGTCAACATAGGAATTTTTAAACACAGAACCAGGAAAAACATAACAAGTGGAGTGACAATGTAGTCCTAAGGAATATGAAAAAAATATGAATTGCTCAATTGTGTTGTTTGAATGCTTCACAGGAAACGGTACATAAAATTGGAGAGAGAATGACCCGCATAAAAATTTTCAAGAGCCTGGAGCTCATGTTAGATTTACTTCAAGATTCCTATGGATTTGGTCATTCCAAGGAAATTTGAAAGATCCATTCCTTTGATTCAAATTCAAAGGAGCATATAGAAAAATGTTCCAAAAGATTCACATCCTACAGAAACACTTAGTCTGTGTTCGGATGCCCCTTTTCCCAATCCCTCTCCCTCGTTTTCCGCGTGCACATTTTTCAAACTGCTAAACGGTGTGTTTTTTGCAAAACGTTTCTATATGAAAGTTGCTTAAAAAATTCAAATTAATCTATTTTAAAAAAATAGCAAATACTTAATTAATCACGTGCTAATGGACCGCTCCGTTTTCCGTGACCACTGTTCCGATGGGAACTTGTTGTAGCGAACATAGCCTTAATAAAACCTTTGTTGCAAAGGATCCCTTATAATTCTGGCGGTTATTTTTTATACAACAAAGGGGAATGAATCACTCTAGATGTAGAATAATGATTCATTTTTATATTGATTAGAAACACAATAGGACGGCTTGTACGGTTTTTAAAAGCATTGCTGGTCAGAACCTAATCAGGCAAAATTTGGACCGACAACTATTCATCAACCGGGATAATTTTTCAAATCCATCAATCACAGGCATACTCCCAATTTAAGCTGTTGGCCCGTGGCTATTGGCGCCAAGCAAGACTTGTCCAGCAGCGGGTGCAGAGAGCCCCGATTCCGGGCTCAAAACAAGCCCACGGGCGCTTCGGGAGGGCCCACGAATAAAAGACCAAAGAGCCGTACCAACGAATCCCAAAAGCCCCCCACCCGATTACTCGAGGCGAGATAGGTGAGGCTGCAGGACGCCAAAAGCCTTGTGGGCCCCATGCCGGCGATGCAATGTTCACCGGCACAGGGTTGCTACAGTACAAGTAGTACGTCTGTACCAGTACAAGTCTACTGCGAAGGCAGGCCAGAGCTGCAAGCCTGCATTGCCTTTTGCTTTTCCAGCCCGAAAGCAAGGGGAACATCAATCATGGAGCCCTTACTTGGCACTCCAAACCTTTTAGTATTAGCGAGGAGGGATTATGTTAGTAGTAGCACCTGTTGCTTTTGAGCAGGGCCATTTCTGCACGCTAGTATTCTAGGCTTCTAGCCGCACCGTCCGCGATCTACGAACTGTGGCGAGAAATCCAGAGATATCGCCGGACGCGGACGCGACGTACCACCACCGGCGCTGTTTGGTTCCGAACGTTGATGCGCCCATTAATCTGGGCTTCGGCAGTACAGGTTCGTCCGTTCGCTTCGCCAAAGCGCGGGCGGGTTAAAATCAATGTAATCACCCCAACGGCCGGCAGGGACTTCATACCGATCACGCATTTAACCACGAACCCCAGAAAAAAGCCCAATGAATGCGTGCCCCCGCCTCGCGCGACGCCGCGAGTGCCACCGCTTCCCGCTGCTGGTCCCGCGCGCGCGCCTTGCCTAGCCGTTGCGTCGGCTGCCCGCCCATTAACTCCGCCCCGCGTTTGCTCGTTCCGGCGTCGCGTTTCGATCGCCCCCGCGCCGCGCCGCGCGGGGGAAACACGTCGGTTTCGCCGGGTTTCTCCACGACGCGCGCGTACTTTTGCGTGCGGGGCGGGCGCTGGGCTGGGCGGGACGTCCGCATCGGTCGATACGGAAGAGTCGAAGAGAACGCGCGTGTTGCTCGGAGTTTTCTTCTTGCATCATTGCGAGACAACGACAACAGCACAAGGAACGGGAGAAGAAGTGTAAGGGAGGGAAAAAAAATTTGAGAGGGGAGACAGGGACAAGCAGGGAGGTTTCGCTGTTACGCTGCGACGGGTACGGCTTGGGGTTTCCTCCGTGACGTCGGCTCGGCTGCTTCCGTCGTCGTCGTCTCCTCCTCGTCGTCGGCCTCCGACTCCGATTCCGCCAGGGCCATCCGACGGAGCGGGCTGGGGCCGAGGCGCCGCCGCTTGGCGGCGGCCGCGTGGCGGCGCCGGATCACCTCCATCTCGTTGCGCCGCCGCGTGGCCTCCTCGTCGACGACGAACCGCCGCATCAGGATGTCGTCCGTCAGCGACTTGCCGCGGAACACCGGCCGCCTCGCGCTCTCCCCGCCGGGGCCAGGCGTCCTCATCAGCGCCCTCTGCTCGGCCGCGGGCGGTGGCGCCACCAGCGGGTTGCTGTTTCCGCCTCCGCCGCACCCGGACGCCGACGCCGAGGACGCCCGCGGGTAGCTGTAGCTCCGGCGCGGCGCCACGTCGCCCGCCTGGAAGTAGAGCGCCTGCTCGTTGTACGACGAGATGGGCGCGCACAGGCAGACCCGCGTGAACGACGCCGCCACGTTCAGCGACGACGACTTCCGCAGCCGAGCCCCCATCCCCGACGCCGCCGTCTTCCCGCCTGTCACCCCCGCCGCCGCCGCGGCCTTCGTCGTCGTCCCCGCCCCCGTCGGCTGCTTCCATATCAGCAGCAACACCTCAACCGCCCGCTGGTACCACGGCGACTTCTTCGACGACACCCCTCTCGACCTCGCCGCGCCGCCGCCGCCCACCTCTTTCGACGACCTGCGCATGGAACCATCACGTCAGCCAAACACGTAGAACCCAAGCAATCATCATCATGCCACATGCAAAGTTGCGTACCTCGTCTGCTGCTGCTGCTGCTGCGTTGTTGTGTTCTTGGCCATGTTTTGCATCAAGAGGGAGTGGAGAAACATCTGGGCAGGGCGGCGCGCGCGTGGTGAGGAGAAGAGGAGATGGGAGAAGAACTGAGGTCACATCAAGTTGTTACATTCGTGGAGTACTTGGAAGTGAGAAGGGATCATCAGATCAGCTCAGCTCAGCTCCCATGGCGTGGAGGTACACTGGGGAGTTAGTTAAGGGGGTCGGTCATCAGTGCGGGGTGAGGGGCAGTCTGGTCATGTCGCTTTTGGGCCGTAGGATACTAGGATCAATGTCAAAAGTTCTCTGGAGGGAATAAGGCTGCGTCCAGACCCAACAAGGAATGCTTTTTTGGGACCCTTCCAAAACTGAAGCATATGAAGTACACTCTGCAGGTGTGTTGCATACTCCTACTTGCATTATTGCATATATACATTTCCCTTGGAATTTTACAGCTTTCGGTAAAATCCCTTGTTCAAAATGGGCTTAATGGTAACACAACATGACACTAGTCATGACTCATGAGTGACAAACATACTCGTGATTCTTGATACTAACCCTTGCAATGGAGAGGTTTAATTAATTATTTGTAGATAGCTACTGCTATAGAATGTTCTGCTAGTTTTAGGATTACTTTATTTCCTACCAGTATAGTATATACAATGTTGTACACATACTATATAATCTACACCCCTAATTTCAGGGGAGACTAACACATGCTGCGGAATTCCAGCGCTACATCTCAAAGGAAAAGATAAGGAAAGGAAACCATCCAGCCTTAGCTTTTGACAAGTTTCCTCCACTGCTTGATGGCTTCCTTTTCTCTTTGATCCTTGCATGTTAGCAGCACGCATATGCTTTCTCTTTGGCCATGATTCCTCTCAAGCTAATTGATCCAACATTTAAATCTCCCAATAGGCAAAAAGGCGGTGCGACGCTTTTGCATGTACTAGTATAAACCACCAACGGGCACTAAAGTACATGGCTACCAGGCTGCACATAGGGAGGTAGTTAAGGCTAAGATCACAAAACAGAGCCTTATTATAGTTTCTTATGTCGGCCAAATCGATCAGGTTAGGTACTAAGTACGTAGTACATACACGGCCGGCCACGATACTGATGTCTCTGCATTTTTATCCTGCATCTCTTCTAGTACTCGCGTGAAGAATTAATAACGAAATGAAGAGTGAATTTCAAGACATTTCGAATTTTCAATTCATGGTACTACCATGTTGTTATGTTACAGTGGTAGTACTAGAAAAAGGGTTGGGTGTGCGACATCGATCACCGAGAATAGTTTTTTTTTTCTTTCTTTTCCTTAGGATCGGTCAACTAATAGAGCGGAAAAGATTGATCGACAATGGGCAGAAAGTTCTATGGGTTTATGCATATAATCAACCAAGTTGGTGATTGATAGTAGCTACTAGGTGGTTGAGAACAGAGACAGGGCAGGAATAGAAAAGACACGCCTTGTTGCGGTCGTGGCGTATGTACGTACGCCTGTATATATACATGATGGATACGTGCGGTTCAGAATGCTGAGAAGTGAAGAACTTGATTAATCAAAATCTGGAGCTACCAAACCTACCAATTCACAACACTAACATTTTCTTTTATATATATTGAGGTCATGTCTCCTCTCATCTTCAGAAAAGCTAATAAAGGTTTATAACTACCACTGATCATTTGTTTTTCCTTTTGCCCCCTTGTACCGATAAGTATAAACTAGCACCTATATATATATCTGCCTGTGCCAGCCTTCTGAAATCTCAAGTACTCCTTTCCTTGAACAGGAAAAAATGTTTAATTTGAAGCAACACTTGCCACACGTACGCGTTGCATTGATTAATCCTACACAAGAAAAATGTCACTCATGGTGTTGGTGACATGCTTCAGAAGTTCAGATCAATCGAGACTATCCTAAAATTTCGTTAAGTTTCGGCGAACGGAGCTCTAGCTAAGGAGAGGGAAGCCATGATGATGGCCATGTTGGATCGGATGTGTAAAAAAAACGGGGAGGGCGAAAAGGCAAAGGAAAGCGACCATGATCGCTTGGGCCTAAGCTAGCCTGTGTTGATGCGATGCATTAGCTTAGCTAGGTCGCTAAAGAGGATCGCCGTGATCATGTAGCTGAGCTTTAGCTTTAAATTACACGGTAATGGTATACTATTGTGCTGAGCCGATCGATCACTCAGCTTGATCACGCTCTAGTCTCTCTAGCTTAAGACTTGGTACACATGGATGTCGCAAAAGCAGGCGGCACAGCGTGGAATTGATGCCGCTGGATCAGAGTACTTCGGTTCCTGAATCCTTCGATAGGCAGGACCACTGCAGAGACTGATCGGCGATTTTATTCTCTCCAGGCTACAGCTAGACGACGGCTTAGCAGTTGAAACTTGAAAGCTCTTTTTTAAGTTTGTTTGTTCTAGTAAGCATAAATGCTACTGATATGTATATACTGCTTGGGATCTTCTTGTCCATGGGGGTGAAATCGACAGTACCAGGCTATATAGATAGATGGACCCAAATTATATTTCCTGCGTCTCGATCGTATTAAAACGGGAACGGCGACTCAGGAAGGTGCCTGGCTAATGCCTGAACTGCTTCCGTTGTTGTTGTCACGACATGATTGTTCTGCTCGATTGATGGTAGCCACTAGCCTAATGATCTCTCGCCATCTCGCGTCTCATTGCCATAGCGATGGACCACCGGGGCTAGCGGGCCAGCCCGAGCCACTTCCTGTCTTTTCGATGTCTGGAGTCTGGACCAGAGGCCGGGCTCGTCGATCTGTCCGGTGCCCAGCGAGACGGTGCACGAATTGGAGAGAGCTTTTGGCCGGCCGGCCGGTAAGGCAAGTTCCGGTCAAAAGATCGGTCGGCGACCAACCAGGCCACCGCGGCCGCGCCAGTCTCCCGGACCGGCGGCACACGCGCATGATGACATGGGCCTCCCCTGCCGTGCCCTCTCTCCGATCTTCTTCATCAGCCTCGCCGGTCGCTGGTCCCTGCGCTCCCGGTGGTATGCATGGCTGATTGATTGACTGCTACTCCTCTTGACAAATAAATATAAGCATCTCAATCGGTTAAAATCTGTTTACAAATACAGGCATTTTAGATTACTAGTAGTACTTGTCTCATCAATCATCTCTTATTTAATTTTTTTTTCCTATTTTACCGTCAACCATCTTCACATACTCCTTTGCCCATCTTAAATTTAATAAAGAGCATCAAAGTCTTTTCTTCTCAACCTCAATCTTCATGAAATGATTTAGAAATAGAGAAATATTTATATTTGTGAACACATTGAGAGGGGTCTGACCGGCTGCGGCTAAGCCACCATGCCGCTTTGCGGCGAAGGCGTCGTACACGCGAATTGCGACGCTGTCGTGCGGTTCCGTTTGTTGTCGATGTCCAGTTTCAACCAAGAGGGCAGCGACCTGTTCCTGTCAGCTGGACTTTTTAGCTCTAACCGACCACAGGTGTTAGCTTTCGTATCATCAAGAAATCACCAGCTGCTACACGGTATAACCTGATCCGGCTACATTTCAGCCAATAAATGCCTAAAATGACAAGGAATCGGTCCTGTCGAGCGTCACTTTTTAGTAGATTGAGTGTGCAGAAAAGATGCCATAATAGACTCAGTCGCTTCATGCCCACAAAGATATATAAAGTAGTAAGTACACAGCACACGGGTCGTAGTATACAATAATTCAGAGAGCTGAAAGAAGCAGATTTACAGTTGGGCCAATATGTGCAGAAACATTCATGAGCATGTACTCCCTCCGGTTCAATATTAATTGACGTTTTAGAAAAAACAAGGTTGAGGTCAAACTTTTATAACTTCGACCATTAATAACTTTAAAAATATTTAGTTTAAAAGAACTACAACAACATATATAGATTTGTCTTTCAAAGCACTGTAATATATCATGTGACAGAAAATCCCATCTCCTATCATTCGAATTTTGGACTATTGGATGTGCTTTAAAATTTGTGCAGCCCCTTAACCCTAACTCCTCCTCCTCCCCCCGGTTTCCAGATCACGCCGCCACCCTCCTCCTCCTGTCCCACGCGCGATCCGCCGCCGCCACCACCGTCACCGCCCCACCGCCCGCCTCGCCGGCTGGCCGGAAAAGGTCAACGGCGCCGGCGAGGCCCCCCCCCCCCCCCCCGGCGAGCCCCTCCCCCTCCCCCTTCCCCCTCCCCTTCCCCCCTCACTTTCTCCTCATGGCGCGACGACGAGGTGCCCCCACCCCGCCGTCTTCCCCGTCTCCGACGACTCCCCGCCGCCGGATCCGCCACCACCGGCCGCCGCCTCCTAATCCCACCCTTGCTTTGCCCCCACCGCCCTCCTCCATCTCCACGGCTTCGGCGGCGCCGCCGCCGCCGCCGCCTCGCTGCCCGCCGGAGTCCACCGCCCACCGCCGGTCCTCCGCCACTCACGGCCATCCCTCTAAGCCCCGAGAAAACCCCCCTCTTCCCCCTCCCCCAACTCCCCTCCTACCCTCACCCCAACCCCAAACCCTAACCCGCCGGAGTTGGGGTGTCGCCGGCACCGGAGAAGAAGGGGAGCCCGCCGGAGTTGGAGGAGAGAAGCCGATGCACGAATCTTGGCATGGATCCAATGGTCTAAAATCTGTAAGATTTCATCCCCAAATTTCATTCGAATGCCATATAGCAATCCCGTTATTGATTATATATATTATAATAGAAAAATAAGGTAAAAGATATATTTTGTAGACCGTGTCTTTGTCTAAAACGTCAAGAGAGTACAACAGAGAGCCAGGACCACGATTCACAAGCACTGTACACCATCATGACAACAGGTTATTGTCATGTACTCGTGTTCAACAAACTTAAGACCTTAATGGCATTGTTTCTTGCGAGAATATGATCTGATCTGTGTGGGATGATGACTCCACCGTTGATGCTAGCTAAACTGCATAATATACCCTACTGCATACATAATACAAACCCTATTGGCTGTTGCTACAACAAAGACTAGCCTACTGTAATATGGTACAGTTGACGGTTGGGTGACAGGAGCCCAGGATTCCCTACCATGTTATGAGCTATGTGCCGCCAACTGCAAGCAGGTGCTGCTTCCCGAGCTGCTGACGATGCAAGGGAGATCTCGTACCTGGAGTTTCACGATGCGCGACCCTATGGAGTCGAGAACATCGACGCACTCCTGGAGATCTGAATCGTTTGCCAAGATGACCCATTCATCCTCGTCGTCCTTGTACTTGAGCTGGAATGCTCCGGTTGGCAGCTTAAATCTCTTTGCTATTTCTTCCAATAGGTGATACCAACCCATAGATGGCAAGAACTTGAACCGCACGGTGTCTCCGTTGTAGGTTGCCTTAACTGTCAGTGCAGGACTGGCTGCATCTTTAAGAGCACTTCCTGTGTTCTGTTTGAAGGTAGGGTGGCTTGATGCGCTGCCGCTAGAAGAGTCAGTCATACCAGAGGTAGAAGGGTGCATGTGGTCCTTGTCCTTGGCTTCATGATTGTCAAGCATATCAAGATCTTCTTGTTGTATAGATGGTGAGTTTCTTCCAACTATTTGATCTCTGGTGCTTTCGGAACTTGGGCGGAGAGAGCTAGAAGGATTGGTGCAATCTGTTCCTTTGAGATGCAAAGCACTAAAAGCACCAGTGGGACATAATGGACCTTGTGTGACCTCAGAATTAGATTTTGCTGTGGCATTTGCACCATAAAAATCACTGTTACCACTGCCAATGTGAAATTCATCCTCGTTACTTTTCTTCACATCAGAGATCTGCAACTGGCAACTTTTTCTTTGCGATCCATCAGGCAAAGAACACCCTTCTTCAGATTTTGGGTCAGAATTCTCTTCCACAGTTTTTCCGACTGATGAAGTTGGCAAATCATCACAAGAAGGGAATGTCAACTTTTCTGGCAGAGAAACTACTGGAACAAGAGATCCAGTAGCAGGATCATATTGCAAGGATCTGTCCACGCCATGAACAGAGTTTATGACAGTTTGAATCTTCTTTAATGAACGATTAACCTTGTTTATCTTGCGAGATGGCCATCGTGAAATTCCATGATGCCGGCATATCCGTTTCAAAGTTGTTGGACAAACTGCACCCAATATTAAAAGAAGGCATCAACAGAAAGTCAACCATTTAATACCCTATTTACATAAAGTAGATGAAATAACACAATAAAGATTTGTTAAGTTCATTTTACAAAAAGACACACTAGAGGCTCACCACCAAGGCTCTTTGCAGCATCCTTTAGGCTCCCAGAGAAGTACTTACGAAGAACATCCAAGCTAATATTCTTCTCAGCTGTACCGCGCTTTTTCTCTGCATGTCCTATGGAACTAGACTGTACCTGCAGCGCAGAAGGAGATCAGTCAACAAGTGTATACGCACATTCTAGATTCTAGAGTAAATTTCACAAAACCCCAGGTTTTCGACAGCGCTTGTATGCTGATTTGCTGGCAGATTTGTAAGGAAAGAAATGCGCGTGTTTTCGACCAAAGATCGAGAAGCCCTAACCAGTTAGCAGAGGCTATCAAAGAAGAGATCTTAGTGTGGAAAGAAGCAGGCTATTTCGAGAATTGCAGTTCTTAGTTTTCTTTCTGTTGTGTTGACGTTCCAGTTCTTTAGTTTGCCGGGCTGTGGTTCCTGCCACAGTCTAATTCGACAGCCTCCTGTCGTTGCAAGCGAAAACTACTTGTACTTTGATTTTATTCCTCCCAATCTTAATGAAATTTGGTCGCCGGTTCCTTCGGCCAACCCGGCAAAAAAAAAAAAAAAAAAACAGGTTTTGAGGCACATGTTAAGCAAAACCCCATGTTTATGGCAAATACTCATAATTTCATTATTATATATGATATTTTTAGTATATGTTCACATTAGTAGGCTCAAAATACATATCCCTTGCATGTATTTTATCTTCTTCCTTACTCTTACATTGCATGATTGAAAAAAACACAAAATTATCTCATTAATACTGACACAATAATCAGATACCTATACATTTAAATAATCATACTACCAATAACCAATGATTGTTAAAATGAGGCTAACATGTATATATACTCAGGAATATCTCATATTATAATTTTTCAATTATTATGCATAAATATATTAGCAAAAACAATGATATAAGCTTAAACATGGGGTTTCTTGAAACATTTTTCCCCAAAACCTCGGGTTCTTTGAAACAAATCGTAATACCTGGGGTTTTATGTTATGGGTGCTTCAAAACCTGGGATTTTGTGAAAGTTACTCTAGACTTCCTATTATCAACTTGATTACATTTATGTATTAATGTTGAGTATGGATTGTGGATTTAACCCATCCCAGTATGACTATGGTGGGTTTGCTATTAGCATGGTCAAAGGAACTTGCTACTAGCTTACTACCGTTGGACACCTTTTCCTCGAATAAAACTGAAAGGCATATATAAAAATCTCACATCTCATTAATAAAGGTGATTTTGATGACATTATTCAATAGGCAAGAGTCAAAGATACATAATTCAATTAAATTTTCAGCACTGGCTATGACTACTAAGACAATTATTCTAGATATTTACAGAACTACATATCTCTACAGAAGAAACTTTAAAAAGGTTCAGTTTGGTCAAGTTCATTTTGATTGCTCATGTTTACTGCTGAAAATTTTGACTCGGACACACTAAAAAGGAGTTTATATTCAAGTTATGTCACTCGGCTTCTTACTAAATCAGGTGTATAGCATGACATATTTAAGTCAAAGTTAGTAGAGCACCTGCTCAGCCAATTCAGGTTCCATGACTCCTGGCTTATTAGCTAAAGATGTATCCTTGAATGAAGCTCCTGTGGTTGATTGATCACCATGTGAAGAACTTTCTGTGTGTCCAGTTGGCAAGCAACTCTCATTGTTTTTCCTAAACACAGCTGCAGTACCAGCATTAACATTATCAACTTCTGCTTCATAAACTGTTCGCAGACTTTTGCATATTCTTTGCATTGTACTGGAGAGGTTATTCAGCAACATCTGTTGTTCTCCACTGCCTTTGCAGCTGACTGGGAGAAAGAATTCTAGTATGTAGTCATCATTGCCAGTGTATGTGCTCCTTAGACGAATGGCAACAGCAGCATGCAGACTAAACTTACGTGCATGGTGTGCAAGAGGGTAATCCTCAATACTGTACTCTCTTATATCAGGTGAGAAAAATGGCAGATTAGATTTGAGTGCTCGTCCTGCAATGCCTTGCCCTTTCTCAAGATGTCGTCTGGCACATGCTTGAAGAAAACCTTGCATCTTTCCATCGTTAACATAACATGCAGATTCATGGATGCGTAGTATTGTTTTCCCTGATTGTGAAAAACTGGCACCATCCTTTCCAACAACATAACCACCATCAATACCATTTGATGTACGAACCCATGTAAGGGCCAGTGGAAGCATATGTGCATGGCAAATAGCTCTGAGAACATCTAAAATCTCAGTGAAGGCAAATTTCTGGTTCTCTGTATAAAACTGCAAACAAACAAATGGTACATTCATCAAACGTCAATAGATAACCCAATAAAATGAGAACTTACATTTTTCCATGGGGTGCAAGAGAAATTATCACAATATAACCGTTCAGAACTCAAAAGTGAAGATGGTACCTTCTGATTGCTAGAACCTTTTGTAGCCTTCAAGTTCACTGCCTGCAGAAAAGTAATGTGTTTATTATCAAATGAAAGTACCAAGTGAAATATTAGACCATAAAACAAAATAATATCCAGAGTTTACCATTGATAAGAACGGAAATGAACCCACAACTTCACATTATTATTATCAACTCAGTGAATTATTATGTAGTACGCAAAGGAATTAAGGGAAGGATAGGTTTTTTTTTCCTGACAACACCGGATGATATATTAGCAAATGGATAGTGATTGCTAGAATAAATCAATCTCATAAAGGATAATGAAACTACATCATATTACCAAATGGTGAATTACACTATATTTAAATCAGTGTTATATAAAGGGTACTGAAACTACTGTAGTGGAAACTACACAAGGGGGTATTTGCTTATTTGGATTTGGGGAATTTTTGTGGTAGTTAAAATCCTAAGGATTTAGTACCAATATATGTATAAAAAAAGGTCCTCAAAACGCTTTGAGAATGCCAATAATTGATTTCAAGGAATTCGTTAGTATGCAATACGCTGCTTAGAACTACATACTGGATATGTTTGCTTAAAGAACACTCTGTATGGTTCCATAGGAATTGGAAAACTTGCAACGAACTTTCAGTGTACTCTTTTCTTCATGGCATCCACAAATGAAACAAGGAATCGGATGCATATCTAGTATATGTACTTTACCACAGTGTTTATAGAAGTTGCTGACAAATGGTGACATATGACGCACTACAGAATCCAGCCATAAGTATACATGGGATAGCATTAGCAATAGTATCCATCACGTGAATTCAAAATTCACCTATTTAAGTTTTGAAAGTGATAGTTTCATGGTATAACATCATCAAGTTAGAACTTGCCTGCAAGGCATTGCAAACACTGTCCATCTCTGCACTGAAATCAGGCTTCTCCTTTCTTGTAACAAGCTCAAACACTGCACAGCAAGAATCCTTGCTGGGGTCATAAATTGGCATTGCAAGTGACCCACGTATCTCGTGATGGAGAGCATGCTCCATCCTCAAATACTCTGGCCTATTATAGTAGAGGACACTTGAGGTCCATTCCGGCACCCCAGAGATGAAGACCCTCCCTGGAAGCCCTGGCTGTAGACCAGGCTCCTCCTTCGCTGAAAACACAAAGTGCCTGGATACTTCTCGATACCCTGCAAGAACCTGGTCGAGTAGAAAAGGTTGCTCACATGTACTCAGCACAACATGACCCTCCTGCTCAACAGGCATCCACACTTGGGCAAGCGCACCGCTGCCCAATGATTCCCTGAACAGGGACAAAGCCATGAGCATCCTGTCAGCAAGTGAACTGCCCACAACAGACCTTGGAACCATGCTACTCCCTTGATGTGCACCATCATCCGAACCAAGCTCGCCTGAACTCTTGCCCATTTTCTCTGCTTCAGTTGGATTCACTGGCATTATTTGAGAAGGTTCTTCCACTGCCCCCCCTAGCCCAGAATATGCGTTGAGCGGCATATCTTCACTCATACCAACAGCACACGGCGATGATCCCATGGATGGCCACATAGCAAACATCCGGTGTGCAGCTGGATCATTTAGCAGCGAGAATAGTTGGTCGGCCACCGAAGGGCTGTAAATCTCCGAGTAACAATCAAGGTTCATGGCTGCTGCACCATAAGGATCATCTGAAGGGCCCATAGTACCGCCGGTGTTGCCATTGCAGCCAGCACGGTTGGATGGCGTAGGCATATCCATGGTTTTGCTCCACTCGTGCAGTTTAAGATCCTTTATCCACTCCTACAATACCAACATCGAGTTGGAGCAACTGTGTTCTGCCCTGGACAAGAAGCAGAGGGGATCACTGTATTCTGCCAAAAAAACAGAATCTTTGTACAACACTGGGACTAGTTTAATGGGCAGCATCTGAACAGGAGACTGCTTTTCCGATCGTATTGTTCATAGAGGGATTAGGCCTACTCTCCAGGGCTGGTGGATCGATCACCTGTTGAACAATCAGCACAGGAACTCAAAAGGTCAAACCTTTGGAGTGAAAGGTCAGGAAAGGTAGCGGCTTAAAACATCAACAGACAACAGGGAGCGAATTTCTTCGCCAAAGTCTTCCTTTTGACGCAGGAAAAGAGAGCATTGAAGGGCAACTCGACACCAACAGCGAAGAACCTACAATTGATCAGGGTTCTGTGCTAGAGGCCACTCCTTGATCCCAAAAAGGTTCATCATCCCTTTAATCCCAAAACAAATGATCCAGAGAAACGCACCAAAGGCGATCAAATCTGACGCTACCACCCACCTCATAAGTCCCCAAAACCAGTAGCAAACAGGAACATTCGCATCAAATCCAAGTATCCAACCTTGAGCCGAGCTCAATCACCATACCACGCGGAAGCCTCCAAGCTCATGCTCCAGCTCCGGAACCGTTTCTTGGTCGCGGCGCGGAAAGCCCCAACCCTCGCGCGGAGGAAACGAGGCCAGCAGCCTCGCCTCCTCGATTGGGCGCAGCGACAAGAAGCGGGGGGGAAAAAACCGGGATACGGTGGCGCAGTCGGCGCAGATTTGGATGGGGCAACAGCTCCCAGGGAGGTGGAGAAGCACGAAGGAGAGAGGAGGAGGAGATTCCTTGGCTCAGAAATTCCCTAACTCCCAAAGCCCTGTGCGCCTTTTATTGCAGGCGGCGCAGCAGCGGATTCTTCGTTTTTCTTGTCACCGATTTTTTTTTTAAAAAAAAACTCATTGTCACCGATCAATCCTCTCTGGGTTATCTGGTTGTGTTTAGTTCACGTTAAAATTAAAAGTTTAATTAATTAAAATTAAAACGATTAACGAAAAAGTTAAAAGTTTGTGTGTGGGTATGTTTAGTTCGCGCTAAAATTAAAAATTTGGTTAAAATTGAAACTATGTGACGGAAAAGTTAAAAATTTGTGTGGGTAGGAAAATTCTGATATGATGGAAAAGTTGGGAGTTTGAAGAAATAGTTTGAAACTAAACTCGAACTGTGTAGAAAAGTTTTGATGTGATGGAAAAGTTAAAAGTTTAAAGCAAAAATTAAGAACTAAACCAGGCCTCTATTCTTTTTTTTTTATATCTCGTTTGCTTTGGGGGAAAATGTAGGGAGATGGCGTGAACTCACCGCAAGAGAGGAGCAGAAATAATAAGTTGACGCGACCGTATCGTCAGTGATTAAAATTTGTGGGGTTAGTGCGTGAATCTTGATGAGTGTTTAAATTTGATGCAACTTGGTAGGTCAGTCGTGGATGGTTGCGAGAGGGATGCGTTGATCTCTTTTTTTTTTCAGATTTCCTTTTTGCGATAAAGCTTTTGATTGTATCACCTGTCTACGCACCTAATGCCACATGTTTGACAAATCGGAGTCGCTGCGCATCCTCTTTCCACTGAACTTATGTATACTGGATTAATAAATTAGAGGTTTGTCAAATTGTGTTTTGAAGAAGAAAAAAAATTCGCTCCTGCGATGCAGCGCGCGGTTCTGCGGATGTGATTTCGCTTGGCATTCGTTTGTGCCGTGCGATCCAGTTATTTCGTGCCGCCGCGCGTCCAGTCCACATCGACGGCCGCTCGGTGACGGCCGCCTGGGCTTCGCACTCTCGACCGCGCGCGCGAGCGAGATGGGGAAGGGAAGAAACACGTACGCTTAGATTCTGCAGGGCCCCGCGAAGATTGCTCCCGTGTCCGCGCGCGCTCTCGCCGCCGTCGCCGTCTCGCTCGCTCGCTCGGCTGAGTCAGCTCGCGCACGCGCGGCTGTCACATCCGCTGCTTCGTACGAATTTCTAGCTGTGCCTATATTCCTATATATATATATATATTAATAAATTTAGACATATACGTGTATCTAAGTTCATTAATATCTATGTGAATATAAACAATACTAAAAAGTTTTATAATCTGAAACGGAGGTAGCAAACGCAAGTACGGACGGGACGGAATACAGTAGTTGGTGTGCGCGCGTTCGGCCAGTGTCGATCTCATCGCCGGTCGCGGCGTAAGATTGACAGGATGCGCGCGCATGCCATGGCAGGCGTAGTGAAGTGTCGAGTGTTGCATGGCTGAGGATCAATTGGTCGAAGCGCTGGAACGAGAGCCGCGCCTGCATGGGAGCCATGTGTGCAGTGTGGTCGACACGAGTCGAGGCCATGCATGGACTCTTGGAGTTTCTTGCCGACCAGCCTCTCCTCTTCTCGCTAGCTAGCCAGCTAGCTGCGTTTTGGCCCGCCGGGCGTCAGGGGCGGAGCTCTCGGTAGGGCAAGGTGTGGCCCTCGCCATACCGTACCCCCCCCCCCCCCCCCAACCCCCAAGGCTCCAGCCGCCGCCCGCCGGCAAGATTGGGCGCGCAGAGAGAGAGAGCGAGAGGAGCGACGCCGACACCGCGTCCAACTTCCAGTCGCGACTCGCGAGAGGAGCGAAGCAGTCAAGCAGCCCAAGAAATTCAGCCCATTGGGCTTGTTTAGTTGTTTTGTTCAAATGGAGCTTTTGACCATCAAACCCTAGACCTAAATTTTCCAATCCCTAATCCCCAATTCTCCACGGCTGTGGAGCTGGGCGGCGCCGGCGCGAGGCCGCGAGGAGGAGGCGCGGCTGCGGCGCAGCGGCGTGGGGAGGAGGCGCGGTGGGCAGCGGCGGCTGCGCTGCGCGGGGCGGCGACGTGGAGAGGAGAAGACGCCGCGCGGTCGCGCGGGCCAGCGGCGCGGAGCATCGACGCGGCGGCGCGAGGCTGCAGCGCCGTGGCGTGGGCCGGGCAGCAAGCAGGCAGCACCGCAGCAGTAGCTACATGCGGCAGGGCTGGCAAGCAGGTAGCACCGCAGCAGGCAGAGGCTATTTGCTTTGCTTTGCAGAGGCACCACAGCATATACTATACTAGTCAATCTTTGCTATTTGCTTTGCAGATTCTACGTATATCTATCTATCCTCACCAGTTTCTATATGTAATGTATTGCGGAAAGGCTGAATCTTATGGAGTTGAGGTATTTTTGAGTTTCTACTCTTCTATTTACGATTTTGGGAAATAGATGATGAATTGTGAACTTGTGATTAGTGCTTATTGCCATGCTTAATGTAGCTTTCGGGAAATAGATGATGAAATGTGAACTTGTGATTAGTGCTTATTGTCATGCTTAATGTAGACTTGATGAGATAATGTTGCATCGTACAATATCGTGTAGTGAGATTGCTTTTTTGCCCCCTTTATTCTTGGCTGATGCTAACTCTTGTGGTAGTCTTGTGGTAATCCTCCGGCAGTCCGCCACTGCCGGGCGTGCAGCGTGGTTGTGCTTGTGACTTGTGGACGCATACGTTTCCTTAAACCGAACGATCGACGGTAGTAGAATATTGGGGCGCCGAATATAGCCAGTACAGTATAAGTATGCATCTCCCTTCGTCTTCTCATCGGTATTTTCTAACGTGTGGGTCTATTTTCTGCTGTCATATGCAGGCTCGAAGCATACACCGGACTCACAGGACACTGTGTCGCCTACTTGAAGTGATTCAACTCAATGATATGCTACTTTCTTAGTGCTAAAATATAAATATTTTTTAGTTAACATGTGTTTTAAGATAGTAGGTGATGATGATTAGAGAATATGTGATTGGTTAAAAAGGGTAAGTAGATGAAATGGAATGATTGTGATTGTTGATAGGATAAGTAAAGAAATAGCTTTATTTTAGGACAAGGTATTATGCTATAAATAGCTATATTTTGGAACAGATATAATTGATGGCTATGATTTTGGTTTTTTTTTACACTGTAATTAAAAAAACAATGGTGGTGGTTATGAGTTTACCAGCACTGATGTGGGACATGATATTAGAATTTAGGTGAGTCACTCTGTACTCTATTGACTGTAACTCTTTGATTTTCCCAATATGACATTTTGTTTTTCGTTTCTAATATAAAAGGTTTTGTTTCAATCAATCAATAATAATATATATTTCAATAAGGACTTAATTTTGCTACTTTTAATAGTATGTTACAATGCACGTGCATTGGCTATTTAAATGTAAAAGATTTATCCGAATGCGTGCCATCCATTTTCCTAAAAGAAAAAAAAAAGAACAATGGCGGTAATAGAATGGAATTATCTCATTCCGGGAAAATCAGGGATGGGATGGGATCATCCCACCCCATGTTGTACACATGCTTATTAGAGTTTTTCGAGAGTGAAAGAGTTAAAAAGTAATAATTTAGTAGATTAGATGTGCTAGTTAATTACATAATTATGAAACATTAAGAAAAGTAGTGTCTTTTATTTGGAGTAGAACGAGTAATTTTTTGTTTTGTTTCCGTATCAGGTGGTAAATTTTTGTTTTGTTTATGTATCAGAAGGTAAAGTTAGAAACCTTGTCTCCTGAACTAGTGTGGAAATAAACGACAAATCGCTCCGCGGTGCGGTTGTGGATCGCTTGGCATTCGTTCATGCCGCACCCACACGGGGGCGTCGCACGGTGCGATCCAGCTCTTTCGTCGTGCCGTCGCGCGTCCTCCGCCGTCGTCCAGTCCACATCCACAGCCGCTCAGTGACGGTCGTCTGGGCTTTGCACTCTCAAAAAGCCTCGACGCACGCGATGGGTTCTCCCGTGTCCGCGCGTCGCCCCACGCGGCTGTGACATCCGCTGCGTACTTGGCTGGAGTAGCTAGCGTGCCTAGTGTCGATCTCGTCGCCCGGTCGCATGTGGATTGACAGGATATGCGCCGCGCGCGCATGCCGGAGTGAAGCGTGTCAAGTGTTTTCGTGGTTGAGCGCCGGAACGAGAGTCGCGCCTGCGTGGGAGCCATGTGTGCTCGACACGAGTCGAGCCATATGCAATGGACTCTCGGAGTTTCTTGCCGACCAGCCTCCTCTCAGCTAGCTTAGCTAGCTGCGGTTTGGCCCGGGCGTATCGGGCGCCGACGGTATGTATCTTCGTCGCCTCATGCGTCTGTTCTGACATGGCCACGTAGGTCTACTTATATGTTGTCATATATGCAGGGGCTCGAAGCGTACATACCGCTCTCACAGGGCAATGTGTCGCCTAGCTACTTGATGTGTAGATTTAGATGATGAAAAATTTTGAAAGATCGAACTGAATTGTTGGGTGCGATCGAATCCGCACCACCAACTTACTAGCCAGAAATAGTGTTTACGTCATCGATCAAATGTAAAATAGGATTGTTATCCGCTTCTAGAAAAAACAGGGAAGGGACCATCCATTCCGTCTTGTACTCAAATGGCTTGGTTTTGTTTTTTGTGTCAAATTTGTAGATTTCAAACTGACTTTAATTTTTTAACAAAATTCAACCATAATTTACCAGAAGTCAATAGTTTTAAAATGGTTTTTGCAGTAACCAGTTGAATCGTTAATGGTGCATACCTACCAAAAAAAGTTTCATATTTGTCTATATTGACTTCTCGAGGAACAACTCAATCATTCTTTGTTGCATGGATATATATTGTCCTTGTATAGTGTATATTGAATTGATTAGATGTAAATGTTGATTGTCTTGAATAAATATTTTTAAGGCTATGTCATATTATTTTTTATATATGACCTGAATGGAATGGAATGAAAGCTTAAATGGACGGATTTTAGGAAAATTATTTTCACTGCCATCAAATTTTAATATCTTATTAAGAAAAATGTTACAACGCTGTAAGGACATATTACTAGTGCTTATAGTATAACGTGCGGTTAAACCAATGCATAGTCTAAATTAGCATTTGAGCTTTTGGGAGTTAATCTTGCATGTCATCTCACGTACGCTTACTAATCTATCATGTTCGTTATGTTTTCTTCACCTTGCTGCTGTGTATCGGTTTAGCTTGTATTTCCTAATCTTTTCCATGTGTAACGCTTCAGCCGCTCCAATAAAAAGGAAAGAACTAGCCTAGACAATTCTAGGTAAAAGTGATAATAAAACTATTAATTAGGTGAATATCGGTTTAGGCTCACTTCTAACCGTAGTTTGGATCCTCTTTACCATATATCTTTACTCCATATTTACCATATTTCTTTACTCTAGTCTAGACACCACTTTATAGACCCTTTTCCCTTAACATCGTTCGCTGTTCATAAATTTTATTTTCAACCCATTTCTTTTCTTTTTCAAATAAGCCTTCTTGTCCATGCTTTTAAATCTGAAAGATTTGAACATATTAATACACGGTAAAAAAAACATACAATAAAATAGGGGTTGACAACATAATCAGACCGGTGTAAGTTTTTTATATTTTTAGCAATAAGATGAACCCGTCTAACGGCAATAACATATAAATAGGGGGTTGGTAACACAATCCGGTGTGGCTACTTGCTATGTTGAAATAAAAATTTGAGAACATATGCCCGTATCATGTTCCTTCTCAATGAAGGTTTGGTTGGCGGCGAGGACCCATACTTGCCATGGCAACTCGCTCCCACTAGCGAGGATTTCAACGACTGTGTGGCTACAAGTGTGCCACGCATAGTGGCGAAGCGAGACCAACGTCGTTTCGATGCATGAGTAATCATGCATAGTCTCGTGGTTAATTAGGCAGAAACGCAATGCCAATATCTCCAATCCAACACTCAAATGGTGGAGGAGCTGATTAATGTCATCACGAAACGAATGGCAAAAAAACTTGATCGTGGTGGGTTTGTTCAATTTCGACACTGGTTCACCTATATCATTGTAGCTGAGGTCCTCAGGACCAGGATAATGCAACGAGGAGCGGGAAGCCATATAAATCCTTGTAATTTGAAAGGTATTTTCTTTCCAACATTTGTTGATAGTAATAAAATGTTTCCCTCAATCTTAATAGAATTCTAATCATATAACGTGAGAAAAATATATAGAAATCTAGATACACTATCATCCTTGATATGATAATCAATCTTTCCTCTGTATTTTTACGAGATCCTTTTTGCTACTTTCAAGGGTTAATGTGTAATACTATTTCTTTCTAGGAACCTCTGTGCAACTTTGAAGGTGTAACTGAATTATAGAATCTATTCAGATCTGTGGTGGCTTGCCTTTTAAAAAAATGCTCTTAACTGAATTATAGAATCTATTCAGATCTGGTGCATGGGAAGTGACGTTCGAAGTTTATTTTCAAGATAGATATTATGGCTTGTTGTTTAGATAATATGATGAAAAGATGGTTAAAAATGAAACACAAATTATGCATCCACAGGGAGAAAAAGAAAAGGACAATTCAGAGCAAACTAAATAAAAATCCCCTAAAGAGAGAGAGAGAGAGAAACCCGCCTCGGCTTGCGAACAAGTGTAACAAAAATCCCCAAATCGATCGAAAAGATCCCCAAAAAGAAAAAGAAAAAAAACTTCTTTTTTATTCCCCATCCACTCGTAGCGGGAAAGAGAAGAGAGGGGCTCTCCCGGCGCTCGGAGCGCAGAAGCAGCGAGCCGCTTCCCGAAGGGAGCACGAAAATTCGCGCCCAGTTTGGTCGGCATGGGCGCGAACGGCCACCCGCCGCCGGCGAGCGCCGCGGCGCAGAACGGGTCCCATTCCAGCGGCGGCGGCGGCGGCGGAGGAGGAGGTGGTGGTGGAGGAGGGGGAGCAAACCCTAGCCCCGGCGGCACGGCGGCGGCGCTCCGGCACGACCCCGGCCTGGCGCGGGAGTGGTCGCCGGAGGAGCAGTCCACCCTCGACGAGTTGCTCGTCAAGTAAGTCGCGTGCTATGCTGCGTTGTGCAGATTTGGGGATTTGGCAATTCGGATTAGGGGGTGCGTATGGGTACTGATTTTCCGAGTTTTGGATACAATTGCTTGGATTATGTCGGGTAATTAAGATTGTCACTGTACGACGGCTCCATTTAGGGTTTCAATTATGTAATATTTCTTAATTTTGGATGTCATTTTTTTCTGCCCTGTAAATGCTACCAGTAGCATTTGTTTGGACAAGTGGATAATGTTGCAATGTTGAGAGACTATTTATTTTTCGTCCTCTATTTCCAGCATGTTTAGACTTGCTCTATTTTGTTGTACGGTATATTATGTGAATGCTCGGTCGTTGCATAATGGGCAGTACTCCTATCCACATGGCACCGACACGTCTTGTTGCCATCAAAATGACAGTAGCACCGAAACAACATTGTGAGGGGCGCCATGGATTGTTTAGCTTTGAGGGCCTTTGTTTTTGCTCTGATGTTACTCTGGTGCTTTCTCTCAGGTATGCATCTGATGCTCCTGTAATTCGTTACGCAAAGATAGCCATGAAGTTGCCAGACAAAACAGTTCGAGACGTGGCCTTGCGTTGTAGATGGATGAATGTGAGTAATAAATGTAGCATATGTGCCTTCAGCACTGTTATCATGGTGCATGGTCTTATTACCCTTTTTTTCTAAGCAATGATTTGAGATTATGCATTTGATGTGCAGAAAAAGGAAAGTGGAAAGAGAAAGAAAGAGGACCACAGCTCCTCGAAGAAAAGCAAAGATAAAAAGGTTTTTACTGATATCCCCCACCCCCTCCATTCTCATGACCGTCGGAACGCATTATGGGAAAATTGATCCTGACTTGCTACAATAAGTTCATTTATAACAGAACCTGGTTAGACATAGTCCGAAAAGTCACTGAATGAAAATCCTCCAGATTATCTGGCGTTTTATAATGATATTTCTTAATGGAAGATGTCAGAACCATCTCTTCAAAAAAAAAATCAAGCATATTGGATCAATTAGTTTTTTTAATACTCATTGATTGTCAACACTTACTATGCACCACAAAAGCATCTGTGAATTTAATCTGGTTCAACCATATTGTCCGTAATATAAATGGGTTCTTTGCAAACAAGCTGTTAACTTGGCGGTAGTGCTTCCACTTGAGAAGCCGCTGGTCCTGGGCTCGAACCCAGGATTTGCACAAAAAAAAAAGACCCCTCGTCGGCTGTTCCGTGTTACACCCGTAACCACTGTGGTTGCCTTCAGTGAAATGTATGAGGCCGATATGCCCTGAGCACCCTGTGGTGCATCCGGGCAGCTGGCCTTTGGGGCCTTTTCTCGACCGGGCAAGGAAGAACTTCTTCTTAGTGCAATGCCGTGGGAGCGGTCTTTCCCCCACTGGTCGATTTTTTTTTTAATGAATGGTTTCGTTTGGTGCAACTTTATTACTTTGCTTTGGCAACAGTGTAGAGTAAGAGGTAGGGCATTCATATGTACTAATGTAAAATTTGCAATATGGTTTCATTGTTCTAGCTGTAAGTTATACCATGTATTTAAGCTTCAAGATGGCATTTGCAAGAGCCATTGTATTTCAAGTGTATATCGCTATTCTGTAGCTCCAGCTTGGACCTTGCTATATTGATCTATACCCCCCAAATCCAATAAATGTGGCATTTATTTTGTATGCATGAGAGAATTTAAAATTTCATATTAATGCCTGCACTTGATACTTATAACTGTCTTGCACTTTATTTTTGAGATTTTACATTTATGCACTTTAAAGTGGAACCGTTTTCTGTTACTTTTTATTTTTCTGCAGCTGGCATGAAATGAACATGTTTTTTTTTATATTTATGTGAAAGTACTTGCTTTCAACTTATTTTAATCGTGAGTTGTGACGATTCACCAAGAGAAAAAGTTCCTTGATGTGTGTGTAGCTAATGCATGCTATATTCACAAGTTTTACACTGACAGACATTTATTGCTGCAGGAGAAGGTTTCAGATTCTTCATCGAAACCACCTGTTCATATAGCTGGAAGGCCTAATGTTCCTCCGTACCCCCTTTCAGCTCTGCCCATTGACGATGATGAAATTTCTTCCAAAGGTAAATCACAATTGATATTGACTGAACTATTTCGCAGTTAGTTCCATATGTTTTATTGAACCTTTTCATTGGTTCAGTTACATGTGCAATGAAGAAATGTACGTGTTATGCAAAGTTCTTTCTTGTGTATCATTTGGGACTTGTATGGACCATGATTTGACTGCTGAAGTCAACTGCACCAAATTTTATATCCGGGACTGTTGACAGGGTGCTGAATTCATTACTTCTTTTTTTCCCCCTTTTTGCAGCAATTGGAGGTCCAACAGGAGAAATCCTTGAAACTAATGCCCAAGTTTTGAGTCAAATTTCAACCAACCTCAGCACTATGCAGGTATCGTGTGTTTATTTCAAGATGATCCCTGGTGATACTGCTCAACAATATATTTCAGGATCATGTTATTTTTCTTTCATTTTATCATTACATCTACCATATCTTTCCAGTTTTACCCATCACTTGGCAGTTTATCCTTTTTTGCAGATACAGGATAACATCTCTCTACTGTGCCAAACTAGAGACAATATACTCAGGGTCTTGAAAGAGTATGTTTGAATCCTTCCTTCTGTTAAATTTGCAAAATTTGAATTGATTTCATGCCGTTTGTCCAACTCTTGTATGTTCGCTAATTAGTATCCTTGTATGTTTTAGTAAGTAGTCACTGACCGTGACTTTCCTTGTTTGGGTGTATATATAATGAAATTAGAATGTTGCATTATGTTGTCATGTGTGACAAATCATATGTAGCCATCAAAATTTGGAACGATGATCCTCTTTGCAGTTCCCATCAGGCATTCTTTCATTCATTTTCCGACTGAAAATTTATCAGTAGATGGATCTTGGATATTTTCTGTAGATTTTTCTGGTAATCCATGTCACAGGACAGTCAAATCTATTAAGGTCTTACTTATGGGAAGCATACACAGATAAATGATGCTCCGGATATCATGCAACGTTTGACAGCTCTAAAAAATTTAGTTCTGCTTCTCATGCAATGTTGATCTTGCAGGATAAATGATGCTCCAGATATCATGAAGCAGATGCCACCGCTACCAGTGAAGATAAACGAGGAGCTAGTCAACTCAATGCTCCCCAGGCCAACTGTACCTATGCAGTAGTGAACTAGTGATAGTGAATGAACATATATCCTCAGTAGTCTCGATCTCTTTAGAATAGACAGCTAAAATAAAAATGCCAGCCTTGTTCTGTTCGTTCATTGTGTAGCTCCTCTGTTCCTTACTCTAATCTGTTCCTTTCACCATGTTCCGTCTAGTACTCTAGATTGTTGACCTTCCAACCGTTCTCCAAATCAGCCGGTTGGAACATGTACCATACTGCCATGGGACATGGTTTCCTTCTACAGCAGTGTCACCTTCAAACTCTGGCATGTTTTGTAATCTATAGCTGTTTAGCCTAATATGATGGAATATTGGAATGGGAAGCCAAGATTATTTACCCTCTGCGGTTCTCTTAAATGAGGCACAGTGTATGCATTGTTTTGTCCCCTTTGTTTTTGTTTGTGTTTGGTGCTTTCCTACCGTAGTTCTATTAAGATCGGGTAATTTCATCGGATGCGTATCTTTTTGAATTAAATGGCTGTCGCTACACCCTTATCGTACGAAAGTAGCCTACAGTACGGGTGTGTTTCGTTCAATGCTATTCTTAAATCTTAACCATACCATATTCATTGTTGACATTACGGGTATGTTTGGTTCAACGCTATTCTCAAATCTCAATCATACAAAAAAGATGTTAGTAATAGCAAAGTACCCATAGGCTATTTGGTTTGTTACCGAAAAAATTGGGATGCCAGTATTTTGTTAAGGATATAAAACCTTTGAACTAACTTTACCAAAATTTTGACATCAAACAAAACAACCAACTTATACCAATTTTTTGCCTGCCAATATTTTGATAAGGTTGAGAGTGGCTACAATCCAAACAAGACATCGGGGGGAAAATAGTAATGTGGGTGCCCAAAGCCTCCATATAATATGTACAACAATTAATCGCAAATTCTGTGAAATGTTCATCCTGGCCCAGTTCCCGGTTCCCCATGATAGGCTAGGGGAGCTCCATGGCAGAGTCCAGAATATTCGGAGGTCTCAAGCCCACCAAGTCCAGGCTACTGGGCCCTACTATCAGAGGCCCACCACCCAACGGCGCGGCCACTCATGCCCCCACGTCGCATCCTCTTCTCTCTCTCTCTCTCTCTTTTTTTTCTCCGGAGAGTCAATGTCTCGGTCAAAGCTCAACGAGAGCATGTCTTCCTCCTCTCCGTTCTCCGTGTCTCCCCGCCCCATCCGCCGCTAGCCCCGCCTCCCCTCGCCTCGCCTCCTCCTCCGCCTCCGCCCCCGCCCCCGCCCTCCTCCGCTCCCGCATTACCCTCTCCGGCGGCAGATCTCCCGTCCCCCCAATGGACCCGGCCGCCTCCGCCGCGGAGTCGTCGTCGCTGTCGTCGCGCGACGTCGCCGCGATGCCGGACTCGCCGCCGCGGCGGGCGGCGAGGCACCGGCGCGCGCAGTCGGAGATCCTCCTCGGGGCGGCGCTCCCGGACGACATCGCCTTCGACGCCGACCTCGGCGTGGTCGGGGAGGTCGGCGGCGGCGGCGGCGACGACTACGAGGAGGAGGAGGAGGATGACGAGGAAGAGGAGATGGAGGGGGCGGGCGGCAGCCGGATGTTCGAGATGTTCCTCGAGGCCGGGGGCAAGCTCGAGACCCCGGAGCCCGCGGCGCCGCTGCCGCCGCCGCCCGCTCGGCCGCGTCACCAGCACAGCATGTCGATGGACGGGTCCACGTCCCTGGCGTCGTCCGCTGCGGGTGTGGCGGGGAGGATGGGCGCGGACGCTAAGAAGGCCATCTCTGACGCCAAGCTCGCGGAGCTCGCCCTCGTTGACCCCAAGCGCGCCAAGAGGTGAGAGAGACTGGCCTGAGTTTCGCTTGCTTGAATGCTTGTCACCTTTGTAGTATTTTTGGACGGTAAGAATTGGGGAATAGGGTATCATTGTGGCGTTTGATAGGGACAGATTAACTGATTTAGCGTGTTCCTGATTCTGACGAAAGCAAACCTACGAAGTCACAGGATTAAGTGTGTGAACAGTAAGAAAGTTGTGGAATCCGTGATTTTATTATTTTAACGTGGGGGAATCATACATTGGAAATCATGCTATACTGCTACATTTGAACTATTGATAAAACAGAGTATAGCACTAACTACTAAGCCTGTCTCTATCTATCATTGATGAAGGGAAATTTGGTTCTGAGCAGGTTTGGTATAGTGTACAGTAGTAGTTAATATTTAACAAAGCTGAAAAAGACCGTCATTTGTGTTGTTCTTAATCTCACATCTAAGGTGTGATATGCAAATAAGTTCTTATGGTGATGTTGGTGTGCTCATCATATGAACGAATAGCCCTTGCCCCTTATAGATGGTTCTTAATTCACTAGCACATTGGAGAATATCTTCAGTTGGAATATGTGATGTTGACAATTATATATTTGTTTTAGTCTGCGTTCCCCTACTTAGAGGGGCCCTATATATTAGATGGATTTAACTGTAATTTAGTCCCTTTTATCAGCAGTAATTTAGCTCAACTTTTTTTAACTGTATTTCAGTTTGTGTTGTCAAATAATTCATAAGTCCAATTTTCCACAGCTATCTAGACTGACTGAGGTTATTTGGTTTTACTGATTATTTTGTCTCACTTACAAATTGGTTTTGTGTGCCTTTTGGGTTTTGA
This sequence comes from Oryza meridionalis, assembly GCA_000338895.3. Taxonomy (NCBI): domain Eukaryota; kingdom Viridiplantae; phylum Streptophyta; class Magnoliopsida; order Poales; family Poaceae; genus Oryza; species Oryza meridionalis. The sequence continues at coordinate 24,159,669 of CM002527.2, read as the reverse complement.
CTCCAGTTAATTCTTTTACTCCTTTGAAACATTTTAGGATCTTGGCAAACCGCCAGTCAGCTGCTAGGTCAAAAGAAAGAAAGATGCGCTACATTGCAGAGCTTGAGAGAAAAGTACAGACTCTCCAGACAGAAGCAACTACACTATCAGCACAGTTGTCCATGTTACAGGTACTTTATTTTGGCTTTACCTTATCTCATACTTTGTGCATCCATGATTTAGTCACTCTACACCAATGTTTAGCAGTTGGTTCTACTCTACTAGACAAATGCCACAGTCTCATGAAAATGTTTATTTAGGTACATGCCTATGCTTTTAACTTGGCATTTTTTACCTGGCAGGCTTCCTATTATCTGTGTTAGTATAAGGTTACTAAACTTGTAGGTTATTCTAAATTTCATGCTGGATGTATAAGTGAAGCTATTTGACAAAGTGCTGCACTGCTGCTTGTTCTGGAAATTCCGATAACCCATACCTAGGGGTGGTAATGGGCCCAACATTTTGACCTACAAAATGTGAGGGTTGGGTCCAAAAAGGTTTGGGCTGAAATTTAGTAGTTTTTTGTGCTAAAAATATTTAAGGGTTGAGATGGGTTGTGAAAGGACCCACGGGCCTTGACCCATTACCACCCCAACCCTGTTTCCTCTATCTGAGCAGTAACCATTTATGGTAGTTAGGATGTTAACATCTGATTTATTTTTTCCAGCTGCAAATACACCTTTTGTATCCTACAGGTTGATACTGTTAACATATTGCAGATTATGTAGTTTTTGAAGGAACTTACTTTTCAGTTTTCCACGAGTCTATCCTTGATTATCTCTACCTGAATAATACAGAGAGATACCACTGGTTTAACGAGTGAAAATAGTGATTTGAAAATACGGGTGCAAACAATGGAGCAACAAGTCAGGCTGCAGGATGGTAAGGTTTTCATATCATCGCAGTAATTCTAATCGAATTGACATATATTTTGAAAAAAAAGAAGTGTCTTCATGACACACTAATTTAATAGTATATAGCTGGAAATTACTTGAGCCTATTAAGTATTTGTTTTCTTTTCTCTTTATTCTCTTGCGGCTGCGATGGAATATTATAGTGTCATATTATCTTCGATTTTCTCCTGATATTTTCTTTTTCATCACCTAGTGTTCGAAGTGAGACTATTGTTTTCTCTACCCCTTTTGCTGAGTTATTAACCTTTTGTCTATGGTAGAGACGGAACAAAAAATCATAAAACAAGATAGAAGTTATATGAAGAAAGTAAGCATTAGTTAATGCAAATTATGACTTAGGATAGCATCTTTGATAGGCTTCAGATCATTTATTACTATTTTGTAGGTGTCACAAAAACTTTATCCTACAGTGTTTTTCCTATCATGTTTAGGATTGTAACTGTTCCTTGTTTGCATGTAGCACTAAACGACAGGCTAAGAGATGAGATTCAGCAGCTAAAGGTTGCAACAGGTCAGGTTAATGCCAACTGCGGCAAAGTGGGAAACTTTGGCCTGTCTTCATTTGGAGGCGCCAATCCACAAGGTTACCAGCGCAGTCACATACAATCTCTTCTGGCAGCCCAGCAGCTGCAGCAGCTACAGATCCACTCCCAGCACCAGCAGCAACAGATGCATCTGCAGCAGCAGCATCATCTTAGCACGGTCCAACAGCAGCTTCTGCAGGAGGGGTTGTCCTTGCCAGGGGATCTGAAGATGAAAGGAACTGCGGCGGCATCCCATGCACAGAACGCCGGCGCATCTGAAAGCCACGCTCTGAGGAGTGAACCGTGAGTTGCCATAGGCTCATGGCGGTTGTCCGTAATAATAACATGTTGTATCTGAGTGAGTGACTCATGCATAGGCTAGCGCAGTATCTAGGTAAAATTTCAGACTATCTATGAAGCACTTAGATGCCTGCAGCCTGTAGAATGTAGATCCCATTCAGTTGTAAGTTGTAGAACTGATGAGGCAAAACTGAGTAATTCACCGGTGCCATGGAGTATGTTCACGTCATATGCAATCGCGGCCTAACTGTCTCAATATCTGACCTTGTTCCCTTGTGGACATCAGGTATGTCGACAAGTCCCTCTTCCTGCTTCCCTAGCTACAATTGTTTTGGTACCGGTTTTACCTGGAATTATTTAGTCCTGGTGATGTCCGGTAACCCGGGGAAAGGTTCAGAATTTTAATTTTAGCTTTGAATTCATGGGCTTTTGGGCCAGTTAACGCCAGTTTTGGGAACCTGTGGCTCACTACTGCATTGCTGCTGCAGGAATAGAATGATATAGAAGTCGCCTTCACTGATACATGCTGCCGTTGTTTCAACTTCCAAACCGCGAAGAAAATCGACCAACACACATGAAGCTACGCGGGCCAATCTCACTATCTCAGAGAAGCTTTGTAGCTGAATCAGCAAATGATGCCATTAATTGATCAATACACAGGGGAAGTGAATACCAACCACAACGGTACAACAACCACGCCAACGACACCATGCACCAATGTACAAACACGAACCAGACCGGAGCGTCCAGCTAGGCAAAGAAACAGCAGTCCAGCCCCGGCCTCGTATCCTCCTATACCCCAAAAGACAAAAGAATTCAATAATAATCAACCAATTAAACACACTCCTCTCAAAATGCGCTGTCCAACCCAACAACCGTGTGAGAGCTAGGAAAAAAAGAATAATAATCGCTGTGTTTTGCTGTATGCCGCGTCATCACTTGTCGTGAACGCGGTGTGCCCATTAGTCCCTGTTCCTCTGTAGGCTGAGGACGACGCATCATCGCCGTGATCGATCGAGAATGGATCGGAGATGGACGGACGGACGGAGGGACGGGTCAGTCGTCGTCGGAGTAGCAGCGGTTCATCTCGAACGCGGCGACGGCGATGACCCAGACGGCGACGAAGACGCCGTAGGAGACGATGTAGGCGCTGACCTCCTGCGCGATGTGCAGGCCGAGGAAGATGTTGCCGATGGCCACCAGGATCGCCGCCCGCCCGATGTAGTGGTGGTACCAGTTCCAGAACCGCCTCACCTTGGACGTCTTGTCCGGCCGCGCCAGGAACGCCATCACCTGCGTTTGCCCATGTAATTCATCATCAATCAAACCACGCATAAGGGCAAAGAGTGGATTTTAAACTCTCGAGGAAACGTGCCCTCGTTGTTTTCATAACTATTTGAGTGACATATAAACTGTTTAGAATAACTATCTGAGTATTTGAATAACTGTTTAGAATAGTTTCCCATAAGGTTATCAAACAATTCGGCTATGACGGATACAGGGAGAAATGGAGCTAGTTGGCTCAAAGAACATGCAGCTGACGTTGCAGTCTTCGTTTACTAGTACTCAGATTCTATAGAGTGATTCTGAGCTTCCCGTAGCTTGGTTAGCAATTCTATCATTCACAGTCAACTTACTCATGGCTAGAAAAATCGATGATGGCCTTGCGGCGCATGTGCAAATCATTGAGCGTTTCTTTTTCAACTCAACTGCAATTATTCTAGTTCTCCCCCATGTTCAGAGACCAAGCTAATTACCTGCAGCGAGGCCATGGCCAGGATGGCGATGCCGAGCGCCCGGTGCACGTCGACGTTCTTGAGCCCGTCCTCGTTGAGGCGGAAGCCGAGGACGACCGACGCGATGCCGACGGTGAACGCGACGGCCTGGATGGCCATGTGGGCGTAGAACCAGTACGGGTCCACCCGCCGGAAGTAGCGCGCCGCCATCATGCCGAGCGGCATCAGCACGCCCCACGCCATCATCGCCAGCAGCCCGTGCTTCCTCTCCGGCGGGAACCCCCCGCCGCCCGACCCACCGGAGCTCGATGCCATCCCTGAAAAACGAAAACAGGTCAAAAACAAATCATGTGCTTCATCTGTTCGTCGAAATGCGTGCAAGCATTTTGTACCGGAGGTGTAGTTGAAGGCGTGGGAGTGCATGCTCCGGTGCATCGGGAGGGTGGCGTCGGAGGGCGGCAGGTTGCCCTCGGGGCCGACGGCGTAGATCAGGTGCGGCTGCGGGAGGTCGGTGCTGAGCTGGAAGGCGAGATAGAGCCGGCCGGAGCGCGACACGGCGACGGCCTTGTTCTTGACCAGCGTGAGGCGGCCCTTGTCCGGGTAGCACTCGTCGGGGCTCTTCCCGGTGAGGTAGTACTGCTTCACCGTGCCCTTCCCGCCGGACGACCACGCGACGACGGCGCTGCTACCGACCATCAGCCCCTTGCCGGAGAACCCCACCGCCACGTACGAGCCCTTGTCCGGCGCCGAGAGGATGAAGCTCCATTGGCTCTCGCCGGTGTTCTTGTACTGCGGTGACACGAGCAGTTTGGATCAGATCACTTCAGCTTACGGTTAATTACTCCTTGATGCAAAATGTGATGGTTTATCTATGATGCAAACTACTTGCATTGATGCTATCAAATTTTGTTCCTCCCAAACTATCGCAAGAACATACTCCAAGCATGAAGCATCAGTGCTTAATTAGTACACTGCCACAGTGCTAGTTCATCATTATAGGATCAAACCAGATCATCCAAGCAACACTCGTTAACTAATTGCAGTATTTACTCCACTCTAATCAATTTAACTACCAAGCTTCCATTTTCCAGCCGTATCTGGCTAGTTTGCACTCTGCACGCGTGCATTGGCAATAGCATCTAAACTAAACAAATCACCGAGATGAAAACTGGTACAGTATGCAGTAGAACTCCAAGAACTGATAAGGGCTGCAAAATTCAGCAGCATACATACCCGCAGGACGAAGTCCTCCTGCTTCCAGACGGTCAGGCAGCGGAAGGCGGAGGAGTTGAAGGGGACGAGATGAGCGACCGCGACGCCGGCGCTGCTGCACGAGTCCGACTGCTGCTGCTCCTGCTGGCTCGCCGCGAACGCGAAGCAGAAGCCGAGGAGGCAGAGCAGGAGCAGATGCTGCACCGAAGAAGAAGAAGAACAAGAAGCTGCCCCCATTGGCGTGTCAGCCTTGCCACTGATCCCCCTGCCCTGACTGCTCTTCTTCTCCTCCTCCTTGTTCTTCTTCTTCCTCTTCCTCCCGTGCCTTTCTTGGATTTGGCACGCGATTTGGCTTAGCTCCGAGAAGCACCGGCTAAGCTAGCTCGCCTCGGACAAGATTGGTGGTGCTTGGAAGGTATAAGAAATGGCCAAGAAATGTGAGCCGCGGGGGACAGTTTGGCAGGTCAGAGGATGCTAGTGTTGCTTGCCTCTCTCCCCTCTCTCTGATCGAATCACTCCCAATCGAGTACTGTCCAGCGTGTATATATATCGTCAAGTGGACAGCGTCCTTGGTGTGCGTAGTTAGAGCCATGGTGGTGCTGGTGGTGGTTTACCTAGGGATGCCGCACATGCATGGCAGCAATCCGTGTAGGCGCAATTTGCAGTGGCGTTCCACTTGTTGATTAGAATAACAAAACAGATGTACATTTAGCCAATTAGGAATTGCAGGGCCACCAAACCCTCACCTTCTTGCCATATTTTCTTGGAGACCTCTATCATCAGTCATTTGATTACTAGTTTTAGGGAGTTTTAACTCTTAAAACAATACGAATGGGAAGGAACGAAATTTATGTGATCCGTTTCATGAAGCGGACATGTTTCCAACTTCTGGTTTTCAAAGATTAACACTGGACTTGTGCATTCGCATGCCCAAAACTCTAGTAGTCTTTAGGTCTGCACTCTGTCAACCTGTTACATGTGTCCGTATGTACAGTGGTAAACCAGTGCACAGCCAATACTTACACGTTCCAATCCAAACCCAAACCCCAATCAAGCAGATTGGGGGGGACCCGTTGGCCGTTGCTTGTGAGTGCACACCATTATGAAACCCCCTATCCTGCACACCCAACCCATCAACGGGCAACGCCCCCCAACATGTCCCTTGTCCTCTACGTACACCGCCACGCATGAGCGAGACAAAAAGCCAACAAGGCGAGAATACGTACGTACGTCTACGACATCCAACGCCGCCTGAGCTGCCACATCGAGGAAGTGGGGGAAAAAAAAACCGGCCGCGCGCGCGAGCACCACCGTCCACCGGCGGGGAGGGAGGAATCGGGTGTCGGAAAAGCGATGACTGGCTGGGTTGGCTTGGCCCCGGGGGATGATTATTGCGGCCCGGAGAAACAGCTCATGGGATTTAAAGGGAGATGCCAGGTTGCACATGCCGCTTGCCGTAGGTCGGTCGATTGGTTTGGCTTGGCTCGGTTTGATTTGGTTTTGGTATCAACGTACGAGTCCGTCAGGCCGCGAGGCCGTAATCTTGCGTGCTGGTACAGTACGTTGCGGGGTTTGCAGTAGTAGTGTAGGACTACGTACTACCACGCTGTGAGACGACATGGAAGCTGGCCTGAATCTTAGCTCACTTTGGCAGGATCTTCGCGTCATTGATTAGGTCGGGGCTTTTTTACCCTCGATGTTGGACTGCTCTACTTGCTGCCCCGAAAGAGCAGGTGCCAGAAAGAAAGGGAGAAAATTATGGTAAAAACTTTACAAACTAATCGTTGGGGGTATACTTTAACCTTCTCACTTTTTCAGTCATACTTTAAACCTCGAACTAGTAGTAGTACTTTGTTGAGTACTCCGGGTATGAATTAAACCTCGAATTGGACATATCAAACGCAAAAGTTTCAAAAAGCTAATACTGACGGAGTCACCCACCTACCTTGATGGGCATGAATTTCGAGTGTCGCACTGGTTTCCATTTGTTCCCGATATGTACGTATGTGAGTGTGTGATGGTGCCGTTTCATAGCACCAAGATGGATTAGGTAGACCTGCACGGCTGCACCTAACTTAAGCCGCTTCCACCCGTCTAATTGGCCCGATGGGCGATCATGTGCGCGATTAATCATGCATGCACTCGTGTTGGCTATTGCGTACTGAAAATTACTGTCACTCAATCGCGTCATTGTCTCTCCACCAACTAGCACGGTCGTATCACTCTGATCGATCCGAAGAGGGAAATGCTTACGCCAAATTAATGGTGACAAATTACACAGATCCGACATTTTTTTTCTCTTCACAAAAGGTTTTCATGGACGTGTCCTCCTTGCGCAGGCCACCATCATGCGCGAGCCCGATTGGTCGACACCACATTCAACGAGCAGGCCATCATGCTGCCACGGAAAGCACAAAGATGAAATCGTAAAGTGAAAGGCTTTGGAGCATACTGTTGCAGCTCGACTCCACCATTCCATGTCCCGTTTCATCGAGCGGTTTGTCTCTCCTTCTCTGAATCTGCATCTTTTTTTTTAAACAACCCGTACAAGATAGTGCGACGTTTCTATTGATATAGAAGAAAAAAAAAACAAGATTACAGTCCTGGGAGACTGCAGTCAGGAAAAAGAAAATACAACCACACTACGCGTCTACGTCTGATCCCACTGCAGAAACCCAACAAGCACACAACACGAATGGAACTTCTAAACGACGCCTCCAAGGAGGAAGCGACGCCAAAGAGCACCGCCGTCGCCCGTCCTAGAACAGGATGTGGTTTTCACCTAAAGGACCAAAGAAGGAGGAAAGCGCAACAACGCCCCAAGGAGAATACGGCGCCCGCAAGCGTCGCCGTTGCCGGCTCAAAGGCTAGGCTTTCACCCATTGCTTTCCTACTCCCCCGCGTCAACTGGTGCTCGTCAGAATCAACAGCCACCACCAGCTAATCCCCTTCAACGCGTGGCCACCGTGCCGACGCCTCGCCGCCGGTCGGCCATCAGAAAGGATCTCAAACTTCGGCTCGCTCCGGCTCCATCCACGCGGGCGGGTTGGAGGGAAAGGGTGAGAGAGAATGATGGATCCCCTCTCCCCCACACTGGCCCGTCCAACGTGGTCATCTTGCAGCGGCAAGCCGCCACCGCAAGAGGACTGACGCCTGGAGAGAAGATCGCCGCAGCCTTCAACTCCCACCTCATGGCGTTACCGCCGTCGCCGTCTCAACCCTTGAGGGGCCCTTGGTCGCATCGCCGCCGCCTCTGACCACCCGACCCCGATGTGGTAGCCTCGCCGCCGCACCGTGCCGTGCTTGCCGTGCACCTCGCCGGTCGCTGCCTCTGGAGGACTCACCACAACGGCCTCCATGCCATCGTCCGCGCCGGCCTCTCAGCGAAGCCGCCGCGCCCATGCTGGCCTCACGGCCTCCAAGCCTCCGCCGACGGCCCGTTCCTTCCGCTGGCCTCACCTCCCGCCGTGCCGGCCGTGCCAGCCTCCACAGCCGCCGTCCGCGCCTCCTCGCCAGTCTCCGTTGCTGCCGGGCGCGTCCCCTCTCACCGCACGTGCCTCCTCGCGCGCGCCATGCTGCCCTCCGCGGCCGCCAGCCATGCCGGCCGCTTACTGCCTTCTCCCGCGCCTCCCGCCGCCGGCCAGCTGCTGCCTTCTCCGTCGCCGCGAGCTCCGCCGGTCAGAGACGCGCTTGGCGACGACGTCGGCCTCCTCTGCCAGTCGACGCACCGCCCCGCGAGTTCCGCCGCCGCCGGAGTCGCCAGCTCCCGATCCGGCCGTGGGGAGGCCAGATCCGCCTCCGGCGTGGCTGGATTTGCCCTGCCGACCTCTCCGGACGCCGCCTCCTGCCTGACGCTCGCCACTCCGCCTCCCACGCCGAGGGGGAGCATCGTCGCCGGCTGGTTTTCCCCGCCGCCGCCTTCCTGGCCGGCGGCGGGCTCCGGCAGCGGCGAGGGCGGCTAGGGTTTCGCCCCCGAGCCGCCCGCGTGAGAGCGACGCGGAGGCTGATCTAGTCTTCCATATTTCGTTCGTGCAACACTGAATGACTCAGCGAATCTGCATCTTTGATTCCTTGTGATCTTTCCGTGAACGAGTTTAACATCACTTCCCCTGAAATATAGGGGCAGTGTAGTTCACGGAGGAGATGCAGTGTAACGTCCCGCCTTCCCCAGGCCGGGTCCACTTACATCTGATAGCTTTCATAGGTCATAGACAACACATGTCTTTTCTGCACACTTTGTCCTCACTCGTGTGCACCCGGGAAGAATTTCCCGGTCGGTCACCCATCCTAAATTGCTCCAGGCCAAGCACGCTTAACCCTGGAGTTCTTTGGAGATTGGCTTCCGGAAAAGAAGTTGCAACTTGTTGATACGAGTATTCTATTAATCCTATTAAGCCCTAGGCCGGGATGTTACACCCTCACCCCCTTAAGAGAGATCGACGCCCCCGTCGATAGACCCCAGGCCAGGAACGTCCTCTCTTGGCCATGTCCATGTGTCCAGTGCCAGCGCATGTGCCATGCTGTGTAACCACTCCCGGTCTACACCAGCCATGCACACCATGCCTGCGAAACTGCGACACACGCGCCCGTGAAACCGTGAGAGTCGGCTCTGATACCAACTTGTCACGCCCGGAATTTCTATCCAAAATTCCAAACGCTTACATGTGTGTAAACCCTCGTCCAGGCATCAGCCGAGGCACACAATAACAAATTGATAATAGAGTACGATTATTACTCTAACTAATAAGCGAATAAATTGTCATTACAGAGGTGGATAGTTCCTCTCAAACAATAAAGATCTAAGCAGCGGAAAATAAAGATAAACAGCGCAGACGACTCCACTCCACAGGCAGCTTGACAAGGACTACGCCAAATCCTCACCACCATCAGCTTCATTGTAGAACTCCTCCTCTGATGAATGATTGCAAGGTGAGTATATGACATACTCAGCAAGCCACGCAGCAAATATGCAAGTGCACAGGATAACCAAGGATGGCATAATATAGGCTTCTTTGCATAAACAGCATTTAAAGAATATTTCAGAATTTAATAAAACAGTAGAGTGTTAATTAAACAGTATTAATCCAACACTATACAACATACCCTGTTGTATAGGCCCAACCATTTAGTACAACCAATCCCGGCTGCACAGTTCTAATCTCCAAACCAGGAATATACCATTCCAAACCAGGAGCTAATCAATTATATCCAATTATAGCATTTCTCATTATAGTGTGAAGGGTGAGACTAATCACGAAAGACATTGTTAGACCCGCCCATAACCGCGGGCACGGCTATTCGAATAGTTTTACTCTGATCAGAGGTGTACCACTGTACCCACAAGACACAGCCCCACATCATGTCACCATGTGCCTCAATACCACCACGGTACCTCGGAAAGGAGCTGTGACATTACCCCTCACACAACACAATCCACCACAGTGCACCATTCCCGGATCATAGTTACCCCCTTATAAACAAGGCATGGACTCCCCAGCGACCCCCGTGGGCTTATCTCCGCCACTTCTCAGTCTGGTGCTCCGTAATGAACTATGCTATGTAAAAGATAAAGCCGTTGCCCACGCTGGCTTGTGGTTGGCACGGTTAATGTTTCACAACCGAAGTTCGTGAACCGGTCCTTAACTGTCATGAGCACGACCATCAAAACCATGTACTCACAACCCACCATTATCAGGTTTTAGTTGTTACATTAATTAATTAACCAATCACGATTGACCATCGTGAACTAGCATTAAGCCATCAATAAATAATAGTGAATCATAAGTTATCCCATTAGTGTGCTAAAGTTTCTAAGCATGGCTAAGCAATTGCATCTAATATCTAGTTGAACCAATATAAAGCTCAACTAGTCAAGTTATAATAACCCAAGGTATCAAGGAATAAGATAATCAAAAAGGGCTATAACAACAATAGGCTAATTCCACCCAATGACATTCAAAAATAAATGCAATAGTTGAATAGAAACAATAGCTTTAAACGGGATCAACATGCTCAAAGGGTTGATTAGGATCTGTGTGACTTGCCTTGCTGGCCCTGGAACTCTTCTAAATCTTCTCCTGCAAAAGCGGACTCTCCGGAAACGTCGGATTCTAAACGGAAAAGAATAAAAACACCAAAACAGCACATAAGCAAGCATGAACAGTACATGTGGATATTTTTATCATGTAGATCTCAATTTTAGAAAAATTTAGAGACTTGAACCAACTAAATCCGAGCTAAGATGAATTAGTTATGAATTTTTAAAGATTTAATCAATTTAAATCATTTATATAAATTTTAATTGAATTATGACGCAATAATGAATTATTTTTGAAAAGAAAAAGGGGCTTTATTGCGTCAGCGGGCTCGGGGTCTACGGTGGACCGGGTCCACGGCAACGGTTCACAAGATCGGACGGCCGAGATCAATCGGACCGAACGGACGGCCGAGATCAAACGGCGCACGGCCGGCTCACGGGCGACGGCATCGATGACGTCAGCGATGACGTCATCCCCGACCGACGGCGGCGACGGCGGCTCGGACTCGCATGCCCGCCGGTGATCTACGGCGCAGCGACGCGAACGGAAAGCAGCAACGGGATGCGGAGATCGCGGCGAACTTACCGGCGACCAAACTAGCGGCGGAGGAGCAACGGATGACACCGGCGACGAGGACGAACGGCGGAGAGGTTCGGGTCGACGGCGGCGACGATGTTCTGGCGGGAAACAGCGGCGGCGAAGGGTCGGACGAAGACGGCAACGCGACGGCGACCACGATGGCGAGCTCCCCGAGCGACGGCGATGACCGGAGCGACGGCGGCGCACGACTGGAGCGGCGGCGGCGACGGCGGCGCACGGGATGCATGGCGCTAGGGCGGCTCGGGCGACGAGAGGCGAAGGCGAGGGCGGCGGAGGGTAGAGGAGAGTGCGGGGAACCTTTTATAGGGGTCGGGAGGCGGCGGCGAAGCCCACGGCGGCCCGGCGACGGCGATGGAAAGCTAGGGTTCGCCGACTCCGAATCGAGCTCGAATCCCCACGTTTCCAAAGCGAATCGGCCGATGCTTCCAAAGAGAAAAAGGTAGAGGAGATCACGGCGAAGGTTTCCCCCCAAACAATTGCACCGGATCGGGAAAGGGGCGGCCGAATTGGAAAGGGCGGCGGCGGCTAGGGTTTCGGGCGCGGCCGGCTGGAGGTAGACGACGACTCCGACGGGCGGGCCCCACCTGTCAGCGAGCGGGAGAGAGGGAGAGCGGCGCGCGCGCGGCGGCTCGGCTTGCTGGGCCGGCTTGGGCCGACTGGGCCGAGAAGAGAGAGAAGAGAGGTTTTGGGCCGACTTTCGGCCCAAAGCTAAAAGAAGACTTTTTAAAATCTTTTTCTATTTAAATAATTCATGAAATGCTCTTTCATTTATTAAAAATACTTCCTTAGCTCAAATAATTCCCAGAAAAATCTAGGAATTATAGAATTAAGCAAAGTATTTAATGAAATTTTATCTGGCCCATTTTTATATTGGAATTTATTATTTAGAATTAAATCTTTTCTTCTAGGCTTTTAAAAATCATTTCTAAAATTCCATTTACACAATAATTTATACTTTTGAGATTTTTAGGGTGTGACATGCAGCATGTTACTGTCACTGGCCACGTCATCTGGTCATCACTAGTTGATTACGTAAGAAGGGCACGGCATACGCAAAAAAAGAAGAGGCTCTCCATTTTTCTCGTTGTGATCAGTTGATGGATATTCTCGCAGATCTTACTGATCATACAGCCACGGTGCCAGTGTGGCACTCGCACATGAGAAAGATGGTAGAACAATCCTAATTAAAATGCAGTGCCATGAATGATAGTCTCGTGTTACTTGGCAGAGAAAATCAATGCAGTTAGTCAAACGATATGAATTCTGAATTAGCTGGCACACTCCCGAAGTTGACACCTCAATAATTCTCTTCTCTACCAAGGATGCAGCAATCATATATCACAGGAAACGTTTGGTAATAAAGTGGGAAGGCTACATTACGGGACAGTGTTTGCGTCCACACCCGTTCTCCATCCATCCGTCCAGATGGACTGGAATTCTTGAACTGAAGATAAAAGCTAAAGAAAAGCCTGGAAGTCTGGAAGATGATAGCCAACAGAGTACAGAACACATCCACCAGGGTGAGCAAAAGAAGATCACCGCCAGAACTGCGACGGAAAAAGCCAAGCGAAGAGCACTTCGTTGCCTTTTCAGTTTTCACGTTGCCTGCCTCGCTTACCTCGGGGGCTACCTGAAGATTCTACTTCATTTCAACCGTGCACTGCTCGTGGAGGCCACACGCTCCCACTCTGCCACACCCACTACAGTTACTGCCCGTATCAGGAAGAGAGGCCCTGAAATTTTGGATATTCTGCAGCTGAAGCATGAAGGGAACAAATGTACACCTGTGGAATACATGGAGTATCGAAATCGTGAGGCGGCGACAGAGCATGGCAGAATCAGCAGCAACAGCACAGCACAACATCGAAAGATGGCTAGCCGATTATTCATTTATTTATTCTTCTGCCCAAACCCGTGAAACATTCAATGATAGTAGTCGGAAGCATCTGCCACTAACAGAACAAAGCGTGAGGAAATTGCGTTCGCAAGCGCTAGCATATCTGCCGAGGACGACTAATCAAATCACCGGAGGATGGAGAGGAGGCTCTGCCTGATGGCCTTAACCATGTGCCGCCGCGGTGGCGTCAGACGACCGGAGGAGGGAGACCCCAACGCCAACGTACGCTGCCTGGCTGCCTCTGTGTGCGCGATGAGTTGGGAGGCGTTGCGTTACGACGGCCATGTGACGGCGCGGCCCCCCGCCCGCGCGCGCACCAACCGCGCTACGCTACAGCGGAATCGCTGGAGGTAGGGATATTCTCCAACTCGGCCTGCCTTGTCTCGGCACGCGTACGTGCGTGAGGGCAACTCCAGATCATCCCATCTGTGGCGGTATAATATTACGATGCGATATGCTTTCCTTACCTCATTTGGTTTGGGCAGGCGCGGGCGCGGCGCATACCATGATAGGGATAGATAATGTACATGCGGACAGGTACAGGAAAGCCAGACAAAGCACTCGTCTCGTCCAGGTGTTAGTGTGTTACAACAGGGTAATGGACCGGACGAATGGCGTAACAGGGAGAAGGCTCGGTGCGTGTTGCCTTTGCCTGGCCGCTAACTGTAACTGTGTGGGTTAATGTTTCAGGTGATCTTTGCAGTGTGTTGCACATGGTGATTTGGTGAAAACGAAGTTGCCAAACAAATCAGATTGGTTTTCTAAGACTCGGGCATTTCATTATCCCAAAGAAAAAAAAGAAGACCCGTGCTTATTAGCACTGGGACCACCTATATATTTGTCGACAAATTTTCTTCTAAAATTTTGACAGATGTAATTATAATTCAATCATAGTGTAATTATACTGTAACCTATATGTAATTACACTGTAACTTATATGTAAGTTTCATATAATTTTGAATCGTTAGATCTATTACAAGATTTTTTTTGTGGGGAAGAAAACAAATCATAGCACACACATATGTGAAAGAATTTGTTCCCACGACCTCTATTTTACCGAAATAACATGTTACGGAGTATTTTTGAAAGTTACATATAAGTTACATTATAGTTACAGTGTAATTACACTATAATTGTACTGTAATTATATCTGTCAAATTGATTAGCACTTACAAAGAGCCGAAGAGAGGATAGGCCGCTAGGCCCATCCAACTAAGAATGTCTCTGCTTCAGACGGCCCATATAGGGATCCACATTACACTGGTCTGCAGAGTTCAGAGTTCAGACTAGCTGCTTGGTATAGAAACGAGAAATGCATTAAGATGCTGTCTTGCCGAATACCAAATCGAATTGCTGAATTCCCTGGGGAAATGCCTATGCAGGACGGACGGAAAAGCTGATGCGCGATCGATCGCCTGGGCGATCTGGTAGCGATCAGTTCGCCCGATCGCCCCCCCCTCCCTCCCTCCACCTGTCTCCTTTTTTTGGCACCGCATTACTTTTCTATTTTAGTAAATTTATGCACCTAAAGTTTATACGCCTCAAGTTTACACATCTAAAGTTTAGGGAAAAAGTACGAATTACCCCCCCGAACTATCGTGGTCGTCTGAATTACCCCTCTGAACCATAAAACCGGACATTCTTTACCCCCCAACTATACAAACCGGACGAATTACCCCCCTCGACCCAATCCGCGGTGGTTTTAACCTACGTGGCGTACACGTGGCAATCCAGTCAGCATTTTATTTCATTTTTAATGGTGGGACCCACATGTCAGATCCCTCTTTCTCTCTACCCCTCTCTCTTTCTCTCTCTCTTTCTCTCTCAATGCGTGCGGGGAGATGGAGGGGATGGGGGAGAGGCGGGCGCCGGCGGGTCAACGAGCTCGGCCGGCTCCGGTGGCAGAGGCAGCGGCGGCGGCGTCGTCCGCGGCGGGACATGGAGCAAGGCGGCGGCGCGACGTGGAGCAAGGCAGCGGCGCGACGCTTCCGGCCATGGCCGCCGACACCCGCCTCTCCCCCATCCCCTCCACCTCCTGGTGCGCCGCGTGCACGCCAACCGCTGGCCCGCCCCCGTGCCGCTGCCCATCACCCTTCCCCGCGCCGCGCCATGCGTGCCGCCCGCCGGCGTGCGCGCCGCTGCCGCTGACCGATGAAGAGAGAGAATGAGAGAGGGAGGAAGAGAGAAAGAGGGGTTTGACATGTGGGTCCCACCATTAAAAATAAAATAAAATGCTGAGTGGATTGTCACGTGTACGCCACGTAGGCCAAAACCACCGCGGATTGGGTCGAGGGGGGTAATTCGTCCGGTTTGCATAGTTGGGGTGAAGAATATCCGGTTTTGTGGTTCAGGGGGGTAATTCGGACGACTGTAATAGTTCGGGGGGGGGGGTTAATTCATACTTTTTCCAAAGTTTAGAGACCAAAAATTTATATATCCGATTCAAATTTAAATTTGAATTCAAATATTTTCTATATATAGTATTTCTATAAATGTAAAGTTTATACACCTAAAGTTTATAGATCCAAAGTTTATAAGTCAAAAGTTTATATACCCGATTTAAATTTGAATTTGAATTTAAATTATATCTGATTTAAATTTAAATTTGAATTCAAATATTTTCTATATATAGTATTTCTATAAATATAAAGTTTATACACCTAAAGTTTATAGATCCAAAGTTTATAAGTCAAAAGTTTATATACCCGATTCAAATTTGAATTTGGATTTAAATTTTTTATATATAATACTTTTTTACATAAATTTTTCTAACTTTTGTTTTTTTTTTAAAAAAAATTATGGTGTACTGCAGTAGGAAAGAGAAAAGGGGGAGGAGGAAAGGGGAGAAGAGGGACGTACAGGGAGAGGGGGTGCCGCGCATTAGCAGTCCCCTATGCAGGATGTTACGTGACAGCATCAATTCTGCAGTCGCATATTGCTGATTCAATTTCATCCGTCACCGATTACAGTCCGTTTTGATGAGGTTTTCCATCGATGAAAGCATCAGGATCAAGAATAACCAATTCAACCGTATTAAAATTTTCTGATAGGGATATTTGCTACTACGAAGGAACTGAGATTCCAGGTAAAATCACATTATACAAATGGTAGTTTTACAGGCTGTAGGATAAACAAGAAAACCTAGCCCAAGCTGAGGTAAACAGCAGCCGCAACGCCGGCGGTGTAGATGGCGACCAACCTCCCTACCACCCCGGCCCCGGCGCGGGTCGCGAGGCCAACACCGACGAGCCCGGCGGCGCCTGCCGGGGCGCGGACGAGAGCCGCCTGGGCCGCGCCGGCGAGCACGGCCTCCCTGAACAGCTCGGCGGCGAACTCCCCGAACTGGCCCCTCGAGAGCACCGCCGCGTCCTCGAGCCCCGCGGCGCGCAGCGCGGAGTCGATGCGGGCGCGCGGCGGCGGCGAGGGCACCCAGCGGCGGACGAGCGGGAGGGAGCCCCGGAGGGACGAGTGGAGGTGCGCGGACGCGTCGGCGAGCTGGTAGGGGCGGACGCCGGCGGAGGCGTACTGGGCGTCGGCGAGGCAGCGGCCGAAAGCGTCGTCGCAAGCGGCGGCGAACGCCGGCGCGCCCCGGAGAGCGGCGTCCACGCGCTTGGAGGGGTTGAGGCCCATTTCGGAGTGGGTGAGCGGCGCCGGCTGATCGAGTCGCTGTTTTGGATGGGGGTAGATTGGGTTTCAGTGCTGGTGTGATTTTTCTTCCTCTTTTACCCCACGTGATTTCACTGAGGAATAGTACTTTGTTTTAGTCACCTTAATCGTCGAGTCTAAAATTTATTCCTGAACCGAAATACTATATATAGCATATTCTTTAACTCACAGTATAATTTTAACTTTGATTATTTGGCAGTATAGTGATCGGTTTTGACAAATGTGGTGAGTGAAAGCCACGTGAGCCCCACATGTCAGCGGCTAACTTTTCTTGATACTCTCCCTCTCCCTATTCTCTCCATTTACGTTGCCCTCCTTGGGTTTCGCTCCCTACTCCCCCGCTCATCACCACCTCCTCTCACCCCGCCACAACTGACCCTCCCGTAGTGGCGGGGAACGACGTCGTCACGTGCCTCGGTTGCGCCAAGTTGTTCCCCTTCGAGCTTGCGGTGTAGGACCACCGTGATGGCTGCCTCGTGGTTATAGGCGGGGCCCGCCCCCATGCGCCCGTATACCTGGCGGTGGAGCCGGTGTCAATCATCGTGGAGGTGGATCTGTACAAGTTCAACTCGCAAGACCTATCAGAGCGGCACTAGGGAGTGGTACTTATTCAACCCCCACCCCGGACCACAAGCACCCCAACATATCATGCCCCAACCGCTATGCTAACAAAGTGTCACGCCCCGAACTAGCCCCGAACGGAACTAGCCCGTGACGCTCCAAATTAACCTGTTAATCGATACCAGTCCCAGGAAACAGTGCTGGTATCACAGGAAGACAGAGTATCACAGCAACAGTGGTCTCTTTATTACAGAGTAGGAGTACAGTCATGTTGGGCTGCGGACAGATCCCGAGCTCACAACTGCATTACAAAAGGGAAAACGGAAGCCAAGACTTGGACCAAACTTCACAGGCGCGACTTGGGAACTAGGCCAAAACCCTAAAACTCGTCGTAACCGAGTTGCTCCTGGAAGAACTCCTCGTCAGCGGGATCCACATCATCTTCTTCAGCAACTAGGGGGGATTATTTATATAGAGTAAGGGTGAGTACAGGAGTACTCAACAAGCCATGGGAATTTAAGTGTTTAATGCAGGCTTCAAAGGAAAGGCTGCTTGTTTTCACAATTGATTTTAGTTAAACTCCTTTTTGAAACAACTAAGTGAGTGCTTCTCAAACGACACGGAAGAGACAGTGCGTCTTGTCCGGTCGGAGTATGTGCAATGTATCAGTCTTTGGATTGATTCAAGGTTGGCACCCGGCCAACAACTTTCAAACGGCCACCCGGGCCTAGCTGATCCCATCAGCTGCAGATTTTCCAAACATCGATTCCATTCCACAACAGCAATTTCACAAAGCAGTAGTCAAACAAAACTACGCTAGGAATCACCTCACATCCGCCCATGACCGTGGGCACGGCTGTTCGAACAGTTTAATAACCTCTGCAGAGGGGGGTACACTTTACCCACGCGACATTACTAACCCGGATCATCCAGCCCGTGCAGAACGGCCACGTCTAGAGACCTTAAGGCTTTCATGACAAGGCATTTCGAAAGCTGACACAGGTTCACCATATGCCAATGAGAGGGGTCCCAGACCAACACCAGATTAGGTCCCAGACCATACTGTGCCAGGAAACCCGGGGGTTCTCCCCGGCACCACCCCGTTGAATCCACATGTCTCTTGGCATCATGGTTCCCCCGATTAGCTAGTTACTCAGCCAGGGGTGTCCCATTCCACCCATGTGGTCGCACTTGTCTTATGTTCGAATGAAATTCCACGGAAATGGTCCTTAAGTGCAAGAGTGGGAAACCGTACTCCCGGTACGTTCCCCGGTCCGCGATTTTGGAAATTCATTTTGTTCGCAAGCACCGACCCAGGTGTCGGGTTTTCCAAGTCTTTTGTAAAACTCAAGTTTTACCCATCGTTGGATATTTTAAATTTTGAGGGGGGGGTGTTCCGATGCGCGTACCCGAAGGCCCGTGCATCGAAGCACAACAGTTGACAAAGGAGATTTAAGTGTTCAATAATTCAAGGAGGGAAATTGCAGCAATTAGGACTGGGGGCCAGCAGGCTATCTCGCATGCCGCGGCCGAATTACTTGTGTAAATCCTATTCATGCAATATTTGCGGAAAAGAAATACTTAGATTTAAATTATAGGTGCAAGATGATCAAAGGTGACTTGCCTTACTCGAGACCTTGAGCTTGATCCTCGAAATCCTCGCACTGCGGGTCTTCGGGCTCCGAAACTACACGCGAAACGGGACAACTCAACAAACAGCGAAATAAGGCCCTATTATTGACCTCTAAGCATGCCATTAGATAGATCTCGAGATTTGAGGAATTTTGGAAGTTGAACGGAGTCAAACGGACTTACGGTTGGGAAGATATTGAATTTCTAAGATTATTGGACTTTTGGTTTAAAGGACAAAAAGAAAGGAAGAAGGGAGGGGAAATAGACTTCGCGGGCGGCTTGAGCGCGGCCCGAGAGAAAGGGGCGGCTCAGCCGAGCTTAATGGGCCGGCCGGCCCGAGAACGCGGCCCAAGGGGGCTCGCGGGGAGGGGAGAAGAGAGGGAGCTGGTGCGCCGGGTCCACCTTGCGTGGTCCCGGGTGGGACCCGCTTGTCGGCGACTCGGCTCACCGTGAGCGAGGTGCACGCGGAGCGTGCTAGGGTTTGGGGAGGGGGCGCGGTGCACGTGCGCGGTTCGCGGAGGACGCGGATGCGGCGGGCCCACGCGCAGCCTCACGGCTCGCGGTGGACCGCGCGCACGGGGTGGGTGGAACGGAGGGAGCGGCTGACCGGGTCAGCCGATCCGGTCGTGCCGAGGTGGCACCGACGTGGCGCCTACGTGGCTGCCACGCGGGCCGGCTGGAGGAAGACGAAGGCGCCGGCCGCGAATGGACGGTGGGCGGCGGCGGTTTCTCCGGGACGCCGTGCGACGACGAGGGGTGACGGGGTGTACACTGGAATGACGAGGGAGAACGAGAGGGAGCGAGCCAACGGCTTGGATTCGCCGGAAGGAGTTCGTCGGTGGAGGACTGCGGCGGCGGCCACCGGCGGCGAGAGAAGAGGGGAACGACGACGAGATGACTAGGGTTCGATTCCTCCGGACTAGAGCATCTACACGACCTCGGGATTGCATTCCTAGCACCGGATCGGGCGGAGCTACGCCGGGAGAAGCTGGCGACGGGCGGCGTTTGCGGCGGCGAGCGGCAACGGTGGCAAGGCCGCGCCGAGCGGTGGGAAGGTCTTGGGCGGCGCCTGCGAGCTTCTAGGGGTACTACGGGAGCTACCACACAATCCTAAGGGGAGGAGGAGGAGCGAAGAGGGAGAACGGAGGAGAGCTCTACCGAGACGGGACGGGGCGCCGTGACGAGAGGCCGACGGCACGGGAGTGATCTCTCCGGCCTCGGGCCGGGGAAGAGGAAGAAGACGAGCTCCCGGAGTTCCCTTCCGTGTCCACGAACACGCCGGCTCCTCCGGCACGCGCGGCAACGAAAGGCGGCGGCGAACAGAGCACGGGAGGCGGCAACAATGGAGTGGAGGCGATGGGGCAAACAAGAGGAGAAGGAAGGGAGGGCGCCTGGGCTTTGTAGGATGGCAATGTCGGTTCGGAAACCGACCTTGGGCGGTCGCGGCCAAATCGGCGAAAGGGGGGGTGACGCCGGCGATGGGAGGAAAAAGAAGAAAGGGAGAGGGAAAGGGGGCTTGCCTCCTTGCTTCTTTGGGAAAAGAAGAAGGGAGAGAGAGCGACGCGGCAGAGGGAGGAGGGTCTCTGCCTCCATCCCTTGGAAGTGTCACGCCCGGAATTTCTATCCAAAATTCCAAATGCTTACATGTGTGTAAACCCTCGTACAGGAATCAGCCGAGGCACACAATAACAAATTGATAATAGAGTACAATTATTACGCTAATTAATAAGCGAATAAATTGTCATTACAGAGGTGGATAGTTCCTCTCAACCAATAAAGATCTAAGCAGCGGAAAATAAAGATAAACAGCGCGGACGACACCACTCCACAAGCAGCTTGACAAGGACTACGCCAAATCCTCACCACCATCAGCTTCACTGTAGAACTCCTCCTCTGATGAATGATTGCAAGGTGAGTATATGACATACTCAGCAAGCCACGCAGCAAATATGCAAGTGCACAGGATAACCAAGGATGGCATAATATAGGCTTCTTTGCATAAACATCATTTAATAAATATTTCAGAATTTAATAAAACAGTAGAGTACTAATTAAACAATATTAATCCAACACCATACAACATACCCTGTTGTATAGGCCCAACCATTCTGAACAACCAACCCCGGCTGCACAGTTCTAATCTCCAAACCAGGAATATACCATTCCAAACCAGGAGCTAATCAGATTATCACCAGTTATAGCATTTTTCATTATAGTGGGAAGGGTGAGACTAATCACGAAAGACACTGTTAGACCCGCCCATAACCGCGGGCGCGGCTATTCGAATAGTTTTACTCTGATCAGAGGTGTACCACTGTACCCACAAGACACAGCCCCACATCATGTCACCATGTGCCTTAGTACCACCACGGTACCTCGGAAAGGAGCTGTGACATTACCCCTCACACAACATAATTCACTACAGTGCACCATTCCTGGATCATAATCACCCCCTTATAAACAAGGCATGGACTCCCCAGCGACCCCCGTGGGCTTATCTCCGCCACTTCTCAGTCTAGTGCTCCATAGTGAATTATACTATATAAAAGGTAAAGCCGTTGCCCACGCTGGCTTGTGGTTGGCACGGTTAATGTTTCACAACCGAAACTCGTGAACCGGTCCTTAATTGTCATGAGCACGACCATCAAAACCATGTACTCACAACCCACCATTATCAGGTTTTAGTTGTCAAATTAATTAATTAACCAATCATGATTGACCATCGTGAACTATCATTAAGCCATCATTAAATAATAGTGAATCATAAGTTATCCCATTAGTGTGCTAAAGTTTCTAAGCATGGTTAAGCAATTACACCTAACATCTAGTCGAACCAGTATAAAGCTCCTCTAGTCAAGTTATAATAACCCAAGGTATCAAGGAATAGGATAATCAAGAACAAAAGGGCCATAACAAACAATAGGCTATTTCCACCCAATGACATTTGAAAATAAATGCAATAGTTGAATAGAAACAGTAGCTTTAAATGGGATCAACATGCTCAAAGGATTGATTAGGATCTGTGTGACTTGCCTTGCTGGCCTTGGAACTCTTCTAAATCTTCTCCTGCAAAAACGGACTCTCCGAAAACGTCGGATTCTAAACAGAAAAGAGCAAAAACACCAAAACAGCACATAAGCAAGCATGAAAAGTACATGTGGATATTTTTAACATGTAGATCTCAATTTTAGAAAAATTTAGAGACTTGAACCAACTAAATCCGAGCTACGATGAATTAGTTATGAATTTTTAAAGATTAAATCGGATTAAATCATTTATATAAATTTTAATTGAATTATGACGCAATAATGAATTATTTTTGAAAAGGAAAAGGGGATTTATTGCGTCAGCGGGTTCGGGTTCACGGTGGACCGGGTCCACGGCGGCGGTCTACGGGAATGGACGGTTGAGATCGATCTGACTCAATCGGATGGCCGAGATCCAACCTGACCACGGCGGTCCACGCGCCACGGCAATGATGACGTCGGCGATGACGTCATCGGCGGGGACGGCACACCGGCGGCGGCTCGACACGCATGCCCGCCGGCGAACTACGGCGCGGCGGCGAGAACGGAAGGCGGCAACGGATAGCGGAGGGCACGGCGAACTCACCGGCGACCAAAGAAGCGGCGGAGGAGCAACGGATGACGACGGCGACGAGGTTGAAGCGGCGACGGTCTTCGGGTTGTCGACGGCGACGGTGTTCCGGCGAAGAACAGCGGCGGCGAAGGGTCGGACGAGGATGGCGACGCGACGGCGACCACGATGGTGAGCTCCCCGAGTGACGGCGACGACCGGAGCGACGGCGGCGCACGGCTGGAGCGGCGGCGGCGACGGCGGCGCACGGGTGCACGGCGCTAGGGCGATTCGCGCGACGAGAGGCGAAGGCAAGGGCGGCGGAGGGTAGAGGGGACACCGGGGGTCCTTTTAAAGGGGTCGGGAGGCGGCGGCGAAGCCCACGGCAGCCCGGCGACGGCAATGGAAGGTTAGGGTTCGCCGACTCCGAATCGAGCTCGAATCCCCGCATTTCCAAAGCGAGATAGCCGATGCTTCCAAAGAGAAAAAGGTAGAGGAGATCACGGCGAACGTTTCCCCTCAATCAATTGCACCGGATCGGGAAAGGGGCGGCCGAATTGGAAAGGGCGGCGGCGGCGGCGCTCGGCTAGGGTTCCGGCCCGAGGAAGACGACGGGCCTGACAGGCGGGCCCCACCTGTCAGCGAGCGGGAGAGAGGGAGAGCGACGGCTGCGTGCGCGCGGCTCGGCTTGCTGGGCCGGCTTGGGCCGAAGAGAGAGAAGAGAGGGTTTTGGGCCAACTTTCGGCCCAAAGCCAAAAGAAGAATTTTAAAACCTTTTTCAATATAAATAATTCATGAAATGCACTTTCATTTATTAAAAATACTTCCTTAGCTCAAATAAATCCCAGAAAAATCTAGGAATTATAGAATTAAGCAAAGTATTTAATAAAATTTTATCTGGCCCAATTTTATATTGGAATTTATTATTTACAATTAAATCTTTTCTTCTAGGCTTTTAAAATTTATTTCTGATAATTCTATTTAAACAATAATTTATATAAATGAGATTTTTAGGGTGTGACAGGAAGCTAGCGCGCGGAGGTAGCGGGACCGGGTCGTGACGACGGCGATGACGGCGGGGGCGGTGTGGAGCGGAGTGGCGACACGGGCGGCAGGCGCGGGCAGGCGCGGCAGGCGCTGACGGCGGCGGTGACCAGGCGGTCGGCCACCACGGCGCGCGCGCGGGAAGCAACAGTGCGCGGCGATTTGAGCGGTGGTGGCGGGAAGCGGCAGCGAGAGCGGAGAGGGAGGGCGCTCGGCTCGGCGCGGCTCACGCGCACGCGCGCGCGGCGCACGGGCAGAGCGAGGGAGAGAGGGAGAGAGAGAGAGGGAGAGAGAGAGAGGGAGAGAGAGAGAAAGATGGGCCGAGAGGAAATCGGCCCACTGAACCCGAGGGAGGCAAATTAGACTTTTGCAGAGGAATTGATTTGGGAAGAAATTGGATTCGGGATTTGAATTCGACGATGGATTGGGGATTTGAGATCTGGAATTGGCACGGAGACTGACTACAAGCAAAGAAACAATTTTCGCAATTAGGGTTTTTAGAAATTAAATTTTCCCGCTAGGCGCCACGACGGAACGGGCGCTACACAAAGCCTGTCGCACTGCAAAGGCACACGCTTGGCATCAAGAAGGCGCTTGCGCTTGTGCTCTACGCCCGTGATGGGTCAAGACAGATTGGATCATGCATGAGTACCAGCTCGCTAACGCTAGTTACGCCACCGCGGGCACCAAGAAGGGGTCTCTCAGGGTAAGCCTCAATTCGTCGTTTTAAAAGTTAAATTATTCTTGCTTCGATCGAAGATTATTCGGTAGAAGCGATCTACAATTGAATCACACTCTGATGTGATCTGGCGTGAATTGATCGTGCAGTTGGATGGTTGGGTATTGTGCTGACTATACAACTAGAAGAACGAGGGAGGTGAAGGAGGAGGTGTCGGACATGGTGTCCTCACAACCGCACTCGCACACCTACTCATGGGGCAAAAAGTGCGCGCGGGGGTTGGAGATTGTGCACAACGACCTCTTCCCATAAGAGGGAGAGGGAAAGGAGGGAGAAGAGTTGACCGCTGATATATGGGACTCGCGTGAGTGTTGTGAGTTGAGGGATGGGTTATATGAAGTATCTGCTATTTCTGTTTAGGGACGAATTTTAGACTCAGCGACAAATTGAGAAATCTAAAGTGAACTTATTTCTTTGAGGAATAAGTTCACTTTGTGACCCTTAAAAGTGATCGAAATCTAATCCGTGACCCTAAACCACAAAACCTGATATCTCGACCCCCCAACTCTTAATACCGGTGCAATTTGACTCCCTCGGTGGTTTTGGAGGGCGGTTTCGCTGACGTAGCGCCTTCGTGGCAGTATTGACTCGGTCTTCTTTACACGTGGCGCTTAGGTGACATTAGAAATAAAAAAATGTGTGGGACCCAATTGTCATCCACTAAAAAGTATGTGTGGGACCCACTGACATGTGGGGGCCAAAAAACCATGTTCTCATCTTCCCTCTCTCTCTCTCTTTCTCTTCGGCGAGCGACGGCGGCAGCCAGCGGACGGGAGCCGGCGGCGGCGGCGGGAGGGCGGGCGGGCGAGGGCCGCGGCGGCTCATGGCAGTGGGAGGACGAGGGGAACGATGGCGGCGGGAGGGCGGAAGGGCGAGGGCGGCGGCGGCGGCTCGTGGCAGTGGGAGGACGAGGGGAACAACGGCGGCAGCGGGAGAACGGGCGGGCGAGGGCGGGACGGTCCCGCCCGTCGGCCGCCGCGGCGACTGTGGCAGCGACTGCGAGCCCGTCGGCATGGAGGACGCCGTCCACGCCGCGTCCCTCGTCATGTTGGGGCGCCCACTCGCGTCCGTGAGGAGGTACCTGGCGGCACGGTCGAGGCAGGAGGTGCGGGAGATGGTGGCCACGCTGGAGAGCCACGGCGCCGAGCAGCTGAAGTAGCTGCAGGTTCCCAGGCTGGCCACCGCCATGGAGCAGGCGCAGCGGCTGTTGAAGATGTTCGCCGCCGATGAGGAGGAGGTGGGCCAGGAAGATGCTGAAGCGCACGAGCGACTCGCCGCCGGGAGGCGCGGTTGAACAGCACGCGAAGCAGAGCAAGTGGTCGGGGTTGATGGCGTCGTCAAGGCTTCTTCACGCATCGTCCCCTGCTTCTGATCTCTATTCTCGCTATTAATGCATGTGTTATTACTAGTTGTCATCAACTGTAAACCTCTGATTTTGTCATCAATTGTAAATCTCTGATTTTGTAAACATGTGTTGTCAAATTTGTAAACCACCGACAGCGTCATCGTGGCCATGTCGAACTCGACGATGCTGGTGTAGTTGTCGTAGAGGAAGTAGAGCGCGTTCCCCACGAGGACGCTTGGCCTTCTCGCCTGGACGAAGGCGTCGCCGCGTCGGGGTGGTGATCAATGGAGGCCGGGCCGCTCCACGCCTCGGTCTCCAACGAGTAAAGGGCGGCGTGCGTGGTTCGCGCGGCGTCGGTGTCCACCAGCGCCACGCGGAAGGGGTTGCCGCCGTGGCAGTCGAGATGGTCGCAGCCGTCCACGGCGCAGAGCACCGCCGCGTTCCACTGCGTGAACATCCAGTGCTGCGGCGCGCTCGAGTTGATGATCCTCCAGCGCTCCGCCGTCCTCGCCCGCCCTCCCGCCGCCGCCGCCGCTGGCCCCGTCCCTCAGCCGCTGCTCGCCGAAGAGAGAGAGGGGGGGATGAGGAGAACATGGTTTATGTGGGCCCCACATGTCAGTGGGTCCCACCCATACTTTTAGTGGATGATAAATGGGTCCCACACAAATTTTTTTTGTTTCTAATGCCACCTAAGCGCCACGTCAACGCCACGTGTAAAGAAGACTGAGTCAATACTGCCATGTAGGCGCCACGTCAGTGAAACTGCCCTCCAAAACCACCGAGGGAGTCAAATTACGCCGGTTTTAAGAGTTAAGGGGTCGAGATATCCGGTTTTGTGGTTTAGGGTTACGGATTAGATTTCGATCACTTTTGAGGGTCACAAGGTGAACTTATTCCTTTCTTTGACTGATGGTATCCTGGATTCGTTGGGCTCGGCTTAGCAAACGGCCCATATTGGCATGTTGCAAAGTGCAAACCCATGATCGTGGTTTGGGCTCCTCTAGTTATGCATTGGCCCGGCCGGAGAGTTGGCTGCTTCACACTTGCTACAGAGGGCCGTTTTTTCTTTGAAAGGGCACAGAGACACAGGACCGGTTTTGCATGCCATTTACCACATACATGATTGATTGATAATGTATCATTTCCTCATCCTTAAATATTAGTAATGTATTACGCTCATCATGTAAAACTATCTTCCATTTGAATTGAACGGTGCCAGCTCTTCTCGGGGAACTAGTCGACCCGTACTCTTGTTTCCTACCGGTGGCAGAGGCAGGTAGAACAACGCTAACTGTTTACAGTACCCTCATCTTTTTCTTTAGCTTCACCATGTTCCTTTCGACCGATCACCGACCGGCATGTAGCTGATATAGAAATGCGTAGGGTCAATGCTTTTCGCGATCTAAAGCGTTCGATACACTACACACCTATAGGCGTGTACAGTGTACTGCCGTGTAGTAGGCCAGTTAATTCTGGTACTCAGGCTAGCTCTGAGCTCCCACTCGCATATGGTGTTGCGGCAAGACGTGCGAGATTGCGGGCTCTTGTGCTTGCCGCTGCCCGTCAAAACCACAAGCACCCACGACGGTGGGCGTTGGGGAGGGTAAACAAATCCGCTCCATCGATCAAGCGTCCGGGCGAAACTTCCGTCACCGCGCCTAAATTTCCGAGAGGCGAGAACTCTGATTAACGCAGGTACGCAACTCGATTATTTGTGGTCTAGCTTGTTTAGACGTTGTAACACTGTCGCGAAGTTCAGGAGTAGGTTATGCATTTTTTTATACTGGTTAGATGGGTAAACTAGTAGTTAGTGAGGTTAGCTAGTCGAATGTATCTTGCCTTATGAATGGTTCCAGGAGCTCTGTCTAAAATTCCAGTTAATATATATCGAGTTATTAATGGGTATTGCAGAATACATATAGTTTACCTTTTCAAGTATTTTACTAGCTGATCAACATCATTTTTAAGATAAAAGAAGATGATTACAAGCCAGTTTGGTTTAGTGGCATACCAAAATCTTGGTGGAGTTTAGGAAACTTTTGGCATTACTAAATTTGTAAGACAAGTTTACTGTATATAAGATATGGTGTTGTCAAAAAATGATATCAATTTTTTTTAATACCTGAATGTACCAAATTTTACACTAGAAAATATATATATTATTTTTGGTATCTTTGTCGAGTACGATAAAATTACCTTTAAACCTTGTGACCATATTAATGTGTTTAAGCAGGATTTTTGCACGATTATGGGATCTGTTCCGAGGCTCCATTTCTTGATCGTGTTAATGGGGATGCGCTCTGCATGTTGGTTTTTGCAATACTTATGAGAAAAAGATCATTACGAAGTATTACATACGGGTTTGCTTAATTATACTAACAAATTATCATCAACAGTTTGAAACTATGCATGGATCTCTGTCATGGATCACTATTGAACACCATACATGAGGCATGCCCACGCACCAAGCTACAAACGGACTCAAATCTCGTTGGTCTGTAGTGCAAACTGTCCACATGAAAAGGCGACCGATCGGCCTCGTTTTCCTACCGCAATTAAGGCAAACTCACTGATCAAAGATTCGTTGCATACAAGCAATTAAGCACGCTAGCTACTGACTAGCTAGCCAGGGGACCTTCTCTTCTAACCACACACATGACACACAACAGACAAACTAATTCTCTCTCGTACGTGCAGCTTAACGGTGAGGAATGGAGCCCTATATATACGCGAGAAAGGTTAGCTACCCTGACCACGTACCAATAACACATACAGCTCGATCGATCGATCGATCGAGTGGTAGTTACAAGCTCACCTCTCGGAGATCGATATCGATCATGTCGTCCCAGAGAGGCAAAATCCTCGCCGTTTTCTTGCTACTCGTGGCCCTATCATCCACTATCCTGCAGACAGCCGTCGAGGCTGCGCGGCGGCTGCCGGGCGAGCAGCACAGCGCGGCCCACGCGATGGCGACGTCGCTGCACGAGAGGGCGAGGTCTCTGCTCATGGCGTGGGTGGCACAGCTCACGGCGGGGCCGAGCCCGAGAGGCCCTGGCCACTAGACCAGATCTACAGACACGTACGGCCAACAACTCGTGCGTGTACGTAGGTGTGTAGCGCACCAGCGTGGCAGCGTCGACGTCGCGCCGCATTCATGTATCCTTACGTACTCTAAGCTAGCTATGGCTGATCGTTGGGTACAGTGCTACGTACACTGTGCTGGGACAAATATGCATGAGTAGTCTAGTTGTCTTCGCTTATAGCTTACTTAAAAATAATTCCGCCGCTTACACACGAGCGCATGCATGCATGATGTGTTGTTATACACGTATGCTCCTTCAATTCCTGCATTTGCTATATATATGTACACTGGTTTTTGATATACTCGTCCATTACATATTTGTGTGGAATAACAATGCGAGAAATATAAACATTAATGTACCTGGAACATTTCGGCTTAAATGAGTTTACTGCGGCAACAGCTAGCTACTAGCGGACAACCTATGTATGCATGGATGCCAATATGGGAAACGTAGAGGCAGAAATGTAGGTTTATACCGTCAGAGAAATCATTCTGTATTTTTTTTACGAGGAGGATGCAATACCTTTTCTCTTTAAGACAAATTCTATTGCTAGAGTTGTTTGCATCTTTAATAGTGTCGGAGGGTGATCTCCTCCACCAGGGAACCGTGAGGCCCCCTTTTTTGGTTCGGCCGAGGGCAGCGGGTGAGATCCGAGGTTTTCGAGACAAAAGAGACACAAGGGATTTATACAGGTTCGGGCCGCTATGAAGCGTAATACCCTACTCCTGTGTGTATGATGATTCTTCTGTGCTTGCAAAGCCTCTGAATCTCCGATATACAAGCTAGGATTAGAGAAGCTTTGGCTCGGGGATCCAGAGTTCGATCCCCCTTCCCGCTAGGTATGGTCCTCCTTTTATACTCTAAGGGGATACCACATGTGTTGCGAGTGCTACCTAGAGAGAAGGGAAAATATTCTCTATATTAATTACATGTCTTGTGCCTTAGCCCAGAAGCTATCTGCACGTCGGCTGCTGCGCGGGGCCCATCAAATCATGCAGGGCACCCTTGTCATTCGCCATTCAATGGATGAGGACTTCCGGGTTCTCGTTCGCACCAGGAAACGATAACCCGGGTCAATTCAGAGTGGTTGGACCAGCTCTGACCGGGGTAAGAGGCTGTGAAGCCCCTCATTACTATGATGGGATGGGATGGAGCACGCCGCACGCCGCCTGATAAACTGACAGGACAGCCGTCGTCCCATCGGTCATTCGACCGGTCACGGACTTATCACAAATCGGTCACAGATCGGTTGAGTGCACTGCACGCCACATAAAATGCGGCGTGGCGCAACCGCTCAGATCGCCATAAAAGCGGGTAGGTGAGCGCCTGGAGGCGGCCATCTAACCCATCGCACGTGGCGACCTAGAGAGGTGGTCGAGGAAGCCCGACCCCTAGTCACAGGAGGGGGCGGCCGCCGCCCTACCTCGGGCCCAATCCCCCCTCGGGGGAGGGCTACGTAGCGCCTGGGGTAGCCTCCTCCCTCTAGTCTTGACCAGGGAGTGGCCGCCGCCCTACCTTGGGCCCGACCCCTTTCGGGGGAGGGCCACGTGGCATTGGGGGGGCAGCCTCCTCCGTCCAATCTCTGGGAGGGAGTGGCCGCCACCCCACCTCGGGCCTGACTCCCCTCGGGGGAGGGCCACGTGGCATTGGGGGCCAGCCTCCTCCGTCCAATCTCTAGGAGGGGGTGGCCGCCACCCCACCTCAGGCCTGACCCCCCTTGGGGGAGGGCCACCTGGCATTGGGGGGCAGCCTCCTCCGTCCAATCTCTGGGAGGGGGTGGCCGCCACCCCACCTTGGGCTTGACTCCCCTCGGGGGAGGGCCACGTGGCATTGGAGGGGCAACCTCCTCCGTCCAATCTCTGGGAGGGAGTGGCCGCCACCCCACCTCGGGTCTGACTCCCCTCGGGGGAGGGCCACGTGGCATTGGGGGGCAGCCTCCTCCGTCCAATCTCTGGAAGGGAGTGGCCGCCACCCCACCTCGGGCCTGACTCCCCTCAGGGGAGGGCCACGTGGCGCCTGGGATAGCCTCCTCCCTCTAGTCTTGACTAGGGAGTGGCCGCCGCCCTACCTCGGGCCCGACCCCTCTCGGGGGAGGGCCACGTGGCATTGGGGGGCAGCCTCCTCCGTCCAATCTCTGGGAGGGAGTGGCCGCAACCCCACATCGGGCCTGACTCCCCTCGGGGGAGGGCCACGTGGCATTGGGGGGCAGCCTCCTCCGTCCAATCTCTGGGAGGGGGTGGCCGCCACCCCACCTCGGGCCTGACCCCCCCTTGGGGGAGGGCCACCTGGCATTGGGGGGCAGCCTCCTCCGTCCAATCTCTGGGAGGAGGTGGCCGCCACCCCACCTTGGGCTTGACCCCCCTCGGGGGAGGGCCATGTGATATTGGGGGGGCCGCCTCCTCCGTCCAATCTCTGGGAGGGAGTGGCCGCCACCCCATCTCGGGCCTGACTCCCCTCGGGGGAGGGCCACGTGGCATTGGGGGGCAGCCTCCTCCATCCAATCTCTGGGAGGGGTGGCCGCCACCCCACCTCGGGCCTGACCCCCCTCGGGGGAGGGCCACGTGGCATTGGGGGGCAGCCTCCTCCCTCTAAACATGATACCCCCGGGCCCATATCACCGACAAATAGTTAGATCGTATAGGTGAGTGTGCGTGCGTGTATACGAATGTATGCATTTGTATTGTGTTTCCTTAAAAAAAACTGATAGTATGATTTATGGTTGTTTTTCAGAAATTAGTTTCTTGAAAGTTAAAGGCCGTAAGATATGCTTCAAAAATCATGTGTACCCTAATTTTGTTGGTTTTGACTGAAGTTTTGAAATAGTGCACATGGGTACAATGTGTGTGTGTGGGGGGGGGGGGGTGGGATTGAAGGTTTTTTTTTTCCTCTCGAGAAGATAGGGGGTTCCTCTTATGCGCGTACGCGCCAGGAACGGAGCGCGGCACGCGTTTTGACAGTCCTAATAGCGCTTAGCGCTAATTAACAACGCTTAGCGCTAACTTTTTTTTATTTTTTTTCCGGATAAAAATTCGTCACGCGTCTTTCTTCATTTTCTTTAAGTTGACTGAAACAAACTTTTAATTCTAGATTTAAAGTCAGATTTAAAAATTTCAAGTCAAGATTTGAATACTTTCAATTTAGATTTAAAAATTTTTTAACTCAAATTTTTAAATTTGAGTTAGAAGTTTTCAAACATGAGTTAAGTTTTTAAATCTTGACTTAACTTTTTTAAAATTTGAGTTGAAAGTTTTAAATCTTCATGAAATTTTTTGAATCCGAGTTGAAAGTTTTCAAGTCTAAATTGAAAGTTTGCAAATCGGAGTTAAAAGTTTTTAAATCTGAATTGAAAGTTTTCAAATCCAAGTTGGAAGTTTCAAGTATGAATTGAGAGTTTTTAAGTCGGAGTTGAAAGTTTTCAAGTTTGAATTAAAAGTTTTCAAATCTGAGTTGAAAGTTTTTAAATCTCGACTTAAATGTTTTTAAATCTGAGCTGAAATTTCAAAAAAAATCTTGATTTGAAAGTTTTAAATCTTGACATCTACTTGCGGAAAAAAGGGAAAGCGAAAAAAATTGCAAAAGAAAACGAAAGAAAAAAAAATCGGGCGGGGCGGACGATTAGTGCTTCTCGATTTATTTTTTTTAGATAATGGAAATTGATTACATCTCTGACTTCTGTCATAAGACACGCAGCCATAAGTTTAAAAGTAATATAAAGGTAAGATAAAAGTAAATCAAAATGAGAAATAAGGTGATGGGACAAATCCCCAACTCCCCTTTAATTATTGACTAGCGTTAAACCACATAAAATATTTTAACTAGCAGTTTTTATAGAACTACGCCACCCATAGCGGAATAAGAGACACTTGGCTTCTCGATTTATATAGCGCATGATTATCTCTAATCATTGTAATTAACTCTAATCGTTGTGATTAGTAATGGGATCAGCGTGATGATCCGCTCGACAATCGACACGTGGCAGTGTGCGCGAGTTGCTGTATCGGCGCGTACCCGCGAACTAGCATTCGCGGGGAAGATATGCCATAATTTCTTGTATATCATCCACGTTAACTTCGTTAGGATCACGCATAATGGAGTGATCCTTAATTTGTGAAGTTTCTTTCACTTGCTTTCGCTTGTGCCCGGCGGCCGAATCCAGTGTACTCCACGAACCCCGAAATCTCCCAGTGGCAATGTGGCATAGCGGCCCATCACCCTTGTGCTCCACTGGGACCTTTCTGGCCCATGGTAGAAGTTTCCGTTTGGTAGTAGGCCTATACACGTAAAGTAGGCCCGGCCCAGTTGTATATAAAGTAATGGAATAAGTTCACTTTAGGTTCCTCTATTTGTCTCCGTCCCGGAACCGCAAAACGGATACAACGCATCCCCCAACTTACAAAACCAGTACATATAAGATCCTAAGGCGGTTTGCATAGCAGTTTTGGCTGACGTGGCGCCTACGTGGCTGGTTTGACTAGGTCTCCGTCCCACGTGACATTAACGTGACACTTACATGGCAATTATATCTAAAAAAAATAATAAAAATCATGGGCTGGGCCCACATGTCAACGACACAACATAATAATTTAGAAATTATGGGGCCCACGTGGGCCCACATGTCAAGTACACACCAAAATAAATATGGTGGGGCCCACGTGGACCCCACATGTCAGTCTGTAGACTGTAGCAATTTCTTTCTCCTCTCTATACCTTTCTCCCCTGTTTTCCCTGTCAGCCATTGCCGACCGACGAAGAAGCTTCGCGTGGGTGGTAGAGAGGGGCGGAGTTTTTTGGGGGGGGGGGGCGGCGGCGGCGGGCGGACGGCGGCGCGGCGGATCCTCGCGACCACGTACGGCTTCGTCGCCGCCGACGCACCCCACCTCGCCGGCCGCCACCCCGCCCCCCACTCCGCCGCCGAAGTACACGACGCCGAACCTGGTGACCCCCTCCTGGGGCAGCGTGTGCACCATGATCCGGTACCTGAACTCGAACGCCAGGAGCTGCACCGTCGCGCCGGGGAAGACCACCGACGGGAACAGCGCGATGGGATCTCCGCCGCCTGCTCCTGCCGCGGCGCCCTCGTCCACAGCCGTGCAGGTTGTTCCCCTAACCTAGTGTAGTAGTTCTTGCTTGCGAGTCCAATATATATAAACACCAAATATTATTGGAACTTAGAAATTAAGTCGACTCTTGAGTCTTGACTATTATTGGAGCAGGTAATCTGAATGTGCATCCAATATCACCATACAGGCATTTCTAGTAAGATTCCACCGTGCTCCGGCGCCGCCTATCTCTGGCAACACTTGCGGCGAGCCCTGCCGATGCAGGCTTTGGCCGCAGAGAATTCTGAGACGACGACGACGACGAAGAACCGACGACGCTACGGTTGATGGGCCTTCCAAAGCTAGATGGAACTTGCAGTCTTGAGCGCCGTGATCTCCTCCTCCGCGGCGCGGCGGCGGCGGAAGGCGTCGAGCTCCCGTCCGCATGCGGCTGCGACTCGGCGGGCGGCGGAGCCAAGCGGAGGGCGCCAGCCTCGTCGTGGTCATCTTCCGGCGCGCAGCGGCGCGAAGCCGGCGGGGCGGGGTGGAGCGGGTGGCGGGCGGGCGGACGGCGGCACGAAGCCGACGGGACGGACTGGGGCAGTGACGGGCGGACGCGCGAGCGGAGTCTTCTTGAGGTCGTCGTCCCCGGCGCCGCCGTGACTGTGGCCGGAGAGGGGAGAGGGGAGATGGGGAGAGGGGAGGAAGAAGAGGTAGGGGTGAGAGTGACATGTGGGGCCCACGTGGCCCCATCATTTTTATTACTTTGTGTGTGAAACTGACTTGTGGGTCCCACGGGGTTTAATATTATTTCAGATCGAGTTGCCACATCACTGCCACGTCAATGCCACGTGGGATGAAGACATAGTCAAAGGAGACACGTAGGCGTTATGTCGGCCAAACCGCTCTCCATACTGCCGGAGGAACTCGTTTGTCTGGTTTTCATAAGTTGAGGGATAGGTTATATCCGGTTTTGCGGTTAAGAAACGAAAATCGGACCGACCGATAAATAGAGGGACGTAAAGTGAACTTATTCCTAAAGTAATCAGGTGCCGCAATCATGAACACAAACGAATTGTGAGTCGGAGTGTCGGAGAGGAGCTATTGCGCGGCAAGACCAAGATGAAAACGTACCTGGCAAATCACGTACCACATGTTCGGACTACCTAGTTCTCGTCGTCAACAACATCAACAATCGATCGAGCAGACGCGCTGACGACAAAGCACGAACAGCGCCATGCAAAGCGTGGCGCCCTTCGTCATGATCGCCGATCGATCGACTCCTAACTTCCCACGAGAGCTCCCCAGCTTTGGCCGCGAGAGACCACGCCGAGACTCGCCGGCCGGATCGTTCGCCACGAACGAGAGGGACAGCACGCATCTTCGTCGATGCCCGGGGCACGCTGCAGCCGCCTGCAGCCACGTGGAGCTTGGGTGGCACACGCTCTATTCAACGCATTGGCACTACCAGTAGCAGAAGAGAGATTCCGACTCAGTGCGCGGTGTAGTACGGCACGGCTGCAGTGCTTCGCTATTGGTTTATTTTCAACTTTTCATCGATCGCAGTGGCCGGCATAGCAGACCGTCGAAGGCATTTTTCAGAAATTTTATCCATTCAAATGTAATGTATAGTACTTCTAGTAGTACTATTCTTCTGCCCCAGAGTCAAATATATCAAGCATGCATCTAGAAAAGTCAAAGCCTTAACAGCATCAATATACCTACGGGCCTGTTTATTTCGATGTCATTTTCAACCTTACCAAATTTTGGTAAAGTTACCCAAAAAAGTGCCTATATTTAGTTTGCTGCTAAATTTTGATAACTATATAAGAAATCATGCTAAAATTTGGTAAGTTTTTTTTTTGACATCAAAGTGAACAGATCCAATATCTCGCGTTTCTTCTTTCACATTCATCGGTTGTACTACAAGGAAGTGTCCATGAGACAATACTTCCCAGTTTTGGAAGAAAATCAACGTATTGTGGGCTTGTGGATCACAGGGCAATCCAATTTGGGCTGAGGTGTTGCAAGATTGGCAACCTTGGGCTCTGCTGCCGGCTTTCCCAGTTGAAGAGCACAAGGGTATGCTTGGTGAGTTCATTGAGTTGTACTGGCATTGTCCTGTCCATACGACTACTCCGGGTCTCCCAGCAGAGGCAGCTACTACCGTACAAACAATACCGTACTACGTTCTGGTGCAGCAAAGTGTGCCCAACTAGGCAACTACAGTGCAAGTACGGAGATGCTACATCAACAACCGGCGAGCCGTGTGCTTTTCCACACTGACGAGGGAGACGTCATCGACCACAGGACCGCACAGCGTGCCGTCCGACTTCATATGGTGGTTGGAGCTGTGGAACACCACGCGCGTCCGGTTGGCGACCGCCGCGAACACGAGCTCGGCGCGCTCGTGCCCGCCCGTGCCCCGCGACTCGTACGGCGCCTTCAGCGTCGCCCGCGCCGCGTACGCGTCCACGGCAAGGGACCCGATGCACCCGTTGCCGGCGTCCCCGACGGAGAACGACAGCGTGTACCGCCGCCCGGGCACGGTCGCCACCTCCTGCACCAGCGCGCACTCCCTCCCGGCCACCATCTCCACGGCGTGCGCGCCGCTCGGCACCGCGTGGCGCGCCGAGTCCACGTACTTGACGACCTTCGTGGTCGACATGACCATCCACCCGGGCAGCGGCGAGTGCACGTCCTCGTCCATCGGCGGCACCAGGACACCCCACGGCGTGTCGGGGAAGATGTACGGGCCCTCCTCGAAGTCCCCGTTCCTCAGCATAGTACCACCTGCCAGTTTAGTTGAATAGATTCTGAACTCGTTATAACGTGTTTTGCTTGCGACATGTCGGAAATTCTCTTGAGCAACGAATTAGCTTACGTACCACTGGTGTGATGGGGAGGAGGAAGAGTCTTGATGGCAACGAGGTCGATGAGTGGGCCGCAGGCCGGGTCCTCCTCGACGCCGGGGTTGTGGATGGTGAGCCACACGGCACTGTATTTGGCCTTGAACGCCCAGGAGTAGGAGTCCCAGCCGGTGCTGGTGTACACGGTCTGGATCGGGAGCACGCCGAACTCCGGCGTGACGGACACGTTCAGCTTCTCGGCCTGGGCGCAGGTGCGCGCGGCGCTGAATGTGACGGAGTAGTACATGTGACGGGTGACGCTGATCCGCTGCCGGATGGTTGCGTCGTTGCCCAGGCGCACGGCGTACGCGCCCTCCGGCACCGCCAGGATCATGTCCTGCTCCTTGTGCCCGGACCCGATGTACTCCACGAACCCAGAGATCTCCCAGTTCGGTATGGCATCGCGGCCCGTCA
This sequence comes from Oryza meridionalis, assembly GCA_000338895.3. Lineage (NCBI taxonomy): Eukaryota > Viridiplantae > Streptophyta > Magnoliopsida > Poales > Poaceae > Oryza > Oryza meridionalis. Next base: position 24,122,401 of record CM002527.2, on the reverse strand, counting down.
CCACCGTGCCGTTCAGCTGGGACTTGTCCGGCCCGTGCTCGAAGTTGCCGTTTGGTAGAAGGCCTGTACGCACAATATATGATCAAAGTGGGAAAGGATATTGAAAACAGAGGAAGGGGTTCTCTGTTATAGTGAACTGAAAATTTCACTAGAAAAAGTCGGAACGCAAGCAACTTTGCTGTATTATGTGGCTCGAAACAGAACTGGGCTTCCATTATCTAAAAAAAAGAAGCAAAACTGAGCTTCGACATTACAGCGATGAGAGGGCAAAGCAGTAGTTCACCTTACATAATAAAATGATGTTTGAGTTTTCTTTAGCAGTGAAGAACAGTATTACGCTATACAGAGTTCAGAGTTCGGAGAGAATTAACGAACCAGGTGTGACTAAAAATGAAAGTGGTTCAGATCGCTGCAGATTGGCTTTGGCTGTTAGTTTCTAGAAATTCACTCTCATGATCAACAGAAGATTTGAGCTTTGAATCCTCAATCCTCTCTAGTGCACCTGATCAGGCTGATCTATATATGCATTGTCAACCTTATCAAGTTCATTCATAAATTGCTATCTGATATTTAACTCAGGTGATAATTCTGTAGATGCAGATGGAGGATCAAAAGAGATATTCACACACCAAACAGATCTATTATACAACTAACTTTCGTTCAAAAAAAATGTACAACAAACTGCTGCATGTATATGCAGTTGTGAGGATCGATCTATGGATATAAGTCAACGGCAGGTTTCGCGTGGTACAAAACAATAGAAGGCTCGGCAACTGATTAACATGCTGATAGTATTTGTTCACGAGTGCTCACCATCGGTGACAGAGAAGACCACCGGTGCAGCCACGCCAACGAGCACCACCACCACAAGAGCCAGGCAGCGCGTGCACTTCGCCAAGGCCATGATCACGAGCTCTCCTCTCACGGTCCAGCACTCGAACTTCGCTGGAGCTTAGTGCAAACAGACAAATGGAATCGGAGTAGCCGAGTAGGCCGTTTTACCGATTCGCGAGGGGCCAGTGCGCGAGCTCACATATATAAGAGCTGTTGCTTATTACAACTTGTGTGATCTGTGCAGGGAGGATGAGTCCGGGACGCCGCGAGACGCGCCGGCTGGATCGTACGGAAGGCATCACGGCAGCTTGGGGACCATCTGCTCACGTGGGGGCGTTCGATCTGCTACAGAAGATTCCTCTTCAGTTTGCACGCCGCCCAGCTCGGGGCCCCGGCGTCGCCGCGCACAGCGGGTTGGGGTTCGAGCTTGGGGCTGTGCCATGACAAAACGATGCGTCCCAGCCGAGACGGCGTGAATCTCTTCTCCGCGCACCTCGGCGCCTCGGCGAAGCTGCGACGAAGAGTACGGACTACGGCCGCTCGGCGCCGCGATTCCCACCGTCTCGTGTTGCACAAAGTCTCCGCGGGCCGGTGTCGTGGGTGCCGGGTGCCGGCCGTGCTTTTTTCATTTTTCTTTTAAGGGCATGCTTAGTTTCAAAACAAAAATTTTCACGCTTGTCGACGTTTGATGTCGCGATTCCGGTATTTGCATAGTATGAAGATCGTTAGTACTAGGATATATACGAGACTGAGGTAAAAAAGACGGAGACAAGAATTTTTATACAGGTTCGGGTCCCTGAATTGTCAGGTTATAACCCTACATTCTGTTGGCCGAAGCCGGTATTGCTCTTATTCACCATAATCACACTAGTACAGTATTTGGGGTAGCCTATCTAACTGTTGTCGACATGGCGGTCTGAAGGTCTAACTCGTAGTCGACAACAGGGTAGCCTTCCTCCTCGAATCCGTGCCCGGCGAGATCAGAGATAGCGCTTTCGTCTCTCCTGACAGTATCTGGAGACACCGTACGGGACTAGCCGTGCTTATCCCTGAAGTCGATATCCGGCGTTTTGTCTTGGCGTATGTTGGCTTGTATGTTGTGGCTTTTGTTGTTCCATATATTATGGTAGGTGTGTCCCCTCTACTCCTAGGGGGCCTTGTATTTATATCCATAGGTGTCCTCTTGTCCAAGTAGAACTAGGGAAACCAACATGGATACAATCCGAGTAGTTCTTGTCGTTTCCATGTAGAACTCTGGTTGTCTTTCCTTATCCGTAACTCCTCCTATATCCGCGGGTTGTTTCCGTATAGGACATGGTATGTGGTGGGTCCTGCCGAGATTTAGTCAACTACTATTAGGTATGTGGTATCCATAACCCTGACAGTAGCCCCCGACTTCGATGCAAATGAACGAATTCATATTCTCAACCGCACGCAGACCTTGGAGTAACTGTTATCGAGCTCATGTGACCGTTCTCGGTGAGTTCAGAGATAACGTTAGACTTCCTTTATCAGCCTCGTGCGGGTACCTAAAGGGTTTGTCTGAGTCAATCTCCGATGTCAACCAAGAAAGCACAGAGCATATGACTAAGTCTCCCGTCTTGCTGTAATCGAGAATTTGGATTGAAGTCAAGAAATTTATCTCGGCGGGTACACCATCTCTTCATTCCGTATTCCTTGTCGAGATCCACCAACCGTTCTCGAGTGATCGAGAAGGCGCAGAGCCTGCGACGAAGCCTTGTCAACATTTGTCGTACTCGCCTTAGTCGATCTTGGTGTAGAACCATAGAGACATGAAATCTTCGACAATGTCGAATAGAGTTTTCCTGAAATCAATACTCAGAAAAGAATATTAGATAGAAATAGCCCCCGAGCGAATGCTCAAAGTGTGACATGTTATAATATGTATGGAAAACTGAAAATGAATTAAATTTCAGACCAATGTTTTGTATATGAGCGTCTTCTCTCTTACCGACTTTGATCAGTCAGTTTGTTGAGTTATACACTCTCCCTAGCCCCCAACCTTGTCATCGAAGAATCGTTCTCGGGAGATAAGGCTCTTGGACCTTTGACCTGTCTCGGTTGAACAAGCACTGATCCTAGCCCCCAGCCGTGAAGTTGGAAAACCCAATTTCCGATTACACGGCTTGGTTAATACGCACGGCGAGAGCTCTTACACGACCAGATTTTACATGGTCTTTTGTCTCTACAGGATCCGACAAGGCCTTATCGGCTCTGGGCGTCCCCAGCCGAAGTTCCCTTAGGTTCCTCGGAGGTCTTGTCTAGACGGCGTAAAGGAACAGTAGGATAGATTTCAACGCTAGGTGTCATCGTGGTAAGGGATCTCTGGGTAAAACACTTGGCATTATTGTGTACCTGATATCAACTTTGTTGAGGTAGAGGTAGTGGGAGAATCGCTACACCTCTGGTCGAGGACCATGTAGTAGTCGTAACTCGGCCACTTAAAGTGGAAGTAGTGGGAGAGACGCTAGACCGCTGGTCGAGGACCAGGCAGTAGTCGTAACTCGACCACTTAAAGTGGAAGTAGTGGGAGAAACGCTACACCGCTGGTCGAGGACCAGGCAGTAGTCTTTACTCGACCACTTGAAGTAAATGTGCGAGAGACCGCTACGATTTACTGGTTGAGAACTAGTGAGTAGGTGTCTCTCGATCATTTGGAGTCGTGGTACGAGGACCGCTACGCTGCCGGTCGAAAACCAGTCATAGCTGTTCCTCAACCATCTGAAGTCATGGTGCGAGGACCGCTGCGTTATTGCTGTAGTCGTACCTCGACCATCTGAAGTTAAGGTGCGAGAGATTGCTACGTTTTACTAGTTCGAGAACCAGCGAGCGACTAGAATTATCTTTCGAACACCAATGGAAGTTGCGGTGCGAGAGATTGCTACGTAATGGTTCGAGAACCATTGAGCGAGTAGAATTATCTCTCGAACACCAATGGAAGTTGCGGTGCGAGAGATTACTGCGTACTGGTTCGAGAACTAGCGAGCGAGTAGAATTATCTCTCGAACACCAATGGAAGATGCGGTGCGAGAGATTGCTACGTACTGGTTCGAGAACCAGCGAGCGAGTAGAATTATCTCTCGAACACCAATGGAGGCGCTAGAGTTGGTTTACTACATGTGCATCTCATGTGGCCAGCATGACTCGCACACCCAACTTGTAGAATATCTGGATGTCCGTTCGCAATCATGTCGGGTGATCAAGCCGACAACGTTCGCAAGGAATTATCCGTTAACAACCTTTTCTCGAATAGTCCAGCCACGGCCGGTGCTATGAGATAGGTCGTCGGTCTTCGTTGGTAGGTTGGGCGCGACGACTCTGCATTTGTCGAGATCGTTCTCGATAATGCGGTGTACTCAATCACAACCTACTCGAGTGCTCAATTGTTCCTGAAAAATATTTTCTAGAAGGCAAGACATATAGCAGAGAATATCGAGTATGTACTCAAAAAAACTACATGGGTCTTCTAGTATTATCAGGATATAACGAGCAGATATAAATATCAGGTATTATGTAAACCGTAAACAAGCATGATTTATACAGAAGAAAATAGAACGAGTCCCCAGCATTAAACTGTAGCTGGCCTACTCGGGAACACTCGCACAACAGATATTATATAAAAAACATGCTCTAGGTAAACATAATAAATTAATGATCTGACAATATTGTATAATCTGAATAGGTATGATAAATTGCATATAAAATATTGCGTACCTTTGTAGATATATGCTGGATATCTCTACGGAATTAATAGATCAATTTTAAAAATTAATCTACTAAGTACCTTTGTTGTTGTCGCGTACATGTAGCAAACCCGTAGACCATGTCAGAATCCTCTGTAGCTGCTCATGCACACGTGGAAAACCTTCTTGGCTACACTGACTTGGGTTGAAAAATCAACATGTCCATGTGCACTTGTCGGTTTGCTGTGACACCGACACGTACAGAGCCGATACCGAACAGAGACCGAGCTGTGTGGCTGGATTCTGTTTTCGATTCGGTCTGTGCACGTGTGATGCGCTCGCACCGTGTCGGCGAAACTCCTGGCGGCGGCGACGTCTTAACGATCTCGATAGATTGAATTATCAATGACGATGGTTTCGATCAAGTCGAAAGGCAAACTCTAGTCGGGTTAGACTTTTCCACAGCCGAAGTCGTCGAGTAGCTTGTTGTCGGAGAATCCATCTTTTAGACCCATCTTGTCGAAATCATGAAGCACCAAAATCTCCCTACCTGGCGCGCCACTGTCGACGTTTGATGTCGCGATTTCGGTATTTGCATAGTATGGGGATCGTTGGTTTTAGGATATATGTAAGACTGAGGTAAAAGAGACGGAGACAAGGATTTTTATACAGGTTCAGGCCCCTGAATTGTCAGGTAATAACCCTACATCCTGTTGGCTGAAGCCGGTATTGCTCTTATTCACCATAATCACACCAGTACAGTATTTAGGGTAGCCTATCTAACTGTTGTCGACATGACGGTCTGAAGGTCTGACTCGTAGTCGACAACAGGGTAGCCTTCCTCCTCGAATCCGTGCCCGGCGAGATCAGAGATAACGCTTTCGTCTCTCCTGACAGTATCCGAAGACACCGTAGGGGACTAGCCGTGCTTATCCTTGAAGTCGATATCCGACGTCTTATCTTGGCGTATGTTGACTTGTATGTTATGGCTTTTGTTGTTCCATATATTGTGGTGGGTGTGTCCCCTCTCCTCCTAGGGGCCTTGTATTTATAACCATAGGTATCCCCTTATCCAAGTAGAACTAGGGAAACCAATATGGATACAATCCGAGTAGTCCTTGTCGTTTCCACGTAGAACTCTGGTTGTCTTTCCTTATCCGTAACTCCTCCTATATCCGCAGGTTGTTTCCGTATAGGATATGGTATGTGGTGGGTCTTGCCGAGATTTAGTCAACTACTATTAGGTACTCCCTCCATTCTATAATATAAGACACAACCACTTTTCTTAGATGTTCCATAATATAAGGCATACATGCAAGCATGCAATTAATTATGACATCTTCTCCATTAAATTATTACTTTTTTAAATCCTCCACTCTCATGTTATCTAATCCTATTGGATTCATGCATTATATTTATTATGATGATCCAAATTACAAGATGATAATAATTATTTCTTGGTCTTTGGGTTAAGAGTGGTTGTGCCTTATATTTTGGAATGGAGGGAGTATGTGGTATCCATAACCCTGACAACGCTATCACATCGAATGTTTGGAAACATGCATAAGTATTAAATGTAGGAAAAAAATAATTTCACAGATTGTGTGTAAATTGCGAGACGAATTTTTAAGCCTGATTACGCCATGATTTGATAATGTGATGCTACAGTAAACATTTGCTAATAACGGATTAATTAGGCTTAATAAATTCATCTCGCAGTTACCTGGCGGAATCTATAATTTGTTTTGTTATTAGACTTTGTTTAATATTTCAAATGCGTATCCATATATCTGATGTGTCAACCAAACTCAAAAATTTTCCCCAACTAAACAACGCCTGAAACTCACGGCCTCGGCCTTGTGCAGCCCCTGCGTCTCACTGACGGAGGCAATTTGTCAACTTTGTTTTGTTCCGAGAGGAAATGCGAGTTCTTTCAGGTTTAAAAAAAATTGCGAGTTCTTTCGAGCAACTTCAAATAATTTTACAAACCCCCCCACCCTTCTTATAAAACATATAGTACAAATGCATACGCTCACAACATGCGTAAACTACCCCTATGAACACCTATAGCATGCACATCATACTCCTATAAGCAACGGTATATTTTAAGATTGATAAAGTCATTACGAGTGTCTTGTTGTCAATAGGTATATCGTCTGTCACCGAAAAAATAATTTGCTATACAGGTTACGTCACAAGAAAGCTAACCAGTTGTATTATGCTCATTTCACACGTAGTCCCAAAATTTGGAGCACCGGTATTACGATTTGTTTCAAGAAACCCATATCTAATGCAAAATGTCTCGTGAAACCCAGTTACAAGCATGTATCATACTCCCTCCATTCCAAATTGTTTTACATATAGTTTTTTTGAGGTTATTACTAAATGATCTACATATTTGTGTTCATTTATTAGGTCTATTCGTTATTTGTGCATTGGAGTAAATGGACATTGATGCATGCATCCATACACACATGTATTTATAACCCACATGCAATATCTTGATTTGCTATTGACTAGGAAATAGTGGAGATGGTGCATGCATTGAGTTTGTTGCTAGAGTAAATATAGTATGAGAGAGTTATTAGTTTTTCTTGGTCTTGGTGTACTTATGAAATATATAGATCAATTTAGAATGGAGGGAGTATTTAATAATTGCCTATACTATATTCGTAGAAATAAATTGATTTTTTTCTACAAAGGAAGTAGACGGGATGGATGCATATTTTGAGTATACAAATACGAATTTATTTTAAAAGAATATTACATAATAAAAAAATAGGAGTATTTCATATAAATAAACATTTTACCTTAAAATATAGAGTACTTAAAATAAATCGTAATACCATAAATTTTGGTTTTTGTGTTACCGATACCTGAAAATATAGGTTTCTATGAAATTTTCTCTTATTTCAAAGTTGGCACTATAGCATCTTCAAGGTCAAATCCCTCCTACTAGGACAAATATTGTAGGTGCATCTGTAATTCTGAGTCCCTAGACAGTCTTGGAAAAAAAAAAGAACCGCAAGCCGCTAATATCATTGAATAGGGAAGGAGTAAATTTGTACATGCGCAAGCGCAAAAGAAAAATTTACAAATTCAAGACCTTTGACCCGAAAAAGCTAGAAGGTAAGCCACCTACCCAGGTGCTTCGCTCCCGCCAAGTCTCATGTTTTGGCCTCCTCCTTAACTTTGGCTATCAGACGGTTCGCCGGGAGTTCCTGTGCTAGAAGACTCTGCGGTTCCTTTTATTCTATATCTCCCAAGCAACGAGTAGCATTAGATAACGCAAGTCCTTCTTTGACGCTTCGTTGGCACGTGCGGTGACCTCCCACCACTTGAGAAATGTTGAGGCTTGATGCCACTGCGTTGGTTTTATCTATTCGCATGCCGTCCAGTCAACAATTGCCGCGTAGATTCTTCTCATATATCTACATCCCGCCAGAAGGTGGAGGGCCTTTCTGGATACCTTCGGCATAGGGGGCAGATAGAGTTATTCGGCCACTCTCGGTTTTCTAATCCGGTTAGTCTTTCAACCGAGTACAATGAGAGGATGAAAAGAGTATTTAAACAATTTTGTAATAAAAGGGATAATTTACTGTTTAATTATCAGCTTTGCTATACCACATGTGCCCGAAAATTTTGAATAGTTCAATTGACTTTTTTGCCGTTGGATTTGCTTCACAATTTATGCCTTTTATCGGGCCTAATTTTATATGAATTTTGTAACGGGCTGCACTTCCCCTCAACCCAATAACCCATGGGCTCCATTGATTGACCAGCGACTTAATAAGAAAATGAGAAAGGAGTAGAAAAGGAAAAAATAATCTGCTATAATTATGGTGTCACATTTTGTTCTCCTCACAATCCGTTTTGCTATGTATTTGTCAATAAATTTTGTTCCAAAAATTTAACAAATATAAATATAGCATAATCGTAATGTAATTATATCGTAACTTACATGTAACTATAATACAACAGGATACAACATGCATGTAACTTTATGTGCTCTCTTTTTTCACATTACCGAATCAGGTACAATATTTTGATTTGGTAAAATTTGTTGCATTCTCGTTCTTTTACTCTATACCGTCCGCGTATTTATCTTGCTTCAGTGCTTGTGCAATATGTTAATGTGTTGGGTACCGGTAGTGGATTCTAATCCCTCAAGGGGATATCCCCTCATGTAACTTTTCCTTTCAAATTCGATACAAATAGTTGTGAAAAATTTAAAAAACATTAACATTGTAGAATATAGTGATATCTACCGATCTACCAAAAATCAATTTCAAACTTGACCTATACATTGAAAAAAAATAGACAAATTCAGATGTAAACAATACGTTAAATTTGTTTTTCCTATATCGAACGTATGAGATGAGTTTAGATCTGAGATTTTGTGGAGTTATATAGATATGTTATATGAGTGTTGTCAAATTTTTTTAGATATTTTCATAACCGTTTAAATGATTTTTAAGTAAATGAGAGGACATCCCTCGACGGAAAATAGTTTCCCGTTCGGTTTACCGAGTCATATACTCATATGACGCTGCTGACCGATGTCATATAGCGCTAGGCCGCTAGCTCACCCAGACCCAGCCATACTAGTAGTTCAATTTGACGACGACTCTAAGTCAAAGTGTCAACACTCCATACAAATTAGCACCCCATTTTCAAGAGATCGCCGGCCACCGCGGAGGCGCGGGTAGCAGCCGGCGTAGTGCAACAACGTTAACGTTACAGGCGAGCAGCGCGCTTGCGTACGCTGACGAGGGAGATGTCATCGACGAGAGGCCCGCACAGCGTCCCGTCCGGCTTCGTGTGGTAGTTGAAGCTCTGGAACACCACGCGCGTCAGGTTCGCGACCGCCGCGAACTCGAGCTGGGCGCGCTTGTGCCCGCCCGTGCCCTGCGACTCGTAAGGCACCTTGGCCGTGGCCCGCGCCGCGTACGCCTCCACGGCCAGCGAATCCTTGCACCCGTTGCCCGCGTCCCCGACGGAGAACGACAGCCTGTACGACCGCCCGGGCACGGTCGCCACCTCCTGCTCCAGCGCGGTCTCCCTGCCGGCCACAAGCTCCACGGCGCGCGCGCCCTGCGGCACCGTGTGGTGCGGCGAGTCCACGTACTTGATGACCTTCGTGTCCGACATGATCATCCACCCCGGCAGCGGCGAGTGCTCGTCCTCGAAGATCGGTGGCACCAGCACGCCCCACGTCGCGTCCGGGAAGATGTACGGCCCCTCCTCCAGGTCTCCGTTTCTCAACATGTTTCCTACATGCCAGGCCAATGAGTGAGTTCATTGTCTCAACAAAAAACTTACTTTTTGTTCGGCGAAGCAGTAGGAACAGATCTGTGACTGTTACCTTTGGTGCGGCGCGGAGGGTAGAGGTTCTTGATGGCAATGGAGTCAATGAGCGGGCCGCACGCCGGGTCCTCCTCCTCGCCGGTGTTGTGGATGGAGAGCCACACGACGCTGTGTTTGGCCCTGAAGGCCCAGGAGTAGGAGTCCCAGCCGCTGCTGGTGTAAACCGTCTGGATCGGGAGCACGCCGAACTCCGGTGTGACGGACACGTTCAGCTTCTCCTTCTGGGCGCAGGTGCGCGCCGCGCTGAAAGTGATGGAGTAGTAAGCGCGCCGCGTCACGCTAAGCCTCTGCCGGATGGTGGCGTCGTTGCCCAACCGCACGGCGCGCGCGCCCTCCGGCACCGGCAGGATCATGTCCTGCTCCCTGTGCCCGGACTCGATGTACTCCACGAACCCCGAGATCTCCCAGTTCGGTATGGCGTATCGACCCGTCACCACCGTGCCGTTCAGCTGGGACTTGTCCGGCCCGTCCTCGAAGTTGCCATTTGGCAACAGTCCTATGATAAAGCATAGATCATGGTGAAATGAAGTCAATCAGAACAAGGGAACTGCGAAAATCATCACCGTGCAAATCATGCAAAAGGCTCAAACAATATTTAAGAGAGGAGCTCTGTAGCAGTCTGAGAGATCTCACCATCGGTGACGGCTGAATCGGCCCGAGCAGCCGAGCCGACGAGCAAGAAGAGCAGTGCCACGACGCGACGCCCGCTCCCAGTCATACCGTGCTACCTTCTCGCGAGTCGCGAGCTCTCGGCTGCTTCCGACTTCCGGCTCTCTGGAGCTAGACGGGACGCACAAGCTTGGTGAGCCAGAGACCGCCAAAGTCGCCGTGCCGTTCTACCACTGTCCACTTATATGCCGGGCATGGCATACTGGCATGGCAAGTGACACCGACGCGCGCGCGCGCCGGTGCGTGGGTCACGGGGAGGACCGGAGGAATTCGGGCCTCGGCTCTCTGTTTCGAGGCGATCCGAATGGCCACGTCCTGCCAACTTGGGACCTGCAAAGCTGCAGCTGTAAGCAAGGAACAGTGACCGCAGCTACTCACGTGGCATTCCGCCACGAATGGAAGATTCGGCTCCAGTTTCCACAGGGCCATGGCCCATGGCCGGTGTGGTCATGTGGCGGTCCTCGTGGCTCCGCTCAACCGCTCAACCACTAGCTGTTCTGTTACAATATTATTATGTGAAAAAAAAGGGTTCTTTCCAACAAGGTAGAAGTACAATGTTTTTTCTACTACAGAAACGGAGTATAGTAGTACAATGTTAAAACAATGCATCTTGGTGTAACATAGACTATTTTCAGTAGCACTCTACTAAAAGTCTAAAACTAATGCATTTATCCATGTTCTAATTTGTAATGAAATCTAGCACAGGTGAAAACATTTTCTGGTGCTCAGATGTCTGAGTTAACCCTCGACAGGCGAAGGACTACATCTGAATCTCAAATCCGTTCGTCTTGCTACTGAGCAAATCCGGTGCAGGAAACTCAATTCAATGATATGTGTATCATCGAACTATACATAATTTCCGACGAACTGGAGAGGCGCAGTACAAAATGAATGCCACGTTAACGTTAGCCTATGTTACAGAAGAAGCCGGCGATGGCTGTGGACGCCGACGACCGACGCGTCGTCGACGACGGGCCCACAGAGCGTGCCGTCGGGCTTCATGGTGTAGGCCATGCTGACGAACACCACCCGCGTCCGCTTGTCCGTCGCCGTGAACTCGAGCACCCCGCGCTTGTACCCACCCGTGCCCTGCGACTCGTACGGCACCTTCACGCTCCCGTGCGACACGTACGCCTGCACGGACATGGACCCCAAGCACCCGTCGCCGGCGTCCCCGAAGGAGAACTCCAGCCGGTACGACCGCCCGGGCACGGTGCACACCTCCTGCACCAGCGCCGCCTCCATGCCGGCCACCAGCTCCACCGCGCGTGCGCCGCCTGGAACGGCGTAGTGCGCCGCGTCCACGTACTTGACGGACTTGGTGTATCCCATGATCGTCCATGGCGACAGCGGCGAGTAGTCGTCCTCGTCCATAGGCGGCACAAGCACGCCCCATGACGTGTTGGGGAAGATGTACGGGCCTTCCTCGAAGCCCCCATTCTTCAGCAAGTTATCTGACGGGATTTGTTTCACGGAGAACGTATTAAACTATGTGAGGATGCCATTACAGCATTAGAGCAAACTTCAATAGTGACATCGATCTTTAGTTACCTTGGGTGCTTGGAGGAGATTGCAGAGTCTTGATGGCGAACGAGTCGATGAGGGGGCCGCACGCCGCGTCATCGGTGACTCCAGGGTTGTGAACGATGAGCGACACGTCGCTGCGTCTCGCCTTGAACGCCCAGGAGTAGGAGTCCCAGCCGCTGCTGGTGTACACCGTCTGGATGGGGACCTCGCCGATCTCCGGGGTGATCGTGATGTTGAGGATCTCGGACTGGGCGCAGGTGCGCGCCGCGCTGAAGGTGACGGAGTAGTGCATTCCCCGCGTCAGGGTGAGCCGCTGCTGGATGGAGGCCTCGTTGCCCAGCCGCACGGCGTACGAGCCCTCCGGCACCGGCAGGAGCATGTCACCCTGCATCTGGCCCGATCCGATGTACTCCACGAACCCGGAGATCTCCCACTGCGGTATCGCGTAGCGCCCGGTCACCCTCGTGCCGTTCAGCTGCGACTTGTCCGGCGCCTCCTCGAAATTGCCATTCGGCAGCAGGCCTGAACACGCAGCATAGAGCACACATGTCAGCGAACTCGCTCGTGCACCAGCTAGTCTCTCTATCATGTGTCACTCGCCTACTTTCTGACCAGAAATGAGCATGAGAAATTTATCGTGAAAAACCGCAACTGTGTTTAACAATTGCTTAAGCTAGCTTGGTGTTGCAGGTTCTCACCGTCCATGATGGCCGAAGCCGATCGAGCAGCAACGCTGAGGAGCAAGAGCAGCACCACGCAGCAGGTGCTCCGCACCATCTCTGTTTTCCTTCTCATCAGCTGCCTTTGGGACAAGAAGTACTCCCTATACTCTGAATATCTGATACTCAGCTGTAAACAAGTTGCCGAAGAATTTTGGTAATGGAAACGACTAGTGCTGCATCACAGTGTTGTGTTGGCACTTGTAGTTATAGAGGAGATGCGTGCTCAGAGAGGAGGATGTAACCTGGATGGAGCTAGTCCTGGCAAGTTGGGCACCTTGCTTCCTACGGCAAGCCGAGCAAAACTCGCGCCGGATGCGCGGGCCGCCACGATCGAGGCGGTTGGCAGGGCATCTCTCCGTCCTTCCTGAGATGCGGTGGAAATGGAGTTCCTCGGCGTGTTGGTGACTGGGGAAGGCGCGACTGCGTGTTTGGTTTGGGGTCACATGGCCATTCCATTCTCTTCTTTCTCGTTCGCATGGCCACCTGCCATTACAAAACTCCGTCCTTCCCTGCATCTGTGGCGGCGACCTGCGAGGAGGTGACAAACTGCAGTTACTGGTGCACGCCGCCCGATGCGGCGACTCCCGTCGTTGATCCGGGCAAGTGGGGATGACTCGGGCTGCTCGAGAAAACGGGCCTCGTGTTGGGTGTACACGTGGTCTGGTCTGCCGATCTGGCCCATGAGGTATTAGGCCGAAATCACTAGCCCAAAAATTTTTACTTTCTGCCGTACGGTATAAGACGGAAATCACATTATTATTGAGTAGTTCACAAATGTCCTGGCCCAAATCTAGTTAGATCCACACTATGGGCGCCCTATAACGCGTTGATCTTTTTTTGGATACGATAACGCGTTGAGTTGATGCTAATGGCCTGTGACCCTGGTTGCAATTGCTAATCACACATGACGATACTGCCGGACCCGTAAGCAACAAGACGGAAAGCAAGGATTTCAGTCAAAGAGCACAACGATTTTATACAGGTTTAGCATAGATTAGTCTTCTGCTTATATGTTGTTGTCATTGGATTATATCACTGAGTACAATTTGTGGACGGATCGATGAACCCTATCTAGCCTATACGATTATGTTGGCGATACGATTTTAGCGACGTGCTTGGTGGCGGATTGAGGAGCTCCTGGCGTTGTCTCGATGTGGATGACTTGTGGTGTTGTTTGCGTGAAAACCCATCTCATCCCCTGCCGGAGAGGCACTATATTTATACTCTCATATAACCCCTATTCAATTCAAACTTGAGAGATCAGAAAGGGTACAACCAGATAGTACTAGTGATTAGATCGGACTAGATAGGTCTTTCCTAATACACGTCAGGTTCTTATATCGGAGTAGTTATCTTCTCGATTTCCTATTCCATATTCGGGTAACATTTCCTTATACAATTAGATATATCGCATATCTTAAATGTAAACGGTTCGTTTGAAACGTCCGGATAAGCGCAAAATATCGGACGCCTTGTTCTTATCCAAATCTCTTAGACACCTCCACCACATGTTCCCTTTTTTTCTCTCTCCTCAAAGTCTATCCCTTCTCGAAATCTATACGCTAGGGAGTCGCAAGAGATGGCGAGGCATCGTCGCCGGCAGCCACACGGTAGCATCGGCGCTGTGGCAAGGCGGCAGTGATAGGAAGGATGTGCTCGACCTCACTGAAGCCATGCATTGGCGACGAGGGCAAGGTGGCGCGTGATAGGGAGGAGCTGGACCTCGGCGGCGGCAGGGCAAGGTGTCGTGTGATGCAGCGACGTGGTAGAGGTGCTAGATTTGGCTGTTGGCTAGGATTGGACAGCACAACTGGTCTTGGCTGAGGTCGCCCACCTCGTGCCGCTACTCTCCTTCCACTACATCGATTACTGGTTCCAACAGCCGGGGTAGAATAAGAAGAAGACAAATTAGGTGGGTTCATTTTGTTGGAGTTCTCGTGATGTTGTGGCCTATTATTCTTGTTGCACTTTATTGTGTTAAGGCGTTTCATTTTGTTTTGATTCAGTGATGCATTTTGTTTATTCTTCATGTTGCAATTAGTCTATTTGGAATGTTGCATTTGGTCGAAACAATTTTGTTCAAGCGATGAAACATTTTTCCTTGATTAATGAAACATGTGAATCATTTTCGTTGAAACATTTTTCATCGTAGGGTGCAACACCATCCGGTATTTGGAAAAATATATGATGTTCAATTTGTAGCACTTTCCTATTTTATACTCTAACATGATATGTTTATTTTTGGAATAGTGATGGTACGTTAAGCAAAATAAACAGTCTAGATTTACATTTTTAAAGTTTTTTTTCACCAAGATATCACATGAAAAAAAGTTTAACTGGGCGTATTTGACTTTTTTAAGGAACTTGCAATATATATATTATTTCCGACCCAGAAAAACTCTATTTTTAATCATCGGTTGATAAAGTAATGGTTAGTGTAAACAACCAAAGTACCCATTGTTAATTAAAAATATAGTTAGTTCTATAATAGGTAAGTGGTAGGCAAAGAATAAACATCTTGATTTTGTGAACCAATAAGTAGGAAGTAGGAAGGTAGAAATGAAATTTTGTTTAACAAAGTTTGAGGGCTAGAAATCATTTTTTTTAACAAAAGGAATAACTGTCTATTCCCTAGCCTACTTTAAAATGATGTTGAGTACTCCATTCGTTCTAAAATAGACAAATATAATATGAGATGTGATGTATTCTAGTTTACAAATAAGAATTTGTCTAAATTCATATAGTACTATTATGATATATAGTATGTTTCTTTATTTTAGAACGGATGTAATAGACGTGAAGCTTACCTAGGACTACCAATGAAGAGCTTGATCTCAACCTTAAAACATGATTCCGATAATCTAACATAAAGAGTACATTGCACTTGTGATTTGATAGTTAAGACAAGTCAAATTCAATCATCTTTTCTACTGCCTTCGTTTCTTTGCATCCAAACATGGGCCCTGTCATATTCAATACTAGTTGATACCTCACGTGTTGCAGCAGGTATACTGTAAAATTTTCTAAGTGTATAAAATTAATGTAAATTGGTCACTGAATCAGCATACGAAGAAAAGGAGATTTTCGATGTTGAGATAGAGATGCGCCTAAATATTCGTTTGAACATATACAATTCAATCAGGAAACCCAATTCAGGGTACATGGTATTCTAGCGTACCGAGCTGTTCGATTTGCTTGATTGCTTGAAGATATATTAGGTGTAAAAATCAGGATTAGCCTATGATTAACTGACTAAGTTCAAAACTTTATAAAACATCGTTTGTCATATTAGCCTCCTGGCAATATGATTAACTTTTTTCTAAGAATTTAAGGAGAGTGTGTAGGGTGGGCTGGGCCAACGGAAAAATAAATTGATGGGAAGCTGGCCCAAGATATCAACATCGTTCATCTGGAAATATGCAGACCAATCCAACAGCTGAAAATAAACGATGTGTGGCGCAAGGTGGTGCAAGCTTTATAGCAATAACTACTCTAGTGGGTACCAACTACTCCCTCCATCTACTTTTGATAGTTATATTTTATCTTGGCACACAGACCAAGGATAAGTAATTCTATTTATCATCCATTTAAACATACTACTAGTCATTCCTTGTAAATAAGCGATTCATTAATATTTACATTTCTCAAGGCCCATGTAGCCAATCTTGTGTGGAAGAATGGAGAATCACATATTAAATCCGAGAAAGCCATTAAGATGATAGGTTGTTGGATTGAAATATGTCTATCGAAAATAAATTTTTTAGATTTGGAAATATAACTATCAAAAATAGATGGAGAGAGTATATATGGAGGGAGTATATAGGAAGAAAGGATTCGAATAAGCATGTACGCTGGTGTAATTACCCCCGGTTTTGAATCCATAATATCTCACCATTTTTTTCCTCGGAAAAAAAATCATCTCACCCTTTTTGGTATAAGAATCATAAAAAAAGGAATTGAGATATTCCTTCATATGGGACAACTTTAAGTCATATTAAAACAACTTTAAGTCATATTAAATTCTAGTGACCTTGACGATAGTAATATTACAAAAGGAACCGGCGGTGGCTGCGGACACTGACGAGCGACGCGTCGTCGATGACGGGACCACACAGCGTGCCGTCGGACTTCGAGGTGTAGGCCATGCTGACGAACACTACCCGCGTCCGTTTCTCCGTGGCCGTGAACTCGAGCAGCCCGCGCTTGTAGCCGCCCGTGCCCTGCGACTGGTACGTCACCTTCACGCGCCCGCGCGACGCGTACGCCTGCACGGTCAGGGACCCGGAGCACCCGTCGCCGGCGTCCCCGACGGAGAACTCCAGCCTGTACGACCGCCCGGGCACGGTGCTCACCTCCTGCACCATCGCCGTCTCCATGCCGGACACCAGCTCAACCGCGCGGGCGCCGCCCGGCACCGCGTAGTGCGCCGCGTCGATGTACTTGACGGACTTGGTGGTCGACAGGATCGTCCACGGGGACAGCGGCGAGTAGTCGTCCTCGTCCATGGGCGGCACCAGCACGCCCCAGGACGTGTTGGGGAAGATGTACGGGCCCTCCTCGAAGCCCCCATTCTTCAACATGTTACCTGTTTCATTTCGTTCGATTGTTTCATGTTCATGACTGTGAGCACATCCTTGTATTCAATTTTGTAGAGATGCACACTGATAGCAGCTTTGTGAAGAGGTTAGCACCCGGCTCAATTAGTTAATTACCTTTCGTTCTTTGAGGAGGTTGCAGGGTCTTAATGGCGAACGAGTCGATGAGGGGGCCGCAAGCTTCGTCATCAGAGACACCGGGGTTGTGGACGATGAACAACACGACGCTGTGCTTGGCCTTGAAGGCCCAGGAGTAGGAGTCCCAGCCGCTGCTGGTGTACACGGTCTGGATGGGGACCTCGCCGGACTCGGGGGTGATCGTGATGTTGAGGAGCTCGGACTGGGCGCAGGTGCGCGCCGCGCTGAAGGTGACGGAGTAGTGCATTCCCCGCGTCAGGGTGAGCCGCTGCTGGATGGAGGCCTCGTTGCCCAGCCGCACGGCGTACGCGCCCTCCGGCACCGGCAGGAGCATGTCACCCTGCTTCTGGCCCGACCCGATGTACTCCACGAACCCGGAGATCTCCCACTGAGGTATCGCGTAGCGACCCGTCACCCTCGTGCCGTTCATCTGCGACTTGTCCGGCGCCTCCTCGAAGTTGCCATTCGGCAGCAGGCCTGAAAAATACACGCAGCAAGCAGAATGACATATCAGCGATCTTTCGTCATTTTCAGTACTATCTAAGCAGAAATGAGCGTCACAAATTTATCGTGCAACTGATTAACCGTCTAAATCGCATGTACGATCTTAAGCTGGCAAATGTACTATGGAAGGCTCTTACCATCGGTGATAGCCGACGCCGATCGAGCAGCAAAAGCAACGCCGACGAGCAAGAGCAGCGCGACGCAGGGGGTAGTCTGAATCATCTCTGTTTTTCTTCCCATCACCTCTCTGAGCAGGTACTGCTCCTGTTATTACTTGGTTGTAAGCAAGGTGGCAATGGGATTGGACAGCAAACAGGTTTAGAACTGTACAGGAGATTGTGATATGCTGTCACTTAATTATAGAGAACGAATCGGTGTTCAGACCAGATGTCCAGAACTCCAGATGGACAGCGTGTTTTCTGCAGGAAACCGAGCGAAACGAGCGCCGGATCCGCGGACCGCCACGATCGAGGAGGTTGGCAGGGCATCTCTCCTCGGTTCTGAGGTGCCGTGGAAATGGGGTCCCTTGGCGGGGCGGCGACCGGGGAAGGCGTTGTCTGCGTTTGCCTGGGGTCACATGGTGGTTTGGCTTGCCATTCTGTTTCTTTTGCATGGGCGGCATGGCTGCTCGCCATTTGAAAACTCCGCCGTCCCCCGCACCAGCACCTGTGACTGTGAGAAGGGGGAAGCTGGGTAAAGGCAGCCGACGCGGCGCGCCACCGTCGGTGCGACTAACCCGCCCGTAAGGCTGTCGAAGGATAGTATATGGGGCAGGAGCGATGTAGCATCTTAGCACACAAAAACAGGGCCGAAATTACATAGGGGTAAGCGCTAAGGCCCATAAATTTCTTGGACCAAATGGTTTAGTACAACTCTCGTTCACACATCAAAATTACCATGTCATTTTTCGATTACATGGAAAATACAACACGTCCACGCACCACACTCACACGCTCCAATGATTGTGCTTCCTAACGCAAGCTCAGAGAGATGAAGACCAACATCATATCTTAGTCCCACTAAATTCCTATAGAAAACACACTTACGCCACCAGGATTAAACTTTGTATGTGAAGCTATCCACGACTCTGCACCACACTAATGGTGTTTTCCTGAAATTACCACGGTAACTGAAATATTATAAAGATTAATAGCTATTGTTTCTATATGTTAGGTCTAATGATGTATACAGATTCAAATAACTGTTATTTTGCGAAGTGGGTATATCTTAACTGGTTAGATTGTTTGTGGTGGAACCAACCCATCCATATTCAAGTATTAGACTCGAAATAGGTGCTCGCATTTGCGGCTTATTTTTCTTTCAGTGGTAGGTGACGTTCATGTGGACTTTTGGTGGTACATATAGAGATAAGGTGTGCGTGTGCGCGTTTATATGGGTGAGTGCGCACATGTTGTGAGCACCAGCGTTTATACTATGTTTAAAAAAATAAGTGTTTATTTCTATATCCTCAATGCATGTAAAGACTTAAAAAAGATATTCTGTAAAATATTATGCGCTATTGTTTTTTCCTAAAATCATATCATACCTTTCAAAAGAGCCATACACTTTGGACAATTGGACTGAAGAAGAGGCTACATACAAATGACCGAGCTAGCCAGTTCAACGATACAGTGCATAGGAATGATGGATCAAATCGAATGGGGAAAACAACAGCAATAACATGGGGAAAAAACCAAACAAACAGATGAAGGGATCGAATACGTGTTGTGTGCAGGTTCAAGAAGTTAATTGGCACGCGGAGTAGGAAAGAGCAATGAAAAACGGAGGTTCAAGGGGTCGGAGTTTAAAATTCCGAACTCCTGCTTTCTCGGCGCTGATGATTTGGGGGTGATAATTAATGGCATGAAGTGTAGGGTGGTAGTACTAAACTAAAGCTCGAAAATTCTTTGAAACAAACATTAGCAAAGTTTGGGAGTAATGTAATCCAAACGGCAAATAAGTTGCCCCTCTGAACTCTTGAAGTCTGAATTCAACGTAACAAAATGAGCAACACAAATACGCACCAAAATCTTTCAACGATAACCACTGATGGCAATAATTAGCCTCACTGCTTCAGATGAATATTTCGAACATCACTCTCAAACAAAATGAAACAAATTCGAGGAAAGGTCGACTGCTACTCCCAGCACAGTCACATTACAACGCGCCACGCGAGTACATATGACCGGCCGCGAACTGCACCGTGTAGCGCAACATTTCAGAGACGAAGCAGGCGGCGAGCGGGCGGCTGCTGCTGGGACACGCACGCGAGCGAGGCGTCGTCGACGACGGGCCCGCACAGCGTCCCGTCCCACTTGGTGATGTACGTCGAGCTGACGAACACCACCCGCGTGGTGTCCGCGACGGCGGCGAACTCCAGCGACGCGCGGGTGTGCCCGCCCGTGCCCTGGGAGCTGTACGTCACGGTCGTGGACCCCTGCCCCGCGTACCCCTTCACCTGCATGGAACCCACGCAGCCGTCGCCGGCGTCCCCGACCGAGAACTCCAGCCTGTACGACCTCCCCGGCACGGTGCGCACCTCCTGCATCAGCGCCGTCTCGAGCCCGGACACCAGCTCCACGGCGCGCGCGCCGTGCGGCACGACGAAGTGCGCGGAGTCGACGCACTTGACGGCCTTCGTGTCCGACATCACCATCCACCCCGGCAGCGGCGAGTGGTCGTCCTCTGAGATCGGCGGCACCATCACGCCCCACGCCGCGTTCGGGAACATGTACGGCCCCTCCTCGAAGTCCCCGTTCCTCAGCATGTTGTCTGCTCAACCAGTCAAGTTTCGTCCATCGTCAGTAATCGCAAAAGGATCGAACATCATAGCTAGCTGCATGTTCGACGATGCATCTTACTCTGGGTGGCCTGAGGAGGGTACAGGGTCTTGATGGCGACGGAGTCGATGAGCGGGCCGCACGCGGGGTCGTCGTCCTCGCCGTGGTTGTGGATGATGAGCGACACGAGGCCGCGCTTGGCCTTGAACGCCCAGGCGTACGAGTCCCAGCCGCTGCTGGTGTACACGGTCTGGATGGGGAGCTCGCCGGACTCCGGGCCGGGCGCCACCGACACGTTCAGCTTCTCGGACTGGGCGCAGGTGCGCGCGGCGCTGAATGTGATGGAGTAGTACATGCCCCGTGTCACGCTGATCTGCTGCTCGATGGAGGCCTCGTTGCCCAGCCGCACGGCGTGCGCGCCCTCCGGCACCGTCAGCAGCATGTCGCCCTGCTTCTGCCCGGACGAGATGTACTCCACGAACCCGGTGATCTTCCAGTACGGGATCGCGTTCTCCGCCATCACCCTTGTGCCGTTCATCTGTGACTTGCTCGGCTGGTACTCGAAGTTGCCGTTGAGTAGCAGGCCTGCATTGTGCATGACATGACTCGTGTAAGCAAATGTAGTTTTTGGATCGTGCCAGGTTGCTCTTCAGAAAGTAATTAGCACGGTTATACTGAACCAGTTAAGTCGCGCTGATTATACTATGATAAACCAGTGGATCATGACGATTTCGAATAAGTTATAACATGTTAAGGTAACAAAACATTAAACATGCATCAGCAAGCAAGTGTAGATGACTGGCTTATCACTACCATGCTTGTAACGGCCGCATGCATGGTCCCATGTTTTCACCATGATCCACGAGATGGCAGTTGAAACTTGAAAATCGTTCTCGTTTCATGTTACGATTATGGAA
This sequence comes from Oryza meridionalis, assembly GCA_000338895.3. Classification (NCBI taxonomy): domain Eukaryota; kingdom Viridiplantae; phylum Streptophyta; class Magnoliopsida; order Poales; family Poaceae; genus Oryza; species Oryza meridionalis. The sequence goes on along the minus strand of CM002527.2, from coordinate 24,100,644 downwards.
TATTAAGTAGCATCTAGGTCTCACGTGATGAGATTCTTTACATCAGTAAATTACTCGAACTCATTCTAATATTTTGCAGTTCTTTGTGTCTGAACAGAAGACCTACGCACATGACAATGCAGAGGTTCGATTTGATTTCTGTGTCACCTTAACTAACAAGTCAGCGCTGGCATTTTTGGGATTAGTGATACTCTAATTAAGAAGAGTGCACACGGATATCATTTCAAGGAATAAGAAGCCGCTGTCCTTATTTCTATACTTTGTCTAGTTTCTAAGCTGGGGTTCGTCCTCCCTAAATGATTACTTAGTTCTAGTTATCATAGCAAAATGAGAATGTTTCAGATAAGAACTACCCTACATTGCCTTCCTAAATGAAAGGAAAATCTCATATGTTCTATTTTTTTAGATAGATAAGGGAGAAAACCTGATTGAAATTAAGAACTAGAACTAATGAAACGGAAGTGACCTTATCATCCATTGCTATAGCTAGGGGACCAATTCAACTAGAAATTACTAACTCTTCTTCTTCTTCAGGCTGCCTTAGTCAATTGAAAAGACAGTTAAAATAACATACATTTTGGTTTTATCTGCAAGGAAGTTTTGCAGGTACAGTTCGCTAGTTTTACTAACAGGCTAACTGCTTAACTGAATGACCGAGAAGTAAGAACATCATGACAATAACAACAGGGATTACTCTTCAGAGTACTATCTAGTTCATGGCAAAGAATTGCCACCTAGATAGTGGACGGCAAATTACTCCTAGGAATCTTGCGGAAATTCCATAGGAAGCACTGAAGCAAGCTAATATGGTTCAGGAGTAAAACTGTAAAAGTGCATAATGCAGCATTATCTGACGCTCTCACCATCGCCGGCAGCTCGAGCAGCCGTGGAGACCAGCAACAGCAGCGCGACAACACTCGCGCCATTATAGAACGCCATCTTCGATTCGGCTGCTCTGTCTTCTCCTCGGTCACAGGCTCACAGCTAGCTCTGCTGATTAATCTCTGGAGTTTTGGGATTTTTTTTTCTTTTTTTGCGCTCTCTCGAGCTGCTAGCTCTTACCTGGGACGGAGCTTAACCGGGACGGGTGCTGTACTGCTATTGCCTTGCATTTATAGGTGACGACGCTGTACTACTGCGTTAGCGAAACCGAAGCCCATGGGCTATCGCCTATCGGGCTATGCATCGCTTGGCGCGGGCAGATTGGGCGCCGCGCGACGCGCCGGGTCGGCGTGCGGGCACGCTAGCGACTCCCTGTACTATACTGTCCCTGATTCGATCTGACGATCGTTTGATCGATCGCGTGGACGCGAGTAGCAAACAACCGGGGGAGAACGCAACCGGCTCCTATGTGCGATCACGTGCAGCATGCATCGTATCGCATGGCCGTTGCAACGGAAGGATTCCTCTGTTCGGCCTGTTCCCTCGGCCGGCATTACGTGGCGGCGCGGGGGGGATTAAGCCCCCGTCGGTGTTTAGTTTTTTCTCGTTTAGAGGAAGACAGGAATAGGGTGCGTCCTTAATTTGCCGTGTCGGCTCTATGTTGTTTGTGCATGAATGCTTTTTTTTTTCCCTTTTGCGATTATTAAGAGATGGGGTTTTTTATTGTTGATGGGGGGTACTTGATCGATGATCAGGTTGGTGTTCACGTGGATCTGATTTGCTAGAGTGGCAGCATCTACGACTTGTTACAGTCCGTCAGTTTCGGTTTGCCGGCCGTGTCAGCTTCTATGCTGCTAGTTAGTGCTTTGCGGAGGAATAAAAAAGATCAGGCATTCAACGTCTTTTATCGCCCAAAGTGTATCTTCAGTCTGCACATGCCGCTGGTCAAATTTTGGTGCCAAGCTGCCAACGCACTCAAACAGTGAGATATCTAAGAGACTAAGAACTAAGATCGGCGTTGATGCCACATGCTCATATCTAACAAGAAGCATAAATATGGGCTTGATGCAATCGTTGTTTTGGACATTGGGCCGTTTGGGGTGTCACACTGCTATGGACATCCCTGCCAAGTTCATCCAAGGATACTAGGCTCCTCAATATGGGCCTTCGCCTTGGGCCCAAGACCCATATCGTGGACGTAATCCTACTATGGACTTGAGAGTTCAGCTTCCAGTTTCAGAGGTAGCCCGAGTGCGGAGTGCCCGACAGTCTTTCAGAGTTCAGACTTCAACCCATGGCCGCTCATGAGTTCTTCCAACTCGGTGCGTGGTTCACGGCCAACTCTCAACACTGGGTCGACTGGTCGAGTGTTGAATGTCGCAACCTAATCCACATGCACACGTCTTCTCTCCGTCTTTCTCGTCAATTGGACGTGGAAGTCATTGTTGGATACAATACGAAGGGCCAACATAAATCCTCACATGCCATGCCAGCTAGCTGACACAAGAGTCATTCGTATATGGAACTATGGCATACTATTTTAAACCTTTGAAGGAACATTCTCTAGTGGTATACATGTTATTTAAATGGTTATAAACAAAACTAAAAAATTCAACAAGATATATTAATATGCAATAAATCAGCCTACAAACACGCAATGTCAAATTTAACTTCTATGGGCCTGATTGGCTGCCTATTTTGCGGCTGTGGTGCAGCCGACACCAACAGTGTCACACGCACACGGCGCAACCGTAGCCGCAACCAGCTTGCCGAACATGCCATATATATTGCAACGAAAAAATAAATTTGACTGTAAATATACGTCAACTAGTTGTTCTTTTTTAACTTGTAAAAGTTGAATTAACTTTTATGTTTGTGGAGTAATGTATCACATGAATTAAAATCATAGAGATAAAATAATTCTAGAGATAAATCTATTTTTACTTGTCATATACTACAAATATTTATCTATATATACCTCATGAGACTCATGAGACGATCAATATAATACTCCCTCCTTCCCTAAATGTTTGACGTCGTTGATTTTTTTAAACATGTTTGACCATTTTTCTTATTCAAAAGAATTTTATGAAATATATAAAACTATATGTGTATGTAAAAGTATATTTAACAATGAATCAAATGATAGAAAAAGAATTAATAATTATTTAATTTTTTTAATAAGACGAACGATCAAATATATTTAAAAAAAGTCAACGGTGATTTAGGGATGGAGAGAGTATAATATAATACAATGGAGTAGAGAGCATATTATTACGGTTACTCCTATGTTCAATATTTTCGACACTCCTCTGGAGCTACAGAGCTCGGACGGGCATGAGCTTGGACAGATTTGGCTAATAAACACGAACACTTCAGCGGCAGAGGGAGATGGGCAGCAACGATCTGGCGTGGTGGCCTCCCATTGCGAGTTTGCGACCACTTTCTCTTCTCTTCGGACGATAGCAAAGTTTCAGCCCTCTCGATCTCGAGCTCACCGACCCCTACTCTCTGACATGTGGACTACCGTCATCTCCGTTTTTTTTCCATGTTACTAGCATATGGGCCCCCACAAACTTCTCTTAATTTTTTTTGAGCACTACGTTAATACAGGTTAATCTAGTTAACATGCCACGTCAGAACATCAGACAAAAACATTGACTATATTGTTATGTGAGGACCATATAGGACAAAACCTGTTCAAACTATCCAGGAGAGAAAAATAAACCGGTTTTGATAGTTTGGGGAGCCTCTTTATATCTAGTTTTGTGATTCAGGAGTGGTGTGAATCATACTCGGGTAAGAGAGGCGATACGCCCTATCATGCCGTGGCAGCTCAATGCCAAAATTCACGGAGCTGATCCATAATGAACTTCACAGTTCAGACTTTTCAGAGATCCCCAGACATTCCTCTGGTTTTCCGACGATCATGAGTTCGTCCAAGTTCCAACACTCGATTCATGGAACGTTGTATGCCTCAAACCAACCTCTCAGAGCAAGTTTAATAGAATAGCTCACTACTAGCTCCAATTCATCTATAACCAATCTAATAGCCAATTCATATAATACTTGCTTACTATACTATTAATATATCCTACCTATCATACACACACTACGTCTTGGAGTCCGTGCTGCAACTGGCTATAAATCTGTAGTCCGCTGCTCTTCTCTCTTATCTTTTATCTCATTAAAATATATTTGTAGCTGACTAATAGTCTGCTATTGTACCTGCTCTCAACGATCACGTACGTACTACGTCTTCTTGTGGTTTTTTTGTCAATTGAACGTGGAAGTCTTGTTTCTGGACTGATCGTTCTAGTTGATTGTTGAATACGAAGGCCACCATAAATAATATCCTCACTGTGATTCATATAGTCAATATACAGCGAGCGGATAATGGCATTAAAGCGCGGCTTCGCGTGGAATTCCACCGGATAGGCAGGTACCTGGTCGCAAACTTCCAACGACCTCTCTCCATTTTGGCGGCGCACGCGCGGTTCCCTTCAGACGCGGCAACCGCAGCGCGCACGCTAGTGCCCTAGGACTCCACAAGGACCACAAGTATTGGGATATATGCTAAAATTCTCCATTAGTTTGGCAAATCACAGGTACACGACGGATGTCGTATGTAGAGAAGACGCTGGCGCTCGTCCTATAAAAGCCGGGCTGCTGATCATGCATGCTATCTAATCAACCATCACCTCTTTCACACACTAGCGTTAAGCTGTGAACTATGACAAAACCATATCCTATAATGGCGAACTCACCGACGCCGACAATGCTGGCGTTCCTGGCTCTTGGGCTAGCGCTCCTCCTCTCCGCCACCGGCCAGGCGAGCGCGCAGAACTGCGGCTGCCAGTCGAACATGTGCTGCAGCAAATGGGGGTACTGCGGCACGGGCAAGGACTACTGCGGAGAAGGGTGCCGCTCTGGCCCGTGCTACGGCGGCGGCGGCGGCGGCGGTGGCGGAGGAGGAGGAGGTGGTGGAGGTGGTGGAGGCGGAGGCGGAGGCAGCGGTGTGTCTGTGGAGAGCGTGGTCACCGAGGCGTTCTTCAATGGGATCAAGAACCAGGCCCCGAACGGTTGCGCCGGCAAGAACTTTTACACACGACAGTCGTTTCTTAACGCTGCCCGCTCCTACTCGGGCTTCGCCAGGGACCGCACCAACGATGACTCGAAGCGTGAGATCGCGGCCTTCTTTGCCCACGTCACTCATGAGACCGGACGTAAGGAAAATATTTAATTACATACTCCTGGTATTTGTACATATATGCATGTAACTAATGAGGATGATAAATGATAATGCACTCGCAGATATGTGCTACATCAACGAGATAAACGGGGCGAGCATGGACTACTGCGACAAGAACAACAAGCAGTGGCCGTGCCAGCCGGGGAAGAAGTACTACGGGCGCGGGCCGCTGCAGATCTCGTGGAACTACAACTACGGGCCTGCGGGGCAGAACATCGGGTTCGACGGGCTGAGGGACCCGGACAGGGTGGCGCAGGACCCGACGATCTCCTTCAAGACGGCGCTCTGGTTCTGGATGAACAACGTGCACCAGGTGATGTCGCAGGGGTTCGGCGCCACCATCCGGGCCATCAACGGTGCGCTCGAGTGCAACGGCAAGAACCCCGGCGCCGTCAACGCAAGGGTAAACTACTACAAAGACTACTGCCGCCAATTCGGCGTTGACCCTGGGGGCAACCTTTATTGTTGAGTTATATGCACACATGCTGTACGCGGCTCATCGATCAGGATTAAATAATAAACAATGTAATAACGAATAAAACGTTTGGCGTGTACATACGCCGCATGCATGTACGGTACATGTTGCAAGTGACGTCAAGAGTTTGGTACTGATAAGTACTCCCTCCATACTTATAAAGGAAGTCGTTTAGGACAATGTTTAAGTCAAACCTTGGGAATATAAATCATTAATAACTCTCGGTCTAATGGGCGACCAATTGCCAGGGCGATCACCCAGCGATCGGTCCCCCCCCCCCCCCCGCTCCCTTCTCCCCTTCCTCCTCCCCTTCTTCTCTTCCTATTACAGTACACCACAAAAAAATTTTAAAAAAACAAAAAAGTTAGAAAAATTTATGTATAAAAAATTGAATTCAAATTCAAATTTGAATCGGGTATGTAAACTTTTGACTTATAAACTTTAGGTGTATAAACTTGAGATGTATAGAAATACTATATATAGAAAATATTTGAATTATTTGAATTCAAATTCAAATTTGAATCGGGTATATAAACTTTAGGTCTATAAACTTTAGGTGTATAAACTTTAGATGTATAGAAATACTATATATGAAAAATATTTGAATTCAAATTCAAATTTGAATCGGATATTTAAATTCAAATTCAAATTTGAATCAGATATGATTCAAATTCAAATTTGAATTGGATATATAAATTTTAGGTCTATAAACTTTAGATATATAGAAATACTATATATAAAAAATATCTGAATTCAAATTCAAATTTGAATCGGATATATAAACTTTTGACTTATAAACTTTTGGTCTCTAAATTTTAGATGTGTAAACTTGAGGTGTATAAACTTTAGGTGCATAAATTTTACTAAAATAGGAAAGTAATACGGTGCCTAAAAAGGAAACCGGATAGAGGGAGGGAGGGGGAGGAGGGGGGGGGATCGATCGCTTTGGGCGAGCGAGGGCGATCGCTCGTCCAGTAGCATTTCCGCATGTTAAAAGTGACGTCAAGAGTTTGGTACTGATAAGTACTCCCTCCATACTAATAAAGGAAGTCGTTTAGGACAATGTTTAAGTCAAACCTTGAGAATATAAATCATGAATAACTCTCAAGTTGTTGAGTTTAAAAATGTAAAAATTATATGTATAGATTTGTCTTGAAAAATACTTTCATAAAAGTATATATATATATATCACTTTTCAATAAATATTTTTATAGAAACAAGTAGTTAAAGTTGTGTTTTGGAGACCGTGTCGCTGTCCTAAACGACTTCCTTTACGAGTATAGAGGGAGTATGAAAAATAAAATGTTGGGATCAGGATTAATGATGAGCAGAGTAGTAAACATGCATGTGTGCCGGCTGACCACCTTGCATGCTATCAACCGCTACAACTCCGGGAATGTTGACTGTTGACTACTTACGTAACCATTTCTCCGACCCAAGTATTTCCATGCTTTCTGATCAATCCAACGCATAAAATCTTCGGTTCAGTGTCTCTGTCGCTAGCTATAGGCTTCAACTGTAGTCTCATCGTCCAGAATGCCACTAATGGTGGCCCCGTCGTTTATATCCAGCGCAGTCCGAGGCCTATTATACTATGAAAAAAATGGGTCCACTTTACGTTCCTCGCATGGAATTTCATTCGCGTCTCTTAACCGTGAAACCGGATACATAATATTTTTCAACTTTTAAAATTAGTGCAAATTGAGTGCCTCGACAGTTTCAGCTGAGCATGTAACACGTTAATTTAATCTTCATCCTATACATAACGGCTACGCGACACTTACATAACACAATATTTTTTTTAGAAAAAAACATCAAATACGACCCACATGCCATCCCCTATTCTCCTCTTTCTATTCCCTCTCTCCCCACCTCCTCAATCCCTTTCCTTATCTCCTCCTTTCTCCACTTCCAGCATGAGAAGGCTGGGATATGGACAGCAGACTACAATGGTCGTGGCGGAGTCAACTGAAGTGATAGGGATACGGCTATGCACTAGAGGAGCTGGCCGAGGCATCGGGGAGCCCTCTCCATGCCACCAGATCAAGCTTTTATCATCCTGGTTGCTGTGTAAGGGACTTAGGATGATGCCAACGAGGCCGGTCACCGGATTGAGCTGCACCACCAACATTTGCTCCAACAAGCCGACGGAGCGAGACTAGGTGTTCATTGGGCTGTCGCATTATCATGCTGAATCGGAGTCGTATTGGAACCTACACGCCACCTCATCGAGCCGCATGCAAGGAACTTGCCAATGACGACCACCACGCGTCACCCACCTTGCTATGGATGGCAGGGGTGGCGAGGCCGCGAGGAAGTGAAGGAGATGAGGCGGCAGGTGGAGACGGCGCAGTCAGCAAGAGGAACTAGAGAGAGAGAGAGAGAGAGATGTCACAGCTCATCAACGAGGGTATCTTTTGTATAACTGTACCCACATAATCATGCTCTATGCTCTGATATAAATTTATATAATTTATGAAATGTACAATTTATTAATTTCAATGTGTGGGTGAGGGGTGCACATAAGTCTGTGCATGTGTATTTTTTTTTTTAAAAAAAAAGACACAGATGGCTTCAATTGATCAATGAAGAAGATATGCTAGTTGGGTTTTCTTTGGGCTGTACGAGCACGAGCGTCATGAAAAAAAAATGGCGGGCATCTGGCCCGTGACAAGGTTTCCTTGTGGTTCCGATTGTCAAGAATAAGAAGTTTTCATGGCGGTTTCATTGCAGCCAAGTAAAGGTATAATTTTTGTTGGTCCAAACCGACAAGATTATTTTTCTTGGTGCTTTCGAAAGTTGGCAATCTTCTTAATTTGCTTGGCGGTCCGACCGCCAAGAAGATATTTTCTTACGGTTAGCCGCCAAGAAATCGTAATATCTCTGTCTTTCTAGATTTGGTGCGGTCAGCCGATGGAATAATTAATCTTGGTGGTTTTTGACCGCGAAGAAAATCACTCTAGTGCCTGAGCGGGCAAGAGAAAATTTTAAACCACATAGCTAAAAAAGGTCATAAGCCATGCCACGCTCTTTTTAATTATTTATCAGATTATTGAAATTGATTATTTACTTCACATTTTAAAAAGGGAAAATTGGAACCACTACTCGGACCACTTATCTTAAACTATCTGTTAAGTTTATTTTAAGTTATCCAATTTATTTATACAATCAAATATTTAATTGTATACTCGAAGCTTGTGTGTATATATAGGATATATTCCCCATAAGGTAAAGGAAGCAGCTATTTACTTGTTGCTGGCATCAAGGGACAGTGTCATCACCTTATTTTGTACGTATTTGCTATTTTCTCCGTTTCACAATATAAGTCATTCTAGCATTTTTCACATTTATATTGATGTTAATAAATCTAGATATGTATATCTAGCAAAATTTATTACCATCAATATAAATATGAGAAATGTTAGAATGACTTACATTTTCAAATGGAGGAAGTATATCGCAAGATTGCCACTCCTAATGATACTAATTGGTAATTGCAACTTGGACGTTTAGACGACGCTACCTGATAATTCCAAAGTACGGGCACGTATATATGAACGATGGATATATCAATGCAGAACAGAATGACATAATATTTGGCCAATCTTGTAAGGATGCGCACATGGAGATTTTCCACAACGTACGCCTACGTGTGCCTATCCCCTACAGCGCAAGAGTATAGCTCCACGCATAAAAGGTTTTATTACACAACTGCAAGTCAAAATATTGTCAAGGATCACAAACGTACTCCTACTCTCCGAGCAGCCTATATAAACCACCCGGCGTCGATATCCCATGCAACAAGCAACCAAAGCAACCTTAAGCTAGCTAGTAGCCAAACACAACACAAATTTAAACAGAACGTAGTAGCAAGCAATGGCGGCAAAGATGGCGACGGTGGTGGCTCTGGTGTTCGGCCTCGCGCTCCTCCTCTCCGCCGCCGCCCCGGCGGCCGCGCAGAACTGCGGCTGCCAGGACGGCTACTGCTGCAGCCAATGGGGGTACTGTGGCACGACCGAAGCATACTGTGGCCAAGGGTGCCAGTCAGGGCCGTGCTGGGGAAGCGGCGGCGAGGCCGCCGCCGGGATGGCGGGCAGAAAGGCCGGCGCCGGCGGCGTCGAGGTCCCGGAGAGCAACAACCGCTCTCGCTAGGGTGTCCCAGCGGCCGCGCCCCCTGCTCGCTCTTCCACCGGTTAATTACGAAGGATAAATAAACGGCCAGCGCGCGGACGTGCTTACGCTGTGCGCGTGCCTGATGCCCTGAACTCTTAGCTTACATCAGCAAATAAGCTACTATACCACCACCACCAGTACTACCGTACTACTCCTATGTATGAGATCTCTCGATATAACATGTTGAGTATGCATGTATCCTGTATATATGGAAATAAACCGAGAGATTAAATAAAGTCAATTTAGTCACTGCAGCTGTTGGAAAATTGATGAACTCAGGTGTATGTGTTCATGTGTTGTCCTAAATCATGTGCTTGGAGCCAGAGATGAGGCATGGTGTTGTTTGATCCTTCCATGCCAACACGCCGAGGGGAATAGGTAACTCGTAAACGAACACAAGCTGTGGGCTTCAATTATCAAAAAAGAACGATTTTGCTATATATTTGTCGACAAATTTTCTCCCAAAAATTTGACAGATGTAATTACAGTATAATCGTAGTGTAATTACATTGTAACTTGCATGTAATTACACTGTAACTATAGTGCAACTTGTATGTAACTTTCAAAAATCTCTCTGTAATAAGTTATTTCGGTAAAATGGAAGTTGTGGGAACAAATCCTTATACATATGTGTCTGCTGTGATTTTTTTTCTTCCTCACCAAAACAAATCTTGTAATAGATATAACGATTCAAAATTACATGAAACTTACGTACAAGTTACACTGTAGTTACATGTAAGTTACAGTGTAATTACACTACGATTGTACTACAATTACATCTGTCAAATTTAGGAGAAAATTTGTCGCCAAATGTATAGGTGGTCCCAAAAAGAAAAGAAAAATGTCCTAATTAGTTGGGCCTTATTTGGGCTGTCCGAACACTTGCATCATGATAGTTGTGGGCCTGTGGCCCGTGACAATAGAGGGACCCTTACCACACCGCAATGGGCGAGAGTCGAGAGATAACACACAAGCCAATCCCACACGTGATTAATCATTTCTCCGACCAAAGTGCTTCCGAGCTTTTCGCTGATTCAATTTAGTGCATAAAATTAAATTTCAGTTGAGCATCTGCGCTTTCACTGCCCTATCTCACTCTCATATTGCGGCCAAACGTGGTCCGTCCATCCGTGGCCTAGTATGAACTAACGAATGACGTATTACGTATAGTCTAGCGAATATACGATGAGTCCATCAAAATATGTGATCAAAGAATTTGTCCTGGGATAAAGTTTCTCTTAATAAGAAAAGAAAAATCTCAAAACACTTTGATGCCATTGATTTGGACTCAGAAAATCCAGACCGGACAGGCGGACACTACTACTTTGCTTACGAAAGAACTGAAAGAGGCAAAAGAAAGAGTTTAATTTTCTTACGGAGAGTGGATTTTTAAACTCGTTGTTTGTATGTCACTTAAATGATTATAAAAAATTAAAAAAATTTGAGAAGATATATTAATATGAGATATATCAGTCTACAAATATGCAAGTTAAAATTTAACTTCTATATGTCGCAACGATAAAATAAATTTGACAATTTGTTTTTTGTTGCGAGATGTAGAAATTGAATTTGATCTTGCATAGTTTGTGTAGTGATATATCTCATATTAATACATTTTCTTAATTTTTTTTATTTTTTATAACTATTTGAATAGCATGCAAACAATGAGTACACGTATTTAGAGATTATAATACTTTCCCTTTTCTTACGAAAGAACTGGAAGAGGCAAAAGAAAGAATTTATTTTTTTAGAAACATAGTACAAACACAGACACTCACAACACGGGTATGTTATCTACAACTGAAAAAAATAATAACTGTAAATATGAACAGTCATGTCAAGTTTAAAATTTAACCCGGATAGGCTGCTGGTTACACGTAGGGATGAAAACGGTACGGAAACAGACAGAAACCATCTTTATCATTTTCGTTTTCATATTTTTTTTCGGAATTGAAAACCCCGGATACAAAAACGGAATCGAATATTATCGAAACCGAAAACGGAGCGAAAACGAATCGGTGCAAATATGGTAACGAAAATTTATCGGAATAAAAAACCCCTCAAACTGATAAATCCAATTCTCAAGTCTTAACGCTCAACGATTCATCATAAAACACAATCATATAAGTCCAATTGTTAAGTATTAACAGTACATCACAAAACACAATCTATGAAATAAATTATCTATTTTTAAGAGAGTAATGTTGTTGATAAATCCCAATGTAGGAAAAAATATTCTTATGTAATTTTAGATTTGCATAACAAATATTTTTTAAAAAATAACAATAAAACACCATGGTATTCACTATTAAGTGATTAAAAAAGAACCCAGGGTATTTCAGTTACAAAATTTCTGGAAATTCCGAGAAAATTTCCGGAAAGTTTCCGACTGATTCGTAGTTCCGATGGAAAATGCCCGTTTATTTTCGATTCCGTTTCCGAGAAAATATTTTTGAATTTGTTTCCGTTTCCGAAAAATTCTGACCCACAGATTCCGTTTTCGAAAATAGGTCTGGAATCCGAAAAGTTTCCGGCTATCTCACTTCACAAAGAGTTTAATTGTTAGAGTACATTTTTTCTATCATACAGAAAATGATTCACACGCAAGTTTAATTGTTAAGGTTCACGGCTGGAACGGTGGATGCATGCCGCAAAGCAGCCTCTCGACTTTCGGTCTAATCCTGACACATGCACCATGTACCTCTGCTCTTTGTTTTTTTTGTCAATTGGGCATGGAATTCTTTTTATCATTCCGGCTGACAGTTGAATATGACGGCCACCATAAACCTTCATATGGAACTACACCAATATACGGCTACGTGGTAAGGAAAAATCCCCCGAAAGGATGACTTTCTATTGCTAGCACTGCGCGACTTCGCATGGAATTCCACCGGGTAGACAGGTACCGGGCCGCAAACTTCCAGATTTAACTCTCTCCATTTTGGTGGTGCACTTGCGGTTCCCAGCAGCGGCGGCAACGGCTCGTGTCCTACGACTCTAAGTGTTGGAATATGCGGCGATTCTCGACTGATCTGCCTAGTCGCATGTACACGGCGGATGCCGTAGCGCTAGCTCGAGAACACGCTAGCAACTACTAGTAGTTCTCTCGCCCTATAAAAGCCGGACGCATGACCATGCTACACATCTCATCGACCATCACCTCTCCCACGCACGGGGTGTACGTGCTAAGCTGCAGCACAACACAACTAAAGCCATATCTCCGATAATGGCGAACTCACCGACGCTGACAATGCTGGTGTTCCTAGCTATTGGGCTATCTCTCGTCCTCTCCGCAGCCGGCGTGTCTGTGGAGAGCGTGGTCACCGAGGCGTTCTTCAACGGGATCAAGAACCAGGCCCCGAACGGCTGCGCCGGCAAGAGCTTTTACACACGGCAATCGTTCCTGAACGCCGCCCGCTCCTACTCGGGCTTCGCCAATGACCGCACCAACGACGACTCCAAGCGCGAGATCGCTGCCTTCTTCGCGCATGTCACACACGAGACTGGACGTAAGCAAAAATACTACTACATGTATATACCGGAAAGTGTTTTTCCGTCGACGAGATGTACTCTTATTTCTAGCTTGCATGTCACTAAAAAAATTAACAATATAAATTTATACTCCACAATATATATATAAATATAAATATATATATATATATATATATATATATATATATATTTAAATTTGACTTGTCATAACAAAAATAATAAATATAATTGATTAATGTCATATACTAGTTTCAGTTTATTTTTTTCGCTTATACAAGTTGAATTTAACCTTATATATTTGTGAAGTGATATATTTCATACTAATATATCTTGTAAATTGTTTTTAAAAAAGTAACCAGAAATAAGGAATGTTTTCTAGATGGACAAAAGTTAATCTCCTATATGTACATATAGTAGTATGCATGCGTGTAATTTGGTATGCAACTAACGACGATGATAATTCACTGGCAGATATGTGCTACATCAATGAGATAAATGGGGCAAACATGGACTATTGTGACAAGAGCAACAAACAGTGGCCGTGCCAGCCGGGCAAGAAGTACTACGGACGCGGGCCGCTGCAGATCTCATGGAACTTCAACTACGGGCCGGCGGGAAAGAACATCGGGTTCGACGGGCTAAGGGACCCAGACAAGGTGGCGCAGGACCCGACAATCTCTTTCAAGACGGCGCTCTGGTTCTGGATGAACAACGTACACCAAGTGATGTCGCAGGGGTTCGGCGCCACCATTCGGGCCATCAACGGTGCGCTCGAGTGCAACGGCAAGAACCCCGGTGCCGTTAACGCAAGGGTAAACAACTACAAGGACTACTGCCGCCAGTTCGGCGTCAACCCGGGGGACAACCTCTACTGTTGAGTTGCATGCACACGCTGCTCGGCTCATCGTGATCGACTGAATAATAAACAGAGTAATATTAATGAATAAACGTTTGGTGCGTACGTACAGTGCATACGTGTATGGTACGTACATGCTGGAAGCTAAGTGACGTCAAGAGTTTAGTACTAACAAGTGCTCTTTCTATTTGATGTTACTATATGGGCGGAGTAAGTATAAATGTGTAATAAGAAATAAAATATTGGGATCGCGGGATCGAAAGATGAGTAAACATGTGTACCGGTGGACCACTTAAATAATTATTTCTCCAACCCAAGTACTTTCATGCTTTTCCGTGATCAATTCAATGCATAAAATTTTCCGTTGAGCGTCTATGTCGCCCTCTATAGCAGGGTTTCTCTATTGTGTCTCACCGTTCATAAGAAAGAAGTTTATTTTGTCTCCCTCAAATACGGCTCAATCTAATATGTATCTCTCAATGACAAAACTAGATAGAATCTCTCAACTAAAACATATCATTTTGCGTCATCGAGTGGTTTTAAATATGGTTTATGACACTTGCATGATATTGCAGTAAATAACTTCTTTTGCATATTGATGTGGCGCTTACTTGATATAATTCTTTAAAAAAAATTAAAAAATGTGAGACACATGCGTCGGTCACATGAAAATTTTTAAAAAGGAAACACATCCACCGGTAAGGCATCCTCGTGAGGAGTAGCATCTCGCAGCTAAGCCGCTGCTCCTGCAACTGAAATAGGTAGGATCGATCCACTTATCCTGTTCTTGACTGCGTCCTCACAAATGAAAAAAAAAATCCTGCAAAGATTATAACATGTTCAACAGCAGCCAATCATCCCATCTTGTTGCAACCTGCAAGAGATCATCAACATTAATCTCTTCATGCCTATTCCCCAAATCCGGAACATGCCCTGCACCTATCAAAAACACTACTAGAAAAAAAGCATTTTTCCCGACGTAGGGGTCTCATTTTCGCAGACGGATATAACTCTTAAAGCCAAATGACCGCTTACAACAATATAAATCGAGGTGAAATAGTCGGCCCGCCTGCGAAAATAGACTTAAATATAAATAGACTTGGGTAGGGGTTGATTTTTTCTAAGTCTCCACACCTCACCCTCCCCTCCTCACCCACGGCCGGCCTCTCCCCTCCCCATACCTCACGGCCTCTCCCCTCCTCTCACCTCTCCTCCTCTCCCCGGCCGCCGGAGGGGGAGCGACGGCGGCTACGGCGCGGGGTGGCTTGGAAAGCGACGCGACGGCACGGTGTCCGCTGGCGGCGCAGCGTACGGCTAGCGGCGCGGCTCCCCTCCCAGATCTGGCGGAGGAGGGAGGGGGAGGCCGGCGAGCGCGGCAGCGGCATCCGGCAGCGACGCGGCGTCCGGGGTGGCGCGGCGTCCGGCAGCGGCGGCAACTACGGCGCGAGGCGGTGCGGGGTGGCGGCGACGACGACGACGGGTCGGGGCGTTGGCGACGACGACGCGCGGCGCAGCGGCGGCGGCTTCCCTCCCCTATAACGCTCCGCTTCTCGTGAGACGTTAAAAACTAATTCGGTAAAATCCTAATTGCGAAAATTTTGTTTTTTGTGTGCGAGTCTAAGTCGTGCCATGGATCTCAATTCAAATCCCGTTGTTCCCTCTCATCGAAATCGAAATCCTCCACCTCAAATTTCTAATCCCAATTCAAGTCACCGAGATCAAATTCTGAAATTCAATTCCTCTCTTTGAATTCTCGCCAAATACTTGTACCGACTCCAAAGATATCCAAATTCCATTTCCAAGCTCCAATTCTCTCCAATTCAATTCCTCTGCTTAAGTCTATTTTGCCTCCTTCTAATTTTGGATGGGCCGGATTTCCTCCCATCAGCCCACTTCTCTCCCTCAGCCCACCTCCCTCCCTCAGCCGCCTTCCCCCTTCCCACGTGCGCCGCACACGAGCCGCTCGGGAGAGAGAGCTCTCTCCTTCTCTCTCGGTTTTCTCTCCTCTCTCTCCTCTCTCTCTCTCTCTCGTTCTCTCTGTTTCTCTCCCTCTCCCTCCTACTCCCTTCCCGAATCGGCTTGGAGCGAGCCTCTCTTTTTCCCTCCTTTTTCGCCTTTCCCCCCGACCAACACCGGCGTCACCCTGCCGCCGCTCGGCCCTAGCGCCAGAGCCAGCTGCCGCCTTGACCGCCCCAAGGTCGGTTTGAACCGACCTCCCGCGCAAACCGACCTCGCTCCACTATAAAAACCCGAACCCCTCCCATCTCCCTCGTTGTCTCGCCTCCTCTCCCCGCCACACCATCGCCGCCTTGACCGCCGTTGTCGTCGTCGCGCGTGCCGTGGGAGCCGGCGAGCGCGAGGAGCCAAAGAGGAGCTCCGGGCCGCCCCATCTTCGCACTCCCTCTCATCTTCCCCGGCGCACTCGCCTCGACGCCGCGCCGCCTCGGCGTCACCCGCCGTGCGCCGCCGCTCGGTCGCGTGCCGCCATCGGCCTTCCACCCCTTTCCATCCCCAAATCGCCGCCGATACCGTTTCCGCACGCCGGTGAGCTCCTCGCCCAAATCCTTGCCATTTGCATCATCTAGGATAAGCCCCGAGCCGTTCGGTTGCTCGCTCGTCCCCCTAAACGTGCCGCCCCGCCGTAGCTCTGCTTCGCCGCCGCCGCGTCCGCCTGTGCGCCGCCGTGGACCCCCTCGCCAATCCCTTGCGATACCACCGTTCTTGAGCTCCCGAGGACCACCACAAACCATTCCCTAGCGCCGTCGACGCCGCCATAAGCTCGCCACCGACGCCGCTTGAACCCGCACCGCACCTCGCCGTCGCCGACTTCTCTCGGAGTCTCTCTGCTCCATCCGACACTAGAAACGAAACCCTTGAGCACCGGAGATGCTCCAACCGCCGCGAATCGGACTCCCGTTGCCCGTCGACGAATCCCCTTTTTTTGCCACCGCCGGAGGTCGCCGCCGCGATTCGTCGCCGTCGAAGCTTCCCCGGCGCATCCGAACGAAGAAACGACACCCTCACCTCGTCCTCTCTCCCCCGGTGGTCATTCCTCCTCCCGCCGCGCCTCATGCCCTTCCGCCGACGCGCGCCGCCGTCCGCCGTTCATCCCCGGCCACGGCCTTCTTCCTCCTCTCGCCGCCCACGTGGCCTGGCATAGGTGCCACGTCGGCTTGACCCGGTCAAGCCGGTCAGCCGCTCGCCCTCGCCCCTTCATCCCCGTGCGCGCAGACCCCGGTGAGTCATGAGGCTGCACGTGGGCCCGCCGCCTCCTTGTCGACCGGCGCACCGCATCCGCACCCAATCCACCGATCCGTCTCGCCCGTCCCCGCGTGCGCCCTCCCCACCATACACCCGACCGCCGCCATGCGGGCCCATCTCGGGACCCCGCGCGGCGGACCGCGCCCACCCCGTCGGGCCTCCCTCTCTCCCCGCGCGCCCTAATGGGCCACCTCCCCGTGGCCGCGCTCGGCCCAATGGCCGGCCAAGCCTTGTGAATCCCTCGGGCCGCGCCTAAGTCGCCCGAGGAAGTCTAAATCCGATCCCTCCTTCCTTTTCTTTTCCAAGGGAATTAATAATTCCTTTTCCTTTAGACAGAAAATCAAATAATCCTTAGAAAATCCATATCTTCTCAACCGCTCACCCGATTGACTTCGTTCAACTTCCAATAATTCTGTAAAATTGAGATCTATTTAATGGCACTATTATTTAGTCTAAATAGGGTCTTTTTCTTGGTCTTTTCTTTAGGTTTTTGTTTGTTTGCGTATAGTTGCTGTTATCGGATTTTCGTCGATCGCGGGTTTTCTCAAAGATTCGTGAAGCTCCGTGAAGACCTTGAGCGAGGCAAGTCACCCTTTGTAATTGGAAAATCATTATTATTTTGTCTGCAACTTGCATTATTAGTATCACACACATAACTTGCTGGCCTCGGTTTGCGTGCCAAACCGACGGACCTACCCAGTAGTCGCACTAATTCCTGTAGGTTGTACTACCCTGATTCCTTGTCGCTCCACCCTTGTGGTACCTCGGTATCCGTGATCTCTGAGCGCGTATACCAAATATCCCACATACACCGTTGATTGTCGAAAAATTGGGAAATGGGTTTGAGAAGCCTTGAAAACCCAACATGTGGTGTCGGTGTGTTTAAAAATAAAATGAATTGTGAAAACTCGCGATGCGGGGGTTGTGCCTGCGTGGCACTGTCCCGTATTCGCATATAAGGACCGATTCCTGTGGGAAACTCATCGAGCATAATCAAAGTGCAACCACAAGGTGGAATGGGACACCCTGGCTAAGTAATTAGTCGGTTCAGGGAAACCTCGCATGCCAATAGTTGGGGAACACCGGGGCGGGGTCGGTTGGAGCCAACCCGGGTTCCTGGTAAGGCAAGAACGCGAAGCTTGCCAGATTACCGATCGAGGTGGTTGGAGTTTGATTTGTGAAAACTAAAATGGCCTATATTTATGTGAGGATTTGATCCTTCTATGTGGCATGAGGTAACCCTGGGTCGGCTTGGGAAAGGCTTTGTTGCGAACCTCCGATACCGACGGGTGTTCGGAATAAGTTCGTATCTTGTGGGTAAAGTGTACCCCTCTGCAGAGGTTAACTAACTGTTCGAACAGCCGTGCCCACGGTCATGGGCGGATGTGAGGTGGTTCCCGTTGCGTAGATTTGTTTGCCTGTGCTTTGTGAAAAGTTGTTGTGGGATGGGAATCGTAACCAGAATCAGCCTATGTGGCAGATGGATGACCTGAGTGGTCAGAAACGAATCTGTGTGATTCGGGATGTCTACGAGCATCATAGACTAGGCTTCTCGAGTGGAAGCGGAATGTTGTGCTGCTGAGCAGCTGGACTCTGGGAGTCCGAGAAAATGAGAAAGGCTCTGGGAGCCGATTAATCAAGTGAAATGGCTCTGGGAGCCGAGAGGTAATGATCTGACCCGGGAGGTCGGTACATTACCAATTGAGTTGTTGAAAAGCATCTCTTAAGTCGATTTGAGATGCAAGTCTCTTTTCGGCCCAAACTTAACAAGAAGTAAATCACTTAGTGATTTCAAAATGATTTCAAACAAAGGATTTGCAAAACAACCTTGCCCCTCTTCCAAGCTTGCATTAAACACCTAAATTCCCGTGACTTGTTGAGTACGAAAGTACTCACCCTTGCTCTATATAAATATATATAGTTCCTCCGTCCTGAAGTTGAAGATGAAGTAAAGTGAAGATTAAGGGTTTCGTCCTGGTTCCCAGCCGTCGTCTGTGGTGTTGGGTGTTAGACCGTTGGTTCCGCTGCTGCTGCTGTTGTTGGTGTTTGCCTCGTCCGTGTCGTCGGTTGCATTCTTGGGCTGTCTGAGCTGCAACCTAAGTTAAGGTAAATAAGTCCTCTATTTATTTTAAGGATTGCAATCATTCATATTTGTCACCGTGGGTACCAGCGCTATGTCCTGGGACTGGTACTGAGATCGCGGTTTCGTAGGGAGCGGTTCGCGCCGTTTTTCCTACGACACGCTCCTATCAGGTGCCGTTGTACGCGGTGCCAGATTGGGGTGTGACATCCCCCCTCCCAGATCCGACCAGAGGAGGGAGGGGGGAGGCCGGCGGCGGCGAATACGGCGCGGGGCGGCGGCGGCGGAGACGACGACGGGTCGGGGCGGCGGCGACGACGACGCGCGGAGCCGCGGCGGCGGCTCCCCTCCCCCTCCCAGATTCGGCCAGAGGAGAGAGGGGGGAGGTCGGCGGCGGCAACTATGGCGCAGGGCCGCGGCAGCGACGACGACGACGGGGGGCGCGGCTCCCCTCCCCTCCCAGAACCGGCCGAAGGAGGGCGGCGGCGGCGAGGCGCGTGGCGACGTGATTTTTTTTTGTTCGTTTCATGGATTTTCGCAGGCGGGCTGTTGCCCCGACTGCGAAAATTGTTGATTTTCACCGTCGTTGTGCTACAAGCGGTCCAATCCTCCGCTTGCAAAACTCACTTTTGTCCGCCTGCAAAAATACTTTTTCTAGTAGTGAAAGATTCTTGCGTCCTGTAAGAACGCGTAATGGTAGGTGGGTGAGTGCCTGTCTGTCTATGTGGACTGAGCGGCAGATGAGGATGGGACGACGACACCGTGTGGCAGGAGGAGGAGGATGGGCAGAGTCGCTGAATATGATCCAGACGACGTGGCCGACGGTATTATAGCGGTGCACGAAGGAAACCGAGGAGGCCACCAGCTCACCACCAACTTATGAGGAAGATGCATAATCATACCTATAAGTGTTCCCTTCTAAGGCCTCCTCCAATGGTGCCATGTAAGCTATCTCATAACATGTCCACGTCATCATGTATCCTATGTCGAGGAAAGAGAAGGCAAAAAATCAATCCATCTATCTCCTATTCCCACGCCTATCTCGCTCAATTACCGATGCCGTATGAGCCTGCGCAAGAGACAGCAGTCGACTCTTCCACGCCAAAATCAGATCCCGTGCTCCCTTCCCCCAAATCGCCCCGCCGCACCTCCCGTCCACCCCCGCGCGCTGCACCCCGTTCCCGCCCGATCCCGCGCGCTGCAATTCGCTCCCCTACCCCCTGGCGCGCCAATTTGCTCTCCCACGCGCAAATCCTCTAGCCACCCGCGCGTCAATCCTTCCCTTGTAACCTCCCTCCTCTTTTCTTCTTCAGTGTGTGAAATCTTCCTCGTCGGCATCGACGTATCCGTTTCCATGAGCCCAACGACGAATCCACTCCTCTTGCCAACGACGCCAAGCTGTAGAGCAGGATGAGCCACCGGTCCAAACGACAAGTAGCTCCGCGGCCGCCGTCGTCGTCGTCGCCGCCACCGCCGTCGGGATCTACGACTGCCTCTGGGTGCTTCGACGCTGCCTCGTCTGCCTTCTTTCAGGCCAGTACTGCAATGGCTCCTCCTCTAGTAGGCCAACCAGGTACTGTACCGTACACTCAAACCTGATGGGGATTGCAGTGGTTCTGCCTTGCTTGCTTCCTGGATGTTGGAGTAGAACAATAAGCTGATGATGCTCTCAATGATGTGCAGGGTGGTGGAACAGATCTTTGCCATACACCAACTCCTTTGGCCCTGCATCCTCAGATTGGTAAGAAACCAATTTGCTTGTGTGTTGTTTCTGCAGGAAACAAGCAAATTCCTTTTTGTTCAGACTGTTTAGATTGCAGAATTAATAATGTTTTAGTACAGATAGGAAATGTATTGTTTCTTCCTCGCTCATAGTCATGATTTTGGCTCCTGATATTTCAGTGGTATGGATATACATCCACCTGGTGGTTTCCTAAGCATGTTACAAACTGGTCAACAGCCATTAGTCCCACCTCATGTTTTGTTCCCAGCAACATGGCCACCTATGCCACCTATGGCACCAGCAACTAATTCAGGCACTACGCATGCTAGATCAAGATCAAAAGCCAAACCTGTCATCAACTTAGATGATGGTGACGATGTTAGGACTGCTAAGCGTCTTACATGGGCATCAGATGAGGACTTGCGGTTGGTGAGTAAAATTTTAGACAACCTGCAGGGATTTGTACCATCATTCTGAAACTTTACTAACACATAATGCTAAATGCAGGTGAGTGCATGGCTGTACCACTCTAATGATCCGATCAATGGAAATGGCAAGAAGAATGAGAGCTACTGGGGAGATGTAGTTGAATTATACAACAGCACTACACCTATTAACCGGAAAAGGGAAGTAAAGCATCTCAAAGATCGATGGCAAAGGATTAAGAGATGGGTGGGATTTTTCTGTGCCTCCTGGAAGAAGGCTACATTAGTTTATACTAGTGGATATTCAGATGATCAGTTGAGAGACTTTGCTAATCAGTTTTATGTGGATGACTATCCTAACGAAGGTCTATTCACAGTTTTGCACTGTTGGAAGGTTCTTCGTGATGAACCCAAGTGGCATGCTGTTTTGGAGGAGCTTGAAAAGCCACACAAGCGGAGCTTGGATGATGGAAGTGACACACTATCACAAAAAGATATCGGAGAAAAGGAGCGTCCAATGGGGAGGAATGAAGCTAAGAAACAACGCAATGGCAAAGGCAAAGGCAAAGGCAAGGATGATGATGACAGTTTACACGAAGATATGAAGAAGTACATGGATGTTCAAGCTGCAGCTAGCAAACGACATGAAGAGTTTTTAGGGACTCAGCAGCGTATTTCACACGCCCAACGAAGTGGAACCATCAGCAGATCCTTGACCTACGCATGCACTCACGTTTGTAACATTTATGTGCACCAAATTTAAATTTGGTGGATAGAGTCGTGCACCACGGGCTTGTTCACTTTGATATCATTTTCAACCATACCATTTTTTGACAAAGTTGCCAAAAAAAATATCTACGTTTAGTTTGTTGCCAAATTTGGTCGATACATTATTGTCATCTTGCCAAAATTTTGGCATTGCCAAAACTTGGTAAGATTTATTTTGACTACAATCTGAACAGGCCCCACGACTACCATTAATGCTTTCCCTTGTAAAGTACAACGTGATCGAGCATACTCTAACTAGTACGTGCACCCACTGTTGAAGCTAGCTAATTTCATAAACACAAATTTAAGCTATACATGATGACCTAGTTTTACTTAACAGAGCAAAGGTGGCACTGGTAGAGAAACCATCTTTAGTCGGTCGACCCAAATCCACAATAGTCCCGGTTCTATTAAGAACCGGGACTAAAAATGATTTTTAGTCCTGGTTAATAAGAGGAAGATCTTTAGTCCCGGTTGTTGTTACCAACCGGGACTAAAATTTATTTTTAGTCCCGGTTGATACCATGTCAGGCCGTGTCAGGGCCCTAGGATCTTTAGTCCCGGTTAGTAACACAACCGGGACTAAAAACCTTTTTAGTCCTGGTTGTGTTACTAACCGGGAATAAAAATCAAAACACACTATATAATCCCTAGTACCGATCCTCTTTTCCCGTCCACACAACAAACTCCTCCCTCTATCTCTTTTTTCCTCTCTAACTTCTCATCTCTTTCCTTATCTCTAACTCCAAGCCTCTCCTTCCTTTTTTCCTTCACTCCACAGCGAAGAAGCGTACGTGCACGAGGGCGGGCCGGCCGGGCGGCGGCGCGGGGGGCTGCGCGGAGGCGGCCTCCGCGGCGGCAGCGGGCGGCGGCGCGGCGCCGGCTAGCAGGCGCGGAGGGAAGGCGGCAGTGGCCGCCGGCCAGATTTTCTTTTTTTTTTGTGAGATGTGAATCTGTGATGTATTTTTGTGTGAGATGTGAATCTGTGATGAATTTTTTAGAACCCTATGATGTAATTTTTTTAAGAGTTTGTGATGTATTTGGAGATGATCTATTTGAGGATTTGGAGATGTTTTGTGATATGTGATGATTTGGATTTGGGAGGGGATGGTGTGAAATCAATATTCAATGTTAAAAACAATGAAAAAGAGAAAAAAAAAGAAAAAATATCTTTAGTTCCGGTTGGTAACACCAACCAGAACTAAAGATCGATCTTTGAACCGGGACTAAAGATAGCGATCTTTAGTTCCGGATTCGTAGTCCCGGTTGGAAAACTGGGAATATAGGAGGGTTACGAACCGGGACTAAAAAGCACTTCTCCACCAGTGTGGTAATGCATTGATCGGTGCTCGTTGAAATCATGAGTGCCACCTTTAGTCGTGGATGTAGTGGTCGATGTGGTAGCAAGATGCCGATGATGTTGAGTGCGTCGGAGCAGAAGAGAATTGCCATGTGGTGGAGCTCGGAAGAGGCTCCTCTGACGTACTACCCTCTGACGTGAGTGGCTGACATGTGGGTCCCCCAGCTATGGGGCCCACATGTTATTCTCTTAAAGTTAGAGGGCAGTACGTTAGAGGATCACGTTCCGGTGGAGCTCCCTTCAGCATGTCTTTGGATCGATGTTCTTAGTGTTAAGTTTTAGGGAGTAGATACCATATGTAAGTCGTCCATTTGGATGATTGGATCACCACAAGAAACTTAATATTAGCTTTTAACAAAAAGCTAGGAGCTCAGATCGATTTATATGTTGTTGGGCCGTTCTTTTGAGCTAAGAGATGATAAATTATTATTATAAGGACACTTCCTAAGTTATTATCTTCATCAGCATTTCTTAAAGAACTTTTTAAAACCAACATTTCTAATAATTTAATTATTTATTTATGCTCTCGAATAATTGTCATATTTAAACTCAAATTCAGCTAGGAGTATTAACCATCATCCGTCAGCACTTTCAAACGGCATGTACCCAGTGATTACTGGGTGTTGAACTATGAGGCTGGCAACCAATGAATTTCCACATGGAAGCGTATGGTGCACGTAGTTTGCATATAACTTAATAAGTAAGGACTTGGTTTTACCATGGTATATGGATTATCCCTTTCCCCTTTGCCGTGTCAAGAAGATGTTTCCGCCTATATTTCTACTAATATAATCTCCATTAAAGATAGACAAATATTCTTATCCGTGGAACTATTCAATATCGGACGACTAGGGATAACTACAACTTGGACGTTTAATTACATGACTGCCGCTACTTGGTAATTGCAAAGTACAGGCGCGTACGATTGATCACAGTAGAGGTGTACTCCATCTGTCCTATAAAAAAATTAATCTAGTACCAAATATGATATATCTTAGAACCTATAAATCTAGTATATTCAGATTTGTAGTACTAATTAAGATGTACCCCTCCATTCAAAAGTATAAGACCTACTCCCTCCATCTACTTTTGATAGTTATATTTTCAAATCTGAAAAATTTATTTTTGATAGGCATATTTCAATTCAATAACCTATCATCTTAATGACTTTCTTGTATTTAATGCATGACTCTCCATTCTTCCACACAAGATTGGCTATATGGGTATCGAGAAATGTAAACATTAATGAATCGTTTGTTTATAAGAAATGACTAGTAGCATGTTTAAATAGATGATAAGCAGAATTACTTATCCTTGGTCTGTGTGTCAAGATGAAATATGACCATCAAAAGTAAATGTAATAAATTCATTCACCATGTGATAAAACCAATGAAAATGTAACCAATAAGTACTAAAATAGCTTTTTAGATTCCGATCAATAATTTAATTTAGTACATAGTGACTATAAATATGATTAATTTTTAGGAAAAAACTAAAGAATGAAATAGGTTTTAGACTTAATTAATAAGCTGATTTTTATGTAACGGAGAAAGCAGCATAGAATGACATCTCGCCAATCTAGATAGGATGCGCCCACGTACGGAGAGATTTTCCACAGCGTACAGCCTACGTGCCTATCTGGCTATCCATAGCAGCTTCGCAAGCGTATAGCTCCACGGACGGATACGAATGATTTATTAATTACGCAGCTGCAAGTCAAGATATTGTCATTGATCTCAAACGTGCTCCTGCACTCCAGCTGCCTATATAAACCACCCGTTCTCCCAATCTCCCATGCAGCTAGCAAGCGAGCAAATTAAACACAACACACAAAACAGCAGGACGACAGGACGTACGTAGCTATTGCTAGCTAGCCCAGCCAAGCATCGATCGAACTGATGGCGGCCAAGGTGGCGACTATGCTGGCTCTGGTGTTGGGCCTCGCGCTCCTCCTCTCCTCCGCCGCCGGCCCGGCGGCCGCGCAGAACTGCGGCTGCGCGGCGAACTTGTGCTGCAGCCAGTATGGTTACTGTGGCCTGGGCGGCGATTACTGTGGCATGGGGTGCCAGTCCGGGCCGTGCTACAACAGCAACGTTAACGGTGTCGCCGGGGGCAGAAAGGCCAGCGTTGGCGCCATGGAGAACAACAACCTCAACAACTAGCTAGGCGATCCGCCGTCTGCGCCGGTCAGTTACTAAGGATAAATAAACAGCCGACGCGCAGCCTACTCTCTGAACTCAACCAGCAAATAAGGTGTTGTAATACCACTACTCTACCGCCACCTAGTACTATGTATGCGATATCTCTCGATCGATCGATCGTGTATCCTCTAGAAGGAAATATAATAACTGCAGATAAACTCTCGTGTATCGATCGGTACGGTGTATGCGGTGCATGCCTCGATCAGTCAGTGCCTCAGGGCTAGCTCGCGTGCATATGCTGCAGGGAGCCATGAACGAGGCAAAAGTTATCGTTCCAAGCCAACACGACGACGTACCGCTCCCTGGACTGGAGAATCTCGTCGTAAACGTGTTCGAGATCGCAGAGGTCATTTTTAAGTGCGAACTGCGCGCAACTTTCGG
Organism: Oryza meridionalis; assembly: GCA_000338895.3. Classification (NCBI taxonomy): domain Eukaryota; kingdom Viridiplantae; phylum Streptophyta; class Magnoliopsida; order Poales; family Poaceae; genus Oryza; species Oryza meridionalis. The sequence continues at coordinate 24,074,315 of CM002527.2, read as the reverse complement.
TCAGAGATCGATGAAAGACAGAAGGAAAAATAATGCTGCAAAATAATACGAAATGAAAAGTTAATACTTCATCTACTAATAATATTCATTGATTTAGCAATATCAAATACTATAACTCAGTTTCTCAAAAGAAAAAAAAACAATATTCAAATTTGAATCGATTCACGGGAGAAAGAGAAACACCCTCAACCACAGCTAATACGGGATTGCTATATGGCATTCGAATGAAATTTGGGGATGAAATCTTACAGATTTTGGACCATTCGATCCATGTCAAGATTCGTGCATCGGCTTCTCTCCTCCAACTCCGGCGGGCTCCTCTTCTTCTCCGGCGCCGGCGACACCCCAACTCCGGCGGGTTAGGGTTTGGGGTTGGGGTGAGGGTAGGAGGGGGGTTGGGGGAGGGGGAAGAGGGGGGTTTCCTCGGGGCTTAGAGGGATGGCTGTGGGCGGCGGAGGACCGGCGGTGGGTGGTGGACTCCGGCGGGCGGCGAGGCGGCAGCGCCGCCGCCAAAGCCGCGGGGATGGAGGAGGGCGGTGGGCCGGCGTCGGCGGCGGTCAAAGCAAGCGTGGGATTAGGAGGCGGCGGCCAGTGGTGGCGGATCCGGCGTCTCCCAGCCGCCGGAGACGGGGAAGACGGCGGGGCGGGGGCACCTCGTCGTCGCCGCCATGAGGAGAAAGTGAGGGGGGAAGGGGCTCGCGGGGGGGGGGGGGGGGGGGGGGGCCTCGACGGCGCCGTTGACCTTTTCCGGCCAGCCGGCGAGGCGGGCAGCAGCGTGGTGGGGCAGTGGCGGTGGTGGCGGCGGCGGATCGCGCGTGGGACGGGAGGAGGAGGGTGGCGGCGTGATCTAGAACCGGGGGGAGGAGGAGGAGTTAGGGTTAAGGGGCCGCACGAATCTTAAAGCACATCCAATGGTCCAAAATTCGAACGATAGGAGGTGGGATTTTCTGTCACATGATATATAGACAGCCCCTTTCAAATAACATCGTCATGATCAACTCCACCCAAACAACGATGATATGGACATGGAACTCATGGCCAAACATATCCCATGTATGAAACTGTCAAAACAAGATAACTAGGGGACCAACATTAGATGATCCAACATCACCACCGTCAAAGACAAAGATAATGGAAGATGGATATCTTAATTGAGAAAAAAAACTAAGCAGCCACCTCCCTTTGTGTGTACATATACATCACCATCGTATCTCTATATCTAGGAAGAGACTACAGATCAGGCGCCCGATCCGGTGTGAGGCAAAATCGGGCGCTGACGTCAGCGCCCACGCATGCATGCAAAACCACTTTAATGAATTTTTCTCTTAAATTATTTATCCAAATAATGATCTGATTGCACCATTAAATTCGTTGTAATTAAATCTTCAAAACAAGACCACATATGGATATATTCCAACGAAAATAATTTTAACTTATTATTGAATTATTTTTAAAGTTGCACGATGTTCCAACAAGTATATCGGAATTGTTTCACTAAGTATATCAAAAATGTTTCAATTGTTTAAATCGGGTGTTGTTTCACCTTATATAAAAACAATGTTTCAGCAAATAGCAAAAGAATGTTTCAGTTCACTGCAACACTAGATCTATACATAGTGAAACATTGTGAGTACACTAGGTGAAACATTTTTTGTGGAACAAAAAATGAAACGAATTCCCTTAATAGAGGGTTTCCAAAATATGTGGGTGATTTGTTGCAAAAGAATGTTTCGTTCACTGCAACGTTAGATCTATACATAGTGAAACATTGAGAATACACTAGGTGAAACATTTTTTTGGGAACAAAAAAATGAAACGAATTCTCTTAATAGGGGGTTTCCAAAATATGTGGGTAATTTGTTGCAATAGAGTTATGTATGTGGATACATGGTGAGCCAGGGGGGAGCGCACGCGCACGCGCGCTAGGCATCACGCGCGCGGGGGTCGGGGGAGCGCCCAATTTCTGCTCCCCCCGCCGGTCGCCCGGATTTAATCATTCTCGCTATCTCTACTAATCCTATCTTCCTATATAGTTGGTACCCACTAAGAGGCATTTACTCCTATAAAGCAAGACATGCAGGAAGCCACATCATCAACAATTTTAAGCCATCAGATCATATTAGTACAAAGATAACAACCGTTGGATCAAGAAGCTACTTATTCATCCAATTCAATCATTTATTAGTTATCCATTCACCTCCCTTTGCTCCACCTCATAGTCACACATAGCACTATTACATATTTTGTGCATCACACCATGTTTTTAAAATACAACTCAAATTATTGTTTAATATGATTGTTTTGTTTTTTATGCATGATAAGATAGCATATAATTATTATGTATCGTTACCTGAATCCATTTTCAAAAAAAAAACTTGAGTGAAGTAGAGATATGCAAATTGTCTAACTACAACGATACCCATATTGCGCATGAAAATAATATTCATATATTATAACAATACACAATGATGCTTGGAAAAATAAAGCATGAATTGTATTGTAATAACATAAGGCAAATATAAATCCACATTATCATATATTTTGTATATACATAGAGTTGCACCTAACCATTTAAAACTATGATTTCGTTTAACGATAAAACTACAAAACCCACGGCAAAGACGCGGGGTGCCAACTGGTTAAAAGGAGTCGTCCTCCCCTCCAGGGTTCGCATCGCCTGCCAACAAAATGATCTAATATTTGAAACATTTGGTTTGAAGAAATTAGAACACAATGCATAAATTAGTCTCAAAAATTAATTTAATAAACTTAAATATTTACTTTATATATTATAATATAAACAGTGGTGGAGTTAGAAAAAATTTTGAGCCCTGGCAAACTTCACTGTAACTATCATTTGATATAGAATAGAAATTTCATCATCAGTTTATTTAAAATTATTTAAATTTAATGGTCTGGGTGGTGGCTCCACCCCTAAATATTAAAGCATACTACATGTGTCCCAAAATATAAGAATAAGACATTTTCTAGTGGTGAAACACATTTATTGAAGACTATACACGCGTCTAAAATAATGGATAAAAAATGGACATAGTGATATGTAGAAAAAAATGTTTAATTGTATGAGAATTTCTCTTTTGTTTACCGTGAATACATGACAAAATTACTAAGTTGATTATATCCATTAGTGGGTTGTTAAAGTGATTTACTAGCACATCAGATTCTATTAATTAGTTGGCTGTTAATTAGTCTATAAGGTGGGGCCTAAACATGCAACAGTTGATTAATTGATGAACGCTTCAGATGTTATCAACGGCAAAGTTTGCCGTTTGCCTCAAAGGCAGACGATGCGAACCCCTCCACTCGATGTAAAAACCTACCTTGAAAACTCCCACAGGATCCAAATCCTCATACTAAATAAAAGAAGGAATAAGTCCACTTTGACTCCTTTAAAAGTGGCCCGAATCTAATTCGTGACCCTCAACCGTAAAACCAGATAGAACGACTCCACAAACTAGAAACCAGTGCAATTTAACTCCTTCGGCGGTTTTAGAGGGCGGTTTTACTGATGCGGCGCTGACATGGCGATGTTGACCTAGTCTTCGTCTGACGTGGCGCTTACGTGGCATTACAATTAAAAAAACATGTGTCACACATAAAAAATATTGTGGGCCCACTGACATGTGGGGCGCACGTGTCATCCTCCCTCTCTTCTTCCTCCTCCCTCTTTCCCTTCTCTCTCTTTCTCTCTGGTGGCGCAATCAGCGGGCAGGGGCGGCAACGGCGGACGATGGCCGGAGCAGCGGCGGCGGCGGCAGCGGCACCGCATCAACGCGCTCACGTGCAAGCACGTCACCGTCGCCTTCTGCTACGCCGCGCGCCTCCGGGAGCGGTTCCCGCGGTTCGAGTCACTCTCGCTCAAGGGCAAGCCCCACGCCGCCATATACAGGCTCATCCCCGACGACTGGGGCGCCTATGCCGCGCCATGGATCGACAAGCTCGCCATGCCGCTCGAGTGCCTCAAGGCGCTCCACCTCCGCCGCATGACCGTCACCGACGCCGACATCACGGCCCTTGTCCGTGCGCGTGGACACATGCGGCAGGAGCTCAAGCTTGACAAGTGCATCGGCTTCTCCACTGACGCCATCCGTCTCGTCGCCCGTTCGTGCAGGTAACCCAGGAGTTCTCTCTATTTCTTGTACTACTCATCTGCCACGCCCGTGTCTCCGCCGCTCCGGCCCTCGCCCGCCGCCGCCGCCGCGTTGAGGCTTCATCGTGTCGTGGGTGGTGAAGGAGCTTCTCCTCCGTGGCTTCCGCGTCAGGGGAACAGCCAGAACGCCCACCTGCTTGCGCTCGAGGGATCCAAGGAGGCAAGGAGAAGCTGACACTGTGCCGCACCGACGTCTTGGACTTTGCCAGCCTACGTGCAGCTCACTGTAAGCTAGCTAGCTCACTGTTCCTTTTGGCTTGCTTGTTTCGTCGAGTATTTTACCAATGCCGCGGCCAACTAAGATTGTCCGTTTGCTGTAGAATCTGGTGCCCGTCACGATTGAGGGGACGAGGAACGTGATGAACGCGGCGGCGGACATGGGCATGCGTCGTGTGGTGTTCACGTCGTCGTACGGCGCTGTGCACATGAACCCCAACCGGAGCCCCGACGCCGTCCTCGACGAGACTTGCTGGAGCGACCTGGAATTCTACCGGCGAGAGGACGACATCGCCGCCCTTGTCCGCCGCTCGCTGACGTCTCTGCTTGCCCGACACCGCTCCGTCCCTCGCCCGCCGTCACCGCCCCTGCGGCCCTGCCCGCCGATTGCTCAACCAGAGAGAAAGAGAGAGAAGGGAGAGAGAGGGAGGAGGAAGAAGATAGGGAGGATGACATGTGGGCCCCACATGTCAGTGGACCCATAATATTTTTTATATGTGAATCATATATGGATCCCAATAATGTTTTTTTAATTGTAATGCCACCTAAGCGCCACGTCGAACGAAGACTAGGTCAACATCGCCACGTCAGCGCCACATCAGCAAAACCGCCCTCCAAAACCGCCGAGGGAGTTAAATTGCACTGGTTTCAATAGTTCGGGGAGTCGTTCTATCCGGTTTTGCGGTTGAGGGTCACAAATTAGATTCGGGTCACTTTTAAGGGAGTTAAAGTGGACTTATTCCATAAAAGATCCGTCACAACGCACGGGCTTTATTTTCTTTTTCTTTTAGGGAAAGGAAGGCCTAAGTTGGGCCTTATTTGGGCTGTACCAACACAAACACGAGTTGTGGCCTTGGCCCATGATATTTGAGGGACCCTTACCCGTAGCGGATGAGGAGAAAACACAGAAGCCAATCCCCTCATTCCACCTCCGTAATCCCCGTGACCGCCGTGGTCGGAGCCGCCGAGCGCCGCCGTCGCGCCCCCCTCCACCGTCTTCCCACGCCGCCGCGCGACGGCTGCGGCGGTCGTCTTCCCCATTCGTCCCATCGATCCTCCTCCGGCTCAGTTCCACAGAAGCGCCACCTCGTCACGAAGGTAATTCTACTCTCGGAAAAGCACTTTCTCCTTCCGCCATATTTAGCCGGCGTAGACGGGAGATCCATCCGGACTTGTCCAATCTGTCCTGTTTGCTGCGGATTCTGTTTGGTAATTGATGTATTTACTAGTAGTAACTAACTGCTTATTTGAAAGGGAAAAAAAAAGTTGAAGCTGATCCCCTATGCCGCATGTTAGGGCCCGCCCCTGTGGCGATTTAGTGCTATTTTTGCTTTAATTCGCTTTTGTTGTTTGCATTGGATTGGAATTTTAACTCAGTAGTCTTCACATCATCTCAGCCAATGCTCTCCCTTGGGACTTAACTCTGCTGAATAGTGGATTTTTTTTCCATTCGAGAACCCTTGCACACAACTCCCATGTCATGATTGAGGACATACACTGCTATATATTTTTACCTCCTAATTCAGACTAGCATTAGGGGATAGATTCAGCTTGTTTTGTAATTTTTTTCTATAGAAGATTTGTCACTTCTGATGAATTATCCTGAACAACGACTGCATTCTTCCATCTAATTTGGTATGCACTTACATTTCCTATTTTAATTCTGCATATTTGTCCCCAGGCAATTTTACAGTTCGAACATTAGGAAGCATGAGCTATTTCCAGGCTACAACATACAAGCCTCATAATGGGATCATTGTGGACAAGGTAGCAGTAGGTCTTGGGAATACTTGCAAATTGCTTCATGAACGGGCCAAATGTTCACATTCCAATAGATTCATCAGGCTTCAAGAGCAAGTATACCCAAGGCTTCTTCTTGTTGCTGCTTGCCATAAGAGGATTGGTCCTGTGTATGCCTCAAGTGGGAAAGGAAACTCTGAGCGTGTCAATGATGTATGTTGCTCTTGGTGCTTTCATTGATCACTTACCTTCCATGAATTTATCTTTCTAGTTTTTATCACTTTTAGCTGTCACCACGGAAATTTACAGTTGTATCAGAGTATTTATTTCTTTACTACTCTGCTTGATGTAATTCAAGCTGCCAAGCCTTTTCTTGCTTATGTTATACTTTTTGCATTTGAAATGATACTAGAAATTTTGAGTGATTGTTCATGTCATGGGAAATAAGGGTTTGCCATGTCATTTCGTTTCATATCAAAATTATAAGTTGCTCCTGTAAAGCTCTTGTTGTAATCATGCCTTGGTTTTCACGGGAGAGGGGGGGGGTTGTTAAATTTGATTTGGTTGTGTACTCTGTTGGAGATTTTCTGATAAGACAGTGAAGGAACAGTTTAGTTTCTTCAGGGAAGTATGATAAGAAATAAGCATATAGTATAAAATGCTGTGTCACAACTATATGTTTGATTGAATTTCATGCATCAGACAATTTATATGACGGAGCTATTTTTTTAGTTCATTAAGGTTGCACGCACATGATCTGTAGAACCATGAGCTAAATTTGTTGTTGCTTTCTTTTAGCCCTTCTCCATGGAATCTTTGAACAAAGCTATAGCTGGAACTAAAAAGCAATGGCCCATACAAGATATGCTGATAGATCAAATTTCTAAGATTAGAGGGTCTGGCTCTGGTGGAAATGGTGGTGGTAATAAAAACCGTCATGAAGGCAGTGGTGGTGGCTCAGAGGACGAATCTTTGACGGAGTCATTATATGAAATGGTCCAAGTTTTGTTGGCAACTATTGCCTTTATACTCATGGTAACTTCTGATTCATGTTTCGTTGTCGTTGTCCTTCATTCGGTAAATGCTGTACTATTGTATAGTGGTTGACATTGATGGAGTTCTGTGTCTATACACCACTTTCCAATCTCTTATAATGGCTAGGCTACTGTGTTAAGCAAGCAGTTAGATTATCTTCTATACTTCTAGGTGTTGTTTATTCATAAGAAGTGGAATATGTGCATTGATGTACTGGAAACATTATGTTTTCAGTGTTTAAGCATCCTTATTTACTTATGTAATTAGCTGACTTATGATGTATAGCATGGAATATTGGAGCACAGAATAGTAAAATTTGCATTCGCCGTTTGAGTGTATAATGCTTACTTTTAATCTTACAATACCACTCGTTTGGTTGCAGACTCATGCATTTATTATCACTGAGACTGTCCTTTTGTATTCACCAATATTTTTTTTACCTGTTTTGGCTTACATATAGTAAGTAAAAAGAAAAAAGAAGGCATATAGTAAGTAAAAAGATGGTACTATCCATGGTGCTAGAATAGATTACCAGGGATTCTGAATGGTGTGACGTCAATAACATGGAAATTACCTCATTACCATATTCATTATTAATTGTCTAATTATTCGATAATTGTTCTTATGTTTGCCAAACAAGTATTACACATATCTCCCGTTTCCTCCTAAATATTCATGATATGAACGTATTTATTTGCTTCTCTTGTTAATCAACAATAACAGTCTCCTCACAGGCACTTTTTAAATCACTCCTTTGTGTGCTCCATTGTGCAGTACATCCATATAATAAGAGGAGAGGAGTTATACCGCCTTGCGAGGGACTACACTAGATACCTGGTTACTGGTAAGAGAACTTCCAGACTGAAACGCGCCATGTTAAACTGGCACAATTTCTGTGAGGGCATCACCAACAAGGATAGCGTGCAAGAGTCAACATTTGAAAGATCAACTTCTGAACCGATGTGGTGGCAGCAGCCCCTAAAGTTTGTCCATCGCATTGAGGAACTTTACAGAGGCTATTTTCGCCCACATGCCCAGGAATCATAGTTCTGAACTTCTGATGCTCGAGGATCCCTTTCGACTCTTCTCAAGATTTCAATGTATGTTGGAACCGTGCATAGGTAGGCACTAGTTGCATGGACGGTGCAGTGAAGCGCATGGAGGAAACTAGACGGCCTGTTCTTTACTGCATTCAGTTTTTCTTGCGTAGTGCAGCTGAATACTACGTTATATATTGTCTGTATTGTTCATTACAGAACAGAAAGGAAGGTGAGAGTTCGTCTGGACAATTTTGCCGTTTTTGAAACCTCGCTGCTATGATGTGATCATCTGCCGGTCAGTTAGGTGCAGGTGACAACTTGAATGCTGCATCTGATTCATCATAACTGCAAAGAGTACCAGCTATACCCAATGAATGCAGCAAAAAATGTACCTGTAAGCTGTGGTCAGTGTAAGCTTTGTAAATTTTGTGTTCTATGTTTTGTCCAACCCCCCATGTTGGTTCTTTGTTGGCCTATCTGAGCTATCTAGAGTGATTTATGGGAGCAACTATTTCTTCCAATCTGGAACATGAAACATCCATCTTTGTCATTGTCGAGACGGGTGCAATTTTCTAATGTGATAAACTTGTCATCATTTTTCCGACGCGAGGAATAATCCAATCGCTTAAACCTGAATTTGACGACAGGGTTGTATCTTCCTGATAAGCAATTCTGGCATTATATATACAATCAACCCAGTAGTTCCGGTCAGTCCATAATTATTTGGAAATGGAAAGAACCAAAAGAATACTTAGCTTGTCTTCTAAGAGCATGTACAACGGTGTGTAATAATGGTCTTTCTTCGTTTCCATACAAGTAAAATTGATGATGTGGAAGAGAAAAGAGAAAAGGAAAGAATGGTACTAAAAAAAATATTTTGGTGTATTAATGGTTAAGAGTTCTTATTGTCTTAACTATTATAGAAGAATAGTCTCTAAGTGATACTACCTCCTTCCCTAAATGTTTGACGCCGTTGACTTTTTTAAATATGTTTGACCGTTCGTCTTATTCAAAAACTTTTGTGAAATATGTAAAACTATATGTATACATAAAAATATATTTAACAATAAATCAAATGGTAGAAAAAGAATTAATAATTGCTTAAATTTTTTGAATAAGACGAACGGTCAAACATATTTAAAAAAGTCAACGGCGTCAAACATTTAGAGATGGAGGAAGTATGTATTAACAAAGAGACTATTCTATACTATACCTTTGTACATGTCCTAATCAATCATAGTAGCTATAGTCGCCTAGTCATAAACAACAGATCAGGAGGCTCTTGAACCGTGATTCCCGGAGGAATGATCCGGCCGAAAGCAATGAGCCTGATTAGAGGACGTCGACCGGACGAACACAAGCTAAGCACATGGGATCAGAATCATCAGATCGCCCCCAAATGGGCCAAACTAATCACTCCATTTGCGTAGGCGTGTAGGCTTTGTGACTCGAGCTGGGCATAATTAGATTTAGCCACCCGCAGACACACGAGTACCCAACTAGTGTCCTTCCCTTAACTGGCTGAACAGCTGAACTGTCGTCTACCGCGACACAAATCGCGGCGCGGACGCAGAGATTAGAAGGTAGATTTGGTCAAGCCGCAATCTATCTATCTATCAATCATATTATTGACAGCTCGAAAAGGAGACACCATGTTCGCTATGGAGGCTAAAAATTTCCACATCAATCGGAGAAAAAGAAAAAAAAAAAGAAAAGGAGAGTCCAAGTAGGAATACAATCTAAAAATAGCTGAAATTCGGAATTAAAAATAAGCAATATTGAAAAAAGTTTCCATATAAGAACCCAATACGAGATTAATCAAAATTCGAAATAAAAATAAAAAAAATCCAAAATTCGAAATAAAAATAAAAAAAATCCAAAATTAGAAAATAAAAGGAGAGTCCAAGTAGGAATACAATCTAAAAATAGCTGAAATTCGGAATTAAAAATAAAAAATATTAAAAGAAGAGTCCAATAAGAACCCAATACGAGATTAATTAAAATTCGAAATAAAAATAAAAATAAATCCGAAATTAGCAAAAGAAAATAAAAGAAGAGTTAAGTAGGAATACAATTTAAAATTAGCTGAAATTCGGAATTAAAAATAAGCAATATTGAAAGAAGAATACATATAAGAACCCAATACGAGATTAATTAAAATTTCGAATAAAAAATAAAATAATATCCAAAATTAGAAAAATTAAAAGAGAGTTCAAGTAAGAATACAATTTTGAAACAACTGAAATTGAAAATAAAAAATAAGAATATTAAAAGAACACAATACGGTATTAACTAATTTTTTTTAAAAAAATAAGAGTAAATTTCACAAACTATAAATACTATGACCAAATTATCACAAAACTACAGATTTAACTCGGTGTATCACAAAACTACACATTTAACACCAAATTTATCACAAAACTACACATTTAAGATGAAGTGTCATAAAACTACATATTTAGTAACTAAATTATCACAAAACTATAGGGTTAGAATCAATTTAATCACAAAGTATTGATGTTTATAACTCCACCATAACAATGGTGCTAGGGATTTAAACTCCAAAAGTTGTAGTTTTGTGATATGTTCAATATTAAATATGCATTTTTATGATACTTAATCTAAAATCTGTAGTTTTATGATAAATTTGGTGCTAAATATGTAGTTTTGTGATACAACTCCTTAAATCTGTAGTTTTGTGATAATTTGGTCAAAATACCTGTAGTTTTGTGAAATTTACTCAAAAAATAAATTCTGAAATTAGAAAAAGAAAAATAATATTTCAATTAGGAATACAATTTATAAATAACTAAAATTTGTGATAAAAATAAAGACTATTGAAAGAAAAGACCATCTAAAACACATGACGAGATAAATTAAGTAACAGGGCTATAAAGAAGTAGAGTGGTGGCGGTTGATACAACATATAAAAATTGTTAATAAAACACCAAATAGAATCCTAATGATGATTAAAAGGAGGGACGTTAAGCAGACCGTGAAGCAAACAAGTAAGGCAGTTGCTGGGACTTCTAGAAAGTAAAAAAAATAAACCCCATTGATAATCAAATTCGATTTTTAAAATCTCAATGACAATAAAAAGGAGAAGCAGAGCCGCCGACGGTTGACGGGACTTCTAGAAAATAAAAAATGAATTCCAACGATAGTTATGTTCGATTTTTAGAATCGCAATGATAATAAAGAGTAGGCGACGGACGGGTTGTAGAGGGGTATAATGGCATCGTTTGATGGGACTTCTAAAAATTATAAAAAATAAAACTGCAAGTCCAATTTTCAAAGGTTCGAAACTTCCAAAAAGCAAAAAAAAACCAAATGATAATCATGTTCGATTTTAAAATCTCAATGACAATAAAGAAGGGAGGCAGCGGACGAGCTGTAGAGGAATATAATGGCAAAGACGCTGATGGTTTAGCCGGACTTCTAGAAAGTAAAAATGAACCCAAACGATAATTATGTTCGATTTTTAAAATCTCAATGACAATAAAGAGAAGGAACAGTGGATGGGCCGTAGAGGAGTATAATGGCAACGTTCGACGGGACTTCTAGAAATTATAAAAACGAAACCCAATAGGACAATAAACTCTAAAATCTATAAGATCCAAATTTAACAGGTTCCAAAGAGAATGAATAGCAACAATGATAGATCGAGCAAGCAAATAAAAAAGGATATGACAGAAGTAACGGGTAGAAACTGATGTAACTTTTAAAAATTATAAAATTAGAAACACAGTAATGATAAGGTTTGGTCTTTCAAAGTCTTAAGACAACGAGATAACTATTTAATAAATTTTAAGTAAAATCATATAAAAATATATAATTTTGTATGGGTGCTAGCCGCGCAATTGCGCGGGCCACCCAGCTAGTTATATTATTAAAACAGCTTTGAAAGGAGATACCACGTTCGCTGTGGGGGCTAGAAATTCCAACAATAATCGAAGAAAAAGAAAAAAAAGAGAAGAAGAGTCCAAGTAGAAATATAATATAAAAATAGCTGAAATTCGGAACTAAAAATAAGCAATATTGAAAGAAGTTTTCATATAAGAACCCAATACGAGATTAATCAAATTTCGAAATAAAAATAAAATAAAATCCAAACTTAGAAAAGAAAAGGAGAGTCCAAGTAGGAATATAATTTAAAAATAGCTGAAATTCGGAATTAAAAATAAACAATATTGAAAGAAGTTTCCATATAAGAACCCAATACGAGATTAATCAAAATTCGAAATAAAAATAAAATAAAATCCAAAACTAGAAAAGTAAATGATAGTCAAGTAGGAATATAATTTTAAAATAGCTGAAATTCGGAATTAAAAATAAAGAATATTAAAAGAAGAGTCCATATAAGAACCCAATACGAGATTAATTAAAATTCGGAATAAAAATAAAAAAATCCAAAATTAGCAAAAAAAAAAAAGGGAGAAGAGTTTAAGTAGGAATACAATTTAAAATTAGCTTAAATTTTGGAATTAAAAATAAGCAATATTAAAAGAAGAATACATATAAGAACCCAATACAAAATTAATCAAAATTCATAATAAAAATAAAATAATATCTAAAATTAGAAAATTTAAAAGAGAGTTCAAGTAGGAATACAATTTTGAAAAACTAAAATTGAAAATAAAAAATAAAAATATTAAAAGAACACAATACGGTATTAACTAAAAATTTTAAAAAATAAACTCTGAAATTAGAAAAACTAAAATAAGATTTTAATTAGGAATACAATTTATAAATAACTAAAATTTGTGATAAAAATAAAGACTATTGAAAGAAAAAACTATCTAAAACACATGACGAGATAAATTAAGTAACAGGCCTATAAAGGAGTAGAGTGGTGGCGATTGATATGACATATAAAAATTGTTAATAAAATACCAAATAGAATCGTAATGACGATTAAAAGGAGGGACGACTGGCAGGCCGTAAAGCAAACGAGTAAGGCGGTTGCCAGGACTTCTAGAAAGCCAAAAAAATAAACCCATTGATAATCATTTTCGATTTTTAAAATTTCAATGAGAATAAAAAGGAGAAGCAACGAGCGGGGTGTATACGAGTATAGTTGTAGAGCCACCGACATTTGTCGGGACTTCTAGAAAATAAAAGAGGAATTTCAATGATAGTTATATTCGATTTTTAGAATCACAATAACAATAAAGAGTAGGCGGCGGACGGGCCGTAGATGAGCATAGTGGCATCATTTGGCGGGACTTTTAAAAATTATAAAAAATAAAACCCAATGAGATAATAAACTTTAAAAACTACAAGTCCAATTTATAAAGGTTCGGAACTTTGAAAAAGTAAAAAAACAATGATAATTATGTTTGATTTTAAAATCTTAATGACAATAAAGAAGGAAGGCAGCGGGCGAGCCGTAGAGAAGTACAATGGCAAAGTCGCTGACGGTTTGGTGGGACTTCTAAAAAATAAAAATGAACCCAAACGATAATTATGTTCTATTTTTAAAATCTCAATGACAATAAAGAGAAGTGACAGTGGACGAGCCATAGATGAGTATAATGGCAACATTTGACGGGATATCTAGAAATTATAAAAACGAAACCCAACGTGACAATAAACTCTAAAAACTATAGGATCCAATTTTTAAAGGTTCCATGGAGAATGAATAGAAATAGTGGTAGATTGAGCAAGCAAATAAAGAAGGAGATAACATAAGAGGTAGTAACTGGTGTGACTTTTAAAAACTATATAATTAAAAACACAGGAATGGTAATATTTGGTCTTTCAAAGTCCTAAGACAATGAGATAGCTATTTAATATATTTTAAGTAAGACCATACTAAAAAAATATATGATTTTTTTAGTGCTAGCCGCGCAATTGCGCGGGCCACCTAGCTAGTTGTATTGGTTTGATTACTCGCAGCCGATCGAGCTAAGCAACAGCCAATAGAGACATTTGTATATACCCGTTGAAGCTCGATGACTTGATCTGTTCAGCTGTAAAGTTTTGGTGTGTCATATCAGATATACGGACACATATTTAAAATATTAAGCGTAGCATAATAACAAAACAAATTACAGAATTCGCATGTAAACTACGAGATAAATTTATTAAGCCTAGTTAATCTGTCATTAGTAAATATTTACTGTAACACCATATTGTCAGATCATGGAGCAATTAGGTTTAAAAGATTCGTGTCTCAATTTACACGTAATCTGTGTATTTATTTTTTTTATATTTAATAATGCATGCACGGGTGAAAAATTTTGTGCAGAGGATTTAAACAGGGAAAACCGTTGACATATGCAGAATTTCGGATATTAGTTTATCGCTGTTCAGGAAAACCGTTGAAATATGCAGAATTTCAGATATGCTCAGTAAGATGACCGTTTCGCCCATGCAGGACAGCTCTAATGCGATGATGCACCGAGTAAACAAATTGCCGGTCATACTGCCTTATAATTCATACATACACGCAGGCACAAGTAACAAAAGTAGCGTACTGCGGCGCAGAGGATTTAATTAGATACTACTACGAAAGAAAACCCCAAGTGGGAGAAAAGAAATCACCAGCCCAGAGAAAGGGCGAGCAGGTTGCCCAGTAGGAGGAAAGCGAAGCTCGCGCGCTCGGCGACGAAGCAGACAGCGATAAAAATCTCTCTTTCGTTGGGTGACCCGTGCAAGGCGGTGGAAGCGCGTGGACCCCGTCACGGCCCGGGCCCAGGGGCGAAACCGTCGATTCGTGTGGACTCATGCATGGATGGCGTATTTGCCGTAGGCCCACGGCGCGCCGCGCGCGGCGAAAAGGATCGAGGAAAACGAGAACTGTTCGCGTCGCCGTCGCGGTGGTGGCGCGCGCCAGCGCTCGCGCGGACGGCGACGTCGCCCGCGCGGGCGGGGCGTCGTGGATCCCGGTAGCCGTAGGACAATCCTGCGCTGCGCTTCTCCGCGCGCAGCAGCAAAGCTGTCTACACTTGCGCAGATTACTAGTAATGCAATAAATTAAACTGCAGCTATTTAGTCTCTGTAGATGACGGCGATACTGGGATTTGGCACGACCGCACGACGGGCTGCCAGTGCGACGTTACAGTGGGTGCACTGCTCGATCATGTGAGGCGACCGAGCTGCATCCACCGGCCCAAGTAAGCTAGCGACGACGTGAAATTCTCCATATGCTGGAACAGTGAAACTTGTTGTGACGTGCGTTATGTCATACTCTTGAGATTATAGGCATATAATGATTTAATATATTCCATAAACAAATCATGACATTGCAGATGTAAACTATCATAAACGCATCATTAGATCTACACATGTAAAATAAGCAGTAAAACATGAACAGATCAAATATGCGCAACATGTCGAACACGTACCGAGGTGGCGGAAAGACCGGTTGATTAGCAGGAACTATTCGCGGTTGCGCGCGTTGACGAAGGCGCGTAGCACGCGAGCGGAGAGGAAGGCGAGCCGTCGCGGAGGAACAGGGAGCAGTCGCGCGAAGCGCTTCCCAAAAATCTTATTGACGTCTTCTCCCAGTGCAGGACGTCGAAGGCAGAGGTTCTGGAGACCTGCTCTCCTGATCGCCGGTGCACGCCGGCGAGCGGGATGGAGTAGTCTACGAGCGACGGCGCAACACAGAGGAGGAGGCCAACCCTAGATTGATTTCGCGTGTGTTGCGTGAAGGCGGCGGCTCGGTTCATATAGAGATAGGTCGCTTGATCAGGGCGCCCGCACGATCTCCACTCCGCGTAACCGAACCGGATAAGTCGCGCGTAACTTATCTGGACTCCACGCCGTTTTCACGCACCGGATTTTTCGGAATGTTTCCAAAACAAAACAAATACGAATTTCCCGCAGCAAAACAAAACTGCAAAAGGAGGTTGCATCTGCGCAAGGTTGAGAAGCCAATTTTGCGGACCATTCGACGCGTACGTCGTGCACGCGCGCCGCCTGCCCTGCCAGGCGAGGCGAGCAAGCGCGCGCGTGTGTTTCCCCTCTTCTCTCCACCACACATGCTTCAAGTGGCTAGGAGGGCATCCTCCCTTTTAAGTAGGTCCCCCTCTCCTAGAATAAGTAAGGTGGTACTAAACTCCACATGCATGCCATCCCATGAGGTGGGCTTTTGTAATTTTCCAAAGAATTAATCCTTGAATGGGCCTTAGCCCATCTATTAATTCGAACAATCCCCCACCAAATCTCAAAATCCCACTGAGATTTGCCTTTTCCAATGTACTGTTTATATATCAGCGGTTCGATGGAGACCGATTAAGGTTGAACATCCATTTAGAACTCCAAGCTACACTTACTCACAACTTGAACAATGGACTACGCCTTGAATTGCAAGTCTTGTGTAAGCAAGTTTCACTCAGAGTCTTATCTGGTACTAGACCGTCTGTAGACTACCCCTCGGGTGGAGCGTATAAGTCATACTCCTAGGTCTTTAGTAAGCTTCCTAGAAGATTCACCCAAAATCTTCATAGACTGCGACCAACAATCAAGCTCACAAAGGTGAGTTCTTTCAAGAATGCTCTGCAGGACAGCATCTTTGCTAATTAAAGCCAACAGAACTCATTAAGGCATAGCCAACCCGCCTTGCAGCTCACGAGAGTACATGCATCTTCACTTAGAGGGGGTATATATTGGTACTCTTCTCTAGTTTACTGATGGTTTGTTCTTTCCAGGTTCTAATTCACGGGATATCCGATCACATAGATTGGGTTACCACCATAGTATAACTCACATGGGTCTCAAACCCATCTCCTTCGATGCATTGTCTATCACATTTCGTGATAATCCCTTCGTGAAGGGATCTGCCAGGTTTCTAGTTGTTTGGATGTAATCCAACGTTATAACTCCAGAGTTTCTCAATTTCCTGACAGACTTCAATCGTCTTTTCACATGTCTAGACGATTTCATATTATCCTTAGAACTATTCACTTTGACAATTACCGTTTGATTGTCACAGTTCATAAGGATAGCCGGCACCGGTTTTTCAACAATAGGCAGATCCATTAATAGATCACACAGCCATTCTGCCTCAACAATAGTAGTATCTAGTGCCGTCAACTCTGCTTCCATGGTTGACCTCGTCAAAATGGTCTGTTTGCAAGACCTCCACGAAACAGCACCACCACCTAGTGTGAAGACATATCCACTAGTGGGTTTGATCTCATCCACATCAGAGATCCAGTTAGAATCACTATAACCCTCCAGTACCGCAGGATACCCAGTATAGTGAAGCCCCAATTCCATAGTACCTTTCAGATAGCGCATTACTCACTCAAGCGCACGCTAGTGATCATCTCCCGGGTTAGAGGTAAACCGGCGCAACTTGCTCACAGCAAAGGAGATATTAGGCCTAGTTGCACTAGCCAGGTACATCAGCGAGCCAATGATTTGGGAATATTCCAGTTGATTCCTAGCAATTCTCTTGTTCTTACGAAGCAACAAGCTAGGATCATAAGGTGTTGGAGAAAGCTTACTATCAATGTAGCCTAAGGATCTTCTCCACATAATGGGATTGCAAGAGTGTAATCCCATTCTCACCTCTAATTAGCTTAATGTTTAATATAACATCAGCTACTCCCAAATCCTTCATATCAAAATTTTGAGACAAGAATGATTTAACCCCATTTATCACCTCAAGGTTTGTCCCAAATATCAGTATGTCATCAACATATAAGTACATAATAACTTCCCCACCCCCACCATGGCGATAGTACACATATTTATCTGCCTCATTGACTGCAAAGCTTGCGGATGTCAATGTTTTGTCAAATTTCTCATGCCATTGCTTAGGAGCTTGTTTCAGACCATACAAAGACTTCAACAATTTGCACACTTTGCCTTCTTGACCTTCAACTACAAACCCATCAGGTTGATCCATATAGATCTCCTCATCCAGCTCTCCATTAAGAAAAGCTGTCTTAACGTCCATTTGATGAACGAGAAGACCATGTGAGGCTGCTAGGGAAAGTAGCACACGAATTGTGGTTAATCTAGCAACAGGTGAGTAAGTGCCAAAGAAATCTTCGCCTTTTTTCTAAGTATAGTCCTTAGCAACAAGCCGAGCCTTGTACTTTTCAATAGTACCGTCAGGCCTAAGCTTCTTCTTGAACACCCACTTGCACCCCACAGGTTTACACCCATAGGGTCGCTCTATCACCTCCCAAGTCCCATTAGCGATAATGGAATCCATTTCACTACGGACAGCCACCTTCCAGTAGTCTGCATCAGGAGATGCATATGCTTCTGAAATTGACTTAGGAGTGTCATCCACGAGGTACACAGTAAAATCATCACCAAAGGACTTAGCCGTCCTTTATCTCTTACTCCTTCGAGGAGCTTCACTGTCATCCTCCTCAGTGACATGTTCATGTGTATGTTCAGTTTGTTCTGGTGGTGTGATTGAACTGGGAATTATTTCAGGAGGTTGGCTAGAACTGCTATGTGTATCCTTCATTGGGAAAAAGCTCTCAAAGAAGGTAGCATCACGAGACTCTATAATTGTATCAACATGCATGTCAGGTACCTCAGATTTAACTATTAAAAATCTATAGGCAATGCTGTGATGAGCATATCCCAGAAAGACACAGTCCACAGTCTTAGGTCCAAGTTTGCACTTCTTCGTTATTGGTACATTGACTTTCACCAAGCACCCCCATGTGCGCAAATAAGAAAGTGATGGTTTTCTCCCAATCCATATCTCATGTGGTGTTTTGTCCTTATTTCTATTAGGAACTCTGTTTAACACATGATTCGAGGTCAACAATGCCTCCCCTCACCATGCCTTAGGTAGTCCCGCGGTGTCCAACATGGCATTCACCAAGTTAGTCAGTGTGCGGTTCTTCCTTTCAGCAATCCCATTAGACTCGGGAGAATAGGGAGGCGTCCTCTCATGTATGATGCCATGTTCCTCACAGAATAAGTCAAACTCGTTTGAGAAAAACTCTCCACTATGATCAGACCTGAGTCTTTTTATCTTTCTGTCAAGTTGATTTTCAACTTCTGCCTTATAAATTTTAAAATAGTCTACAGCCTCGCCTTTCGTTTTCAACAAGTACACATAGCAAAATCTAGTAGCATCATCAATCAACGTCATGAAATATCGTTTTCCACCCTTCGTCAACACCCAATGCATTTCACAAAGATCTGAATGTAGGAGCTCTAGTGGTGCCAAGTTTCTCTCCTCGGCAGCCTTGTGAGGCTTGCAAGGTTGCTTCGATTGCACACAACTATGGCACTTAAAACCTTTGACAATGGAAAACGTAGGAATTAAACACATGCTGGAAAGCCGAGACATCAAGCCAAAATTAATATGACATAAACGTGAGTGCCAAACATTAGCCTCATCATCCACACTGCCACAAATATGGTTCACAGACTTATTGTAGAAATTAGAAAGGGAAAAGCGGAACAAGCCTCAGCACTCATAACCTTTACCAATAAAATATCCATGTTTAGACACGACTACTTTATTAGACTCAAAAACCAACTTAAATCCGTCTCTAGTCAAACGGGAGCCACTAACAAGATTCCTGTCGATAGAAGGGACATGCTGAACGTTCTTTAGCTGCACGATCTTTCCCGAAGTAAACTTCAGATCTACCGTGCTAACACTATGAACAGAAGCATGTGACTCATTCCCCATTAGGACGGTGGAACCCCGTGCGACTTGATAAGAAGAAAACAATGAGATGTCAGCACAAACATGTACATTGGCCCCAGTATCAACCCACCAATTAGTAGACTGATTAACTGAAAAAACAATAGGTAAATTACCATATCCACTTCCATCTCCAGTGTTGCCTATGGTCACATTAGCAGACTTAGAAGTCTGCCCTGTAGGTGCCTTCATCCCCTTGCGCCGTGGACACTTCCTAGCCAGATGACCAGGTTGGCCACACACAAAGCAAGTCCTCTCATCCTGATTAGAATTATTGTTGTTCTTCTGCTTCTTGAAGTTGGTGATCTGTTGAGCTTTGTATTTCCCCTTGTTCTTGTTCTTGGCCTTGTGCACAACATTGGCACTGGACTGCCCATCATCGCCCTTAGACGCGGCGTCCTTTTCCCGAGCTTTCTCCTCAACATCAAGAGACGCTATTAACCCCTCAACGGAGTATTCCTGTCTCTTGTGTTTGAGTGCAATACCGAAACTTCTTCAAGATGGAGGTAGTTTCGCAATAATGCACCCGGCCACAGATTTGTCGGGTAAGACACACTTAAGGAGTTCGAGTTCCTTAGCCATGGTTTGTATCTCATGAGCCTGTTCGACTACAGAACGGTTGTCAGCCATCCTGTAGCCATGAAACTGCTCCATGATGTACAGATCATTGCTAGCATCAGTAGCACCGAATTTAGTATTCAGTGCATCCCACAACTCCTTAGCGTCGGTCATGTGCATATACACCTCGACCAGACGATCACCGAGAACACTAAGAATGCATCCCACAAAGAGAGTAGTGGCTTCCTCGAATTGCTTCTGCTGTTGAGCAGTAAGAATTCCTTCAGGTTTGCCAGTACTCACCTAGAAGCATTTTATAGCTGTCAGCCACAGAGTGACCCTGATCTGCAATCTCTTAAAGTGCACACCGGTAAATTTATCCGGCCTCAGTGCATCGGCAAAACCAGCCATAGTAAAATCACAGCGCCTATAATAAGGTTTTTGGATTGTTGAGATTATAGGCATATAATGATTTAATATATTCCATAAATAAATCATGACATTGCAGATGTAAACTAGCATGAACGCATTATTAGATCTACACATGTAAACTAAGCAGTAAAACATGAACAGATCAAATATGCGCAACATGTCGAACACGTGCCGAGGTGGCGCAAAGACCGGTTGCTTGGCAGGAACTATTCGCGGTTGCGCGCGTTGACGAAGGCGCGCAGCACAAGAGCGGAGAGGAAGGCAAGCCGTCGCGGAGGAACAGGGAGCAGTCGCGCGAAGCGCTTCTCAAAAACCTTATTGCCGCCTTCTCCCGGTGCAGGACGTCGAAGGCAGAGGTTCCTGAGACCTGCTCTCCCGATCGCCGGTGCACGCCGGCGAGCGGGATGGAGTAGTCTACGAGTGACGGCGCAGCACAGAGGAGGAGGCAAACCCTAGATTGATTTCGCGTGTGTTGCGTGAAGGCGGCGGCTCGGTTTATATAGAGATAGGTCGCTTGATCAGGGCGCCTGCACGATCTCCACTCGGCGTAACCGAACCAGATAAGTCGCGCGTAACTTATCTGGACTCCACGCCGTTTTCACGCACCGGATTTTTCATAATGTTTCCAAAACAAAACAAATTCGAATTTCCCGCAGCAAAACAAAACTGCAAAAGGAGGCTGCATCTGCGCAAGGGTGAGAAGCCAGGCGAGGCGAGCGAGCGCGCGCGTGTTTCCCCTCTTCTCTCCACCAGACATACTTCAAGTGGCTAGGAGGGCATCCTCCCTTTTAAGGAGGTCTCCCTCTACGAGAATAAGCAAGGTGGTACTAAATTCCACATGCATGCCATCCATGAGGTGGGCTTTTGTGATTTTTCAAAGAATTAATTCTTGAATGGGCCTTAGCCCATCTATTAATTCCAACACATACTCCCTCCGTTCCAAAAAAAAAGTCAAACACTGTTTTTCCGTGTCCAACTTTAACTGTCCGTCTTATATGATTTTTTTTATAATTCATATTTTCATTGTTGTTAGATGATAAAACATGATTAATATTTTATGCGTGACTTGTCTTTTTAATTTTTTCATATTTTTTTTAAATAAGATGGACGGTCAAACGTTGGGTACGGAAATCAGTGTTTGTCTTTTTTTGGGACGGAGGGAGTAGTTGATACACTACATTGTTTGATCGAAATTTTCAACTGTCTCTGCAGGATTATCGATTATGACAGGAGAACCTGACAGAAAGGAAAAGTCACGGCGATGAGCGGAGAACTGAAGATGCAATCCCGTTGGCCTTGTCAAGACAAGCGTCCTGCAGCCCAGTTAACCGACCAGTTCTAGATGTTTGAATAATTGAAATAAAAGAAGGTTGACCCATTTATTAAAGTACTGACGATTTTTTTTTTCGTGTTCGTAAGGGCTGCCCATGGCCGTCTAGGCGTAAACACATTCTGCCGCCATATGTATGAACCAAATAGATCATGGCGTCAATGACGATTGAGAAGAGTTCAGGGCTTCAGGCAGTGAGCATGACGCCATGACCTGGCATGATACCGCAACTGATACACCGGTACCGTGTTCTGAGCTCTGAGCCATAATGGATCCGGAGAGAGTTTAGTCAGTAAATCAGTAAATTCACATCTTAAAAACAACAACCACCCCCACCCCCTAAGGAGTACGTACTACTCCCTTCACAGTTTCTCTAGTATAAGGGATTTTGATATTTTATTTACACTGTTTAATCATTCATTCTATTCAAAAAATTTTAAAATTATAATTTATTTTATTTATTTTAGGATAACAACGGCCAAACCCACTCAGCCACAACTCACGCCATGCACACAGACGTGAGAATCCCTAGTTTCGTTAACGCCCACAAGCCGTCACCATCAAATCCCTAAGAGCAAGGACAATAGTAGTCTATAAGACAGCTATAAACATATTTCAAAGAGATGAAGGAAGAGAGAAGAGCAGCGGGCTACAGATCTGTAGCCAGCTACAGCACGAACTCCAAGACGTACAATGTGTATGATATGTAAGACCAGGTATTAATAATGTAGTAAGCAACTATTGTATGAATTAGCTATTACATTGGCTATAAATAATATGGAGCCAGCAGTTAGCTATACTATTAAACTTGCTCTAAGGGCAAGTACTATGGTCATCCAAGCACAAGTCACAAGATGTCACATATAACTAAATGATGAGGTGAAGGAGATAAGAATGATGAGATAGAAATAATCACTTCTCATGCAAGAGGCAGCCCCCACATAAACTTCAAAAATATTTGAGAGTGCTAGAGATATTGAGTATTGTGTGGTAGAAGCAATCTATTATACATGTTACATCTTACTTTAATGATCTACACTATACATGAAATTAGATGTGGTAGTCACCTCTACCATAAAACTTGCCCTAAGCCCCTGACCCTTGTTGTATCTTGATTACTTGCCTCCTCCTTTAATCTTCAATTTACCGTGTCCCAGTTGCTTCGATTCGACATCTGATAAATCAAGTCCTTTAGGCTGTGTTTAGATTGGCCCAAAGTTTGGAATTTGGTTGAAATTGGAGACGATGTGACTGAAAAGTTGTGTGTGTATGAAAGGTTTGATGTGATGGAAAGTTGGAAGTTGGAAAAAAAAACTTTGGAACTAAACACACCCACGGGCGCCGTGATGGATGTGTGCTCAAGATCGCCAACTGTGACTTGGTCTTTTGGTACATATTTTTAGGGATATTGTTGTTTACTGAAATACTCCATTCGTCTCTAAATATTTAATACTCTTGATTTTTTTAAATATGTTTAACCGTTTGTCTTATTCAAAAACTTTTGTAAAATATGTAAAACTATATGTATATATAAAAGTATATTTGACAATGAATCAAATGATAGAAAAAGCATTAATAGTTACTTATTTTTTTAATAAGACGAACGATTAAACATGTTTAAAAAAGTTAAGAGCGTCAATATTTAGGGACGGAGGGAGTATTTAACCGTTGTATGTGTATGCGTTGTGGTGACAAGTATATATGCAATATTCACGAATGGTTGAAATCGTATATAAAACATGTTTGAAAATGGTGTATTGAATCCATAGTGGCTCCACATTGGCCTGTGGAAGAGGGTAAACGACCGTTTGGACGTACCAGTGATGGACACCAAACTAAATTAGGAGACTAGTTCTGTATTTTAGGAGTAAATGCACCCAAGTGAACAATTTAAGGTGCTAATTATATATTTGAGACTACGGAGTGTCTGTACAAACGAATAAGCTATGATGGGAAACCAGCTATTCACTTTAATCTTTTATGAAAAAAATAAAGACATAAATATTAAGAAAGAATCTAATCTAAAATAATTAGAAGCAGTGAGACTTCGACGTCGTCTAGTCCACCACATTGTGGTGCTAGTCGGGAGATCCTTAGCTAGACGTTTATCTGAAAAGTATCTTTTTTACAAACCTCCCGAATCTAAGCGACTATACCAAAGTGTCAATCACATTCGATTTTATCCTAGCCTGTGTTTTAAATTCGTCATTTTCAACTTCTAAAGATGCATACTCCATCAATCAAACTAAAGCAACAAAAAGGGCAGTCCAAAGTTCAAACAAACGTACTCTCGCGTCTCGCCGGGATTCTCCTCCTCTCACGACGTCCATACATTCTTTTCCATCACATTGCAGTTTTACCTCCATGGACCTTTTGACACCTTTTTCCTCTCTTCTTTTATCACGTGTCGACCAACGGGCTAAGTGTGTGCCATACAAGGAAAAAGAAGAAAAAAAATGTTCGATCGAGCCAAAAGAGAAGGGATAGATATGTGCACGCCTTTCCTCCACAAAGCCCGATCGAACCAGACCAGTACGCCCACACTCCAAACCAGCAACAACCCGCATATATACGTGCCGTGCCGCTACTTTCACAAAAGTGACACGCAACACCTGCGTTGCCTAGCCACTACCTTACCTATACGACCTATCCCCCTTGTCGATACCTCGCTGTACTGCATGCGCATGCATCCCCGTGTGCCCCCCTCCTCCCCCCCCCCCCCCCCCCCCCCCCCCACCCCCCCGCATCCAAAACCGATCGCACGAACGCCACGAGATGCGCATGCGCGGCGCCAAATGTGCGCGAGGCGTCGCGGGGGCGTGTGAGATCGTCACGACGCGCGCGCGGGCGGGCGGCGGAGACACAATCACACAAGGGCCACAAGGCGCCAGGCACAGAGCCGGTTCGGGGATTTGGCTCCGCGCGAGGTCGCGGGCGCGCGAACGGACGCGCGTCGCGTTCGATATCTCAGCGTGTGTTTGGATAATGGGAAATGAGAAGTGGGAATAAGATTGAAAAATAAATGAAAGGTTAGGATTAAATAGATGAGGAAGAATGAATGGTTAGGATTTAAAGATAGATGAGATATCATTTTCCTTGAATATTTGCCAAACACTGCCTGTGGGTGAAGGGGGTGAAGTGAAGCGGATGCATATGGGCGTCACACACCTCCAGGGGGCGGGCTGTGTGGTGTGGCCCCCGCGGCGCGCGTCTCTGTCTCGCGCTCCCTCTCTCTCCCCCTCTCCGCTCTGGATATGAGCTGTCATGGAAACCGATGCGGCCAGAAAACAAAAAAAGGGCGAGAGGAAAAGGAGCGAGAGCTGAAACAAAAACCGCTAGGCGCACACGCGTACGTGTACATGGGGCTTGCTGCTGCGTGGGCGCGTCCGTTGCTTGCTTGCATGCACGGATGCCGTGGCCGTAGCGCGATGAGCTGTGCGTACAGTGCACGTCCGGCGAGCGGCGGGTAGGTACATGCGTGGCTGTGACCCACGTCACGGTATCATGCCACATCACCTTCGGTTTGTCCGGTCCGTGTAGCCTTGGGGCGGTGCGGCTAGCCATTTGACAAGAAAACCAAAACCACTTCTCGTTTCCTCGATCACCATACGCGTACAAATACAAATTCAGGTAGAGTAGTATACTATACGTCTTTTCCTTGTCTTAGAAAAAGGGGAAAATCTATCTGCGAGGCTGCAAACACCCCCCTGGCCAGCAGCTTCTCTGTGTATATAAATGCCCTACCACACCTCCTGATCCCCAAATGTCTCTCCGGCCCCTCTGAATCCATCCTTAAAGACTTAAACCCTCCATAAGCCTCCTCTCTATCTCTCTCTCTCTTTCTTCCAGGAGACAGGTGACAAGAGGGATAGATGCACAGCGATACTCCGCAGCGCAGGAGGAGGACACATCCTTGATTTCTGCCATCGGAGGAGCTCCTGCCTCGGAGATACACGATGCTACTACATCTTCTTCCAGCTCAATCGTATCGACGCTTGCATCTCTTTTGCTCAGAGTGATCGTCGTTTTTCACAGCTTGGTAAGATCACTTCACTCTTCTCCCTAGCTTCGGTATTGATCGATCTTCCTCTCGCTGCCTGCAGCAAATGTCTTTAAGCTCATGTAATCCGTGCCATCTATCACCTGTGTGTTCATAACTTCATATATCGCTATGTCACTATCAGTAAGCCGGATGCATGTTAGGCTGTTGACCTGTTGTTAGCTGCACCGGCTAACTGTAGTGAACAGTGACCTTAATTTCTTTTGCACTACATAGACTGCTTGTTCTTTTCTTCTTGAGAGAGAGAGAGAGAGAGAGAGGGAGGGAGGGAGGGAGGGAGGGCCATAGCATAAGCCATGGAGGAGGAGGTGGAGTATGGAGTATGCATGGTGTTCGTCCGTACGTACGTGTCAGCGAGCGAGAGCCTCGGTTGGCGCACGTCGTCCTTTCTGTATAGCTGGCTCCTGGCTGTGTTTGATCGATCGTCTAGCTAACGTCGGAGACCAGATTAATTAGACATGACCTGACGTGCTTAATTAAGCTCTCCAGAAATGATTAATTAGCTACCAAGTGGTCGTTGTGGCTGTGCTGCTGCTGCTGCTGATTGCGTCGCGACGAGGGTACTGATGCTAGCGTCGCCATGGTTAAAACTTAACTACGCTTAAATTGCAGCCTGATAAAAGATCGATACTACGGGTCAGGTGGCAGCTATCCGTCAGAGTTTCAGTCTGAAGCGGTTTAGGTGAAGAGCTGGAGAAGGAGTAAATGCATGTGTGTGTTGCTGATGAGAATGAGATCGGGTCGATAGCTCGGCTGCCGGTGCTTGGAAAACCACCCGCCTGGCCGACGCGTGCATGCCGCTGCTAGTTGACAAATTCCTCAATCACACGCCCCCGCCACCACCACCACCAGCAGCATGCATGCATCACCAAAACAGACGAGCGTTTTGTCCTTTTTTTCCAGAGCTTTTGTTCCACACCTCTCCCATTTCTTCAGATAGGAAAATTTTAAAGAAAGATAAGCTGGTGCATGCATATCCTAGTACTGCAGTACATGGTTCATGCAGGCTCAAAGTGAGAAAAAAAATATTAGAAAGAAACAAACTGGATTCAGATGCAGGCAGATGGAACACCTAGAGTAACAAAACAAGTAATTAAGCTGGTTTGTATCACTTAAAAGGACAATTAGGGTTCCGTTAATACTTCCAAAAAGGAGGGATAGCTATAGCTATTAGCTAATCTGTCATGACTATTAGCTACCAGTAAGCGGTGCAGCTGGACGACCTCTTCCTCTAGTACAACGTAGTCAATGAACCTGTTGTCTGAATCCCCGGAGTGGTGCACAAATGGAAGGAAGCAGGCACACTAATGTCGCTTGCTAGCTAGCCTGAACGATAGCTGGCACCTTGTTGTCTTCTCCACCAAAGGATGGGACCCCCCAACTGCTGAGATGTGATGACAAGGAGTACTCCTATGTGGTTGTTCATCATCACAAGCCACGAGACACACACACACACACACACATCATGCTGCACTGTAGTGTGATAGATTACGGGTCACGTTTGTATAACTCCTGTACAATAAGCTTTGCTACTTTACACATGTTAGCCTTCCTTTTATTCTTCATACAGGAAAACATGAACTTGTTTGATGCTTCCTTCGCTTCCGTATTTCCTATCGTTGAAGTGTTTTATAGGTTGGATCAAATTTGTTGTCTGTGTGAGAGAATAGTGAACGCTTCAGAGGAGTTTACCCCTGTAGTTAGTGTAATTGTGGTTTTCAACGTGAGAGAAATGTTGAGTTCATATGTATTTAATATCGGTAGAACCATAAATAGACGTTCTATTAATTACTCCTTGGTAAATGTCATTAGAGCAAGTTTAATAGTATAGCCCACTACTAGCTTCAATTCATCTATAACCAATCTAATAACTAATTCATACAATAGTTGCTTACTATAATATTAATATATGGTCCCATCTGTCATACACATATTGCGTTTTGGAATCTGTGCTGCAGCTGGCTATAGATTTTCTCTCTCATCTTTTATCTCATTAAAATATGTTTATACCTAGCTAATAGTCTATTATTGTACCTGCTCTTACGTTCAAAACGACAGAAAATATAGAACTGGAGGGAGTATATGTTCGAATTCATAGTTAAAAATTGTTTTTTTTCTGAAACGGAATGGCTTTGGAAGTGCTAACTAGCGGCTCACCCTGTTCCTTGCAAGTAGTAGCATCCTGCGGGTGTAAATATGTCTCACAAGTCACAAAAGATTTCCCCGAGACGGTAAACGGTGGGGCGCTTATAAGTTATAACGTCCTAGGAACTATAGACAATAGATATAGATCATGCTAGTTATACTAGGTGAAATAAACCGAGTACATATGACATGGTTAGAAACCACAGTAACCTATTAGCTTCTTTTTATAGCACATGGAATAGCCAGTATATTTTCATAGGGCTAGCTTTTCTAATAAGGTGGCTTGTTGTCTTGTTGAGTGATTTTACCTGGTTCCTTTTTCTTTATCACACCCTGTGCTTGATATGCACAATGTTCAGAGCCCCACAGGACACAAAGTGTCTGAAACCATTTGCTCCTGAGATGTCCTACAAGTGTATGGAAGCCAGTAGCCACACGTTTCTAATGTTGAATCGGTGATAGATAAAGGGTTCCATTATATTATTGCTTTGACCCAATAGTTTATTTAATAATTTTAGCTCAACTGGGGAATACAAGTCACGTAACCTTGGATATTTAAGGAACCAATATATATATACATACATTTGCCCTATGCTCCCTATCATATTCCGGTCGCTTCTAATCAATTGGTCTGCCTTGCCAGGAACCTTCGGATAAGTCCCAACTGGCAGCATTGCAAACGAACAAACTTGTCAATTAGCAACTGAACAGTTGAACAGTATTTAAATTGATGGAGGATAGCACATCTCCTTGAGAGTAAAGAACGGCAGCCAGGGAATACTAGGCCACCAGACAGAGAATACTAGGGACCTAATCAAGAAGAATTTTAATTCTTTCCCTATTTGGGATAATTTTCTAGAACATAGTTTCTGCAGGAAGAAAAAAGGGTTCTGAGACACATGATACCTTTGACTTTGTCTTGTCACATATCCTTCTATTATTGTTACCTGTGAGGCAGTTGAGTCCTTAGCTCATAAACTAAGTTTTGCTTGTCTAAGACCAGCCTTTGAACATAGTGATAGCCTGACAGTGATTTCCATGAAACCGACTCTGAACCAACCACTGCACTTGTAAAAAGTCTGCCTTTTTACCAGAGACTGGAGGCTTCATAGTAGCAAACAAAGTAGAAGCAAGGTGAAGGTCACCTTACCTATACTTTCCTCCTGATTTTCAGCAGGAAAAAAAGGGCAAGAAAGACTGAGAGCAGCAGAAGAGGAAGATGATGATGACCGAGGTCGCCAATCACAGCAAAAGGAACCACAATGAAAGCTACTTCACCGGGAAAGCAGCAGTCACCAGCAGCTCGGAGGAGTTTGGGAGCATGACATCCAAGAAGCCGAGGAACACAAGCCCGAGAGGCGCTCCCGTCTCCCCGAAGGCATGTTGCTCAAGTCTAATTTTCACACGTCTTTCCTGTTCTTTCATTTTTCTTGTGTGTTGTTCTGACTGAGGCTTCTTTGTTTGCAAATTGCAATTGAGCAGGAGAAGAAGGACAAGATTGGTGAGAGAGTGGCTGCACTGCAGCAGCTAGTGTCACCATTTGGGAAGGTATTTACTATACATTTCTGCACTTGCTTCCTGTCTTCTCTCATCTTTGTGAATCAAACCCGTTATAAAGCTCATCTGGTTATGCAAACTCTCTCGCTTTGTGCAGACGGACACTGCTTCTGTTCTTCAGGAGGCCTCAGGGTACATCAAGTTTCTTCACCAGCAGCTCGAGGTACTTGTTCTCGATCACCGCACACTCATTTCTGTGATCTTTAAGCCTGCTTACCTTTCGTTTTCTGTGACTCAACTGAAATATTTTGCAGGTTCTTAGCTCACCTTACATGCGTGCTCCTCCGGTGCCTGGCGCTTCGCCTGAGGTCAGCTACAGCTACCTACATCCTTCTACCTAAGTCATCATATATACTCTGAAAGTTTAACGAAAATTCGAAATGCTAAATTTTGGCTAGAAAAAAGAAAACTTTGTAGTAATCTCTGTATGTAACAAGCATGTCGCTTGCTGTGATCCAGGATCCCGACCACTACAGCCTGAGGAACCGTGGCCTCTGCCTGGTTCCGGTGGACCAGACGCTGCAGCTGACGCAGAGCAACGGCGCCGACCTGTGGGCTCCGGCGAACACGACCAGGCGCAGGTGAACGGAGGAATCGGCCTGGAGGCTCGGGGGCCTAGAGCCCTACAGGAGGAGGGGAGCACTTTTGTCTGGGGGCGGTGTAGAGTTCCAACTTCCAAGTGTCTGACCCGATTCATCAAATCTCCTAACAAAGCAAAAACTAATAAGCAAACCGTGTTTCACTCTCGTCGGATCTCTTGCCTGTAATATATAGTAGTAGTAGTTGCAACCCTGCCTGCAGGTCAGTGTGAGACCGTGAGAGTGTGCTACTGATGAGTCTGTGTTAGCGCCGGA
The DNA here is from genome assembly GCA_000338895.3 of Oryza meridionalis. Taxonomy (NCBI): domain Eukaryota; kingdom Viridiplantae; phylum Streptophyta; class Magnoliopsida; order Poales; family Poaceae; genus Oryza; species Oryza meridionalis. The sequence continues at coordinate 24,043,536 of CM002527.2, read as the reverse complement.
CATGTGTGTAATCATCATACATAGCGAGGTGATAGTACTAGACTAGCTGATGTGCCCATATGTGATATGTAACTATGTGTCTCTTCAGTAACATGATAGTAGCAGCATGTTGCTGCTAGCAACCAAGTTCAATGTGATTTACATCAACCCTGCTGTAGTTTTTGTAAGAAGTGCTCAGTTTCTGCTAGAAGCAAGAAAAACTCCTGCATCCTGAAGCTAGCAGTAGCACAGATGATGCATAAAACGTCAAGAGCTTTATAGGTGGGCCAAATCTAAGCCCACAATAGAAGAGCCCATCTTGGTTGGGCTTACCATGAGAAGGCGTGGCCAGTTTGGGCTTTGCCTTGGGCTACTAGCAGTTCTCAACTTTTTTAATGGGAGCAGCAGTATATATCCAGGTGAGCACGTTTGTGTTTGGGGCAATTTTGGTACGGGTGCACTGTGCTGTGCCCAATTTAATGGAGGCGGGCCATGCGTTATGTTTATGGCCTCTGTACTGTTGTTGTAGGGGCGTGAAGCAAGCAACGGAGGCCACAATTTTGATCGGCTGGGCCCCGGGTAACAGGCTAACAGCGACTGTTCCCAAGTCCTAGTCATGGAAGCTCCTGGCAGAAACGCACTGATTATGCATTTATGATTGATTTTTCATTATATTTTTCGGCTCTATCATGGTTCCTGATGGCCGGCCATCATGAATCTATATAGATTTTGAGCTGAGAGGCTCAAAACTTGAAGTTCTAAGGTGGGGCAAGGTGAATTATTTGAGAACAATCTCGACAGAATTTGGTGCGTTATCATTGTGTTTTTCAACTCCACTTAATCGAATAATGGTTGCAGAGCTGTCATTCTTCCTTCCAGAAAAAAATGTTTGAAAGTAGAAACGGTACTCTCATTTTTCCATGGCTCTCGACTTCTTGTTGGGTCCAAAATCCAAATTACGTTACAGCCTGTTCCGACTGGGGCACTGGACGTTTGCGAGTCATGCGAGACGTACAGCGTCTGAACCGTCAGCTTCTGTTCATCAATGCGGCAAGAATGGTAGGCTGGTGCCCGTGCCAACTTGCCCACCACAGAGAAAGTTCCCCCGTGATATCGGTCCGGTCCATGAGCACAAAACCAACCCCGTGTTTTTTTTTAGACAATTCAACCCCAGTGTGAGTCAGCAGTACAGATACTGTAGCCGTGAGCAACCACCAGTCCATCTCCACGAAAAACGGCGATCCAAGGTCACGAGGCGATGAACCTGGCCTCCCTCCTTCGCTGTACACCTGCCATTCTGGAGGGGGGCAGCATTGCCAGCATCCATTCGCCTTGCCTGTCCACGTTCTGTTGTGATGCTACTACCACTCTGCACAAGCGTAGTACATCTACATGTGGCAGCGACGTCTCAGGTCGGCCTCCTCTCTGGCTGGCTCTCCTTGGCGTCGTAAAATATCGCGGTGCCGAAGTGTGGCTGGCGTGCGATCTTTGCTGCCGCGGAGACACGTGTGCATGCGAGCTCAGGGCAACAGTGCGAGTTCGTCGTGAAATATCGGTAGTGTTCCATACTTCCAGTACTCCATCACCCGCGCACCGCGCGCGCCACCGGAGAAGTGCGCTCCACGACAAGATACATGCGCGCTAATCCCGTATGTGGACTATGGTGCTTTCGTACAGGCATATGACGAGATGCAAATTAGGCAGCGCCATTAATGATCAGTAGTCTTTTCTGACGCAAGTTCTGTGGAGGTGAGAGGTGATCAATAGTCGTGCTATCTATTAGTGCTCGTGCCTGCTAACCAGATAATATTCCGTGCAATTCGACGTGGAGCTAGATTTTAAACAGAATCAAGGATCTTACCAGGAGTGGCATTGAATAGGCAGGCTCTGGGATGTAATCTCACTCAAGAGTCTTGCCTCGATAAAACAATGAATGGGTAAAGCCGAATTGATCTGACCAATCAAACATGGGATCTTTTGTTTGATACTCAACAGAACACATACGATAAATTTTTGACTATTTATACACCGCCGCCACCACCACCCCCACCTCCTTCCCTCCTCCGCCTCGCCGCTGTCCGAGCAGGCTGCCGGGAATCACAAGGACAGCGGTGGCAAGGTCTTCCTTTTCTCCTAAGGCCACGGGGTCGGAGCCCATGATCCTGACTGGATCCAGGGCGGCGACGACCATAGTGGCACTGGGCTAGAGCTGACTGCGGGCGGGGGGAGAGTAAAGTGGCCACGTCGATAGTGAGATGGTGTTGATTGGGGCAACGGCGGCGCGACGCCACCAGATCTGGCATCCCTTGCTAGATCTAGCCCCCTCTCGTTCGAATCCGGCCTCGTCGGCGCGGGAAGCCGGCTCCCGAGCTGGCGATGGTGATGAGGCAGTGGGGTGCGTGTAGGTGGCGGGGTGAGGTAGGAAGGGCGCCGCAACGGGCACGCCTATGCGATGCCGGAGGCAGGAGGAAGGTGGATGCGGCGGTGGGGATGGGAGGAAGCGGGGCGCCAACTAGGAGCAGAGCATCTTCTCTGCTGATGGAGTGGCTACTCCCAGCTGAGGGCTGGCGCCGCGCGGAGGCATTTGGCCAACGGGGGTAGGTCCGCGCAGCGCGAGAGGAGGCACGCCCGACGACGGCGGGAATGTGGGAGGCCGACGTGATGAGCGAGCGGCGGCGGCGGCAGGAATGTGGGAGAACGGCAGGGAGGCTACCCCTGTTGACGGTGTGGGAGGTCGATGCTATGGCAGCAGGAAGGCTAAGGACATCATGCGTGCCACATTTCACGTGAAGGCATGCGGAGGCTGGTCGCCGGGAGAGGGCTGGTACAGTGGTATCCATGTGTTGACGGAGGTTGTCCGGTGGTAGAGCATGGAGCGTTAGTTGTGGACCAACAGGGGGTGAGTAGCAGGTGTAAAACCTAGCACGGTCTTGTTGTGCAAAACAACGACGTTTTGAACTTTGTTTTCCCTATTGTGGGCACTGTCGAGCCATCCATCTCTCTCTGGTGGGGCTGTCGGGTGAAAGCCCTATCTTGATCCTCCGAGACCTCGACGGACGGCAACGACGGTGCCTATCGTCACTCTTTTTCCTGAAGACGTCATCTACGAGGCCCCTTTGCCAAAAGCCCAGCTCCACCCCGTAGTACAATTTTATGGAGCAACTTTACTAATTCCACTCTAGAAAATAGAGAATATGTATCGTTTGGCACGACTCAAGCTCTAGAAGTTTAAAGTTAGAGCTGTGCCGAACAGACCCTTAAACTGGTTTACCACGTATCGTAAAGGTGCTAATAGTAATTTTATCCAAAAGAACATATCAAATTCTTCGTATGGGCTAGACAGCAAGAGGGTTGAGATACTGGCGGTACAAGCTTAGGAAATGGGCGGACTCTAAGGTAGACATTCGGACAACTCTATCTCACACAACTTGAGGCTGTTTTCATTTTCGCTAGTTTTCATTTTCAAAGAAAATCGTTTGAACCTGTTTCAGATTCCAATCTAACATTGTCTATTTTCGATCATCGAGATCGATTGCAAACTATCCAAACCGTTTTCACTGCTGAGTGAGTTTTCAACGCAATCTCTTTAAAAAAGCGGCTCTGTTACTGTTTATAGTCTTGCAACTGTACGCACTATGCACACGACTTTCCTCGGCACGGGTGATTGCACAGCCAGTACGTACAACCCCGTCCAAAGTGAAGCGAAAAATCGCCTCGTATCACATGCAGTGCGCGTTCGCGCTCTCACGCTACTTGCAGGTTGCAAGTGGCCAGAGTTTCCTCGTCGTCCAATTCCCCGGAGATTTTCCCATCTCCCGCGGGCCCCGCCGAGCTCCCGTCCACCACTCGCTCGCTCGAAAGACCAAAAATCAATTTCCGCTCGCCTCGCGCTGCCATCGCCAGAGAATCCGTAGGAGATACAGATACTCCCCCCGGTGCTACCACGGCCCGATCGCTGTAGCCGCCGAGAAAAACCGGAAGGCCCCCGTCTCGTCTCCACCACACAAACCGCCGCGCGGCCCACACCCCCCCAACCGTGCGCCCGTGCAGCCTAGCCATCCGGTGTCCGGTAGGGCGTGACGCACGTTGCGCCTTTTATACGCGCCAGTCACGCCGCCGCTCGTCCCGTTTCACTCGTCCGCCGCTGAGCTCTATCTATCCAAGGTCGTCTCGACCAGAAGCCCGGCCTTCGCTTTGGGTAAATTGAGCTTTGTGTGCGGTTTTGAGGGGAGTACATCAGCATGAGGATCCAGTGCGACGCGTGCGAGGCCGCGGCGGCCACGGTGGTGTGCTGCGCGGACGAGGCGGCGCTGTGCGCGCGCTGCGACGTCGAGATCCACGCCGCCAACAAGCTCGCCAGCAAGCACCAGCGCCTCCCGCTCGACGCCGCGCTCCCCGCCGCCCTCCCGCGCTGCGACGTTTGCCAGGTACGTATTCCTCGTCTACGCGCGTGTAGTAGCACTAGCAGAGTAGAGAAGCTGCAGCAGCATGTGGCTGGGAGAGTGGAGACGTGTCGCTGAGGCACTGGTCGTACGTGTTGTCGTCGTTGTTGCTGCAGGAGAAGGCGGCGTTCATCTTCTGCGTGGAGGACAGGGCGCTCTTCTGCCGGGACTGCGACGAGCCCATCCATGTCCCCGGGACGCTCTCCGGCAACCACCAGCGCTACCTCGCCACCGGCATCCGCGTCGGGTTCAGCTCCGTCTGCAGCGCCAACGCCGACCACCTCCCGCCGCCAGCGTCCAAGGGAAACTCCAAGCCGCCGGCAAGCGGCGTCGCTGCTGCTACTGCTGCTGCTGCTGGGGCTCCCAAGCCGGCCGTGTCCGCGGCGGCGCAGGAGGTGCCATCGTCGCCGTTCTTGCCGCCGTCGGGCTGGGCCGTCGAGGATCTCCTGCAGCTCTCCGACTACGAGTCCAGCGACAAGGCAAGGACCTAACGAACAAAACCATTCTTGATAACAATATTAGCTTAGAAATCAAGAATTGCCTAACTTGATCGTGTGTGCGCTTGCTGTTGCAGAAGGGTTCTCCTATTGGGTTCAAGGATCTGGAGTGGCTCGATGACATCGACCTGTTCCATGTCCAGTCGCCGGCCAAGGGAGGCAGCACGGCGGCGGAGGTGCCTGAGCTCTTCGCCTCGCCGCAGCCAGCGAGCAACATGGGGCTCTACAAGGCGAGCGGTGCACGCCAAAGCAAGAAGCCACGGGTGGAGATACCCGATGACGACGAGGACTTCTTCATCGTTCCTGATCTTGGATGAGATGTTGTTATGTAACAGTAATGCTATGCAAGTGATGTAATTTTGTATGTATGCAAAGAACACTGCCATCTCGGTTGTACTAAGTGTGCTATAAGTACATCTTACCGTGGGCGTATGTAATTGTAAGACAATTTGGGCCCAATACTTACCAGCATGGTGTTGGGCATGAACTATGATGTACTATGACATGACGAAAGTTTGCTTGCAGCGTGTGTTCTGTTCGCAGATTATTGCTGCATATGTTCTGTTCACAGAATTTTTCTGTCAGATGCTTACCAGTGATGTGGAGAATATCATTCATAATACTTAATGACTACCTGGGCGTCCTAAGATAGATGAAAACACTGAGCAGTACCGACTTAAAATTGGAACATGACCCCTAATTGAATATGAATAGTAGAACACAATATTCGTTCAGGAGACCTGAAAATTTCATCCTTACATTCCTTGGCTCCGGGAACAGGTTACAGCGAACATATCTGTGATCTATGACTATGAACGGAAACCTTTGGTAAATATGAGGCTCAAAATAGAGTTAGAAGATCAACACAACAGACCTGAACATTCCTTGGCTCCGTGCAATTATTTTATCCAGGAACAGGTTACAGCGAGCATATCTGCGATCTATGAATATGAACTGAAACCTCTGGTAAACATGAGGCTAGACTAGATCAACAAAACAGACATACACGGTTGAACTTGATGAAGTGAAAAAACAAAGGATCATCACTGGCCCACAATGCAGATTACCTCGCCGTATACCATTTACTGAAAACCACCACACTTTCTTATAAGTCATAACATGGCTACCCTAAACAACTGAGAAACGGAATGGTGTTTCAGGGAACATGAGAGCAAACGCCAGAACCTGCCAAACCGGTTGCAGTACTTCAGGTTAAATAGCTCACTAAATCCCAGCAAGATTATGAAATACCAAAATCCTCTCCGCTCTTCAACAGCATCTGTGAATTAATACATGACTTTCCATTTTGTTACCGATATATCTCAGATCTTCTTTCCAGATGCTTGTGCTGCACATAAATGCTTTTTGGCAGTGCACATTAGATGTCGTGAACACTGTGTACAAATTCCCAACTGTCACCTTTTCTTCAGCAATGAACTAGCTCTCAAGAAGATTTTATCAATCTCATCAAGCTCGGATACTTTGAGTTCTTTAGCAGATGAATCGGTCCTATCAGAAAGGGAAGCAATCTTTCGTAGATGCTCTTCAAAATCATCTGGTTCATTGTCATTATTTTCTGAGGGAAACTTATCCAGCTTATCTAGATACAACGGTTGCTCCTTGCTTTCCTGTACCTGCTCCTCCTCTGAGTCCGTCTCAAAAATGTCAGAGAGATCCTCGGATTCAGAGTATGTGATAGACTCTGAAGCCGAATCAGCACTAACCTCATAATTTTCATCCTCTAGCCTTCCAGACCCTTCTATACTTTCTGACAGGAGATCAGATACACTTCTCTTGCGAACTGACCAAGAAGAATATTCTTTCGCAGATGTACTGTTTACACTATCTGAAATACAAGTAATATCTTCCACTGCATTCTGTCCTTTATAATATCTAGCTAACTTCATCTGTGCATGAAGATCTACAAGCTCCTGCTCAAGCCTGGGAATGTACCGCCTAAGAGCTCGGAGGCGTTCTCTGTATTTTGATTTATCCAGTGCCTGATTGGAAATTTTAAAATTATAAATGATGAGAAGACACAACATGACAACTGTTTCTTCTCGTTTTGCATAGATTATCTGCCCTACACTCCACCTGAATAAAGTTGTTGCATGTGTCTTTCAATCCTAAGTTCTAGACCCCAAATGAGGAACACTATATGGAAAACTTACTGAAGCACCTTCCACTAATTAAGAAGGATTTTACTGTGGCTAGTAGTTCTTGGAACATCTGTTTACTAATTTGTTTTTAGCCATTTTTCCAACCTTGCTTCATAGTTCATATCATATGCTAAAGATTTCAATATATTAATTATTGCACCATAAAAGTAGAAAGAAAGCATACCTTTTTTCTAGGAAGTGTAACTTTTGGAGACATTATTTCAGGTGGTGGCTGTGCATAGTTTTTTCCTCTGTACATAATAATCGTATTCCCTTCTTGAATATCCAGCACAATTCCACCACTTAGTCTGGCTAACTCTGAGGCAATTTCCTTAACCTCGTCTGGTGTGAATGTCTTCACAATTACCTGTAGCGTTTGGTGCTTTTTCCAGTGCAAATGCATGTTCAGGATCACTCCCCGATATATTCCACGTCTTCCTACAGGCACATAATTTTTACTTTTTTGACCCATCTTGAGGAAATAGAAGTGCTCTTCAGGTGTAAGAACCTCAGGATCATGGGTAGGTTCTGATGGGTCATCCGGTTCAATCTTCTTCAAAGCTGCAACAAGTCGTTCTTCCTTGTTTCGAGCCTTTTAAGGGCCATTGCAAAAGGAAACAATGAAAGACCAATATGTTAGAGGAGTGAAGATTCCACAACAGAACCATAACAAAAACAAGCAAATATACTTTCATTGTAATGTGAACACTGGCACATAGATATTGTTGCAATGCATTGAGTATAGAAAAGACAATCAAAATCTAATTAGACTCTTCGGCATTGAAATTTTTCATCATGAGACTATACTCATGAACATAATGAATGATGATTAGCGGTGTGTGGCTTTGCTTCTCTGATATGCTAGCTTTCTGGGTGGGTTTTGCCTGTGTATGACAATGTTCTTCTTGTTTTGTTTTCTATGGTCTGTGACCGTAAACTGGAAAACCCAGGAAGACCTACTGTACTTGTTATGCTTTCTTCTAAAGCTGGGCGTAATGCCTTCCCTCTAAAAATAACTACTTCTGTCCACAATGAAGTTTGGGTATCTTCAATTCCCAACATGGCATGACATGGAAAGCAGTATTAAAAAAATACTCAAGGTCAAGTGAAATTAGAGTAGAAGTAACTCTTTTTGCATGAAAAAGAACTCAAATCAAATATATGAGCTACAAAACATATAAAGGCAACGGCAACAGAACTTACTAGCTTCAGTTTGTACAAAATCTTCTCCTCCGCAGTCATCCTTTGAAACTCCCTTTTCTTCTTCCATCTCAGGGATTTCAAAAATCTTGTCACTGCCCTCCTTCCTTTTAACTTTTTCCTCTTTGCTTTGGGCCTACCAGATTCATCAACCAGCGTAACATCTTCTTGTTTCTGCTGAGGTTCTGCTATGGTATGATTTTGACTATTGACTGGTCGGCTTGTATGGATACAGCAATATATTTGAAGGTTATAACTTTGCCACCCACTGAAGAACCCAACATCTCGGTGAAAAACCTTGTGGGAAGTATAACTACAACAGAATCAAAACTTTGAAACACAAAAGAGTATATAGACTCAAACTGAACCACAACACGTTAAACCCCACAAGTGTAAAAGGCATAATCATGAGAGCAGTGAATTGTGCAAATGTTCCCGTTGCGGCATTTCATCAAACACTTGACCGTTTCAGCGAGCCACTAAAGTTTCATCAAATACCTACAGACCGACCTACAGCAGCAATGATTGGAAGCTCAAAACTCAGGTATCCAAATCCTCCTACCCCTGATACGCACTCAATACATTCCCATCGAGAGAGCTGAATGTGAATCAGAGAGGAAGGGGATCGATGGGTGTTTGTTTTCGTCTCTTACGATGGTGAGCACAGCCGAGGCGCGCGCAGCTCATGGGGAGGCGCCACGCTGGTAGAACCGGGGGAGGGATAAAGCGGCCGGGACATCGGCCGCCACCCCTTCTCCATCCTCCGGAGCAAGAGCACCCGGCTGCCCATGACCCACGCCACCCGCGCGGCGCAGCGAGAGTCGGAGAAGGCGCGCAGCCGACGGGGCGAGGCGACCCACCGGCCTCCCTCCTCGGGGGTGGTGCGGTGGCCTCAGGCACGCCGTGCCGCTGAGGCCGGCGTGGACTGCCGAGCAAGTGCGGCGGAGCCGCGGCGTGGGAGCAGCCTGCACTGCAGTCGCAGCCTCGCAGGGCGTCTCGCGTTCTCTCGCTTTTACATGGGCTGCTCTACCCATGGGCCGTACAAAAACCGGCTGTGCGCAAGACTAAGTAGGCCGATTAACTGGGCCGCAGGAGTTGGGCCCTGATTTGATCGAGCAATGGACTATCTCGCCGTGTGAGTTGTCAAGTGGACTATCTCAAGTGGATTCAACTTGATATGTCATTTTTCAAAAAAAAAAAAAAAAAAACTTGATATGTCATTGACTCATTGTCACCATACGATGTCCCCACCTGTGTTTGCCATTGGCCAAGTAGAGAGAGGACCGAGGAAAGACGGCGTTGGAATGGCTAAGATAGTAGATACCCTCGGTCGCACGTAACGACCAAGTGAAAAACGGAAAAAACCTGTCGTTCGTCGCCGCGTGGGTATCTGCAGCAGCAGTTTCGTGTTGACAATTAGACGAGGAAAAATTCCTACCCGAGACAAAAGGGAAAAGCGGCCAATTAATAAGTCTTGACATTGAACATGTAGTAAACGAAGAGGCTGAGACCCGGACAATGTCATACAACCTTCTAACGGGGTGTTTGGGAGAGAGGGGCTAAAAACACCCCCTAAATGTCTCAGCTGGATTAGGTCATCTAACTATTGACTCTAAATTATTTATAGTCAATTTAATAGCTAATTCATACACCAATTACTTATACACATATAAACACAATTACTATTTGGTCCCACCTATTATATACACATACATCTTATAGTCCATGCTGCAGCTAGCTACAAATCTGTAGCCTGCTGTTCTTCTCTCTCATTTCTTATCTTCTCGAAATATGTTTATAGCTGACTTATAGTCTGCTATTATATCTGCTCTTAACTATTGATTCCAAATTATTTATAGTCAATTTAATAGCTAATTCACTGGTGGAGAAACCATCTTTGGTCGGTTAGCCAAATTTCACAATAGTCCCGGTTCTAATAAAAACCGGGACTAAAAAGCATCTTTAGTCCCGGTTTAAAAGTTGAGGGGTACTTTTTGATCTTTATTCCCAACCGGGACTAAAGATCATTTTTACTCTCGGTTTAAGAAATTGTCGTGTTCAAGACAGACCCCAACTATTTTTACTCCCGGTTGGTATAAACAACCGGGACTAAAGATCTATTTTTAGTCCCGGTTGTTTATACCAACCGGGAGGAAAGAGCACCTCGAGCCGCGCGCACCATCTTTATCCACTCTTCTCTCGATCTCCTCTCCCCCTCTCATTAATATTTCCTCTCCATCCCTTCCTATCCCCTTCATCCCCTTCCTCTCCCCTTCATTCCCCATCTGATCCTTCCTCTCCCCTTCCCCTTCCTTTCCCGTTCGCCCCTTTCCCCTCTCTGGAGCGCCGGCCGGGCGGGAGCGGCGGCGGCCGGGTGGCCGGCCGGGCGGGCGAGCGCGGCGGGCGGCCAGCCAGGCGGGAGCGGCGACGGTCGGCCGGGCGAGCGCCCGGGTGGGAGCGGCGACGACTGGCCGGGCGAGCGTGGCGGGCGGCCGGCCGGGTGGAAGTGGCGGCGGCCGTGCTGGCGCGGAGGCGAGAGGACGGGAGGCCGGCGGCGCTCTCCCCTCTGCTACCAGATTTTTTTTAATCTGTGATTCATTGGATTTGATCTGTGATGTATATGATATTGGATTGGATTTGATCTGTAATGTATGTGATATTGGATTTGATCTGGGATATATTTGAGTTGTGATGTATTTCTTTTAGGATTTGTGATGTATTTTTTGTTTGAGAATCTGTGATGCATTTCTTCCTAATCTGTGATGCATTTCTTTACAGATCTGTGATGCTAGTTTGGTTTGTGGATGATTTGAGGATATGATTGAGGATATTTAGGGAGCATATCGATTTGAGAAAAAAAATCAACTGGGACTGCTCCCACCATCTTTAGTCCCGGTTGGTAACACCACACCAACCGGGACTAAAGATAAATTTTTAGTCCCGGTTATTTCACCCGGGATCTTTAGTCCCGGATTCGTAGTCCCGGTTGTATAACCGGGAGTATAGGGGGTTCCCACCCGGGAGTAAAGCCCCTTTCTCTACCAGTGATTCATACACCAATTACCTATACACCCACCTATCATATATACATGTATCTTGTAGTCCGTGCTACAGCTTCTCTCTCCTTTTTTATCTTCTCAAAATATATTTATAGCTGGCTTATAGTCTGCTAATATATCTGCTCTTAGGATCAGCCATAACGGTCTTCTCCCATTTTACCCCGCAGTCTCACAGTCACACACAAAAAAAAGTCCAACATTAGCGACGACCCAATCAGAAAGTAAACCGAGCTAGGTAGTGGCCGCCGGAGTGGTGTGGAAAGATTATTAAAGTCAGCTCAGCTGGCCCGTTTCTAGTTCAAAGTCACCGCTGACAACACAAGGTAATTAACCATCGGCCGCGATATGCCAATACGTAGTACGCCATCGATCAGTAATGTGGCGCACCATCCAACGGTTGTAAAAGCCACTCTCTCTCGTAGTCTCGTCCTCGCGCACGGGCTACGGATGTGCGGCTCGATCGCTTGGCGCGCGGCGCTCCCCTACGACCGGGGACGTCCCGACGTGTACCCCCGTGGCGCGTGGACCGCGCGTAATAAGCCCCGTAAATTAAACGCGCGATCGATCGACCACATGCGCATGGCCGGCGCCGCGGCCGCGGGCATCGCGCGGTCCCCTCCCCGTCCGGCTCCGTGCCTCCTGCAGGTCGAGAGAGAAATATACGGGTGTGTCGGCCAGCCGCGCACGCACACGCACGGGCGGTGCGGCGGTGCCCCGTGCCCGTATGGTCGTATGGCCAGTACGTGGCCGTCCACCGCGAGCTGAGGCCACGTACGAGAGGGGGGGGGGGGGGGGGGGGTGTCGTACTGGCGTCTGGCGTCGTGTGGCAGCCGGACGGCTGCCTCTCCAGTCGGCGTGCTGTTGTTACATACAGTACGCGCGCGCGCTCGATTGTCGGCCCAAGCCTCTGACGCTCCAAAGACGCATCGAAAACAGTTCTGTTGTTAATCCAAACGAGTTCTGTCTCAAGGCAGGTTCGTAATTATGATCGGTTTTTGCGAAAACCGTATGGTTTTAACCGTCAGATTCCGATTTGTAAAAGCCAATCGATTTTAGTTGATTTTGTTTAAGTTGATGGTAAGTTATATGTTTTATCGGTTTTTGATTGGGTTTCGATAAAATCAAAATGGTCAGTTTACATCTCAAAAATAGAAATGGGTCTTATCGGTTGTCTCATATTGTCTAATGGCTTATTAGAGAATAAAAAATAATTTATAGGTAAAACTCTCTATATATATTCTTATTTCTTAGCAATTTCAAAATTAGATTTAAAAATTTAAATTTTAACTTTGGCTTTAATTTATTAGGGCAATCAAATCATTGATATCAAATCCTGCTTGAAACCAGTGATATCAAATCCTGCTTGAAAGTTGGAAAATTCTGACAAGCATCTATTGAGTAATCAATTGGCGAGAATATAACATGTAAAAGTTGGTTTTCTCAACTTCTTCCTTCTAGTTTGTTTTCTTGGAAATATGGAGTGTTTAAGAAACCCGGAAATTTTACAGCTGCCAGCAGAAGCTCTTCAACCAGATCCTAAACTTATGATGAGGAGAAAGATTGGGTGAGCCAACGCTTTAGATTCATCTCTCAGCTGCAGTTTATGTTTTGAATGGACGACTACTATACCAGTACTCCTTTGTCGTTTAGGAATAAACTACTGTTCATTGGTCCCGATTCTAGGAACTCCAAACATGCAAATCGACACCAAAAATTTGACAAAAGGTACACAAATAAGGATGCACTAGAATCGACAGAGAACAGTAGAAAATGATTTTGAGATGAACAGAGCCAGAAGTGCAGAATCCGGACCTTTCGTGGACTAGCAAGCAGGGGTACCCATGCGGCCATGCATGGAGAGGCAGAGCAGGTGCCAAAATGTTCACCTTTACAGTTTTACACGAGAAAAACCCTGAAAATTCAGGGAAAAACAGAATTTCTTACCAAGAAATTCTTGTACGCTTAGTTAATTAGCAATCCCATCAATCTTAACGAACAAACCAAGAAAATTTTTGGAGCATACGTAGGGTTACGTGATTTCCTTGAAGAAAGCCACCAGTATCTACACCTGATCTACCAGTATGAAGCAGAAGTGAAGAGATGGACGGATCAGCCGAGGGCGGCGAACCCGCCTCCGCGCATCATCTGGAGGAACTCGTGGAAGTCGACGCGGCCGTCGCCGTCACGGTCGACCTGGCCGATCATGAGACGGCACTCCTCCGCTGTGCGGCCCTGCTTCAGCCCCAGCGACGCCAGCACGGCGCCGAGCTCGTCCACCGTGATGTACCCGTCGCCGTTGGCGTCGAACACCCGGAACGCCTCCCTCATGTCGCCGTCCTCCTCCTCCTCCTCCTCCTTGGCGCCGCCGTCCTTGCTGTCGTCCCCGCCGGCCATGATGGAGCGGTAGAGCTCCCCGAACTCCTCGACGTCCACGCACCCGTCGCCGTTGGCGTCGATGCGCGCGATTACGGCCGCCAGCTCGTCGGTCGGCACGGGGATCCCGAGCTTCCCCAGCGAGTCCTCCAGCTCCTCCCGCGTGATCCGCCCGTCGCCGTTCCTGTCGAACAGCTCGAACACTCGCGCCAGCTCCGCGGCGTCGGCCTGCTGCTGCTGCTGCTGCTTCTTCTTGCTTCCCGCTCCCGCTCCCGCTCCCGCTCCCGGCGGCGGCTGCGACATCTTCTTGGGGAGAGGAGGAGGAGACGCTGGTGGCATGGTTGTCGTCGTCGTCGTCGGTGGAGGCGGCGAAGAAGCCTCGCAGGTGGAGGCGGCGCCGCGCGCGACTGGGAGGATGGAGGAGAGGTTGGCGGGGAGGTAGGAGAGGAGGCCGCGCGGGAGGAGTGGGAACTTAACGACCGGCGAGGCGGGCACCGTGGGGACCTGGCAACTCATGAGGTCGATCGCTTTGCTTCGCTGTGGTGTGGTGTGGTGGCGTGCAGATGGCCGCAACCTTTATCTTCAGCTAGCTTCCGCCAGTGACCGTCAACCATGGCCGTATTTATAGCTAGCTATACGACCTTTCTCACTCTCTATTATACGGAGTACTACTACTTTTCTTGCTTTTTAACGGAAGGAGAGAATGGACGGACTTGTACTTCATGTCAAGGGAGACCTTTTCTTTTTTATTTCAATCTAACATCTCGAATTGACTTTTGAATAAAGTAGGTTTGTGTAATAGTATTAGGGATGGATATATCAAATTGAACAAAATGGAAATGCAATTGTTTCAAAGGATGCTGGGTAGTGGAAAGCCAGGACGGTAGATGAGCCAAAAAAAAAAACATGTACAAATTAAGGGGGTGTTTGGGAGAGTTTCAAAGCAGAAATTAGGAGTGCTTTTGCAGCATCTATTTGTGATCGTTTCAATTCAGGGGATTTTGAAATATTTTTAGGGCACACATTTGCGTTCTAAACTGAAAGAACAATATCCTACATAGGTCTGGTTTAGCTTCCAACTTTTCCATCGCATCAAAATTTTTCTACACACATAAACTTTTAACTTTTCCATCACATCGTTCTAATTTCGATCAAACTTTCAATTTTAACGTAAACTAAACACACCCTTACTTCAAATGAACATACAGTATCGTTTACCATGCTCCTCTTTCTCCAGAATCCAGACTTGGTGGCACGTTGAAATTCATTGACTTCACCACATACAAGAAACAATTAGTTAAGAGGAAGAAGTTATGCTTATTTGACTATTTCCATAGTGTAATTTGGTCAGGTTGTCTATATATCATATATCTATTCAGACTCATACTAAAAACATGCCGTCACGTATAAGCCATGAAATAGAAAGAAAGAAAAAGAGTGGGGAATGCACTCACATATAGTCCAATTAGAAATAATAGTTAATTTACACTCGATTTATTTAAAAATGGACCTCTTGTCACGTCTAGTGCTCCAAAAAAAATTTAAACCCCGCAGGAAGTACTTGTATTAAGGAGTATGGAAAGAACTGTACATGGGCTTACAAAGCCTCGTAAAAGAACAAAAGAAGAAACAAGAAAACAGCTCCAAAATGAAAAGCAAACATAATTTCTGAGCTCTTGCCGTCGTTCTCATTCTGTTCTTAAATACTACATCCGTCTCAACCTCGTAGGTGCATAGGTAGAAATAAGATCTTTTATGAGGTAATCTATTAATAAGGGTGTGTTTAGTTTTTTGGGTGTAAAGTTTTCGAAGTATACAGACACACATTTGAAATATTAAACGTAGACTAATAGCAAAACAAATTATAGATTCCGCCTGTAAATTGCGAGACGAATTTATTAAGCCTAATTAATTTGTCATTAGTAAATGTTTACTGTAGAATCACATTATCAAATCATGGCGTAATTATGCTCAAAAGATTCGTCTCGCAATTTATATGCAAACTGTACAATAAATTTTTTTCCCACATTTAATGCTCCATGCATGTGTCTAAATAAATATTTGATGTGACGTTTTTGATCAAAATTTTTTGGGATCTAAACAAGGCCTAAGTTTATAAGTTTTGTAAAAATATGTTTATATTCTGAAGCCTGTAGCGTTGATAATAAGTGGTGAATCCATAATACAAATTGAGGTGGGGCTACAGTAAAAATATCAAATGACTAAAATAACCTAGTTTTTATCAACTCAATATTGTTTCTAAGAAACCTATACACATGTAATGAAAAGAAACATATTACTTGACATATAACAAAATCTATGACAAAACAGGGTATATGGTGTACTTAATTATTTTCCATATTTGCAACTTTGGGCACTAGTATGAAGCAGTGAGACAGCTAGCGTTCTGTATCCTTGCCAAACAACTAGCTTTTGCTAATCAGGTTCATTAAGTCATTGGTAGCTAACAAGAGGCAGGGGATTATGGAGGTGGGACTGGCGCCCCAATCAGCCCCAACAGTAGATCCGCCTCTGTCAATAATATAAGCATACAATTTTCATCGATGATGATATAATCATTCAAAAGTAACTTGTGGATAAAATGAAATGGTTATAGTCAACAGCGTCGGTGATTCGAGACCGAACGGAATACTTCTTCGTCCCATTGAATAAAGCGTGCACACATTTTAACATTTATCTCTTTAAATATTTGACCATAATTATTTTATTATAAAATAAATTTTATGCAATGAAAATAAATATCATTTTGTGGGATCCCTGGATGTAGCGGCTGGCGAACCGCTTCTTCTTCCACAAAGATTCAGACAAAACCGAGCTTGGATAGGACTGAAGAAGATTTGGCAAACGAAGAAAAAGGTCAAAGGGTTTCCGGTTTGATATTTGAATTTACTTTCATATGGTTATGATTTTATTGCTATAATTATAGTATATGAAAAATTTAAAGTCAAAATTTAATTTTGAAGACCGTGTCACGTTTGATTGCTTATTTAGGGAGACGAAGGGAGTATATTTTTACGTTGATGTAAGGGTGTGTTTAGTTATTTGGGTGTAAAGTTTTTAAAGTATATGGACGCACATTTAAAGTATAAAACATAGACTAATAACATAGCAAATTATAAATTCCGCCTGTAAACTGCGAGACAAATTTATTAAGCCTATTTAATCCGTCATTAGCAAATGTTTACTGTAGCTTTACATTGTCAAATTATGGCGTAATTAGGCTAAAAAAATTCGTCTCACAATTTACATGCAAACTATATAATTGGTTTTTTCCCCACATTTAGTGTCCTGTACATGTGTCTAAACAAACGTTTGGCCAAAATTTTTTCATCTAAATAAGGCCTACATGAAGATACTGATGGAAAAGGTGGCCCCTCATCATCATGTCGCACGCGACGCGTTTTTGCAGGTAGTTGGTTTGCACTCTTTAAATCCAAGCTACTACTAGGAGGATATAGTACAGCGAAAGATAAAAGCAAAGAAAACAATAGGTCAACTGAAACCGCGTGGAGCATCGGCAGCTAAAAACTTTCATGGGACCGTTGGATCCGGATCTCGGTCGTCGATCGTCGCCGGCGATCCAGCCGTCCGTTCCGGCATCGACGGCCGTCGGCACGACAGGTATGCGCGAATGCACAGGTAGCTGCACGTGGGGGCCGCACGTGCCGACAGGCTTGAAATTTCAGGACAGAGATGCAGTGCAGCTTGAGCTCCACCGGATTTGCAGCTCATTTGTGGAAATGTGGCATGGTATTATTGGGACGACTTGAATTGAAAACCGTGGCACTCAGAGGTACTCAACTGGAACTGAGCTGTGGTGTACGTGCATGGATTGGGTAGATTAATCCCCGTACTAAGAATCTCTGGGACATCTTGGATTAGAGAAGAGGGCAATTGATTCCCTCTTGAATGCCAGTTCATGTGCACAATGCAGGACAGGAGTAAAGAAGAGACAATGCCAGCTTAAATCAATGTGTTGTCAAGAGGTTTGACAAAAAGAAGTTCAAACTGAAGTGACCACCGTGCTGGCCTTTGCTAGTTTACTGCAACATGACAATTGACAACGTTGAAATCTTTCACTTCGGTCTAGACAATTAGGTAATGCTGCAATCATAAAAGGCAGTGAAAGACGATGAAATATGAGTCCTTGGACATATGTGACAGGAATACTCTTATAAAACGGAAACATTGGGCACCCTGGCTCGCTCATCTGACAAACTTACGAGGAAGCAAAATTACAAATCCCTTGTTTTCCGCCAGATTGATTGCCTAGTTGCAAAATTGGCATCACCTATCTACAAAACTCAACTTTTGTCCTATACATGCTAGAGAACATACTGAACTATGTAGTACATAGCAGGCTTTATTGATAAAATTGAGAAGCAAAATTGAATATAGCAAAACTGGGTGAATTTGTTGCATAGCGGTTTCGCTACCAACAGGGGGAAAAAGCTGTGCAGGTTACCACCGCCGTCGCCACCGCCACCACCGAGAGCTGCACAGGACTACAGGAGCACCTCCACAAGAGGACAGCCCAGATTATATCAAGCCACCAATCGCCTCACTGCCTTGAACCTTGAACCGAAGCCACGGTGCGTAATCTTGGTTCACAGAAGGGCAACCAAGACTGCACAAAGATAAAAATCACATCACTTTTCTGTATCACAAAAACAATCATGAAAAATGCTGGAACGATTCCACATGCTTCATGCTTGTACAGACTAGAGAGTGAGTTTTCACCTGGAAGTTTATATATATAGCTACCTCAAATCTAACTTAGTTTTATAAAGAGAATGTAATTCCAGAATCCAAAGAGATTCTCAAGGAAGGGAGTTAAAGATTCGGCAAGCTTTGATTCTTTGCCAAAGCAAACCTGAAGTGAATAAAGAGCAGGCTGCCAATCAGCTCCAGATTGTAGGATTTTTGAATTGTAAACATATTGCATCAGATAAGAACTTTACAAGTTCCTCTCTTTTAACTTCCTTCTCCCTTTTTGCATCCAGATGTCGAACCTTAATAGAAGGAAAACACATAAAATTATAAAAAAGTTTCTGCATAAAAGGTTGAGCAAAATTCTAAAGCAGTAAAGAACTTATTTAGTTTTCCTCAAATAAAATGGACCAATGAATACCAAAGACGTTAAGTTTGTGTTTATGTCGAATGAATTCATTATCACACATGGTACTTCCTGACAACTCTTTTGAAATAGGAAACATGAATTAACATAAATTTATGTTAAACAACCAGTAATTTAATCAGTATCGACACAATATAACTCACTGCTGTTCATAATACAGTTCAAATTAGTCCTACATTCCAAAAACATGAAAATCATTACTCACTGGAAAGTACAGCTAAGATACAAGCAGCACAATGGTAAACCAAAGTTCAAATGCTTTAAAAAGGTTTGTACTCACTACTCAATAGCAGAGCATTGCTCAAATAAGTAAATGCATGGCAGTAAGGTATGCACAAGACATTTCCCCGATTTTCTAATCTGTTGGTGAGAATTATAACTTCTTGACAGTGTAAAGCACAAATGCACCTGTAACACAACGTTAATGTATTTACCTTCACAAGTTCTGTTTGTGAGACACCTGCTTCAGTGATGAACACAAGGCATTTGATGTCATGATCACTGGCATATTCATATTGTTCCTGAAGACTTGGATCTTCCTGAGGGACAAATTGGGCCTGATAATAGTAAACTCTCAGTACTGATAAAAACAGACTTGTGTCACAAACCCTTGCAGGTAAAGACTTCTGCAGCACCTACCTTTATATTAGCTTCCCAAAGTTCTGCAACAAGTTCCATACGCTCATTCAAAAGACCGCCACCTCCCTTTGAACAAACAAGAACACTGATGCTCGGTTCAATCCTAAAAGCCACATATGTTAGCAAGTAAAAAAAAAATCCCATCGAACAATTGGAGATGGCGTAAAGCATAGGGAAGCAATTTATTTGTTCACTTGGAGGTAACCTTGGGAACCCAATGTCAGACGAAGGACTATTAGGAAGAAATTTCTCAAGTGCAATGCTGACACCAACAGCACCCGGGGGTTTGGATTTCTGTGAGGGTTATCAAATACAAGTAGTTAGATCATGTAGGCAATCACAGTAGAAAATATTGTCATATAGTAGTATATGACTACCTGACTCATTTAAGAAACAAGTAGACTTAAGAATGTCTAAAAGTAAATATTTGATGACAGCATAGCTATCTATGTGGTCTTTCCATGTTCTGCCTCAAGGTTTTCCTCAGAAAACAAAGAATGAGATCAAGGGGATGGCATGATAAAAAGGCGTGCACACACAAAAATCCTAACTTCTCCTCATATGGCAATGGCCACTCCTTTTCACTCCTCTTCTGTATGATCCAATCTCTCTACTTCTCCTGAAAAGGCCTAGAATCTTATTGGAAGTAAATTATCCATCTCTTTATCAGGACTTCAGTGAAAAAGAACAATTTGAAACATGTAGAAGCACCACTAAATTGCTGGTGAAAAGACTACACTATAGAACAGCTGGATGTGAACCCTCGGCCATGGTCAGAGTGTACTTAGCCAAGTGGTCATCGTAAGCATCCACTTAGTATTATTAGAATCAAATCTACATGGACACGTATAAGTATACAGGAAGCATCAAATACAACTTACATATGTCCTATCCCAACCTTGCTCTATCAACCAATCATATCGCCCCCCAATGGCAAGTAACTTTTCATGGGAACTTGATCCAGGGTTTCCTTCTTTCACATAGATCTGTGTTGAGACCCAGTAAATTGATGGGCCATAGTAATAATATATAAGTGGAATTTCAGAAAAGAAAATATGCCATTAGCGCTAAAAAGGAATGTATTAACATGAGATCTATCAAATCATTTCACTGAATACACACATAATCCCTCCAGTCATAAATGTTTGACATTTAGGATGAGATTCAGTCAGGCTTTTTAAATTACGACTACCAATAATTTCTAAAATGCTTAGTTTGAAAACAAAAGAAATTGTATATGGTAGATTTGCCTCAAAAAGTACTATCATTATATCATAAAATTATTCTAATATAAAATTATTGGCTGGAATTTTAGAAGTTTGACCGAATCTTATCCTAAACCCTAAACGTCAAATATTTATGACCGGAGGGAGTAGAAGATTGTTGTTGTTCCATTTTATCAATTTTGCCCTTTTGATGCAACCAAACAAAAAGAACTGCAACACTAGGTTCAAGGCGGAAATGAACTAGCCATCACTCGAACGATAAAGGTGGATTGAAAAAAATGGTCTCCATGATTATAGTTGAAAAAGAATTGCTCCACATCCGGTTGTAGTTATTAACCTGAAAAAACAGATCTGTGTAGTAACATTCTGAAGGAGGCATGAGTACATCAATAGTAATATGTTCTTCGATTGACCATATTCTCAAACATTTGAGAAATGCTGAGATCTCATCGAGAGCCTTGCAAGCAGATTTATCTGCAACAAGAAACATAGAATGATTGACATTTCAGTACATATTTGCAGACTACAGCAGACAATGTAGAGGGGCTTAATCACTACCATAGAACAGGGTCCCTCTTAATCTAGCAAGTACTTGATCTGCAGAACCACAAAATCTCTGATCAGCTTTATGTAGCTTCTCAACCACCTCTTCCGAAAGACGAAGATCCTGAGCATTCAATAAATATTTTTATACACTAACCCATTACATGGAAAGATGGAAACTGTTAGTAATGGAAGCATTTTCAATATTCACATGGGAATCTTGTGAATGCATCTCAGTAAATCAAGCATTTACAAGGAAAAAGGTATAATAACGAACCTAATTAAATAGGATAAAACTTTGCATCTTGCAAATTGTTAACAGAATTATTTTTTCCAACTTGTTCAATATTAGTAATACGTTGATGCATTATATTGTTTTTACAAAAAAAAAACTATTCATACAGGAGTTTCACTGTAGTAGTATTCAGTATGCTTTATTAATCAATAAAACAACAACTATTAAAGTACCACCATGGTTTGATTGTGTATTGTGGTGCTTGTACCTGTAATAGTTGCCCACGAATCAAACTCCATTGTGACTTGCGATCAGCCTTATTTGGCCAATACTGAACAAGAGTTGAAGAGAAAAACTGATACACATACAGAAAAAAAAGGTATCAGCTGAGATGATTCCACAAATGTGAGGAACAGGTGAGACAAAGTACTGTACCTCAGCAACATTTTGTCTCCGTTCTTGAGGAACTCCAGCCCAGGAACAAACTGCTTCAGCAAGTTTGCTATGATTCAGACGGATAATTATTGCCTTTGGATCATAAAAGTGTGCCCCAACATCCAAAGTGACCTGTTGTTGCAAGAAATTAATTGTTTGCAATAACACAAAAGTGCATGTTTAATGCTGAAAGCATCTTCAGTAGTCTTTGCATCCATCCCAATTGATGTTGCAAAACTTAGATACTCCCTCCGTCCCATAATATAAGGGATTTTGGTGCGATATGACACATCCTAGTACTACGAATCTGGACATGCCCAAAATCCCTTATATTATGGGATGGAGGGAGTATAAACTAATTATGAAATATGGACCTCAAATGCAGTTAGGGAAAACAAGGTAAATGAGATCACAAGATATATAACCTTTACAATTTCAGCCTCTGGTATTGGTGAAGCACCTCCAATAATGTCGAAATCACCCTAAAAGGATGCATCATGATATTTACAGAAAAACTACTGAAATGGCGCCGTAAGAAGATAAACAATAGAAAACGAATAATGCAAACTCACATTTTGTTTGACAGTTGATGAATATTCAATGCAAATAAAACAGTTACCTGAAGAAAGCGATAAGGAATTGAATGGCCAACTGCTCTTCGATGAACCCATGATACTTCATAACGCTTAAAGGATAATATCTGTAAATAAGTTGTGTAAAGTAGTTGCTCATCATAATTGTTCTTAGCGCCATCCTTTTTCAAGCATGCAAATAAAGGCAGAGGCGGGAAAGACACAGATGTTTTCAGAGAACGCCCAAAAAAAAGCTCATGAAATGGCAAATTGGCAAATTTAGTGAATATCCCTGGGATACAGTGGAGTACCGAACAACTTAAAAGGCATATGTAGCATATGTAAAACTTGCACATGACTGCATTATCATTTGGAACCAATAATTAAAAATGGTAATGTACCCAAATTGAACACTGAATCTTCATTAGCTTTTATCTATCACATACAACAGTCAACACCTGAATGTAAATAAGCACGGAAGCACCACACTGAAAATGTTATCTACTTCATAATGGTGGTGAACTGGTTAGTACTAGCTTGGTAGGTTTTGCCATCTCAAATCTTATGTGGAGGAATCTATAAATGCATATATGTGTTTACTATAGTGCCTTTTGTAAATGATTGCACTTCCCAGTTATGTGTATATGTATGTGGCTGTTTAATCATATGTGAGTTATCTTTGCAATAATTGAGACCTAGGGTTCAGTTATTTTATTTCGATATTTGAAGTTTACAAGTTGTGATTTGTTGATTCGACATCTGATGCAAGCACAGGTACCGTGTCAATTAGATACAGAAAATTTTAGTGACAATGGGGAATATCTCCAACTAAATAACTATGTTTAATAAAAATGCAATAAATTGATTAAGGGAAAAATAGAGTATAACATAACACAATAGTGAAACAGAACATCGAAGGAAGAACATTTACACAAGCAGAATGGAGGTATTATACTCATAAAAAGAGGAGAAGAAGCAAGGATAAAAACATGTGGCAGACCTGGTTAGCAGCAACTGACATGACAAACGGTGTCCGCAACTCATAGCAAAGTTCTAGCATCTCTCCTCCTTGAGTTAAGATCTTCACTGTCTTTCCCCTAGAAATTTGTAGATAGCAACACAAAATTCCATTACAGAGCATTGTTGAACAGTCATTAGTTTATTCTTTCATTCTAGACCAAACACTAATCAGCTGAAAGGTGTAGGAACCAAACACACCTGTTTTCAGTGAATTTCCCTTCCAGTGTATGCAAGGGGGATATCTGGAATCTTTTAGCACAATGTCTCTTAAAAACCTCCTTGCTAACCTCAATGATAGAGTCTAGAAGTTCACTGTTATCACTTTTACAAGTGGATTTTTTACTGCCTTCAAGCTGGCATTGAGTTTTGGCAATCAGCCTTTCCTCATCAAATATTGTAGATATAACTCGGTCATAAACATATGTGTCTTCTGGCGTCTGTATCATTCTAAGTACATCTGCATAAAAATGCACAAAAGCAGTGGTGCAAATTAGACAAACAGATTGAAGTGACACTTCAGATCTATTCAGTTGAAGTAGATGCGATATTTATTAGATCATAGCTCTTTCAACTAGAAATGAAGTAATATTCCAGAAAACTAATAAACTTACCAGTTAACCACTCATCTTCCATCCGAGGAGGTAGATCATTTTGCAGAAGTTCAACAGCAGACGGACGGTCAGATGGACTTGGAGACAGTAGGCGCTTCAATAGGTTTGACTGGCCAGGGAACTGTTTTGCCCATGACAATGGAGAATCGCCTTTTTGTTTGAGATCAGAAAGAACAAGATGCCTTTCCATTGCTGTTGAAAATGGATACCAAAGCTCAAAGAATATAACTCCTAAGCTGTACATGTCAACCTGAAAACCAACATAGATAAGCTCCAGATAGAATTTGTTGATACTCAATATTAACTTGCAATCTTATTAAGAGAGAGAATATGAAAGTTCTTTTGTTCATTTTAGTACTATGAAGAGTTAAAATATCATTCTGACCTTCTCGTTTATATGTGGCCATTTCTGTTCTACCTCAGGCGCTGTATAAAAATATGTGCCAACTTGACCTGTTCCATCCATTGAAACACCCATTCCTTCACTAGGAAGATATTGGTCATGATCTAACTGCTCCAGCTTTAGAAATTTGGCTGAAAACAATGATAAAGTGTTTGTCAGTTACAATTTCCTCGGTCACTTGGAATTAAGTTGCTTCACATAGACACAGGAGATGGTAATTACTCCATTCCATATTGCATGGAGTTTTTTTTTGAAGAGAATTATTGCATGGAGTTACTTTGTGATGTTATTTAAGATTTAACAATAATGACATCCACAAAATTGTATGATGTTATTTAAGATTTAGCGATAAAGAAAACACCAAAGAAAGAAAAAAGATCTGCATATCAGCATGAAGCCTACTTACCAAGACCAAAATCTCCAATTTTGATATCATTGCGAACATCAAAAAATATGTTGTTAGGTGTCAAGTCCCGGTGTATGATTCCTTGGCTGTGAACATGCACTAGTCCTTCCACTATTTGTCGAAATAGGCGCCATGCATCATCAACTCTAAAAGATGAAGTATATGTCTCAAAATCCTGTCGCAAGGTTCTGGGCAACATCCAATAAGATCAACCATCATCAATATTGCAATCAATATTATGCTTAAAAATGATAAAAAAAATACAGACAGAATGAAGATATCCAAAGTTCAACAGTCAAAATTCTCATGACTAGCTTAGATGAATTGTTCAAAAGCTGTACAATTATATATTTCCCTTTTATAGAAAAATATATAATATAAAACTACTGTAATGGCAGCTGGACTGCTCAGCAAACAGGTGAAACTGGTTCAAGTAGTCAAGCCTGTGAAAAAAAGCCAACCTGGGCTGCTCATGAGCTAGTTCAGCATTGTATATTCTGTAACAGAACTGCTGAAAAGAAACACACTCATATCCCTTTTAAAAAAACAAACATTCATTAGCACATGCATAATCACAGAATCTGCTGTGACAGCAACTCAAGGTATCAAATGGAGTTCTTAATAGTATTACGGGAAAAAAGTAAGACGTTGATGAGGGTACAAAAGTAGTCATCCTAAATCATTTATAACGAAAAGAAGTGCAGTGATCAGATTTATTAACAAATAAAATGCAAAATCCATAAGGGCAAGGCAATCTTAGCACTGTTTACTTCATAGCATAGTGATAACACGTAAGTACCTAGGACAGTATTCCATTTGGATGTACAAGTACGTGGATTCCTGCTTATTTCCACCACCTGCATCTGATAAGCTGATGTTGTCGTAACTGTACATAGAGCTCTCAGCAGTACATGACCCAGCAGCATTCAAAACATGATGTTGACCATACTCAGTTTCAACCCATGCCTGGCATATCAATGACAGGTGAGATGTAATTATCTGATTTCATTAACTTGATCATCTAACAACTTTCTAAAAGGAAAACATATATGCAGAAATATTCACCTGGTAGTAACGAACAATATGCTGATGTTGCAGTCGTGAAAGCGTGGCTACCTCTCTGAGGACCTTGTCAAATTATTAATGAGACACATAAAAAAAGCATAACAGAATGCTGGAGTAAAATACCAAAAAGAAGAGGAAAATACAGGTATATCTTCCTCCAGTGAAAAAAGAAGCCATATTTTGACTTTTCAAAAGTCAAGCACTTTGACCACTAACTTTAATACAGTATATTCGTAGAAGATACAAAGCGTAAAATTTGAAAAGTATTTTTCATACAAGCTCGTCCATACCATTTTCATATATCCAAGCTACATATTCTAGAAAACACTTTTGGTTAAACTTTATAAGGCTTAATTGCATGCATTCTAGGGCGACATGTTTTTTCTTGACAAGAGGCCAGATGGAGTAATAAACCTAAGACTGATTATAGAGGCTCACATAAACTAGAGGAAGTCACAGTTCAGGCTTTAGTTTTAAATGTCAAACATACTAACTACTTAGTTATTGGCATATGATAGTGATAACTAAAGCAACATGAGTAACATTCTTTTTTTTTTTTTTTTGCGGGAAGTAACATGAGTAACATTGCATCTACAGCTACATGGAGTTGCAGTGTACATCACAAAATATAAACTACCAAGAACAATATTGATGGTCTGGACATTGGCCTCACATTGCAGAAGACTTTTTTTTCAATCATTGACAACGTATTGGAGAATTTATTGGTTCAAGGCAACAATATTTAGAAATATAATAAGATGCTGAGCCAATTAGCAAACAAATAGCGTTTGGCTTTTAAAAATTGAAAGTCTATCTACCCTTCTTCTTTACACTTAAAGTGTTTAATACAACAAATGAACAAAGGTGATCGTCAAAAATATACAAAAAAAAGAAAAATAAACATGAACTGCACAGTGCCACAGCACTCAGCACATTTCAACTAAGAGAACAAGATCAGAAGTATACAAACCTTAGAATCCTTTCATTCACTTGAGGACTTCTATCCTTCAGACGTATCTTTTTTACAGCATATTGACGTCCATCTAACTTGTTCTTGCACAGTGCAACACGACCAAAACCACCCTGGCCTGTCACAGATAATGTCTTAGAAGCCCTTTTGTCATGAGGATTTTTGAGGCCTCATGTTACTTCATGAAAAATATATGAAGATAGCCAAATTGCATCCAGATTCAATGTTAAAGTTGAAGACCTTTAATATACAATAATCCACTCTATAGCAAGCAGCAGCAGAATTCCACATACTCATAATGGATACTAAAAGATGTTTGAGATGCTGGTAGTGATAATATCCATTGCAACTCACATGTATTAAGCTAGTTATAGTAACTACGGAAAAAGAAAGTCCATTAATTAGACACTGTATAATAAATGCAGATTTACTAGTGTCACCTTTTATGATTGCTAAGACAAATTATACATATAATTATTCTTAAAAATCAAAATTTACATTTCAAAAGCAGCTTTGGATTATAGAAATCAAAAGTAGGGACAATGCTACATTTCCTAAAGAAATATGCACTATGTAAATGGTTAATGCAACACAGAAAAAAAAAGGAACAAATCAAACCACCACCAAATAGCTTCTTAAGGTTGTTCGAAGGCGATAAAATATTCAGGTCAGTATCTTGATAAGTCCTGGCATAGTACAACAAAACACCATCAGATGGGAGTAATATACTCACCAAGTGAACGAAGCTCCTCAAAATCATTCAAATAACGAGAATTTGGCCTGGATGATGAATTGTCAGCTCTCCAAAATAGAGAGCACTCTGAAGAGGTCTAATCAATGGCATAAGAAAACCAAGTAAAATTAGAGATGATCAACCCACCTGTTTCGGCAGAAGGAAATCATGAGTTAGCAAACAATAGTCAGGCATGGCTTACCATTTGTGGCCCAAAAAAGTGTCCAAAAGTTTCCCCAAAGACAGCAGGAGATTTCGAAATTAAATCTTTAGCCCATTCAGAAAGGATCTTGTTAACAGGAGAAATGAAGATAATTCAATTACGAACAATGATAAAGAAAATTACAAAAGACATGTCAATAACAATACATGGACAATTGAACACACCCCTATGTTGCATAACTCCGATGATATTGCTGGCAAAGCAGCTGAAAGAGAGTCCTTAGATGCACAAGCTAGACGAAGCAAGTGTACCTAGTACAGAAAGCAAATAAGATATAATAGTGAAGGATAAATCTGAAGTTAAACATTGTAAGGTGAAGAGAGTACCAGAATTAAATCTTTTTTCTTATTCCGTGAAGCATCATCAAACATGTCAAAAGATGGGGTATTTGAAAATCCAGAGCCTGAACCAGAATCTTCATCATTCCAATCTTCGTCTGAAAGATCAGAGTCCTACCCATATTCACAAATATGCAGCCAGATAAGGCATGCTATGAGTTATCTATCTATTTTACTTAAGTCTTATGTAGATGCAACTACTCAAACTCAAAGGTAAGCAGGAGAACAGTTTGAAAAGAAAAGCAGGAACAAACTACAGAAGTACCAAACAATGATCACATGACCCACTTCAAAAGAAAAGTAGGAACAAATGAACATCAGGATTTTAACCAAAAGTTCACGTTGGAAAAAAAAAACATCATATAAGCCACCTAACAAAACTAGCGAACATAGTATAATATCAAACAAGCCCTCAGAAGTTGATAAAGGCTCAGATAATAAACACTTGCTTTAAGACTATCAGATGAGTTCATAATACTAGAGATTTTCAGTTTACATAACACAATCCCTCCATTACACTAGTGATGACTAGCCCGTGAACAACCTTAGGTTAACGCGATATTATACATTTTGACTTTACATAACAGTATCCCTTGAATTACACTATCCATTGGACAACATTGGATTAACACATTTTGTATATTTAGGCAATGCCATGCTGCATCAAAAATTAGTATAACACTGAGAAAATATACAAGTGTGTTCATTACCTCAAGTTGATGCACACTGCTAAAACTCCTCTCTGGAGTACCTGATGTATTTTCTCTGTTGCTCGTAGAAACAGTTTTGCTGTCATTTTCAGTTTCCTCTGCAACGACGTGCAAACTGGGAACTGTCTCCCGAATAACATCATGCTTCATTATATTTTGCTGACCAGCATTATCCAGTAATAAACCCTTTGCAACATTAACCTCATCAGAAGAAACACGGGATTTTTCAATAATTGTCTTCCTCTTGCTTTTAAGATTAGATTTGACTTGAGAACCAACAATTTTCCCAGCACTATCAGTTGTTGGATCTGGACCTTGCGTGCTCCAACTACCTCCATCATATAATTGACTATACAGGTCAAATGAGTTATGCATGTAAGCAACTCCATGGTAAGAACCATTGTCAAGCTTAACTTTCACGTCTACATCAGTTGTTTGCTGTACGTTGCCTGAACCCAACCAAGGAGCCTACAAGATATGATAACAAATAACATCAGCTATATTCAGCAGTACTATATATAGCTTGGGAGAAATACAACGTAAAATTTGTGGACTGACAAAAGAAAAGGATAAATGATCTGACTGACAAAAGAAAAGGATAAATGATCTGATGCATACTCGACATCTCATGAAATGCTACATCTGTACATAGTATGCGATTGCACGCATTAGGAAGTGTGTTCTTCTGAACGTGAATATTAAGAATCACAACTGGAAAGAAAGGACACAAAATCCAAGGCCCAGCCATTGAAAGTAGAAATGGTGCTGAGATGACATATTAGAAGCTACATATCACATCTGTAGCAACCAAGTACCTTAATTAATACAGCTAAGCAAATGCAGGAGACCAAGACGTAAACACTGTGAAAGTGAGAACATCATTACAACAAAGTTCTTCATAGTTCACAATATATTAAATAAAAGCATGATGTGCCAACTGACAAGCAACATGTGGGGTAACCAAAAGTAAAAGTTTATCAAGTTAAGAAACTGTACTAGATCAATCAGTGCAGGTTGAATCAGCAAAAGAACATGCCTCTAGTTCCACTGTACATAACCAAAAGAGAGAGAAAACGCTCATGTTGTCAGCCCCTCTTTGTTTAGGCTTATAAGACAGTTTATGAGCCAAAAAGTCTAAGCCTGAACAAATAAGTAGCTTTTTCGTCTGGCCTTTTTAAAAGCCATAAGCCACTCTTACACTGTTAAGCCAAAGCCAAAAGCTAGGTTGGAGTAGCTTTTTTGGCTTATGTGAAGTGGAGGTATAACTCCACCAATAAACCTAAGGGTTTAAAGCCACCGGCTTATAAAACATATAAGCCAAAACGTTGGCTTAAAAGTCCAAGCTTAAACAAAGAGGGCCTGAGTAACCATGAAAAGACTGACTTACCATGCTTGTTGAAACATTAGCTGGAGCAATTTCTGACAAGAACTCTTGGGCAGCCTCTACCAAATTGAATATCATAACACGCCCTTCTCGGGAATAAATGTTTGCCTAGTAACAAACACCAAAAAGTCTGTTAAAGTTATTTAACCCATTCACACCAAAACATGCTTGAGAAAGTTATTTATTCACAGTAGAATGTAAAAAACAAAACAATATAGAGATTCTCTAGACAAAACATGATTGAAAACCCTGTTTTTCCCTGAAAGTTAACCCATTTCCTTATTTTTCCCTTGCTTCTGCAGGGTCCACATGTCAGTGAGACATCATGCGCAAATAAGGGATCGGGTGAATTTGACAGGGATAGATAAAGAATCATCTAAAACAAATTAGGATAAAGTAATGAGGAATTTTAATGAATATGGAGTGTGGTGATCGGACAACTTTCATTTATCTACAACAAAGAGGTTATACTATTCTATCATTTATAATGCTTGCCCATAAGGGGTAAAATTTTCTTTGCAGTTCAAAACCGAGCACTGAAAAGAAAAAGGATGCAAATGCATAACCTGGTCTATTCATATAGTTTAGCCGTGTGACAGTTTGAAGACTAATAGTCTAACACGGTTCAATGAAAATGATGTCTACAGGCATGCCAAATACAATATGACCACAAGAGCAAAGGCTTCAATTAAACATACTGTGTTTATCGATGCTTTCAATACTTATACTTTCTCTTCAACAAATTCAATCAGAAGCAATAGGTAATAACACCAAGGCCTGGTGTTAGGGAGGATAACCTCCCCACTCACTCAGGTTCAAGTTTTAGGGCTAAACGACTTCTTCAGTGAAGGAAAATATCAGAAGGAGGAAAATATACCTGATCAACAAGAAGGGAAAGCAACCGATTAGCATCTTCTCTAGATAAGGTCTTTTCAGGTAGAACCCGTAACTTTGGGCACTTGTGGGGGTAACCAGCAAAACACCTATTTGTAAATGCAAGCTAGATGTCAACTAGCGAAACAACAAAGATATATGTTGTATGCATAACAGGATAAGTCATAGCTCCTTAAAATTAAAGCCATACGTTACATCAAGAGTCGCTGAAACATTCAAATCTCCAAAGCCCATGCCATCAGAATAAGGCCTGTTTACATACTTATAAGTTTTAAAAACTTTATTTGCCATGATGCAGGTGATACACTTAACGAGAAAGTACCTGATACATATAGTAAAACGGGTCTGAGGTGATTCTGATGTCACTTTGAAGTCCTCAAGGAAAATTGAACCCCTAATTGATATGCAAAAGGATGTCGGTTAAACCATGCAATCAATAACAGAAGAAAAGGGGCATCACTAAACAAAATTGTAGTGCTTTTATTTTTCATTTTGCAAAGCGAAACAATCAGTACTTGACTACTAAATTGTTAATGAATAAGTTATTCAGAACAGTGAAACTCCAATTCAAAACTCAAAACAAAGGAAGTAATGTTTGCTACTGCCTACTGCTAAAAATAAGCAAAGGCGAACTGCACTAGCTAGTGGTATCAGGTTAGGCTCCCACATGCTACGCTGCTCAGAAATTGGACAGGAAAAATATCCAAACGGCACAACCAACCTACAATCAGCAAAAATGATATGAAAGCAAACTGCAATTCTCAAAATGAAGAATGCTAAAATCATGTGAGCAAGCATCAGAGTAATGAATGAGTCAGGGCATCATACTGCACTAAGGCATGTGAACTAATCGACTATTCCATACCTCCCAATGCAGGGGGAAAAACTCGAAAACTTCGGTACAGTCTATGCAACACCACCTCGAAATTCAAAATGCGGCTTTCAGTAAAAGTTGGGGAAATCCAGGCGAACGATATGATGAACCACATCCCCCACCTGAATCTCGTACCAGCATAGGAGACATCACACACATGCCACCTCGCAATTCAAAATTCCAGGCCAACTAACTAAACCGGCAATGCTGCGAATCAACTCGAAGCACCGCATGGCACACTGCCAGGCAGCAAACCAGCAAGCACCAACCACGATGAATCGATTCACAAACATGCAGAAGCTCAAACTCGAAACCAACCACGCACCATCAACCGATTACCACGCGAGGAGGATAAGCGTACTACGACCAAAAATGGGGTGGGGGGAGGAGGGGACACGCTTACAGTGCCGTGAGCTCGTCGGCGAGGGCGGCCTGGTCGCCCTCGAGCTGCCCCCCGTGGTCCTTGGCCGCCTTCCGCCCGCCCCCGCCCTTCTTCTTCTTCTTCCTCGCGCTGTGCCCCATCGCCAATCGCAATCGTCGTCGTCGGCGGCGGCGAACTGGCCGGAAAGGGGAGGCGGTCTCGATCTCTCGATCGGATAGGGATTGGGAGGCGATCTGCGTTGGCGCCGCGGCGAGGAGGAGGAGGAGGAGGTTTTGGCGTGGGAGGGGGAGCCTCAGCGAGGGGAGAGCGCGTGCGCGTCAACTCGAAGCCCAGATTAGATTGTGCTCGAGTCGAGCCAGTGCAGAGGCGGCGGCGCGAGATCTTTGCGGGAGCCTCGCGTCGGATGAGCACACGTCAGAAAGGGAACCCGGGCACCCGCGGCTTTTCCGTGCGTCATCTTCCTTCTCCTTTTTGCGAGGATAATAATTAGTTCTCGTCATCTTGGCAGTAGTAGTGGATTGGCCCGAAGATTTTGCACAACCAGTGCAATTTTCCTTTGAAATCCTATGAAGATAGATAGCTCAAATTTATGTGTCACGCTTTAAAGATTGCTCTGCTCAAACCAGGACTGGTAGAAAATGAGACTGCAAGATTCGCCATTGAATCTGCAGTGTAAATAACTAACTAACGAATGATTCATGGAATATGTCCAAGCAAGTAGTAACAGTTCGTAAATATTTCTGGTATCATGCTCTGACTAATGCCATCACCGTATACTTTCGGTATGCAGAAGGTTCAGTACAATTTGATTTCTTTACTTAGCAACACCACATAGGAGATCTACAAAAGGGTGGAATTTCCAACACATCAGCAAGCACAACAACTGAGGCACACATATCATAATCCTATATTACCAAAGAATTAATGGAACTACGCTTTGCGGTATGTACAGCGCTGCAGAGTAGACATCAAAAAATTGTGTCACAAGGCCAGGGCCCCATTTCATCTTCTCAGCACCTTGGTTTGCTAGTTTACTTGAAGAAGAACTTCCAGATTTCCCGGTCAGCTAACTCAGTTAAAAAGTGGCCGCCAAGGACACCCTCCTCCTCCATCAAAGCTCTGAGTTGTCTTGCGCCGCCATTGGAACCAACCAAGTTCTTCTTTGAAGCCACATACAGTACTCCGTATGGGGGTCGCAGGCACTGCAAAAATAGCAGAAACGGCGACGTATTAGCACTTGTGGATCTTTATAGTGGAGTGCATCAATTAAAAATTACTCTAGCTATTGTCCTACTCAAAGAAAGAGGTTTAGAAGCTTCAACTCATTTATTCCATCACAAATCACAGCTTGATCTAGATGCATGATACATGAAAAGCCAAACAGCGATAACAAGTGAGGAACTGACCTTTGTGATAAGGGCATAGAGCTTCTTCAAAGAGTTCACCGCATAGGGGACCTCAGAAATCAAAATTACGTCATAGCCTCCATCAGCTTGGTCTGTCTCACTGGCCCTCTCCCATGCACGGCTACCAGAAAGTTTCCTGGATCGCCTGGGGCAATTGTCGACACCAACTATGCTGCTCCCATCATGGCTACTGCAGCCATCCATAAAGTCGTCCTCTGAGAAGCTAAGGTTTGTTGGTGCTGCAGGTGGGTGTACAACTGAGAGAATAGTAGGGAGCTCCTCCCAGTCCCCAGCATAGAAATGTACGTTTGGGGCTAACAGTTGTCGTGATGGTGTAACAGGGCTCTCTGATGGTCTGTTCTGCCTGTCTCGAGCCTGCTCAAGGTTTGCAAGCACATTGGGTATTGCTCTGCATCTTATTGTTTCTGCATTTGTGTCCTGAAAATGAACTGTGGATGCACCCTGAGGAAGCATCGAAGCATTCAGTCAATCAGTATTCTGGGTAAAGATAACTGAAAGCAAAGATATAGTAAATTGATAATCGTCAGAAGCAATGGAAAGATGAAAATACCTTCAAACAGGCAAAAATCCCAGCCAGACCAGATCCACAACCAAGCTGCATTAATTTTCAAAAGGAAGTGAGTTATGCATGAATCCAAATTATCTAGTTGATTCTGATTCGATGGAAGCAAATGCAAGCACAAAGCATCTACTAAATAACTAAATGAAGAATCTGTAACAGCTAGCCAACGATGCCAGTTTTCTCATGGGAAGTTACCTCTAGAACCCGCTTGCCCCTGAAGCTCAACTGCCCATCACGGATCTCATTTTTAATAATGTTAACAAGAGTAATGGAACTCTCCCAATATTTCAGAGATCCTGAGAAGTGATGAATAAGACTCCATATGTAATATGATACAACCATGGAGGAAAGAAAATATAAGATGTGCTTATCCATTATGTCCTTACCATCATATTTGGATGCTACTACTTCAGAAGGGGAGAAGGCTATCATATCCGCTACACTGACCTTCCCCTGAAGCATAAGGAGAACACTTTAAAACATTGGTGTTTGATGTTTATATTTGATAACTTGATGGTAGCAAGGGAAAGAAACTAGCCAACTTGAAAATTAACAAAATAAGGAATATGCATGTGCTGCTTACCTTGAAAATGTCAAGACCTTGAACATCAACCTTCTCGCCAGCATATTTGTAAGGATGAGCACTCTGAGATAAAAAGGATCAAGACATACTTATTAAATTGTTTACCCACGAAAACAATCCCAAAAAGAACACCAATCGACAGTACAACAGACAGCTGCAAAACATTTGAAGTATTTCTTTTGGAGTTTTATATACAAATGACAGCCAAATCAGAAAAAATAAATGTACCTTTGATGGGATTATCTCGACAGCTGGTGATGGTAGCTGTAGATCCCTTTCTGATACAATTGGCACACAACTCGTAGCCTTGCTGGGAAGCAAGCCAGGGAAACACTGAACAAGCAGTGATGGCGTCTTCATCGTGCCACCTGTTAACTTCAGTTATTAACAACAGTTGAAATTAATTTTGTATTGAAGGAAGGAAAAATTAGATGATTGGACTGTACCAAACACGAGAATCACAAATTTTCAATATGAACACCTTCTTAAACTAATATACAAAAGAGAAAAATGGAGTCACTACAACAGACTCAATTTTCCTCTTTTGTAATTTTCATATTTTGTATTTTAAAATAAAGTACAAGATTCTGGGTGGGAACTGCCATTCCCTAACCCTTGTGTACATGGCTAATTTCTGAAGAAAACTTATATCTGCATTTGGACATAAGTCTAATAACCTACATACATACTGATGAGTAAAAAGCCCAACATCACAAGCTGTGACTAAGAACCAGAAGATTGCTAAGCACAATTCGCTATTGTAAAATCAATATGTTAACTATATGCCTGAATGTGGACAGGATATGGAGACTCTGCTACTTCCAAATCCATAAAGGTGCCTTTAAAAAGTACACAATTAAGAAAGCCACTCCTATTGTTTTTCGAACTTAGTAGAATCTAAACCCCACATATCCATAGAACACCCGAAAAATACTCCTAGCCTGTACAAATCTGTCGCCTTCTATCACCTCCCAGTCGGAAAGATGGCACAAATAAGATGAAAAGGTTTGCCTAAAGACACGGATTTGCAGGTGTGAAATCAAGAAAGCACGGAGCAAAGCTACCTCCTTTTCACCAGCCCCCATACGCTGCAGTTATACAACATCTGAACTAAATCCACCAGAAATTCAGACTACCGACACAGCTAAATCACTAACTTTGATCGCTAAACCCCCCATGAAAAGGCTGGATTCTCCACGCTGCCTCTCCCCATGCCACATGAAGCAATCTGAAGCCACATGAGGCAGGGATGCAACATGAAGAAAGCCAAAAAGCTGTTCTACAATTTCTTTTCCGGCTAGAAGATACACATGACAGCCTGAATCCACAACCTATCCAGACGATTTCCTTCAGATCAACCCGTAAAACTAAACAAGGCGACGACTGACGACAGCTAATCAGACCAAAGCACCCGACGAAAATCTCAAGAAAAAATTCCTCCTTTTCTTTTTCCCCACCCTGAGCTTTCAATCCTTAACCCATCACCCCCCCCCCCCCCCGCGCAAAAATCTCCCCCCGTGAAACCGAATCTACCACGAACCGAAGCAGAGAAAGCCGAGATTACCTCCTCGACGGGAGCCCCAAGAGGGATCAGAACCCCCAACCGCAAGGCGCCTCCTCCCCCCCCCCCCCCACCCTCCCCTCCCTCGCCCGCAACGCAACAACACCCCCCTTCTTCCTCTCCAGCAAGCTGGACCGACCGACCCACAGACCAATGGAGCTCTCCGAATCCTCCTCCAACGGAATTCTTCTTGGACAAATCTCCCTCCCAAAGTCAGAAAGTCAAACCCGCCACACGCCTAGGAGGAGTAGAGGTCGGCAAGGCGCGGGCTTGGGGGTGGGGATATATAGGCGGAGACCCGTGGAAGCTTCGCCGCTTCTGCCATGGCAGCCAGAGAGAGTCCCCCCCGCCGCGCCCCCCCCCCCCCCCCCCCCCGGCCCCGCGTCCGTGTGCAGCAGCAGCGGCGGTGGGAATGCGAGTAAAGAATCAGTCTCCCGCGGGATGGCGTAATTACCGGATTGCCCCCGTGGGCGTGGGTGACCGTGGAATATACCCCGTGCGGCGCCGCGCCGT
This sequence comes from Oryza meridionalis, assembly GCA_000338895.3. Lineage (NCBI taxonomy): Eukaryota > Viridiplantae > Streptophyta > Magnoliopsida > Poales > Poaceae > Oryza > Oryza meridionalis. The sequence goes on along the minus strand of CM002527.2, from coordinate 24,006,360 downwards.
GCGGGAGATGTGGACTGTGAGAGGGGTGTGAAATGTGAATCCCGAGGCCGCCTTTTCCGAGGATAGGCAGGAACTTTTTTTCCCTTTCTTTCCTGAAATATTTTAACCTAATATATTTCTCCTGTTCCATAAAAAAAACCAACCTTATACCGAATATGACACATATCCAAATTTAAAATACTAGAATATATCATATCATATCTTAGATTCATCTTTTATGAGACTGAGGAAACATTTTGGAACGGACAAAGTAGTCCCTTTGTTCTAGTTTCGTTACACGGCTGATGCATAAGCACATATAGGGTGTGTTTAGTTCACGTCAAAATTAAAAGTTTGATTGAAATTGGAACGACGTGATAAAAAAGTTGAAAGTTTGTGTGTGTAGGAAAATTTTGATGTGATGGAAAAGTTGGAAGTTTAAAGAAAAAATTGGGAACTAAACCAGGCCATAGTACATTACTCCGTCCGTCTAATTTTAAGTGCAACAATGATTTTTCGTGCACAGCTTTGATCGTCTGTCTTATTTGAAAAATTTTTAAAAAAAAATTTAAAAACATAAGACACGTATAAAAAAGTACTATTCATATTTTATCATCACATATAAAAGTTGCTTTAAGAAGTCATATTAATCTATTTTAAAGTTATTTTTAGCTAGTACTTAATTAATTATACATTAATAAATCATCATGTTTTCGTGCGGGACCCAAACACAGTCTTAGGGCATGTACAAAGATAGAGTCAGATATGAGCTTTACGTTATCTAGAGATTAGTATCCTACAACAGTTAGAGACAATATGGTCTCTAATCATTAATGTATCAAAATACTTTTTATTACTCTTCTTTCCTTTCTTTCACCGCCATACAATAAAATTTGCTCTAATAAATGTTAAGAGTTGACTCTGAACCGTTGTCATGCATAACAACCATATTCTTTTCTCCTTTTTTCATGTCATCAAATTTACTTGCATTGCGATAGAAAGAGACCACTAATAAAGATAGGTGTACAAACCAATAGCACATATTTCATATTACTGGAATCGTGTTAAAGGTCTACTTATACATGTGTAATATTCGTAGGCGTTTGAACCATAGCACATCGCTGATGTTTATCCTTTTCTTTTCTCTTTTTTTAGTCGTCTCCGCTGTTGCGTCCGGCAAACCGGCCGGGCGGCCGCCGTTGGCTCGGGGTACGGTCAACTGCTTGGTTTTGCCGGGCAGCGGCACATCCAAGGACCTTTCCGACGACAACCTGACATGGCAAAGAAATTATTCAAATATCGCAGAAAATGTAGTCCTAAATTGCTGACGATCGATTCTGTATCAGAATGAATTTATAAAATGGTAATATAGTTTTTTTTAGAACAAAATGGTAATATAGTTCTTTCAGGCAAATCTATGTATATCATTCCTATTGCTTTTGAACTAATCATTGAAAAAAATAGGGACAGGGGGGAATTTTCAAAGTTTGATAGAATATTATCCTCATATCAAATATTTTGTTTCCGGCAAAAGAAGATATCAAATATTTTGTACAAGACGGAGTGCTAGATAGAAATAACACAACGTAGTATTCACTGTGTGTGTATATATATATATATTTTTGAACGGTCACTGTATATATATTTGAGATATAACGAATTGTGAGATTTTTCATGAAATTCTCCTCGCTCACCAATTCACACGGTGAATTTACTACATCAGCTTGCTAGGATACCTGAAACTCTGAAAGTCCACATGTTACACGTGGCAAATCCAAATGGAGTACGATCGCAAGGTTTTCATACTGTTGAAACAGATAAGCAGCCTTCATTGCTCGTGAATCTTGTGGGCTGTGGCTGACTTAATTTGCAGGTATATACCTGCTGCAGATGCAGCTATTAATCTATAATCACACGTGACACAGCTATACTTCCTTCGTCCTGAAAAAACAAATATGGTACTGGATATAACATATTTTAATACAACGAATCTAGATAGAGATACGTTTAGATTTTCAGTGCTAGAATATGTTACATCTAATTATAAATTGGTAGATGGAGGGAGTCCAGTGGACGGGAGCAACTGGCAAGTAACATTATGCAGTCACCCTCGTGTCAGCGTCGCCCTCTTGAGCCTCACGAAACATTCATGAACGGTACAGTATTACAGTTACTACATGCATAGTAAGGTCTTATTTAGTTCCCAGAAACTTTTTCAAAAAACATTACATCTAATCTTTAGACATATGTATAGAGCATTAAATATAGATAAAAAGAAAAGCTAATTGCACAGTTTGCATGTAAATCGCGAGACGAATCTTTTTAGCCTAATTAGTCATGATTAGCTATAAGTGCTACAGTAACCCATACGTGCTAATGACGGATTAATTAGGCTCAAAAGATTCGTCTCGCGGTTTCCAGACGAGTTATGAAATTAGTTTTTTTATTCGTGTCCGAAAACCCTTTCCAACATTTGATCAAACATCCGATATAACACCCAAAAATTTTCATTTCACCAACTAAACAAGGCCTAAAAATAATACTCCAGGTGACATGTCTTTAACTTTACTCATATGCATGTAATGAACTCCTTTATACTCCCTCTCTATCCCATTTTAAGTGCAACCATGAGTTTCCGTGTCCAACTTTGATGGTCCGTCTTATTTAAAAAAATTATAATTAGTATTTTTGTTGTTATGAGATAATAAAACATGAACTATACTTTACTCGTGACTTATTTTTTTTTATTTTCTTAAAATAAGACGGACGATTAAAGTTTAGCGTGGAAAACCATGGCTGCACTTAAAATGGGACGGAGGAAGGATTTCACTTGCAATTAGCAGTAGTAGCTGGATTAAGAACCAGTTTAGATTGAAATGAAACAACGCATTAATGACTCACTGAACCCATCTGTACACGTACAATTGACAGGGTGATCCCGATGATTAAATTAATTAAAGACAGTCTCGTTGTCCCAAGATGATGATAGAAATAGAAAAGCTCATGTGGGTGACTAAAAAATGCATTGAAACATGCTGGCAAACAACGAGTTCGTGTGATGTTTTGGTCCACGCAACGAGTACGTTACCGGCTACACGGTGCGAGCCGTCTGGTGGTGCCATGCCAAGCGTGTGATGAACTTAATTCGCAAAGTTCTTTTTCTTTATTTTCTCCTTCTTGTTGACCTTGTGCATGTTCTGTTCCAGATGGCATCTACAGTACTACTACACGCGCGCAATTAGTTACATTACGTGAGAACTTACGCCAGTGATTGCGTAATTAAGAAGAAAATATCATCAAGAGAGAATGTCAAAGGTGTAGGTAAGGTCTATGGAGAGAGAAGGCACTGCACTAGAGTTGTTGGGTGATTTGATTAGGAGTAACTAGCTCGCCAGGATAATCCTTTACTGATAGTCCAACAACTATAACCTTAAAAAAATATTTTATGGATTCGTGCAGAAAAAAAGAGATTAATCAAAAGCACACGACTACATACACTACCAATAGTAATTTATTTACTCGAGCCAAGGGAATAAAGACAGGTTGTGCCATGAGCTATAGCTCGAACTCGCCTTTGTATCCGGATCTTGTCGTCTGCACGCATTCATGCATATTGTCAAATTAAGCATATTAGTTTATTTATCCACACGATCGATCAATGAACCTAGACGATCGAATAATCAAAGTTTTGGATGATATGCACCGTACGTACGAGTCGCCACTATTGTTTACGCACGCACGAGCACTAGAGTCAAAATGGTGTGTTACTGTGCACTGGCTGTTTCGAGTGGCTAGCTAGCTTATCAGGTTAGGTGCCCACGGGTTCAAGCGTGTCAGTTACTATTAAAAAAGATACGAGATCAAATATGTTGGGCTATGGCCTTTTTATTAGTCCATCTAGGATATGTTCTGACTTTATGACATGGGTAGTGCCATAGGATCTGTTCGAGATGTACGAATTTCGTGCAAACGGTTCAATTTTTAGCGGAAACATCGGCAGTTTTCTGAATTCCAACTTCCAACCAGGTACTTAAAAGGATATGTTTAGTTTGATGCCAAAAAAAAACCCTACCAAATTTTGACACCATCAAAATCAAATTTTGGCTAATACCAAACAATGTAAGGTAGAGGTAAATGGGTGTTGTTTGGTTTGATGCGTTACTAATTCTCTTTGTGTGGAGCTATGTGAAGAAGAATCTAGAAAATTACCAAATTTTGACATGGTATGGTATTTGAGATATGTTTAGACTAATATGTTATTAAAATTTGATAGTAACAAAACTTGATAAGATTAAAAATGGTACTAAAGTAAACAAGCTCTTATTGTTGTGCAATTGCCATGCAATAGGTAAGAGCAAATGTTAAGCAGCAGCGGCTATATTTGTCTTCATTGCATTGGTGCATGGAGTTTGTGACAATTTTACCAACTACTCCCCCTCCGTTCTAAAATATGCAAACATAATACGAAATATGATATATTTTAATACTACTATTTTAGATAGAGCACTAGAATATACCATATAAAGTATTATATTCGTTTATTTTAGAACGGATGCTTACATTGCATGGGAGGGTTGGGTGCTCATTTGTTTCTAGATATTCAATCCATGGGAGGATTGGGTGAAAATAGTTTCCCATTCAATCCAGCTATATAGGAGTACGTGTTACATTAACATGGATATGAAAAAGAACCTGTCAGGTAGTTCCCGTACTCAAATCTGGTCACCACTATCCAGATTTTTTGGGTGTCCAAATATTTTATTTTTCTCTGAGTCTATGTTAGAATTTTTGGGGGTGTCCAGATATTTCTCTGATTGAATGTTCCAAAATGATACTGCAGTATATCGAACCAGAAAACATGGATCACCTAGCAGCACGAGTGAGCAACTGTGTGTGACAAGCGAGGGGAAAAAAATCTTCGCTCTTTTCATCGCTAGAGTTCCCCTCCTATGTACTGTACTGATTGTCGTTTAGAAAGCTCCAAACTTCACAACTGACAGAAAAAAAGCGTCGGAAAAAGACGCATCCGGAAAACGCACATTTCGTATCGGTTCTCGCTTTTCAAGATGGCTTCTTTCTTGTCCTCTCCTCTTAATTTCGGCGACATGTCATTACGTCAAACAAAAAGAACCAGGGTCCTTCACTGACGCGTCATGTATGTCGGCGTCTGACGAAAGAGAATCAGAAAATGTATATTCCGGACTGTCATCCATCGTACCAACCCTCGTTTCCTCCTCCCTGATGTGAATCGGTCAGGAGCGTAGTACATTCGCAGTAATTTGCAGAGCATATGCAGTTGCATCCTGCATATGCTATTACGTCGGTCAGACAAAGGAAGAAACGACGACGAAGTCGTGGGAGATCTTGACAGATCGGGGAGGAATGGAGAGGAAAGTAGGTGAGGATGCAGCACCGATCTCACACGACACGCCGACCGACCCGTGGAGTGAGAGTAACAAGTTAACAAAAGCGATCAACATACCTTCTAGATGAGCTCCTTGATCTCTTTCCTTACTTCCCAGGCGATCTTCTCTTGTTGGTGCATGACGGCAGCAGCAGCATTAGCAGATCAAATGTGTTGTTGACAGGTGAGAGGTAGGAGGAAATCAGAAAAAAAAATTAAAAAAAAAAGCGGTTGTCTATGGAGTGACAGCTACGCTCGCTCTGAAGACACAGGAGAAACGGAAGAACCAAAAGAGAGACGTGATATTTACTTTGTTCTGCTCAAGCTTTTGACATTAGACCAGGGACCATTTTTTCCTTTTTTAGAAAAGTTCAATGAGCGGGCCCAATTCTAATCAAACTGTGGCACACTGCACCTAGCTAGTATATGTTTGAACTTTAAACTAATCCTGCTCTGGAAACAGAATCAACCTGGGGGATTGAAACCGAAATAAGCTGAAACATACGGTGGACTATCAGAAAAAAGGGAGTTTTGCCCCAATGCTACCTCAGCAGTGCATACTTGCCTCAAATTACAGTTGCCGTAGCTGCCCTGCTATATGATGCTTATACATCCAACCCCTCTCTATATATCTGTACAGAATTCCAGCTTCAGACAAATTAAGCTGGTTCTAGCTTCTAGCTTGTATCACGCCAATATTGGATCAGGCTGATATTTAAATTCAGGCAAATGGTCAAGCCTGCAAGGAAAAAAGGGTATTATCAGTAAAACGTGAGGTTTGTCTGGTTGATCCAGAAGTTCTAACAATGTTACTGCCGGTGAAGCTGTAATTTCGCCATGTCTGATGTAAGTAGTACAGTGGCTCAGGGAAGACAAGTTTTCCATCATAGTATGCTATAGCACAATCAAAGGGTGCAAGCTAATCATTCGTACCTTTGTCTGACTTTGAGAATACCAGTGCCAAGTTGCATGGGTATACCCATGATAATGCATTCACTAACTCCCTCTATCTGATCCTCACGACCACTGTATGATGCATTAAAGAGATGCTCCGCTGTTTTCTCAAACGAAGCCAGCATCAGCACACTACTTTTCATTTTTGCAATACCATATCTAGTAATGCCAAGAATTTCACCCTGCTCGGAGAATAAGAACCAGCAGTATGTAAGTTACTGTTGAAGGGTACACAACATAGATTAAAAATATAGCATAATAAAATGAAGGTAGGTGTTAATTATTGTACCTTGTATGTCATCAAATCTGCCAGAAGCATCATATGTCTCGAATCAATGTTCATCCCATGACTTTTCATTGTGTACTGAATTTCATCAATAATAGATCTCCTCGCAGCTTCAATTCCGAGTGTTCGGTTCACTTCCATGATGTGGTTACTTTTTGTTTTCATAGCATCAACTCCTGGAGTACCCATTACTGCCAAGAGATTTGTTCTGCAATTACAGAACTATTTGATTAATATTCTAGAAAAATAATGCAGAAGTTGGAGTAAGTCAGAAACTAAGCCATTCCAAGAGACAAGACCTTGGAACTCTAGTGATCTACAAAAATAGGTCAATAAAATTCTAACAAGGGTCAGCAAATCTACAAACAGAACTTTCATGCTGCTAAAACTGTGAATGATATGATTATATGAACTCATACCCCTCAACCAACAACTTGTATCTTTTGTCATTTTCTTCACCAGTTTCGCTGATCACAGCTCTTTCAACAGTTGGAATACCCTGAATTGATTAGTAGGAAGGTCAGAGACAGCCAAAATGGCACATCTAACAATGCACATCTTGATAAATGCTAACCTTCACGATCACTTTTGGAAGCATGGATTTGAGATGATGTAACTCATATAGAAGTTTGGACTTATCTATTCCAGCTGGATAAATTCTCAACTTGGATTTATCGATAACACGAACATGCTGCAAAGATGATGTACAATAAATAATATTAACAGAAAAAACTGATGGTCAGGTGTATCAAAGAGCTTTTGTTGATACCTCAGATTTTAGCTTTATTTTTGGATGATTCAATATTGACAGCTGCACAGAGTCAGCAGAGATGCCCATGTGCAGGGCTTCTATACGTTGCATATCGAGTTTAACAACCAAGTTTGGTTGACTTGATTTCAACACAATCTTTATGGCTTCAGCCACCTGCTCAACACAAAGACCATCCATACATCCAAAAGTTCAAGGGCAAAGTAACACCGTGAAATTCCTAAATTTGAGTTCTCTCCTTCATAAAATTTATAAATTGTGGGCAGAGCTTTTCATTTCTGTAAATTGAATAACCTGGTAAATATGATGCCACTAGCTTGATGCCTAGACAAATATCAAATGGCTAATCTCTTTGAAGTGTATTAAACTCATGTCATGATTTTAATGTATTTAAGAAACATAGATGAAGATGTAAAGCAGACTGACTTCTTGTAAGTTTTAAGTGCGTGTAATGATGTAAAATACAAGAGGATACAATTATCAACATCGAAAGCAAGTTTGGGGGCAACATACCTCACCCAACACTGCCTTTTCCATAGAGCCTTTCACAATGCGTGCAGACAACACATCCTTCTCAGAAAGTAACTCAGCAGTGATAATAGGTGTGCTTATCTTTTTAGCAGCATTGATAATTTCCTTGATGCGAGGAACACCAAGAGTAACATCTTTTTACTTGTTAAGGAAAGATGATTTGAACAGCAGTGTCCAAGAATAGCATGTATGCATTACTCTACATCAAGATATCAAATGCCGTAGTATTGTGCAAATCAATTCAGATTGATGAAAGCTCATATCTTTTAGCGCATATTATTGACAATTTCATCTGCTTTATCTTAGATACTACATTCCAGTGCCCCTCTAAAGTAAATAAATTATAGGAAATAGGCCAAAACGACCTGCTAGTAATTCTTAAAATTAAAAGCTGACTTTCACGAACCATATAGTATATAGGATACTCATGCTAGCTACTCCTGCAAAATGGAAAGTTTTCAATGTCATCTGAGTTCCAGGCTCTCCAATACTTTGAGCCCCAATTGCCCCAATTGATGCTCCAGCTTCAATTTTCTTCAAGTGGTAACGAGATAAACATGTGTCCAAGAAAACCTGAGCCATGGAGAAAAGGAAAACCATTACAGAATGACGACACAAGGATAAAATGCATAAGCAAACCAATAAAAATAATACTTGAAATCAGTTTAACATTTACTGCAGAAAATTAGCATGACCACGCAATTAGTAAGAGACCAAAAAATTGATCAGAAATAGACTATGTGCTTGATATTTCAGGTTTTTCGCAAAACAGAGATGAATTGGTATGTGAAAAATATGAATAGACACACCTGTAGTTGCTTCGCAGATATACCAGAAATATTAGCAGCAATGGATTCTTCAAAGCTGGAGTGCCTCTCTCCAACACGATCTTCATCTAGGCGAAGCGCTCTCCTTGTGCTCTTCAGCAATTTTATACGATCCTCAAGAAAATACGTTAACAGTTGCTTGAACTTTTCGCTACAACCATCATCAGAGGAGGCATCATGTTCAGAGAGCTTGTCATTTAAAATTTGTAAGATTTCACCTGGAGATAATGTATTCTGTCCCCTTTGAGGACAAGTGGCCTACAAAAGTAAAATGGTTAGCACACGAGGCGCATCTCACTTGATCAAGTAAACAAACTGTTTTTACATGTTAAAACTGACCATGACTTTCATAAACAATTGATCCAAATTTAAGGGCTTTCCATCTTTCCCTTCCATCTTTGCAGGATCCATGCCATCATCTCCATAGAGGAACTGTACAATACCACCACTAGCATTGCGGACCGTCTGATCATAGAAAACTGAGAGATCTTCCAATCCCTTCATTAATCTGCGGGACATATATCCTGTTTCTGCTGTTTTAACCTACGATCACAAGTTCACAACCAAGGAAACAAGCAGAAATTATATTCCAAATTTCCAACAATTCCCAAATGTTTTTGAGAAGCCAGAAGGCACAATGAGTATGCTGGAAATGCCCAATGGGTTGCACCTTGGTCCAGCTGAATGCACAAGATACCAGTATAGTTCACCTAACAGACCTCTACATAGAACTGGCATAGTGCTGTGAAGGTTTTCATGCAGCGAACTACAGTGCCTGAGATCAAACACTCAACTGCAAGGACCAAAGCCTAAAAGGCAGAGTCAAACGGAAACGCCAGATTCAATTCTGGTATGCAAGCAAGTTGATTTAGTGCCCAAACAACGAACAAGGAAACATCTTCCCCAATCATTGCTGTGCTCAAAATATAAAGGATAAGTGGGCTTAATTCTATAAGAATGTGATGAATGAACTTATCATTTGTTTCTAGTTGATGATGTGCTCTTCTATAATACAGAGTAGCTGCTAAGTTTCCTAATCCTATCCCTGCTAGGCACAAGGAGCTAATTCAGACTATTCCTCTCACCTAATATCATCATTGTACTACTATTAATTCAATTGAGTAGTATGTACTGCGGTGTAAGTCTATGTGCGCAAATTTAAGAATTTTTTGTGCTGAAATACAGATAGAATGCAAATATCAACTTATGCAAACAATAGATGGTTTTATACATAGACATACCGCTGTATCAACAAGACCTTCTCGCCCACCCATTGTATGGAAGAAGAATTCGGTGGCAGTCAAGCCAGTATAGAAAGAATTAGCGACAAAACCTTTGGCCTGAAAATGGAATACAAAACATATTTGTATGTGAATATACCAAAATGTGCTGATTTCGTGACCTTTAATTCAAACAAAATTTGCAGTCAGAACAAGTTGAATAAAAAAATGCTTTCTCTAACAAAGCTAGGTGGAGGACTACGAGTCAATGAAATCCCCACTCTGAAAAGGACCAATTTTTCTACATGATAACTTCCAATAGAATCCCACGATCCTTTAATGAAAAATAAATAATTAATTAGCCATTTAGGATACCACATATATATACATCAAAGGGAAGTAATGTCAATTCAGAACTTTCTATAACATAAGAGATATTGTGTTTAAAATAAAACATTACATATATTTTCAATTTCCGGCCTCTATCTCTATGTATAGTGCCCCATAAAATTTGAAGAGTACTTATTTGAACAGAACTAGAAATATCCAACACCAGAAATGGATACACAAATAAGCAAGTCATATTTCTGGTACTGATGTTCTTACCGCAGGAGTCTTTGAATTTATAGGAAAGTGGGGAAGAGTTCGATCTATGAAGCCATTCGGGGCACGACGCCCTCCAACTGATTGTTGGCCAACACATGCAACCATCTGACTAATGTTGATTGGAGAACCTTTAGATCCACACTGAGACATGATCAATGGGCTGTTCCTCCAGTGAAGTGTATTCATACAGACCTGATAAATAAGTTTAAGTGCATTCAATAAAAAAAGTGCAAAATCAAATTTGAATAATTTTGTTTTGAGTCAACAAAATAATTGCATCGGGGTCTCCAGTAGAAGTCAAAATCACGCTAAAAATCAGACTCATGATGAGAATATCCATGCAACGAAATTTGGTTCAGGAAAATTTAAAGATTTGCTCACTGGAAAATAATATGAAATGCAAGGCTAAAAAATATTTTTCTATCTGTAAAGAATATGCAAAAGTACAACAATGGATTAAATTAACAAAATATTGGCAGGCTTACTGGCTAAGGAAATTCAGAAAGACAATAAAATTGGATGAAACATACTTTTCCAGCTTCTTCTCTGATTTCATTCAGTACACGAGTTATACTTTGCTCCAATGTTTGGGCTGCGTTGCAACCGGGCTGCAAACGGAGTGCACCTTTGGAATAGGAAGCAATAAGATCATGGCAATCTTTGTACCCTCCATCTATTTTCATTTTCTTCTCTTGGTTTAAATGTTCTCCCGGTTGGACATCGTCCACACCAATTGAGAAACCATGGTTCCCTATAAATCTTGCACTGCAGGAAAAGATGAATGCAATTCAAATCAGAAAAGAAAAATGTGCACTAAATTATGTAACAATCTAACACCAACAATACAAATGAGAAACTCAGCAAAATGGTAATAATAGAGAGATAAAATTGAACGAGTGTACACCAACTAAGCTCCCTGACTTAATTAGTGTCAAATGGCAAAGTGGTTTGCGTACAAATAGAAAAGATGGCAGATTCACGTAAAATAAAATAAAAAGAAGGCAGAGTGTTTGACTTATTAGTGATTTCTATTAACCCTCTGCATTCTTTAATGGAACAAAGACAGAACAAAAAAAATAATTGCATAGCATTTGTTAGTTAATATTTAGGAAAGAATGGGTCCATTACGCAATTTTGTAGCTCACCTAAATTTTGCCAAGCGGTTCATACAGCTTGCCGCAGCATGAGAATTATAATCTCTTACAAGAGTGGAGAACATGCCATCCTTATTCCCATTACCTGGAAACAAAAGATTAAAGATTGTTTTGGTTTGCTTCCAAATATAACAAGCAGGATGAAAATAACAAGGACAACTAACTAGCACAAGTGAACAATACATTTTCCGAACCTGATTAAAGGAACGTTTATTGTATGTGGTGATTCATAAGAGGGTAAACCATGCCAGGACTATTGTTTATAGTCCATGCCTATAAACTAATGTTCTCCTAAAGAGAATATAGCATACTCCTCCATCCCAAAATATAGCTGCCTTTCTAGTTCAGATTAGAGAGGTACCTATATTTTTGGGACAGAGTGAGTACTTAGGATTATCAGGTTGGCGGTCGTTTTAGCTATGAATACGTACTGGGTGGGATTCTCACCTAAAGTGGCCTTCCCAACTTGCCCAGATAGAAGTTCACTGTTTCGGAAGTAGACAAAACCATCATTGGGACACATTGCTTCAGGTTCCAGAGTTGAACCCTTAGGAGTCTTATAAATTTTCTCTTTAACAGTAAGATTCAGAAACACCTTTGTACATGCGTTAGGACGTACTAACACACTGAAGAGTTGTTTACCAGTCCAAAGCTCAATAGGCTGTACAAGGAGAACATAATCACTGAATCAGTATACAGAGAAATCAGGAATTTGATGAGAAAGCTAAGATGCACAAAGGCGCAGCTGGAAAAGAGACAAGGTACTGCCTCTTGTTATGCATAGTAATGCTGAAATTCACTACAAAAATTACTAAAACTTATATGACAAAGTAATCCAGTTTGATAATACTGTAGAAGTCAAATAAAAGTGATGGCATGCTGTCCCCCATGCCCAAATAATATCTCCTATTAATGACAAACATTGGTTGAAGCATTAAGAAATAGCATGTCTTCAATCTGATACTTGCAAAGTGCGTTCCTATGAAAAAGCCTTACCTTAATCAGAGCAGGTGTTGGCAAATCAATGTTTTCCATTGCATCACCAAGATATGAACATAAGAGAGTAAATGACGACCTGTCATAAAAGTTATCTTTTCTTGTAACCAGAAAAGAGGAAGTCAAAAAGTCTTGCGTGGATGCAACCAGTATTTCCCCATTCTTTGGGGTACATAAATTGTTCTGAACCTGCAAAAATGATTTTGCATATTAGCTACAGGATAGTGGTAGAACATCAAAAATAAAAAAGATGGTCAACTGTAAAAAGAAAGAGTTAGCAAATGCTACCCCCATGAGCATAAGTGCTTCAGTGCGGGCTTCCTCAGTCTGAGGAACATGCAAATTCATCTCATCGCCATCAAAATCAGCATTATATGGGTTACAGACAGACTCGTTAAACCTTAGTGTTCTCCAGGGCATAATCCTAGCCTGTGATTAAATACAAAGAGCAAGGGACCAACATGAGGTAACATTTTCATGTAGCGGGTGCAGTGTAATGAGGAGCAATTTATACCCTGTGAGACATAATTGACATTCTATGCAAGCTCGGTTGTCTATTGAAGAGGACAATGTCTCCATCTTCTAAATGCCTTTCGACTACACAGCCATACTTCAAATCTCGAGCAGCAATTCTTCTATCGCAATACTTTAAGTGCCTAAAAATGTAGGATAATTGAGTATATACGCTGAACTTATAACTAATTTCAGTGCATTTACTGATATGACTTACAGCTTTGTTCCATCAGGTTGTATGATGAAATTTGCCCCTGGATGTTTGTGTGGACCATTCCGTATACACTGACGCAGCTTCTCTATGTTATAGTATGAAACTCTTTCAGGATAAGTCAAAACTCGAGCCATCAGGATGGGAATAGCCACCTGAAGTGTTAATTAATGATGACGTTAAACATCAACAAGGAAGTGAACATAAAAAACTTCTATATTGCCATGTACCTCTGTTATTCTCAAGTTTGGATCAGGAGAAATGACAGTCCTTCCGGTGTACTCGGTACGTTTTCCAGACAAGTTACCACGAAATCGGCCTGTCTTCCCTTTGAGTCGCTGAACAAGGCCTCGATGTTGTGACTCGGGAAGAGAGGGTGCGTCACTGTTGATATATTCAACAACTTGAAGTTGAAGGTGTTGCCAGCAATCCTTCAAAGATTGAAAAGAAGTAGATGTAATCATTTAAAGTAATATCAAATTGTTAGAATGCATATCGTACAGTCGGAATATTTTGATAGCATAGCACCAGAGGAACTCTTGTGAAAGAGTCATAAAAAACACAATTTTGAATGATCTAAATGGTTGTTTTCCTTCATAGAGACGAGTGCATTTTTCTCTTGAAACAGTAGTTACTGACTTAGTAATTTAGTTAGCTAAATAGGAAAGCATTTTGTCACACTTAAGTTGGATTTTCAAAACTGTAATACTTTGAACCTGTCATGCTGATAAGACACCAGCCCACACATGAATTCTGCATATCAAAGGAAAGTCACAATCTGACTTACTACAGAATAATCAATCCTGTTAGAATATAATTTCTGGCTTTCATATTTTCTACTTGTGTAAATCATCAAGTTTCCTAAATATTTTGCCTTGTAGGTTCCATACAGACAAATTGAGATTAACCCTAAACTAGATTATGGGTCTATCAAGCTGTGTGTTTCATGAAGATACAGAGACACGGTGATTTCTGAGTTTCTAGCAAACTATCCGAAAGGAATTCTAAACATACAGAAGTTGCACTGCACGAAGAGAAAAAAATGGGAGAAAATAAACAAACGAAGAGCTGTGAGTGTCTTACAAAGCACTTCATGAACTGACCACCAGTTTGAAGGTTCTCCTTAAGGATGGAATTTGTATTAGCAATACTCTTCAATATGACGGTAATGCTATCTTCATTGCTGTGAGAAGCAAGACAATTCAATGCATTAAAAGGAAAATGTGGTTATGCTGAATCACCATTTGACATATAGGTACTAAAAAACTGAAGAGCAAACCTCATTCTTCCACCAGCCACGAAAACAGAAGGACGTATAGGTACAGGTGGCACTGCAATCTCTGTCACAATAAGTTTCTCAGGCCTATCACCGAGGTTTAGCAACTCACAATCCTGTAGAGTGCATAATATCGAAGTGAGAGAAAACATACATAAAACTAATCAAACAAATCTGTAGTCTGTACAATACAAATTGTGGTACTCTCATAAAATGGTAATCTTGAAAGACAAAAAAATAGGATCTACCTCATCGGTCATTCTTTTGAAAAGAGATAGAACAATTACAGGGTCTAGCATGCGAACAGCACTAATAGATAGTTTCTCTTTCTTATGTGATAGTGCGTCCCGAAGCTCTTCTGTGCTTCCATCCAATGTTTTGCTACAATCATGAAGAATAATCAACCCTGCTCTGCCCTTTTTAGCAACACCTGTACTACCAACCAAAGAAACGCAAAAGTGAGAAATGTTCTGTAAAATGTTGACAGCAGTCAGGTGACCGTTAGTAAGCCATCCTAAGGAAAATTTAAGTGGCGAGGAGCCGAGGATAAAAAGGAGTATCAGAAAGTAGCTTGCCATTTATGAATCCACACCAGGGGCAACGGGATAGTTTGCATTTGTCCCTCACTTTTTTCATGATAGCACTTTTCTGTAGCGGATCTGCTTTGGGATTTCTCATTTTCTTCAAAAACTCTAGGCGATCTTTCTCCATAAGAAGAACCCTGCTGCAGCTCTTTAAATAAATTATGGAACAAGTATAAGAATAATCACATTTGGTGGATTTAGACAAAACATCTAATCTTATTCGTGCAGTGATACCTTGCAGATGCACTTCAATACATCCAAAATACAGTTAAAGAATCCAACATTAAAAACTGGAAGGGCGAGCTTCAAGTAACCAAAATGACCCGGGCATTCAGCAAATGAACCATGGCAAGTACTGCACTCCCCAAGCTTGTTTGCCGCACCCTGAAATTATATGAAATGTTGTATAAAAAAGAACAACAATGAACCATGAAACAGGATCCGGAAAGCATAGCCCAGCTGCCTTCCTATGATGAAGCAAATGAAACCACATTTGCTCAAACATCTGCAATCAATGAGAAACTCGAAGGGCAACGCGCATTTACCATCCGCGTGTCGAGCAATCCATTGGGCACCGGCTTCATCTCATGGTTGTAGATCCGGCTGTTCCAAACCTGCACCTCCGCGGATTGGCGCACCTCGTTCCCCGAGAACATGCTGAACCGGATGCTCTTTCTGAAACGGATTGGTTCAAATCGAATCAGAAAAGAAACTTAGTCAGTAAACACAACCGCAGCGCGACGACGACGACGATGAAAACACGCCGGACCGACGGGGCCTTACATCCTCCGCGTGCCGACATCCTCGATGAAGGGCTCCTTCGTGCACCGCAGCTTCTCCTCCGGCCGCGCCATCTCCCCTCCCGACTGGGCTCCGCTCGACGCCGCCGTTCGCGAGCCGGAGCCGCTTCGGATCGTGAAAACCTGCGGAGGAGGAAGAGTAGGAAGGGAGAGTGAGAGGTGACGGCAGCAATGGGGAATGGAGCAGGGGTTTTGTAGGGGCTTAGGGCGAGGGGGAGAGGCTAGGGCGGGGTGGAGAAGGAGAGGAAACCGTACACAACGCACCTACGGGCCTTCTCGCCGGCGGCGCGCGAGAGGAGGCGAGGCGAGGCGAACCTCCGGCAGCCGCCGCCCGCCGGCTCGCCGCTCGCGCGGAAGGGGGAGGGACGGGGAGAGTTGGCGGCGGCGCGGGACCCTAGATGACTTCGCTTTTTTCGGCTTGGAGGAAATAAATAGGTAGGGCGAGTATTTATATCATTCAATTAAGTTTATTCCCTTAGCCGTATGTTGGGGAGCGATGGGTTGGCTTGTTCCGTTTTATGTAACAGAGGAGTCGCGAGTTCGATTCTTCTTCATATCATCACCTTATTTTTCCCTAAAAAATAGTTACATTTTATCCACTAAAAAATAGATTTAGGGTTTATCCATTATTCCTTACACCCTATTCCTTACATTTTGTCCCCTAGAAAATAGATTTACCTTTTCCTAAAAAATAGTTACATTTTTTCCCTTTTCCCTAAAAAATAGTTACATTTTGTCCCTAAAAAATAGATTTAGGATTTATCCATTATTCCTTACATTTTGTCCCCTAAAAAATAGATTTAGGGTTTATCCATTATTCCCTCCATCATATCATCACCTTTCTTTAAAATATTTTTTCCCTTTTCCCCAAAAAATAGTTACATTTTGTCCCCTAAATAATAGATTTAGGGTTTATCCATTATTCCCTCCATCATATCATCACCTTTCTTTTTTTTTTCAGGGTTTATTATCCATTATTCCCTCCATCTTATCATCGCATTTCTTCCCTTTTTTTTCCTTTTTTCCCTAAAAAATAATTACATTTTTACCGCTTCTTCAACATTTAAAGGCATGTTTAAATATACAGCCCCACACAGAGTTATACAAGAGACTTTCACAGTACCTAAGCCAATCATGACTCTAACCATTAAAAAAATTGGTATTTTTCTTCCGTTTACACCCTTATACAACAAAAGTGTTTATTTTATATATGCTAAAGATCGTTGTTGAACCATTTAACCGTAGCAACAATTTATTTTCTCATATCTTGTGTATATCTTTAGTATCAACAAATATTCTCTTTATCATCATATATGGCAAAGTGCTTTTTATTTTACTGGTGCCAAGAGTCGTTTTGAGGCATTGTTAACCGGCCAACAATGTTTCTCTCCTATATTCTTTGTCTTCTATATGAACGAATATTTCCAATTAGTAAGGCTAAAAGCTCCTTATTGATGACCATTGTACTGGTACGAGGCGACGGGGAAGCCGGAGGCGGCGGCGGCCATGGCGGCGCGAGGCGGCGACGACGATGATGGTGGAGGCGGCGGTGGGAGAGGGAGCGGGTGGCGGCTAGGGTTGGAGGGGTTATGTGGTTAGTGGCCGTAATTTTGTGAAAAAGCCCATATGCTTTTCCTTTTTACATATAGGTTCCTATCCGTGATTTTTCATACCGAAACACTGTTCGGGAGGGACCTATACGTAATTAAAGGAAATAGGAGGGTTTTTATGCAAAAATACAACCAGGTATTGTAGGACTGTAGCAAATCGCTGACGTGGACACACCGAGCGGCCGCCAGCCCGCCACGCTTAATGGTTTTTAATGGCCTTTGTTTGGCTCTCTTGCAACTACAAACCAGCACAAAACAGTTTTTTGTGCCTTCGGTTGCTATAGCGCAGTCGCAATCTCCTGAACAAGCCTTATAAGATTAAGGGTTTGGATCACTCTTTTTTGTTATTTATGTTGATAACCAAATTTGGAACAGCCAAATTTGACTAGAACAAGTCTTAGTATTTTTCAAGTTATACTAAGCCTTGAAAAATACTATAACTTGAAAAATACTAATGCTTGTTCGGGAGATATAGCTATTGCTCTGTTTTCTGTAACAAGCAGCAAGAACGGCCAAATTTGAAAAGTACTAGGGCTTTCCCATGAAGGCCCGTCTAATCGTCATTGTGTAATCAGTCAGACCAAACAATATGTTGTGGTCAGACCATAGGTGTCTGAGTGGTCAGGCCTTCAGCATAGAGTCCGAGTCCAATTTAGAAATTTCTTGTGTTTCCTTGTTTTATACCGAGATTTCTTGAGTTTAATTTCTTAAGCCTAATTGGATCCTGGAAAGCAAATCCACCCCTTCTATAAATATAAGAGGACGAAGGTTGATTAGAAAAACAACAAATCAATTGTCAAAATCAATTTATCACCCAAAAGTTTTATTCTACATCTTCCTCCTGCTTGCTATTTATCCCAACGTCTATTCTCCTCAAATCCCACAATCGTGCATCATTTTTTTTTATTTCTACGGTGTTATAGGACGTCCTAGCTAGCCTATTAAGGCTAGGACAAACCGGCGTGTGTTCATCCTGAGGGGGTCCCTCTTAGGTGTTCATTCAGTAGCATCTACCTCTCCACGTGACGCGTGTCTTCGGTTGTTGTTGCGAATTGCACGTAACATGCTCAAAGTGTGGTAGCGCGATTCAACGTCTAAAGGTGGTGTTTGGATCCAGGGACTTAACTTTAGTCTCTGTATTTAGACACTAATTGAAAGTATTAAATATAGACTACTTACAAAACTAATTACATAAATGAAAGCTAATTTGCGAGATAAATTTTTTAAGCCTAATTAATCCATAATTAGAGAATGTTTACTGTAGCATCACATAGACTAATCATGGATTAAATAGGCTCAACAGATTCGTCTCGCGAATTAGTCCAAGATTATGGATGGGTTTTATTAATAGTCTACGTTTAATATTTATAATTAGTGTCCAAACATCCGATGTGATAGGGACTTTGTCGGTGATATGGGCCTGGGGGTATCATGTTTAGAGGGAGGAGGCTGCCCCCCAATGCCACGTGGCCCTCCCCCGAGGGGAGTCAGGCCCGAGGTGGGGTGGCGGCCACTCCCTCCCAGAGATTGGACGGAGGAGGCTACCCCCAATGCCACGTGGCCCTCCCCCGAGGGGAGTGAGGCCCAAGGTGGGGTGGCGGCCACTCCTTCCCACAGACTAGTCGGAGGAGGCTGCCCCCCAATGCCACGTGGCCCTCCCCCGAGGGGGGATCGGGCCCGAGGTAGGGCAGCGACCGCCTCCTCCTGTGACTAGGGGTCGGGCTCCCTCGACCACCTCTCTAGGTCGCCACGTGTGATGGGTTAGATGGCCGCCTCCAGACGCTCACCTACCCGCTTTTATGGCAACCTGAGCGGTTGCGCCACGCCGCATTTAATGTGGCGTGCAGTGCACTCAACCGATCTGTGACAGGTTCGTGACCGGTCGAATGACCGATGGGACGGCGGCTGTGTACCCTTGCCCTGTCAGTTTGTCAGGCGGCGTGCGGCGTGCTCCCGTCCCATCCCATCATAATAATGAGGGGCTTCATAGCCTCTTACCCCGGCCAGAGCTGGTCCAACCACTCTGAACTGACTCGGGTTCCCGTTTCCTGGTGCGAACGAGAACCCGAAAGTCCTCATCCATTGAATGGCGAATGACAAGGGCGCCCTGCATGATTTGATGGGCCCCGCGCAGCAGCCGACGTGCAGATAGCTTCTGGGCTAAGGCACAAGACATGTAATTAATATAGAGCTTATTTTCCCTTCTCTCTAGGTAGCACTCGCAGCACATGTGGTGTCCCCTTAGAGTATAAAAGGAGGACCATACCTAGCGGGAAGGGGGATCGAACTCTGGATCCCCAAGCCAAAGCTTCTCTAACCCTAGTTTGTACATTGGAGATTAAGAGGCTTTGCAAGCGCAGAAGAATCATCATACACACAGGAGTAGGGTATTACGCTTCATAGCGGCCCGAACCTGTATAAATCCCCTGTGTCTCTTTTGTCTCGAAAAACCTCGGATCTCACCCGCTGCCCCCGGCCGAACTCAAAAAAGTGGGGCCTCACGGTTCTCTGGTGGAGGAGATCACCCTCCGACAGACTTAAAAGTTTTAGTCCCATTTAAATATGGTCTAACAATTTCCTCTGTTAGCTTTGTTAGCTTTCTTGTTTCACGTGTTCGTTGTTGTCTATCAAAGTATTCATTCTTATTTTACACAACAGATGGTGTATAATATAATTCTGGAGAATACATAACGCGAAAAACTAATTTCACATGATAAATATAAGAATGAGGTTTGAATCAGTCATGATAAATCCCGAATTGATGGTTTTTAAATACGTTTAAAGGTACAAGCTCGATACGAGCTTCTAGTTCATTTCATTTAAAATCTATCCCCTCATGGCAAATTTTAGACTAACCTTTTACTACTTTCGTTTCATTTTCTTTACTCTCGTGCAACAAAAATCTCCTCTTTTCTATTTTTCATATCAGCAAATCTGGTTTAGCTTTTTTAAAATCCTTTCTTAATCTAATTTTGCATTTGTTGGCAAGGCTATGAACGTGCTATTTGTAGGTCTTGTACATGCGCTTGTTTTTTTTATTCCCCTTTGTATCGCCTGGTGGACTGTTCCAATTTCCAAACAAAAGTCCACATGTCAATACGTCCTATGTTAGATTCAGGCCCAAAAAGGCCAACATTCCAATGCAATATGTACCACACATCTTGGATCGAACGTCTCACAGAGAGTACATCCTGGAACGGGATTGCCGAGTAAATCCAGAATTCCAAGGAAGGCGAGGGCCCTTCGTGAAAACTACCTGCCTGACATGCGGGTCCAGCTCGAAGGTGGGCCCAACATTCAACGAGGAAGAGAAGGCATCTCCATTTCCCTCCACGGCGTCGCCGCCGGCAGCCGGATGCCGCAGATCGTCGGTTCTCACCTCTCGTCCTCCTCGCCGACCTACAATCCCCAGTATAATAATATATTATTAAATTTTATATATCGACCTAAAACATGACAAGATATAAGCAATTCCATTACGGTTTACTCGTACGCTGTTAATGGATTCAAGATATTCACTAGTGGCTACTGCTTACTGTTTGATACCGCAAATTCCACACTAATGGCTTCTGAATACTATTTGATGATAACATGAAACGCATTCGGCATAATCATCTCAATAAAAACTTGCAACCATGCGTGAGAATTTATTACAAAGCGGGCAAACCATCTAATTAACTTTAGGCTTCTAGAGAAGCAGCGCGACAGCCGTCACGGCGAGGACACCGGCTACACCGGCGAAGGCAACGGCAGCGGACGAACTCTCCGGCGCCGGAGCCGGCGCAGGCCAAGGGTAGTGCCCGTAGTTGCTAGGTGCTTGAGCGCCTTCGTCAGCGCTAGGCGGGGGCGGCGACGGATGGCGGCCGGCACCGGGAGTAGGAGCAGGGGAATATTGAGCATGCGACGACGGCGCCGGCGCCGGCGCCAGGTGGGTGTTCGTCCCGTGGATCGCCGCTGGCGCTGGCGCCGGCGCGTGGGCCGGCCACGGCCAGCTGGAGTGCACCGGCGCCGGCGCAGGAGCGTGGTGATCATGATGCGAACTCGGGGCGTGCGCCGGGGCAGGAGCAGTAGCATGACGGTGGTGATGATGGCCATGGTGATGATGATGATGCGAGGGGCTTGGCTTGTCGTCACGGACCGGAGCCGGGGCTGGAGCGTGGTGATGCCACTCTGGGGCTTGCACCGGCTGGTCCGCGTGGTGGCCGTGAGGACTCGGCGCCGGCGAGGAATGGGTGGCACCGTGGTCGGGAGCGCTCGGCGAGTGAGCCGGCGCCGGCCACGGGGCGTGGTGGTGAGGGTTAGGCGCGTAGGCCGGCGAGTGGTGGCCGGCGTGCGCGGCCGACGGCGCAGCCAGGAGCGAGGAGGCCAGCAGCATTGACATAACCAAGGCCATTGGCGAGATGGAGGTGGCCATGGAGAAAAACTGTGAGGTTCAGAGAATGTGAGCTACGTCGTGTTGCCGTCGAAGGGGAACGCATATATATAAGTCACAATTCAGGGATTTGTTTCCAAAGATATAAAACTTGGAAACATTGCTGATTATTTGTCCAGTATACTTGGCAAGGAGGGAAACCTCAATCATGGCAAGATTTTCATTTTCATGCTCGTATGTCAGGATGTAAATATGATGGGAATCGTTTGCTCAAATACTGGAAACAAATCAGTGGTATTCCTCTCTCGATCAGAAGAAACATCGCAGATAATTGATTTCCTTTCGAAGCAGGAACGAATAAATTCGGGGAAGTATTGGCAATTAGAATGCCGTAATTCCAGCATGATGGGTATATCCATCAGTTCAATAGGTACAAAGGAAATAAATAAAGCTTCCGTTATCTTTTTGTTTTCAAAAAAAAAAATCATAGTTCACAGGTACAAGGAAATTTGCCGGCTTCTGTATCTCAAGTAAACAATTGCAGAACATCTTTCAAAGCAAATCATACTTCAGAGAATTGCGCCCCCCCCCCCCCCCCCCAAAAAAAAAAAAAAAAAAACAAACAAACAAAAAAAAACAACAGAAATCGATCTTATTGATTATCTTAATATTGGCATAACTTACGACATCCCCCCCAATTCAAAAGTTTCTTTGCATTCTGGAACAGGATGAATAAATTTCCTTGAGAATTGGCCAATTCATTATTACAAGGTTACAACATCATTACAACAACTCAGTTCATTGGTGGCGCACATCTGCTAGTACGCGCTACTTCCATAGAACAACACAAGAGTTACAGATATCGATATAGAGTTATATACAGGATGAACTAGATGATGATGAGCGAGGCTTCAAGGATACCGTCAGTTGATTAAAAAAATTGGGAATGACCTGAGGTTTCTCAGCCATAGCACATGATGAGTTGAGAAAATCTAATTTGCATATGCAACAATTCTCTGCTAATACCTCCTCACGCCAGCTCCACTGTTCATTGAAAACTTCAACTTTGCATATGTTCTTTACCACCAGGTATGAACCAGAGGTTTCTCAACCAATGGAGTCGAGATCTAAAACCATAGCTATGTAATGCTATCGATGCTGGTTGTTACAAGCCTGGCAGTTTCTGGCAGATCTGGGGTTAGCATATGTGCACTGGTCACACGTCCAAATGTTGCTTTCATCGACACCACGGCTCGAGCCACCTGTTTTGGAGCTGGTACTGGATGCTCTGCTCTTGCCACTCTTACTTTTACCGCCAAGACTCTTTGAAGTTGCACTCTTGCTGCATGTACCATGGCTAGTGGAAGGACCTACATCATTTAATCCAGTCTCCAAAGCCCGGACAAGGTTCTCGAAATAATTGCGAGTCACACTGTCAAATAAAGAGAGAACTTCAGATGAAGATATAGTACAAACAAACGAAATTTAAATGATCATCTTTTTACAATTAGGAGTGATCATGTCGTCAAAACAATCAAAGAAAACCTTCCAAAGGACACAAGCATCCGAGTAATAAGGATAGGAAACATGAAAAACAGAATGATCTGCAGTACCTAGTTAATCCAGCCAGCTTTGTACGGAAGTCATTGAAATCTTTTGAGGGAGATTCTGCTTCAAGGTATACTTGAAGTTCTTTCTCTGCACATTGATGCAGCCGCTCCAAACCTGATTCCGCCTCACCTAGATAAATAAGCAACAAGAATAAACCAGATAAGTAACTGATACTTGCGTATGCTATTTAGTATTACAGCAAAACTACGAACCTTGCAGATATTCAAAGAACTGTCTTTTGGCATGTTCATGCTCTGGGAGGTAAAAACCATAAGCATAAGTCCACTTCAATACCCTCCTACATTCGACAATCTGCGTATTGAAATTATTAAACTCGCCCATGAGAGATCTAGGAGGCTTATGAGAGAACTAAACTTGGCAATGAAAACTAACCTGTAACCAAGCCTCTATGATGAACTTGAGCTGTGACTCTGGTTGGCTTTGTATATCACTTAACTTTTCAAGCTGAAAAATGATTTGTGAATGTCGCTGTTAGCATATGTTCTGGACAGGCCAAAGTAGCTGTATTATAAATGATTAATACATGAACCTAACATGGCTTCAGTACTTTTGGGTGAAATTGGATATAAAGAGGATAAAGGAGAGATAAATATAAAATATCATATTTATATACCTTGTCGTTTTGCAAACTCAGCAGATCTCCTAATGCCTTTTGCCTCGACTGCATAATGAGAAGATATTAAGAAACCAGAAAAGTTCCTCTTGAGTATTGATTGGAAATCTTTGTTGCTACTTATGTAAAACACAATGCTTTGTTCAGGTAACTTTTCATGTATCCAATAACTTACCGACTGATTGGCTGCCCACCGTTCATAATAGTGTGTATATCTCTCAAGCGAGTTCTTTGCCATTTCTCTTCTCCTTTCAGATTCATCATACTGTAACCAGTGCGAAGCAGCACAGTATTAAATAAAAATAATAAAATATTGAGAAAATATCTCAGATTAGAACTGTACCGCTCCTTCCTGCCTTGCTGCCTCATAACGGTTACAGGCATAAAATCCACCAGTCCGTTCTCCATGCTCCGACCATGGACCAAGACACAGCCTGCGTTATATAGAACAAGTACATACTAGCCATATGAGACTGCAAGTGCTATGAAGAGCATAAACAGAGAGATTATAATTACATACCAGCAAAACTCAAATTTGCATGGAGGTGTGCATGTAATGTGCATGCATCCCTGGTTTTTTTCAATGGGCCGCTTGCACTTAGGACAAGGCTTTGAATTAGCTAGAATCCTGAAACCATAACCAACAGAAAGTTCAACATAGTTGACACAAGAAATAGCTTGCAGTAAAAACATAAGAACTACTACTAGTATGACAAAAAAATAAAGTCAAAATATTGGTGTTTCAGAAAATCACCAAACAATAAAATAGCAAAAGTTTTCAGAACCAAAAGGAGGAAAGAGATTAGGACAAAGTTTTCAGAAGAAAGATCAAATGCAATTAAAAGAACAAAACTTACAATAAGAAAAATGTCAGTAGTAATGAAAAAGAAAGCTGTGTTATTCTGACAATACCAGTTCATATTTTCAGACTCTGCACTGTTCTTGAGGATCCACTTTGAAACAGTGGCACAGTCTACCGGACGATGAGCTTCCTCAGTGCACTGCAAATTTTATTTCAAATGGTTTATGCCCTGCTGATCACAATGAAATGAAATGGCAGGTCCAATACTCACATTCCAACAAAAGCCGTATGAACAGTTGCAGTTCACATCATAGCTACCACTGCCCATGACAAATTCTACAGCATATTCACATCCAGGAGCAGGACACCATTTTGTCTGTTCCAAATAGGAATGAACTTAATGAACATATGCTTAAAAAATAGATACATAAATACCAAAACTTGAGAATTGGCCAAATATAGCACTTGATCATTTCCTATGAAGGCATTCACACTAATTACAAACTGTCAGCACCATTTCAAAAATATATTATGATTGCCACATTAACTGTAAGAACATCAAGGTTTATTCAAAATACAGAGAGTTCACTCCATTTTTAGGAAAAACAAGATGCAAAGGCAGGAGAATGGTTGGCTTACATAAAACATATAATAATTCACAGTAGCAGCCATACGGATTTTCATTTATTCATTTGTATCATCAACCTACCTTCCTATTATCTTCAATGTAAGATCTGCGAAGATATCGCCCATACTTTTCCCTATCCTCGTCGTCAGCCAGTGAATTGATCATATCTTGACCAACAGCAGCTGTGCAGGATGGATCAGGACATCTCAACATCAAGCATCCCGGACCATCATTTATAGAAGTGCTAATGTAACCTGTCAATGTGCACTATGTAAGTGGTGATTCCACACAAAACAGAATCCAAGGTTGATAAAGAGAAATATCTCAAGGTTAGATTGTCAAACCTCTCCAACATGCACTACAGAACGGATGGCCACATGCAGCAGCACTCATTGACGTACGAGGACAATTTTCGAAACAAATTCCACATGTCAACTGTCAAGTGAACAAAATGTATAGTATTGAACAGCTGATGATATTCATGTTTTCTAAGTAATGACAGGTAAAAACCATCACAAACAGGCAAGAGAAAAAATGAGATATGAAATGTTTGATGCACATTCTTCCCACAACTCACAAGTCACAATGTATAGCAGTATAGCACTATAGTACCGGCAAAACTGCGTGCCAATACATGTGTACTGCAAACCTGCAATAACACAAGCATACTATCCATTTTTTTCTCAAAAAATCCTGGCTCGCAGGCATACAACTGCTAGAAGTTCAAATTGTTTGTACATCCCCCAAAGTTTTTAATTGTTTAACTAGTAAGGCAAAGGCATACTTCTCTGTCATTTGGCATTTCGATGAGCTTTTCCAGGAAACCAACAACCTTACGAACATGTTCTTCATCAGCAAACCATTCATCGTGCACCTTACTGACACTCCTGCAGGGGGACAAAACCAAATAATAGATGCATCATTCCTTGTGCTCTGCTTCCATATGGCAATAACAGATGAAGTACTTCCTTCGTCCACAAATATAAGGGATTCTAGGTTGTTTCGCAGAGTTCAAGGTTGAGGTGAAATTACTTTGATGCGGGGACGCTTATTTGATTGGGAAAGATCACGCCTAGCAAAGCAACTACCAAAAAGCAAAAAATGCAGTAGTTGGATAGATTAGGAAAGTAGTACTCCAAAATCCCTTATGTTTGTGGATGGAGGGAATAGCATATTTGGGCTAGATTACATGGTGTACTGCATTAATGAGCCAATGCAGCATGAAATAATATCCCCCGACCACGATTAAGCCCTCAATACAATAAATTTTGATAATTCACAACCATGTAAGTTTAAATCAGTTTGTTTATTAATAGCATGTCCACGAGTAAACAAATATGACATGGACATGGATGAATTATCAGGTATGAGAATCAAAGACATAACAAACTTGATACAGATAGAGCACCAAAAAAGACAAAAAAAAAAAAGGAGTATGAGGCAGCAATGTGAAGGCAGGTAATGGCTATTACCAGTTATAATTACGAAGAAGAACACATGCTTCTGACTTTGAAATTGAAAGAACAGTTGAAACCCTATTTATATCATCCTCTTGGCGCTGTTGTATATCGGCTTCACTTAATATACTGTAATTTTGCTGGGGCATAAAAAGTTCATATAATGTTAAAATCACACATAACAGAATAACGCTGGACAATCAGTTCATATAATGTCAACAATTAAATGTCAAATATTGAAAGAAAAAATAATCAAACAGCATTTCTTCCGCAGCAAATTTTGATTTGTAATAAGGCAAAAGGATACTACTCCCATTAAAATCTAGCACATTGATTGGAAATAGGTCATTTGCTAATTTTCTACAACATGGCCTTCTCCAACATTATGCCGAAACGGGAGTACGATTTTTCTGTTAGCTTATATGATGCAAAGGCCTTCTCCAGCTTTTGGAAGTAAGAGATTTCTATGAGATGACCTAAAAACTGTTGGAAAGACGTCTGCCTTTAGGGACAAATAATCATTTTGGAATATTTTCATAAAAACAACATACTTCAGGAACCAATAGCAACTTTCACACAAAACATTCCTTATACCTGAACAGAAAGATCAACTAGAGAAGGCCATAAAAAATTCTTTGACAAATAAACCGGTCGGCGGTGAGCAGGATATAGTGGGATAATCCACATAAGACATTAAGACATAACTCAATGGATAGTACGCCTAACTCATTGTTGGATGGAGACCTCGGCAAGTCGGCATCAGTTTGTTTGGCTAGCTTAGGTGACAAGAAAGCAAGAAATAAGAGGTGTACTTGTGCAGATGGAACAAGAAATAGAAACAAGCGGGAACCACAAAAGCAAAGTTAGGAAGGATATTAATTAAGGAGGCTTCTAGACAGCGTACCGACAAAAAAACCTATTATCCACAAGTAATAACTAATAACCGCAGTGCTTTCTATATGGAATCAAGCACCCATACAATAATCAATATCTTATCTAGAAATAAATTCAATCATCTACAACCAGTTAGAACTAAATCTGGGTAAAAATATGCAAGTTAACATAGCACTTTGTACCTAATTAGTTGAAGGGTAAGCCACAGAAAACATTGTGCACAGTTCCTATATAAACATAATAGAAACCAAGTACCAACACCGTATGACTGATTGGCTATTTTACTAGTGAGTCCTACTTCATGAAGACAATTTATAACCTGCATTTCCAACTGAGGATCAGATTTTGGAGTTAGCTCATCCTCATGAGATCGCGACCCTTTGCGAATAATGGCAGTTGTTTCAGTATGGTAAGGATATGGATATATCCACAATTCATTTACAGTTATGTCGTAGCCTATTTCCTGTAGACTATCTTTATCCCATGAAATTCTCGATTTGTCATGGCATGCTTGTAATAATTTACCATGACCAGACCAAATATCGTCAATCCAAAGGTACAAAGAACTACAGACTGAACTACTAACTACTACCTATCTATGCTTACTACCTCCGCACCAAATGACCATGTGCCAATACATGAAAAAGAAAGGAAAACATTCAGAGAAACAGATGAATGAAGGTTTGAACATGCAGTTCATCATCTCATTTGTTAGGACATCACAAATTCTTCAGAACTACAAGGAGCTCCAGTCAACTATGGTTTTTTGGTACATACAGAACATTTTTTTTGCTGCCACATTATTAATGGCTACGTACTTGAATAGGCCTAGCATGAGCTATTGTAAGTTTCTTCCTTTGGTTGTTCTCCCTTCATTTAGCGCATCTGCCAGTGGATAATCGAAAATCTACACGTTACATATCCCCGCTCCCCACCCTCCCAAACAATACACCCATAGAATTCCCATTGTTTTTCTGAAAAAAAAATAAAACTCCCATTGTGAATTGCAAAATCCACTAATCTTGTGATTAGTTTACATTTGTCCTATGGAACATGATGTAGTTGTTGATGACAGAGTATAAGACGCCTACTGCCCCACATGTATTTTATTCGTCAACACTATTGCCCACACCACCAAAAATCTCGGATCCCCACACTTCCTGTAAGAAAAATAAATGCAAAAATGTATAAATGTTTCAGAGAGGTCCTAGCTAGCATCGACGCATTGATTATGGATGGCAGCCAATGCAATATCATTCTCCCGGACTACATCAAAATCCACCAACCAACGAAGCATATACGTGCAGCATGGCAGCAAACCTTCCCATCGATCGCCTAGATTCACGATCCTGCAATTTCCGGGCATTCCCACCCCGTGACAGATCAAACCACGAGCTACGCCCCACCACCCCCACGCCATTCCAAAGCACTCATCGCCCACAGGGCGCGCGCGAACCCGAGATCACCTGCTGCCGGTGCGAGAGGAGCTCCGCGGAATCATCGGAGTCGTGGTCGGCGAAGTCGTAGTCGGCGTCCCCGTCGTCGCTCCCGCCGAGCCCGGCCTCCCCGCCGCTGTAGAAGTCGTCGTCGGCGGAGTCGTTCGCGTCGAGCATGTCGTCCTCGGAGTCCATCGCCGCCCCTCCCCCGCCGCCGCCGCCCCCGCTCGCCGCGCGCCGGAGCCCCAGGAGCAGCGCGGATCGGGCGGATCGGAGCGGCGCCCACCACGAGGAGGAAGCAATCGGGCCCGGGTGGTGAGGCGCCCGAGCGGATTCGGGGCGGGGGGGCGAGGCGAGAGGAGGGAGGAGGAGGAGGGGGTGGGATGCGAGGCGAGAAAAGGGAGGAAAGAATAGGGTGGAAATGGGGAGAGGATCGATGGATTAGTAGGTCGGATTCGCTTGCTCGGGGTTGCACAGGAAGGAAGCTAGACACGAATGCGATCTATCTCCCTCTCCTTTTTCCCTCGTCTCTTTGCACCTTTTTTTTCGTCCCCTTGTAATACTAGTGTTTTCGTGTGTTTTTGTTAAAAAAGCTTTTCTGGCTTGTTTTGTTAGTAGAGCTGCTTTTGCTTTCCTACAACCGATGGTTTCCTACCAGCTTTGAGTGTAAGCTAGCTGGTTAGCCTAGGCTTCAGATTCAAAAGCATCGTGCACACAGTATCAACGACGAAACCAGCTAACTCGATGCGTGCTAACTTGGCTGACATATGGGACACATGACTAGGGGGCCCACGTATCAGCCATTCACACCAGAAGACAGTATGTCAGTGGAGTCTTGTGATCATTAAAAATCTGGTATGAGTTGAGTTTAATGAATATGATAGAAATCACAAAATGTATACTCGTAGTGACAAACCTAATAAATTTATCTTAAGTACGCTATGCATAGAATGGATATGACTGTTATCATATACACCTATAATACGAGATATTTAGAGAGTCGTTAATATAATATCATTTGTAGTTATGGAGCTAGGAATTTTCCAATAAACCAAACAAAATGTATATGGGTGATCGAAGATGTTATTGAATGTTTTAGTAACACTAGGCACCTTACACCTTGTGAGCAAGCACGACCACCTGTCTAAGGGCACCAATCCTTTGGGCCATCAACGATCATGCATGCGCGGAATGAAACAAAATGTTCCATGTTGCTTGTAAAGTTGCACCAATGTACACTTAGACATCAATACTTACGCACAAAGGTGTTTTCAATTAACGAAGTAATATTAACTATTTGAGTAAATACATATCTTGTATTAAAGAAAATAACTCTTACATTATTGATATGGTGATGCTATCCTATCCTATGTATATTACTATATAGTTGGAGCATACTTAATATAGTTATTACTATAAATTTAACATGCATTGAGCATATCATCCATAAACAAAAGTTGTTGGATCATGAACATACCTTTTTTTGTGAGAAAGAGAGTGCTTCATTGATAGTTAACAAAACCTTGTATGTAGGTAGGAACATGCTTCCGCTATACCGCACGATGCTTCGTTCTGCTAGCCAATTGTGCTAACTCATATGCTACCTTGTTGCATCCTCTTTTGGCACGAGGAATCTTCACCTTTGATAGCAACTCCTTTGCACATTGCACATCAACGATAATATGGCACCAACTGGATCGGTTCTCTTGATGAGACTTTGGTTCATTAACTATAAATAAGCAATTTGTTTCTAGCACTATTGACCTATGAACCCATTTGGTGGCTAGAGCTTAACCTTCACGACATGCCAATAGTTCCAATTCTTCCGCCACACCCCATGTTGCATGTACTTCCAAGATGATAACAAGAATGAATCGGAGCTATCACAGATAATTATGCCAATACCTGCATTGCCTAAACTTACACAAAAAACACCATCAACATTAATCTTAGCCGAACCATGTTATGGTAATTCCCAGGAGTTGCAACCATTGCCCGATGTCCTACTTATCTTTGGGTTAGAGGTAGTGATTTGTATTGCACCCAAAACTCCTTTGCTTTATTGGTCAGGTTCTTGTCCCACGGTTTGCACAAAAGGGAGTCATGGTAGCCTTGTAAAAACGTTGTAGACCTAGCCACCACCTTTTCACCTTTGCCATGGACAACGTCATTGCATGAATTCCAAGCTCTACAAAACAACAAAAGGATATGAGTTCTTGAGTTAGTTGGAACATAACTTAGAAGCATAAACAGCCAGTTTGTCTTGGAGAAATTAAAAGAACTTTCTCATAGGATACATTATTTCCTGCGCATTGCATGTCACAAAGCTTTCGTCTTTGTGCATCTAACCACTGCATGAAAACTATTCTTAGATTTAGATCACATATTGTACACTTACTAGATGCCACTAGTTGTCTTTGAAATTTATTAGCTTGAGTGGGAAGATTGTCTTGTATTAAGTGCCAAGTGAACACTGGGGCACATTTGTTGTCCATATCATGGACCAACAATGTCTACTCCTATCACTTGCATTGTTAGAAGGACTTATCTCTTTTAGATCTCTTTCAGCTATATATCATTTTTCTCATAGCACTAGGCAAATAAAATCTTTGTAAACATTGCGCACCGAAAGATACCATTTTTCTCATAGTGTCAAGCAACAAAATCTTCAGGCATTTAGGGTAAGCTTGATTTTTTGGATTTCATCAGCATCGAGAGTGAAAATTATGTGCTGAATCAAAGCTTCATCCCATTCCTTTTATCTGCAGTCATGAGTTGATATACCCACTTTAATTTTGATATCTTCTTTCTTGCCTGTCACCTCAATCCAACACCCTAGGGATTCACTGATCTCACCAAATCCACACCTTGGCACCATCACTTATCCTCCATATTGGTCCTTTTTTTCAATAACTCAAAGCCATATTTAATGCTCTTCCAAGTAACTGAAGATGTTGAATTAAAAACTGTATCAATGATGTCACCATAAGGATATAAAAAATTGAGTGCAATGACTCACAAAAAACTAACAGGCGCCAGCACTTTTGTTCTAATAACGCTTGGTTGAATAGTTTCATATCATGAAAACCCATTCCACCTTAATTTTTAGGGAGCATCATGTGGCTCCAATATCATAGGTTCACAAACATACCATCCATTCATCATTAATTGATAGAAAAAATAATCTACATCGACCATTTCATTGTCTCAACTTAAACTAGCTCTTCAAGTGTTCTTAGGATGATTTCTACGTTACCGCAACAACTCACAAAGGTATGCACTGGTATGTAATAAGATTCCTTCTATAAAATATCTTATGTTGTATGTGCTTTTATGGAAAGAAATTATATATTACTCATTGAAGAACCCTCAAGTATACCCTACTTTGCCATTGGGCTTCTCTCATGTGTTAGTACATCACTTATGCAATTGTTTTTATTGTCGACTTACTTACCTTGGCCATTATATGTCATACCTACAATGGAACTATGGCAAATGAGTTATCCTTATGTAAGCGTTAAACACTTTCAATACATCGAGAAACACCATAGGCTCATAGCCGACGAGGTCGAAGATTCATTCTTTGCTATACATCAAACTTGTTAGACGCCTCGTGCATGGATGGCCTCAACTAATTGTCAGACTTATAAAACAGTTGTGGGCAAACAGTGTGACAAAGACTTTCGACGTGGAGACTGCTTGAAGGAAGAACTAGAGAATAACAACATGAGTTAAAATAGACTAGTTGCATTGGGTTTATTTATAGGTAGTTACATATGTTTGGAGACTAGATATGATACAGGTGCTCGGGCTATGTTTTCCAAGCGTTTCGAGCACTGAAGACTACTTGATTGTTCCAGAGTATTGGCAAGTGATTTAACCAGATTTAACAAATTACTAGTATGTACTTATGTATCCACAGTAACTTAGTAACTCACCACACAAATAGCATGGGCAAATATTCAAGAATGGTAAATAGCTAACAACACATCCCTTCTTTCTATAAAGTTAAGGCCAAAAGCTCAAACCTCGTGCTTCCACGTCATCATCAAATTGTGAGCCGTTGGATGAATGTATTAAATCGCTTCTTAGACGTTGGATGTAATGCAGCATAGAGCCCAACCCATTAGTCACCGGGTGAGTCTCTTTGCCTCCTCAGTGCCAAATGTGGCCCACATGAACACATTGGCCCATCTCCACACACATTTACATGTATCCGGCCCATCAATCCGTATAAAAGAGCTTTATGGCTAAACGCCTCTTCAGTTGACATGTGCTACCTAAATTATCTACAAATTTTGGATAGGGCTGCTAAAAAAAATTTCTCCAAGAAAGCTATTTGTTTCTTCTGTTTCTTCTTAAGATTGTACCTCCTACGTAACAAATTAATGTTAACCAAGTCCCGCAACAACGCGCAGGGCATCCTCTAGTATCTTATATGATCACAGCAAAAAGAATCGTAACGAGTGGTGAAAAAGAGATACTACTTCCGTCCTAAAATATAGCAACTTTTAGCTATGAATCTGGACACATTGTTGTCCAGATTTATAGCTAAAAATGCTTACATTTTGGGATGGAGGGAGTATTGAACAAATGTGAAGACATGCGTTTACTTCCAACTTCCAAGGACAAACGCAATTGCAAAAATGGGTTATTCAATGGCTCTCTGAAATGATTGGTTCTCTAGCCATACCTGATCATCAACAATAAGAGATGATCCAAAGGTATTTTTAAATATTTCAAAGGGATGTTTTTTTTGCTGCCTGGTGGGTCCTCCTATCGGCGCGACCCGATGGGCGATGGTCACGAGCTTGCGACTCGGTGAGGAGGCATGCTTTTCAGTGAAGCCCATAGCCACTAAAGCTCACCAGTGATGAAAAACATGAGCTTAAAGATGATTTTGCATATCTTTGTTAATGGTACCTCCAGTTTCTCTCTCTCTCTCTCTCTCTCTCCCTTAGTTGTCCTCCAGTGGTACCGGTAGACGGCAATGCGCTAGTACTCCACGGCCAATGGATGGTGCTCTAGGGAGAGTGCAACGTCAGAGGTGCGTAAATTTGGGCATGGTCACCACTGTGAGCTCCATATCTTTGCATGCCTCGAATCTAATAGGCTTTGTGTCGTGGGCTTCGACAACTTAGCAACCTCGCAAACACACTAGGTGGAAAATCCAGGTAAGCAAGTTATGTAGACATGTTCAGATAAGCTGCAAGTTATTAGGCTCATGAAAAGCAGAACCGAAAAAAATGGCTATGAGGGCAATATTTGGATTGGTGCTAATTTTGATTCTATTAATATTTGATAACTTCGACAATACTTTGGTGGAATTTGGATTAAGACCGATTTTTTCCTAGGTGGTAGCAAATCTACTCTGTCAAATTTGGTAGTGCCTAGGTTTTGACACTATCAACGTTTTGGTAGGGCTTCAAACCAAACCAACATTGAATTTGTTACTTTATGCCTCGGCCCATTGAATCATTCTTGTTGAATTCATCCCTTCAAAATTGGGCCTTGTTGGATGGATGAATAATGTATTATATGATTTTGTGATAATATTTAAATTTACAAATGGATAAATTAACTACTCTAAAGTTAAAAGGTTGTTTTAGGAAAAAAATATTCTAAGCAAATTATATATATATATATATTCAAAAATTTTACCATCTAGGAGAACATAAGCCAATTATATTAAGATCATGGAGGAATTTTACATAACCTTACAAAGCCAACAAGTTGCAAGCATGCAGCCTGATGGGAGCCGAGCAAGACACACCTGTAAAACCTGTTGTGACTCTATTAGGAGAAAGCTACAATTTTACCTAAGGGTTGCCCCCGTCAGTCCCGTAGCACGCCATGTCCACCATTTTTTTTGTGATGGCTAACCCACTTAGCGATCTGCTAACACCATCGAAGGCGTTTCACTCTTTGCAAATTATCGAAGTGACTAGGCTGATGGTCGCGTCGAGCACTGCTCTACTTTGTTGTTCCATGGCTTGCCATGCTTGGGACCACCAATTATTGATGATATGCTATACCGATGGCCCAATTGAGAAATCCAGTTGTTTGATATTCTCCTAGACCTGTTGGGTGTATGGATACTGGGCGTACAAGTGTGCACAAATCTGGCAATGCGACAGTTGACACATAATGGATGGTATGGACAACTTGGCTAGACACGAGGTTGTGTTTGTCCGATGTTAGGTGACTGCCCCTTGTTGCTAGAACACGAAGAACTTTGCATCTGCGTGGGATTTTTGCTTTTCCAAATGAATTTGCCACATGGAGCCAATGTTTTTCCCAAGGAAAAATATTCGATAAGCAGATGTAAATGAACACTATTCATCCGAATTGGACTTCCGACTTAGTTCGTTGGTGGCATTCGATTTCAGGTCGATATTTACCAAGACCACCAACAAATTGAGGTACTCCAACAGTGTCTGCTTAGAGAGAAGCCGAGGGTGTCGGCGTGTCGCGCATCCATTGATTATTGTGCATCATTGCACCCCTAATCTCCTATCCCTTGGAACAAAAGAGAATATGGCAGGGTTGTGCCCACAGTAATCTATAATTCATAGGGGATCTAAGATCAAATTCAATGGCTCTGTATGAATGTCTGCAACTCAAAGAATCAATAGACGTGCTGCACCATCAATCTATGATCTATCAGCACTTCATGATCAGAACATGTCAACACCTGTTGAGCTTCCATTAACTAAATAATCCTTACTCAAAGAATGTTATGTGGTGCATAGATCTCGAGGGTCTAATCTTGAGCACGTCAGGACACATCCTATCTCCACAAATGAATGGAAATGGCGAGTTGGTGACCGGAACAAGGAGTGGGAAACGACGGTGATGAAGATACAGGCTGTGCTCAAGCTTGACGCGTGCGCTAAGGCTGCTGGGGCGCTGGGTGTTGCCAACCCTGCTTGCTCGCGGAGTCACGAGCACGGCCATCGCAGGATGAAAAGCACCGGAGACGCGGGCTTAAGCCTGATGAGCATGGCGGCCCGTCGACGAGGTGTACCGGAACGTGGTGTTTCGGCTCGGCCGGATGCTCGACGCTGCATACCCAACAAATCACTAATCAGGCCCTGTTCGAATCTCCAACAAAAGTTGGATAAACTTTTGGATAAAAGCGGCACGCTTTTCAAACTGCTAAACGATGTGTTTCGTGCGAAAACTTTCTATATGTAAGTTGTTATAAAATATCAGATTAATCCATTTTTTAAGTTTGTAATAATTAA
Organism: Oryza meridionalis; assembly: GCA_000338895.3. Classification (NCBI taxonomy): domain Eukaryota; kingdom Viridiplantae; phylum Streptophyta; class Magnoliopsida; order Poales; family Poaceae; genus Oryza; species Oryza meridionalis. The sequence goes on along the minus strand of CM002527.2, from coordinate 23,969,559 downwards.
AATTTAATTAATCACACGTTATTACCATCTCAATTCATTTTTTAGTTTTGTAATAATTAAAACTCAATTAATCACACGTTATTATCATCTCATTTTACGTAAAACATTTAATTTTATTTCATCTTCACCCGTGCAGCGTGCCCAGCGAGGGCAAGCAGTGGAACTGACAGCCCAGGAGAATGACGTACGACTTCACCAGCGCCGGTGCCACGTGCAAAAGGCGCAACAAGCGAGAGGCCTTCCTTCGCAGCCGTGGCGCGGGGGCCCTGCGACGACAACGACGCGGCCGGTTTCCGCAGCCACGAACCGCTCACCCATCCGCCACGAGCGCATCCCCGTCAACCTCCCACATGGCAATCACAGCCGCGGTGACGTGACTCGTGAGAGGCAGTTGGGCTGGATGGCCCCCCGGGGCACCCGGTCCCAGGCGGCGGCGACACCTCACCGCGCTGATCCACGCCCGACGAGCGCGGCCGGACGGAATAAACAGATCGGATAATGGCGGAGATGTGTTCATCCGAGCATCTGACCGTCCGAGCCCGAGCCACGTTTCCTGGCTCTCCAAGGACAAAGGGACTTTCGGCGATGCGGTTCAGCAGAAACGGCCTTCCTCTCGTCGGTTTCGAAGCGCGGGCGGTGGGCCCACCACTGGCCCACGCACATCTCTCCCGTTGCGTCTAGACGCTTTTTTTTTCATGTGATTAAAATGAATTAATACCGGATAAAATGATACGGCTACAACTCATTTTTCAGCTTATCTTTGTTCGTCGATTAATGATTTCTCCATTTGCAATCTATCCTTTTTTTTCTCTCGTTATCAGCGAGAAGTACATTACAATTTTCAGTAATTTATACATTACAACTTTCAGTAATTTATTCCCATCTCGCGTTCTTTCTCCTTTTGAATCGAGAGCACAAGATCTACTTTCTTTTGTGGAGGCATTTCATCGATGTCATCTGCGAAGTGTTGCTGTATGGATTACCATCAGCTTTGAGTTCTTGAGGTCAAGCCTTGTCCACGTCCGTGGTCCGTCTCTCGCGGTCTCGCTCGGTTTCCCCTCCGAATTCCGAATTTCCGATCCCCACGGTGGCGTCTCCCTAATCCCTATATGGCTATATCTTTCGTCAACCAAACAAAAGGAAACTCGAAGCGTATCGGCTTCATCATCAATCGATGCGACGATGCTGATCTAAACCCAAGAAAATTTCTCCTTCAAAACCTGCAAGCTCACCTTCTTCTCCCCCAGCTCTCTCCTCCGATCATTTGCCCAACAACCACCCAGCCCGCCAGCCGTGCGAGCGCAGCTTTCCTATTTAAGCCGCGCCTCGCTGGCTCGCTGCCGCTGCCGCTGCCCCCCCCCTCCCCCCCCCCTGAATGCTGGTCTCTCGTCGCCCCGTCCCCTGGAATCTCTCCCTTTCTACCTTGGTCCGGGACCGCGCCTCCTGAAATCTCTCTCTGTCCCTAGAAATTTCTGCGCGCGTCTTCCGTTCTTCTCCCCGGTTTGGTTGGTTCCCGAGCCTGTTACCTCGGGGGCGGCCGAAAGGTTGGATTTTGGAGAGCAGGCTTACTTGCATCTGGGCGAAGATTGGATTTTTTGGGGAGCGATTTTGGGGTCGTTGTTTTTTGGTGCTTGTTTGCTGAAGTTTGGATTTTGGGAGGAGTTTTTGGGGGTTCGGTGAGATTTGGTGGGAGCGGAGGACATGACGATCGATTTGTCCATGCCCGGGAGCTCCGGGCTCCTGGACGACGTAGGGGGGAAGAAGCACATGAATTTCTTCAGCAACCGCTACGTGCTCGCGCTCACGGGCGCCGCAGGAATCGGCGGGTTCCTCTTTGGCTACGACACAGGTATATGGTTGCATGTGTGCCATTTACCTTCCATCTTTTGCCTGAACGTTTCATTTAGTGTAGCTGTTCACGATGAATTTCCCCTCGCAGTAATAAGCGACATGTTTTTGGTTGCTTTGGACTTGTTGGGTTACTTCATTTTCATATGATGAAACATTCAGATGGTGTTTGGTCCAATTTGATATTTGACAGTATGTTCAGGAAGCCTATGGTTAGATATCATTGATACAAGCAAACAAAGTTTGAAGTGGAAGTCTGAAATGAGATTTATGAATAGTGGACTTATTTTGTTGAGTTCGTGCTATGATCTCTACAGTACTGCATAAAGATAGATATTAATTTTAGCAGCGGGATGAAACCAATGCTTGCATCATTCTTATTAATTTCTAGCAAAATCTTCGAGTGTGTGTAACTTCATAGAAATACTGTACTGTATACTTTTGCCCAAAAAAAGAAGAAAAGAAGAGAAGAGAAGACAGTATGATAAATTTTTGCTCTTAGCTAAGAAATTTATTCTATCAGGTGTCATATCTGGAGCTCTTTTGTATATTCGGGATGACTTTCCAGCAGTCAGAGACAATTATTTCTTACAGGTTCAATCTAATCTAGTACAAATTACTGGTCATTAACCATATGGCACGCCTGCACCAACTGATTTTGGTTCTTCCGTAGGAGACAATCGTTAGCATGGCATTGGTAGGAGCCATCATTGGAGCAGCTGGCGGCGGCTGGATCAATGATACATACGGCCGTAGGAAGTCTACCCTTGTAGCTGACATGCTGTTTGCACTTGGCTCACTTGTTATGTGTTCTGCTGGTGATCCTTACATTCTGATTCTTGGAAGGCTTCTTGTTGGCTTGGGTGTGGGTATAGCATCAGTCACAGCGCCAGTTTACATTGCTGAAGCTGCTCCTTCGGAAATTAGGGGAGGTTTGGTGTCAACTAATGTACTCATGATTACTGGTGGTCAATTCTTCTCCTACCTCATCAATCTTGGCTTTACTGAGGTAGACATTCAACCTCCATTTAATTAGCATATTTTATTCCATTATTCCTACACATTAGCAGTTTTCAGTTTAAGTTCTTTTAACACTCAACTATAAACGGAACAAGTTCAAGCTAAAAACATTGCAGTTGAAAATTTTTTATTGAGCTTCCACAAACCAGGTCTTGCACTGCCATGGGGAACTTAACTGTTAACTGCAACTAAGTATATATATGAGCTCGCATCATATCTTTAATGAAAAAATAACAAGCTTGGGGTCGGTACTCTTGCACAAGAACCATGGAAAAGCTGCACATGTTATGTTATTCAAGATGAACTCCCTTGAGAAAGGATTTCAGCATCAATGCCATGTTTATACTACCTTTTTCTCCTTTTCATATATTTACCTTTTATGGTATTAACATTCCTGTTGGTGCTAGTTAACTGTGTAACACTTAATTAGCAATGAACAAAAGTCAGCTTCCTTGCCAGCAGCAATGGATGAATCACCAACAAGGTGTTGTTTGGTGCGTAGCCACTCTAGTGTTAATGCTCCATCTTTCTGTTTCTGAAATTCACTGCAGTATATACATCATTCTGTTTTCTTTTTCTTAAATGAACTTCCTGTATTTATCTGAAATGCACATTTTATCGCTTGGCACATCATATGATTTTGTGATTTCAGTAGCCTATTCACTGTTTGTTCTTGAAGTACCACTTTACTTACCTGAGGATGAAAAATTATGTGTCATTTGAATCAAATAATTCAGTCAAGTAGAACCTTATAAAGCAATGACCAACAATATTAAATTATCATTGTGCGTCTCCTTATAATTTGACTTGGGGTTTCATAAACTTGATGCATAACAAATCCTGCATTATTAGAAAACAATATAAGATGTCCTATAAAAGAAGATATACAACCATCTTTCTTGAGAGTTATAGTGGAGATATTCGTAAGCTGGTAATACATTAGTACGAGTAGTTGCAAACTTGCAATGATATGCATGCTACATGTCATAGGTTCCTGGAACATGGCGCTGGATGCTCGGAGTTGCTGCTGTGCCTGCAATTCTACAGTTTGTTCTGATGCTTTTTTTGCCAGAATCTCCCCGTTGGCTTTTCTGGAAGGTTATATTTTAAGCTTTTATTCAGTCATGTATTATCTCCTTTTATCTGCATTTTGTTGTTACATTAACTTTTCTTTACAGGATGAGAAAGCAAAAGCTATTTCTGTCCTAGAGAAGATTTATGACTCTGACCGTCTAGAGGAAGAGGTAGAGCTTCTTGCTTCTTCTTCAATGCATGAATTTCAGTCTGACAGTACTGGGAGCTATTTGGACATTTTCAAGTCAAAGGAACTAAGGCTAGCATTTTTTGCTGGAGCTGGTCTTCAGGTATGTTCATCATCTAGCATTCTAGCCCACTCATTTTAGGTATGTCTTAGTCCCTTAGACTCTTAGTCACCAGGGAGATAAACGGTTCACTGTGCTACGTGCATTCCTCAAGGAGCATTTGATTTATGCATCCTGTTGGTAACTACATGGAGTTTTCTCCCCTAAGACATGTTAATCTGTGCAGGCGTTCCAGCAATTTACTGGCATCAACACTGTCATGTACTACAGCCCAACAATTGTCCAGATGGCTGGGTTTACCTCCAACAAGTTGGCATTGCTCCTTTCCCTCATAGTCGCTGGTATGAATGCCGCTGGGACCATTGTTGGAATCTACCTGATTGACCGCTGTGGCCGGCGTCGCCTGGCCCTTACAAGCTTGGCTGGTGTGGTGGTCTCCCTCGCCATTCTAGCAATGGCCTTCATACTGCAGTCATCACCAGATATCTGTTCGAATGCACTCAATGGTGCCTGCCAAGGTGCACTGGGATGGTTCGCGGTGGCGGGACTCGCTCTATACATCGCCTTCTTCTCCCCAGGCATGGGGCCAGTTCCATGGGCAGTGAACTCCGAGATCTACCCCGAGGCATACCGTGGAATGTGCGGTGGCATGTCAGCCACTGTCAACTGGGTATCTAACCTGATTGTGGCACAAACATTCCTCTCGATCGTCGGGTTGGTCGGGACCGGCCTGACCTTCCTGATCATCGCCGGAATAGCGGTGCTGGCCTTCATCTTTGTGGCTCTCTACGTGCCGGAGACAAAAGGCCTCAGCTTTGAGCAGGTTGAGCTCCTGTGGAAGGAGAGAGCATGGGGAAACCAGGGCAATCGCCAGAGCCTTTTGGGCGCTGCACCGTAGTCAGCCAGCTCTCATCCTGTTTGCCCTTGCCGTCAAGGGTGGCTGGCTCCCTTTTTAAGATGGCCGTGCCACCCTCGGTTTCTATCGGCTCTCTCTAGCTGGGAAGTTTTAGGAAGATCTGGATGCAGACCAGACTTTATTACGTGGTAGCGACTATATCATTGTTCTGTCACCTGGTTGCATGTATTGTCAATTTCTCATGGTGGAAACTGGGATAATTTCAGCATTGGGTGGGTGAAGAATCAGGTTGTGTTGGTGTCGAATCTTGTATACATGGGAAGGACTGTACGAGCCATACTGGTTGTGCATTGCCGTCACAAGTGTATAGTTCCGGTGCTAGATGTGCCGGGGAGACGGTTAGATTGTTATGTAGACGGTTAAACTGTTATGGACAGAAACTGGAATGAAAATTATCGCTTTAATATTCTTGCTTGTTATTCCTCCACCAGGTGTATCTTACTTGGCAAACCTTGTAGTACTGACGAGCTGAATGTATAAGCATGGTGAATGAATGCCACTGTCACGGATAATTCTGGCAGATGCACATAGCTAAGGCACGTTGCAGATTTTGATAACCTACCGCGGAGCAAAAGTATCATTAGTTCCATAAATCTCAAGGTGATCGTCAGCATATGCTCATATATACATTACCATGAACCGGTTGAAAAATGAGCATTTTTATGGGCCAATTTCCTCGGTACCATAGAAAAAAAGCACGAAGTTGGAAAATATTAATCATATGTGAGAGTGATATGCAGATGATGTATTTTGTAACTAATGTGTCTGTACAATGGAATTTTCTTTTTTTTCTTCATTTTTACCTGTCTGACAGGATCTAGTATGGCGCAAGATTTGTTGCCAGGAAATGGTTTATTAAGCAGAACATAGATCATCAGAGGAGGCTTCTTGAGCTGACATTACATAGAAGATGATCACCATTATTCTGGCGAAGAGCTATATTTTTTTATGTTACCATATGCATTAGGATATTCCACTTTTAGTAATCACCACTACTGATTCAGACGAAGCACACGACTAGCTTGGAGGCATATATTGAGAACTTCAGATACGATATAGGAGTACCAACCAGGAAACACGTACAAACCAGCAGTACTGTGATACTGTCCGATCTTTCCTCTGAATGCAGACGAAGGTGTTGTACATTTGTCTGCTTCCCCCACACCTCTGTTGCTACCTTTTCGTCGTCGTCGTCGCCGGCGGCGGCGAGGAGCCGAGGAGGATCATCCAGTGGATGTGTTGGCCGGCATCTCAGGCGCAGCTCAGCAAGGATCGGATCGGATCCCCGTCTCCCTCGGAGATGTCCGCCACCGCCTCCCCAGCCTCCGCCCTCCCGTTCCGGGCCGGCAAGTCCGGTGTTTTTCGGCCCGGCCCAACCGTGCGGAGACGCGTTCGTGTCTGTCCTTTTCCGGCCCAGCTTGCGCAACCGAGGCCCATCGGGCGAGATCACCTCCCCACCGTCCCGGAGCGCCGGCGTGCGGCGAGCCTCGAGGGCGACGCCGCCTCTCCTCACGAGTCACGACCGTGATGCTCTGAGGCCGACGCCGACGCCGACGCCGACGAGGAGGACGAGCCGAACGGCCCGAACCATCCGCCGCCCGCTCGCGTTCAGGGGTTGGGGGGAAGAGTAGTGAATAGTGATCAACAACCCGCCTCCATGGGAAGCCCCGCGCCGCGAGCCAATGCGCTGGGCTGCCTGCCGCGGCGGTTGTGCGTGTCCATGGGTAAGACCGTAAAGGCGTAAAGAGCAGCTATTACCATTGCCGTTTCATACTGAAGTAGCAGTCTAATTTTCACCTTTTTTGCCTTCCATTCTTGCAGCATGTCCAATGAAATTTTGCTCAGTCTTCCTCTTCGATAGGAGAGCATGGCCTCCTGCTTATTCCCTCGTAGTCCTCCCATGCACCGACGAAGTGATGAGCGAGTCATCTGTTACATTGGGGGTGGTTAAGTGGTTTGCTGGGTTGGGTTGCATTGCAGCCCTGCGGCCTCGAAGGAAGGCACTTCAGATGTTCGATGAAATGCTTCACCTGTAGCCTCCTGCCTGGCACCTTTTTCAGGCGCGATGTCCTGAGAGAAGGAAAAATACAGTGCGCCGGATAATTATCGTATCTTGCTTTTACTGCATTCTTGGCAGTTGGGCTGCACAGTGGTGACTCTATAAGTCAACAATCGTCTGTGGTTGGTTCTGTTGGGGGCAACATCTATAATCTATTGCATAGAATAGCCAATGATCTTTCACTTGTCATCTTTCTTTATTTAGCTGGGGCCACTTTGCGAGGAAAAAAAAAGTATACCATATGTCTATATATACCTCCTATGATGGAATGGAAGTATGCAATGAAGAAGTAGTAATCAAGTGCAAGAAGACGCTAATTCATCTGTAGCTGATGGCGGTTGGAGGCTTTGTGGACTGGAGGGGAAACCCGATAGACAGAAAGGTACATGGAGGAGTCAGAGCTGCATGGTTTATGTTCTGTAAGTTGCTCTACTGAGTCCATTGATTAATATATTGTTCCTGGCTTCCTGCGTTATTTGTGTAATTACTCACTAACAGTAGGTTTTCCTATTGAAATCGAAGTGTTTTTTATGCTTGTTCTCTCTTGTAGTTCTGTCAGTGGTAACAAACATGGAAAATATTCCAAACATGCTGAATTTGGTTACATATCTCCATGGAACCATGCATATGGGAGTTTCAAGCTCTGCAACCACAGTTACTAACTTCATTGGTGCCACATCTGGATTTGCTTTATTAGGAGCTTTCCTCTCAGACTCGTACATCACTCGCTCTAGAACCATACTACTCTTTGGTCCCTTGGAGTTTCTGGTAATTTGCCTCATGGTCTATTCAACGGTCTAAATATTCTGGGTATCATCCATTGCAATTTCTTGATTTCACTTTCTTTTTATCTTTACTAGTGACAGCCTGCCAAGAGAAGGGGAAAAAAAACACAGTACTCGTCGCAGTTATTTTAATCACAGCTAATGAATGTAAACTAATAGCATCATATAGTTACATCAGATGTTGAAAGAAACCCATGAAAATTATTTCACATGTTGCCTCTGTTTTTTCTTCTAACATTATTCTCAGCTGTAATCACACCGATATCGAAAAAGCTGCAGGTTGCCTGAAATTTCAAAAGCTGAGGTTGCTAAATCGTTTTCCCAAGCTCAAAGTAGCTGGGAACTTGGGATACATACAAAACAAGATTCTTACAAGTTGCTAAGGAAAACAATTTTATGTCTCCTTCAGAATTAGTTAGGTGTGAATTAAGCCAAAACACCGGATCATATTCTGTTGAACTTTTTTTTTTTGAAAGGAATATATTCTGTTGAATTTTTAACTATGGTTTGGTCATCACCTACTGTGGGTCTGTGGCATAACCTTGATCCGAAGCCTACTTGATAAAGATATTAAAGGACCTCTATGTAAAAAAGTACATCGGCATCTTCTTGTTTGCTTGTGGTTAAATTAGCATTGATTTTCTTCAGACAATTAACTTATAGATACTTTCACTAGTTTAAAACTTAATATCTGGATATAAGTTTCTATCTTTGCTCACAGCCACCGAACAAGTAGTTTCTGCTTCATACTGGTTTAAGTTCCAAGGTAACAATCTACTTGTGCAGGCTCTTGGATTGCTCGCTCTGCAAGCCTACCTCCCCTCACTCCATCCACCACCTTGCAATATTGAAGCAGAGCTAAGCAACTGCGAAGAGGTTCATGGCTTCAACACCGTCATATTGCACATAGGCTTGTACACCTGGGCATTCAGTGAAGGCTGTATCCGTGCTTGCACGCCATCACTTGGAGCAGATCAGTTTGACCATGAAGATCCCTCTGAATCCCGCCAACAATCCAGTTTCTTCAACTGGTTCTCCTTTGGAATCTCCTTAGGAGGATTTATAGGATTGATTCTAATAGTGTGGCTCGAGAACTACAACGGGTGGGACATTGGATTTGGCGTGTGTGCACTGCTAATTCTTCTTGGGTTGCTCGTAGTTGCCACCGGCCTCCCTTTCTACCGTAATCAAGTACCAGAAGGAAGCCCTCTAACTCGGATACTGCAGGTTATAAACTTAAATTTCCATCTCTCAGGAGAAAATCACCATTCCATATCTGCCGCCTATCTGAAAAATTGCCTTTTCCAGGTTCTTGTGGTTGCATTCAAGAACAGGAAATATGAACTTCCCGAGAAACTTGAGGAAGCACAAGAAAACCGTAATGGACTGGATTCTATTGAAGTACCACGTCCTACAAATTTTCTGAAGTAAGCTTCAGCAAGATACACACATTTTTTCTGTTAAGGGTATCACACATCATGCATGGATTTTAAGAGAATATGATTCTTTAGTAAATGTTATAAACTCTTCTGCACACTTTTTTTTGCCAGATTTCTTGACAAAGCCTCCATCAACCATGGTGAAGATGGAGCCTGGTCAGTTTGCAGCACAATGAAAGTGGAGGAGACAAAGATTGTTCTTCGAATGCTTCCTCTCTTCATCAGCTCCATGATCGGTTATATCTCAAACCCTCTGCTCCTCACATTCACTGTGCAACAAGGTAGCATGACAAACACAAGGCTGAGCAAGATACATATCTCCCCTGCGACGCTCTTTGTGATCCCCATCACATTCCAGATGCTAATGCTCGCCGTCTATGACCGCTTCCTTGTTCCATTCATGCGCAAGCGCACAGGATATGCCTGCGGTATCACTCACCTGCAACGTGTTGGCTTAGGCTTTGCCTCCATGATAGTTGCATCGGCCGTTGCAGCAGTCATCGAGAGAAAGAGGAAGGACGCAGCTGTTCAGATGTCCCTCTTCTGGCTTGCACCTCAGTTCTTCTTGCTTGGCGTGTCAGACGTTACATCGTTCGTCGGGCTGCTTGAGTTCTTCAACAGTGAAGCACCAAAGGATATGAAGTCCATTGGCACGGCGCTATTCTGGTGCGAGCTGGGTCTCGCTTCATGGATGGGCACGTTCCTGGTGGAGCTGGTGAACAAGGCTACGAGGCATGGACACCATGGAGGGTGGCTCGAGGGTACAAGCTTGAACAACAGCCACCTTGACTTGTTTTACTGGGTAGTTGCTGTTATCGGGCTGCTTGGCTTCTTGAATTACCTGTACTGGGCGAAGAAGTATGCCTACCGGCACAATCCACGCATGGTCACCCCATCAGCTGATCACGACTCACCGTGATAGATTTGATTGCTCTTGAAGCACCATTTACTTCACAGATGCAAAGCAAAAGGTAACCATGTACTGATGTAAGTTGTATCATGCTGTTTGTGTTCAGTTGATTGGCTGGACTTGGTCGTTGATCATTTCGACTCAAATGTACATTTTGTACCATTCCGACCCAAATGTGTTAAGTTGAAGGATTCGACTGTTGCGTGTAAAAGTGGTCGTTTTCTGTGGCAAAATATATTATTCAGAGACAACTCCAATACAACTGTATGTCTATGACCGTACATAATTTTACTAATGCCTAATTATATCTCTTCCTACTTTCCTCAATGGCTGGGCGGCCCCGATCAGGGCGCAGGTCAACGGCTCAAGGGGAGGGAGATCTATCTAACAGGTACCTCATGGAATTAGTCGTGATATAGCTGCCCCCTGTGCAAGAGACTTACTAGTATCAAGAGCAGCATTCAGAGGATCTTCTGAATCTTCTGGCACACAACAAAATCAGTGCTGCACTGTTTTTTTTAAGAGATGTGCTTCTATGCTCTAAAAAAAAAACGCACGAATGTTAAAGATGGTGAATGGTCTAGATTAAAAGGTGATTAACAGGCTAAACGTTATTAGGAAGGGCAATTTTGTCCTTGAGGTAGTTACCCGTATCCCGGACGTTCAATCCAGACGCAGCGCCGCCTCGCCTGTCGCCGCACTCGATCGCAAGTACAAGAGAATAAAAGAAGGCATTACATGATTCCAAAACAGCGAATCCTCCTCTATTGCGGCTACACATGTGCATCACCTCAATCCACCATTTGATTGGCTTCCATGTTCAGGTTGTGCTTCTTGCCAAATCAAAAAATGAGATGGGTAGAGATAAGAAGCATGACAAGAAAAATCAGCCAAATCAAAAAATGAGATGGGTAGAGATAAGAAGCATGACAAGAAAGGAGCACGCCGCGGTAGACTAACGGGACAGACGGTGTGGCGAGAGGAGGAAGAAGGAGGTGCCTCAACACATCGATTTGTAACTCCTCATCGGCTGATCAAGTATGTGATAACTTCATCAGGACAAAACTGCCCCTCCCTAATAACTTTTACTCTGTTAAGCAACTTTTAATCTAAACCATTCATGAGCTTTAATATCCGTGCAGGTGTTTTTAGTGAGAGCATAGAAGCACATCTCTTTTTTTAATCATCTTTACAAACAGAACATCCTTGAAAAACATATTTCATGTCTACTAATTCACAGCACATGAAAACATCATTGAATAGAGGATCACGTGGAGTCGTGGACATAAGATATTGAAATTTGTCAAAGCGGCATGTGCATCACAGCTTTACAAGCCGTTTCAGTTTACTGACACTTGTAATTTCAACTCGCAGGACACGCGCGGGGGAGATGTGGCGACCACTCAGAAAATCCAAATTATTCGGGGGAGATCTGCAGCGGTAGCGACAGGCAAGCTCCAGGCTAGCTGGAGATCTGACCAGCTAGCTACGGGACAATCCACGTAGTAGTAAACACATGCATCCTTAGGCTGAGTTTGATCGTGAGTTTGATCGAGAGTTACCTGATTATTATAATTTATTAGCGTATAATTAATTAAATACTATAGCGTATAATTAATTAAATACTAACTATTATAAATTTAAAAGATATTTGTAGAATTTTTTAGATATTTTTATACATATTTTTTTATAAAAACATCCAATTTAATAGTTTGAAAAATGTACTCGCGCATAAGATTGATATAGTATTAGCTTACCAAAATCCTCACCCCAACGCAACCTAAACGTGACGAGATCTTTGGCCACGTCCCGGCCGGAGCCCCGCGCGCAGTCCATACGCCGCGTCACCTGAAGAAAATGTGGGAAATGCACACGAGACCACGTGAGTATATACACCAAGAGCTAGCTAGCTACTTATATATATTAGCCATCGTCTCCTGATCTTGAGATGTCCAGATATTAATTACTTGTCTCTTCTGAGACTCGAAAACACTCTCCAAACATATAGAGGGATAGGAGCATAGCAGCAGTCTGTTTTGTTCGTTAATTACCTTGGAGATAGCATATATTTGCCTGAGAAGATCGGTACTTAATTTGTGGTACAACGGTGTATATATACGTGCATTAAGGTTGATTTGGAGAAGCATATATAGATGGCACTTGATGAAGGGTATATAGATTGGAGAGGGAACGCAGTTGATGCAAGGAAGCATGGAGGCACCAAGGCAACACTCTTTCTCTATGGTAAGCCACTGCATGCATGCACTAGACATTTGTGTTTTAACTTTAAGTAGATTTAGTCTTGTCTATTGTTTCTAATCGTTTCTTGTAATAATATATAGTTACACATTAATTTGTGTTTCTTGTTTCTTGTTTAGGGAGATGCATTTAGTCTGTCTCTTGTTTTCATATAGAGTAGTGCATGGAAAATGAATTTGTTGTATGGGTAATTTTATCATCCTTGAGAATGTAACTAGAGGTATATTCTGTCTTGTTGGGTAAATGCATGGAAAATGAATTAGTTGTTTTCATTTAGTCTGTCTCTTGTTTTCATATTTGTTGGATATTGTGTTCTTGCAACCTTTTCTATGCTTCTTTTTTATGTTAAAAAAACACGAATATTAGGGAAGGATCTAATATCAAATAATTAGAAGAGGTGTGAGGCTTCGCCTAGTCCACCACCTTGTGGAGCTAGCCGAAAAACCTCTGGACGTTTCTACATGCTTCTTTTTTATGTTGTCCGTCAGCTCTAGGGGGTAAGAGCTAAGAATTAAGGATATGAAAGAGGAGAAATCTTCAAGTTTAGAGCGTAAGTAGATCTTCTTTTTAGTTATAACTTTGTAGGATCCGTACGTAATGTTGGATGTGGAGCCACCATATTCAGTCCCAACAGCTAAAAAATTTCAGCAAATTCAGCATTAGTTTGAACCAAAAAAGAATCGTCGTCGCTTATTAATTTGATCATTCAAATGGTGCAAATTTGTTACACGCAAGTAAACAAGATTATGACTATCTGTATGCTGTTTTGAGCTGGGGGGACGATATGTATGCCACTGAAATCTGCAGGCCCATGATCGATCAAACATTCTAACAATTTTTAAGAGAGCCTAAATGACAACAGTTAGAATATTAACTCGAGCATAAATAACTACATCCAAAATCTGCCGCTCTCGATGACTTTGACACAAAAATCAGTTAAAAGAGGGCTGTGCTAAAATCTAAAAATTTTGCGCAAAATGAAAAGCGTATGTTCATCCCATACTTCTTACAAGAATTAAGGTTTAAACAAATAACCGCACCTTGTCAAACAAAAGTGAGAGAGAAGGCTCCGCTTCCAATCTCCTTCGAAAGTTTTAATCAACATTCGAAACAATTACATGGTCCTTGATCTCAACAAATTAATTAACAAGCGATCACAATATTTGCACCATTTGAGAACGTTCAAATTAATAAGCGATAACGTCTTTTTTTTTCAAACTAATGCTGAATTTGGTGAAAATTTGTAGCTTTTGCACCATTCCAGCCTGTGGCCACCTTTTTTTAAGCAACAAAGATCATTGGCACGTCCAGTACCATCTTCTTAAACGACTACTGTACAAAAGAGTTAATTTTAGAGCTATTAAAGGTCATATGATTTCTATGTAACCGTATCGTTCAGCAAAAGGTTATCCTGAAATACAAGATTACGGATATAAGCTTGTGTGGCTCAGAGGGATGGGAACTAATCCCTCACACACAAAACGGAACAACTCATTACCACATGATTAATAAAGTATTAGTTTTTAAAAATAAATTAATATTATTTTTAAAAACAACTTTCATGTATTTTTTTAAAAAACACGCGCATTTAAGAGTTTGAGAAACATGCGTGTGTAAAACGAGATAGTACAGTTGGGAAGATGCACCTGGCCAAGAACACAGCCAAGTCATAAGAAAGATCGATCTAGATCATGGAATCAATATATCATATCTGATTATCAGATATCAGTTTGTCAAAAAAAATGTAACATCAGAAAATATTGTCATGATTTGTACGTTTGCTACCACCTAATATAAAGCTGTTCTCTAGTAAGTCATAAGAAGGAACGTTCTAGATCATAGATATTATATCCCATTATCAGAAATCAGTTTGTCAAAAAAATAGTTTAACGTAAAATATTGTCATGATTGGCACGCTCGCTAGCCGAATATGGAACAGCTCCACGCGTAAAAAAAAAGAATAAGTGGAAAATCATATAGATCGTGCAGTGGGGAGATGCTAATTGTATAAGACAAAATAATTTAACGGGCATGCAGGACACATCCAACACACATCAACATCGAGTGAGTCTTGCAGTAGAATTATATTCCGATCACCCAAGATTGTTTAAATGAAATAAGGTTATAAAGTACTAATACACGTGGGGCGAATTGATACTATTATATATACAGTCATCCAACTCCAACAGACAATAGGTCGAAGATGAAGTGAAACATAATTTAACTTGTTAGATCTTTTATGGTGAAACCTATTATCTAGATTAAAGTTTCATATTTTGATGTGGGTGCTCGTATTTATAGCTAATTATTTTTTAAGTACATGTTGATAATACACGTAGTGACTTTCGTCTATCTTAAGATATATCGGTCCAGTCTAATCACAAGAATAAAGTGTACGTGTATATTTATAGGGATGTATAAGGACACCTATGTGTTGTGTTTTGCTCGCAATAAAGAAAAGAAAATAGGCCCAAGGATAAAGGACGCAGTACAAAATCTTCCTACACTATGTACCATCTACTTATCTCCATCCACACATATAGGCATTATTTTTCTATGATTTGGACTGAAAAGTCTGACGAAAATCTCATGTCCAAGAACCAATATTCATTTTGTCTCCATCAGGGCTAGCAGAGCAATTAAAGGATATCTTTCACTTATTTGGTGCGTGCAACGCCACTACTAATAAAGGCAACAAAAAAAAATGAAATCAACCAAAACGACATCACAACTGACAAAGCGTTAGATAACATTCGTAGTACATATCATCCCGTCCTGCAATGGGAACCATTTCTACTTAATTCTTTCCCGCAGATGTACATGGTAGGATGCTACCCTAAATTATTTTGACCCCATGCCACATGAATACGTGGTAATTCAGGCTGTAAAAAAAACTAGAAATCACCTCCTGCACAGAATATTTCCATCAGGATTCAGAATCAGACCTTAAACTCCTCAAATTAATTCTGAAGAAGAGACAAAAGTAAATTTGAGTAAAGCCTGATAGGCCCCGCACACAGAGTCTTCAGAAATTAGATAGCTAGGCCTAATGATATATTTGCATGAATTTCTGATTGGAATCCTATTTTTTAATGGACTTGCATGAATTTTCTAGACAATCCCTAAGTCTGTTATTTATTTATGAGTAAATTTCATAAAACTATAAGTACTTTGGTCAAATTATCACAAAACTAAAGATTTAATATAATGTATCATAATACTACATATTTAGCACTATTTTTATCACAGAACTACATATTTAAAGTAAAATATCGCAAAAATATAAGTTTAGTAAAAAAATTATCGTAAAACTACATGTTTAATATCAATTTAATCATTAAACCTGGACATTTACAACTCAAACATAACATTAGTTTTAAAAAATTAAACCCCAAAATATGATGTTTTGTGATAATTTAATTATTAAATATGTAGTTTTGTAATACTTAGTCTTAAACCTGTAATTAATTTTGTGATAAATTTATTGCTAAGTCTGTAGTTATGTGATATATGACCTTAAATTTGTAGTTTTAGTTTTGTGATAATTTGACTAAAGTATATGTAGTTTTGTGAAATTTATTATTTATTTATTTATTGCAGTTTTGGTGGCTCTGCGCAGCTGCTCTAACAGCGCAAACTTCAGTTTAGTGGCATACTTCCATCAGACATTGCATCTGGATATTGTTACCTCGTCATCCGTGATTACATATCTGGTTGGCGCTGTGTCATTCTTCACTGCGCTGATGAACATCCTCTCAAATGCATATATCAAACTAACCACTGCCATGTTTGTGTTTAGCCCCTTTGTGGTCCTGGTAATTTAATTTCTCGTTTCCAACCCGATTTTAGAGAACTGTAATTTGTTTCAATGACTATTTATACGCATGTCATTATAAATGATCAGTTTTAGTTGTACAAAGTTTGAGTTAGGAATAATAAGGCTGAGTTTCTTATCCCAGTTTCCCCAATCCACCTCTATCGTTTTCTGCACGCACGCTTTTCAAACTGCTAAACGGTGTGTTTTTTTTTTAAAAAAATTTCTATACGAAAGTTGTTTTAGAAAATCATATTAATCCATTTTTTTAAAAAATAGTTAATATATAATTAATCATTTAATCGTGCAATAATACATGCTCCGTTTTACGTGCCGGGAGGAATTTCCCA
Source organism: Oryza meridionalis (assembly GCA_000338895.3). Taxonomy (NCBI): domain Eukaryota; kingdom Viridiplantae; phylum Streptophyta; class Magnoliopsida; order Poales; family Poaceae; genus Oryza; species Oryza meridionalis. Next base: position 23,952,837 of record CM002527.2, on the reverse strand, counting down.
GTCCCTCCTCCCAAACACATTCTAAGTTTATCATATTTCACTGGAAATACTTTGTCATAATAGGAACTCCCGAAAATGCCCTTGCCCTCCGGTCTTCACCCCTTCGTGGAGATGAGGCCATGAGGGAATTCCAGCCGGTCGCCGGATTTCTCCCCGCTCTCTCCGATCGCTGCCACCAGCCACCGGCCATCGGCCGTGCATCCACCGGGATGTGCACTCTTCTCCGCGCTCGCGCGCGGATCTGTCCTCGCCGACCTGGATGCCGTGGGAACAAGCGAGAGCGGAGAAGCAGGGCGATCACCGATGGCTACGACAAGAGTTCGCCGGAGGAGGGAGCGGGGGGGGGGGGGGGGAGGACGAGCCGGCGAGGTTAAGGAAGATGTAATAGGCAGAATTGGGACAAAATCGTACTAGGGTGGAGGTGAGTTTACGATGCCATCCCCAAATGTTAGAATCGACCACTTCGGAAGCATATTTTTCGTGTCGCTTTCGATTTGCTAACATTTTGTTCGAATGAGTAATCAAATCGAAGCTTTTATTTGCCTAAAAAATTAGTACAAGATTTTAAGACGAGGGAGATAGTATATGCTTTCAGGACATTTTAAGCTTCTAAGATGAGGAGGTAGGGTTTTTTAAAATGCTGAGTTATAATCAATTTGTGTTTGAAATGCAGGGCTATATGTTGCTAGCATTGCAAGCGCACTTGCCTTCACTCCATCCTCCGATTTGTGAGATAAACAAAGATCCAAGCAAATGTGAGCCAGCGCAAGGCTGGAACTTAACACTGCTCTACTTGAGCTTATTAATGTTTGCCATTGGGGAGGGCTGCATGCGCGCTTGCGTACCAGCCCTTGGTGAAGATCAGTTCAGCAATGATAATCCAGAAGCATCGCATCTCAGGAGTAACTTCTTAAGCTGGCTCAAGTCTGCAAACTTTCTTGGAGCACTTATTGGATTGGTATTCCTAGTGTGGATCGAGAAGAATTTGGGTTGGGACATTGGCTTTTTGTTGTGTGCCCTTATTGTTATTGTAGGGCTGCTCATAGCAGCCAGTGGACTGCCTTTCTATGGAATGCGCAAGCTCAATGGAAGTCCTCTAACTAGAATATTGCAGGTAAAAAATCATATGCCACAATTACATACGTTTGTCGGTCTAATTTGGTATGCGTGTTAATTATAACGAATTCGTGTATGATTGATTTATTTATTTTGACGCCAACTGGTTAGTGTTGCTTTATATTATCCACGATCCATTTTGTGGAAGTTAAATATATACAAGAAGGGTGCTGTTATCCAAGTTATGTTTTATACTCTTTTGTCTGATAGCATTACATTGCATTATTCTACCTTCCATGCTTATTGCTGGAAAGTCATCACGTCTATTTCTAGAAATTTCAGATAACAGATTAATTACAAGCAATAAAGAAATTAGGGCAGTCCTTCCACACATCAATCTAAAACAAAATTGAATGTAGCAAGACAATCAAGGAAAACAGAAGATCATATTGTTTTGAAGTTGTATTACTGGTACCTTTCCAGGTTCTTGTCACATCATCAAAGAAGAGGCAGGCTGCTGTTATTGATGTTATTGAGCTGCAAGAGATCGGTACATCAGATCATGTAGATGAGGACGGGGAAGACAAATGTGACAGAAAAAATATTTGGTAAGTTCCCTGATAATAAAAAAATTCCCAGAAAACAATGTATTTCTGAAAACAATGTATGAACTTTTAACTTTTAAATAAATGTTGAGAACCAAGAGTATAATAATTCCTATTTTTGTGGAAATCATAATCTCCCTAATACCCTAATATATTTGTGGACAAATCCTGAATACATGACGGTAAAAAACAATTTGTATTTTCTGCAGCACTTCTCGAGTTGATGAGAAAACAGAGGCTATTACTCGGATGCTTCCAATCTTCATCAGCTGCATATTCGCCTACTAGCCCTTCACATTGCTCATGACGTTAACCATACAAGTAGGCAGCACGATGGACTCAGGGATAGGAATGATCCAGATACCCTCTGCTTCTCTCATCGCAATCCCAACAACATTTCACATGCTGATGCAACCGTGCTACAGGAGAATCTTGATACCGCTGCTGAGGATATTCACAGGCCACACCAATGGTATCACCCCTCTGCAGCACATCGGTGTTGCCTCTGCGTGTGGGATAATGGCAGCATGCATTGCCATGTTGGTGGAAGCAAAGAGGCTGATGGTCGTGGAGCAGCAAGGGCTAACATTAGTAGCTGACGGTGTCCCAATGTCCGTCTTCTGGCTGGTGATGCAGTTCTTCCTGCTAAGCATCATGGATATAGCATATATTGGTGGGCTGGTTCAGTTCATAAAGAGCGAGGCACCTGAAGCAAAGCATATTGCACCAGCAGTGCAGTCTCTTCTGGTCGGAATAGCAGCCTGGTCAGGATGTGCCTTTGTCCAGCTCGTCAACAGAATGACAAGGCATGGAGACAATGGAAAAGGATGGTTAGATGGAACAAACTTCAACAGGACACGCCTTGATCGCTTCTTCTTGTTATTGGCAACCTTCGAGCTGGTGGCATTTATCAATTATGCATTCTGGGCTAGGAGATATGCCAACAAGAAAAGTGTCAGTACTGTTAGATCAGACGGCGACAATTTTGGAGCTTAAATATCCAAACAGTATGCAATAGATAGGTAAGAGAAAACAAAGAGTTGTGATTAATTTTCTTTAGTTAGCCTGTCTGTGTTGTATAGATCGTAACAAAGATATCCTATAATCTCCATTGGCTTATGGCAGCTTGACAGAACTTACAAGCTACAATCAATGCAATCTAGCGTACAGTGATGTTATCTCTATCTGTCGCTATCTTGCAAGGCCCGAAAATAGATTTTCAATATTGAAAGTAGTTGCGTAAACTGTGTCTTAGGAAGAACATAAATATCTGTGGTACCTAAACTGATGACTAACAAGGTTTGTAAAGATAGTATAGCTGACTAGTTTACTGAAGAATGAGAGTATGTACTGTACTGAAATAAAAGTATCATTTCTGCTTGGTCTTCAAGCTTCAATTATGTCATGTCATAATAAAAATATGTATTTTTATACTAAGAATGAAAAGTTGAAAACATTATGCTCAATGAATGCCTTCCAATGAAATAAGGATGTCAGCAGGACACCACAAACCTTAGCAGAAAATTATATTTGTTTCTTTCAAATTGAAACCAATCAACAATACAAAGAAGTTGATTTTCTCTGTATATGTGTTGCATGCTCGAAGTTCAGCTTGATGAAATTTAATTGCTTTTGGACAATCACCCATTCAGCTGCCAATGGACAAGTAAATCATTGTTTTAGCCACCATGACCTCTCTAATCTAGTATGGTTAAGGGTGTGGTTGAATTTGAAACCTTTTCTTTTTGCTACTGATGTGCATTTCAGACAATCTGTATTAATTGCATGGGCCCATGATTAAAAATAATAGCTACTCCCTATGCTCCCTTTCACTTGACACTAGATACTATTCATGTACAAACTTTGACCATTCGCCTTTTTTATAAAAAATATATAAAAAAATTTAAAGAGATATTATATTATCAAAGTACTTTGCATGTTAAATATAATCACACTACTTGCATTCATCAAAACATCATAATTTAAAAGTTTTTATTGGTTAAAGATAAAATCAAACTTGTAAACAGTGTCAAGTAAAAGGGAATAATGGGAGTAGCAAATATGTTTTGGTTATCTTTTTTAACCAATAATTTTTAGGGTTTTAGGTTTTAATTTCTCTTGTTTATACTTTTCATATGCGTATCCTGTTCGAGCTGATGCCATCTCCTTGAAGACGCATTGTAGAGTAGTGGATGCTTAGGTTGAAAGGTAAAACCACAATTGGGTTGTTCCATGATGGTTAATATGGAGGAAATCAACGGTAAGTTACAAACCTGAGTTTTGGACTGATAATCAAGAGTGTTAGTAGGTTAACCTAATTGGTAGAGTTTATTATGTAACTTATGCATAAGCATTTCGTGCTCACAATTTGAGCAGCAATGATTCTCATAGGAAGTGTCTTTAAAGACGACTTCTCAGAACAATTAATAAATTAAGAGCTTAGTTTCAAGATAATCCAGAATGATGGCTTGGACTTGAAGACTCCTATACTACATGCATTTTATCTAAGATATTTGTACATAAGTGTCAATGCATGCCAGTGACAGATTGCTTAAAAAAATTGTCAGGATACACCTCCATATTTTGGCTAGTAGGGAGTAGGAACTCTGAATCTGATAGTCAACTTTAGTGTTGGACTGTTGGTGCTTGCAAGTGGTAGGTGACGGCTATACTATTCAAGAATATTTTTTTGTCATTTTGTTTTTCTGACTTCTTCAAATTTGACTTATCCATCTGTGATTAATACCCCTGGGCCCTGAGTCCCTGACTTCAACTGTCCATCTACTATGATTTATACCCCCTTATGCTGCAATGGCCAGGCAGTAATGAAGAGAGAAATATTTGAACTCATCAGAAAAACCATGGCAGTCGGAGGCTTTTTGGACTGGAGGGGAAATCCTATCAATAGAAAGGTGCATGGAGGAGTCAGAGCAGCATGGTTTGTATATTGTAAGTGATTGCCAGTTGACTTGCTTTATCCATGTTTCCTGAATTATGTGATTTTGTCTAGTTACTAGTAATATGCACACATGTGACGAGTTACTCTTTCCATTTCAAGCTTCTTTTCTTTCTTTAAATCGCTGAAGCATTTTATACATGTTTCGATCTCTTACAGTTCTGACTGTGGTGACAAGCACAGTCAATGTCCCAAACATGCTGAATATGGTTACCTATCTCCATGGAACAATGCAGATGGGAATCTCAAGCTCTTCAACTACAGTCACTAATGTTCTTGGTGCCACATCTGGGTTTGCTCTGTTAGGAGCTTTCCTCTCAGACTCTTACATAACTCGAGCTAGAACAATAGTCCTCTTTGGTCCATTGGAATTTTTGGTAATTCGCTTCTTGATCTACTCAACTATCTACATCAAGCCTAATATGATCAAAGGAAACTATTTTTGTTTAATTTTCCGTTGCCAATTACTGTGCGCAAACCTACCAATAATAAAGAAATTGGCATTTTTTTCTGGTAATCTGCTTCTTGGTCTATTCAACCATCTAACGAATTATTGGCAATCATATATGCAGGGCTACGGTTTGCTCGCGCTGCAAGCTTACCTTCCCTCTCTCCGCCCACCACCTTGCAACGCCGAAGCAGAGGTAAGCAGCTGCAGAGAGGTCCATGGCAGGAACGCCGTCCTACTTTACGCAGCCCTGTACATCAGTGCTTTTGGCGATGGCTTCATGCGTGCTTGCATGCCGCCCCTTGGAGCAGACCAGTTCGACCACGAAGACCCCTCCGAGTCGCGTCAGCAGTCCAGCTTCTTCAACTGGTACACCTTCGGAATCTCCTTTGGGGGTTTCATAGGGTTGATCCTCATAGTTTGGCTGGAGAACAGCAAAGGGTGGAATGTCGGGTTTGGGGTGTGCGCGTTCCTGATCCTGCTTGGGCTGCTTGTGGTTGCTGCTGGCCTCCCTTTGTACCGCAACCATGTACCTGAAGGAAGTCCGCTAACTCGGATACTCCAGGTAGATTGTGCTCCTTGTTGGGTCAAAACATGATATCAACATCAATTCTGAAGAAAAGAAATCCTGTGCATATTAGTTAACTGCATTCTCATCTATCTATCCCAGGTTATTGTGGTTGCATTCAAGAACAGGAAGCTTCAACTTCCTGAGAAGCAGGAAGAAGCACAGGAAGAAAGAAGCACTGAGCAAGGAGGCTCTACTGAAGTAACCGAAGTACATTCTCAAACAAACAGTAGTCTGAAGTATGTTCAGCGAAATACTGAGTACTTTTTCTAGACTACTTTGGATACAGAGTAGACACTATATATGACAATTGAGCATTGTCCTCTTAGCAGAGTTGAATACTAAAAATTTTGTCTTTGCATGCATCTTGCCAGATTCCTTGACAAAGCTTGCATCAATGGAGGCAAAGATGGTGCCTGGTCAGTCTGCAGCACGAAGAACGTGGAGGAGACAACGGCCGTGCTCCGCGTGCTCCCCGTCTTCATCAGCTCCCTGATCGGCTACATGTCGAACCCGCTCCTCTTCACCTTCACCGTGCAGCAGGGCGGCATGACCAACACCCGGCTGGGGAGGATCCACGTCTCGCCGGCGACGCTCTTCATCATCCCCAGCGCGTTCCAGATGGCGCTGCTCCCGGTGTACGACCGCTTCCTCGTGCCGCTCCTGCGGCGGCGCACGGGCTACCCCAGCGGCGTCACCCACCTGCAGCGCGTCGGCGCCGGGTTCACCGCCATGATCCTGGCGTCGGCCATCGCCGCCGTCGTGGAGAGGAAGCGGCGGGCCGACGTCGCGGCGGCCGCGGCGGGGCAGATGTCGCTGTTCTGGCTGGCGCCGCAGTTCTTCCTGCTCGGCGTCTCCGACGTGACGTCGTTCCCGGGCCTCCTCGAGTTCTTCAGCAGCGAGGCGCCCCGGGGCATGAAGTCCATCGCGTCGGCGCTGTTCTGGTGCGAGCTCGGCCTCTCGTCGTGGCTCGCCACGCTGCTGGTGCAGGTGGTGAACAGGGCCACGAGGCGGCACGGCGGCGGCGGCAGCGGCGGGTGGCTCGAGGGCGCCACCCTCAACACCAGCCGCCTCGACCTCTTCTACTGGGTCGTCGCCGCCGTCGGGCTGCTCGGCTTCGTCAACTACCTCTACTGGGCGAGCAGGTACAAGTACCGGCAAGACCCACGCGTCGTCGTCGACGTCGAGCCATCGGCGGATCACGATTCGCCTTGAAAAATACCGCGCCTGTCATGTTGGTCAAACCGTACCAAAGGATTAGTCAAGTTTTGCGTAGATGTGATTTTGCCTAGTGCTATATTATTAGTCAAACGTCGTTACTAGCGCACACTTTTTTCTAAAATTTTTCGTCCAAAAAAAACTTTAATCGAAAAAAAAACTATATGAAAACTTTCATATGAAAAGGTGTGCGCTAAATAGCAATCCTGGTGATTTGGTAGTGATGATCTGTTGGATTCCATCCATTTTATCCCTCCCTAGTAATTTGCAGTAGCGAGATGTTATGAGAAGGTAGCCGTCGTGTGTGCTGTGTTTAGCATCATAGCATGTACGTATGGTTTGTCCGTGGCAAAGCTATGTAACATCTGATTTAAACATGGATAAGCATTGTTGTAGCAAGACATATCGGAGTTTCATATACAAGAGAGTAAAACAAGGGCTTCATCTCTACACAAACTTGCGAACGAGGCAATGCAAGTTAGCCAGATCGCTGTACCAACAATCGCAGCTGCTGCAACGGCTGCAAACACGGCGATCACCAATGCGGGGAGCCCGAGATCGGGCATGGGCTCGCCATAGATGCGGCTCCTGTACCGCTTGCCCTGGAAGCGCAGCCTGCTGTACAGCACGTCGAGCTCAGGCTGCGCGCGCCTGAACTCGTCCCACTGCCCAGTGGCGGAACCAGGATCTTTGGACGCGTAGGGCCCAAAATAAAGGCTAAAACTTGCCATGACAAATGTGCAGCAAAGTATAGTACAGGTTGGAAAAAATACAAGAGTAAACTAAAATTTTCATTAGCATACCGATTCAAATCTTCATGATTTTCACTCTTCATCAATACGAGGTAGAGAACTTGAACTAGAACCTATACTAAAGCTAGGTTTGAGATTTGAGAAGTGGGAAAGGAAGAAGAAAGAGAACAAAAAAAAATTACTGACCTTGACTCCCGCACGACCGCAAGCGGCAAGCCGACGCGATGCCGCACGCCGTTCGCCGCCGCGCCCCCGTGGTCCCGCGCCCCCGTGGTCCCGCGCCCCCGCCGCACATCCGCAAGCGGCAAGCCACCGCCGCCGCCGCCGCCTCGCGCAGCCCCGCCGCACGCCGCCTCGCGCCTGGCAGGGACAAGGGAGGCAGGAGTGAGGGAGAGTTGGAGAGAGAGTGAGAGACTGAGGGGCTAGGGTTTTCACTGGGCTAGCAAATGGGCTTCAGCGTGCTATTTCGTGGGCCTTCTTTAGAAGGCCGAGTGTAGGGCCGGCCTGTATACGAGTGGGGCCGGGCTAAGAATGTATGGAAAAATCGGAAAAATCACAAGGTATAGGTACTAAAATTTTTTGGAAAAAGTCCAATTTGACTCCCTTAAATATCGGCCGAATCTAATTCGTACCCCTTAACAAGAAAATCGGATAAGATGGCTCCCCGAACTATTAAAACCGGTGCAATTTGACTCCCTCGGTGGTTTTAGAGGGTGGTTTTGCTGATGTGGCGCTAACGTGGCAGTGTTGCCTTGGTCTAGTACCACATGGCGCTTATGTGGCATTAGAATTAAAAATATATATATGGGATCCATCTGTCATTAAAAAAAAAATATTATGGGACCCACATGTCATCCTCTCACTCCAACCCTTCTTCCTCCCCCTCTCTCCTTATCTCTCTTTTCTTTTTCCGTTCGGCTGTGGCGGAGGCAGGCGGGTCGACGGCCGACGGGTGCTGGAGCACGGTGGCGGCACGGCCTCGACGAGATTCATGTAGAGGTCGCTACGGCACGACACCAAGACCTCGAACTGCCCTCCGCCGTCGGGGAGCTCTTGGATCGACAGGGTGAGCTCGTCAGCTCGACGATGGAGTTTGCGACGGAGAGCAGCCAGTCCATCTCCCCGCATCCACATCGCCTTCCTCGCCAAAGCCAGCGGCTCTAGCCTCCACAGCTCGCTCGATCTCCCATCCCCGCACCAGCTCTGGCACCGCCACATCGCTGCCGCTCCCCTCTCCCTGCCCCACACCTCACTCTCTCTCCCTCTCCTCGCATCATCATCATCATTGCCTCGCCCCAACGCCTCTCCGCCGCCGCATCCCACCTCTCCTCGCCTCGAAAACACCCAACCCTGAGGCGGACAGCCCGGCCCCCACCAGCGCGAAGCTCGTCCCGCTCCTCATGTCCCTCGCGGTCGGCCTCCCCGTGCGCTTCCTCGCACCGCACCCTGCCGAGGTGAGCCCCTAGGCATGCGCAGCTCCTTTCCATCTTCCTCTCCACCATCGCGGGGATAGTGCTGGGCCCGCTCCCCGTCGGCGCCTAGGCTCCCCGACGACGCCTTTGCAAGGCTCCTCGAGCTCGCCGTGGACGACGACGCGGAGGGCCTGTGCACTGTGCATTGGAGCGCGGCCCGCCCGCCGCCGCTGCTTGCTGCTGGGGCTCCCCGCCGCCGCCGCTCCGGGGGAGAGAAAGAGAGAGGCTGGGGGAGAGAGAGAGGGGGGGAGGGAGGAGGAAGATGGGAATTAGAGGGAGGATGACCTGTGGGGCCACATGTCAGCGGGTCCCACTTTTTTTTTACTCTTATTCCACGTAAGTGACACGTCGACGACACGTGGGATGAAAACCGGGTCAACGCCACCACGTAGGCGCCACGTCAGCCAAAACCACTTGCAAAACCATCCAGGGAGTTAAATTGCACCGGTTTTAATAGCTCGGAGAGCCATCTTATCCGGTTTTCTTGTTAAGGGGTATTAATTAGATTCGGACGATATTTAAAGGTGTCAAAGTGGACTTTTTCCAAAAATTTTCTCACGATTAGGGCCGGGCCCAAGTTGCCCTAGGCCCAGTTCCGCCCCTGCCACTGCCGGAACCCGAGCTTGCTCTGCAGCTCTCGGAAGACGCCGACGAGCTCGGAGAGGGAGACGAGCAGCTTGTCCTGCCGCCTCAGCTCGGACTTCCTCACAAACTGGCCGCCGACGACGGCGCGCCTCACGCCGTGGTGGTCCACGGCGCACAACACGAAGCCTCTCCTGCGGAGCCGGACGCCGCCGCTGGCCATCGTCGCGGCGGTGGTGGCTGCGGTGTAGCATCTGCTGATGCCGCCGCGGCCGCGAGAGGCGATCGGCGCCATGATGAATCGCTTTGGCCGCTGGAGGAATTCGGGTTTAGCCGTCGGCCTCGGCTGCGGGCCTGTCTGCGTTGCCATCGTGTTCTTGGCCTTCTGAGTTCTGACTAGCTAGTGACTAAAGCTCTTGGGGGCACTAATATTTTTATGGGGATACCTTCCGATTCCGAATCGTAGACTGCAAGATGACGGGGCGCTGTTAGCTGCAAACACAAGTTCAATCGAGCAAACACACGCGAGAGAGAATGAACACAGTTAGGGCAAAGAACACACGCGAAGGTTTTTGGTGCCGCGTAGAACGTTGCAGCGTTTTCAGGGTTTTTCTCTTCCTTTTATTGCGTACAGAATGAAAGATAGTGGACATTGTGCCCTCCGACATGCGCGGCCATGAGCCCACTAGTGCGAGTGCCATCCCAAACGCTAGGATCACGCCGCGCGACGCTCTCCGTGTGAACAAGCACACGTCAAGCACAACTTACACACGGCCGCACAAACGCAGCCATGCACTCTAACTGAATGAACAGAAAGAAGCAAAAAAAAAACAGGGGAGGAGATATTCAGAGTAACAGAACTAAGACCAAATCAACTAAACATGCACAAGTTTTATTTGCTAACAGGCGCGTCGACTGCAAGAACCGGCGGATGGTCACGGGCGGGAGAGACATCTAGAATTCAAGATTCAAGAACTCAAGATGAAGAAGAAAAGAAAACAAGAACCCGTCCTCTGGATGAAAAACTTACCTCTCGAATTGATGTCGCCGGCGGCTGGAAAGCAACGGCGATCACGGTGCCGAGAAGCAGAATCGGATTCCGAAGTCGCCGCGGCGGCGAAGCCCAGGCACCAGCAGCAGGCACAGCAAGAATCCAAGAACTAAGGGCGGAGCGGGAAAGATGTCAAGAACAGGACGAGAAGAACTGAAGAAGCCCAAGAACACGTCCAGGTGAACCGAATACTTACCACGAGTCGATAACACCGGCGGCCTTGCGCGGCAACGGCGATCGCAGCGCCGGGACGGGGACGCGGGACCGTACTATTGCGACGTCGCCGCTCTCGATGATGCCCCGATCGACGAGTGGACGAGGAGGAGGAGAAGGAATACGCTGGTGCCAGGGATTCGCCGCCGTCGACGATGGAGCAGCCGGAGCTTGACGGATGCCAGCAACGACGGCGATCGCTTCGACGCGCGACGAGACTCTGTTTCACCGAGCGGTGGCTTTTTTTTCTCTCTCTTTTTGAAGAGAGAGCCGTAGAGGCGGGCAGCAGTGCTGCACTGCCAGTGCAGCACAGCAGGGAGGTATTCCGGATCGCGTGCAGTGACAATGGTTACTGCAACTTTGCCAGTTCCCTTCCCACTGATCTCACCATCCACCAAACAACGAACGATCAAGATTAATTGTTGCCCTTCTCTCCCTTCCACTGCCTCGCACACTTCCTTTTCCCTTCTGTTCAGCTACGAGAGTACCAGACAATGGAGCAGTATATATTCTAGTACTATAAATTTCATCTTTCATTCTTTATTACTCAAGAGTTTATACAAAAATATTTTCTTTATTCGTGTGTTTTCTTCCTTCCAGTTTTTGCATGTATATCGCCTGAAAAAGTCTAGTAATCTATATTGTAAAGATGTACTAAAGCTTGTCTTTGGATGCCTCAAATTGCATGTCATTTAGTTATTTTTGAAGAGTTTGGGACTATTGGGGGTTATCCTATATACATATAAAGTTCATCCCCACTAGATGTAGTTAATGCCAATTCTCTCTTCTCTCATGAAGCCATATCACCTCAATTATTTTTAGCCTTTGGATGATTCATCAATAGTGTAAATTGTATCTCTTCCCCAAAAACGCATACTATACAACCCAATCATTTATAATCTATGGATAATTGATAAAGGTATAAAAAAATATATAAACACATTAAAAATATCGTATAGTAGGTAAGAAAGAAAATTTTAGAACTCGTATCTATTATATTATCACACAATTCTCTCACAGCAACGCGCGGGGTACCCATCTAGTATACTTACATGTGGAGGTCATAAGGGATTTGATTAATGATAATATTGTAATATCCTAAAAATTCAGAAATATTTTTTTAAAAAGAATTGGAACCATCATTTTCCCCCAAAATTTGCATCATACTGGATCTTTTTGTTCTTTCTTTATGTCTTTTTCTATTAGGTATGTTTACTTTTATCTCCTATATATACTCTTGTAAACCATACAGTAAAGGGTGATGTTCCCATTATTATTTCCCTATGTTTATAATCAATTACTCAATAATGATAATTGTCGGTCGGCGTCCGTGGTTTTTTCCCGTAAAGGTTTTCCATGTAAAAGTTGCGTTTTCGTTGTGCATCTATTTTCATAACAAGTATAATCCATTTGCCATATGTAGCAACTTATAATATGGATAGTATGTGTAGTTAAGTGATAGCAAGCAGGTGGAAACACACAACATTTGGTGATAAATGGCCGTTTCTCTCCCAAACAAATTAAGGGCTTGTTTGGTTTAGTGCCCTACCAAAGTATTGGTAGTGCCAAAACTTAGACATGTTTTGGCACTACGGGCCTGTTCACTTTGATGCCAAAAAAAAACATTACCAAATTTTAGCAATGCCAAAATTTTGGCATAGTTGCTAAAATTTTGGTAACTTGCAAAAATTTTGGCAGAATTTCTTATATAGTTACCAAAATTTGGCAGCAAACTAAATGTAGCCACTTTTTTGGCAACTTTACCAAAACTTGGTAAGGTTGAAATGGTATTAAAGTGAACATGCCCTACCAATATTTTGGTAGGGTAGCATTTTAGGTGAATGGATTTGGATTGATACCAATTGGAGACCAAATTTTATATTATAGTCAAGAAAGTTCTAGAATTATGCTAAATTAATCATGGGCATTACCATTCACTTAGCTTCAAACCAAACCATTATATTCACTATTCAAACTACCAAATAAATTAGTAGGGCACATTTTGGCATCAATTCAAAATGGCCCTAACTTACAAACTTGAGTGAAAGACAAACAGTAAGCTTGGTAAAAAGAGAGAGTGCTAGCTGAGCTGGGCCTCCTTGTGCCATCCTATTACTAGGCCTTAATCTTAGCCCGTCAATAAGCTCAGAAAACGAGCAACTGACACAGATATGTTCGACGAGACGCACTGCAAACACTTCACTCTACTGTACGAGTTTGCTAGTAGCATCGACCGTTCGCTTTTTGCGAATTGTGAATTTTTGATACATATAGGCAATATAGCCATGCAGAAAACTACTAGCAGTACAAGATTCGGTACAGGTTCTGGCTCAGGTGGTCAATTTTCGACCATCAGCATGTCCAGCAGAACGGGTTGTGCGCCTTGAACGCCTCCACGACGCCGGCGATGGATCCCGCCGAGGCGGCGACGGACACGACGAGGCACCCGGCGCTGAGCGCCTGGAGGGACAGCCACTGCGCGCTCCCCCGCGGCACCCGGCGCTGCGCGATGTACATCTCCACGGGGAAGTAGACGGTGAGCGGCCAGAACGACGCCGCGCCGATGAGCCCCACCATGGAGCCGAAGAACGGGAGCAGCGTGGACGCCACCGTGGTCACGCACACGAACGCCGTGCGCCACGCCAGCCGGAACGGGCTCACCTCGATCTCGGCCAGGGAGCCCACGCGGAGCACCCGCCTCTTGCCCAGCGCCGCGCTCCCGGGCCACGCGCCCGCCGCGGCGCGCCCGTCGAGGAACGCGAACACCGGCTGCGCCACTACCTGGTACGTGCCCACGAGGTGCACCACGACGCCGGCGTTGGCGAGGTCGAGCAGCCAGAAGGGCTCGAAGAACCCGAACCCGGTGAGGAGGTTGTCCGGCGAGTCGTTCCCGAACGCCGCGTACCCGACGCACCCGCACATCAGGTACACCGCCGTCGTCGTTGCCACGCTCACCGCCACCGCCTTCCTCATCACCTTCGTCTCCGTCGACGGCGGCGCCACTGGCTTCACCGTGTCCTGAATGGAGCACAACGAACACAAACATACACATGCACAGTAATAAGCAATCAAGAAAGATCAAACGGGATAGTGAATTAGTGATATCCGGATGAACGGTGACTTGCATGGATCTCGAGGAGGATGAACGAGAAGCCGTATGCGAACGCGATGTTCCCGAACGCCTGGAAGCTCCGCCAAACCTTCTGCATCGAGGTGACGCCGGCGCCGGCGCCGACGAAGACGCCCGTGATGGTGCCCCTGACTCCCCCGTTCGCTGCAAACTCGATCTCAAACATGTCAAGCACTTCAAAATCACAAGCGAAACTGACTCTGCGCGCGCTTATTCGACGAGTCCCCACTTACCTACGATCTGCGCGACGCCGAGGGCGATGCCAATGGCGGAGTAGGACAGCGACATGGCGGAGGCGAGCGTGGAGAGCCACCACATCTTGTGGAGGTTGGGGATCTGCGAGAACACGACCTGCAGCGCGCCGTACACCACCATGTACGGCCGGCTCGAGCCGCCGCACGCCTCCCTCTGGTCGTGCCCTCTCACGTGGAAGCACCCCGCCCTCTTGATCGCCCTGCTCGCCGCCGTTCGCCGCGTCGCGTCGCGCGCGCGCGCACACACACACAAACAAGAAGCGGAAGAAAGCGTAAAGATTCACGGCGAGATGGGGCGCGCGGCGGCGGCGGCGGAGAGAGATCAGAGAAAGGGTTTTGGTTTACTGTACAGCATGCTGATGGAGGAGGCGATGGTGATGCCGACGCAGACGCCGAAGAAGTTGGCGAACTGCAGCACGCCGCAGAGCCTCACCTTGGTCCCGCCGAGGTTGGCGCGGACGGCGTCCATGTAGGTGCGGTTGCGCTGCCCGGTGTACGGGTCGCCGGTGCGGTAGCACTCGACGAGGAGCACGGAGCAGCAGTAGATGACGGCGCCGAACAGCACCATCACGGCGGGGCCGGCCACCCACCCCAGCTGCGCGACGCCCCACGCCAGCGACAGCACGCCGGACCCGATCACCGCCGTGATGATGTGCGCGCTCGCCGTCCACATGGTGCCCGTCCGCCGCGGCTCCCCGTCCCCCGCCGCCTTCGATGGCACCATGTGGCCGCCGCGCTCGAAGGCGGCCAGGTCGGCGGCGAGCGACATTGCCGGAGATCGAGGAAATGGGAAGCCGAGCAAAGCTAGGACCGGATGCGAAATGGGATTATGGGAGTACGAGGCACAGGTGGATTCAAGGCTGGGAATTTAAAGAGTTTGAGATTTGAAAGCTGAAAGTGATTTGGTACTAGGTGGACGCATTTAATGGAGGAGTAAAAGCCTATCGTATGTGGCAATGTATAGCAATACCTTGCCATACTTGGATGCAGCAAGTTTGACATTATTGTATATCACTATAGCTCAATGTGTACAGCCATATTGCTAAAGTTGGCTAACGTAATTATGAGGTGTACTAGAGCACTAAGTGTGGCTGAGAAAAATAACACATGTTTTAGCATAATGTAGTGAATTTTTTTTTTTGGGGTATGAGATAAAACTTGTCTAGTGTCAACGTAGAATAGATTCTGTACATATACTATACACCACTGTATAGCTCAATATGTACAGCCATATATTGCTATAGTTGGCTAAGTACGTAATTATTACTATTAGAGCACTAAGTGTGGCTGAGAAAAAAACGCATTTTTAGCATAGTGTAGTGATTATTTTTTGTTATGAGGAAATCTCTTTTCAACGTAGAATAGATTCTATACATAATACATTGAAGGACCTATTCTAGCAGAAAGTGGAGAGCATCCGATCCTAAACTATATGTGCCCTGGTGCTTTAAATTGAATAATATTACAGTTACCTTTGATTATATTTGACGGGCAGGCCTTTGCCAGGTACGGTGGCCATGGCCTTGCGTTCAACATTCCATATGGAGTATATGTATAAACAAGTTGCAACAAAAAGCATACTCCAATGATTTACACATAAAAAAACTTCATGGATGATCCAACTTTCAACTCGATCTACAAACAACTCTCCACGTCCCAACCAAGAGAACAAGAACAACTAATATTTTACGGTGCTCTTTTTCCAGAGAATAGGAACAAGCTAGTGATAATAGTGGAGGTAATCTTTTTCAAAAAAAAGATCAAAAAATAGTGGTAGTTTTATACTACCAGTATTTTCGTGCTAGAAAAATGATATCCAACATTGATTTATAAATTCTACCACCAGTAGAAAAATAATATTCTACTACCAGTAATATAATAAATATGATCCATTGGATTAAAAAACAATGATCTAGAATGATTCTACTAGTAGTAGCTAGATAGCATGGCAAAACACCTCATATTTCCAACATCCACTGTCATGACTTCCCAGCTCAATATACCCAACACTTGTTGCCGCGCTCTCTTACGGTATTTTTTTTTTCCTTATGGTTTTCCCTAGCACAGACACCTTCAAACCACCAACATAATGCATTTTCATCAAATGAAGAATTTGGTAGAGCAAAAGTTGAGCGACACTCACTGGGTAAATAGCTTTGGTGGAGATGCAGGTCGTTCAGGTTCAACCTCTTGGGCGTCAGGTGCACCTCAAATAAATACAATAGTTGGCATAGATAATGAAATAAAAAGAACAAGAACAAATAAAATGCCATAGAAATTGAAGACGGCAAGGTATGGATAGTTAGCTCCTGGTTGAATTACTCCATTGACCCAATCGAAGGAAATTCAAAAAGGGTGAACAATTCTGTGAAGAAACTAAGAAGAGTTCAAAAGCAATGGTCTAACAGAGGGAGGAAAAGAACAAAACCACAATGCAAAAGCATTAGGGGCCGGCGGAGAGGGGCTCAAATTAATATTCAACTCATGAAAACAGCACATGACGTGTACAAAGAAGCAACAAAAAATTAAGGATGATATAAAAGGATAACCTTTTACACCAAAGTACTGGTGCAAAAAAGTCAATGACTCGACAAAATTCAGAAGAGCTTACAATAGTGACAACTGAACATAAGTAAACCACTGGAGCACAACAAATTCAGGACTTACAAATCAAACATCAGGACTTACAAGTCAAACATCCAACTAATATAATGAGGAACCAACCACAGTTCATCTTTCTCATCTACAAATGGGAGACGACTACAAAGACTAGAAAAGAGGGAAAAAAAGTTATAGCATAATCATATGAAAAAGATCTAAAATTTGAGAGGGTGAAGCTCTTCCATGAAGCAACTACAACCAAATTAAAAGCAACGGAAAAACTAGCAGAAGTGGCGAAACAGAAGACAGACTGATAAGGGGTGTGTGTACACACAATAATAAAAGATACCTCAAATTACGATTAAAAAATATAGAGAAATGGGGATAGAGCCATAGGAGAAATCGAGAATATTCACCGATATTGTGATGATGAGTTTCAAAAAGATTAATCGTGTGGATCACATCTTATTCCTCTCAAACATATCGAGTGCAAACTGCAGAGAAGTTTAGCCAAAACTTGTTGGCTTCCAAGCCCCAACCATGTAAGTAAATTAAGCCAAACGAAACATAATGCAATATTTATAAGTAGAAAAATCATAATATAATAATTTATAACACAAAAGGGTTAGAAAATGGCACACAGTGTGGCATTAACTACCATTCAACGTCTAATTGAATTATATAAATATTTTTTAAAAAACAAATACACAAATGATCGATCTACTGTATTTTTATGTCAAAAGGTCTACTGTTTAAATTAAGTTCATCATAAGCAACACCTGACGTATACAAACCAATATGAAAACTATACCAAAGCAGGCTTACAAAATCTTTTAATTGCAAACCCACATGTTGTTATACATGATTTTTTTTTATTGAACAAACAAAATAGTACTCCCTCTTACCCTAAATATTTGACGTTGTTGACTTTTTTAAATATGTTTGACTGTTCGTCTTATTCAAAAAATTTAAGTAAGGATTAATTCTTTTCCTATCATTTGATTCATTGTTAAATATACTTTTATTTATACATATAGTTTTACATGTTTCATAAAAGTTTTTAAATAAGACGAACGGTCAAGCATATTTAAAAAAGTCAACGGCGTCAAATATTTAGGGACGGAGCGAGTATATTATATGACACCTCCGATTTCACGTGTAACCTACAGGTAAGAAGGCATATCGGCTCTTACTAAAATTCATCTATTCCAAACATAGCATGAAAACTACACCAATAAAATTAGCAGAAATTTATTTGTACATGTAGCAGGCTTTTGTAGTCCCTGTTTGTCATCTAACCTAGTACAAGTAAATTCTGTACAATTTCTAGAAGTACCTACTTGTACCTATGAGTAAGAATTTGGTGGCATCATATTATCTCTCACCAAAAATTTATGTTCCAAAGAGAGCATTAAAGAGTGTTTGAGGGGAGACAAAAATAGTATCGTGAGCCATTAATGTAGATTAATTGAGTATTAATTATTTTAAACTTAAAAATAGATTAATATGATTACTTAAAGTAATTTTTCGGTAGTTTTTTTTAAAAAAAAATGTATAGTTTAGTTCGTTAAGAAGTATGCGCACGAAAAACGAAAAATTTGTTCATGTCCAGTTCTTTGTATTGGGATATGTCATATCTTATCTCTTTTTTTTTTATAGAGGGAGCACGTGAGCTTCTCTCAAATGCTAAATCCCAAGTAACAATAAGTGCCTGTTTAGCATAGTTTCAGCTTCAACTCTCCTAGAACTAAAACATACACAGTCAAACAGTTTTAGCTTCACCTAAAATGAAAATGGAGCTAGGTGGATCGTTCTTACAAAATGAACTAAAGAAATGGAGCTGAGTTTAGGAGTTTGGACTGCTGCATGATTTCACTACAGACTTAACTACTGAAGCTAAATTTAAAAGTTAGAGTTCTATCGAACAGAACTTTGGTACATTGATATGCCGGACCGGACATGTTGCTTCCTCTCCTCACGGTCTCACCTGAGCCTCACAGACGCCGCACCAATGTGCCCATTGACAGCCACAATACTAGCCGGCCACACCCCAAATCCCTGATCCCTCCTCCCTCTGCTCGCAGCCACAAATCATCATCGCCACATGAGCAGCGGGCAGCAGCAGCCTCCCTTGCTACACTACACATACTCCTACGTGACCGTTACATTCGCCGAAACCGAAACGACACCAACCAACCAAACAGACGCCACCGGATAAACAAAAACGCACGTAGCAGCAGCCGCGATGCTCCTAACGCGCGCTTCCCCCACCTTCCTCCCCTCCACCTCCGCCGCCTCGCCCTCGCCGCAGCAGGCGGCGCCGCCGCCGCCGCCCTCCTCCCCGACCTTCGGGAGGAGCCAGTACCGCCGGGGAGGTGGATTGGTCTCCGTTTCTTCTCCGGTGGCCGGTCAGCGCGGTGCTGCCAGGAGGAGGTCCGTGATGGCGGCGGCCGGCGCGGTCCCGGCGGCGAAGCTGGAGAACGCCGACGCGCTCATCGACTCCGTCGAGACGTTCATATTCGACTGCGACGGTGAGACGACACGCTGATCACTCGACGGTTCAGGGATTGTGTGATTTTGTTATGAATTGGTGCGTTTTTTTTTCTAGGTGTGATTTGGAAGGGCGACAAGCTGATCGATGGAGTGCCGGAGACGCTCGACATGCTCAGATCAAAGGTCCGTCGCAAACTGCAATGATCTTCTCGAACTCCGATTCCAACTTAGCATTAGCAATCTGCTGGAGTTGAAGCTGATGATGATGGGGTTGTGGCGTTGCAGGGCAAGAGGCTGGTGTTCGTGACGAACAACTCGACCAAGTCGAGGAAGCAGTACGGGAAGAAGTTTGAGACGCTGGGACTAAACGTCAATGAGGTAGGATTCATGCCATGAACTGCCAATTTTTCCTGTCCAACCAATCTGGTCTGATGAGCCTGGAACACTCTACGCAGGAAGAGATCTTCGCTTCGTCGTTCGCAGCTGCCGCGTACCTGCAGTCCATCGATTTCCCCAAAGACAAGAAGGTATCTAATTTATATCATCATCTTCAGAAGTTTTAACATGTTTTTGTACAAAGATACGCGCATAACGTTACCATTTTTACTGTTCATGTTCAGCGATTTTGGCAAAAAAATATGTGCGCAAGGTTAACATTTGTATTGTTCAGGTTTATGTGATTGGAGAGGACGGGATTCTGAAGGAGCTGGAGCTGGCTGGATTTCAGTACCTCGGCGGGCCAGTAAGTAATAAAAATTTTGAACCCATGTTTAGTGCCGCATTCCTGGGACAGACTAACACACATAACAATCATCTTGCAGTCTGATGGAGACAAGAAGATAGAGCTGAAGCCTGGATTTTACATGGAGCATGACAAAGATGTAACTACGATCCCTAATCTGGTTTGCAGTAAAATGCGATCATTGCACTGAGAACCATTTGGATTTGTCTCAGGTTGGAGCAGTTGTTGTGGGATTCGATCGCTATTTTAACTACTACAAAGTACAGTAAGTTTCTTCTTCTTTCCTCCATTGTCAAGAAGACATGAACATATATGTAAGACAAGCAGAATCAGATTAGTAGTTCTATCATAATCATGCATCCATTTGATAATTGATGCATGCAAGATGCCTCAGATGATGAATTGATGATTGCAGTTCTTTACCAATGTTGACCAATGCTGTCTGCCTGTGTTGCCAAATCACATCTTAGCTATCGTGTTCATGTAAATAAGTTTGGCATTAACCAAAACCAATACAAAAGATTTGCTAACTTACAAGTTACAACTAATCAACTTCTGAAGGTACGGGACACTGTGCATTCGTGAGAATCCAGGGTGCCTTTTCATTGCCACAAACCGGGACGCCGTCACCCATCTTACTGATGCCCAAGAGTGGGCAGGTTAGTCAGGAATTCCAGCACTTCCTACATTAGAATATGATGGAAAAGTACGTACGGGATATGCTTAAGATGATGAACATTTTTGCAGGTGGAGGGTCAATGGTTGGTGCAATCCTTGGTTCAACTAAACAAGAACCGCTCGTTGTCGGGAAGCCGTCAACATTCATGATGGACTACCTGGCAAAGAAGTGAGAGGCCAACTGTCTCAGCAGCAGTCATGTTTCATCCATCGGTATCAGAAATGTAACTGGATGGATGGTTTCAGATTCTTACCTTTCCTCTCGTTTACCTCTGTGGCAGGTTTGGGATCACAACATCCCAGATATGCATGGTTGGCGACCGTTTGGACACTGACATCTTGTTTGGCCAAAACGGAGGCTGCAAAACTCTTCTGGTCCTTTCAGGTTCCTTGATCCTCCTCTCCTTCTGAACTATGCATGCTCTGCTGATTTTATGTTAGTACAAGCACCAAGTGTTGGATGCATTTTGCAGGTGTCACTTCTGTACAGATGCTTCAGAGCCCTGACAACTCGATCCAGCCAGATTTCTACACAAACCAAATTTCTGATTTTCTCACCCTCAAAGCAGCAACTGTCTGAAGAAATGGGAAGTAAATGTGTTACAGATGGGCGAGGCCCCTTACTTTTGTTTAGGCGGCATCCGCCAATTTTTAGCAACTAAGGTCACAAGGATGTTTTTTTCTTTCCACATTGTTTTGTAATCATGAGACAAATGTTTATACACTATTATATGTAACACAAGTGCATATCACAATCGATACTATTGACCACTTGTCCTTAGCTCAAAATCAACAATGAGCAACCAGAATTGTTTCTAATAAATAAAAGGGCAGTCAAGTACACATAGATAAGCTTGAAGACAATATTGAGCGAGCAAATGAATGGGGCAATCAGATATATGCAAATTCACAAGGCTGAACCAGGCCTGGGAAAATATAAACACAAATAGAACAGCCAAGACGATGATTCACAAAAGATAACCATTACTGTCCATGTGGCAGTATCTCCAGGTGGTATTTCACTTAGAACATTACAGATAGCTGCATCACGTTCTTATCGGTATCAGCACTGATTCAATAAGAGTTACTAAAGCATTAAAGATGATCCCGAAGAAAGCATTAGAGATGTCAATTAGGCATATGTTGTATACATGTATGTACAGAAGGTTGGTGGGCTGATATGGATGAAATGCTCCAGAAGTAGAACCGCCCCAAAACACATTGTAGGAATTCGATTACCTCAGTAAAAGCAAGAAGAATGAACTGTACAGAGGTAACAAAAAAAAAAATCTATCTAACAACAAAATTGCATGATGGAAATCTATAGTCTCAGTTTTTTTTTTGTTATGTCTTTATTTTGCTGTTTTCTTTAAGTTGCTCATCAGCGCGCCCAAAGCTTCCTTTATATGTTGGCCCCTTGTTTGCCTCACTTCCTGCGACGTGAGGCGCAGGATCTCAAGACCACGTCCCAGAGTGGCAATCATGGGAACAGAAGGTGCGACCTCAGCAGCACACTCAATCCCGTCTCCATGCATCAGGAGACCAGCGCATGCAGCCATGCTGCAACCAAATGTTGCCCAAGGAGTGATCCTGAAAGGTTGTTTTTGCCTCTTCTGCATTATTTCGTAGAATGAAGTTCGCATAGCCATCAAGCTAGTTCTCTTTGCTGATGAAATTACAGTGTGAGTAACTGCTCGAATCTTCTCCGATGAAGCTGTGAATTGTAAAACGGATGCGTTTGAACTAGCACTAAAAACCCCATTCGATAGGACCTTGCTTAACACGATGGAAGCATGCCTTTGCAGCTGTATTAAGCCATACTTCAGGACCACCGGTGTTTTATAGGGAGCCAGCTTAAGAAAGGCAGATGCCTGTACAGTTTTTGATAAAGATGAAAAGCCCAGAATCGCTGTTCCTCCTGCACCAACTACAACCACAGGTTTCTCAGCTACCCAACTCTTTTTATCTGTGCTGTCAACTGATGATGGCAGCTCATTGTCCTCACTGTCATTTTTATTGCCGTAATGCTTGAAGCAACTGCTGGCTAATTGTGCAATCTCCGAAGGAACAGGGGTATCCCAGTGTCTCCTTATTCCAGCTAAGCAACTGGCGTCGACTACAGCCACCACAGAACCAAACTCCCTAACCTGGCTTCTGAGGGCTTGCACAAGAAGAATATGGCACTTCTCCTCAGAGTTGAGTTCTGAAAAATCCAATTTTTTTGAACCATGATTATCTCTGGTGTCAATGTGGCTTCTTCCTGCATTGTTTAAACCTATCCTGAGGGCTTCTATTGCGATCCTAAATACATACACATCAGACAGCATTTCAGTGGAAATTGGCTTCCCATCATGAACTTGTCTGAGCAATTCCTGAGCAGAAGCCATAGCTTTTCCAATCGACGGAATGTCCACAAATATATCATAAAGATCAGCAAGCAACGGATAAACGGTCTGCGCAAAAGGTGGAGCCTCGTATCTGTCCGATGGCTTGCATTCAGCCAGTTTGCACTCTGAAACACCATCAGAAGAGATAGCCTGGGACATCAACAAATTAACGGTTGGCGCTAGCGACTTCACGAGTTGTCCCCCAATGTCATCCACAAGGCATATCTTCCTAACATGCGAGCTTACGGTTGAACTGGTGCTCTGAGTGAGCAAGCAGCTACCCTGTGACTGTCCACCCGTGCCATCATCCGTTGAACTTTGAGAAAGCGAGCAGCTACTCGCCAATTGCTGACCTGAGCCTTCTTCCATGGTAGATTGGCCACCCGATGCGCCGCCATTGCAATTCCTCTCATACGGAGACTCGAGCAAAAGAAAGCACGACCCCGTCTCCTCCGCGGCTCTCTTCGCGGCCAAGACATGGCCGTAGAACCCGACCCCGAAAATCTCCTGCAAGACCTGGCACGCCGCCGCCTTGACGTACTGATCCTTGCTCCTCTTCTCCGTGACGCACCTCTTGATCACCTGGAACGGGGACGCCGGGACGCCGCCGGCCCCGCCGCCCTCGAGGCACTCCTCCTCGGCCCGGACGTCGTCGGCCGCCGTGTGCGCGAGCTGCGTGACCACGGCAGCGGGGCGCACCTGCCTGATCAGGGAGTCGGCGTCGGAGGCCGACCGCTCGGACAGGTTCTGCGCCGCGAGGATGTAGATCACGCCCCCGCGCGAGCCGGAGCCGGGCTCCCGGAGCGCGAGCACGAACTGCTTCGTCTCCTCCGGCACGGGGACGCCCCGCAGCAGCCGCGCCGACGCGCGCAGGTTGTCCTCCCTCAGGAGAGCGGAGAGCGGCCACAGGCTCTGCAGGTAGGTGAGCACCGCCGTGGCCATGGGCGCCGCATCAGCCGCCTCCCGGCGACGAGGAGGAGGGCTATCACGTCCGATCAGAGAGGGAGGGGGGTTGACTCACCCACCCCCTCCTTCCTCCCCTCTCCTCCGGCCTGGATCGCGCGACCGGCGGAACAATGCGTCCCGGCCGGTTCTGCGCGAACAGCCTGTCCGCCGCCGCTGCCGCCGCCGCCGCGGTGTCCGGCTGAGATGGGGCGGCGCCGAGGAAGACGAGACTCGAGAGGCTACGGGAATTTCGGATGGCGTGTGTCTGCGGAGACTAGCCCTAGGATTTTTCTTCTTTTCTTTTTTCTTTTTCCTCTTTTCGGTTTTCTCCACCGAGCCGTGTTCTGTTTTCTGGAGGACACGGACCCTTTTCGAGAGTCGACTTCGGCCCGTTTAGTTCGCAAAAAGAAATTTTTTTTGGAATAAGTCCATTTTGCCTCCCTCAATTCTTGTCCTTTGTCGAATTACATCCCTCAACCATAAAACCGGGTATATTACCTCTCCTAAATGTTAAAACCAGTAAAAAACAACTCCCTTGATGGTTTTTTACAGTGGTTTTGCTGACGTAGCATCTAGGCATCGAAAAAAAATAAAAAATACGTGAGGCCCCACATGTAAGTTGCATTTCTATTCTTACTCTCCTCCACCACTCTCCTCTCTTCTTCCCCTTCTCTCTCCTCGAACAGAGCACGGCAAGGAGAGGCGCCGGAGGCGCGGGAGGTGTGGGAACCGCCGAAGGATGCGGGCGCACGCCGCGAGGGAGAGGATCGCCGGCCGCGGCACCCGCACGGCCACCTGCCACAGCGTCGATCTGCTCGGCCGGCAACGCATCCTCCCGCTGTCTATTCGCGCCGCCGACCTCCGGCAAAATACATAACCTCATCAAGCTACCTTTCGAAGAGCATGTCATGTGCTGACTGTGGAGTGCAAAAGATTGAGCTTTCACCTAAACACTTGGAGGGGGATAAACCGGCGACCATCCATGGAGCAGCAGGAGTAACAACTGAAGATGATCATGATCCATCCCAACAAGTCACCGGAGCAAGTAGTAGCCTCTTTCGAGCTTCGACACCACACGAGGAAAAACCAAACATAAAAACCCCCATGAAGAACAACCCAACAGTAACAAAAGCATCCCCCCTCCATTAGCTGCATGTCCCTTTCTGGAATTCTCTTTTTCTTCTCCAAAGAGAACGTGAGACGCATGGATGAACAATTGGCGGTGCACCTACTACTGCCCGGACTCCTCATCAGACTCGCCGTCATCGCGGTCATCCTCCCCGTCCTCCTGCTGCTGCTGATAGTGTTGGCGATGGTGGTGCGGGTGCGGCAGTTGACCGGCGGCACCGGCGTCGCCGACCTGGTGGTAGAACTGGCTGAGCGACCGGGCGGAGAGCACGCCGATGTGGCCGTCCTGTGAGAGTCCTAGCTCTAGCCCCGGCATGGCCGCCGCCGCGTGGTCGGCGAACATGGTCGCAAACCCGATGTGGCACCGGCGAACGCCGCAGACGCGGCGGGCGGCGCCGCGGCGGCAACCCACATGTGGTGGTGGTGGTGATGCGACCTGGAGAGGGCGCAGTTTGGGGAAGGGAGGGAGGGCGCGACGGATGTCAGCGCCGACACCCGTCCCCGTGGCGGTGACGATTGCCGGCTTCGCCTGCATGAGTAGCCACTGGACGGTCTCGTCGTCGGACTTGTGGCCGAGCTCCCGCGTTAGCTGGAAGATCCGGGCGGCGCACAACGCCGGCATCTGGATCCGTCATCCCCGGCCGTTCACCTTGGTGTGCCGGTCCTTGTTCGAGCTCCGCTTCGGCCCTAGCCCCTGCATCCTCCTCTCCCCCACCGCCGCCGCCACCACCTGCATCTGCTGCTGCTGACAGCGGATCCTCTCCCTCGCGGCGTGCGCTCGCATCCTCCGGCGGTCCCCACATCTTCCGCGCCTCCGGCGCCTCCCCTGTCCGAGGAGAGAGAAGGGGGAGGAGAAGAAGAATAGAAATGCCACTTACATGTGGGCCCTCACGTATTTTTTTTAATTTTTTTTCGATGACTAGGATGCCACGTCAGCAAAACCACTGTCAAAAACCACTAAGGGAGTTGTTTTGTACTGGTTTTAACACTTAGGGGAGGTAATATACCCGGTTTTGCGGTTGAGGGATGTAATTCGACAAAGGGGAAGAATTGAGGGAGGCAAAATGGACTTATTCCTCTTTTTTTATTGTCACATAAGACGTTTGACCGGATGTTGGAAGGAGTTTTCAGACACAAATGAAAAAACTAATTTCATAACTCGTCTGGAAACCGTGAAACGAATCTTTTGAACCTAATTAAGCCGTCATTAGCACATGTGGGTTACTATAGCACTTATGGTTAATCATGGACTAATTAGACTCAAAAGATTCATCTCGCGATTTCCATACAAATTATGTAAATATTTTTTGTTTTTATCTATATTTAATACTCCATACATATATCTAAAGATTCGATATGATATTTTTGGGAAAAAGATTTTGAGAACTAAACGGGGTCATCAGAGTTCAGAGTTCAGAGTTCAGACTCGGTCCGTGTTGTGCACTCGTACGTGCTCCAAGTCACAAGTCGGCCCGTGGACATATCACATATGTGGAGCCCGGAAAGGTTTGTATGCCATGTTAGCATCCTTGTTCGATTATGCTAAGGTAAAAAGTACACCCAAGATGCCTCAACTTGTCATCGAGTTACAAAATCGTCCCCCAACCACGAAACTAGATATATGACATCCCTCAATTTACAAAACCGTTTGCTTTAGATCATTCGGTGGTTTTGAACTCAGTTTATCCGATATGGCGGCTGAGTCAGCGTGGGACCCACATGGGCCCTACATGTCAGCGAGGCCACACCAACCTCCTCTCTCTTTTCCCCTCTTCTCTCTCTTCCTTATCTCTCTCTCCCTTCTATGTCCCTTCTCTATGAGGCACCAGCCTTGGCGGCGGGCGTCGGCGGTGATGGCGGCAACGGGCAACGCGGCGGCTGTGGGGGGAGGAGCTGTCGGTGGGCCACGGAGGAGCAGCGCGTGGGCTCCCGCGCAGTCCACGAGGTCCACGAGGTGTTTAATTCTAAGTTATACATGCTCCAAATACACATTTAAACTAGAACATAAGAATTGTAACCATGGATTAAAATGAGAAACATTTTATCATTTCACCGCACTACTGATTTGTTCTAGATTGCTAGAAACAAGGTCTATGTGGGACGGATAGAATAAGAAATATAACTATAACCTTGTTGTCACAAGAACAAGAAGTATAAAACCTCACAAAAAAGATAAAGAGCTCCATATGTTGGATTGCCGCAATTTGAATAGACAAGCACAATAACACCGTTGAAAAACACAAGCACACACAAAGAACATGACTAAGCATCATCCAACATCTCCGTTCCTCTGACATGTTAGCAAACCAATATTACCAAACAAGTTAGTAGCTCGGACCCTAAAGCCAGTGCCACGGATTGGATCATCAGCAACCCAATAGGCAAACCTTTATAGGTCTCCATGGAGGATCCACCTAACAAATAGACATCAACGAAGAGATAGAAAAGACAAACTCGAAATAGATCTACCTCTATGGACAAAAGGCAAACTCTATCTAATAGATCCTAAAACAGTAAACTTTGTTTAAGAAAACCCTAAAAACTTACTTGAGTTCTCTTACCCTCACCGTCGACGAGAATGCTAGAGGTAGAGAAGGAAGGGGACCTATGAGATAGCGTGAAGGAGAGTTGTGGGTTGCGATTGACCCGATGATGGGTGCTAGGAGTGAGAGTTGAAACATGACAATTTCTACATACACTATATTCGATTATGGCTTGTAGATTGTTGAACCACGTCAACAACCTTCCGAGTAGATAAAAAATGTTACGTCATCCAATCATAAATATTTAGGACAAATTTCGGTCAAAATTTTTAAATTCCCTACCATCCATTTTATAGCAGAACAAGTTTATAATTCTAGTAAGTTCGTGATGTCATGGTAGTTCTTTCAAGGAAAATCTACATGTAGCACTTCTTTTATTTTTACATTAAGTATTTGAGCAAAACTACATGTAGCGCGACGCTATTTTTACATTAAGTATTTGCAATTGATTGTTAGACTTTTAAAAGTTTGACTGGAACTTATCCTAATATCAAATATTCATATTTATGGAACTACCACTCAATAATAAACGTAGTGGTTAGATGGATTAGAAAGTAGTATTCCAACACCCTTTATATTTGTTGATAAACCCTGAGCTCCACTCGATACGCTCATGGCTCTGGTTGTTCCGATCTTTCAGTGAGTTAATGATAATTACGGTTTGGGGGAAATGTTGACGACCCGACTATAACCGTACAAGATGTTATTGTATTACACCTTAGCGATCGATACACCTCTCCGTGGGTTGTTGATCTTGCAAACATGTTATATTATCTATAAATTTTAGAGCTTTAGAATGTAAGTATGTTAAATTATTATCCCACAAAATTCACATAATATTTCAATATATCCCCTCCATCATTTTTTATATTATCTTATATACCTATATAATTCATTCTCAATTAATATCATCATATCAATTGTCTGTAGCCCTTAGATATTTAATCTATGCTGTAAATTATCTCCCTTATTTTCTTCTCTTACAAAGCTACATCACTTTAATTTTACATTTGAATCATTATTTTATATACTATTTAAATTATTATAAATCACATCAACTTATGTAAGCTTACGTCATCTAGCTATATTACACATTATTTGTATTTGTTATCATACTAAATGCCCGCATCAACGCGTAGGGTTTCACCTAGCTTTTACAAAAAGATATGAAACAATAATATAAGGGCAAATGATAAGCCAATAGTTGTGTGCACTCTTGCCCAACCTACACCCCACTGCAAACAACTCCAACAAAGACATGCAATCTAAAACTTTATTAGTACCTTTGTCCACTCAAAAAGCCATCTTACTAGGTCTTTTGGATTTGTATCTTTCTATAGCTGGTATATGGGGTCACCAAAAACAATGGAAAATAACTCTACTTAGAAGGTCAAAATTTGACCACACGACATAAGAAGTTAATCGATATATTATAAAGAATCCGCTCAAAATTGTGAACATGTTCGGCTCAAATTGCTGAAGATGCATCTATAGTACAACTATGGTATAAGAAACACGACTGCTATAGTAGCTGTAGTTGTATAGATGCAATGAAAGGGTACCAAAGATGTCATGTACTGGGATCAATTCCGAAAATAGATTTGTTCAAAGTCCAGACACATATTAGTAACCATAACTGAATTCCGGACACATGTCATGCACTAGAGTCGGAGATCCTTGCTCTCAAGGAAGGACTGGCTCTTGCTCTTCAATGGTCTCTCAGGCCGATTATGGTTGAAACTGACTGTCAGGTAGCGATGCAAATGATTCAGTGAAAGGAGAGGGAGTTTTCGGAGATGGCGTATATTCTCAGGGAAATCAAGAATTAATTCAGCGGTGATAGGGGAAATCCTCCTGTGTAAAGCTCATCGGAGCCCAAACCGAGCTAGTCGTAGGTTAGCGAATAAAGCTCGGTGTGAGTATTTATCAATCCTGTAGCCAGGGAACAGTTGTAATTTTTTGTCATGGGTTGTCAGTGATGACCCCATGTTTGAGTAATTGAGTGCTCCCCCCCCAAAAAAAAAATACAAACTGAATTTCGCACCATTTTCATACAAGGACGACACAAATATGAGTAGAAGAACATGACTCTTACAACAAATTCAGTATGTATTACACTACATAGCAGTGATTACCTTTTGTAGATAGGATTTTGCATCTACTTTCACTAATGAAAATTTTGGTGGACAGTGGTCCAAGCAAATTGCTCATGACCACTCTCTATCAAAAGCATCACCAAAGGCTCGATTCAACGAGCTCTCAGCCTCTCATAGAAAAAAAGAAAAACTCAAAATGCCACTGTATCGATGGCTAGCTGGTGTGATCGTGTCAGTTGCTCTTCCTTGCGAAAGAGACGGGAATCAATTAGAATATTCGCCTGAGAATTTGCCAGTGTGTTTGGACCTGGACCTAACATGCGTGGAATGGAAAGATTTGAATGTACACGCTGGCAACGTGCTCCAATAGGAAGCGAGTAATGACACACAACAAGTTACTATTATCACTATAGCACGAATCACAAAGGAAAAGGTCAACAGAGTGAGAGACTATTCCTTCAGACTAGTCGCCACCTCCCAATTCATATGGAGCGAACTTCGAATATGAGTGAGATCTGTTTTGGGCCTCTCTCCCTCGCACATATTTTGTAGGATTCGTTTGAATATAATTTGCGTATCCACCGTTTATGTAATCAATTGCAAATATAGTTCAGAACATTTACAGTAACATGGATAAGTAACAACACCTATGATGACTTC
Organism: Oryza meridionalis; assembly: GCA_000338895.3. Lineage (NCBI taxonomy): Eukaryota > Viridiplantae > Streptophyta > Magnoliopsida > Poales > Poaceae > Oryza > Oryza meridionalis. The sequence goes on along the minus strand of CM002527.2, from coordinate 23,922,259 downwards.
TCGTTCAATAATAAAATAGCAACACATATAGTGATTTTATATTGAAACAATGATAATTATTCACTTAAGTAAACAGATAATGCATCTGTCCACGAATATATATAAGAATTTTACCTAGACATTATGTAGGTCCAGATACATAAACAAATACATGCACATAACTTGAATATGTTATTTTTGAGAACGGAAGTTAGTAAAGTATTACTCCATTTTATATCTTTTTTGAGGAGAGTATTACTCCATAGCTTGCACATGGAAACACACTATAGTGTGATGGTGCAGTTATAGCTGGCATTATTCATTTTACAGATAAAAAAAATTCTGGCGTAAAATGACCAAACTTACCAATTTTTCATCACAGACAGCTGCAAGGAAAAAAAAGTTACTACAAATACAAATGTGAACAAGAGAAATCACGAACATCTCAAAAAAAAAAAAAAGAGAGAGAGAGAGAAAGAAACGTGAACAAAATACACGCGAAGCGCACGCCCCGCCTTCGCCGTCCTCCTGCTCCTCTCCCTCTTCCACCTTCCTCCCGCCGGAACTTGACGAAATCTGGGCAGCGAGCCAAGGAGGAGGGGGAGGAGAACCCCGCCGCCACCGCCCGATCTCCCCGTGCGGCGCCGGGCGGGGGGGTGCGGAGCGGGAGCCTCGACCGCGCCGATCCGGACAGGGGCCGCCAGATTCGCCGCGCGTGTGCCGGGCGCCGAGCGCCCAGGCGGCGTTAAATCCCGCCGCCCGGCCCCCCTACCCTCCCCCGTGGTACGGTCGCTGATACGAGATCCTCTCGGATCTCTCCTTCGTTCAAGCTCACCTGTGATTGTGCTACTTTTTGTTGTTGTTGTTGTTGTTGTTGTGTGTGTGGTGTTGATTGTGTGATCTAGTATATAGAAGCACGCGCTTGCTGCATTTGGTCGTGATTTTTTTTGGATGTTTATTGGCGAAGTTAGCTTCTAGTGATCTGATATGGATTATCTAGCTGATTGGGTGATTTGAAGTTTAGTGCTGGTATTTGTAGTTTACTTCGGTTGATGCTGTCGGCTATGATGTGTTTTGGTGAGATGGGCTGGGTAGCGGTGCTACACATGAATTTGCGAGATTATGTGGATTTAGAGAAATGTGTTCAGTTTTCATCGATTAGTTTGCTTAGTTCACAAGTGTTTCTTTTGCTGCAGGCATGCAAAGGGATCAGAGGCCACGGCTATAGAGTGGTACATATATCTTGCTGCTGAGCTTTTGGGGCCTCCGGTCCTGCTTAGTTTGAGGAGATGCAGAGGAACGGAGTGATGGAATGCAGTGTATGCCACTCCAAGGTGGTGGCTCCGAGCCCCAGGAGTGTGTCGAGGGCATATGACAAGCACCGCAGCAAGATATCGTCCAAGTACCGCGCGCTGAACTTCCTTCTTGTGTCAGGGGACTGCATTTTGGTTGGCCTCCAGGTACTCCACTCTACTTAAAAGTGTTTGACTTCAATGTCAATATGCTGCCAAATTGTTGGACATATCTGATTGCCAACCTTTTCAAACCATGCTAATTTTTTACTTTGTATCTGCAGCCTATTCTAGTATTTATGTCCAAGGTTGATGGGAAGTTTCAGTTCAGTCCTATCAGTGTCAACTTTTTGACAGAGGTTACAAAAGTTATATTTGCTATTGTAATGCTAATAATCCAGGTTAGTTCTAGCTGATCCGTGCTTTCTACAAGTGTTTTTTTTAAATGTTCCATCTCTTGTTAGCATGCATGATCCTTCTATGTAATATCAATGTTTTGCACACATAATTTCTGGAATGGCTAATCAAAGCATTTGTTTTGCACACATAATTCATCATTTTCAGTAGACTAACAGTGTAGTCATGGATCAACAGTAGACCAACAGTAGACCAACAGTGCACACATAATGTAGTCATTGGCAGCCTTCCTGGCTCTTGTAGTCTTGTTGTGTTAGTATTTCGCCCTAATGTTGTTATTTGTGTTTGACAGTCTAGAAAACAAAAGGTTGGGGAGAAGCCACTTCTGTCACTTTCAACCTTTGTACAGGTGATTTATCTTGTCAATGCTAGCACAGCATGCACTCTTTGTTGACTGTGCTCAACATGCACACAGATTAGATATATGACTTATGTTTATAGTGTTAACCACAAATTGTTTTTGTCTATTTGTTTTTAATTCCTTAGAAGAAGCTCATTTGTTGTTTTTATTCCTTAATGACTTGCCTTCAGCTTTCCTTTATTTATTTATAACTTTATGCATCAAATTGCTCTAATTCCAGCTTTCTAGTTATGGCAACTTATCATTTGATTCTTGAATCCTTCTCTTTTTAGGCAGCATGTAATAATGCACTCTTAGCTGTTCCTGCTCTCCTATATGCCATCAACAACTACCTAAAGTTCATCATGCAGGTAAATGTTCATTGAACTTTATGAAATCTTGTTTTCCTGCAGTCTATCAGTATTTTATGCTTATGTTAAATACATGCGTTTCAAGGGAAATACAATGCTGTGAAATAATGCTGAAATGATAAACTAATGTTCAAAAAGATATAATTATTCAGCTACTAGTAAACTATTTAGAAACTGAATGCAAAAGAGATGGCCTTTCTTAAGTGTTTCTCAAGGCCTCTTGAACTGTTTAATTGTCATTGCAACTTGTCCAATCATTTGAGTTAGTTAATATGAATTTTAATACTTATCAATGTTTCCAAGCCATTGCAGTAGGAATCTATCTAATGAGAGACCAATGATGTTTTAAGATTTTTTTTCTAGAGTTCGGATTTGGAGTCTTCCAATCTGATATAGCTTTTGGTCTTGGTTTTAATTTAATCTGCTGTACTGCACATGCAGTTATACTTCAGCCCTGCAACTGTGAAGATGCTAAGCAACCTGAAGGTACCCTCTTTCGCCATTTTTCCCATGCTTTATTCATGTGGTTTTGCAAGATGCGAGTGTGTATTTTCCCTATGTTTGGCAAGAAGCAAGATTTACTAATATCATATTCTTTTATTCCTGATCAAGGTACTCGTCATAGCTATCCTCCTAAAATTCATAATGAGAAGGAAATTCTCTATAATTCAGGTGAGACTGAGATTAGAATTGTGGTCCTTTTATTCCTGAATCTTCCTTGTGGAAAAAAAAAACACAATTAGCCATTACATGTTAAACTGCACAGTGCATGCAGTCTCTATAATTCAGCTAAGAAATTCTCTCATTTAGATGTTTTTTCCTATTAGGCTATTGGTTTGTTATTGTGAATATAGTGCATGCAGTTTCCATGTTTTACTACTGCTAGGATTTTAGAAATCAATAGGCACCATTGCTTCTTTTCTCAAGGTTTTTGCCTTGCCTTTTGCTGACTATATTTTTGAATTTTTCACAAACTTTGTTAGTACCAATGCAGAATCGTAACTAGCAATGATGGTTGAGTAGTTGACACTTTTAGATGCAGTGCCAAATTAATTAAAAATGGACTTGAAGTCTAGAATTGGTACTACAACTTAAACTGAATCAAATCCTAGGGAAAATGTAGAGCAATTATATGTTCTTCAAATGTTTCCAACAATGCTGATCTATGACCCTGTTCTTTTTTTATGGCTATCAGTGGGAAGCCCTTGCTCTGTTGCTTATTGGAATCAGTGTCAATCAACTAAGCTCCATACCTGATGGAACCAAATCTTTTGGTCTTGCAGTCACCACTATTGCATACATATATACACTTATATTTGTAAGTTTTACTCACCTACATGGTATCTTGATCTGTGTAGTTTTCACTATTTTTTCAGCCACCTGAACAAATTTTGAATCGAGAAGTTCATATTTATGTTCATTTGAGATTGTAGGTTACTGTCCCATCACTTGCCTCAGTCTACAATGAGTATGCTTTGAAAAGCCAGTTCGACACAAGCATCTATCTTCAGGTGATTTACACTAAAAAAGTTTGCCTTACAACTCTTTCAAATTACTTATAACACACGCATATAATACTGAAAACAATAAACTGATAAGATCTAGTCCCTTGGTTTTTTATGCTTACCTGTTCACATTTTTTTCCTTGACTTATCTCTCCCTTCATTCACACTAACTCTTGGCACAACATGCAGAATTTGTTTCTATATGGTTATGGTGCAATTTTCAACTTCCTTGGCATCCTGGGGACTGTCATATTTCAAGGTAAGCAACTTAGATTCTAAGGTGATGAATATGCTGTTATGCATTATAATGTATTTCAGTATTTGAAAGTCAACATGTGGGGTGGCTTAGGCCTGAGGGAAAATGGCATGCATGTAATATTCTCATTAGTATTCAGGTGTTGCAAACAACAGATGTGGTACCCGAGGACTCTTGTGTCTTTTGTGTTGCAAAGCAAAGGAAATTGGATGTCTGTTTAGAGCTTGGTATATGGTTGAATATGTACTGTGAAATCAGTGCGTCTCTTCATCCTGCAAATTTTGTATAGTGCTACTAGTCAGAAACTGAAAATCATGCACTGTAGCATGTTTTGTTATTATATTTAAAGTACCGTTCAAGAGGGGAACCCATATAGCCTATGCATGCATCACCTCTTCCAAGCAGCCAGACGGGCATTACTTTGTATTTCGTGTTTAATATTCTGGGTCTTACAAACTGTCGAGTTGGCCAAATCTTACTACCTTCCATTAGTGTCGTACCGTGTCTTATGTTTTGTTTTGGACTATTGGCTATATGAGTATAATGTCTATGATATAACTTTGCCCCATTGTTTACAGGGCCAGAGAGTTTTGACATCCTTCGAGGTCATTCAAGGGCCACAATGTTTCTCATTTGTAACAATGCTGCACAAGGCATTCTCTCTTCGTTCTTCTTTAAGTATGCAGGTAAAGGATGGTATACCTGATTTACTCTCTTATACAATCTTGAGTTTCCAATTCTTTGTTTCTGTGTTTCAGTTACATGATGTTATGATTTCCCATGCTTTAGTAACAATTGACTAAAATCGTAATGCAGACACAATTTTGAAGAAGTATTCATCAACCGTGGCCACAATATTTACCGGTCTAGCATCTGCTGCATTTTTGGGACATACCTTGACAGTTAACTTTCTCCTAGGCATCTCAATAGTGTTTATTTCGATGCACCAGGTGATTTTTTATTGTCTATTCTTTAGCTTACTACTTATTGTGTCTTAGTTGAACATATGTAAGTGGCTAAGTGCTGTTCTTGTTCAGTTTTTCTCCCCACTGGCAAAGGTCAAAGATGACAAACCAGCTGGAGCATTAGAACCGGAAGATGCACAGAATCATAGGTAAACATCGCTTGTCCCTTGCATTTATACTTCATATTAATGACATTTGAAGTGAAAGTGTCATGATTTTATGAAATATTTCAGAACATCTAATCTCATAAAACAATTTTGTGTGGCAGGTCATCCGACTCTTCTTTTGTAAATATGACTGCTGGCGCTGCTGATGATGTAAGTGACACATTGTTTTGTTGAATAAAACCAAGAATGACAACTTTATTTCTCATGGACTTATCTCTTGTGCTGACTATGTTTTCAGGCAAGCCATCTTACTGCAACCGATGAGAGAAAACCATTGTTGCCTATTTAGCCTTCTGTTTGAGGTGAATCTCACACACTTTTCTCATGGACAAATATGTTGCTGCGTCATTTCAGTGTTTGTTGGATGAAAATGTCACTTTGTTGCAACTGTAAGCTATCTGTCAGTGAAACTGCATTCGCAAGGAACTGCTTACGATCAGTTTCTGTATTACTGTTAGCTTTAGTTACCTCAGATCGAAATTCAAAACATGGGTTTCATGTGGTGGGTGGGTGAGGGGTCACCTATTAGAAAGTTTAGACTATGATGGTAGGAGGTGACTTTATAGACCTGGTTGCGCCGTTGTGGCAACCTGCAGCTGCCATCAGTGAGACTGACAGAGACAGTTGATGATTTGGTGTTATGTACTATTGTCAGTAGCTTCTCTTTTGCTTAGAGTAGAGATGGATGTTAGAGCAGATGCTTGTGACTTTGAAGGCAGGGAGTGCATAATCAGTTGGGTGTAACATAGTTGGAATCAGAGTTCATCTTAGTTATATGACTACTACTAAGATTGGTACTATCTATCACTACTAGTAAGCCAGTTCATGGTTGTAAAACAACAGGTACTCTCATGGGCATGGAATAGAAGCCCTTAGCACCAAAGAAAACTATTTGAGAGCCTAGGCTTACAGCAACCCAAAACTACCTATTTTTTGTTGCAAACAATTTCTATTCCTGTTTGTTGGTATTACAATCAACAGCTTTGTAAGCATTCTCAATAGCTCTGATAAACTCTTCCATTTGATTCTGCAGGTAGGTATAGAAGAAATTCTTTTTGCCATGAATCACACAGAATTTATGTAGCATGATGAGTAAAATAAACAGTTGTAAACTATAGAAGGAAACGAAATATTCATAGCTCCGTTTCAGGTTATCCTATTTTCTCTTCTTTTCTTTTACCCCAACATTTTTGGGGCAAACATTCGGATGGCAAGACTTCCGACCTATACAAATACACTGATACTATACAAAGTTCCCTTTGTTCTTTTGGCAAAATCGATGTATGTTAACGGGACACAATTGTACTGAACATTCGTACCATTTATACTACTGAACTGTTTTTTTTTTCTAACAAGCTCAGTGTTCTGCTCAGTACATTTTTTTTCCTTAGATGATGCATCTTCAGGAGAAAAAAAGAAGAGAAACAACTCCATCCAAAATTGAGCGATTTACTGTACTACTAACATACTCTTGCACGTCTAACTAGCTTGCACACATGGCCTTAATAAGGCTTTCTGTTCTGTTTTTTTCCCCTGTGGACTCCTAAGCTTTGGGAAAGTTTTACCGGTACCAGTTTATATCAACCAGAGGCTTTTTGGATATAGTCTCTCTTCAACTACTACTGCAAGAATTGTGTATCTCTTGCATCTCTAACTAGCCTGCACAACGCAAGGCATATACACGATTGATTCACACGAACAAATCAAAATGAACAACTGCAAAAAAAAAAAAAAAGGATCCTCGTGGATCATCAGACCACGCCTTGCTGGTCTCGCACGACGGCGTAGTTGATGACGCGGGCAACGGTGCCCATCGATGGCCGGAACGTAGGGTCGTACTGCAGGCACTGCACCGCGATTCTCCCCAGCTGCATTGTGACATTGCCACACCCTGACGGTTAGAAGTAGAAACCTACTAGAGATACATAGATAGAGATGGTAATGGTTGGGTGCAAAAATGCAATGCAGGTGAATAGTTAAGAGAGAAACCTTGAGAGCTCCGGTAGGAGGATACTTGTCGCCAAGATTGGGGTCGATGCAGTCCTGGACCCTGTCTTCAGTCAGAATTGGAGTTGCCTAGAATATCAAATGGAGCAGGAGATACGCCAGGTCAGAGTCAGATCTTTGTGTATGATAGCATCATCTTTGTTTCAAGATATACTAGTACTATTCTCGTACTGCCATTGTTTTTCTGTTTTCGCTGGATTGCGTTGTTTAGTTAGGAAAGAAACTGATGCAATTTGTTTCTTGCGTCATAGCACAAATACATCTCCTACGTCTCATCGCGTTTGGAAAGTGACCTCCATAAAATTTTAATCAAGGGGCTAGAAGCTTCTGGTTTGAGGTTTATTGAAATTTGGCAGACGAATTGCAGTTTGATAATTGATAAGTACGTGTTCGGTATTCCACAGCTTAGCTATCAGATAAATCTTTCACTAAAAAGCTTTTCAGCTGCTTCTTAGGTGAGAAAGGAAGACCAAGGATGAAAATAGACGAGGTAGGTGACCAATATATTATTGTTCTTTGGGGTAGCTAACCATACAACTGAGGGAAATGCAGTGATTAAGACAAAGAAAATGAAATGTGAAAACCAGAAAAGAAAAATGCTTACCCAGTTAACCAGGCTTCTCTGACCCTGCGGCAACGTCCGGTCCAGCGGCTTCCTCCCCGTCAAGAGCTCCAGCAGAACAATCCCAAAACTGTAAACGTCGCTCTTATCGTTCATCTGACCAGTCATGGCATACCTGGAACATCCCCAAACCAACGAAAATTTCAGCAAAATCGTTCGATGACCCAATCAAACAACAAGAAAGCCATGACGACAAGATCGATCAGCCATGGCCAGACAGAGATCAGCTGGGCTTGTGTGTGCGTGCGTGCACGTACTCCGGCGCCTGGTATCCGAAGGAGCCGAGGGTGTGAGTGGAGCGGTTGAGGCGAGCCATGTCGGCTGCCTGGCTGAACATGTTGTAGTCGGCGATCTTGGCCCTGAACCCCTCGAACAGCAGCACGTTGGTGGAACGCACGTCCTTGTGCGTCACCGCCGGCTGCACCTTCTCGTGCAGGTACTCCAGCCCGCGCGCCGCGTCCAGCGCGATCCGCACCCGCTGCTCCCAGCTCACCACCGCCTTCGCCTCCCCGCCCCACCCCTGTCCGTCCCTCGGCCCTGCACACGACGACACACGAATGGTTCAGTGGCTAGTGCTAGGTAATTAACCGTTTAGAAGTACGCTTAGTGCTAGATAATTAACCGTTTAGCAGTACGGCAAGCGTACTTGTAAAAAAAGAGGGAGTGACTGATCCTTAGAAATAGAGATTGTACCGTGAAGGACGTCGTGGAGGGTGCCCATGGCGGCGTACTCGTAGACCAGCACGCGGAGGTCGCCGCTGATCGTGTACCCGAGCAGCCTGACGAAGTTCTCGTGCTTCAGCCGCGACGCCACAGACAGCTGCAGATATATATGGTAAAAGTAGAAGAGTGAGCATTGGTAAAGGCTGCGCGTGCCTGACAGAAAGAAATCACCGAGAAGCTGATGTGAGCTACCTGCTTGAGGAAGACGACGTTGGACGCGTGCTTGGACGGCTTCTCGAGCTTCTTGACGACGGCGGGCCTCGCGCCGCGCATGAGGACCCTGTACACCTTCGCGTAGGAGCCCTGCCCGATGAGGTTCTCGTTCGAGAAGGAGTTGGTGATCTCGTTCAGCTCGCGCACGGGCACCTCCGGCACCTCCACCGTCACCACCTCCTCCGCGGCCGCACGGTCCGCTCCTTTCCGTTTATCTGAACACAGTGGAAAAGGCAAAGATTTCGCTGTTAATCCTTCACGCATGCTAGTAGAAATGGTCGATTGTCTCCTGTTTAATCACTGTCGACTATCACTAGTCAAAGCAGAGCTAGAAAGAACACAAGAACGCAAAGATTATATCGAGGGCCTGTCTACCTGCTGACAGACACGATGAGAATCCCAGAATTGAGCTAATCAAATTACAGCTAACCGGAGTAGAGAAACAGTTGCGAATTCAGCACCAAAAGCAACGTGGTCCAATTGTCAACAAAATGGAGAAAGAAACAACAGCAACACACAGAGAGACAAAAAACAAAATCACATACCATGATCCACTGGATAAGAGTAAAGATCCTCGGACTCTTTCTTCCCAATCCGAGGTAGGCAGCCGTTGCCTCCCTCCCCGAACAAGCTCCTCACGCTCTCCCACAACCCCATCGCCGGCATCAACTGATGATCAGCGCACAAGTAGCACGAGTTAACTATCTATAATTAACTCCTCTGGGTAGGTTTGCACGAACTCGAGAGGGCGGCTAAGCTGCGCAAAGTAGTCGCCTGCTTATGTATTGCACGGAAATCTATCGACTGATCGCGCTGCTGAAGTTTCGTGCCCAGCCTGTGGACGATATCGCTGCAAGGGAGGCCAGGGCGAGAGGAAGTAGACAAATTTCCGAGACTTTGAAGTGAACCGGCGATATTTAGACGTCCCAGCCGCCGTGACATCTCGCCGCGGACTTCTTCTTCTTCTTCCCGCCCTTGTAGCGGGGCCCGGCTATCAGCTCTACTACAGTCGTTGGAGTTGAACGACCAAGTCTCGGGCTAAGCTCTCGATAGGCTTGCACTGCAGCCTGAACCGCCCGGTACGTAGTACGCTGTCGTTGGCGCGGTAGCGTCGCTGTTTGCTAGGTGGGACACCGAGATTAGTTACTCGATCTTAGACCATTCACAACCCAAAACACTAGACATGATTTCCATAAATTTCACATCATTGAGAAACTAGTGCTAGACACTACCCTTCCAATGCAAACACCACTATTCCATACTTAAATTTAATGCTACTTATCTCATATGATGTCTTGGATGTTACGTAGAAACCATGTCATGCAACACATGATTTCCTTCTCTTTCCTCATTTATTCACTTGCCACATTATTTTTTATCCTAGGTAACGGATTATTTAATGTTATGGACACCATCCTAATTATTAGGTTGGAAATTTTTTCTAGGTGACGGCTTATTTAATGTTATGGACATTATTCTAATCATTGGATTGGAAATGGCCTTACCTCTCTTGTGTTATCCCGATCGATCGATAGACTTTGATGACTACATTGGCGCGTAGCGTTTCAGAGGAGGGAAAGGCGTGCTTCGCTCGCTGGCGCTGCCTCCATCCACCCGTATGTACGTCGTCCGGTCCCGGTCTGGGGACTAGCTTGTTACCGTTTCACCGTCGCTTTTGCGTGCGGTTGCACGTTATTTCGGCCTGCGTCTGCGTCTGCGTGCGTGCGCGTCGCCGGGCAGAGCTAGCCGCGGCCAACACGCCGAAGCGGGGCACCGGCACGGCAAACGTTCGTAGCAACGCGCGGGCCACATCTAAATCAACGGCCTCGTGGCGGCGGTGCGGCACCGCACGCGGGTGGCGGATCGATCGACCACAACCTCCCCTGCAGGTTCGTTGGTTTTTCACCTGCCTCCCCGGCTCCCCGCGCGTGAGCCCTTGTCGTCGCGGACGCGCACGCTGCTGCACGGCACGGGCGTCAGTCGTGCGGCAGCCAGGGAAAGCCAATCTCACGCGACGGCGTGACAAGGTGGGATTAACAATTTCACATCCTCTACCGGCGCGTGCGCGAAGCCGTTGTAACGTCTCGGTTTGGGGGGCTTCACTGGCCGAATCAGCCAGGATCTACGATAGGTACGCGTTTTTTTTTTTTGGACGGAGACATGGAATAGTCCACTCCGTAGACGGTATCGTATACGGTATACCAGCTACCGGAGTACTCCTACTACTCTGTACTGGTATGTGACTTTCCAGGCAGCGCAAGTGATCTGAACTCCGAACGCACGGCAGGCTACGATCAGCCAGGTGGACTAACACGCCTACTTATACCGACCATTCCTATTTGTTGTCTGACCCTTGTTCAAGTAAAGTTTAATTTGGGTCTTGTGTTTGTCTCACGGTAGTTGACTAACACTCGAAAGATGAGGACAAGTACTAGGAGTTAGGAGCACTGTCCATATTGCAATGTGCTGGACAATCAACGTATCGGCAACTTCCTTTCCAAGAAGGGGTATTTCATCTCCCACGTTGCATGGAAACCGGCCAGCGGCGGATTAGACACGCGCACGAGTTTCGTCAGTATCAGAATACTCGGAAACAAGGATGAGATAACACAGAATCCATGATTATTTCTCAAAAAAAAATCCATGATTAAATTTTTAGTGGATTCAGTTTCATATCTTATAGTACTAAATTTTACTATACTAGTCAAATATACATACATTGCAGCGGATTATTCAAAACAACAAAGGAAATTGCTTCCTTGTTATACAAACTAGCATGGTGACCTGCGCAGATTACGCAACTAACATCATTATATTTTCTCTCATATAATAGCATATATGTTTTCTCATTATATTATTAAAATTACAACATAATTTTAAATTTTACAATAACTTTACAAAACTACTAATGTGTAATATTCATATTATATTTTATATACGTGTTAGTTATTAGTTATTTTTAATATCAAATTTTATTTGTAAATTATATATATTCTTATATGGACTCTAGACTCGTCTTTTAATATATATTTTTAATTCTGAATTTTCTGTAAATTGTATTTCTATATAGACTCTATACTCTTCTTCAATATTATTTATTTTTATTTCTGAATTTTTATTATTTCTAATTGTATTTCTATGTGGACTCTAAACTTATCTTTCAATATTCTTTAATTTTTAATTTCGAATTTCAGTTACTTTTAAATTGTATTCCTATATTGACTTTAAACTCTTCTTTCCATATTTTTCTTAATTTCGAATTTTAGTTATTTGTAAATTGTATTTTTTACGGACTCTAAACTCTACTTTTAATTTTATTATGTTTATTCCAAATTTTAGTTAGTTTTAACTTCCTATATGGACTCTATACTCTACTTCTACTATTCCTTATTTTTTTAATTCCGAATTTCTATTTTTTTATTAATTATATTTCTACGTGGACTCTATACTCTACTTCTAATATTCCTTATTTTTAATTCCAAATTTCTATTATTTCCTAATTGTATTTCTATATGGACTCTATACTCTACTTCTAATATTCCTTATTTTTAATTCCGAATTTCAGTTATTTCTTAATTGTACTTCTATATGGACTCTATACTCTACTTCTAATATTCCTTATTTTTAATTTCGAATTTCAGTTATTTCCTAATTGTATTTCTATATGGACTCTATACTCTACTTCTAATATTCCTTATTTTTAATTCCGAATTTCAGTTATTTCCTAATTGTATTTCTATATGGACTCTATACTCTACTTCTAATATTCCTTATTTTTAATTCCGAATTTCAGTTATTTCCTAATTGTATTTCTATATGGACTCTATACTCTACTTCTAATATTCCTTATTTTTAATTCCGAATTTCAGTTATTTCCTAATTGTATTTCTATATGGACTCTAGTTTCCACTTCTAATATTCCTTATTTTTTAATTCCGAATTTCAACTATTTCTAAATTGTATTTCTATATGGACTTTGTTTTTTCTTTTTCTCCGATTAATGTGAGAACTTCTAGGCCATAAGAGCAAACATGGAGGCTCCTTTTTCTATTCATTTAATAATATAATAGATATTAGCTTCGACTTGCTTGAAACAAAATTTTCGTCTTACAAAGAAAAACAAAGATGCCATAATTAGTCAACCACTTCTCCACACAAGTATAGAAAAAAGCTAGGATAGCACTCTAACATCATGGCCACAAGTAGTATAAAACTATAGATTCTTTTGTGTCCTTATGCTGGAGCTTTTATTTGACCAACACATAATCACATAAAGATTTATGGTGCAGTTGATGACATAGGCTATGTTCTTTCCCCCATTTTCCCAACCTACATCTCTCGTTTTCCGCGCGCACGTTTTTCAAATAGCTAAATGGTGTGATTTATGCAAAAACCTTATATATGAAAATTATTTTAAAAAATCATATTAATCTATTTTTCAAAAAATAGTTAACACTTAATTAATCATACAATAATACGAGCTTCGTTTTACGTGCCGGAGCCCGAACACAGCCATAGTGGTGTTTGATTTTAAGCCACTAACAATGTAGCTTCCAATCTTGTGCTGGTTGTCCAATTAAACCAACTCTTATAGAGGGTTATTCTTGCTAGAGACTATCATGTTCTAATAGTTCTTAGGATGCATTAAGAGTTAGGAGACTCAAATAACCTCATGCCCTAGCAAACAAACAAAAGAAACATATGAAATAAACTAAATTGTATTCGAGCTTAGAGTCTATCTGTCATATATAGGGACTCTAGTTAGACTGGTTGTCTAGGTGTGGCCAAAGGCGCTGTTGGTCTGGTCAAATTAGGATGCGAATATCGTTTTTGACCAACATTTGACTCAAAGGCTCTAAATTTATCAAGTTTAACCTAACTTCATTCTAAATACATACTAGTGTCAAATTCAATTGTCGACACCTTTGTTTGGCACAACTTCTACCAGTCTAGCACCAAGACATCCAGGAATCCAACTTTGCTCGCATTTGTACTAGGGTTCTTCTAGTGATTTCCGTTCAAATTAGAAAGTTCTTTGTACATCAGAGACTCTTCTATGAAGTTTTGGATCTCAAACACAGACCGCGATCCAAATTAATTCCCAAAATAAGGGACTCATTTGCAAAGTTCCAGTACGGGACGTCGAGCAGCCGTTACCCGTTGGATAGAGAAGTGGGCGACTAGGATTGACAGGCGAAGGATATTTGCATAAAGAACCCTGGATACTGGCTATCTTTTAATTGTCTTTCTACGAGACGAACCCCATCTCTCAAGTGTCAAGTCTGCGACCGAGTTCTCAAAAAAACAAAAAAAAATCTGCGACCGCAAAGGAAGAACAAAACCCATCAAAACCCTCGTTCGCCGCCGCCGCCGCTCGCCGGCGAAGAACCCCTGAACCCTCCGATAAGCCCTGGTAGTTGGAAACCGAGTACCCGATTTCATGGCGCTCTTCCTGCGCCGAGGCGCCGCCCTTGCTGCCCGCTCCATCCGCGCAGCCGCCGCATCCTCCGCTTCCACCTCCGTCCACCGCCTACCGTCCGTCGGATCCCTCGCCGGCGCGGGGGAGTTGGCCCCCACGAAGCTGTTCCTCCTGGAGGCCCGGAGAGGCTTCGCGAAGGGGAAGAAATCGAGTAAGACATCCATCCGCTCTCCTCGTGTACTCCCCACTCCCCATTCCTCATTCGATTTTTGTTGAAAAAAATTATTTCCTGCCTGTCAATTAATACCTGAATTAGATGTAGTTTTATTGAGTTAATAATTTTCAAATTAGGTTAATGCAGTTGACGTGGGATTTGCACCATAGCTTTGTAGAATCACCCACATTTGTTTTGTTGTATGTGATTAGAGGATGATGGTCGAGGCGATACAGTTCAGGACGCTCCTGACATTGGACCGGCTGTCAAATCTGCTGCAACTCAGCAGATGGAGGCAGCCGTTGTTGCATTGTCACGGGAGCTTAGTAAATTGCGAACGGGAAGAGCTTCTCCTGGTACCGTATCATCGTAATCTCAATCTTTACCATGTCATTGTTTCTTCGGATAGTTCTATCTCTTGAGCAGAAGATGCGGCGAATTTCTTCTGCAGGTATGCTTGATCACATCATGGTGGAGACTACAGGTGTTAAGGTTGCGTTGAATCGCATGGCCGTTGTTTCTGTCCTTGATGCACATACCCTATCAGTGATGCCTTATGATCCGAGTGTAAGAGTTTTTCTTGCTTCCTTAATTGTTGCTTTGACAAACCAATAGATTTTGTCGTCACTTCTTTTTTATCCATATTTTATATGTAGAGGACTGTACTAATTTTCTCAAAATATCATGCTTGGTTGTTGTCATTTTAATCACAAGTTAAGCAGAAGTCCAATATACTAGCCTTCGTACAAATGTGTTTATTATGTTTTCTCTCTGGAGGAACAGCATTACATTGGATCGCTGTTTGTACTTAGGTTTCTGTTGGGGCTTCCTTTGACTTGTTCTAGTATACTCGTGTAGTCAATGAAGTCTATTGAGCATGCGATCATCTCATCTCCATTGGGCATCAATCCAACACCTGATGGCAACAGGATCATAGCAAACATCCCACCGTAAGTGACACCTATACTGTTTCTAACTATTATTTATTGTGGTTTTCTACTCCACATGTATTGCTGTTGTATTGTTTCTTATCAACCATGCCAGTGATGTTCTGCTGAGTGCTGACCACCTGATAAATCAGCAACTTGGATCTTGTAGACCAGCATGTGAGAATGGAGTTAATTTCCATGGTCATTTTGTACTCGTAGAAATGGTTCAACGATTAATCTGTTGGTTAACTATGGCCCACAAACTTGCTAGACTTATCATTCAGTAGCATTTTTCTTCTCTTTCCAGTATATGATATGCATATTCCTCTGGTCTTAAATTTTCTTTCTTTTGCTAATTTGATTTTTGTGCACTTCCAGGTTGACAAAGGAGAATATACAGGTGAGATTCTAAACTTGAACTTCTTTTATATAGCTGAAATGCTGATTATTTTCTGCATCCACAATATAGGCACTGTGTAAGGTCGTCACTAAATCTGCCGAGGATTTCAAACAAAGTATTAGACGAGCGCGCCAAAAGGTAATAAAACGATTACTTGTGGCAGATCTGTATTACTATTATGCTATGTTCAGAATTTTTAGTTGATTAATGTTTTCAAGCCTTTAGTTTGCATTTCTAGGTGTGAGGCATACATTTTGTTAATACAACCAGATATTTATTTCCATTTGAAATTGACATCTAATAGACAAGTGTGGTGCGACATAATTTTTGGTGTATTCTTGTATACCCTCTTCTCTATAGCATTTTGCCATCCATTAAAATGGGAAGTATTACTTTACTTTAACAAGTTTAGATTGAGTAGTTGAGGTTCATCTGATCTATTATCTTATAAATTTGGTTCAACTCTCATTGGAGAGTTCTGAAGATAGAATGTTCTATAGCTTCTGATTGTTGACACCAAATATAGTTTCTTCAACATCCGTTATGTTGAGTAAACACTTATTCTCGGAATATCATATCATAATTGGATTAGTTGTATCCAATGCTTAATGCTGATGGAGTAGATGATGCATTGTACTATATCTGAATTCTGTATTATTCTTTGTTTCTAGGCACTTGATACGATAAAGAAATCTGCGTCTGGTATGCCGAAGGATGATGTAAAACGACTTGAGAAGGAGGTGAGTAACTGAACTTTGGTGTCCTGGAAATAAAGAAGTCCGCATGGTAACAAGCATGTACCTGTTATGTACCAGGTTGAAGAATTGACCAAGAAGTTCATAAAGTCAGCAGATGATATGTGCAAGGCTAAGGAGAAGGAAATCTCTGGAAACTGAGGACGTTAATCTGGCAGAAGTTTTTTCTTTTCCTTACACAACTTTGATGCCAAGGAGTTCACGGATTGCAATTCTGCAGCAGCCGTACGGAAGAGATATCTTTTTTGTTTGTGCCGGTTCTAACTATGATATTAGAAATTCGAAACAGTGTGATACCAAGGGCGACCTGCCCAGCTTGTGGCAAAAAATTGATTCGGTTGCAAGGCACTCATGAATTCACGAATCGAGAATGAGTTTACCCTAATGTGTGCAACTGCGCATTGATGAGTTTATTTACCTTAAATCATTAGAATTTCTTCAATCCTTTCTTTGGGTGATTAATCACATTGACAGTGCTTATATGTTCTCTGTCCCCAATTCTCAGTAGATAAAGTGGTTAGACGCACCGTGAAATTTTGGAAATGATACTGATATTTCAGAGGGAAAGCAACTACAAGCAGTCAGCTAAAACAACTTTAGCCAAGCAAACAACCACCAAAGGCTATACAAACTCCAGGCCCCTGAACCAAAAAGACATCATGGCAAGCCAACCCAAGTACCCAACCCAGCCTTCGAGCTGAAGGCCAGCAGCTGGGCACACCCGCTACACTCTTCGCGGTCTCCCACTCCCTCTACGCCCCTACTCTTTACTGGCACGCTCGCTGCAAACTACTACCAAAGCCTACGGGGAGCAACAAAACACAAGCGTCTCACTCCTTCCCTCTCTTGCCGTACACCGCCCTGGTCACCGCCCGGATGCCCCTCACCCACAGCTCCGCCGCCTCCTCGCCGCCCTGGCACACGAAGTGCACCTCCCTCCCCGTCGCCGTCGCCACGCGGAACAGCCCGGGCTCGTACGCGTCGCAGCCCCGCCTCTGCCGGTGCAGCTGGAACGCCGAGCTGCCCCCGAGCTCGGCCTCCCGGCACACCACGTTGCGCCGCCCCGACCCGCCCCACCGGAGCACGCCCGCCGCGGCGACCATCCGCAGGGACTTGCCGTGCGGCTTGCCGCGCCCGCACTTGGTGTGCTTCTTGACGTGGGCGCCACCGAGGACGAGCTGGCGGCCCAGCTCGTCCATGATCACGTCCTCGGCCTTGTTGAACGCCGCGGTGGCCCTCGCCAGGGAGAGCGCCGTCTCGCCGCGCGGGGTCCGGGCGTCGCACCGCGCGCCGTAGGAGATGAGCAGCTCGCACACGGCCGCGTGCCCTTCCCTCGCCGCCAGCATGAGCGGGGTGTAGCCGTCGCCGTCCGGGATGTTGACGTCGCAGCCCGCGCTCGCTAGGTGGCGCACCGCCGCGGTGTCGCCGCGCCGGGACGCGCAGTGGAGCGCGTAGAAGCCCCCCGGCATGCCCTTCTCCAGCGCGAACTCGAGCATGACCTGCTCGAACAGGTCCCTCTTCTTGCTCTGCTGGGCAAGCTCGATGGCCGTCTCGCCGCGCTTGTTGCTCAGCTTCACGTTGGCGCCGGCGAACACGAGCGCGCGGAAGGCGTCGACGTTGCCCTCCTTGGCCGCGGCCATTATCGGGGAGCACCCGTCCACATCCTGCTCGTCGACGTCCACGTCTGGCTGGGCCAGGAGCACTTCCATCGCGGCGGCGTCACCGCAGCGCGCCGTGAACATCATCGGCGAGAACACGTTCCGGTCGCTCGACCGAGGGATCGTCCCGGACCGAATCACGCCAAGAACGGCGCGTTCGAAGCCGGCCTTCCAGCCCCCAGAACAACCGACGGAAGCCGCGGACTCGCCGGCCGAGTTCAACAGCGCGACGTCCGCTCCGGCGGACACGAGGATCCTCAGGCAATCCTCGCGCTTGTGGCGCGCGGCGAGTATGGCCGCGACGTCGCCGCCCTCCGCCCTCGCGTTCACTTCACAGCCCTTGCCTATCAGCATCTCCAGGATCTCCGGTTGGCCGAGGCGCGCGGCCATGTGAACAGGCCTGGACCTGGAGCTCCGGGACGTCTTCACGGCCACTTCGTGGTCCACGCCGGACGCCAGCAGCGTCTGCACCGCGCCGGCGCTGCCGCAGAGGACGGCGTGGTGGAGGAGATTCCGGCCGAGATGGGTGGCGCCCGACGAGTACCCGTTCTGGAGGAGCATCCGGAGGATGGCGCCGGTGGACTCGTAGTACTCCACGGCGCACCAGACCGCGTCGTAGGGGTCCGCGAGGCCGGCGCCGACGCGCAGCTCCTCGCCGGTGGCAGTGTCCCATGACCACGCTCCCAGCCTCACCTTGGTGTCCCTCTTTACTCCGGCCTGGACATGAGATCAAAAGACGGCGTTAGTTTAGCTCCGGCTGCTGAAGAGCAAGTGCGTGTGCTGCCAGCCCGCCACCAGTGGAGTGGTGCATACCTGAAGTAGCTGACGAACGACGGCGATTTGCCGGCTGACGATTGCGGCGAAGAGTGCCGTGCAGTCGACATTGGCATGCAGAGAAGGCTTCAGAGAGCGCAGGAGCACCCGAGAAGTAGCATTTGGGTCAGCTCCACACTGCGAAAAGATCAGACGATATTAGCTGCTGCAATTTAGTCGTGTACTAATTCAAGCAAGAACGCCGGCACAATTGTACTCTAAACGAATTGCAAATGTGAAACATATGAAGGGAGAAGGGCACAGGTGTACAAGTTAAAGAACCCAGATGCAAATGTACCGTGTACGAACTACGAAGTGTAAAAGTAGTATGTTTGAAGGACCCAAGTGCAAATGAAAAACATGTGAAGGGCACAGATGACGAAGTGCAAAAGTAAAATATTTGAAGGATGCAAGTGCAAATGGAAAAAAAAATTGAAGGGCATGGATGCAAAAAAAGTTCGGGTAAGATCCGCCGAAGCGGGTAGCCTTAACCGCTATGCTAGAGGAAAGTCCGAAGACTGTTCCCGACCCTGTCACGGGAGATGCCAACCGTCCCTCCTTTCTACGAACACGCCAACTGAGGTACCGCTTCGTCTTATAAACCAGTGCAAACAGGCAAGAATAAACGAGGTGGGACTAAACCACAACACGGCTATCTACTTCTCCCTATGGGCCACGGCCCATGTGACTAGGCACACTGGGCTCGACAGCATCTGGACTCTGCAAAACAGTACAACACCACCCGCAACGCTCGCTATCGGGGATCAAATCGTCCTGCACATCTTTAATCGCGCAATCTCATGGAACGAGAACGATGTCTCTACAGATGCATGAAGCCATGGAGCAAAGTACACACTTACCATGATGAGCGAGTCCACCACGTCCACGAAGCCGCGGGCGGCGGCCGACACGAGCGCGTGCACAGCGACGCGAGGGCGGACGAGGTCGGAGCCCATGAAGATGACGGCGAGGGCGGCCTGCCCCTGCAGCGCCGCCTCCACGACGGCCTCCTCGCACGCCGGCTGCGACGCCCCGGCGCGCACCAGCAACGCCGCCACCTCCGCGCGCCCCTCCCGCGCCGCGGCCGTCGCCGGGTACCCACGGAACACCTTGCCGTTCACGTCCGCCCCCTTCGCCTGCAGGAGCGATGCACCAAACATTAGACTGTGCTAAAGAATGTACTTCTGGTTGCTCTAGACACAAGTTTCTGCTTGTAATGATATGAACATAGCCAAAACGATAATGTTAGCACAAGTTGATCAGACAATTTTCTCAGATTTTGGACAGTAACTCAGCAAACAAGAACTGATATGCCTAGTACAATTTCTCCTTTTACCGCATGCTCTCTCTTTCACCTACGTTGCTCCACACACCGCGGGATAAGGGGTACCATCAGGATGGACCAACACAGTAGCACAGAACAGGGCACAACAACAGCCATCGGGACTTGGAAACATAGCTGGCCGAGTAACAAATGTCGCTGTTACTACTATGTCTGGTCAGGTCGGTGATGTGGAGACTTGGTAACCAATGGACTGGCTAGCCAGTCTGTGCAAGTCCTGTGGCAATGGCACTGTGCCATGATTCATATAGCAAGAGACAGAAGGGGCCTCCTACTGGAAGAAGGAATCTGGTCAAAATTCTGCAGGGTGATGCTATCCATCGATATATGAAATCTTGATGTGTGGTTTCACCGCAATGTCAGCTCAGCCTCGCTGAATACAGTAGTTGGCCACAGCTAACTGAAAATTATCTAAACTGGAACCATTTATCTCTTTCAACATCATATATAAGAATATTTAACTACCCATCCTTTGAACATTTGCTCTTAGAGAAAATGAAGTTCAAGGAAAGACAAATGGAGCAAGAAATGAACAATGCAGGCTCAGAAATAAAAGATGCAAGTCCTTTGGTCCTTGCTACTCCTACATTCTGATTCTGATGATCCCACCATCAGGACACATCATACAAATTGTAAACTCCTGCTTAACCAACCCTTGGCATTTTATCAAGATCCATCGGACAACAAGACAAGAGACGCATTCAATTCCACATCCAGGATTCTCATCACACAATAAATTCGTCGCACCACGAGTACAGTGCTGTGCATGCTGCTATTTACCACTCTGAAAACTCTGAACCGAGGTGATGTTCTCAAACAGCACTTACGTGGCACACTGGCATCCCCATGCCATCATCAATATTCCACCGGGGGCCATCAGGCCATGAGCACACGCGGGGCTGAGCAGCGGCCGGCATACGCAGATGCCCGATCGGCGAAGCCCCCACGGGCCGTACGCTAGAGGCGCTGTGCGTTGCATGGGCGCCAGGTGCGTGCAGCAGCAAGGGAGGGTACAGCTGGCCGCGCGGCCGGCCGGTGGCAGGGGAAGCAGATGGCTACAGGGCAAAGAACACGACACCGTCCACACATACGGGGTGCGCGAGCG
Organism: Oryza meridionalis; assembly: GCA_000338895.3. Classification (NCBI taxonomy): domain Eukaryota; kingdom Viridiplantae; phylum Streptophyta; class Magnoliopsida; order Poales; family Poaceae; genus Oryza; species Oryza meridionalis. The sequence goes on along the minus strand of CM002527.2, from coordinate 23,900,767 downwards.
AGCGAAGGAGCAGCCATCCATCCGTACCCGCGTCGGCCCAGCCGATCGATCAGGCGCCGGTGTGGGGGCACACATCGATGCGTCGCACCTGGGCGGCGACGTGCGCGTTGCTGTCAGTTAATAGGGAGGCCCTTGGCGCTGCCTGCCGTGGAGGAGGCCGCGGCCAGATCGGGGCTATACTTCGGTGAGGTGTTGGTTTTTTTCATTTCTAAGGCGTGATCAAATACAGCTGGTGCGGCTTGGACGTATTGGAAGCGGCGGACATCGGATCCGGTTACTTGGCTGTGTACCCAGGTGCAGAACATGTGAACTCACTGATGATGTTGCGCATGGCCAGAGCCCGGGAGACATGACATGAGCTGAGCTGCCGAGCGACGCTGGCCTTTGGATGGCCACCTGACCTCGGACTCTCGGAGCCAGTTCAGTCTATGGACTGTGGGTAGACAGGGAGATATTCCTAGAGGATGGAAGACCCCGGCGCAAAATGCAGAAAAGAGGATGGAAGACCCCGCAAAATGTAGAACAAAGAGTGCATTGAGAGGTGATTATTGATGAGCAGTTCATGGCTGATTCCACAGTCTGTGGCCTGTGGTGGTCAGGGTGACGTTCCAAGAAGAAGAGGAGGCCCCGCAAAATGAAGATCAGAGAGTGCATGGAGCAATGATTAGTGATGGACAGCTAGCATGACATGCATGCATGCATTTCATGCTCACCAAACGGGTTCTTCAATCCTTTTTTCCTCTGTGAAAAAAAAAGATCCTCCACATTTTCACCTCCTATGCGTTTTGGGATAAAAGCCACGGCTATGGTGGCTGCCGTCCTTGGCAATGGCATTTATTGATCTTTTGCAGAGGCCATGGAACGCGCCGGTACAGCCGTACAGAGGCCCTCATGGCCGTGGCACGTGCGAGCTCATCTGCCTGCGAGGCAAAAAAAAAAAAAGAAGTACACGCATGGCCGTGGCCGGCTGCTCCCCTACGCCCCGTCGCAGCGCAAACCACTCCCCTGCTCCCTCCGTAAAAAAAAAAAAACAAACCTGAATTTTCGTGTCTAACGTTTGACTGTCCGTCTTATATAAATTTTTTTTATAATTAGTATTTTTATTGTTGTTAAATGATAAAAAATGATTAATATGTTATGCGTGACTTGTCTTTTTAATTTTTTTATAATTTATTTTAAATAAGACAGACGGTCAAACGTTAGACACGGAAACTCAGGGTTTGTCTTTTTTTTTTGGGGGGGGACGGAGGAGTAGTCCCCTCCCACTCCCATTCAATTCAATGCTGCCCCATGACATCGGCGGATCACCCGGTCCGCGCACCACACCTCTCCACTCATGACTCATTCCACCAACACACTACTTCTCCAATGGTCAGAGAGTACCCCTAGCCGTCCGATCGCGGTGACGCGATCAGGATCACAAGAGTGACGGGCATGTGGGACCCCGAGGGGGTTGAATGAGTCGTGAGTGTGATTAGGGTGACAGGGCCCAATGCAAAGTACCATAGGATCCAGCACCAAAGCGTAACTACACTCTCAAGATTACCGGGAGTAAGTACTCCTGCATCAACAGGAGAGATCAAACGAGGGGAGACCGGAAGAGCAGAGCCAAGCAGATCACGTGATCCCACCCCCGACCAAGCTCACGAGGGGAATATATTGGTTTCTACCAAAGCGTTGAGCCGGTACTTAAGTACTTAAGCCCGGTACACTATGGAGGAGTACTTAACACCAGTGCCCTCTGATGCTTACACAGATTCATTACATTATCAATTTTGCTAAAGGAATTATTCATTATATTATCAGCAGCAGTAAACAAAGAGGCTTTGGTCAGGTAAAGTCAAACCCATCTACCCCTGTCCCCCAAGCACCAGTCCTCTCGAGCTAAAAACACTCTCACTCACGCAGTGTATATAATTAGGCTTACCTTCTAGTCGCAGCATGCATGATGCTGGAAGCAGCAGGGAGAAGTTACTGGAAATCAGAATCTTTAGCAGGGTACTTGCTTACAGTATCGTATCCTTGCTTATAGGAAATGCGTTTGATGGTACATTTGCTTATAGGAAATGCCTGGAAACCACATTCGCCAATAGGAAATGCGCGCACAGCATCGTATCCTTGCTTATAGGAAATGCATTTTGATGGTACATTTGCTTATAGGAAATGCTTGGAAACCACATTTGCTAATCGGAAATGCTTTTGATGATACTGGTACTAAAATACGGGCATACTATACCGTATGTATGCGTGTACACCTTGATCAATGCGTACACGTATTTCTAGACAATAAAGAGTGCCCAGGAAGCTTCCCTGCCTATTTGCTTGTCCCAATTCCAGATTTTTATCATCGGTATATAGAACAAATATGTCCGTACGCATTAAAGACGAACTGCAAATCTGCAATGCAAAGCATGGTCCCATTGCAGATTTGCAGCCATGCGGGGCTGGTACTTGGTAACTTACCTTCTAGAAACTAATAGTAGTATAACTGTAAAAATACAAGTTCATAAAAATATTTTGCTAATGCCTATAAAAATACTTTAACGAAGCACATAATTCGGTCTAAAACTTATTGGAAAATATCTCATGATGAGTAACTTTTTCAGTTATGATTTCCCACCAAAAAAATGAAAAGAAGTTCCAATATCATAGAGAGCGACAATAAAAGTTAGCGAAGTTGTGAAGTATACTTATTTTTTCTTTCCAACAAGTCCTACTTCTACTCATAATTTGGACTTATTAAAATGGCGATAAAACTTTAAAAAAAAAGGATGATATTTTTCTAGCGCGTGCATTTATACAGTACATTAAATCATCATGGGCACACATAAAAAACAATACTACTACCTGAGCAACCATGAAAAAAAAAGGAGATCATTAGACTGAACAGTGGGCAACTTTTATCTAGCACCTATTGGGTGTGGAGATGGCACACTTGGCAGTGCCCGCTAAGCCCACTCGAAATGTCGTCCAAGGTTTCCACCAACTCGAATGCTTCAGGAGAAATGAAACTAAGCGGCTATAAACCCAGTTTGTAACACCGCGAATTTCGAGAAGCACGAGTGTTCAGTGCTTCCTTCCTAGAACTATATTGATGGTAAATGTGCTCGAGCTCTGCAAATTTGATGCCAATTCGCCACCGACACCAGACGCTAATTTTATTTGTGGGGGGGGGGGGGGGATGCGACGTATTCAGTTCGAATGCACAAACGAGAATGCTTAAGCATTCAAACCGCACCAAACGAGAGCATTCAACACGCGACGAACAGAGCATAATAATGCGGCGATGTTGTAGAACAGAGCAGGAAACAGGGGAGGGCACTCACAAGCAGCGCACGGACGAGCGCGGCGTCCCCGTTGCCGGCGGCGAGGAAGAGCGGCGACACGTCGGCGCGGATCTCCTCGTGCGCCGACCGCAGCTCGGCGGCGGCGCCGTCCCGCAGCGCGGCCTCCGCCACCCGCCGCGCCTTGAGCCACACCACCCCGGCGTAGTTCACGTCCGCGCGGCCGGACGCGAGCAGCTCCCCGGCCTCCCTCGCGTCCCCGCGCGCCACGGCCTCCACCAGCCGCTGCGACGCGGCCTCCGCCTCCGCCTCGTCCCGCAGCTGCCGGTGGTGGTCCTCCGCCACCGGCCACACCTGCCGCCCGCCGGCGATCGCCGCCGCCGGCCGCAGCAGCATCGCCATCCCTAGGAGAGCTTCTCGAAGGGCAACAACCTCTCCTCCTCCTCCACTCTCTCCCCCCCTATTCGCTCCGATCTCCCTGTGCGGCTGCGACTCTGAGCTTTTTCCTTGGGAAACTTGAAGCGGCAGGGCGCGACGGGACGGAGCAAATATATAGGTGGGGACTCGGTCGCTCTCTCGGCTCGGGGCTGAGGCGAGCAACAACAACACAACAAAGCCGGCACGGTGGAGTTACCGCGGTGAAACTGAAAGGTGCCAATACGGTGGGGCCCACCTGTAAGCGGGGGATGTGCTGCTGCTCCGGTGGGGTAAAAGGGGTGCACGTATGCGTGCCCCCCCCCCCCTCGTAGGGTGGGCCGGGCGTGATGGCGTTGGCGTGATATCCATCACACTCTCCTCACCTCACACGGCTCGGCGCCTCCCCGGCTCAGCGGCTCTCGGTTGAATCCACCACGCGCGCCGGACGCCGCGACCACACCACTCGCACACCTAGCAAATCACGGCGCGGCGCAACCACGCGAAAACGTGAGGCGGCGGGCGGCCGCTCGCCTGGCCCGCACCGCGCGGCGCACGAGCGATTCGTGTCGCGGCGGGGACGAGGAGATGCAGTACATTACTACGGCTGCGTTAGATACCTCTCGTTCCCAACTCTCCAGTCTCGATTTCCGCGTGCAAGCTTTTTAAACTCGGTATTTTTTTTAAAAAAATTATATATGAAAGTTGTTTAAAAAAATCATATTTATCCATTTTTTAAAAAAATATTAGCTAATACTCCCTTCATCTATTTTTTATAGTCATATTTTCAAATATAAAAAATTTAATTTTTGATAGGCATATTTCAATTCAACAATCTATTATCTTAATGACTTTCTCGGATTTAATATATGACTCTCTATTCTTCCACACATAATTGGCTACATGGTTATTGAGAAATGTAAATATTAATGAATCGCTTGTTTACAATGAATGACTAGTAGTATGTTTAAATGGATGATAAGTAGAATTACTTATCCTTGGTCTGTGTACCAATATAAAATATAACTATCAAAAGTAGATGAAGAGAGTAATTAATTAATCATGCGCTAATAGATTGTTCCGTTTTCCGAGGGCAGCGTTCCTACATGGCTTGGCGGTCGCGGTCGACGTGGCGCCCGATAAAAAGCCGGTGCCGGCGCTGCCGCCGGCGCAAGGCTAGGGGAAGGGCCTCACAATATTGTCTGTCGATCGCTCTTTTCCCGCACTCCGCGCTGCTTTGCTCCCGCTGGCGTGGCGCGGGTGCCGCCGCCTCCGCTGGGATTTCAGAAAAGAAAACAAACACACTTGTCGCCACAAAAGCTGCCACGTGTCTGTCATTCTCCCGTCACGCCGGTTTTTCAGTTTTACTACTACGCTCGCGTATAACTACACCCTATGTAGATACTCCCTCCATTCTAAATTAATCTACATATAGTTTTTTTAGATTATTCCTAAATAATCTAGATATTTGTGTTCATTTATTAAGTCTATTCATTATCTGTGCATTGGAGTAAATAGATATTGATGTATGTATTCATGCACACAAGTATTTATAAACCACATGCAATATCTTGATTTTCTATTGGCTAAGAAATAGTGGGGATGGTACATACATTGAGTTTGTTGCTAGAGTATATATAGTATGAGAGAATTATTAGCTTTTTTTTGTCTTGGTGTACCTATGAAATATGTATATTAATTTGGAACGGAGAGAGTACTGCATACGGACAGTTACACAGTCGTACTGCTAGTAGCACTCACTCATTCACTCGTCTCGCTCACCTTTTACCCCACCTATACTACCAGCAGTACCAACACGTATTTCTCGCTCGTTTACTGCGGCCACTACAGGCTCTCTGGAGCCCGGCTGATTTACCACCCAGATCGATCTCTGGAGAGCCTGGAGCGTAGTATGGGTTTCGCCTGCCGATGCGTCAGATCGATCGCTACCAGAGCCGATCCCGTATGAGTGAATGCAGGCTGCTGCTGCTCTACGTGGTTTCCCGTGGCTGTAAAACGCGGGGGAGTACTACGTGCCGGCCGGAGCCGAACGGTCGCCCTCTGTTTTTCGCAATAAGGCTATCCCTACCACCGGGCTGCCTGCCCTGCCCTGCTGCGCTATCTGCATCCGGCCTGGCCGTGCAGGTGGTCCATCCAGAGTCCAGGAGATCGATCGAGGGAGCGAGAAGGAGTCAAGCCGGTGCCGAGGAAGCTAGGAACGGGTCGCCTGCGCCCCTGCGGCAGCGGATGGAGTTGGCAGGAGAAAGGGTATGGTGATGTTGTCGTAGCGGCGGTACGTGTAAGTATGTTGTCTCGTGATCATGCCTGCGTTCGTTGCTCCCCTCTGTGGCTGCTCCTTTGGCTGTTTTCTTCACGGAGACAGTTTGCTTTAGTTGGTGTTCTGGTCTAATGAAAGATAAAATTAGGTTTTAGTCATTATGAATCTAAAAGTAGATTTATCTGAATTTAGAGCGTTTTGCTCATCAGCTGATCAGCAAAGTTGAAATAGTGCACACCGACACGGTGTCTGCATTTCTCAGGTGGAAGTGTAACCCAGGCCGGTTAATTACAGGTTGAGTAGTAAAATGGCACCCAGTTGCCATGTGTGCTGATCTAGCTATACATTACGTGGCTGGCTCTACGTACGTACAGCTAGGCCATTTTGCCCTTGTCGTTTTCGTTGGGAAACTACACGACCTACTTGCAGTACTCCGTGGCATGCAGTTGTCAACTTGTCAAGTACTCCATACACGAACTTGCCGGTGTTCGACGGCATGGCGACGGCAAGGGTGTATCGAGGCGCCCCAAAAAAACAAGCCTCGGAGAGCTCGCCCTTTGCCCGATCGAACCAAATACTTGTACAGCTGCATTTTATACTGTACTGATCTCTATTATACTCGTGCATTGATGCGTAGTAAGCTGGAGTGTTAATGTAGCATCAAGTGCCGGCCACTTGTTTAGTAGGAGTAACTAAATTAGTAGTAGTACTCTACGTGGTTAGATATCACAATCTGACGAGGAACGTGCATGCAAATAGTGTGAGAGCTAGGAGACAAGCGCTGGCTGCGCCGTACCGGTACCCCCATCTGGTCGATCCGTGCATGGCGCAACCTTTTTTTTTTTTTTTTTTTGCCCTTTCGCTTTCTCTCTGCTTCTTTTCCGGTGAAGATTTTCTCGGCCTCTCTTCCTGACCAAGATCAACACATACAAGTGTGCTATACCAACGAGAGGAAAAAGAAAAGAGGAAACGAAAAGAGAAGGGGAAAAAATAAAGGGAGAAGGCTGTCGAGTGTCTAGGCAATTCATCACGTATTTCGATCTGGTTGGTTGCTCTGTTTCCTTGGTTTTGTGTGAAATGGAAGAGATGATAGGTCGCCACTCAGCAATGCACACACACTATGGTAGTACTAGTAACTGTCAAGTACGGAGAGTCAGTAGAAAGTGAAAAAAGGAGTGCAGATATGTGATGGAACAAAAGGGTGATTTTGTGCAGGTTTTTTTGCAGCGTGGCAGAAACTGGCACGAGTCAACTCTTGCTAGGGGAAGGATCATAATCGTCTGCTTGCTTGTGTCCGGAGTCACGCAGCATTCAACGATCGATTACTGGGTCTCCAATTGGAAGGCCGTGATTTACGAGAATTGTTCAAGTGCTTGCACGGATAAATAAAAATAGTATTAACAATGTAGTGATGAATGGTTAGAGCAAAAAAGAAATGCATAATAGGTGCGGCCAATGCATGGATTGCGTGCTTTAGCTACTCAATTTTTTTGTTAAGTCAAGTGGTATTCATGTGTATTAGGCCAAAATCCTTAGCTAGCTAGCTCATGGGTGGATCGAATCATCATGAGCATGACTGCATCCATGCATGTTGACATGTTGCAGCGGCTATCAGGTAGCATTTACAGCTTGTTAATCTGCCACGACCGCATAGTTGCATTAGAGCAGACTATTAGCCAGCTAAAAACATATTTTAATGAGATAAAAGATGAAAGAGAATAGCGGCGGGCTACAGATCTATAACCAGCTGCACACGGACTCCAAGGCGCAATGTGTGTATGACAGGTGGGACCATATACTAATAGTATAGTAAGCAATTATTATATGAATTGGCTAATAAATTAGCTATAGATGAATTAGAGCTAGATACGGTCCGAATCTTCGAGGAAGCAACGTTGAAAGGGCAGGCTTAAGGCTGACTGAGAAATCGGTCCAATGGTTGGGAAAATCCAGTGTTTTAAGCTGCAGGTACTTGGCGTATCGTTATTATTTATTTATTGGATCCTTTCCAGCCAAGCATACCAAATGCTAGCATGACTATACTTTTCTTTCTTCTCCATTTTTTTAATAAAACAACATCATACCGTAACAATCTCGCATTTTCTTTCAAGATAGTACTACTGTTGTATGAAATACATGGAGTACGGTTTTTCAACTGGATGAAAATATTGGCGGCGCATATATATTGGATTGCAAGCGGGCAGGATTGATAGGACTACACGTGCGACCAAGAGATGCATATGCACATTTCAGCGCACTAGGCTGTCTAGACAGGAGCAAGAGGGGATAACAGTGAGAAGCCTGTACAAGGAGTCGAGGATGCTTCAGTCCAAAAACAACCAAACCATGCATATACCAACAAATTGCTCGCAGATACATATAACAAGAACTGCTAGTCCTCGAGCACATACCCAATTATTATGTGTGCAAGAAACAGTTCAAAGGCCTTATCTCCTTGTCATTGGCAAGATGGCTAGGTAGCTATTACTCTCTACTAGGCAATAGAGCATCGATCCTAGCTGCCGTTTTCTAGGGTTTTAGCTGGGGTGTTGTGCATTTTTTGGGAGGCTACATTACTTGTAGCCATGTGCCACAAGGAACTTGGGGCTGAGGATATTCATGCACATAATCACACATAGTACATTTTTGGGATATATAGGACGGTGATGATGTGTTCAGTGTTAACCAATTCAAGTCATGTGTAGCTTGATATTATAACTGATAGGCATTGCTGTCCTCTCCAACTAGCCATGTTCGAAATGGTTAGCCACCAAGCTCAACTCCTGTCGAGACCCGTTTGTTGCTAGGCAGGCGCTAGCCTCTGAGACCTAAGCTGTTCTTGGTCATTGCCATTGAACTAATCAAAATTTGCCTGGATTAAATAAAAACATAGGCTTCGTACGCAAGATTACTTTTAAGTACTTCTACGATGCTTCGTGCTTTTGCTTACAATATGTATCACGACAGAGAAGGAACCATTTGGCACTTGACCAAAACCCAGGCCGAGGACGGCATTGGGTGAGAATGAGTATGAATAAGCTTATAAAAGCAGCATGTTTATCTTTGTGATGTTTAAATGTCAAACATAAGCAGGATTTTGTGATTCAAGGAACCAAAGGAAGCCGCAATGCAAACTAAAATGCATAGCTTCAGTTTCAGACAAGCAACAAGTACAAAACACACCAGAAGCTTCATTCTCCCCATGGATAAGGTTCATCCATTCCAGTCCTTCAGACATGGAGAAAATAAACAAGGGCAATGCCTGCCTTTGGCTTTCCTATGGAGTAGCTCCTTTATGGCCAGTGACCGCCATGCTCATACAATACTAGGAAGGGTGTGCCCAAAAAGAAAAGTGCAACGAAGGACATAAAGCCTCAAGGAGTACCCTACTCATGTTTGCTTGTGCCCTAAAGTTCCCAAGGCTAAGCAAATGCCCCTCCTTTTTTTTCCTTACACCAAGCTCAAGCAAATATCATTTCAGACGACAAAATATTTGCCCCAATGTCTCCTATCATTCCCACTCATCTCTCACTCTCTGTCTCCTCCTTTTAGGTGGTTGCACTACTGCAAACCTTGTCTCGAATGTGTTCTTTTTCTGATTGAACTGGGCGGTTGCACTTTGATATGAACATATCTCTCAAAAATTAGATAAATGATGTACCTAGTATGCATATACATGGACCAAAACCAAGCTTCAAGCATCATATAATCCTGTGTGGCCCATGGTAATTATGGAGTACTCTAGACTTCAAAAAGGACACCAAAGATAAAAGAGACTACATCATAATAATGCACACAGCCAGTGGAGCACGCATATCGTACAAGTATATCTTTACCTGGATTCTCCAAAGACCCAGTTTTGTTTGCAAGCTGAACTGACCTTTTCGACCTTTGGTTAATTGGGGTGTCAAACTGTGGCTACAAGTGGTTATCTATGGCCTAAAGCTAGTAGTGATATAGTAATAGTAACATGTAGTATATGACTAGTACTAATAAAGATGTACCATGACAAGGAAGACCTCTCTTGCCTATCCCAGATGGATTGATGAGACACCACCAAAGTCAGTCAGAAATGGTCAGTAAGGCAAGGATGAGATGACTACTGTTCAGAGGGTATATGATAAGAGTACTACGTAAAAGCTATACAGGAATAATAATGATAAGGGGACGTTTAAGATTGTGAGATAACAAAAGTCTTAAGCCTCAAGCAATACGAGAAATTGTACTGCTAAAAGAACCAACAGGTCAAATTGTACATGCCATATTCTCGGAAACATTGAGAAATTTATTTGGTTGTCAAAAAATAGTACAAGTCAAGAATCACTGTTCAAAAAAACATGAGCATCTCAAGCGACCATAATGTCTTTTAAGACTAATTTCCCATCTTTACATGAGTGGATATACTATAGCAAGAGAAATATGAAACTGGAAATCATGTGAATCTTTTCAATCTACATAAAGTGAGCAAATTTGTCTGAAATTGCTTAAGGTCAGATACCTTAAATGTTAATTGTCTTGATCTGTGCAAGATTCAAGATAAGAGATCACAAGGTCAGCAGCCTTGCTTCCTGAAGCTATAACATTTCCAACAGCCAACCCATCCTTGTTATTTCCTATAGATACAGAAAAAGCTTCAATTATTTTTTGAAGTTAATTTCAAGGCAAAGTATTACATGCTGGGATTACAGTTCCTGGCTTGCTCTAGGAAACTCATCATTCTCAGCAAATCAAGGAGCCCCATAAGTTGCCATGAGAAATACCAAATTGACTTACTAGAAACAGAAAATTATTCACGTACTCAATCAACAGGAATATGTTTCAAATATCTAAGATATCTTTTGTACAATAGGGGTGCCTTCATTGACTTGCCTGCGTAAAAGAACCCTGGAAGATTGTTCTCCATTTTTGCTATAGCTTCCAGTACCAGATCATAATTCTGGCCATATAAAGGAAAAGCATTTCTCCAATGTACATGCCTGTGTAAAAGAACATCATATTGAATTCGCAAGTGGTAGTGCAAAAACCTGAATGAATCCTCAAAACTCCCTAGTGATGGAAAACCATAACACAAGCACAAAAAGAGAAAACATATAGATACTCTAAACCATGGCAGTAGTTTCTTATCACTTACTTCACAAAAGTAGGTTGTCCCTCAACACCCAAGAGCTTTCTTAGGTCAGAGGTCACAAGTTGTTTCAGAATAGCCCTACATAAGTATATATATTAGAAAAATCTAGCAAGAAAAAAAAAAACAACCAAAACATAAATGATCACAATATGGAAGTATACGTTGGAGCCCCAGCGAGGTCTCTATTATGGCTCCCCCCAATGAAAGATGTATATAGATATTGATCATTAGGAGCTCGATCTGGAAACATCATCGAGGAGAAGAGGGTCCCTGTACAAGACGACATGTATAGATTAGAATAAATACAATGAGTAAATAAGACCTGAGAAAAAGTAGAGCAATGTAGCAAGGTTGATTTGTATATTGAGTTTAATACAATTAGCAGGGTGACCTGCGCAATTGCGCGGTGCACCAAATTTATCTAAATTTTTATATACGTTATTCTCTTTAAATTTTATTAAATAGTCATCTTGTTGTAATAGTATTTTAGAAAATCGAACCTTATCATCATGGAACCCTAGTCAGGCAGTAAGCGTGTAGTCCGCGAGCAATTACAACCAAGTGTTCAATTGGTCCGATCAACAGTTCAGATCCAAGTTGAATTAGTACTATCTATTTACGTATCTGGTATTTGTTCATACTGAGTCCAAATATGATATATATTCAATCCATCAATCTCAACCATTAAAACTTGCACTTGCCAAAATCATAGGGTGTAAATATTTCTCTTTCCCCAATTAATGTGGGAATTTCTACTTTCTAGTCTCCACAACGAACATGGTTTCTTCTTTCAAGGCTGTTTTAATAATTTTTAATTCGCAAATCAAAATATAAGCAGCTACAAGCTGGATAAAATATAAGTGTAAAGCTGAATTAACCTACCAAGGGTTTTGAGACCATGCTTTTGCTGTTCCTTGTAGGGTATCAAGACACCAAATCCTTCCAATGGTTTTTTGACATCTTCCTTCTTAAAAGCTGTTACCATGAGAGATAGTGGTAGATAATCGACCTGCATATAATAAATAAATATGGATTAAGATTTCTATGCATACTTGATAATTCTAAGGAGCCCAGCTAGGAGCTGCATAGTTTCAAGTTTGAGTACATCAAATAGATATGGATTAAGAGTAGACTTCTATGCATACTCGATAAATTCTAAGGATACCAGCTAGGAGCTGCATAGTTTGAGTATATCAAGTTAGTTAATCATTATGACAGAAATCAAAGTCCACCTATCTCATAATTCTGTAATATGGCAGCATATGTAGGCTGTGGCAGACAAGCAGCTAACAATACCAGTTTGCTGTTGTATTTCCAATCACGTTCCAAATGCACATATATCTAAGGAAGAACACATTCAAATAATAGGGGAACTGGTACTACAAGGCATCTTAACATGTGGAAGACAATTCCAATAAGGAGCAGAATATGGAAAACAAGAAAAGGTGACGAAAGGTATGTCTTCACAGCGGAGAAGTAACCAAGCTATACCATCGTTACAATAATTGTGTATTCATGCCAGTAAAATAAAGTCTGGCATCTCCAGCATAAAGTTCCATATTCAATTCAGTACATGTTCAACATATAATTTTACTTGTTTTGATTGGGAATGGAAAATTTACTTAAAAATCACCAGGTGCTGCTATACAAATGACTGTTACTTTAATACACTGTTCAAAACAGTGGTGAAAGTTTCAAACAAGTGGCCTTTGGAAACAATAGTTTCCGTTGCCTTCTCAAATAAACCATATTGCTGATGAACTGCTGATATGCTCAGATTCAAGGGAGTGATGATTGACTCCTGTAAATTCACAAACTAAGGATGTGTTTGGTTCCGGGTCGAGGTTGGATGGGATATGGCGGTCCATATTTTGCTGGATATGGCGATCCAGTTTTTGTTTGGTGGAGTTAATATGGCGATCCAGTTTTTTGTTTGGTTGTAGGGATGAAAGTGGATATGGTGATCCCTTTTTTTGTTTGGTTGGGGGAGTGGGATGGATGAGTAGTTGCAATCACCCTTTCATTAGAGGTGGTGAGCATACCACCTTCAAATTCACCAAACCCAAAAAAAATATCAATCTACTACCAACAAAAAAAAACCTAAATAGAAATAAAAAGTCAGAAATAAATTAAAGGGGAAGGAGAAAAAGGAAAAAAAAGAAAAAAAAAGTCTCTTCGCCGGCAGCTGCGGCGCCTCATCTCCAGCAGCCGCCGGCCGCCGCGGCGCGTCCTCTCCCGCCGGCCGCCGGACCGCCTCCTCTTCCGCCGGTCACGCCCCGTCTCCAAATCGCCGTCTCAGTCGTCGTCCCAGTTGGTCCTCGTCGTCGTCGTCCCAGTCGGTTGTCGTCATCGTCCTGGTCAGCGGCGGGGGCGGACCTCTTCCACTGCGCCGCCTCTAGGCTCGCCGCCGTCTCGAGCGCTCGGGCTCGCCGCCCTGCCTCTTCTCCCGCCGGTCGTCCCAGTCGGTCGTCGTCGTCGTCGTCCAGATCTGGTCAGCGGTGGCGGCGCCTCCTCCGAGCTCGCCTCTTCCTCCTCCGAGCCGCGGTGGTGGCGGCGTCCCACCTCTTCCTGCTTGCCTCCCGCGCCGCCGTCGCCCCTCTTCCGAGCTCGCCTCCCGTGCCGCCGAGCCCGCATCCCGCGCCGGCCGCCGCGCCCGCATCCCGCGCCCTCCACACCGGCCACCGTCTCCCTCGCGTCGTCGTCGATGTCACGTGGTGATGGGGTGAAGCGACCGCCTCCCTCGCTCGCCCAGCTCGCTCGGGCGCTCGGGCGGCTGGATCCGGGCAAATCGGCCGGATCCTCCCATCCAGCATCTGGGGGGAATATTCCTCTCCGGGCCGCCCCATCCCACCCCTGCCCAGCAACCAAACACCCACAAAAAATGGGCCGCCATGTCCTATCCACCCATATCCCTCCATCCAAACACATCCTAAGAGACAGTCTTACATATATAATAGAAATCTAGAAGATAAACAAAATATTTTCTATGACATGGATCCATCGACCTAATGGATGAAATTAAATGCAATTTGAAGGATTAAGAGGAATTTCCCCCAGCACAAATTTCTCAAGAACATGCTAGTGCAACACTGCATTTGTTAAATCTAAAAGAGTGATTCTAACCTGACCTTAGGAAGAAAGTCTAGCACAAAGGGAACTCCACCTTTTGTAAACTTCATCCTCTGGACATTAGACAATGGAGCCTAAAGGGGCAAAAAGAAAAACACGATAAAATATTTTAATTTGTGACTGTCAAATGACCAAGCTTCTAAACAGATGAATACAGATAATTTTTTTCTTACAGTCATTATAACAGCATCAAAAGATTGGTTCTTTCTGAGATCTTTCCCTTTAGCATCTTTTGAATCAACAGAAATTGACCAACCACCAGAAGAAGAGACACCATCACAGCTACATGCCAATGACAACACTTCTGTACCAAGCTTCACGTTACCATCTCCAACTTCATTGTGAAGTGCATCTATTAGTGACTGAAAAGCAATGAACAACATAAAACCTTTAAACACCCAGATGTTATGTAGTATAACTGTAAAACTTTTCAGCATGGTTAGCGTGCAGGGCAAGTATTGCAACTCCCAATTAATAAAGTATACTACATGATAATATTTCCCAAAATGTCATCTTCTGAGATTATTCGCTATCACTACCATTCACACTATTTAGTGGTGTCTAAGGCTCTTGGTATGTTTTATTCTTATAGCAGATTTGGCTCGTGTGATACTTCTGTTGCATATCCTGTACTTATCAGTAGCTTTGAGTTTTTTGTTCGATCTAGCTTCAACCTAACTTATGCAACCTAATAAGCTCATGTCAGGCTGATAAAAAAATGATTATGGCAGGATCAGGGTGCAGATGGATGGATAAGCTTGGCTGGATCATAAATATAAAGCAGGACATCAAATCAAAAAAAAAAAAGTGACAGTTTTCTCTGGCCTGTAAGACTTCTTAAAGCAGCAATGAAGTTTCACCGACTAAACATATGTCCTAGCAGGAAAATAACAGGTCTTCAATTCACAACATATGAATTCGGCATTTTTTAGTGGCATGTAGAATTGCTCAAACTAAAGTTCAGGGTTTGTCACTGTCTTTGATATCTTTGACACTGACAAAAGAAACTACAGGACATCTGTGGAGTACCTGCATTCCACCATGAAATGAAAATGACACACGTTTATTCCTTCCTTTCCCTGGCGAAGCACCTCCTGTCTTCACTGAATCACCCTTAGTGGATAGTTTGGACAAGATGGCACCAGCAATGACAGAGCCATACCTGTGAGCATTGAAAGTGCATGGAGCAACAAATTATGAAGAAGATGACCAAAGAACATAACTGGGCACTAAAGAAATGTTGTTGACCATATTTGTTGCAATAGAAGTGCTGTAGGGTAAATTAAGTGGAAACCCAAAGAAGCAATTATGCCTATTTTGACTCTACAAGCTCATATAGTTAACTATCATGGCCCATGAAGGAACAAAAAAAACTATATACTTATGAATAAATTTAGATTCTATTCTAGGTCCAATGGTCCACATGTAAGAAGCCTTTGAAGCTTGTATAGTTGCATGAGTGGTACCAGAATTTCCTTCCATCGTTTATCAGATAAATTTAACTTACAAATTAGATCATGTTATGCTCCAACGAATTCAACATATAGCAATTGGACTTATGTTCATGATCTTAAATTCTTGATACATATACCCACTGCATTCAACTGCCATGATTTTTTATTTTGACATCATGTTTTTTTAATTTCGATTGCCAAAAATAAGTATTAATGATACCATGACTATAAAATACTAAAAATCATAACATTAACTTCAAGTAGGTGCATATCAGGTTAACAAATAATAAGCAGTAAGGACTGAGAGCACCATCTGTCCAATGAAAAAATGATAGTAAAGAAATAGGTAGCAGCAGGAACCAAAAATGAGCTAACAGCAGGAGCCAATAAAAGAGATGCAAGCAACAAGGATAAATGAAATCATTAAAATGCACTATGCAGTAAATTCACATGGCGGTGTTGACATTTGAATGGACAGGATATAGCACGAGCATATGGACGTGAACAAGTGAATTAATGATAAGGTAAATCTTGAATGAACATCAATGCACAAACTACAAATTTACTTATTCTCCAAACAAACTACTCCTACAAACTTACTTATTCTCCAAATTCCATAATGCTGGAAATGCATGACGAATCTGCACAGAAGAAAATATTACTCAAAACCAGAACAGTTCTACACAAGAAGGTGATATGTTTTGATCATTTTGAATGAGAATTGTTATGACTTATTGATACGGCTCAAGGAGATTAGCCCCCAAAAGTGCTAGCCGTATCAGTTATCATCCCCAAGAACACATCACAAAGTCAAGCACATATGTTGTTTATACGCACAATTTACATAAAAATAATTATGACTACAATTTACTGTAGAAATGCAAAGGTGCTGATATGAAAAATGCAAATAGTGGGACATGTTATAATAACTTACTGATAATGACTCAGGATCTCCTCCGCTTGTTCCAGCCACAAATGGATCAATAAGATAGTCAACAACCTGTAATAGAGTTATAAATTCTTACCCTCTACTGATTATAATGGGCATGTAAGTTGCAAAGTGTTGATTGTATTCACTTAACAATCCATAAATTTCTTCATTAAAAATGAACTTGCCTCTTTTCCAAAGTGGCGTTCAAAGAAACTTGCAACACTGCAAAAGAAAAACCTGATTATCTCTACATATACACAGAAAAATCACGCTGCAAATGTATTATCTCCGGTCAGAAAACATGCTGTTTTTGACATCAATAAGGTCTTCAAAGTGTAGCTTTGACCACTAAATTCTGTTGCAACGTATATGAAAAAAAATGGTAAAATCATAATATTATGAAAATACTTTCTCATGCATTCAATCTAAATATTGAACTGATTTTATGTACAAAGTTTTAAAAGTTTGACATGAAACATGACCAAAGGGAGTGTGTGATATGAAGTATATATTTGCATTTCACAAGGGCATGAGAATGAAGGAAGAACACAGGAAAAAAAACATATAACTATATTATCAGTGGTTCAAGTTTACAACAACTCAAAATAACATCAGTATGAAGGCTCACCTCTCACTTAAATGCTCATCAGACACTTTTCCCGAGGTCCTTCTGCTAGATTTCTCATAGATAAATGGTTCCAGAAATAGCTTGAGCTGCAAAGATAAGACCATGTTTTACTAAACTCAATACAGTAATATAATATGACGGTTGCAATCAGTCGATCACACAGCTTGAACACGAAAGATCAGGAAATGTACAAATTTGTAATAGTGAACTGAAAACAAGTAAATCAAGTCACGGTGATCAGTTTAATATGATTGTTTCTACACTAGTGAATTTTAATCCATCAGTGACAAGTGGAAACAACAAGCAACTTGTTGCAAATAGGTCAGGAGGTCATGATATGTTGTAGCAATTAGCACGCAATAACTTACATACCTTTGATTTTGTAGAAAGAACAGTGCTTTTCATGAGCGCAATAGGATCTGAGGGAATCTTATGTGACAAAAAAATATATTCAAAAGTGAGGCATACTATAGGAAGAACAAAACAAGATGCATCATATCATGAAAAGTCTATTTACCAGTGTTGGTGCTCCATCTTTGACAATGTAACGCTTGTGTTGTGAGTTAGGCTAAAGGATATCGAAACATTAAACATATCAGTGTAAATTATGAAACAGAAGACATTCAAAGTAGTTAACCATCACAGATAACATTAGCACATACATACTGCTGTTTGCCTTGTAGGCCAAGATCGTCAATAAGCCTGCTTGCCTCCAATTCACTCTCTGTCTGGAGGCAAAATAATTAAGTTACAGAGAGAACAGCAAATTGAATCAAGCAGGCATGATAAGATTTGCACGCAGGTAAAAAAAAATGCGACTAGTATTGCACATGTGCCCAAGCAATGAAACAATCTTAACCTATGTTGTCAGTGGAGTATTCAAATAATTTATTTATTTTACTAAGAGTAGTAAAATAACTAATATGGTAAGTATAATAGTTGTAGATCATGGTGAATGAAATCGAATCAGGCTATGATAAGTTACATAACGGTGTTCAATGATGCTCATGGTAGAAAGGGTTCACGTCTATTGTGGGATACGAATGCAGAAGAAAACA
Organism: Oryza meridionalis; assembly: GCA_000338895.3. Classification (NCBI taxonomy): domain Eukaryota; kingdom Viridiplantae; phylum Streptophyta; class Magnoliopsida; order Poales; family Poaceae; genus Oryza; species Oryza meridionalis. The sequence goes on along the minus strand of CM002527.2, from coordinate 23,882,463 downwards.
CTTTTCCATTTGCAGGAACAACTGTGTGCATCAGTGAGCAGCTTGCATTTCGTTCACAAACTCAGCCTGCACACCAAGGAGCACTACTCGCTAGTGTGCTCCAGCCCTCAAATAGCCGCAGCAGCGCCAGTGCGCCACAATCCAAAACATACAGAAGCAGCATTGCAGCAATGCAGACCAACACCAGCCCGAGATTGTGATCAAACAGAAGCAGCGAGGCACACTTTGCAAAGCGCGCTCACCATGGTGTTGGCCCCTTCGTCCCAGATGAACCCGCCCTCGGAGTTGGTCCGTATCTTCCCACCCGCCCTGTCGGCCGCCTCGAACACCGTCACCTGCACGCCGCGCTTCCTCAGCCTGTACGCCGCCGCGAGCCCACTGCAGAGAGGCAACCATTTCATCAATCATAAAAAAAAAAACAACCTCCCCACTCACACGCACCCCCAAACCTAGGGCAGAACTGAACCACCCAGAGAGACACGGAGAGCGCGCGCGGCTCCCCCCACCCACCTGACGCCGGCGCCGACGACGGCGACGGACCTCCCGCCGCGGGGGTCGTTGGAGGCGGCCATGGCGCGCGCGGGGCGGAACCGGGCGGCGCGCGCGGATGCTGCGACCGCGAAGCGGGTGGAAGCGTGAGCGTGAGCGCGCGACGGCGACGAGGAGGAGGAGAAGGTGGTGGTGGTGGTGGTGGTGGCGGTGGCAGGAGAGAGCATCTGATTTGGGGCTCCTGGATAGCTATGGATGGGGATTTGCTTGTTGTCTTGTGCGGGGTTCGTCCTTCGGATCGGGGCCGGTGGGGAAGGAAGGAAGGAAGAGAAGTGGACTGGGAGTGGGAGGCGTGGACTAGTCGCCGAGGAGGCCTTGAGGTCAAATGTCAAAACCCACAGGCTTCGCACGCAGTTTTGACTTTTTTGAAGTATTATATACTCCACGGGCTAAGGCCCAACTGGCTAGGCAGACTTGTCGTGCATACGGCCCACAATTTGGTTCATGCGAATTTCCGCTCAAACACCAGGGTGCACTGATTGTTTGAGAGAGAATATTAAATATATATAAAACGATATAAGTTACTCCCTCCATTCTAAAATATAGGGCACAACTACTTTTTAAAATGGTTTCATAACATAAGACATATGTGCATACATGTAATTAATTAGCACACTCTCTTTCCTAAATTATTATTATTTTAAATTATATACTCACAAGATATTTAATTCTATTGGTTGCATGTATTGTATTAATTGAGGTGATTCATGACAACCATGAGATATTAATTATTTCTTTGTATTTCGGTTAAGGCTGGTTATGCCTTATATTTTGGAATGGAGTATTAGCGTATAATTGATTAGTTAAATATTAATTATTTAAAATTTAAAAATAGATTAATATAATATTTTTAAAGCAACATTTCCAAAGATTTTTCTTTAAAAAAACAGAAAGTGTGCTTGGAACGAACGCACACGCACCCGACTACTCCCGTCTCGAAGAAAAAAACAAATCATGATTATGTATTTGAACATACCCTATGTTTAACAAGGATTTGGTTTTTTCGACAGATAGAGTATGTTCTAAATAGGATTAGGCTAAAACGACCTCCGTAAAATGGGTTTCCTATTCTTTTCTTAAAAATCTTTAATTTGGGTTATTATATAATTAGATTTATGACCTGAATTAATCCTTGTTACACACTTTGATGATCACACTTAATCCTTGTTAACACATCTTGGCTTACATTTTGGCAAAACACAATAAGCAGGTTAAACCCTTTTTACTAATTTTGCCTTAGCACAAGGTTAATAGGTACAGAGAGACGGTCAATGCCCGCATAAGTGAGACGAGTATGGATATCGCGGCAATGCGAGGAGACGAAAACGAGTGAGTCAACCCACACGGGAAGATAACATTGATATTGCATTTGCCAAAGTTCACACTAGCCGACGTGGTTCTTTCCTTTGTAGTAGTAGATCAGATCAGCGGATGCCCCATTTCTTGAGCAACCTAGCCAGGGCCCTCGTGAACCTTTTCAACTTCGACTTTGAATTGCGCAGCCGCGACATCTTGTCGCTGCTTGGCTCGCTGCTTTCTTCTTGTTGTTGCTGCTGCTGCTCCTGCTCCTCGTGCTGCGCGGTTGCCTGGCTCACCACCTCGTGCAGCTGCACCCTTGGCTGCAGCTGCTCGACCTCCCGCTGCCGCTTCCCGCGGAACAGCAGGAGCAGCCTCTGTGCCTTATCCTTCGTCTTGCCCGTGCCGTTGGCCGTCAGGGACACCAGCGCCGGGATCACGCCTTCCTGGAGCACCATCTGGCTGCCGCCGTCATCGCCGCTGCAGATGATCCACAGGCATGACACGGCCTTCTCCTTCTCGGCGGGGTCCCCGTTCTCGAGGATGACGACGATGGCGCCCACCATGTCCGAGTCGGCCATGATCTCCTTCTTGCCGGCGCGGGTCAGCGCCAAGTTGATCAGCACGGCCAGAGCCTTCTCCGTCGTCGGGGAGGACGGCGTCAGGATGTCGTGGAGGCTCTGCATGATGCCGGAGGAGATGAGGGTCGGGATGTTTGACGATTGCAGCGACAGGTTGTACAGCGTCAGGAGAGCGTCGAGGCAGCAGGTCTTGCTCATCCGGAAGCCGTCTTCTTGCAGGCCCTTGATCAGGAGAGGCGCGGCCTCGCTCTGTCCGATGATCGCCTGCGCCTCGGCGAGGCAGGAAATGTTCAGGTACATTGCGACGGCAGCCTCGTAGGTTTCAGGCTTCTGTATCATCTGCTCCATCAAGGGGAGAACTCCACCAGAGAGAAGTTGTTTCTTGTTCCTGGAAAATCATATGCATAGGTGAAAAATGTGAGATGATGGCAACTAAGCTCAATTAAATCATCTACCTATAGAGTGTTACTGCAAGTTGTACGTGTAATAAACTATTGTAACAATATCGTTAGAAGGAACAAAGCATACGTGGCATTTTACCTATCATTGCTGACAGCAAGGTTGAATAGAGCCATTGTTCCAACCACCTGGCACTGAACATCATCTCTACAGACTGCCTTCTTCACAAAGTGGATGAGTAGCTCGGTAATACCATTAGCACCCGCATAGTTCCTAAGCTCGTTGTCATCCTTCAAAAGGAATCTAATCTGCTCGATCACCTCACGTTGCTCGTCGACACACTCATCGTCGTCCTTGCTCAGCACACGCAGCCAAAGCTCACATGTCGCCTCTGCTACCTTCTCGTTGTTCCCATGAGGATGTTTTTCCGGTGAGGCCTGATCAACTTCACATATCTCAGATGGAGCCTCTCCGGAGTTCTGTCGAGTGCACTTCTCCGAAGCAACTTTACCACCATCCTCAATATCATCCTTCGCGCATGTGTCTTCAAACAAGACCGTGCTAACGCCATTGGTCACAAGACATTTGCTACTATTCAAGGATGATATCCTCAGGTACTTGAGCTTGGGAGAATCAGGCGGCGCCGATGGAACTAGAACCCCGTTCTGCTCGCACCATGAAGCTATCAAACCCTTGATGCAATAGTTGGGCGTCATGGAGAGCTGGGATAGTTCATTCCGAGTCTTTGGGCAGGTTGTGTTGCCGCTGCTAAACCATTTCTCAATGCAAGCCCGCTCATATGTCTGACCAGATGCGATAATAACAGGGTCATGCATGAGTTGCAAGGAGATCGGGCACCTTAGTTCCTCAGGTGGCAATGGCATGCTACCTGATAAGCCTTTGATCTGCCTGATATTGAAGGAGCCAACCCTAGATATCGGCTTCTCAATAACATGACCATTTCCATGGAGATCAATCGAGCTGGACAATGATCTGGAAGAGCAAGAAGGGCTTGAGCACATGGATGTGTTGGTGAAATCCGTCGTTTCGCTCCTAAAAATGCTTGAGTATTTCCTCATTAGGTGCAGTAGATAAGATGCAACTGATTCTTTCTTTATGTCTTCCTCTGCATGAGCCCTCTCAAGAAGCCTTCTAAGTGCTCTTCTCTCGGTAAGAGCTGTTGCCGATGATGCAACGCCGACCCGAAATGCAGTTTGTCGGAAAAATTCAAGTTCATTGTCATGAAGAAAGCCATTGGATTTTGCTTCATTCTGAACTAATTGATTCACATCCACACCAGCTTGCTTTTCAATCAGATCCAAGGTAAAAACTGCTTTCTCCAGATCTTTTGCGATATCTAGTATCTGAAAATTTCCCAAATAAGTGTGAATTAGAGGAAAAGGCTAAATTAAATCATGCAATCACAATTAGGGTGAAAGCTGCAATACGTCAAACTCATTCATTAATTTAGTAAACTATATAACACTGATAAAGAAGGATCCTTCCGCAATATTTTATAGGTATCTATTTAAGACAGAGCCGGCAAGGACAAATTCTTGTATAACCAGTGGCAACCTGAGAACTGGCTGCTTCTGGAAGTGTTTCTTCCAATTGGTGAAGACTTTCCAGAAGTGCATATCTTGCTTTCTCAAATTTTGCCAGGACATTTTCTGCTGTAAAGGCCTGCATGCAGTTAGGATGTGTAAGTATGAAATTTTGTATTTCTATAATAACAAATAAATTTGGCAGTACTTGATATCCATATATGATGAAACATATCCAAGTACCATCAATTATATACAGTAGCACAAAGAAATGTATCCATATTTCACACATTTTTATTTCTCAAAACTAGGAAACATAAATTTGTTTGCACTTATGAAAACTGCATACCAAGTATAGCTTGCTGCACTCTGAGCAATACTGAAGTAGATTCTTGGTCTTCTCAACAGCTATGCGCAAGGAACTCAATGCAAGAAGTCCAGAACTGTTTCCAGGCCTTGTAGCTTCAAGGACAGGAATAACATCCAATACTTCAAGAACTACTTTGTGAAGTTGCTTACATAGTGCTCCATGCAGCTGCACAAAGAGGTAGGAACAAACCAGCTTAATCTACCATCCTAATACTCACATTATTAATAAATAGAAATCATTCCTCCCCAAAGAGGGGGGGGGGGGGATTATGATATCAAACAGCGGAGCTAAAGAAAATTAAAAAGAAAGAAAGAAGGTGGATGAGATCTATTATTTATCACAATTTACCAACTAATAATTGGCAACTTTATGAGATCAAATATCTTCATATATAAAAAATTATATATATATGATGCAACTATGTTATGATTTCTTCTAACTTTTTGTTGAACTAGTGGTAGTATTGTGATATTTATACTTTTACAGGAGGCATTTGCCTTTGTTTTTAAAGGGTGACTATATAATATGTACACAAGTATCACAAAAACTCAATAGTATTGTTCTGAAAGTTCCCTACATTATAAAATGATCTCAGATCAACATAATCAATCATATTAACATTGTAGAACAATTAGCTTTTAGTGAAATGAGGTCAGGTGAATTACCTTCCAATTACCCGTACCAATGAAGTTCCCATCGACCTCGACTTTCTCCATGGTGCCTCTCCTAGTCAAATTTCATCCGCTGAGAAATAAGAGAAGTCATAGAATGAAGAAGTTATTAGTCCTAGAAGAGAATAGTTTCGGCACAAGTATGTGGCAAGGGTGATCATCCACGGTTCCACCGGAACCAACCAAATCCAGACTAAAAAGCCTCAATTAAGCTAAGGATTAGCATAGCCACCGGCCAATTAGTTTGTTGGCTTGCTGCAAAATTAATACAATCGGTTTGACCTATTTCTTTCAACCCAAGATCGATGAACAACTTCTAGTATGTGCTGCGGAATCAAGATATTGCATTATGTGTTCATGCATGAACTGAAGTAACCCCCATTAGAAATAAAGGGTTTAAATTTCTCACCGTGTGCAAAAACTGATGGTATAATCTATTTTCCTATATTGATGAAATTTTACCTGAAACATGCAAAGTGCATAAGTTACATATCTTATCACTATAAAAAAAATAAAGACCATTTAATAAATAAAAAAATACAATCCTTTATATAATAAATTACACTGATCATATAGCCAGAAATAAAGCATATTAGCAACGAAGCACAAATCAAATGATGAAACCTTGACATGCAATTCAAAACACACACCCCAACAGTAAATGAAGAACCAAAAGTCCATGCACTGCTCTTATTGGCAGTTTGGCACATCTAGAAAAGGAGCAAATGGAGCCAATAGATAGAGTTTTAACCTCTAGATGTGATTGATAACCTTAACCCAAAAAGGGGCCAACACATAGTAAAGTGAAGATGGAATAATAACTAAAAGTGCAAATTTCATCATTCGAACAACTAAACATACGTTAGGACAACTAGTTTCCCCCTGGAAAACATAGCTATAGTAAATCAATTGATCAAGAATGAATTTTGCGCACATTATTTTCTTACTAATGTTGTGACCGCTGGGATTATTCTGCATAGCATGGCATAATCAAACCACATGTTAAAGGACATGTAAAGTCACAAAAAAATAAAGAAAAAAAGTATGCCATGAAATTCAACCGAACCAACATTTTTTCCTTTACATAGCTAAGAGACTTGGTTATATTGTTTACAGGATGATATACCTTGTATTGGTTTACAAGATGTTGTTAGTAAGTTCATCGCCGGACATCCCTGACTTGATACTTATCCACAAATCCAAGACCAAATATAGTGATACTTATCAATTCGTGAATTCAAAACTAGAAGGGCTCATTTGCACTGACTTTTGGTGGTGAGGGACGTCGAGCGGTGTTTGGTTGTACCAGATCCAACGGAGGGCAAACATACGTACCGTGATCAACGCCCCAAGTGATGCCATCCTCAAGCTAAGGTGGCGGGCTGCCATTGCCATGGCACCATGGACCGCGGACAGTGAAAATCGCAAACAACCAACTGCCCAAACCCCCAACTTTCGTGCGGTCGCTGAGACATTGAGCCATGGATTGGCATTGGTGGCAGAGGGGAGAGAGTAGGGGCTGGGCGATACAATTCAAAGGCGTAGGGACTTAATGAAAATTTTCAGACCGCTAATACATTGCTAGCAGTCCTAAATACTTAAATAGGGACCAAAATGCATAATTTGGAAATGCTACCACTGGCAGGAGTCCTAAAAGGGATCGCTTTGGAGATTTATCAAGTTGGGCTGCGTGCTTCCCGGTGGCAACGCGGCATTGCGGCCGATAGCGATCCAAGCCGTTCAAGGCCTCATGCTGAATTGCTGATGCTAAACATGCTGGCAACGTGTAAACTGAAATAAACTGAATACTAACCTACTGTGAATTGCTTGAACAAAACTAGTTGAATTGAATTATAAAATAGGCGCGCCCCCTAATTCGTGCATTGGAAGATATAAACAGTATCGCTTATGCTGACGTAAACCCAATGAGAATATGTTTTAGAAAAAGGCTGTAGCTGCATACTCTGTAGAATTCTGTTTTGCTGCTATTATGGTGGCCTGGCTTTCTTCTGCGTAGCATGGTGTAATCAACACTAATGTTTGGACATATGTAACATAAAATCGCACACAAAAAATTATACTACATGAAGACCACCGGTGTCAAAGAAGGCAGACGCAGAGAGTCGGAGGGAAAAGAAATTAAGCAGAGCAACATCAGCTAGCTAAAATGTCAACTTATCAAACAAATTTGCACCGTTTGCCTAAAAAGCCTCCAACTCAAGAACAGATTAGCCATAATGTTACTACTGATTTAAGCCGAGGAATAGGGAGATCGTTCGTCCGTACTCGTACCCGAGGGAGACAAGGCGACGAAGGAGCGAGCCTTGAATTCCTCCATGGCTCGGTCCGTAGCTCGTCCTTTCGCCCCCTTGCTCGGTCGGGAGGAAGGAAATTGATTTGTTTTGGGAGAGGCACGAGGGGGGGAGGAGGTGGAGATAACACGGGGAGAAGAGGAAAAGCGGTGGCTTAATTTGTCCTGAGCCGCCGAATAATAGCGTATGGCCATGCCAAAGCAAAGGCTTGGCGGTTGGCGTGGCGCTACTATTCTCGTCGTCCTCGTCGTCGTCGAACGCGGGTCGGGCAAATTTAGGGCGGCGAGTGAATCCGCGCGCGCGCGTGGCTCAAATGTTGGTTCGTTCTTTGCCAGATCGAGCTCTGGCTGGGGTGATCGGGCCAGCAATGGAGCAGAGCACGGATGGTGTTTTCCTGTGAGGCATATGGCTGCGCTTCGGCCGAGTACAGAAACGGGGTGCAGGTTTGGCTGGCGATTACGGTGTCTGTTAATTTGTAGGAGAAGATAAATATTATAATGCTGCAAAAATTAACGTATCAGCTGGTTTGCCCGAGTGGTTAAGGGGGAAGACTTAAGATCTTCTGCACTATAGTGCGCGTGGGTTCGAACCCCACAGCCAGCAATTTTTAATTTTTTTAAAAAAATCTCAAAAACTGCATTTTTTAACAATTTCATAGTTTTTTAAAAAAAAAATCTCAAAAACTTCATTTTTTTGAACAATTTCATTACTCCAATAGAAAAACTGCATTTTTTTGAACAATTTCATAATTTTTTTAAAAAAAAATCTCAAAAACTGCATTTTTTTTGAACAATTTCATTACTCCAATAGAAATTTTGTTTTCTAAAATAATTTTTGAAGTCCAATACAAAAAAAATCTCAAAAACTGCATTTTTTGAACAATTTCATTACTCCAATAGAAATTTTGTTTTCTAAAATAATTTTTGAAGTCCAATACAAGTTTGAAAAGTAGGGTTTTAAAAACTGCATTTTTTTTGAACAATTTCATTACTCCAATAGAAATTTTGTTTTCTAAAATAATTTTTGAAGTCCAATACAAAAAAATCTCAAAAACTGCATTTTTTTTGAACAATTTCATTACTCCAATAGAAATTTTGTTTTCTAAAATAATTTTTGAAGTCCAATACAAAAAAAATCTCAAAAACTGCATTTTTTGAACAATTTCATTACTCCAATAGAAATTTTGTTTTCTAAAATAATTTTTGAAGTCCAATACAAGTTTGAAAAGTAGGGTTTTAAAAACTGCATTTTTTTTTGAACAATTTCATTACTCCAATAGAAATTTTGTTTTCTAAAATAATTTTTGAAGTCCAATACAAAAAAATCTCAAAAACTGCATTTTTTGAACAATTTCATTACTCCAATAGAAATTTTGTTTTCTAAAATAATTTTTGAAGTCCAATACAAGTTTGAAAAGTAGGGTTTTGAACTATTTCAATTTATTTTTCTGATTTTCTCTCAAAAACTGCAATATTCGAACAATTTCATTACTCCAATAGAAATTTTGTTTTCTAAAATAATTTTTGAAGTCCAATACAAGTTTGAAAAGTAGGGTTTTGAACTATTTCAATTTATTTTTCTGATTTTATCAAAAACTGGATTTTTTTTTCGAACTATTTCGTAGCCCCAATAGAAGTTTAGTTTCTTTTAATAATTTCTGCAGTCCAATACAAGTCTGGAAAAAACTGGATTTTTGAACAATATTGGGACCCAACACAAGTTTATGTTTCAATAATGAATTTTTCGAATAATTTTTGGACTCCAATACAAGTTTATTCATTTTTTTTCAAAAAGAAGTGTATCTTCGAATAATTTTGGGCCTCTAATACAAGTTTATTGTCAAAGAAATGGGACTCCATACAAGTTTATTTCTTTAAGAGTAAAGTCCATCACCGGTCCCTAAACTTGTAACTCTGTGTCGTCCTGGTCCCTAAACTCGCAAATCGATCGTTCAGGTTCTCAAACTTGTTCGACTGTGTCATCCCGGTCCCTAAACTTGCAGATCACTCATTTAGGTCCTCCAACTTGTTCAGTTGTGTCACCCCGGTCCCTAAACAGGACGGTCTAAAAACTTTATATCAAAAAATAATTCATAACGTTTTCACGTGAACTCTAATGAAGACAAAATTTATATTAAAATTGTAGCCCTCGACACGACCTATAACTTTATAGTTGAAAAGTTTTTGAATTAAAACTGTTTAGGGTCCCAAAATATTGTTGCATGTTTATAGATTTTGAAATTTTAATTTTAAAATTATATTTTGGGACAAAAATGACTTAAAATAAAAAAAAATCAACTGCAAAGTTGTAGATCGCGTCGAGGTCTACAAGTTTGATATAAAGTTTGTCTTCATTAGAGTTAACATGAAAAGTTATGAATTATTTTTAAATATAAAGTCTTTAGACCATCCTATTTGACCCAGATGATATTCAAATCCAAGTTTACAGACCGGGGTGACACAACTGAACAAGTTGGAGGATCTAAACGAGTGATCTGTAAGTTTAGGGACTGGGATGACACAGTTGAACAAGTTTGAGGACCTGAGCGGTTGATTTGCGAGTTTAGGGATCGGGATGACACAGCGGTACAAGTTTATGGACTGGTGATGGACTTTACTCTTTCTTTAAAATAAAATGTGGACAATTTTGGGACCTTCATACATCTGTACAATTTTGGGCAACATTTTTTTTTCGGGATTCTGAACAATTTTGGGACAGCAATACAAGTTTATTTTCAAAAAATATAAACCAATTTTGGGATCTCCATACATGTGTACGGAAGTATGTTGAACAAAAAATTTGAACAATTTTTGGGACTGCAATACATGCGCGTACTGAATCAATTTACGCTACGTTCTGGATTAAATTCAAAGAGAAAGCAATTTCGGGACTCCAATAGCGCTATGTTTTGTTCCGGCAGATTTCAGTTTTTTTTCGCGAACACGCAAAAGGATTGCACGTCAATATATTAGAATAAAAATAGTTTTAATTACACGACGCAATCAACCAGACCGGCTAATGCTAGGGAAAGGAAGAAAAAGCAAAAGAAAAAAAAAACTGAAGCTTAGAGAAACTATGGCGGCTAAAAACAGACTCCAAGAAGCGGGAAGGGGCCAAGCCACACTAGACTCCCAACAAATCCTCAAAAGTGGCGACGCCAGCTAAAGACCACAGATGCCCCTCCAAATGGATGGACTCCAGAACCACTGAGACCGAAGAGAGAGCGGAGTCGAAAACCCTAGAGTTCCGCTCCTTCCACAGGCGCCAAGAGACCAGGAGCACCAGGGAGTCAAAGCTGTCGCGGAGGTGATCAGGTAAGCAGGCCCTGGAGGACGGCCACCAGTCCTGGAACCAACTGTCACGGGGGAGAGAGGGCAGCCCAGCCAGGATGCAACAACACCCGAAGCCAGACCTACCGAGCAAACACGCAGTCGAAGAGGATGTGGTTCGTCGTCTCAAGATCCTGAACGCAAAAGGGGCAGCCCAAGTGACTATCGATGCCACGCTTCTAGAGGAGATCAGCCGTCCAGCAGCGCTGCTGGAATGCAAACCAAAGAAAGAACCTGTATTTGGCAGGACCCTTTGCATGCCAGAAAAGATCAGCACAGACAAAGGAATGCTGGCCATAGAAGAATATCTGGTATGCCGAACGCGCAGAGTAGCGCTGGTCAGCCGTCCAACACCAAATGAGACGATCCTCAACACCTGGCGAGAGTTGTACGTGAAGCACCGCATCCCAAATAAGGAGAAACTGGGAGATGACTGGGATAGTGAGGGCACCTCGGATATCAGAGACCCAGGAGTTGTTCGCTAGGGTAGAAGCAACTGTGCGCGAACCTCAAAAACGCTGGGGAATGGCGAAGAGGAGATCTGGAGCCAAGGACTCCACCGAGCGGCCGTCGATCCATTAGTCAGACAAGAAGAGCATAGACTCACCATTTCCCAGCACAAAGAAAGTGGATGCCGCAAACATGTCGGAGACGGTCTGCTCGACTGGGGCCTTCAGACCATCCCAGTAGGGGTGCCCTGAGCGCTGAAGCCAGAGCCAGCAAACACGCGGGGCAAACCCTGCCAACCTGAGATTAGTGATCCCCAACTCACCACCAGTTTTGGGGTGACAAACATTCGTCCAGAACACCGGACACTGCTCACTATGAGCTGAGTCCATACCTGTCCACAGGAAGGCGCGGCGCTTCTTGTCAATGGCCTTAATAACCCAGACTGGGAGGCCGATCGCCATAGATACATAGACTGAAATAGAGGAGAGAACCGACTGGACCAGCACAGAACGGCCAGCCAGAGTGGTAAATCGTCCTTTCCAAGGACCCATGCATGTTGCTACCCCGGACCAACCCTGTCAATTTTCTGGATAATGTCTAATAATCTGTATGAAACATAACACATCACTGAATCTTGTCTAATGTTGGCCGGAGAATACCCTGAAACCAGCAACCAGATTATTTGCTAACCGCTGGGTGAACCAACCACTATTTACCACAGCAATAGGACAGCTAGAAGCCTAACATCCAGAGCAGCAGAGCTCCTTGTTAAAGGAAGGAACAATTCTAGTCTAGTTTCAATTAATTTTACAGCTCAACAAAAGGGGTTGGTCACACTGACAAAAGAAAAAAGACTGGACTGATCGATTCACTGGTAAAGGTTTGATCAGACGACTTCGATCTTTCGTTTGGAAGAGACTGATGACCTCCATTACTTTGCTCTTGTCACGCTATATGCTGCCTGCTATACCTTTAATTTCCTGTCGCCAGGCAAACATGTTTTGAGGACCAAGGAGAAATGTCATCAAACTAGCCAGCACTGCAATTTGCTTCACATCCCATTTTAGTCGGCTGGTCTGTTCCTTGATGCTTGCTTGCAGCTGCAGGTGCATTTCTCCTTGTCTTCCTTCAGAGTCTGCACACAGGGAAAAACTCAGTGTTGTTTCCGGGTTGCGTTGTGCTTACATATATGTTACTCCCTCCGATCCGTCCCAAAATAAATCAACTTCTAGCTATGTCTATGTTTGTAATAGAAGTTGATTTATTTTGAAATGGAGGGAATACTCGATTACTCATACTGAGCTGCTGTTTTACAGTGCAATATATTGGTATTCCATCTAGCTATATATATTCTGATGCTAACGGGGTCTTTGTAACTGGACTGGTACATCGACCTATCAGAGTTCTTTAGGCAGCAGTGGCTTCAATTCAGTTTTGCCATTCTGAACATGCAAATTAGTAACACGCATACGTCGTTATACCTGCAGCTGGCTCTGCAGTCCCTTGATGTGATCAACTGCTAAGTCCAGCATGTCTGAAGTACTCGTTTGCTGCCACATTAATTTGTAAGAAGAACAAATTAGAAAGATCATCAATTGAACTCCAACTCAATAACCTGAAGATTGTTGTCTGACGAAAAAGTTCAGACAAGGACTGGTATATACTATGAAAAGAACACACGTATGGCACACACCTTGTCCATGTTGGGCACCAGGGCCTGCAACTTCCTGAGCTTCTCGCTGATCCTCGTTCTTCTCTCCTGTCATCATCGATCGATCATATGCCTGAAGATTAATCTGGCATGCACGATCCAAGGAGGAACAACAAGAATGCTACTGGCTAGATGCATGCAGATGAAGAACATCTTGAAAGGTTATCGATATTCTTATTTGGTAACATATCATGTGCACACAAGTTTCGCATGCACATTCTGTACACACCAACAAACAAATATCACAAAAAATTCTTAAAAAAATGCATATTATAATTTCAAAAATGCTACACCTTTGTGTAAAATCTTAACCTCAAATTCGTTATATTATAGGTGTAACAATTTTTTTATAGTTTTAAGACAATAAGTATATTAGAATTTTATCATTTTTGTTGCACTATCTATGTAGTAATGAATTTGAAGACATGACTTTATGTGTAAATATAATACTAAAAATACATGTATATTAATTTTTTTTCTATTTTTTTATGATATTTGTTAATTTGATGTACGGTGTATACACGTTAAAGGTCTATATATGTATCTAGGATACGCTCCCATGCTAGTGACATTATAGTATATAGTTCGACTCGCTACGTACGTACATAAAAAGTTGGTACTATGATGGGGTGTAGAATTAGCAAGGGAAAATGTCGTCTATACATACCCTCTCTGCGATGCTCCGTGGGTGCGTCGCGCATCCACGCTTGGCCCGTACTCTGAATGGCACCTGGTCGTGCTGCATCTGCAGGTATTTCTCTACGCCAGCCATCTCCCTGGGCGCAACAAGCTGCATTGCAGATGCATGTATATACAAATTAGACATGAAATCATCCTTCACATGTGTACACACACACTAATAAATCAAACTATAAACACAAAAAATGGAAAATAAAGATAAAATGCGCGCGCGCGCGCGCGCACACACACACCTGAGATTCGTAGTTGCTAAGGGTGGCGATGATGTCGTCGTTGCCGTGCGCTCCTGATTTACCCGTCGACGTGGAGAACACGATGGAGTTGGAGTCCTCCCATGACCCGATCGAGAACCCACCGGAGGAGAAGGAGCGGACGACGTGGTCGTGGGTGGAGACGTTCTCCTCGGAGCGCACATGATGATGAGCGGCGCCATGGATGCTGTCAGTGAGGTCCGGGATGCCGTCCTCGGATATCTGGGAGAGGCCGCCGGAGCCCTGCCTGCTGCTAGCGAAGCTCAGTGGGGCCTTCATCTTCTTGTTGTTGTTGCTGCTGCTGCTCATGGCGCCATGGCGAACCTCACCGAGTGATGATCCTGCTGGTCTAGCACTTGATGAGAAACCTATTGCCATAAGAAGATGTATGTTATCGTGAGCGTTGGCGACTAAGGTCATTCCCAACCCAATAACTAGAATGATGCCCGTAGCATTAAATAAGGTACTATCTAAAATAAAAAATGATGTGGCAAGTGAATAAATGAGAAAAAAGAAGAAAATCAGGTCTTGCATGAGATATGGTTTCTACATAATATATAAGACATCATGTGACACTACAATATAATTGAGCTATTGCCACCAAATCATTACAACAAAAAATATTTCATAGCAATATATTGTACTATTGCAATGATAATTTTTCTGTGGCAAATAGTTATATTTTATTGCAACGATCTACAATCGTTGTTTTATTTAGTACTTTTGTTGCAATAGAAAATGAGATATCGCCACGAAAATCTTACTGTTGCAAAAAAACATGTTCTATAGCCACAATTTTAATTTTTTGTGACAATTTACATAATACATGGTACTTTTCACTATTTTTTGTTGCCACGATCAACAAATTCGTTGCAATAAAAAAATTATCGTCTCATAATTTAACTTAATTTTTTCATATGGATACGGATTGAGATAAATTTTATATGGAAATTGTAGCTCTCGACGAGATCTATCATTTAAAATCTTTTAGATATTCAAATCTATGATTCAAATCTCAGTTAGGTAGGCTCAAATGGAATGATATGCATATTCCAACAGAATTGATGCGTAGGTGAGTTGGTAGAACTAATGCCACATATGAAGTGGTGGCAATATTTTTTATTACAACGATGTCAAGTGTTGCAATATGATTTTTTGCCACATCCATTCCGTGGCAGCATCTAAATTTATTACCACTAAATAAAAATCGTTGCAATAACCTATTACCACGCTATTTATTACCACGGCTAGCAACGATTTTAAAATTGTGGCAACATGTATTTATTGCCACAATTTTAGTATTGATGCCACGATTTTTTTCGTGGCAATAAATGATTTTTCTAGTAGTGAGATAAGTAGCATTAAATTTAAGTATAGAAGAGTGGTGTTTGCATTAAAAGATTAGTGTCTAGTATTAGTTTCTGGATGATGTGGAGTTTATAAAAACTATATCTATATTTAGTGTCTTGGGTTGGGACATTTTTTTTTTTTGGGAAATGCTAAACATGCAGCAGCAGTCCGCACAACATCTGGGAATTGAATTTGCTCCATGCATGCATGCATGTGTTTTAAATCCGTTTCACAAGATTCATCAGAGAGTAGTACTTACGGTTTGAAGTTACACGATGATACTGTTGTAAGAAAAACACAACAGCAACTTATTCCATAATGTAAAAGAAAAAAAACCCCTCCATATACTACTCCCGCAAAAAAAAAAGTATGTTTAACACTTCAAGCTTTTCTTTCTCGAAAGTAAAGGAGGATTGTGCTTCGTTTCATTGAGAAAAAGAAAAAAAAGAAAAATAATTACAAACATAAGGAACAAATTAAAATGGCCACACTCACATAAACTCGTTACCCAGAAATTAAGCCATCATATTAGTCGTCCAAATTAATTGACCTACATACAAAGAAAGCTTACAGAGCGCTCGAGTTCTGGCTAAACACCACAAATACTCTCATTTGCCACTGCACGTGCTACCATCAAAACATTTAGAGAAGCTTTGAAAATACAATTGTTACGGTTCTTCCAAATCTCCTATGCTACTAGAATAATCAATGAGTTTAGTCCTTTGCACATCTCTTTTGAAACTTCATTGATGGCTTTACACACCACCAACCTGAAAAATGAACTGTCGTTGGCTGAGATGCAACCCCAGCCAACCCCATCTCCAAGAGAAGGGAAGTACACACAGCTTGCAAAAGACACGAGAGACAAGTATGTGTCGTATAGTTTCATCACTTTGATCTCAAAGATGGCATGCACTCGGGTGTGGAAGAGACTAGCCGATCCGAAGCCAACCATCTGTTATTAATTACCAATCAAATGAAGAACTTGCATCGTAAAGGAGCCCAACTTGATAGTTCCTAGGAAGTAAGCATTGTGTGATCATTTAAACCAGTTGTCGCCTGGCCCTCTGAACTTTGCAATATTGTCTACATAACCCTTTAAGATGGCTATGTCTGAGTGACATAGTACAAGATTGAAAGTTTTGCTTATGAGTTATATACATACAAGACATTAAAAATTTTCCATTATCTCTCTCCATTGTACCCTTTTTCTCCTGAGACAACTAAGGACCAACACAATGCCTACATGTGTGTCATGTATAGTCGATTCAACGATCGAAGATTGGCAAATCACTCCAAAGATTATGCAAATGGAGTATTGCAAAGTAAAAGAGGCTACATGCCTAGTTTTGAAGTTCAAGGTGCTAGCTAGGCTTATGTTCAGTTCTTTTTTTTAATGGATTTTTCTTTCCACGGAATCATATATAATCACAATTTGATGTTAGTAGTATTAGAAATATGATTGGGTCTTTGTTAAAACATTGTGTTTTCCACTATAAATTGTTGTTTTCAGTTATGTGTGGCAAAATATTAGGAAGAAAATTGAAAGTTCTTTCTAAGTGTAATATGTCTTGTGCCGTATTAATATAATATTATAGTGTATGCAATTAATCAACTTGCACATGCGTGATGTTCATCAAAGACATTCTAATGTGTCATGCTAGACATTCTAGCTAAACCGTACTGCCGTCGAACATCGCATGCACGGTGGAGGGTGATCACACACAAGTAATTTAATCTACGATCGATATATATATATCCCCATTGTCACACAAATTCCCAATTCTCAATAGTGTGCAAGAAACATTTTTTTTTTATCAAAACGCAGCTTCTTAAATAGAACATGCCAGGTTGCAGGGGTGGAGCTAGGTAGCTAGGAGAGGGGTGCCCAGCTAGGAACCGGCCGGTTAAGAAAAACTTTTATCTATAATTTATCCATTTTCACTGTATGTGTATCCCTCAATTTAAACTCAAGCACATATATCAGCCAATTTAATATAAAGTAGAGTAAAGCAAGTGAGTGACACTCTTCTCTATTTTATTCTACCTCCATCCCTACCAAGTTGCCACCGGATCATCAGTATAGTAGTAGACCAGGTTTACGATCGATCTCACGGCGATGGACAGATATGTCAAATACTGTTGATGGCTTTGGCGCCGCGTGCAACACTCTTCCACTCACCCCAGCCAGGCAACCAGAGCGAGCGAGAATGAACCCAAAGTGAATTATTCCTCGATCGTCGTCGTCTGGTGCTCGCATGTATATATAGGAGTTGACATCACGGAAACTGTTTTAACAGCTCGAGTGGACGTCCACCCGTTTATTACATGTCATTTAAATAATTATTAAAAAAATTAAAAAAATATGAACAAGATAGATCAATATGTAATATATCAATCCACAAACATGTAAGTTAAAATTCAACTTCTACGAGCTGTAACAAAAATAACAAATTCAACACATAACTCGATTAACCAATTCGATTAACAAAAAAAATCCAAGTTAAACAGGCAGTCTCAGGAAGTCAACCGATTCGATTAACCTTCTTCGGGTTATAGCTTAATTACCGTCGTCTTGGCCAGACATAACTCGAGACATGGGAAAATCTAAGAAAAAGCGACTTTGTTCTTTTTTAAGGATACGGAAAGGCAACTTGAATTGCATATAATTCAACACATTGCTGTATATGTTCACACATGAGGCTGTTATTATCCTATTAGTTCAAGTGCCACTGTTTGTTACAAAAATGGTAGGTAAGTAGAAGAAACAGTATCTTAAAGTGTAGACCAAATGTGTTACAAGTGGACAAGAAGTTCAATAGGACAATAATAAAAAATAATATTTAGAAAAGGTCTTTGCACTTTCCCCCATGGGATAGATGTACACATTTCAAACAAGGTGCACGCATAGTTTTACTAGTTTTATGTATGAAGGGTGCATAATGGACATTATAAACAAGTTGTACGTACAACTTATTAGTTTTATATCTAGTGAAGGGTAGATGGTACACGTACACCAAATAGAGTCTAATAAGATAAGGACAACTTATCTTGTTACTTCTGAATCTAGTGGAGGGTTGATAGGACACGTCAATTAAATCCTATAAAGGCAATGTATAACGGCTTGAAAACCAAAGGGGAGGAAAGTAGCTAGGTCCATGGTAGTGGTGTTAGGCTGTCAGCAAAACAAATAAATATTAATAGCGCGTTAAAAAAGATAGTTTAGTAAATATTTTTGGAATAAATAAATATGTGCAAGAAGCATGTGGGTGTACAAATGTGGTTATACAATCCTAAGAACCCACCCATTTCTCCTTGCCCCCACCATAAAACCACCGTAACTGTGCAGCCCGTAGTTTTCCATCCAATTATTCCAAGCCACCCGGTTTGAAAGCAACCCATAAGATATCACGTATATAAACAAAAACAAACCGAAGACAAAAGTTTGGATATAGTTGGTGAAATCAGCAGATTGCAGAATCAGATTAGCTAGGAGACTATACTCTCAATATTGGTCAATGAGTGAAATTCTTAGGGTACACAAAGTCACCTATACTTATATACAAAATTTGATTATATATCAATATATCTTCATGTGTGTTTGTAGACCGGACACACAAAAATGGTATTTGCATTTTTTTTTGCTGAAGTAATTTGCTTACGATATTGTGATTTTGTTGCAAAAGTAACCCATCACAAACAAAAGATTTATCGATCATATTTCACTTTGCATAGGTAGGTAATTTATTTTGATCCGAAAAGGAACTTGGGGTTTCAAATAAGTATTTTATTCATGGTAAACTTGAGTTTATTTTGAAAACGAACACAAAGATGAACGACAGAGCGACAGTAACGAAATTAAGCCTGCGGCAAATTTCCCCTCGAAAAAAAAGCCTGCGGCAAATAAAAAGGGTATGGCGCCGGTCTACCTTCAGATATATAGAGTGAACTTTATTTTAATTTATCAAACCTGGTAGCATCGAACATCCGTTTTGTAGTCTAAACCCTTACTAAAACGATCAGACAGCCTTTTTTTTCAACATAAAATGGAGTAAAATATTGCTTCCCCCGAAAGAATATTGCACTAATCGGTGGGCGGCTGCTAATGAACATGCATGCGGCGTAAATATAACAGAAAAATGAAGGCGCTGTTGCAAATGTATTGGATGACTACATTGCACAGCTGCTGATGTACGTGTAACCTGTGCAGTAGACCCAGAAACATTCATCAAAAGCACTCAAATATCAAGAAAATGAGGGAAAAAATAACCAAGATCACACTTGACTAATAAACATCGCACCATAAGAAAAAAAATCGCAGTAAAAGAAGAAAAAAAAGAAATAAAGACAGAGAAATAAATTGGAATACTCCAATGAGTCAAGAGGAAGAAGAACGGTGGTTAATTGGAACATTCCAAACTCGATAGTAATGGAAGAGACGAATCAAGACGGCAAATCGAAGGTACACGTAATTAAGTGAGCAGAGAGTGCAGTACTTACCGTTGTCCATGACGGGGCTTGAGAAGAACCCGGGAGGCGAGCTGTTGTGCCGCGTCAGAAACCCCGACTGGTCGCCGCCGCCGCCGCCGCCACCGTCCTTCGCCTCGACGCCGAACTGATGGAAATGGTGCTGGCCGCCGTGGCCGTGCCCCAGCGAGATCTCGGCCGCACCACTCCCGCCGCTGTAGTGCTGCTGCCTGATCGCGCGCTCCGGCGGCTGCTGCTCCCCTCCCCCGCCCGGCACCGGGAAGAACGTCCGCGCGGTCGCGGCGCCGCCCTCCACCCCCGCCGGCGGGGCGTCAGCGAAGAACTGCAGCCCGCCGCCGTAGCGCGCCGACATCTCCCCTCCGCGCTGCTGCCGCTGCGGCGCCCTCGACGGCGCCGGGTTCATGTGCTAGGCTTCTCTAGCTATAGCTAGCTAGCTATCCAGACAGGAGTACCTAGCTAGCTTCTCCGCGCGGGGGCGCTGCGTCTGCTACTCTGCTGCGTGGTGTCGCTTTTGAGGCCGGTCTTTTCGTCGTCGCGTGCCGGGGGAGCGCAGCAAAGCGGGCGGGCGCAGTCAAGCGAAGCGAGGCCAACGAGCCAGCCAGCGAGCGAGCGACTGATCAGCGTCAGCGGAGCGGGGTGGGAGCGAGGGATCGGACGACCGGAAATATTGGTGGTGGCTTCGTGGAATCGTGGGAGAAAAGCTGGACGCCCGCGCGCGCTCGTGATACGGTCTCGGGGGCCGGGGCGTGTGGAGGCCGTGCGCCGTGCGCGCGCGCGCGGGTGGGGGACGGGTAGCGAGATGGGGTGCGGTGCGGACGACGTGGACGACAAGTGGATCGTACTATACACTCCCCCCTCTTAGGACCTGTTTAGTTCCTAAAAAGTTTTTTTTAAAAACATCACATCGAATCTTTGACATATGCATAGAGTATTAAATATAGATAAAAAAAAACTAATTGCACAGTTATGGGGGAAATCGCGAGACGAATCTTTTAAACCTAATTAGTCCGTGATTAGCCATAAGTGTTACAGTAACCCACATGTGCTAATGACGGCTTAATTAGTCTCAAAAGATTCGTCTCGTGGTTTCTCGGCGAGTTCTGAAATTAGTTTTTTCATTCGTGTCCAAAAACCCCTTTCGACATCCGGTTAAACGTCCGATGTGACAGTCAAAAATTTTCTTTTCCCCAACTAAACAATACCCTGTAAGCGGCAACTGGCTGGGGCGCTGGCCCGCGCGCGCGACGACGACGACGTCGTCTCTCTCTCGTCCCGATGACGCGCGCGCGCGCTCGGTCGTGCGGGGACGCGGGAGGCGTGCGGGACCCCTCGCGCGCTGCGCATTTGGGAAACCACGGCCAGTCGGCCACCACCACCACCACCACTCCGGCGCCGCGCTGCTCGGACTATACACAACCGCGCCGACGGTTTGGGTGATCCAGCTAGTGGTTAATCGATCAGCCATCGGGGCCCGGGTGGGCCCGGGCGTTATAGGGGATGATCGAGATCGATCGGTGCCTCGAATGCGCACAGGGTTCGTTGCATTTGGATCGACAGTTGCTCGGTTGTACGTCACCTGTTGTTATCGTATTTATAAGCTCGTAATAATGGAAGAGTTGTTTAAGTAGCTAGGTCTTCTCCTACTTGCAACCCGTGGTCTTCTGTCCTTGTCTTGTGACTCTGTCTAGTTAATTAAACATACGCGCGTGCGTGTTTAGCGGCCGGCTTTGTTTGAGCTAGATACGGTTTATAGAATCACAAACCAGCGAGCATCTAGGACCGATGTGATGACAGTAGCACACTAGCATGTACGTACTCCTGTGGTACAAGCTGGTCAAGTGGCAAGTTTAGCTATACACTCCAACTCCGTACATGCATGACGGGAAATTCTGTTCAATCGTCTCTCGAGACCGTATGTACCTTGTATATATGCTAGTTCTCGTGTATTACGCTCACTCTCCGTATGTGTACTCTCTTCTGTTCAATCTATCTCTGTCCCAAAACTTTCAGAACTACAGGCGCGTGATCTTTCCCTCTCTCTCCTCGGTCAGCTTCCAAACAAGCTACTGCGCATTCAGGTGGTAGTACAAGTTTTGGCCAAGAATCCTCGGGAGTCGGGTCTCTCGTACTACAGTACTATCACAGTGCACTTGATGCGCTTATAATCGCCCCCCTCATGCATGCATATACTGCACATCCAAAAGCAGAAGAAGGGCCCAGAATTCATGTCACGCACGAGCGCTGCTCCCGGCCGCACCACGGCCACATGCAGTCCGCACTTGCTACGACGGCGTACAACTTCTAGTACTATTTGAGAGATCACCGGCTAGCTTCCGACGATGACTGTGACTGTACGAGTGGACGAGGCAGCCAGCTCAGGCAGGCAGGCAGGCATTGCCATCCAAGCACGGACAGAGATGGAGGGAAGCAAGCAACTGCAACTTGGCCGCGCTTTTGGAGTCTCCATGCATCCCCCCTAGCTAGCCGTGGTCTACCGGCCGCTCCAAGTTGGCGTATAGATTTATGCCCACCTGGTACGGAAGCCTCGCGATAAACAACGCCCAACTGCCCAAGTTGGCGAGCGCGAGAGGGGGACACTGGGACAGACAGGAGGACGACGCCCAGTGCGCCCGCGGCCAACCATCCGACGCCAACGTGCGGCCACCTATATATCCTACTATTATCTCTCCCGTGTATACGTAGCGCGCGCGACGCGGAGCGGAGGTGGGTGTGGGTGCAGTGGCTAGCTGCTGATGCTTCGGTTCGGGGAGACGCATGTTTCTCTCCTCCATGCGATCACCGGCGCCGCGCGCTAGCTTGAATGAACGGATGGTACGTGCTCGTCTCATGAACAGGGTGGACATCTAGCCATTTATCGCAGATAAAATAAAATGGTTATGAAAATTGAAGATAAAACAGTATGTATTATGTAATATATGACTCCACAAGCATTCAAGTTCAAATTTGATTTATACAAGTTGCAACGAAAACAACAAATTAAAATCTAATTAGTTTATGCATATTCACAATTAATTTTGTTGTTTTTGTTAAAATTTGTAGATGTCAAATTTGAATTTATATATTTATGAAGTGATATATTTCATATTAATATATATTGTCATTTTTTTGAATTTTTTCATAGACATTTAGTTGACATGCAATAAATAGGTAAACATCTACCCGGGTGATTAAAATCCCTCTCTGACGTTACCTAGCTAGCTATAACACTATCTATATACTCTCTCCAACCAAAAGTTTAAGACTTATTTTGTTTTCTATTTTTTCAAATGAATTAGGCATATTTGTAGCCTCCAATACTAAATTAAATTATTGATCGAAATTCAAGTACCTATCTTAATATTTACTGGTTGCATGTCTTTGGTCTTCGTTATATGCAAGCTAAGTGAGTTATTTCTTTTCTTGATTTTGGTGATAGAAAAATAAGTCTTAGATTTTTTGGATGGAGGGAGTATGACACAGTGGCATCGGCTTGCATAATTGCAGTCGCATAGGTTGGCCCTGTCCAACTAGGTCACAGGGTTAGCGTTCATCGTCGTAGGTCGGAGATGGATTAGAAAACGATATAAGTAACCGGTAAGAATGATTTCTAGTAGCATGCACTCTGCGTGCATCATAGAAGTTCCATGCATGTGAGGGGGTGTTTAGATTCAGGGTGTAAAATTTTGGCATGTCACATCGGGTATTATATAGGGTATCGTATGGGGGTGTTCGGACACTAATAAAAAACTAATTACAGAATCCGTCAGTAAACCACAAGACGAATTTATTAAGCCTAATTAATCTATCATTAGCAAATGTTTATTGTAGCATCACATTATCAAATCATGAAGCAATTAGGCTTAAAAGATTTGTCTCGTAAATTAGTCGCAATCTGTGCAATTAATTATTTTTAGCCTATATTTAATACGTCATGCAGGTATTCAAACGTTTGATGTGACAGGGTGAAAAATTTTATGGTGGGATCTAAACAGGACCTGAGACGATGCATATATAGTCTTTTTGGTGAGTTTAAAGTAAGATTTTTTTTCACGTAAAACGAGAGAAAGTTTATTAGTATATAATTAATTAAAATTTAACAATTATAAACTCAAAAAATAATTTGTTTGATTTTAGTGAAACATTTTCTATATAGAATGCTTTTGAAAAAAACATATCAGCGGTTTGAAATGAGTGCTAATGAAAAATGGAAAAGTTAAAGTTTGGAGAACTGGGCCAAGCAGCATATGGAGGCGTCGTCCTCGATCGTCCTAGGATATGTGATTGGTACGCCGGAATCATGGCTCACTGAAAGATGCAAACCTTAAATTCTAAGCCAAGCAAATGAAAGAAAGCTTGGGCCAGAGATCGAATATTATTTGTTTGCACTTTGTAGAGAAGAGGGGAGGGGGGAAGTAAGGGAAAAGGGTACGAGATTGATCGGAGCTGACGAAGACAAGCATCAGCATGCATGTAACCTAGCAAACGCATGCAAAGAAAGGAAATATATAGATTATGCGAATTCAGCTGAAAGAATCCCCTACGAAAGTCACCCTTGCGTGCCATCTGAAAAGGCAGATCAACAGAGAACGACACCGGCTAGTATAATACTATATCCCCTTTTCTATGACGGAATGCGCAAAGATTATTATTATATCATGATGGCACAGCCGAACTTCAAACTGTTTTGCTCTTAATTAGGTTGACGAGACCTTGAAAGCGACGCAACAGGATTAATAGATCCATAAGCAGAGATTCGCAAGCTACCGACGTGTCACACAAAAAGAAAATAATTTGTGTAGCTGCCATCAGCTAATGGCATCGACACCTTAATTTTAACTTGCCAGTATTGGAGAATTTGCAGAGTTAGATCTTTTTGGTATCACAGTATCAGTGTCTTAATTTATCTATTTTTGATCAATGTATCAGTGTTCTTCCAAGTTCCGACGTAGATCAAGTGGTCAGCACCAACCCTTTTCAAAGGTGACGTTTGTTTTTTTAGAAACCTTTTCAATGGCGAAGTGATTCGATTCCAACAGTTTGTTATGATTTTGGTAGTACTAGGAGTAATCTCAATAGGTTTTTGGGCCAAATGGGCTCAAGTCGTCCATCTGTGGATAACGGGCTGCGTTTTTGGTAGTACTAGGACTATCTCAATGGAATAGGCAGGCGAGCTGGCCCATCCATCTATTGTATTAAGGAAAAAAGTACACCCAAGGTCCCTCAACTTGTCATCGAATTACAAAATCATCCCCCAACCGCAAAACCGAATACAACACATCCCCCAACTTACAAAACCATTACAAAGGTCCCTCGGCGGTTTTGAACCCGGTTTTGTCCGACGTGGCGGCTAAGCCAGTGTGTGACCCACGTGGGCCCCACATGTAAGTGATGCCACATCAGCACCCCCTCTCTCTTCCCCCTTCTCTCCATTACTCCTCTCTCTCTCTCTTCTCCCCTTGTGCATCGACAGAGGCACGGCGGAGGCGGAATCGGCGGAGGCGCGGGGAGGCCGGCGAGCTCCTCCCAAGTCCAAATCCGTCGTCGCCGGCGAGCTCCACCGCGTGGAAAGGGAGGAGGCGGGGTGGCCGCGGTGTCGGCGATGAGCTCGAAGGCGCGGAGCGGCGGAGTGGAGCAAGCGGCAAACGGCGCGGGAGGAGTTCTCCAGCGCCGCGCGCCATCTTGTCGTCCTCCTCCAGCTCGGTCAACGCCTCCCCGCGGTTGCCGCCGGCGTCAGCGTCGGCTTGGCGGTGGCGGTAGCACAAGAACGGCCGGCAGATACTGGTGCTGATGATGCTGCCGATGACCGTGCGTTGCGCCGCCTGTGGGAGGGCCGCCGGTCTCCATCGTCACCAGGAGAAGGGCCGCCGCCGCCCTCCGCTGCTTCATTACCGCCACCCTCCTCTGCTCGCTTCTCCGCCGCCCGGATGCCGCACCGCCTTCGTCCGTTAGGCCGGACGCCGTTTCGCCGGAGACTGGGGGACGAGCGCCCGCCCTGGAGGGCCTCGCTGTCGGAGCCGGGTGCTTGCGCCCATCGCCGACCGACGTGCCGGCCAACATCCGTGAGCCAGGACTGATCGGGGTCGGCGCCGCTTGATCCACGCCGCCTGGGTCGCCGCGGTCCACTCCGGCGCCATCTCCGCCTACCGCCACCGGCCTCGACGACCCTCCACCCCGCTCTGTGCCGTCGAAGGGGGCATGTGGTACGCACCGCTGGGCCGGGAGGACGAGCACCTGCCGGCCAGCCGGCCGCTCCCCGTGCCGTCGCCCACCCGCTCCGCCTGCCGGCCGGCCGGGCGCTCCCCGCGCCATTGCTGATCTGCTTGGAGGGGAGGGGAGAGAGGGGATAGAAAGAAGCGGGGAAAAATAGACTAATGTTTCACTGACATGTGTGGGTCCCACGCTGACTCAGCCACCACGTCAGATAAAACCGGATTCAAAACCGCCAAGGGACCTATTTTGCAATGGTTTTGTAAGTTGGGGGATGCGTTGTATCCGGTTTTGTAACTGGGGAACGATTTTGTAATTCGATGACAAGTTAAGGGACCTTGGGTGTACTTTTTCCTTGTATTAAACCGGTATGGTCCTAAACCGCTAAACCGGCATGGATCTAACTAAACTGGGGCTATCATGTCAGCGTCTCCTCGGCCCCGAGGCCCCAACGGAGATAAAGAAAGACGCTTCCTCCTTTTCTTTCCAGCTTTTGTGGCGACGCTGCGCGGTAGAATAGATGCCGCACTTCCCGCGAGCTCCAAGCAGCCTCCAACCCTCCTCCATCCACCGACGCGAAGCCCGGGCAGCTGCCAGTGCCAGCCATGCCCTCCCAGCATCTCCTGCCTGCCTGGACGTACCGGTGCCAAGAGTGCACTGCACACACTGCCACACCCTCCGGCTTGGCATTTACGTTGGCCAATGCATCATGGCATGCAGTCATGCATGCAATGCACCCCTGATCAAGCAAGCGCCTCGTCCAATTGGCAGGGCCAAAACAATGTACACGCACGTAGTACGTGATACTAATATTCTATTCTGCCTCGGCGTCGCCCAAGCAAAGAACCGTCCTACTGGCCTGGCTGGCCTGGCTGATGCCGCTCTCACGCCTCGCACCCCCGCGCGGCGCGCGCGCCGCTACAAAAACGTCGCCCGGCCGCGCCCGCACATGCACGCGTGCACTCAGAGAACGGCGCCGCGCGCGCCCGGCCTGCCTCTCCTCGATCTCGCGGCGCGTGCACCGACCATGCGGCCGCCGTTCCGGATCCGCGGGGTGCGCCGCATGTCCGCGGCGCTGGCGGCCGTGAACGTGGCGGTCGCGGCGGCCGGGGCGGCGGCCGAGTGGGTGGGTGTGACGGAGCGCTGCGGGCGCAGGGAGGAGGCCGCGGTCGGCGCGGCGGTCGCGCTGGCGGTGGTGAGGGTCGTGGCCATGGTCGGCACGGCGCGCGCACAGGAGGTGACCGCGCTCGCCGTCGTCTCCGCGGGGGGCAGCGGCGGCGGCGGCGGCGAGGGGCCGACGGTGGAGTTCGCCAAGCGCGAGACAAGGGTAGGTCGCTCGATCGCTCTCCGGCTCTCCGGCCTTGTTGTGTAACTTGTGCGCTTGTGTTTTTAGCTTCGAGTGTGTGAGCTGAGTCGCGCGTGACTTCGATTGGGCGGCTGCATACACAGCAGCACGATCGTTCAGCTTACTGAGAGAGCCTGAGACAAACGACGCCACGTACACGTAAGGACGTACGACGCGCGCGAGTTCAAACTCAAGGCGCGACGCGATGATATGTATGGGCCGCGGCCCACACGCGCCTGTCATGGCCGGACCCCCTGTTTCGTTCGACAGGGAATTGGCGTTGGCGATATACCAGGGACGTGCCACTCTTTGTTTTTCCTTTGAACGGCTCGCGGTAAAATAAGCCGTCAAGCACGAATAGTATTGTCTAGAAGTTTAATTCGTTCATAGGGTTGACAAGTTCTTTTTTTTTTTTTAGAAACGGTTGGCAAGTTCTTTTGGCAAGCTAACGACTTATATATGCAGATCATATAGTCAAAATGGTTAAAATGTTTTAAATTTCAGCCAATGGAGGAAAGATTACTGTCAGATGGTATTTTTACCAGAAGGTAAAGTCCAAATTAAACCAGTTCGACTTGTCTAGTTACTCCTTTTGTTGCAGAAGATATAATCTTATATTTTAAAATCGAGGGAGTAGAAGCTAGCCAACTCAAATAGATAGGGAAGGTGATATTGGTGGTCAATAGGGAAGATTATAATTAAGCAACGATCAAAGTCTTTTTCTTCTTTTTTTTGGTAAAAAAACACTTGACATACTTTTATGTTAGGTATTTTTTCTTAATTTCTGTAAACAAAATAATTGGTTAAAGTTACGTCTTATCAAATTAGAGTCTAAATTGACATTATTTTGTGACTAGAGAGTATGTGATATATAAGGTGGAAAAACGTGGTCCTTGCTCTCACAGAAAAAGCTGGGAAACAGGGTGGGTGGTATTGGTAGGATCACTGTTTTTTTTTAATCATTTTACTTCATAACAAAAATGTTTTGTTGGTGTAAGTGGCATTGATGTATTAGGCTGATTTTAATTAGTTTGACGCTTTACCAAATCCCCATCTAAGCTTCAGCGTACCAAAATTCAGTACAGAGGCAGGCGCCCATCCTACCTCGCCTCGTTGACACTCACATCTATGAAGACACACGCACACCCTACCTCGGGATACGAAGTAATTAGCCGTGTCAATTTTAGGATTTGAACCCGAGTGGGTTGGTTCCACCACAAAGGAACCTAACCAGTTTAACTACGCTCACTTCGCAATAGGTCAAAGTATTAGATTGAATTATTTGGTCTTCTACTACACCAAAAAAATTAGTGTCATAAAAATTTCGATATGGTGGCAGAACGAATTAACCCATCTTTCTCCCGTGTCTATACATTCCACGTTGCACTGACCTTTTCTTAAAAACTTCGATTGAAAGCCCATCTAGCACCCCGAACTTTGAAATCAGATATACAACCCTCTAAACTTTACAATATTGTTTATATAACCCCCAGGGTGATTTTGGATAGTGTTTATTTTTATCTAATTTGTATATAAGTTGAATCAATTTGATCACATGATATACATATTGAACATATATGAGATCTCCACTTTGATATTTCATTTTACCACTTGTTCACTCTCACTTAAAAACACAAGTACCAACATAACAACAGTATGGTATCACTGTATGGTATAAACTGACAACCTATATTGATGATATCTAAATTTGTTACATTAGTTATTTAAAACCACTAGTTTAAGCTTAGAAATACGGAAGACCGCTATCTAAAACCACCTCGGAGGATAATATGAAGGGTATTGCAGAATTTAGGGGATTGGATATTTGGTTTTAATGTTCAGGGTGTTAGACAAAGTTTTGGAGGACATTTGAACTTTTTTCTTAAATTAAACAAACTTTCTTATGTTGTTGTTAAATTATAGTCACTTGAGTATTGATTTGCCTTGGACCTAACAAAGGAAAAGAAAAAAAAAAGAGGTTACAGTGGATGTTTAGATTCCTATATTATGCCTATAAAATCTATGGCAAAGGAAAGAATCCTCCACTTTTCTTATACCCTAACCCTCCATTCCAAATGAGTGAATAGTGTTAATTCCTACTTATATTAATTTGAATCATTCACTTCTCCTCCAAAAATCCTTAAAATCGAATGGACCCTTAGCAGCCGACTCTTTTCAAAATCTCAATTATGTACTCCTTCTAAAAGATACTCCCTCCTTCCCAAATTGATCATCATATAATAGAATCCAAAATTTCTCAAATTGATCATCATATAACTGCATGAACACGGATTTTATCGGAATACAATTGATGCAGTATGAGAGACTGTGTGCATGCTAGGGTGTAATTGGCATGGGTTTTTAATCAATGCATGCATTGTGTGAGAATGGGTGTCTTGATTGATGTGTTTTAAATTGTGTTTAGTCTTAGTGCATAAACTTATATGATAATCAATTTGGAAAGGATGAAGTATTAGTAGCGGTAATAATGAATCTGCCACTGCCAACCCAGTACCCTATAATTCCTTTTGCAATTTTTACAATTTCGCCAATAATATTTGTTAATATTATGAAATAGTCAAATATTTATTTTTCGAACAAGCAAATATTATATATATATATGGGTATTTTGCTAGTTACAACAAACAAAGTGGAGTATTACAGGAGTAGACAAAGAGAGACTATTGCTTAACAATGAACGTCAAGTACTCACGTGGTCCACGAATATTTAAGCCCAGATCTTAAAAAAGCGAATTCCGAAGGACAGCTTCAGAAGGAGAAAAAAAAGAGGAGATTAGCTTATTAGGCCATATTTGTTTCAGTTTATAATTATTATAATCTAAATTATTAAACCAGATTACTATAAACTGGATTATAATAAGCTGACATAGAATAAGCCGTGAGTTGTTTATTTGTCCGGATTATTGGAGGTATGGATTATTGGGTTTGAAAGGCTAAAATTTATAATATTCTCAGCTATTTTGGATGCCTTATTCATCCTTGTCACTGTACAAAACAAATACATAATTTTAAATAATGTCATCTATTAATAAATAAAATATTCATGAATATGTTTTTTTACAACAGACTGAACAATAAATTATTATCTCCTAGCAAATAAAGCATCAGCAGTATTATCATGAAAAATATTTGCGTCGCCCTCTTCGTCTCCCAATTGACTAGCATTCCCTCGAGATGAAGGCATCGGCATATAGTTTTCATCGTTATCACACCGATCGAACTCCTCGTCACCCAATTTACTATCTCGAATGAAATTATGAAGCGCCATGCATGCATGTATTATTTTTGTTTGCTTGAGCATCGGATAACTCGGTAAGTCCAATAGAATTCTCCATTTCATCTTCAAAACGCCAAAAGAACGCTCAATCACGTTACGAAGAGATGAATGTAAGTGGTTGAACACCTCCTTCTTGCCTCTAGGACGAAACTCTGGTAAATAGTATTTGGTCCCTTTATATGGAGCTAGAAATCCCATTCGATTTGAATAGCCCGAGTCAATAAGGATAAATATAAACATACTCTATTAGACATCACTTTAACACTGAAACTAGTAAGAAAAGTGAAAAGATATATATGAAATTACCTGGTGGAGGGTGAGGGAAGATAGCGGAGCGATTGGGAAAGGAGGAGGTCGGATGCGCGCGATTGGGAGAGGAGATGGCGGCGCGACCGGGAGAGGAGGAGCCGAGTTCGCGCACTCGCGTAGAGAGGAGAGGGCTATCTATTCGGCTGATGGTATAGGTGGGTAATTTTTTTCAATTATCTAGGAGTAGTGGGTCTTTAGCCACTCAATAATCTAAAAAAAGCTCATTTAGAGTAGGTTATTAGATTATGATAATCTGACTTATAGATTATAATAATCTGCTATAATAATCTATCTGTTTGTTTCAGCTTACTCCTAATAATTTAGATTATAATAATCCTAAACTGAATCAAACATGGCCTTAAACCAGTTGTCACATGCCAATCATCACATCGGCTCGCGCACCAGAACAAACAGCGGGCGGCGGACGCCGCGCGACTCCTCTAGTCGTCTCGTCCGCCCCCCGAATCCACCTTCCGCGACCGCGACCCGAAAGCCTTCCCCGTTTCTATTTCCGCGGCCGCCTCCAACCACCCGCGAGGCCGCGACCCTCTCCGCTTTCCATGGCCGCCGCGGCCGGGTGAGAGATGCCTAGAAAGCCCCTCCCCCCCATCCTCGCCACCCGCGGGCCTCGTCCCCCGCTCCTCCTCCCCCACCTTCGCCGCCTCCTCTTCCCCCTCCTCCCCCGCCGCCGCCGCGCGCCCTCCTCGCCGCCGCCGCCGCCTGCATCCCGACGGAGGGCCGCCGCCGCCGCCGCTATGGCGGGCGCCGGCGATCCCGTGGCCGCTGCTGCGGTGGCGGCGGCATCGTCGTCGGCTGGCGCGGCCGCCGCCTCCTTCCGGCTCGGGATGGTGCGGGTGGTCTCGTTCCTCGTCGGGGGCCTCAACGTGGCCGTGCTGCTGCTCGGGCTCTACCTCATCGACGGCGTGCTCCCACCGGGGTGCGGCGGGGGGCTCGCGCTCGCCGCGGCGCCCGCGCTGGCGGGGATCCGCGTGCTCGCCATGATCGGCACCGCGCGCGCGCAGCACGCCACAGCGGATGCCATCGCGAGGCGCCACCTCGACGAGGCCGCAGCGTCGGTCGCCGCTGACGCCGTTGCGCGCCACGAGATCAGGGTGAGAACTCGAGCTCCTTGCCGGCTAGCTTAGGCCACTTTAGTTGGGTGATTTGCTCGGCTTAACTCTGACGTATCGTGAAGTCGTGATAAATTGTGCTTTGATTTCAGTTGGTTCAACCGTTCAAGGATAAACCAACGCATTTTTTTTGTTTGTTTGTCTAGGTATGGTTACAATACGGGATTATTTGAGAAACGATCAATCTGAACAAGTGGACTTGATTTCACCATTTATCAGAATTTTGAGGCGAGTTAATGCAAATGCGTGTAACTGACGGGAGTTGTCAATGGTGCTAAGATACAGCGTATTAAGCTTAGATGAACTGCGAATACATCTTATTAAGAGCTTTTATCTGATGCATATGGCTGGAGGACAATGTGCTTACAGCCAAACACTATGAAGCGACTCAGTGTTACACTGTGACCGTGAGCTTGAGCACCTTTTTATTAGATCACAGAGACCTGACATGAGGGTTTAGGGTTAAGATTTCGAATTGGAATCTAATTTCATATTTGTGGATTTGAATTGTTTTTCTCCCTGCCACTTGTTGGCATTCTGCATTGTTCAAATTGAGTTCATTAACTTTGTAATCATATTTAATCTATTGATATAGGTAATCATAAACTTTTTACAATAAACAACATGCATTAATATCATTATAAATCTGGAGAATATTGTTGATGATGTATCAGTGAGGATCATGGATTCATAGTTCTTAACTCTCTAGCATAACATTATAAATCTGTAATCTGGAGACCATCCTTTAAGATGTATCAGTGAGGAGGGCTTAGAATATTCTTTATGGGTACTGATGGGATATTTGAATTCTGCCATAGAAGCTAGAGTAGGTGTAAGAAGAGTAGAATTTCTACTGAGCACTTATTTATCATACTGCTATTTCTGTTTTGTTTTGCTCAACAGGTGAGGTATAAACGCTGGTTGTGGTGGACTAGATTCGGCATGGCAGTGGGTGCAATGCAATTGGTTGGGGCAATTTATCTCATGCTTGTCATTGTCAGAGATATTTCAAATGAAAGAAGAGCCACTTCCTGTTTCTTTGGTATGTTTGAGT
This sequence comes from Oryza meridionalis, assembly GCA_000338895.3. Classification (NCBI taxonomy): domain Eukaryota; kingdom Viridiplantae; phylum Streptophyta; class Magnoliopsida; order Poales; family Poaceae; genus Oryza; species Oryza meridionalis. The sequence goes on along the minus strand of CM002527.2, from coordinate 23,849,120 downwards.
CAGATGATCAGATCCTGTCATATATCTGTAGTGCATTTCAGCTGTGAATGGTGAACCTTTGTTAGATGAAATCTTTCTGCCAAGTAAACTTTATACATACTTAAACATTACTGGAGCCTTCTCCCCTTAGAGTTTCCAAATGAAAAAAAATATGGGTAAAAAGTGTCAATAACTTTTGCCTTTACTTAATATAGTACTAAATTATGATAGGTTTTGATGGCACTAGTATTTTATCCACTGCCTACTTGCTTATGATTTTTTGTCCTGCTCCATCAATTCTGTTCAATAATTGGCCTGCCTTGCTCGCAATCTAGGACAGGATGAAGCTGATCATGTCTCGAAACGAGCATTAATTGCTTTGTTTCTTATTCTTTCCTGGGTTGTGGTCGTTGTCCAATGCTTCACGGGTTCTGATATATTAAGGTGGAGGTCGTTCTATGCAACACATGACATGGCATGGAAAGCTCATTACAGGGAAGTGTTCGATCATGGAATTCGAGAAGCTTTATGCTGCCTAGGGCGTGCAAAGTATCTGTAGGTCACTACCTATTCTTTTTATGCTGAGAAATATCACTATTTATTTACCTATATGAGCTAGTTGTCTTACATACTGATGCAGAACCGTATTGGAAGAGGATGAGGTTTACTCTGTGGCAAGACTTCTGGGCGATTTGGTTGCATATCGTGCTTCTGGGACAGGGCATTTGGAACTTTTAGCAGGTCAGTTTTCTGTTTCATTGCTTTCACATTGAATATGTTCTGTGTCCTATTTGGACTTTCAAAATTAAATTTGATGCCAACACACATGATGACATGAATATTCTAAATTTTGTCACTTACCTTCTAAAGACGTGCACAGCTATGTAGGTGTTTAGGTTTTCAATAAGCAGTGAGTAAATTCTACTAGGCTCAATTGTACCATTCAGAACTCCAACATAAACTTCCGTTTTTGTTACCACCTACTTGTAGTCATATGTGTGCAATCTGTCCACCTCCTAAAAACATGACTTTTGTACAAAATCTAGAGAGGAATCTATTTAGCACAGAAAATTGGAGGTGAGTAAATTGCAAGACAGTAATACAGTGTTCCCGATGAAACCCCTCTCATTGCAAAAATCTATAATACATATATTGTGAATTCAGATGTTTAAATGAATATGTATAAGTTACATTCTTCATAGGATATAGATGGGTTTGGTGCAATTTACTTGATAGACCACGGAAATTTCAATATTGCAAAAAGAGTACAGAGCTTAAAGTGCTGCTCTGTTTGGAGTTAAATTACATAGCACCATGCTTTCGTCTTTTCTACTTTGAGTAGTTGCCTGCTAGCGGTTAGGTTACCATGGATAGTTGACTAAACAGGACCAGATTCTCCGCATGGGTTGTATTGCCGTGTCACTTTATGACAAACTATTTTATCAGTATAATGTAGACTGTTATGAGTGTACAAGCATCACATATGATTTTTTTTATGGAATTCCTTGTTATTGTCACTATATTGAGAGCATACTAAGGATCCATTTTTACGGTGCATGTTTTAGGGCTTGCACTATTACAGAAAAATGAAAATTTGCCTCATTTGCAAACTGACCTTACGGAAGCGCCACTGAACCTTATGCAAGAAGCTGCTATTCTTCATCCCTTTGCTGAAGCATGTTACACGGTTGGAAACACTATCTAACTGGAACAAGTTTAATACTTGCCTTCCTTGTATAATTGCATTTGACGTGGTATTATTTCAGGGACCTCTCCTTGATGTTGGGAGAAACCCTATTTTGTTTCCATGTGCATGGGTTTACAGACAAGGTGTTTTAACTCCATGGTCGCGCAGAAGGTATATCTCCTGAACTCTCTTATACTTCTCAGTTGTGTGTTTATTGCCAAATACCCCTATGGTTGATGATCCTCTTTTTGGCCAGTTCAGCTGGAGATTTTGTTCGGTAAAATGTGAAGCAAGCTAAATTTGATTTTTATTTTGCTTAATCCTCCTTGAACTGGACCAACTGTTACATTGAGATAAGTTTGAACATCTTATGCTGTTCTTGCCTTATATGACAACCACATATTGGTCTTCATGCAGGCGCCCTGCACTTGATGGTGACAACTGGTGGCGAGGGCATGCTGCAGCTTTCCTTAGATTTGTTCACATACCAGCTGCAGCACTTCTACGGGGCCGTGTTTGCCAGGTAACACGTTTGGATAAAATTGGAATTTATAAACTAAAATTGCAATGATGAAAAATATATTTCAGCCAATTATGCAATCGTTCCAAGTGACATTTGTAACCTGCCACATGTTAATGTTACTTTAGCTCATTGTTGATATCTACTTTATGGATCCCGCCTGTACCTAATTATGTGCATTTCGACGTTATTTGGTGAATTGGTTAAAGTAAGCCATCCTTTAGGTTGCAGTAATGTACTTCACGTACCTTAAGTAGCTGTGTCATGTGCGGCACATGTATACATGCCATGCTTGGTGACCCAGGCAAATGGGCCTGCATAAATAGAGGTTAAGAGATAAGCATCCCTATGTTTTAGTCAATAGAGGCAAATCTTGTATTGAAGGCTCTATCATGCTTTACCACCTTTGCAGCCCTCCTGCTCATTCTCCTTCCTAGCCATGTTATTACCAGTTCACTATCTATGGCTCCTGGCTGGTGAGGCCTTTGCCCAACGCACACATTGCCACATTTACCTCATACATGCCCTCTGGGAATGCAACGAACTGAGAGCCTGAGAGTAATGTGGATGACCAAATATGTTTGCCGTACTGTGCTGATTTTGTTGTTACATTAGACATGCATACAGTTGAAGGGAGGCATTGAAACCCAGCCATACTTGATAAAGAGCATAGCACGGTTGGTTTTTCAGTAAAAGCATTGAACTTGATTTGATTTTTTTTATGTATGCAGAGCAAGAGGGAAGCTGCTTACTTTGTCGTGGTCCTCCATGACAAAAAGACAGTTGTTATTGGAGTTCGTGGAACCGAAACACCAGAAGATCTCATAACCGATGGATTATGCAGAGAATGTGCATTTACTATGGAGGATTTGGATGGACTAGTAAAGTAATTCCCTCTTGATAGCCATCTCGTCTATTCTTATCTAATCTTTCTACTCTTGTGGTCAAAATTAGTCTTTTTTTTCCCTCACGGACTACTTGCTGCAAGCCATTTGCTGATACTTAAATACAAATGGTCAACCCTGTGGTGCTCTGATTAGCATTCACATGATTAGAAGAACATGAACAATCACAAAATGATTTAACCTGAAATTTCAAAATTAATTATTCTGATCCTTAAACTCCTGCTCTTCTGAACTTATTCTACTAATTTTCTTATTTACTTCTACTTGCCAGTTTTGATTATTTTTGCCATCATATGATCAGTTTTCTCAATGGAACACGATGCAATGCAAGTTGTTTTGTACCGTTCAATTGCATATTATAGGGTTTATTGTGTTAATCAATTGGAGTTTATGTGGTAAATATGATTATAATGGCGAGGTTCTATTGAAGGCTCATAGGAAAATACATCTGAAATATCACCATTTGTCAAAGTCCACAACATGTACACCCAAGCTTTATGTTACTGGTAATCAAATCAGATAATTTGATCTTAGTGATGGACGTAAGTTGTCCAGTTGATCTACCTTACTTAATTGTCTGTTCACATTCCATTTAATTTGGCAGTCCACTTTGTTTACATCCTCGAATTGTTTGTGAAGTAAATGGCCTAGGATGGGTAAATGGGTCAGCCAAACCAGATACTCTTGCATCCCTATTTGACCTTCTTTAGTACAGTGTATGAGTGTACAATATCTTGAAGTAAACCTGGTAGAAGGATGAGAATTAATTAGTTCATGAGGTTGAGGGACCACTTTAGAAACTGTGCAACGTTTTCAGGGAGCAAACCTATATGCTGGCCATTTTATTGTGCTATCTACTGTCCACAATCTGTTTTGTTGACACTGCTAATTCTTCAGATGTGAACAGTTACCTGCAACTACAAGGGAGAGAGTTATTTCTACCTTTCCGCATTATGGACATGGTGGAATTCTAGAGTCCGCCAGGGAGCTTTTCATGCAACTCAACGACTGCACAGGAGGTGCTAGTCTAGTTACTGTTTGTTGTCTGATATTGCAATATTTGACTGTTTGCAGCAGAATATGTACTCTTTGTTTTTAGGAAACTAGTACCTCATATTAGAAGATTAGATGCAATGTGTGTGTTAATATTGTTAATTTAAGTACAATAAATGACTATAGTGGCTAATCTGCTCTTCTCTTGTCACAATGCCAACCCAGATAATTCGTCATCCCTAACAGTTGGATTTCTTCCTGCACTGGTGGGGGAAGGCAGTGAATGCCATGGATATAAAATTCGAGTTGTTGGGCATTCTTTAGGGGGTTCTGTTGCTACAGTTCTTGGAATGATGGTAATGCTGGCTGAATCTTCACCTTTTATCTTTAGCATAGCATGTTGTTATTAATCATATTCTTTCTGCAGCCTGACATTACCTTTTTCTGATTTCCCTATTGACCAACATCCTTCTGCACCCGCTATAAAAGTGGGTTACTGTAGTATAGGCATTATATACGACGACATAAAGAACATCTATGACTATCCCATTAAGCTTGTCTGAACTACGGGAACAGCAGAGTCATCTGTGTGTGTGTGTGTTCGCATGTGCGCATCTGACGTATTGCCCAAAAGGCCAAAACTTCAGTGAACTTTGTCTGGACCAGGTCATCGTATGATTGTTGATTTGTATTTTTGTTTTTGACTTTCTTTAATTCCCTGCCTATAATTCCTAATGAGTGTTACTTTTGTTTGGAGTGTATGGTGTCCATGGTTCTCCATAGTTTAACTTTGTTCTCTCACAGCTTTTTGGCAGGTATCCAAACGTGCATGTATATGCATACGGACCACTACCTTGTGTGGACTTTGTAATAGCTGAAGCCTGTTCGCAATTTGTTACAACGTAAGACTAAACTAAGAATCAATTACAAAATTCATTTATCAATGGTTTTCAATTGAGTACTCGTTTCCTCTTTCTTTCCAGCATTGTGTGCAATGATGAGTTTTCTTCTCGCCTTTCAATCAACTCAATTCTGAGGCTGCGGTCTGCTGCAATAAGGGCTCTTTCAGATAACTCTCCAGCTGATACAGCAATGATACAGAAACTTGCTCGCAGAATTTTGAATGTTAACAAGTATCATGATAATGGTCCTGATGGTGGCATAATGGAGGACTATAGTGCTAGGCACCACACATTTGAAGGAAATTCTTTTATCTTACCCTTTTGTTCCTTTTGGACAAATATAGAAGAACTGATGACTCGAATCAATCTTCTATGCTGTTCAGAACCTTTTTTTAATCTCATTTGAGTCTTCAACGAGTTTCTTTCTGAATTCCATTTTCACTATTACAGGGAGGGCAGTATGTACTGAACGACGGTTTCCTCACCAGGATGCACCTTGTACTTCTGAGCCAGACCTCCCAATTTTGCAAAATGGCATCAATGGGTATAATGGGTCTAATTCATCCATAGATGTTATGAGCTCTCAGGGTCTACATACTGATTGTGATGCCCAGACGATTTCCCTTCATGGGCTCGATTCTGGTTCAGAACAGCGTCACACATCTTATAGGGATATACCAGTTGAGCCTCCTGAAATGTTTCTTCCAGGCCTAGTTGTTCATATAGTGCGGCAAAGAAGAAGCCTCTTCCCTCTTTGGAAATGCTGGAGCTTGCAGGGAAGTGAACCACCATATAAAGCTTTTTTTGCAAAAAGGGAGAACTTCACTGATCTTGCCGTTACTCCTTCGATGTTTACGGATCACCTACCATGGAGGTAAGATTTGAACAGTATTTAATTATAAGAAATGCACACATAATACAGCATATTTTATAGGTACTACCTCCATCCCAGAATATAAAAAGTTTTAGAGTTGGACACAGTTATTAAAAAAATAGGTAGAATTAAATGGGGAGATGTTATGATTGATTGAGAAGTAGAGGTAGATGGGAAAAGTGAATGGTGGGAGGGTTGTGATTGTTTGGGTAGAGAATGTTGGTAGAGAAGTTAGTTATATTTTGGGACAAATTCCGAGTGCTAAAAATTGTTATATTTTGGGACGGAGGGAGTACCTTGTATAGTAGCCAATGTACTGTTGCTAGTACATTTTCCATGGCTATGTTGCTAAGAATTTGTTGGACCATATGACAACAAAACAACACACATAGAATGAATGAAGAGCTGATGGTTAGTCCCTATTGTGTTCTTATGTTTAATGTGCATCTCAGTCAAGTATGCGTGTTTGTCTGTCATGTCAAATATAATTTTGTTGATTTCTCGTGTGAAGTATTCATACTCTGAATAGGAACTCCATTTCTAGACTGGGGTTTTCTTGTAATGTCACGTTGATTTGAGTTAGTAACCTTTTTTGAAAAATGATTCCTTTGGAGTGCGTTAGTAACCATTTATTTTCAACAGCTGTTGACAATTCAATGGTATGCCTTTGCTAGTTGGCTTTTGGCAAACTCGCCTTTTATGCGCACAAGAAAGTTGCATGCTCACTCAGTTGCCGTTACATTTGCATTGATTTATCCTAGAAACCTAGAGCTATTCTAATGTACTGTTCTTTTTAAATTTTAGGTGTCACTATGCAATGCAGAGAGTTCTGGAAGCGCAAACGGCAGCAAGTTGTCCTGATTCACCGGTAGAACGTTTGGTCTGACCATGAGTCCAGGATAGAGTTGTCCTCAGTACAGCTGAAAGCAAATAGAGAGAATGTATATCAATGCCACTTTAGGAGCAATGCAGCTTCACTGAATACTGAAGGGGCAAATTTTTCACATGCTGCCAACATATTTCTATGGAAAGCAGTTATGTCTGTTTACATGAGATCTCTGTGACGACAGCTCTACATTCCGCTGAGCTTACTGACAGTCCTAGACTGGCTAGGCAGGCACCGGACGCATGGATCAAAAGAAATCTGACGACTTCATATACAGCAAAGCAACATTTTATTTCTATCTACCTACCTACCTTGGCAATGCCTTGTGTGTACATTGATCATCTAGTGCAGGCCTACACCCTGACAGTAGCGGTTTGTTCTCATTCTTTATTCTGCAGCCATTCCTGCTTGTTCATATCCATTTTTTAATTTGTGCAAGTTAACATGATGTACATATTCACACGTGTTAGCTAGATTGACTGATTGACAAGTGAAAAATTAAATGTGAATATTTAACACCGAGATCAACTAAGATGGTTACGACATTTTTTTCCACTGTCCAGCATTTTCTTATCCAATACTGCATTCATTCAGAGATGTAAAGGTATACAGTCTGATGATGTTTGTTGATTAATATATGGTTTGTGCGCAAACTTATTAGGATTTTCCAACCGTGTGCCCCTGTTTATTCAAGCTTATGTGCATTTATTTGTTACCTCCACATGATGCCAATTGCCTAAGCCTTTAAATCCTCCAATTTTCCTGCCAATTGCCAATCGACAATCGCCTACCTTGGCAATGCCTTGTGAGTAGTAGTACTATTATTATTTTTTGTCCTTCCAGAACAATATCCATTATCTCTCTTGCCCTTCTAAGCTCATCTTTCCGATCCTTACGAAAAAGTTCAGATATTCGTTCTGTTAATAGTTCATGATTGTTGTGGTAATCAGAGAGTCCAACTGGTTTGTGATGGTGTGGCGATCTGTTTGGATCTTATCACGCGCACCAACACGAATTATGTAAGCTAGCAACGGCACGATTTTTGTAAAACATTTTTATAGATCAAATTATCAACTTTATAATATTTAATTCATATATTTGCACGATCAAATAATTGTCATATAAACTCAGTTTCATTCATCATCTATCGCCAAAAAAAAAAAAACTCACCTTTAGCGTTTCTCGCTTATCCTATTTGAATGATTCATGCACGCTGACACAGTTGCGAGAGTATTTAAAGGGTTGTTTGGTTGGTTGCCACACTTTGCCACGCCACACTTTAGTTATACCACAGTTTCTTAGGCATGTGTCTGGTTCTCTGGCGCAATTGTGTTATGCCACACTTTCTTAACTTTGGGATCCACATGTCATGCTCTCAAATTTAGAGCTAAGCATGCCATACTTGTGACCAACTATTTCTAAGCCACACTTGTGCCATCATGCCACAACTAGTCTAAACTTAGTTATGGCAAGGTTAGGCATCAACCAAACATCTCCTTAGTGCCACATATACACAGTGCTGATTCATGGTACTGCTTGCTTTCCATGTAGCTACCAGCTTGGCCACAATACTGTCGGTTAGGTTGCTAAATGAATACCATCTGGTGCTAACCATATAAGCTAATCCGGACACACGCATTAATCCTCTTCACCCAAACACGCACGCACACAATTGGTTCAAACTTGATAGAAGTGGTGGTCAGTCATAGAGCTAGGACGACATCGTGGCCAGACACAGATTAGCTTTCCTCTCCCGTTGCTTGATGCTACTTACCTGGAACATGGACGTGTTGTTAGGCACTAAATGCATCGTTCCAACGACAGCGGTGCACCAGGACTTAGCGGATCGGAAGCAGGAACAGTTTGGAACGACACTTGGGCATTGATGATCTGTAGCTGGACGTACGCTCCAACTATACAGTGTGCAACTAAGTACACACAGCATGTCTCCCCTATTTGCCTGCTGTTACCTCCTATAGCAATGTATACATGCGTGGAGCCGGAAACGGGCCAGTGTCTAGAGATGCTTTATAATCTCAAAATATTTATCACATGCTGGTAGGAGTTCAATGAGTTTAAGGACCAAACTTTAGTCCTCGAGCCCCAAGCCGGCAAGCCCCAATTGCTATCAAGTCTCACCCCTGCTTCTATAGACTATAGTTAGTCTTTTAGTATCATATTGAAATCGCGTAGGTGGTTCATGATATGACCGTCCTAAGATTTATTGACTTGATTTCATATGTGCTTCTTCCATTTTTAAATATAAACATCTATAAGATCCAAATTTATCCCGGATTACAAGACACAAAAAATCTAAGTAATTTTCAACCAATCAGGTATTTAGGAGAATCTAAACAATTTAAAATTTCAGCCAATGAGGTGATTGAAAAGAAATCTTCCCTCTTAACCTATTTCTTTGTACAAATACGGTATAAATGTGTACGCTGACAGCACGTGCACACTTACTCCTATAAACACATATCTATGAGCGCATTCAAAACAATGGATCAACATAAATTAAGATTAACGAAGTTACCATAAACATCTCCACCAGAATAACTAGTATTGATGAGTACATCGGAATAATTAATCTTAGCTTAAACAGTAGACATTCTTATATTTAGCGAGGCAGGAAGTATCCCTAATTTCTTATTAGCATAGAGATGACAGATTAGAGAACGGGATATAGCATGCCCTCTCTCATGAAACCAAACAAGTTGTTTCAACTCAAAGTGGAATAGGGGTCGGTGGTCCATACACCCCTGATTCCACCGACCAAGCGGGCCATTTCCATCAAAAATCTCAATGTGTACTCCGAAGGGCGTCGATCGATACATCACTCCGCCACGCAGTCACGCTGCTCGCGTGCCAAAATCCAGTGACGGACGCTGCCACGCGAGAAGGGGACGGCACGACGGAGCGTACGCGCCCCTCTGCGCGCTTGCGCTTTCCAAAGAGCCAATCCGATTATCGATCGTCGTGACGTCGTCACGCCAAAATCCACGAGGAGAGGACCACCCGCTGCGATCGCCGACGTCGCCAACCAACCAACGAGCCAAACAGGCCACGAACCCGCTCAATCATCGTCGACCTCGGCGGCTGGAAAAGGAGTTAGTACACGTAGCTCCCTGTTGCTCTCCACCGATCAATCGTGTAATCAACGCCTCCAAAGTCGAAGCCGCGCGAGCGGCTAATCAATGGAACCGTGAGCCACAGCCGCCCGCCTCGCCTCACCTCACCTCACGCTCCCTCGGTCCCTCCCGTGCGTTCGCTCGCTCGCTCGCTGGCTCGGGAATCGGTTGAGGCGCGCGCACACGGGCACACCGCTCGGTCGGTCGGGTTAGCGGTTAGCCGAATCGCCCGCGCGCGTCGCGTGGGGTTGCAACTCAGCGTGAGATCGATCCTGCGGTGCGGTTTGGCCTTTGTCACCGCAGGGCGCGGGCTACACGGTTATAGTAGGTACAATAGCAGTCTATAAGCCAGCTGCAAACATATTTTAAACAGATAAATAAGGAGTATAAAAGCAGTGGGCTACAGATTTGTAGCCACGGACTCTAAGACGTAGTGTGTGTATGACAGGTGAGACCAGTTATTGATAGTGTAGTACTAGTATGTAACTATTGTATGAATGAGCTATTAGATTAGCTATAAATGAATTGGAGCTAGTAGTTGGCTATACTATTAAACTTGCTCTTAGGCCTCCTTTAATGGTTGAGCTAGTGCACTAGCTCATGCTTGTTCACCTCATACAAGAGATAGTAAAAAGTCTACCTTTTTAATAGATTGTCTCATAGCACATTTTTCAAAATGCTTTGGGTTACATAATTCCTCTCACATTTTTTAGGAGCTTAGCTCTTGAAGAAAAGATAGTGCATTCTCTCTCCTTATCTTCTCTCTCTTCCACATCATACAAAAGCTGATGTAGAGATTTATGAGCTAGCTGACTCATCCTTGTTGGAGGAGGCCTTAGTTGTAGCAGTGGTGGTTTGGTGGTGACTAGTGGTGTGGGTTTCGGTGGAGTCTCTTTCGCCATCGCCTTTTTCCTCCTGCGAGATGGGGGCAGGGCAGGCTGCAGTTATGGGTGACTTTGGAGACGACGACATGAACTCACCGGCCACTGCTACGTTTGGGCAGTGCAGATCGCTGCGCTACTGACGGGGTGCGGTGATATATGCTATCAAGGGGAGGAGAGTTTAGGGAGGAAACCTGCCATGGTCTGGCTACTTCGGCTTCACAAACATACATAGCCAAGTTGACCTGCTCACCCATATGGTGCCTTCAAGACCGCCCATGCCTCATATTTCTACTCAGAAATTCCACACTGCAAGATGCAAAATGCCATTTCAGTTTTCGTTCATTTTAAGGTTGACCATGTTCAACTTCACTTACAATTCTGCATACACGGGACAGAGAATGACTGTGTAGATCCGTTTAAATGTAGAGGCCGATTTAATCCATTATCTTAAAGAAAAAAGGCAGAGAAACGGGATCACCAAGCGCTGATGGCCATTGACAAGTCCTTGTCATGCATGGAGAGGCTGAGTTTGCCCTGCATCCAACTTGAGCATCAAGAGTCGCTTTCCATCTCCAGAATTGTGTTTCCGATGTAAGTATAGAATAGCCAGCCAAGAATACAGACGTCTCTCGTCTTCTCCTTTTCCACACTCTCTACTTTTGTAAAAGTCTAGCATTTGTCACGAGCTCATCTTCACCTCCCCAGCCAAAAGATTATTTAAAGTCAAGAAAAAGATGGATATAAGTATTGTCATAGTACAATTAGGGCATGTATAATGAAAACCACTGGTACAATATGGTCTCAACGTGTCACATAGGATAAGATCATACAAAAACCACTCTAGCTACAATAGAGACCACAAGCAACTGTATTTTATGTTTCAGCCTCTGAGTATTTGTGTATTGGTCCTTGTGATCTTTTACTATTGAACTCTAGAACTTTTATAATTTAGAACCTACAATAACGAAAAAAAGTACTACATATATATACCCCTAGTCTCCGCATGGATCCACTGTCAGCCTCTCCCACCTTATTTTCCCATTTTTCTCACCATTTCTCTTCCCACTGGTTATTTTGCTCGACGCATCCATCACCTTGCCACTCCACTGCTGTCACGCCCAGAAATTTAACCCAAATTTCCAGACTATTTTGCGTATTAAATCCCTGTCCAGGACCAGCCAGGGTACACAAAACGACAAGTAATATACAGTTCCAAACGTAAATAAAGCGTAAAATACTTACAGAAGAGGCACTTAGTCCTCACACCGAAACAAAAGCAGCAGCAGCGGAAAAAGAGACGATCCTAGCGGGGCTTCAGCTCCACTCCACAGGCAAAACTCAACTGGGGTCTGAGCCTTGGTCTTCTAACTTCGTCTTCAGCTCAGAAGCACTACACTTCTGAAAAGGGGGAAAAAATAGCAAGGCTGAGTACAACCACCGTACTCAGCAAGCCACACCAATGATGCAGACGTGCAAGGGGATACAAGGACGGTTTGTGGCTATTTGCATAAAGGCGGTTCTAAAACATTTTATTGAGCAAAGCAGTAAAACTGTTGAGCAATTAAAGTAACATTAAATCTCCACTGATCAACGCTACACCACGTTGAACAGGCCCAACCAACCCACCTGCACTACAATGCATTGAGTCGATTTATTAAGGTGGGACTAATCACGGTGAATCTGGTCGACCGCCCATAACCGCGGGCATGGCTATTCGAATAGTTTTACTCTGATCAGAGGTGTACAACTGTACCCACAAAACACAGCCCCACGACACGTTACCGTGTGCCGACATGCCACCACGACATACCGGAAAGAGGCCGTGACAGGACCCTTTGCATAACCCCCTCTAGTCAAGCACACCACACCTCAGGTTTCACCCCCGTCCCCAGCGGGCAACGGGCAGTCCCCTCTCGTGCCTAGGTGAATCCGGAAGCGACAGAGGCCGTCGCAGGGCCCGCCCCGCTCCATCACGCCCACCCTTGCCTGGATGCGTCAGCTAGAGGAAAGCTATACTACAAGCCCAGTCGTTGCCCATGCTGGCTTGTGGTAAGCACGATAAATTCTTCCAGGGTTCCCGCGAACCGGTTCTTAATTGCCATGGGTGCGACTAGCAAAACCATGCACCCATAGCCCACCATTCAGTCGCATTTTAGTTGGATAATTACGACCATGAAACATGGCCAGATGTCTCGAGCACGCAGCTCATTCTGATACTAAAAAGGTCTAATACTGTAATTATCACATCAACTGAGCTAGTGGTAATTAAGCATGGCTAAGCATAAAGTTCTAGCTAGGTCACATAAGTAACATGAGCTAGTCGATTTATTACCCAATGTTGACAAAGGACAGATATCAAGTAAACATGGCACAAGCGAGCAGATAGGTAAAACCCTGACCCCATGTAATTAGCAAAACATGCATATTTATTTGCAAATAGTAAAACATTTGTAAATTGGGATCAACATGCTCAAGGGGAATGTGTGACTTGCCTTGCTTCTTCACTTTGATCTTCCGAACTCTTTTCCTCACGACCGCGGACTTCCGAAACGACGGATTCTACACGCTGGCACGCAAAACGAGGAAAAACTCTAATAAAAACCAAGGAAACAGTACATAAAAAGTAAACAACCATGTAGAGCTCAATTTTAGATGAATTTTGCAAGTTGAATGGCTCAATTCGGAGTTCGAATGAATTAGATATGAATTTTAGAAGTTTTGAGCCATTTATATGAATTTCTAGAATTATCAATGATTTATTGCGCAACTATTAATTATTTTTACAAAGGAAAAGGACCGCCGCTGACGTCAGCAAGGGAAGCCGGCGCCGACAGGCGGGTCCCACACGTCAGCGGCACAAGGGGGAGGGTGCACGGTGGACCAAGTCCACACGCGGCCTCGGGCGCGCGTCCACCACGTGGACGGCCCAGATCGGCCTGAGCCGATTGGGCGGCCGAGGGGAGCGGCAGCCAGGGGCGCGGGCGCGGCCGAGATAGGTCCGGCCGAGCGAAGGCGCGGCGGCGGCGCGCGACCACCGGCGGCAGCAGCCGGCGACGGCGCGGGGAGCGGCGGCGCACGCGAGGGAGCAGCGGCGCGGCGCGGCAAGGGGAGGCGGCAGCCAGCTGCCTGGCACAGCCGGCAGCGGCACGAGCGCGGAGCGCGGCGGTGGCAACCCGGCGGCGACGGCTGGAGCAGCGGCGCGGCGCGCGGCGGCGCGCAGCGCGGGAAGCGGCGAGAGGGTGTGGAGGCAGAGAGGGAGAGGGAGGTGGCGGAGCTCACCGAGGGGCACGGCGGCGGCGAGAGCAGCCGGCGAAGGGAGGCGGCGGCGCTCCTCGGGTCGACAACACGGAGGGGCTCCCGGCGGTGGATGGCGAGGGCGATGGGGTGGCCGAGGTGCGGCACCAAACGGAGAAGCCGATGGAGGTGATGGCGACCGGCGACAGCGGCTAGGGCGGCGATGATTGTTGGCCGGAGGCGGCAAAATCAGCGGCAACCTCGGGCTTGCGGTGGGGAGGTGGTTCCGTCTATGGAGAAGGGAAATAGAGCGGAGGCCGAGGTGCGGTGGGGTACGGTGAGCGCGGTGGAGGCAGTGGCGCAGCCGGACGAAGCGGCGCTTGCCGGCGGGAAGCGGCTGGAGTTGGCGACGGTGGCGGAGAGAGATGGTGAATGTGGCGGCGGCGTTTCGGCAATGGTTTGGGGAAGGGGAGCGGTGGACGGGGTGCGGCAACGCGCGGTGAAGCCGGCGGCGCAAACGGCGCGGCGCTGGGACGGCGGCAGCAGCGACAGAGGCGGCTGGAGGGTCGCCGGCGAGCGGCGACACTTGGGCTCGCGTGGGGAGAGCGGGAGAGAGCGCGGGGAGCTCGGGGAGGAGGGGGAAACGGAAGAGGAGAGCCCGGGGATCCCTTTTATAGGCTCGGGAAGGCAGGATCGAGCCCGGGAGAGGCGGCAACCGGCGACGGAGTAGGGCGGCATCGTGGCGGGTGTGGCGGCTCGGCGTGGCGTGGCGTCGATTCCCGCGGGGAGAGAGGGGGAGTGGGGCGGGATGTGGTCGCGAGGTGGAAGGGGACTCGGGTCCACGCCGGTTGGGACGAGGGGAGGCGCGGGATCGGCGGAGGGAGTGGGCGGCGTGGCCGACGGTTGGAGCTGGCCGGAGGTTGGGGATGACAGGTGGGGCCTCGGGTCCCACCTGTCGGGGAGAGAGAGAGGGGAAAACGGGCGAGGGAGGTAAAGCAGACTTTCGCGAGGGAGATGGGAATCGGGCCGACGGCCCAAGAGGAGAGGGGGAAGGCGGCCGGGCCGGAGGAAGGAAGGGGAAGGGAGGGAGTTGGGCCGAGGCAGCCCAAGGACAAAGAAAGGGAGATTTTATTTGTTTTCTTTTTATTTTAATTGGTTAAATGAACTTTGTGCTTTTAAAATTATTTCTTGAGCTCCGAAAATTGATGGAAAAATCCGGAGAGTATATTAGGGCACAAAGAATATTACAAAATATTCTCGGCCAATGATTTTTAAGGGGAAATTTAATTTCCTTATAATTTCACTTGATTAAATTGATTTAACTTTTATTTAATTTCTAGAAAATGCATTATTTAATGATTTTTATTCCCGAACGAAAATCGGGGCGTTACAACTGCCCACCTCCATCCCGTCCCCTCCTCACCTCTCTGTCCATTGCTCACCTCTTCCATTGCCACACCGCTCTCCTTTTCCACCTCCAACATATCCCCCATCTCCTTTCTCCTTCTCTCTGGGTGATGGCTACAGATCTGGCTGCGTTTGCCGAATCCAGCGCCGCCTCTCCTTTTTCCAGTCGAGTTTGGCGGATATGGTCACGAGTTTGCTAGATCTGATCATGAGCCCTGTGGCTACCTAGCTTGAGGACGGCGACGAGCCCGGTGGCCACCGTGGCTCAAGTATGGACGACCGCGCGGAGCGGAGGAACTCGTTTGCATGGAAGAGCTCTCTAGCGATAGATCCGCTCGTGTCGATGCGAACAAGTTCGTTGGCGGTTGACTTAGTCCCTGCCTGGTAGGCCCTCCTCTCCTCTCCTTCACCATTTCTCTTTCTTCTCGTGACCACACGCATCGCGGGGATTTCGACTCCCCCAATGTGTGACCCCAACCGTGTCTTCGAGCTAAGGCACATCGAGAAAACTATAACCTCTGCAGGTTCGGTACCGTGAGATCATGGTGATGCATTGGGCATGACCTTATATGTCTTATATTACTGAAAAAGAAAAAAGAGAGAAAAAGATCTCCAAGGCTTTCAAGTGATTTGTACCTCTTTTGTAAAGAATCTCATCGGTTTGTGAGGGAGATAAGGGGGTGTTTGAATCCAGGGACTAAACTTTAGTCCCTGTCATATCGGATGAATTTGGAGTATTAAACATAGACTACTTATAAAATTAATTACATAAATAAGAGCTAATTCGCGTGACAAATTTTTTAAGCCTAATTAATCCATATTTAGCGCATATTTACTGTAGCATCACATAGGCTAATCATGGATTAATTAGGCTCAATAGATTCGTCTCGCGAATTAGTCCAGAGTTATATAATGGGTTTTATTAATAGTCTACGTTTAATATTTATAATTAGTGTCTAAACATCCGATGTGATAGCGACTAAAAAGTTTTAGTCCCATCTAAACAGGGTCTAAAGCTATCGCCGATGTGCGATCAGTGCGTCAACTGTTTGAGTCATAGAATGGCCACTGTTCAATTTGCGGGCACAACACAAGCGCAATAGCGAAAAAGAAATGCAAGGAAAGGAGCGTACACTGATGGGGTAAAGCGAAACTTTAGATCGCCACTTCCGGAGGAGTGTACTGTGTACAATATCTTGCCGATCTAGTAACAAAAGTTGGCACTTTTCCACTTGTAATTACCTTTTCTATTTTACAATTTATTTTTGTTAGGCACACGATCCATCAGTGCTCCATGGAATAATTTGACCGAGCAGAAAAGCAAGTGAGATGCTCAATATTGTAAAGACCATCTTGATCTTGTTATCCAGCCACATGATAGAAATGAAGAACGTGAATATTTTTTTGATCATGAGGAATCTATGATTTCCCTCTTTTTGCCGAGGGACGAACCCAAGTACACGAGTTAAATAGTAGCAAACTAACTTTGTGTACTTTTTAAATTTTCTCGTCAGGAATATGCCCCTTTTAATTTTTTTTAGAATTACACAGTATACAACACAAACACTTATAACGCACGCGCACTCACCCCTATGAACACACGCACACAGACCCACAACGTCGTTAAATCCTAAAAAAATTGCTCACATGGGGAGTCGAACGTCGTTAAATCCTAAAAAAATTGCTCACATGGGGAGTCGAACCCAGGACCTCACATGGGGAGTCAAACTCAGGACCTCAGGTGCTACTATGCCTCTGGTAACCATTAGGTACATGCCCTTTAAAAATGCAATCACACACCCAGATTGGATATTCTGGCAGACGAGAAGCACTGAACTGCTTTTGGACCATCTGATGATCACGCACTGCTATTGTGCAGGACACGCATGTCTTTCAGTGAATTTAAAATAAAGAGGGATAATGCCAGTGGCCGCTGACCTATTTGGACCATCAAATTGATAGTATTTTTTTAGCTTGAATTATATCTCATCGCGCTATCTATAAAAAATATAAAAAAATAGTTATTTCTACTCCTCAACATGACAACATGCATAACAAGAAAAAAAAACTTTTTTAGTCTCCATCGAATAGAGTCACCAACCCACAACGAAATACAGTATATATCTGCGTAATCTTGCCCTCATCTCTGACGTAAAACGGGCACCACGTAGTGCTTCCGACGCAAAAGTCGTCCTCTCTTATTATTTTTTCTCTCTCAAAGGATTACTTCATTCGTTCTAAAATAATATTATATTTACACTCTCTTATTTGTTCTAAAATAATTTCAATTTTAAACAATCGTTCCATTGAAGTTTTTAAAATTAGGAGATAAACACACAAAAACTAGATAAAGTAGGAAATAATTATATTAGAATTTGGTAAAATTGAGGTTACTCTACTAATTTTTTTATTGATTTGTGAAGAATGGATGAAAAATGAATTTATTTTGAGAAAGAGTTTGTAGATTTCAGTGAGACAAAAAAAATTATCATTGGTCTCGTTTCTTTAAAGATGGGTTAGAGCAAGGCTAATAATACAGCCGACCTGTTAGCTATAAGGTTCTTTGTAGCATTTTCTCGGCCTATCCATATAATAGTGAGCTCTTTATAATTAATACATGGCCCACTTGTCTCTCTCACAGAGTTTCTTGGTTCTTGTGTCCAATCCGGCTGTAAGTTTACAGCCCACTTCTCCTCTCTCTCCTCTCTTCTCTCCTCCACCTCAGCATTTAGCCAGCTTATAGCCTACTATTATACTGGCTCTTGGGGGAGCATTTGTGTGAGTTTCAGTGGGGTTAATGCACTTGTGTAGTAGTACGTGTCTTTGTGAAATCGAAAAAGAAATTTATAAAGGTATATGGCTGTGTTTAGTTCAGCGCAAAGTTTGGATTTTGGTTGAAATTGAAGATGATGTGACTAAAAAGTTGTGTGTGTATGACAGGTTGATGTGGTGGAAAAGGACTGAAGTTTAAATTAAACTTTGTATCTAAACACAAAACACACAGCCATAGTATAATTCGCTCTTTCTTGTTTATATGCTTTTTTTGACTAATTTTTTCAAGTGTAGTACTAGTGCTATTAAAAGCAAAAGTTATTTCCGGAAGAGAAAAGTCAGGAAAAAGTAGCACATGCGTACTGTCGGTGCTTAATTTACCGGCGTAATTAAACAAGAATGGTACACGAGAAAATACCATACCGCTGTTCTGGGATTGTTCTCTGCTAGTTCGTGCATTTTGCTTTAGTTTGCATGATTCAGACAGATATTTTACGGAGAATGCAACGCCGGTATTGCTGAAATGTCTCAAAATCCATTCGCTTTAAGGCAAAGACCTACGATGCCACAAAACGACGTACTGTCGTGCCGGCCACCCTGCACGTACAAAGTACCACGGGTGGAGAAATCATTTGTAGTGCCGGTTTGTAACCCCCTTTAGTCCCGGTTGTCCAACCGGGACTACGAATCCGGGACTAAAGATAGCGATCTTTAGTCCCGGGTGAAATAACCGGGACTAAAGATCGATCTTTAGTCCCGGTTGGTAACACGAACATGGGACTAAAGATCCATGTACCTTTTTTTTATTTGCATTGCCCTGTTTGCTGCATGGTTGATTATATATATATATATATATATATATATATATATATATATATATATATATATGCATTGCAATATATATATTATGGTTGTATATAGAATACATATATATGTATATGCGTATGTATATATATGTATAAATACATATATTACACACATATTTATAATTTAAAGCACTTAACATTTTATGTACATATATGTTACCAAAATATATATTACCACTAAAGTAAATGTACGTACATATGTAAATATGTATGTACATGCATGTATAGTACAATTCATTTGCTCGCTAGCTGTAGCTACGACTTCGACGCCTGCGTTACGTCAGAAGAGGAAGGACCGACGTTACGAATTGTCGATCCGTCATAGTAGAATTCACCATGGGGATTAAGGACTTCTTCGTTGATGAACCCCATCAGTTGTTCTTGAACAGCCGTGATAAAATCCTTGTGTGGGAGTTTTTCCCTCATGTGAATACGCTATCATTCGGAAAATAATGACATATCAATATATGAAATTAATAAACAACTTAACAAATCGATACGCAATGAAATTTTGAACGGTTTATGTATACGTACATCGAGCTCTCGTTTGGTGTATATTTGGTTTGATAGGCAGTGGGCATACTCGCATACGTAGTAGCCGCACAAGTTAGTTCCCTTGTCCTGCTTTGCGCACTACATGAGAAACGATGAGAGATTTAATATACTCTTTATATTAACTGTAACTAGAGATTCAATTCAATATAATTTTGGATCATGCATGTACTCACTGGAAAATGAAACCTCCGTCCAAGTTTTTCTTTCCAAGTCCCGCGGACCAATTGACGGAACCGATCCCAAGCCCTACATGTGCAGTTGCAAGCTATGATTAATTAAATATTACCCGAGATCAACATAATATCAACAGAGTCCCGCGACTGTGGAATAGATGGCATTATATTACCTGTCTATCATTTGGAAGACCTTGTCAAAAACCTTCTCCTCTTTATTCATTGAGTCGTACACAGTGACTCTGCCTGCCTCCAAGTCAAAAAAGAACAGGACCCAGTGGAATCTGGAATATGCGTGAGATGAGATAAATATCAGAATGCACATGTTATATGTATGGGAATGAAATTTGTTCGAACGACAATAAAAACTCACTCTGTGTTGTACGGCAATAGTATGAATGTCTTGAAATGCTGCTGTGTTAGGAGATGGACGAGATTGTCCTCTGTGTCTTTCTCGTAGTTGTCGAGCATTTCGGTGTTGATTTTGCGAGGGTCGATGAACCCAGTATTGTAAACCCCCCGCCGCCGGGCCCTTTGAATCTCCATTCTACAACAATGAAAGGAAATTATTATTGCTTACATATATGCCAGGAGCTAATTATTGAACGAAACAAATCGAACTCAAAGATACTTACAAAATCCATGCGCTCAGAAGAGAGACGTCGAGGGCGTCCCGATGGTACAGATCGAAGACATCCTTGAAATTGATCCATAGAACATCTTCTCCTTGCAAGAAGTCGGGGTTTCTGATCCTCGCTCCGAACATCTCTCTACCATTGGCGCTCATTTCCATGTACCGTTCATGGAATTTGTACATTTGTGTCGATAGGGACTGCAGCTGCTCGGGCCTGACAAGCGGTTTACCGAGTTCAAACTTGTATGCCACTTCCGCCTTCGGGATTGGTGCGCCTCCAACCAACTGAGCCATGGTTAGACCGGTGTCTGAAATGAAATCCGTTATGCCAAAGTCTTCGCCGGTCACCGACGGCTCGACCACTTGGTGTGGTTGTTCTCCAAGCTGAGGACCTGGTTTGGACTTCTTGTAATAGGCTTTCCTGAGTGTTCGGTCATAGTCCGATAGCTTCAAGGCCTCCTTGTTTGCGGTGGACATTCCCTTGAAGAAATTCTTCACGCTCGGGTCAATAGGTATCTTCTTTTCAGGACTCCGAGGCTTGAGTTGCCTCTTCACTTCTCCTGCCACGTAAGCATTAAGCTCCTCTTGACTGCAATCGTACGGCGGCTCCTTGTTTTTGGTGGTCTCAACTTTGGCCTTCTTCGTTGCCCTTGTGCTGGCAGGAGGTGGAGCTTGGCGAGACCTTGTCTTGGGAGGTGCAGGCGGACACGGTGGAGGAGGAGGCGGAGGAGCCGGAGGAGATGGTGCAGGAGGAGGCGGAGGAGCCGGAGGAGATGGTGCAGGAGGAGGTGGCGAAGGAGCCGGAGGAGATGGTGCAGGAGGAGGCGGAGGAGCCGGAGGAGATGGTGCACGAGACGCCGCTTGTCGCCCAGGGAGGATGATGTACCGCTTGCGCCATAGTATAATGGCGTGGCTTGTGTCTCGTAGATGCGTCTCACCGTCTCCTCCTGGGTAGTCCAACTCGAGGTCCTCGTACACGGCTTCCACCAGCTCAACTTCGACCCTCGAGTATCCTGCTGGAATCGGCCTGCAGTGGTAAGTCCCTGATATGTCTGTTGGGATGGCCATTCCTGACGCCACCTTCACGTGAGGAGAGGTTATCTATTAGTAATCAACCTAAGCAGCAAATTGCGGAACGTACGAGTCAAAAATCATGTATTATATCGAGCATACCTTGATTGATAAGTTCTTGAAGGGAATATGCAGCTCACATGGTGTCCGATGCGTGATCTCATCAACGGGGCAGGTGGTTTCGTCCCGGGTTTGCATAGCGTCCATGCTATGTGATACTACCTGCCCCGTTGAGGCGCAGCTGCTACGATTGCCTGATGGGCTAACCACTGGAGGAGGTATGTACGGCTGGGGATCGTGTGACCGATGTGCTGCCATGCGTTCATCCACCTTCCGGGCCACCTCCTCTTGCATGCTGAGCTCGTAGCTCGATATCCTGTACTCGAGATCTGCAATCTTCACCTCGGTATCTCTCTTGCTCCTCATCCGACTCCTGTACGTGTGGATGTCATCCTTGAATCCAATCTTCCAAGGAATCACCCCTTTCCCTCGTGTTCGTCCTGGATGCTCTGGAGTCTGCAGGGCGAGTGACAGCTCGTCCTTCTCTCTGTCGGGTCGGAACGTGCCCTGAGAAGAGGCTTCCACTGCGTCCGTTAGTCGACTCGCAGCCTCGCGTATCTGATCGCTGAAGACCAAGGAGCCATCACCTGGGTTGAGCGTTCCACCATGAGCATAGAACCAGAACTTCGATCGATCAGGCCATTTAGCGGTGGCCGGTTCGATACCCCTCTCAAGCAAGCTTGCCTCCATCTCCTCCCACTTCGGCATCGCGACGCTATAGCCGCCCGACCCCAAGTGGTGATGGTACTTCTTCTTGGCGGCATTTTCTTTGTTTCTTTCCATCATCGCCTGCCCTTGTTGACCTGTCTTGTAAGCAACGAACTCCTCCCAGTGATCCCTTAGCTTCGGGAATACGTCGAAGTTCGGTGTCTGCCCCTTCAGGATGTATTTCCGGTATAGGTCTCCCTTGAAGGTCTGGAACTGTTCTGCCATTTTCTTAAGAGTCCAGTGTTTCACTATGTTCTCTGTACCCGCAGGGAGCGTGAACGTCTCGAGCATTGTGGTCCACAGCATCTCTTTCTCTGATTCCGGGACAAAGCTGTCATTATCCCCGCGTGCCCTTGTTCTGCGCCAGTACACCATGCTGACAGGCACGTTATCCCTCACAACCCAACCACTGTGGCGTACAAAATTCTTGGCTGCTTCCGCCGGGGCAGTAGGTCGGCCGTCTGCGTCCACCTCAGTTATGATGTGCCGACCCTCTATCTTCTTCGCGGCACCTCGTTGTCCGCGTGCCCTCTTCTGTCCAGCGGAGGGATGACTTCCACTAGCCTCCTCCTCATCGTTCCCCTCCGCAACCCTCTCCACGTTCCCCTCCACGTTCAAGTACTGGTTTGGATCCTCGTTCCCCTCTTCTTCGTTCCAGTACTGGCTACTTCCCTCTGCAATTGTATCATACAATATCTGTTCCTCGTCGCGATCAGCCATCTGTGCATTACAATAATATATGTTAGGTCTGTAGGATGTATTTGCTAACCGTAATATTAAAACTCTAATAATCTTATATTAAATCTCGAATAATCTCATATTAAATCGCTACTAATCTTATATTCAAATTGTAATAATCATATATATATGCTAAGTATAACAATCTCCTCACTAACTCGTATATTAAACCTCTAATAATTTTATATCAAATCTCTAACTATCTGTAACACTCAAATATGCTAAGTCTAAGTGTCGTGTATTTGTACGGTAGATAATCATATATGCTAAGTCTAATTAAGTTTCGTATATTACATCTGTAATAATCTTATATTAAATCTCTAACAATCAAATATGTTTCGAATATTAAAACTCTAATAATCTTATATTAAATCTCTAACACTCACATATGCTAAGTCTAATTAAGTTTCATATATTAAACCTCTAATAATTTTATATTAAAACTCTAACTATCTCTAACACTCAAATATGCTAAGTCTAATAATCTAATAATCTCTAACACTCACATATGCTAACTCTAATAATCTAATAATCTTATATTAGAATTCTAACAATCTTATATTATATCTCAAACAATCACATCTTTACATCACTTGCCTGCGCGAATTCCTTCGAGGGCTAGCTACCACTTCGGCTTGACGGACGACGACGACGACGTCTTCTCTGCAACATCCAAAAAAAATGTATTAGTCTAATCGCAAAGGAACATATAATGTATTGTTTAACTTTGTAGTTAAACAATCTTTTCATTGAAGATCTTTTAGATGTCCAAATGTTTGTTACAAAAATACAACACTATAGAATTTTGTGAAATTAATTTGATTTTGTAATTCAATTCTCTGGTACATAAAACATTCTCTGGTACTATTTCATTTTGCTTTATAGGAGAACATAAGTTGGTGGATCTGTAGAAACTGAGTTTGCTCCAAAATGAGTTGAAATGAATTTTGTATGCATTTTATAAGTTTGTGCATGCTTTATGTGTGATTTAACTTGGATAAATTTTAGAAGCTAAATTTGTACTGTGAGTGCAAGTTTTTATTACATAACATCAAAGTTCCCAACTTGGTGAATTCACAGAAATTTGAATCATCTTAAAATGAGCTATATTTAATTTTATATGGATTTTACAAGTTTTAGTTTGTGTTCTTTTATAATTTCGAGTTCGTTCGCGTTCGTTCGCTCGTTCGCGTTCGTTCGTTCGTTCGCTCGCTCGTTCGCGTTCGTTCGTTCGTTCGCGTTCGCTCGTTCGTTCGTTCGTTTGTGGTCCACAGCATCGTGGCGGCGGCGGCGTGGGGGCGCGGCGGCACGATGGCGGCGCCGCGGCGGCGGCGTCGTGGGGGCGCGGCGGTGGCGTGGGGGCGGCGGCGGCGGCGTGGGGGCGGCGGCATCGTGGCGGCGGCGGCGTCGTGGGGGCGCGGCGGCGGCGTGGGGGCGTGGGGGCGGCGGCGGCATCGTGGCGGCGGCGGCGTCGTGGGGGCGCGGCGGCGTCGTGGGGGCGCGGCGGCGGCGTGGGGGCGTCGTGGGTCGGAGTTCGTCGGCGTCATCGGCGTGAGAGAGAGAGAGGGCGTCATCGGCGTAAGAGAGAGAGGGCGTCATCGGCGTAAGAGAGAGAAAGGGCGTCATCGGCGTTGTCGGCGTCGTCGGCGTTTCTTGGCGTCGTCGGCGAAACAGAGAGAGAGACGAGGGTACATCGAGAGAGAGAGAGGCCGGGGGCTCTCACCCAAGAAACGGTGCGGCGGCGTCTGCGGCGGAGGCGGCGAGGACCGCCAGGCGACGGTGAGAGACGACGGTGGCGTCGGCACGGGTTGCCCTAGGCAGTGGCGGCGAAGGACCGATGCTCGATCTCGATGAAAACATCTAAGTGTTGGTGGAGAAGACGAGGGCGCACCGGGAATATATATACCCCCGGATCTTTACTCCCGGTTCGCGAGAAGAACCGGGAGTAAAGATATCTTTACTCCCGGTTCGTAACAACAACCGGGAATAAAGATGTTATCGTTAATCCCGGTTGGTGTTACGAACCGGGAGTAAAGATATCTTTACTCCCGGTTCTTCTCACGAACCGGGAGTAAAGATATTTTCCCGCTATTTCCAAATTTTTTTTATACCCGGTTAGGGTTAAGAACCGGGACTAAAGTTAATAGCACTGAATATTGAATTTCGTTGCATATATGTTTCTAAAATATAAATAATGCATTATAAATTCTAATTAACATGTGTAAATCCAACATGCATGAATTAAAGCTTTTAAAAATTCCAATAATCGTATATAATTAGCATATGCATGATATTAAATTGTTAAAAATTGTAACTAGCATCTGTGAATCCGACATGCATGATTCAAAACTTTTAAAAATTATAATAGTCGTATATAATTAGCATATGCATGATATTAAATTGTTAAAAATTGTAATTAATCATATATAACTAGCATATTCAATACATCCAAAATAGTTTACAACAATTACGGCAACACTTCGGCGGTGACGGTTGTCCGCACGTACTTTCTCCTCACTATTGTTCCTTCCTTGTGATCGCTACGTGAGTAAGGGGTGTCTTCGTTTGATAGGAGGATGCTAGGGTCAACCGTCACCGTGAAAGGGGGTTGCCCATCTAACTGATCGTAATCCTCGTCAGTCTTGTCCTCTACTCCGACGATTTTTCTTTTGCCTGGGAGAACAACATGGCGCTTCGGCTCGTCAGGCCCTTTGCCCTTCTTTCCTTTGCTAGACATGTCCTTCACATAAAAAACTTGCGTTACATCATAGGCAAGGACGAAAGGTTCGTCCGAGTATCCAACCTTGTTAAGGTCAACCGTTGTCATCCCACTGTCATCAGTCGTTATGCCTCCACCAGTCAACCTAACCCATTGGCACCGGAACAGAGGGACCTTGAGAGGTCCATAGTCAAGTTCCCATATCTCCTCGATGGCACCGTAATATGTGCCAGTTGTACCATCGTGTCCCATGGCATCGATACGAACAGCACTGTTCTGGTTCGTGCTCTTCATGTCTTGGGCTCTTGTGTAGAATGTGTACCCATTGATCTCATATCCCTGGAATGTCGCGATCGAGCCAGATGGACCCCTCGCCAGGAAGGCCAGTTGCTGGTTAATCGTCTCGTTACCCATGAGATGTTGTCGCAGCCATGCGGGGAAAGTATCAATGTGATGCCGTGTAATCCATGCATCGGACTTACCGATGTTTCTGGCGCGAACTAGAGCCAAGTGCTCCTCGATGTAAGGAGCCACCAATGAAGATTGTTGTAAAACCGTGAAATGGGCTCTACGGAATAAATTGTTGTCTACCGTCATTATAGCTTTCCTCCCGAGAGTCCCCCTTCATGGCGTGATTCAGGTACCCCGATTGGGCGAAGGTCTTCAATAAATTCAACGCAGAATTCAATGACCTCCTCTGTTCCATACCCCTTGGCGATGCTTGCCTCTGGACGAGCACGGTTACGAACATACTTCTTCAGAACGCCCATGTACCTCTCGAAAGGAAACATATTGTGTAGGAACACAGGCCCGAGAATACCGATCTCTTTGACAAGGTGACAAAGCAGATGCGTCATTATATTGAAAAATGAAGGTGGAAATATCAACTCAAAGCTGACAAGACATTGCACCACATCATTCTGAAGGGCTTCTAACCTATCCGGATCGATGACCTTCTGCGAAATTGCGTTCATGAAAGAACATAGCTTTGTTATTGTTGCCCGGACATTGTCTGGGAGGATACCCCTTATTATAACTGGTAGCAGCTGTGTCATCAACACGTGACAGTCATGAGACTTTAGGTTTGTGAACTTCTTCTCCTTCGTGCTTATTATTCGCTTTATATTCGTGGAGTATCCAGACGGTACCTTGATGCTCTCCAAGCATTGAAACATACTTTCCTTCTCTGCCTTGCTAAGAGTGTAGCTGGCTGGACTCAAGTAATGGCTGCCTTTCTCCTTTGATTCCGGGTGAAGGTCGCCGCGTTGTTCCATATGCTTCAGATCATTACGCGCTTCCAGTGTATCTTTCGGCTTTCCATATACACCTAGGAAGCCAAGAAGGTTTACGCAAAGGTTCTTAGCGAGGTGCATCACGTCGATTGCGTGGCGGACGTCCAAGAATTCCCAATAGGGTAACTCCCAAAATATGGAGTTTTTTTTCCACATCGCCGCATGACCATCTTCGCTCTCTATAGGTTGGCTGCCAGGCCCCTTTCCAAACACTACTTTAAGATCTTTAACCATAGCAAACACTGTGTTCCCGCTGCGATGTTTAGGCTTCGTACGGTGGTCCGCCGTATGTTCAAAGTGCTTGCCTTTCTTCCGTACCGGGTGGTTTGCTGCAAGGAATCGACGATGACCCATGTACACAACCTTCCTACAGTGCTTAAGATACGTACTTTCTGTTTCATCCATACAGTGAGTGCAAGCCTTGTACCCCTTGTTGGACTGCCCGGATAGGTTGCTAAGTGCAGGCCAATCGTTGATGGTTACGAACAGCAGCGCTCGTAGGTTAAACTCCTCCTGTTTGTCCTCGTCCCACACGGGGACACCTTCCTTCTTCCACAACAGTTTAAGATCTTCGACCAGTGGTCTTAGGAACACATCGATGTCGTTACCAGGTTGCTTGGGGCCTTGAATAATAATCGGCATCATTATGTACTTCCTCTTCATGCATAGCCAAGGGGGGAGGTTGTAGATACACATCGTAACGGGCCAAGTGCTATGGCCGCTGCTCATCTCTCCAAAAGGATTCATGCCATCCGTACTTAAACCAAACTGTATGTTTCGTGCGTCCTTTCCAAAGTCTTTAAATTTTCTGTCGATGTTTCGCCACTGCGAACCATCTGCGGGGTGTCTCAGCATCCCGTCCTGTTGACGTTCTTCAGCGTGCCAACGCATCATTCTAGCATTCGCCTTGTTCCTGAACAAACGCCTTAGCCGTGGTATTATAGGGAAATACCACATCACCTTAGCAGGAATTCTCCTCTTCGTTAGCTGCCCGTCAACCTCACCTGGATCATCTCGTCTAATCTTGTATCGTAGTGCTTTACAAACAGGGCATGCTTCTAGGTTCTCGTACTCCTCACCGTGATATAGGATACAATCATTCGGACATGCGTGAATCTTCTGAACTTCCAGTCCTAGAGGGCAGACTATCTTCTTAGCCTCGTACGTTGTCTCGGGCAATTTGTTTCCCTCCGGAAGAATGTTCTTGACGAGTTTCAATAAATCGCCAAATGCCTTGTCACTAACACCATTTCTTGCCTTCCATTGCAGGAACTCCAGAGTGGTATCCAACTTTTTGTGCCCTTGCTCGCAACCTGGGTACAACGACGTTCTGTGGTCCTCTAACATCTTGTCCAATTTATGGGCCCCCTTTTCACTCTCGCAGTCCTCCTTGGCATCCTGCAACATCTGACCAAGATCATCTGCAACGTCGTTATAATCAGCATCTATGTCCTCCTCGCCCGTTTGATTTCCTTCAAATACAGCGTACTGAGCAAAGTCTGGAATATTGTCGTCTTCCACTTCATTTTCTTCCATTTCAACCCCTTGCTCTCCGTGGCATGTCCAACAATTATAGCTTGGCATGAACCCCGACTCAAACAAGTGGAAATGAATAGTCCTGGATGCAGAATACTCCTTCTGATTCTTACACTTATTGCATGGACAACAAATAAAACCCTTCTGCTTGTTAGCTTCGGCCACTCTCAAAAAATAATGCACGCAGTCAATAAACTCTTTGGACCGCCGGTCAGCGTACATCCATTGCCGATCCATCTACATGAAATGAAAAAAAAATCGTACACAAATAATCATTCGTACAATAATGACAATCATACAATAATGGTAAAATAATCACAAACTCTTTCAACAGTCATACAATATCGACATATCATTATTCATACAAAAATTATAAAATATTCCACCAACTAATTCTTATTTATTATTTTTTAAGTTTTAAATTCTTTTCATTTTCAATTTAGTTTGTTTTCTTTTTTTTAAGATTGACTTTCACTATATTTTCCTACTCAACTATTTTATGAAACCTTATTTAGCAAATAAACAAAATTTCTATATATTCTTTCTTTTCCAACACAAATTCTCTCTCATCAACTTACAACAAAATTTTGGAGACAAAAAAGTGTGCGAAACATAGCTTCAAATGTAATATGACCAAAAAAAACATTGGAGGATGAAGTTGCTAACCTTTTAGGCACCTCCGATTTGTATATAATCACCAAAGTAAATTCACTATAAATTTTGGCATAACCTCCCCTCTTTTTTGAAGAAATTTTGAAGCTTGCTCGGGGAGGAGGAGGAAGAAGACATATATAAAGGGGTGGGACTTTAGTCCCGGTTGGTGTTGCCAACCGGTACTAAAGATCACCGGGATCTTTAGTCCCGGTTGGCAACACCAACCGGGACTAAAGTTACTATCTTTAGTCCCGGTTGGTAACACCAACCGGGACTAAAGATCCCGGGGAGGCCTGACAAGTCCTGACAGCAGTTGAACCGGGACTAAAGATGATCTTTAGTCCCGGTTGGTGTTACCAACCGGGACTAAAGATCAAATATGCCCGTTACCCTTTTTAACCGGGACTAAAGATGATCTTTAGTCCCGGTTGTTGTTGCAACCGGGACTATCGTGGAATTTGGCCGACCGACGAAAGATGGTTTCTCCACCAGTGTACTCACCAACAAATCCCTTGTTTCAATTCATTCACGTATTATAAATAGTACAAAGTACATATTTTTCTTTGCATCATGGGTGGTAATCTAATTTACGAATTGATAGTACTTTTACACTTCTTTTACTATTGCAAAACTTGTGGATCAGTGGATTTAACTATGTGTATCCTAACTATGGTTGTGTTTAGTTCACGCTAAAACTGGAAGTTTGGTTGAAATTGGAACGATGTGACGGAAAAGTTAGAAGTTTATGTGAGTAGGAAAGTTTGATGTAATGGAAAAAGTTGGAAGTTTGAAGAAAAAATTAGGATCTAAACACGGTTACGTAGAAATTAGAAATTACTCCCTTCATCTACTTTTGATAGTCATATTTCATCTTGGCACATAGACCAAGGATAAGTAATTCTACTTATTATCCATTTAAACATGCTACTAGTCATTCATCGTAAACAAGCGATTTATTAATATTTATATTTCTCAATGTGCATATAGCCAATCATACGTGGAAGAATGAAGAGTCATGCATTAAATCCAAGAAAGTTATTAAAATGATAAGTTGTTGGATTGAAATATGCCTATCAAAAATAATTTTTTCAGATTTGGAAATATGACTATCAAAAATAGATGGAGGGAGTATTTTTTTTGAAAGGAGGGTAAAAGCTTTATCTCGTATATTAATAAAAAAGAACAAAAGAATTACACAAAGTTACGTACAGGACCTGTCAAAAGAAATTAGAAATTATGAGTGTTCTCAATAGAATAAAACCCACTGTTGATTATATTGGCATTGTGCTTTAGTTACCAACAGCGGCGAATTGAACTAACCAATTAACCTTATAAGAAAAATGAGTAGTACACAAAGGCCGTAGTAATGCTGGGACGTACATCCAACTTCGAACTTTATCCACATTCCACAGTATAACCAGTCACCCAATGCAACAAGCGTGGCCAATTTGGCACCTGTTTCTTCTAGTCTGAATTGTGGGTTAGTGAGGCTTAATCCGCATCATTGGTTCGGTCAAGCTGTTCCTATCAGATCATAAATATATCAACAAATTTTTGCAGCTAGCCAACAAGAAACTGAACTTATGGGACATGTGCATTTTTCTCCCCCATTTTTCTGGGAGCACTGTTCAGAACTTAATGGAGTTCTTTGCTGGAAAAGTTTATTAGTCCCTCAAAAGGGAACGCTCGTTTTTACATGTCATCTAAAAAATCATTTAAAAATTAGTATGATAGATTAACATGTGATATATCACTTTACAAAATACAATTTCGAATTTAACTTATACAAACAGAAATAAAAATAATGAATTTAACTATAAATAGAACACATAATTTATGGTCAAATTTGTTATTTTCTCTAGTTGTTGGGTGATATATCATATATTAATCTATCTTAATATTTTTTTTGAAATTTATTATATGCACACAAACCTTCACGTGCACACACCATACATACTGACTAACAAATATCACTAAAAATTTTATAAAAAATATATGAAAAGTTATAGTACTTTTAGTAGTATTACATCTATATGTAAGGTTTTATCTTCAAATTTATCATATATAGAGAGCAAAAATAAAAATAAAATAAAATTTCGATAGGTATATACTCTTAAAATTGTCAAAAAAAATTTATTTTCTTACCGTTAAAATATAGTGAGTTGAAGGTTAAGACTCTACATATATGTATAATACCATTAATATCACGTGTATACCTTTTTATAAATTTTTTGTGATATTTGTTATTTGATGTGCACAGGTGCGTACATGAAAAGCTTATATAGGTGCACGTAATATGTTATATTTTCTCTATTTTTTTTAACTTTTTATATAGCATACCTAAAACAAAAGAATGTGTCTCTCAAGGAACGAAAATCCATCTCATTCGGATGTTAGAATTTCCCGGAAGGCACCGAAGCTGCAGGCTATGGAGAACTGGAAGATGCGAATAATGTTGACGTAAAGATTCTTAAGCACATTTTATTTTTCTACTAAACAGCAGGTCTACTGCCTGGTCAGTTTGGGTACAAAGTTTGTTGTGCAAGAAACACATGAAAAGTTAAATAAATCTTGTTTGGATTTTCAGCCAATGATAAGGAAATTTTAGTTAGAAAAATGAGTGTTCACACTTCAAACTAGTACGAGTTTATTGCTACTAAGGCATTGTTTAGATCCAAAGTTTGGATCCAAACTTCAGTCCTTTTTCATCACATCAACCTGTCATACACAAACAACTTTTCAATCACATCATCTTCAATTTTAACCAAAATCCAAACTTTGCGCTGAACTAAACACAGCCTAAAGATGTTGACGTAGCTTCACGTGTGCTCACGATTAGCTAGAGTCTACAGAAGCAAGCTCACACGCAAAACAAATCGGTGTGAATGACGTCTTTCTCCTTTCTAGATTATCTTTTTTCATAACATTAATTTTTCTTCTTTGTAGAGCAGAATCAGCAGATTTATTCTTTTTTTACATTATTGTTGATTCATTTTTTTACTATAAAAGTTTAGTGGCATTCTTATTATCAGCTTCGTGCTCTAGTTCTTGCTCTACTTCTCGTAGAATTAGAGTCTAACCAAAGGATTTTGGCTCTGATTGTTGAAATGCTATAGTGTCACTTGTAAAAACTACTCCTTCCGTTAAAAAAAAAACCTTGCAGAGGGTTGTCTAGATTCGTTGTACTAGGAGAGGGTTAAATTTTTTTTGGGATAGATGGAGTATGTGCCAAAACATAGCACATATCAAGCAAATACATTCAGTTTCAAAAAAAAAGCAAATACATTCATGTGATTTATTGCATTGAAACATGGATGGCTCTTTAATTATCTGTCAGGTGCAACCCACACAAAACAATTATAGCTATACCTGTAAAAAAAGAAAAACGCATTTTCCATCTTTTGAATACTTAGGAGTAACTTTACTTCGTTAATTCTAACTCTCCATTACAAAATCGTTATAATCGGATATCACTGATACCCTTCAACTTTTAACATAATGATCGTTTTGCTTATATTCATTATTATAAGCCGTAACGACTATTCAACAAACAACTACATGTAATTTGTAAATAAAACTTTTATATATTTGTTATTAGCAATTTAAAAAGTAAATGTTAAAAAATAAAGTAAACAACCAAGTCCAATTTAAGTTTTAAAATTTAAATTTTGAGTGCGATTTATAAGCTGAATAAATTTTGGGTGCGGTGAGCTAATTTAAACCGGTTCCACGACCGCCCTTCTAG
Organism: Oryza meridionalis; assembly: GCA_000338895.3. Lineage (NCBI taxonomy): Eukaryota > Viridiplantae > Streptophyta > Magnoliopsida > Poales > Poaceae > Oryza > Oryza meridionalis. The sequence goes on along the minus strand of CM002527.2, from coordinate 23,816,195 downwards.
AGTGAAAAGAATGTACGGAGCAGTAAAAGTTTTGGGCCACTGTAGTCGTGCCTCTGACCAAACGGCCCTTCTAGAAGCCGTACAAAGACCAACAAAATCCGCGCAAGACGAGGCCCCCAACCGCAGTCCCAGGTAGACCTGACGAAATCCACCCGATTTCCCCCAATTTCCTCCCCTTTTCTATTGCAAACATCACAAACCCCAATTTCGCATCGCCCACGCGATACAGCGCCCTCAATGGCCTCAAAACCGTAACACCATACACCACCACTAAAAAATCCAAGTGAAACGCGCCCATTCGAAAATTTTCTCAAGCGCACACACGCACACCGTGACCGTGCGCCTCTCGCCTTTCGCCTTCGCCTCCAAGGAAGCCGCGGCCGCATAAATCCCCTCGAATCAAACCGCAAATAATCCACACCCCCCCCCCCCCCCCCCAGAACAAATCTCACGCTCCCCCCTCCCCTGCTTTCCCTCGCGAACCGACCCCACTCGGATCCTCTCCTCCCCTCTCCCGTCCACGAGCGGTTGGTCGATCGATCGGCGCGGTCCTTCGCCAGCCATGGCGGCGGCGGCGGCGATGGCGCCCTCGCCTCCGGAGCCGGCGCTGCCGCGGGAGCTCAGCCTGGGGGACCTCAGGGCGGTGTCCATGCTCGGCCGGGGCGCCAAGGGCGTCGTGTTCCACGTCGTGCCCGCGGCGGCGGGGGAGGAGGAGGCCTCCATGGCGCTCAAGGCGGTCTCGCGGGAGGCGGCGCGGCACAAGAAGAACGGGAGCGGCGGCGAGGACGGGCACCGGCGGATCTGGTTCGAGCGGGACGTGCTCATGTCGCTGCGACACCCGCTGCTCCCCTCCCTCCGCGGCGTCCTCGCCACCGACGCCGTCGTCGGGTTCGCCATCGACCGCTGCGGCGGCGGCGACCTCAACTCGCTCCGGCGCCGCCAGACCGAGAAGATGTTCTCCGACTCCGTCATCCGGTACGCTTCTCGCATCCCCCCCGTTTGGCCATCGCCGCTTCTCCGCCACCCACCCGCGCACGAATGGGTTAACTAACCACCTCGCCGTTGTTGATTGTTGCTTCTGATTGCAGCTTCTACGCCGCGGAGTTGGTGCTGGCGCTCGACTATCTGCACAGCCTCGGCATCGTGTACCGCGACCTCAAGCCGGAGAACGTCCTGATACAGGACAGCGGCCACATCATGCTCGTCGATTTCGACCTCTCCACAAGGCTCCCGACGCCGCCGCCGCCGCCGCCGCCACCGGAGGAGCAGGACGCGACGACAGCTGATTCCGCGCCGGAGCATCCGCCCAGTTCACCGTCCCCGAACTGCGCGAAGGGCAAGAGGCAACCGGGGGCGGCCTTGTGCTTCCCGTTCTGTTCGGTCGGCGCCACGAAGCCGCCCGCGTCGGCGGACTCGCCGTCGCCAACGTCCACCTCGCGCACGGCCTCGGCGTCGTCCTCGTCCTCGTCTTCGACGGCCACCACCGCGTCGTCCTCCACCGCCGCTGGCGTGCGGTCGCCAGCGAAGTCGAACTCGTTCGTGGGCACGGAGGACTACGTGGCGCCGGAGATCATCGCCGGCAGCGGGCACGACTTCTCCGTGGACTGGTGGGGCCTGGGCGTGGTGCTCTACGAGATGCTCTACGGCCGCACGCCGTTCCGGGGGCTGAACAGGAAGGAGACGTTCTACCGCGTCCTCTCCAAGCAGCCGGAGCTCGTCGGCGAGAAGACGCCGCTGCGCGACCTCATCGCCCGCCTCCTGGAGAAGGACCCCGAGAAGCGCATCGGCGCGCGCGGGATCAAGGCCCACCCGTTCTTCAACGGCGTCGACTGGGACCGCATCCTCCGCGTGGCGCGCCCGCCGTTCATCCCGCCCCCGCCGGAGGACGAGGACGCGGCCGGCGAGGTGCTCGACGTCGAGAAGGTCGTCAACGAGGTGTTCGCGGCCAATGACGGCGGGGCCGCAGCGGGTGTGGTGGAGAAACCTTCGCCGGAGGCAGGCGGAACTCTCGCCGGCGGCGATGGCGAGCAGAGGAGAGATCCGTCCAAAGAAGGCGATTTCTCCGTATTTTTCTGAGCGTATTTATTGAGTTCTTTTTTAGCGTTCTCTCTTAAAAATGGAAAATTACATAGCTATTTTGGTTTTTTCTATGGACTAGAATTATTGTGGTGGTCTCTATTAGTAATAGACATAATTAGGACAAAGTACGGCGCGGTGGAGTACATAAATCGACTTTGCTCTTTGTGTTTAATGGAGTACAGTCTGTATAGTATTTTTCCCTTTTCCCTTTTATTTTCTTCTTTGTTGGATACATTTCCCCGTGCAACGATGCAAGCTAGGGGATTACTGAAGAGTGTACATAAGGAATAATGAACAGCAAAATTGGCCTAATGTTTGTGCCCATCCATGTGTTCCATTTCGCTTTGGGTAGCCATTGATGTTAATACCTGAAACTTCCTTTTAGTTGGAGTAATAGAAATGGTCACGGTTTTGTACATTTTTCTGCAACATTCTCTCAAAGTAGTAAATGCTTTGAACTGCCCTTGCGCCATCAATGAGGTACCTATGCAAACAGAAAACATATCCAATGAGGTACTGGGGTCGTTTGATTCATGGTTAACTTTGCTAAACCCAGATAAGGTGTGACTTACTGACTTGTCACAAGAAGTATGGATAGCCACCCTTACACAAGCTTAAGAAAAAAAAGTGTATTTAACACGTGGGTCACATGAAAAAATATGGTTAGCTCAAACAACTGATTAGGAAAGTGTAACATGTCTAATCTTTGGTTTGTTAAGTTAAGGCTTATACTCATTATCTTTAAAAGGTCAAGGTTTATACTGTTCTATATCGACGTTGTTCTGGTAAAAAAAGGGTTTATATAAACTCTTTTTTACTCCTGCAAAATGCACCGCAGTAAATCCCTCTGGGACACCATAGCAGTGCTCCATGTGGCTGACAAATGCGTTTGAGCTGCCCACACAGTGAAAGTTTTCCGGGACTCAGGGAGGGTGCCCACTTGGCCAACCACCGTCCCTCTCTCCATTGGCACGCCGAGAGAGGAGCCCTCGGATCCACTCATCAGCACCCACTCCACTGGTCGCTGCTCCAGTACCAAATGCGTGATGGTACCAAGCTTGAATGCATTCTCAATTTCTCATCAGGCTTCCATAACTGTCATCGTACTGGGGATCCCAAGTGTTTAGTGGCAGTGGTAAAGTGGTGACTGCGCGACCGCACATGCGCGGATGCCCGCGCGGTTGGTGGCGTCGTAAATTTTAGGCTCCTCCACCGTTCGCTCGATCACCGCCTGCGCTGCAGCTTCCGCGCGTGAAACACCGCCCGGGCACCGGGGCGGCGTGAGCGGCTGGCGGGCGGCTGAAATGGGGATCGACCTGCTACACAATGCAGCTTGTCCGAGATTGACGGGGTTAGTTGTTCGCTTAGTGTGGGGGTTAGGTGCATTAGGGCCTGTTTGGGGGCTTCTAGCTGCAGCATCTCCCATAATCAGAAGCTTTCTAAACAGTTTAGTTTTTTTTAAGATTTTGAGAAGTTATAGTTGTAGAATTCAAAAAATAAACTAGAAGTCAGAAGCTGAGAAACCCAGCTTTTTCAGATTCTCATAAACTGACTAACAACCAACTGCTTCTTAAAATTTTAAACTCTTTAAACAGATCCTTAGATCCCAGATTCTTATAAACTGACTAACAACCAACTGCTAATTTTAAACTCTTTAAACGGACCCTTAGATCTGTGGAGCTCTTGGTGCCTTTGGTGTGGTGGTGGCCTGGTAGGGTGGTGGAGATCGATGTGGAATCGAATACGTACTCGGTTCCGAGGCCACCAACTATTCTTTCTTTGCCCGCAGCACCGATGCCAATGGCGTTTTTGGATTGGATTGGATGCATCTGCCTGCGTGTGGACGAGATTACCGTGTCATGTTTGCTTTTGTCGTTCTCGTGTCGTGTGTGCTACCTGAATTGCCGGGGGCGATTTATTCGCCGTTTCGAACCCGGGGATGCGGGGAACGTGCGTGCGTGCGTGCGTGCTTATTACGGATTTACGGTGATGCTTATGCTGTGATCCGCGGGCAAGACTGAAAAGAGTGCACGGCAACATCCGGCTATATATCCTCCTGCGGAAGGGGCGACGGCCAAGCTAGCCTCCGGGCAAATCCTTGCGTGTAGGCCCGGTCTTCACCTGGTAATTGTTGTGGTTGATTTTTTGATTGTGTGACAAGCATCTGATCTTGTGCGAAAGTTGATGATTTGGCCACATAAGCTTACCGCATTGCTTGTATTACTGCTCTAGGCGACACATTGTTTGTTCTGGGTAAATGTTACATGGACCATGATGTCAAATAATAATAGGACCTCAATTTACGCATATATGGTTCAGAAATGGAAAAAAAATCTGGAATTTCCTAACCAGATCACCTATCGTTTTTTTTTATTTCGACAATTATTTATTCTGATCTAGCAATGTCTGTAAATGTAAACGGAAATAGTGGAGAGTTTGTTCTATTTCCGTGATATACTGTTTTCATCCAAAAATTCGAAAAAAAAAAGGCTATATCAATACGCATAACAATAAAATGAACATTAAGTTTAATCCTTATATATTGTCAGTGTTGATGCTAGAACATTGTCATGAAGTACTTAAATTATTATACTTTTTTTACTTTGAATCATCTTTGATAGTTACATTGATACAAATTTATAATACCATAACGAGATTATTTGACTGACAATATTATGGTTTAGCATTTCTGGTGTTCGGTTCCAATAGTACAACTATCACTTCCTTTTATTACTCTACACCGGTGCCGGTTATAAGTATAAGGGTCTGTTTGTTTGGTAGAGCTCCAACTACTAAATTTAACTTCAGGAGTCGGGTCTGTAGTGGAATTGTAGAGCTGTCTAAACCCAGCTCTACATCGTCTCTAGTTCATTTTGTGAGAGAGCTACACCCAGCTCTGCTCCCATTTTTAGTGGAGTTGAAACTGTTTGGTTAAGCTCCAACTCTAGAAGAGATAGAGCTGGAGCTAGAGTTGTGCCAAACAGACCCTAAGTAGAGGATCACATATTCACATCCAAATTTACATAGTTCCATTCCATCTTCCGAGGGAAAAAAAACATCCTATCCGATATGATATATGAAAATTAGAACTTATTTTTTTGAGCGAATAGAATGATACTCCGATTTTTGTCGTTCCTCGTATGCCACTTCATACTCCACAGCGCAAAGTGCTAGTAGTGGGTCCCACCGGTACATCTTTTCGCTCTTCATCTCCCAATCTCTCTCCCTTTTCTTTTCTCACCCAAATGAGTTCTCTCTCCCCTGCTAGTAGTACTTCTCTCTCTCGAGTCCCCACGCTAGGGCTAAGCAGTGGTGGCCGACGGGGTGGTCGAGCGGCGGTGGCGGCGCCCCCGAGCAGCGGCGGCCCGAGCTGCGCGGCACCGCGTGGTGGGGCAGATCAAGTTGCCACCCACCACCGCCCCTTCCTCTCCCCGTCCGGCCTCCTCCCTCGGCGGCAGTCAATGAGTCCCCGGTGGCGGCGGTGGCGCGGAGCAGATCAAGCCGCCACCCACCACTGCCCCTTCCTCTCCCCGTCCGGCCTCCTCACTCGGCGGCGCGGCCCGAGCGGCGACAGCGTCTATCCTCCCCAAGCTGGCGCGCCGACGCTCGGATCTTGGCGCCTCCCTCTTCCTCCTTCGACCTCCGCGCCACGGCCCAAGCGGCGACGGCGTTGGGCGGCTGCGCCGCGGCGGTGGCGGCGGAGGGCGTCGGCGTCGGGCGTCGACGCTCAGATCTCGGCACCTCCCTTTCCTCCTCCGGCCTCCGCGCCGTGGCCCGAACGGCGGCGGCGGCGGGCGGCGGCAGCGGGCGACGGTGCTTTTGCTTCTGCCTTGCTTTCCCCCCTCTCTCTTCTCTTCTCAGCTGCGCCTGTGATCTTTTCAGTCCAAGAACAGGTGACCAACTTTAGCTACTCGGTCCTCACTTGACTATACATGTGAAGGATGTGGCACTGAATATGCCGTTCTTTTCTCCGAGGCTGAGCGTCACGTAGAAGCATGGTAAACGCCCTTACTAGGCTAGTATGGCTCATGTACTATACGGAGGGAGTACCAGCAGGACATGCATGTAAGCCCATCGCACTGTTGCAGAGTCGCAATGCTGCAAGCCTGCAACGGAGACGGGCCTACGACTCCACGCGACGTAGTACCACGAACGGTATCCACCAAACACCGGACGGATCTTTCTACTCCGGTACTACTCCCTACCAACGTTCGCAACAGACGTTTCGTCGGTTCGCATCGCGCACGGCGGCCGGTGAATGGGCTCGTTTTCGTCGGCTACTCGACTCCGTCCCCGTGACCAAAAAAATTCCCCAACTCCACCGGTACTATACTACTCCACTCCGTGACATCCGCGTGAAAGCCATCGCGCGACGGGCCGACGGCCGGCCCGGCCGATTTGTTGTCACCTGCCGCGCGCGCCATCTCTAGCGGCGCACGCTCCAAGCACCGATTGTGACTTTGTGAGCCTCCCAAGCAAAAAAGAACGTACAAGGTCGTGTGTGAGACTGAGCTTTCGTCCGGTTGTTTTTCCGGGCGTGGGGGGACCGGCCGACCCGACCCGAGCGGCGGGCGGCGGCTCTTTCCTCCTCGGGAGGTAGTAGTAAACTTTTTTTACGATACATTTGTAAATTTACCATCGGTTTTTTTAATATTGTAAGGATACCACTCGAATGACAGTTCCAGTTGTATTTTTTTAATTTTTTAGTGGCAGTTTTGTAATAACGATTTAAAATAGTGGTAAATTTATAATTTCCTCTTTTTTTAATCTCCGGTTGGATCGAAAGTTAAAACAGCATGTCACGAAATCAATTATTCAGACCGAAAGCTAATCATCCCACACGTAGTCACGTACGTACTCCTACTGGTAAAGACTGACCAATATGATTTGTTGCTGAAAGTTCAACCGCTAGCTATAGGTGGGGAGGGAAACGGCAAACCAGAAAACGAGTTCATGCAGTTTCCCTGATACTGTAACTAGCACAATCGTCACGTGAACTCGAAATCCTATTTTCTCGTCATTCTTTGAACATTAAACACCTGAAGAACTGAAGAATGAACTAATCAATCATCTCACCAGCAGCATGAGTTTGTTTTTTCTTGTTCGCCTAAGAGAAGTAATTTCCTTGCACTGCGCGCAAGCTTGTTAATTGCTTGGTGGCCAAGGCGATAGAGGGAGGTCAAACCTACAAGTCCATGATGTATGCGGAAGTGTTCCTTCATGGAATATTCGAGAGAGAAAATTTTATTAACGCAGGTCAAACAACGGTTACACGAATTGAATAGCGCCGCAACTTCTAGAAGGGTAGGCAATATAACTACTGATCCAGTACAGCATGTCGTACGTACTGACGATAGCAACTGACCAAATTAACCGTATATGATGGTACTCTCCGTATAAATTAACCGTATCTAGAGTATATAGCATTTCGTATATATACAACGGTAGAAATTGATTGTGCCTAGGTACATAACTGTAGCTGTACGATAACTGCACATGTTTTGAAAAAAAAAGTAAAATAAAAGAGTATGGGAATCTATCTATGGTAGCCCGAGCTCTAATAGCGAGAAGCAGATAAATCCTTTTAGTTGATTCGGCCAGGGAATAGATGTACGGACGCAAGGTTATGGTCGCATGAGACAAAGGGAGGCAAGCAGTTTATGCATGTCCGAGTCCACTCAAAGCATAATATCCTATTCATGTTATGTTATTCTCTCGATCTCCTTTTACGACTCTTATAGGGTGTGAAACTTTTTCTCGCTAGAGCTATTGAAGTTCGATCCCCCTCATCTGTCGCCTTGGCCATGCCCTTATAGTTGACTTCGCTGGAAATACCATAGTGTTCGTCACTTACAAATAGGACACCCGAGGGAATTAGGCGTGTGAAGTGTTATCACATGCTTACAAATGGTGCCCGCAATGAATCTCTCTAGCTCCCACTTGAGCTCCCTTGGTGGAGCTAGCATTGAGTGTGACAGGGTCGTCCCGGGCACCTCCTCCTCATGTCGACGCGTGGCCTAGCTAGGGTAGGTGACTGGGACGCTGGTGATGCCTGGTGGATCCACTTGCCTGCTACTGTGTGCTGGACGCACCGTGTCTTCTCGGGCCCGGCCAAGCGACGTGACAATCAATCCCATTTCTTGACAGCCCATGCCTCGGTAATTTAGGAGTGATGATGGCTTATTTCATGGTCGTTACGCGTAGTCTTGTCACACACCCCACGTATAGCTGCCGGATTCGTATCCTTTGCATTAAATGCGAGATCAACCGTGCGACGTGAGGGAATGACGGTTCAAGTCCAATTGCAATTATGGTATGCCAGGGGCCCTAAGCAGTCAAAAGAAAACCGAGCTTGGGGCCTTCTTTGGGCTTGCGCCCGATCTTAGAGCGCAACCTACAAAATTAAGAGACTGAACTCTTGGTTCCGCTTGTGACTGGCGGGATGCAACCCCACGTGGCCTGTTTTGGAGATCTTTTAGAGCCCTGAGCAGCTGGAGGTGGGAACCCGGGTTCCCACTTCTCCAATAGTATCCTACCCACACAACCTTTAAATGCATTTTTGTGCACAACAAACTAGCAAATATCACCGAAAAATAAAAGGAAAACTTGTGTATGTACTTCTAATAGTATTAAACACCTATGTGTGGAGTCCCATGTTCAAATTCAACTACAGAAATAGCAAAAACGAAAAATCCGATGAAATTATGCCCTTAAGAATTGAATGACATACTTTTATGTTTTTATGGCTAAAAAATAGTCCATAATGAATATTGAATTGCAGGTTATTACTTTAGTCATCCGGTGGCTTCGCACCTGGGCTATCCTCCACAAACCGGATCTTCAGGATACTATCGTGGTGGTATCGCGACGTTTGGACCAGGTGGCACATGAGTTTTTTTTTACCTAGGAGTATGGTTGGCGATCTAGTCTACGGATTGATAGCCACTAATATTTTTGTTTTGTCAGAGGGGTCTTCATAGGTCTTTCTTTGTGCGTAGCTATGTGCATCCTATGCAGAGGCCGGGAGCGGGCTCAATTGAAATGTATTATCTTGGTGTATTTGATTGAGTTTTAATAAAGCTTCCATTATCGAAAAAAATGAAGACGAAACTTTTGACATACATATAATGCGAAATATTTTACCTCTTACTATGGCCCTGTTTAGATCCGCTGGCAAAAATTTTCACCATGTCACATCGAATGTTTGAACACATGTATGGAGTATTAAATATAAACGAAAAAAATAACTAATTATATAGATTACGTGTAAATTGCGAGACGAATCTTTTAAGTCTAATTGCTCCATAATTTAACAATGTGGTGCTACATTAAATATTTGCTAATAATGGATTAATTAGGCTTAATAATTTCGTCTCGCAGTTTACAGGGCGCGTACGCGTGCAAAAACGCTGGATCGATCATGGCTGCCTGCAGCTGGTGGCGACGGGATCGACGTCATCGCGTGTGTCACATACACCGCCCTGTCGGCCTGCCCACACCGCACGTCTCTCCATCGATCTATATATCGAAAAAGCCGTGTCTAATAAGTCAACAAAGGACGCATACGGGAGCGTATGACGCATACGGGAGCGTATGTATGTAGAGTTGTGGTGTCACGTTCGGCATTTGCACTTACTACGTGTCTCAAGCCTGCGCTAACATGCACGAACTTTCTTTGTTTTCTTTTGAACTTTTGTTGCATTATATTTCAACGAAGTTACGAATACCTTGGCTTCTTTGTCCTAGCTACTCGTAGTATATTGTGAAGATAATTAGGCAGCGTTCGAGAGGGTGAGATAGTATATTCGTAGTATATTGTAAAGATAATTAGGCAGCATTCGAGAGGGTGAGATATTGTACTCGTAGTATATTGTAAAGATAACTAGGCAGCGTTCGAGAGGGTGAGATAGTGAGTTTGTTTGTTTCGTTTTCCGTGCGCACGTTTCCCAAACTACTAAACGGTGTGTTTTTTACAAAATTTTTCTATAGGAAAGTTGCTTTAAAAAATCATATTAATCTATTTTTGAAATTTAAAATAGTTAATACTCAATTAATCATGAGCTAATAGCTCACCTCGTTTTGCGTATCTTTCCAATCTCCTTAATCCCTTCTCCTCAAACATAACCTTAGCATAGTCTCTATTTGGAGTACGTTTATGGACCATCACTACGCTGAATGCCTGCACGAATTTCTCGCAATTTGACAAGAGTACTCTGTCGTCAATTCACCGTTAGGATTTGGAGGGCCACACATCCTTGTCGCCCTCAGCCTAGATTCTGTCCATACACAAAACGTGCAAACTGTTTAAGGTCGATATCTTGATGTGATCTGACTCTGACGCTGACGCTGACCCAATTTCACACGAAGACCAACCTAGCTCAAATCAACGTCAAGTTGGTTCACAACTGCACATAAAATCAAATCCTCTTTTTCAAAAGAAGGGAAAATTCGGGCGTGCCTTTCACACTCGCGTTTTCTAGCTACTCGCTACCGCGGCATAAAACGTTTGGTTGGCCTAAACCTCGTGTTGGTTTCTATTTTGCGAGTATACTAATTCTGTGAATTTCTATTCAAATTCAGGAGAACTTGATAGCTACTTTAAACTTGTAGGCCTCCTTAAGAGGGGAGAAGCTAGTTTTATAGGATTTGAAAATCCTATAAAATTTCAGCTGATGTAGCGCTTACGTGGCTAATTTGACTTGGTTTTCATCTGATCCTCAAAACAGTTAAACTAAAGTTAAGGGAGTGGCGCAGTGGTTGTCAAGTTAAGGGACCTAAAGTGAACTTATTCTCTATCCTTTGCGATCCATATCTGGAAGGGTTTCAGGATTTCATCAGCTAGCGGAGATTAACTTGGCCAAACATTTGGAAGAGGCCCACGAGGTCTCACCGAACAGCAGAAAGGATCAAAAGAAGCATCATATGGGATTGAGTTTTAAGCAGCAAATATATAGCTCCAAAGTTCCTCTTCAAAAACAAGCATCATTCAGCACTGTCTAAAAGGTCAAACAATAGAAATTTCTTATTCTGCAAATAAATATCAGAACAGCAGAAAACATCAGAACAATGTTGGCAACCACCTACTAATGCTTTTTGGAGACAAGACAATTTATACAATAGAAAATCCAACAAATGCAAGTAGTCGTAGATATAGCGTTGCCACTCAAATTGCATTCTGATATTTCTTCAGAATATGCAATACAATCAACAGCCAGTCATTTAGGAGTACTGAAGTCCAGATCCTTCAATATAGAGCATGGAATTTAGGACCCCGAGCGCAAAGGCAAAAGGATATACAAGGTCATTGCAGAAATGCAGACTATGATTTTTCTGATCCTGTCCTGATTTAAGTTCACTCATGAATAGAGCGGAATATGTTCTAAGCATGCCAATTACTCCGTATAAAGCAATAATTCGGTTTCAAAAAGAAAAAAAAAAGGAGAAAGAGTAAGCAACAATTGGAGGCAACTAGTCTAACATCAATACATCATTCCCGGCGAAAAAACATCAATACATCATCCATAACTTTCTGTAATTTGTCACAACTCACAAATGCATAACCAACTATCCAAAAGTAATTGACAAAATAAGCTGTCCGGACAGTCCAAAAGTGGCAGCAGCAATGTGAGGATATTTGTTAAGCTAAAGCAAGCTATTGACTATACAAAAAAAACGATCCATTAATCGAGCTGTATATATTCATACGCAGCAGTTAAGGATACTGATAAAATAACAAGAGAAACTATCACAAGAGCGGGTTAATTGGAAGACATCATCTTGCTGTCCATTTTTTTTTAAAGGAGCAAATCTTGCTATCCAATATCAAGAGATACTTCTAGCCCATACAACAAAAACAACCCCCCCCCCCCCCCCCCCCCCCCCAAAGAAATATACCAGTAAGTGATTATATCCCTATAAAACAAGAACAAAGAGGCAACCTGTACCGGCTCAACAAAAAGTGAGATCTGGATGCAGAGGCTTATCGATCGATTCCAGCGTTGTATTATCAAGAATCAGCACGGGCATCGATCTGAGCAGCACAAGGCAGGGAAGAGATCGATAAACCACTGCGCCCAGGCATGAAGAGAGAGAGAAGAAAAGGCAGATGCAATACTGACCCACTGACAGATATGGACTGAGAGCAACAGAAACAGCAAAGAAAACAAATAAATATACTACCCTATACAAGATTACTATGTGCTTGCCTACTGAAAAAGAAGTGAGAGAGAGAAAGGGCTTGTAGCCCAGTAGTTACAAGAGCCTCAGTAGCACCTGAGGTCCTGGGTTCGACTCCCCATGGGAGCGAATTTTCCAGGATTTAACGGCGTTGTGCTTTCAGTGGTAGGCAATGTACCCGTCAACAGCGAGGCGCCTGTGGTCACTTCGTCAATCTCTCTCCAGAATGTGCCGGCCCAGTCTTCGAAGATGCTCATAGGGTAGGGTTTGCGTGCGCGTGCATTGTGAGTGTCTGCGTTGTACTGTGTAATTAAAAAAAAGAAAAAGAAGTGAGAGATCTGGAATTCTGGATCTAACTAATGCACAAGGTTGCTTGTGATGGTGGCAAACCATAGCAACAACAAAGCAAGGAGAGGAGAGGATTAGGAATCTTGTGTGTGTTCTTTGCAAAAGGGAATGTGGTCTACAACACAAAACACTTGGTTCTCTCTGTCTCTTTACTCCCTTGACCTCTCTATAAGAGGAGAAGTTTCTTGGCCACTAGGTAGTGGAGAGGATAGCTCTGACATTTTGGTAAGCTGGTGGCTGGACACACAGTGGGGAGGTAAAGATGAGCTGAGCTCAGCTAGGCAACAGCATGTGTTGCTAGTGGCCACTTTAGCCATCTATCCCTGTCTACTGTTGTTAAAGAGAAAAGAGGGAGACAGTTCCATGTCTACCATTTGCTCAATGCTGGCAACAACCTGATGTGTAATGTAATCTGAAGGTTTACCTTGGCATGATTGATCAGTTGATCTAAAGTGATAAGAAAATGTTTAGCCAATTATGGCATGAAAATATCACTTGCCATACAGTATACTACTCAGTGATGGTACAAGTTACTGAACGATTATGATAGATGATATTCGTTGAGCAAACCAGACATTCAAAACGAACATGATAATTAGAGAAGGTCGATGACCCACATGAGCCCACATCAACCTGAGACAGGATAAACTCATCATGAGTTTAACAAAGTTTGGATCAGGTCAGGATAATATGCTTTGCGCAGGAGAAGAATAAAAATGTTTGCTTACACTTTGCCCAAGGTTGGTACTAATACTATACAAATTACATGTTGCACCGTTTCAAAAATAATAATAATAAAAAGCTGTTGCACCTGTAGTTGCTAACAATGAAATCAACTCTTGGCACAGCAGGTCTTAACAGGACAGATCAAGTGATACTGTATTATTTGCATCTTCGATATATGAAATCAAAGAGGACAGATGAAGCTTAGTGCATTTAGGTATAGCTCGGTCCAGTTACTGGGTCCAGGAAATTAGCATAAAAAATGACACAAGGCTACAGCCTTTCCAGCAAAATGGACTTAAATCTGAACCAAGTTCCATTAAAAATTAGACAGCCTTTTTGAGATGATCAAGATCAGATAGCTTGAAATTTGCATATGTACACACCGGACTTCAATCATATGTAATCTGAATCTCAAAATAAATAGTTGTTATCATCACACTACAGTATACCACATGTGGACCAATCTTTGAAAATCTATCCACCAACTCAAAAACTATACCAGCAACAACAAGCCTGCCTTCACATAGGAGAACAAAGCTGAGGAAAGCCACAGAACTATAGATCCCTCCTCCCAGTAATAACATCGTGGGGGCATGCTATTTTTTTCGCCATCTTTGCTGTTTTTCAAGATTCAAGAACATAACATGTCAAAGCACCAGTAGGAAGAATTGCAGGTCAGCTAGCAAGCTTGAAGGCATCAATAAACAGGCCATATGTGAAACCCATCTTGAAGTTGTTGAGGAGAGCAAATGGGAAGGTAACCTTAGGCCGGCTGTAGTAGAACTTAGTTACGTATTCAGTAAGCAGGACACACACAACTGCTGCTATGACATCGTTCACACCCAACGCTCCGAAAGACAGAGATATTGTCTGTGCCACATAAAAGCCACCCAGAAGTGAGATACCACCAAAAAGAGCTCTCCTTGACCGGCTTCTGAAATAGTTTCTTGAGAGTTCAGGGATGGTTCGGATTATATCAACTAGCCTTCGACGACCATCATTTCCCTGTACTGCACGAACTTTGATAAATTTGTAAGAGGATCTCCTTGGGTAGTTTTTGTAGCTTGGCGACAGTAGCCTTGCCTCTCCATATAGACCACTGTTGGCAAAACCAATAGAGATTGTCTTTGAAGCACATGCCATTGAAAAGTGCCAATCACTGCATGAACATAAAAATTTCAATAAAACACAGATATGCAATTAGGGATTCTGCTGTTGTGTGAGAGGCACAAGTTTGCAGATAAAAGTAGATAAGTCAAGAAAGAAATAAAACAATAGAAAGAATGAACATAACGACTAACAGAGATATCAATGGATTATCTGAAGGAACAGACGATGAAAATAGTGACAATGCAAAAAATTGATAATTCTACAATATGCCTCAAAACCAAATTGAAGGGATGCATTAGCCTGCAAGGCATTCCAAGTTCCGTTTGATGGGAAAATACTTTGCCATCAGACAGCCATCAAACATCCTGACATGGGAATAGCTTATTGTTTGCTAACGGCAGTATACTATACACTATACAGTGGTTTACGGCATTCCAATGTACTCAAAACGTGATTGACTCCAAGCTGTTCAATGCAATTTAAATCCTCAAGCCTAAAGCATTAATGCAGTATGGTTGGTTCAAACCTGAACACACCATCGTCATTCACATGTATGGTAAAGGGCAAAGGCAATTACGAGGCACTAACAACTTTCCTAGCATGGCACCTACCATCGCACAGGGAAGCTCAACACAGAGAATATGAAAACACTTAACTACTTCAGCCTATTTGTACGGTTGTACCACACAGAACTAGCATCAGAGCAATAGTCTCCGATAAACTTAAGAAGCTGAATCTCACCGGAGCAACTCCTACTGGCACTCTGGCAGTGTCGACTCCGCTGCGCAAATACGTCAAACAGGTAGCGCACGATGCTACGAGTAGTGGCGAATGTACGATTTTGCAGCCAGTTGTTCAGTTAAAAAAACGTTTCATACATGAAACGCACAACCACAACAAGTTTTTCCCCCACAAATACTTCAAATTCTCAAGCTCGCATTTCTGAAATCTCAAACTCTACCATTGATTCAGTGACCAATTCAGCTTCAGATCAACAATAATTGGCAAGTGGACTGTGCGAACTGGAAAGGGATTCGTTTCAGAAATCCTTACCTCTTGCTGCCTTGCTGTGGTCTGTGGAGCGGTAGAGGTCAGCGGAGGCTGGTGAGCCGGGCTGATGGCGTCGTAGAGGGCCAACCCCCGGTGTCCGTCGGCTGAGCCACCGCTGCCGTCTCCGCCCTACTGCTGCGCGGCCGCGAAGGCGAGGGGAGCGCCGCCGAGCCGCGCCGAGGAGGAGAGGGAGAGGGAGAGAGATGAGGGAAGTGTGGCGCTGTAGGCCTGTAGCTTCGGGTGGTGGGGCTCACCTGCTCAGCGAGAGAATCACTCTCTTCTCCCACTGGAGAGTGGGCCCCACTACCAGCTTACCGAGATATTTACGGGAGTGCCCCTCCCTCGCTAGGGTTTAATCCCCCCTCTCCCCTCCCCCCCCCCCCCCCCCCCCCAAAAAAAAAAAAAACCTCCATGGACGGAGGTCCAGGCCCCACCGCCACCGCCACCGCCGCCACTCCATGATCCGCCGCCGCGCGGCGGCGGTAGCAACACTACGCGCCTCCCTGCACCGCACCTGCTCCCACGCCGCCGGCGACAACGAGGACCCCCTGCTCGGCCTCGGCGAGCCACCCGCGCCGCCGCAACCGCCATCCCGGTCTCGCCTCGGCCCCAGAGACTTCGAGTTTCTTCGGGAGCCCGCCGCCGCCGCCGCCCTCCCGCCACCGGAGGCCGTGCTGATCTCCAAGGCGATCCGGGCATTCGGCGCCGACTTCAACGGCAAGGCGGAGCGCGTCCTGCGGCGGTGCCGCGGGTTCCTGACCGACTCCGTCGTGGTGGAGGTGCTCGGGGCGGTGCGCGCCGCCCCGGAGCTCTGCGCGAGGTTCTTCCTCTGGGCCGAGCGGCAGGTTGGGTACAGCCACACGGGCGCATGCTACGACGCCCTTGCGGATGCGTTGGGTTTCGACGCCCGCGCCAGGGATGCCGAGAGGCTGCTTAGGGAGATTGGGGAGGAGGACCGCGAGGTGCTCGGCAGGTTGCTCAATGTGCTAGTGCGGCGTTGCTGCCGCGGAGGGATGTGGAATGAGGCGCTGGAGGAGCTCGGGAGGCTGAAGGACTTTGGGTACAGGCCGTCTAAGGTGACCTACAATGCACTGGTCCAGGTGCTCTCGAGCGCGGGGCAGGTGGACTTGGGGTTCCGGGTTCAGAAGGAGATGTCCGAGTCGGGGTTCTGCATGGACCGGTTCACCGTTGGGTGCTTTGCGCAAGCGCTGTGCAAAGAGGGACGGTGGGCTGATGCACTAGACATGATAGAGAGGGAGGATTTCAAGCTTGATACAGTATTATGTACACATATGATCAGCGGGCTGATGGAGGCATCGTATTTTGATGAGGCCATGTCATTCCTCCATAGGATGCGATGCAACTCATGTATTCCGAATGTGGTCACATATAGGACGTTGCTCTCAGGATTTTTGAAAAAGAAACAGCTTGGCTGGTGCAAGAGGATCATTAATATGATGATGACTGAGGGCTGCAATCCAAATCCATCCTTGTTTAATTCCCTTGTGCATAGTTATTGCAATGAAAAGGATTATGCATATGCCTATAAACTTTTAAATAGGATGACTACTTGTGGTTGCCCTCCTGGTTATGTTGTGTACAATATTTTTATTGGAAGTATATGTGGTCAGGAGAAATTACCGAGCCCTGATTTGCTGGATTTAGCTGAGAAAATTTATGGAGAGATGCTGGCTGCTAATTGTGTTCTTAATAAGGTTAACGTTGCCAATTTTGCTCGATGCCTTTGTGGTGTTGGGAAGTTTGACAAGGCATTTCAGCTCATAAAGGAGATGATGAGGAAAGGTTTTGTCCCTGATACAAGTACATACTCTAAGGTGATCACTTTTCTCTGCCATGCTACTAAGGTAGAGAAAGCTTTCCTTCTGTTCCAAGAGATGAAGATGGTCGGTGTAACTTCTGATGTGTATACATACACAATTTTGATTGACAGCTTTTGTAAAGCTGGACTCATTGAACAAGCCCAGTGTTGGTTTGAGGAGATGAGGAGTGTGGGTTGCTCCCCAACTGTGGTGACATATACTGCACTTATTCATGCTTACCTCAAAGCTAAGCAGGTACCTCAGGCTAATGATATTTTTCACCGAATGGTTGATGCTGGCTGTCGTCCAAATGATGTTACTTATGGTGCATTGGTAGATGGTCTCTGTAAAGCAGGCAACATCAGTAAGGCTTTTGAAGTCTATGCCAAATTAATTGGAACTTCTGATAGCGCCGATTCTGATTTTTACTTTCCATGTGAGGACAGACACACACTTGCTCCAAATGTTGTGACATATGGTGCACTAGTAGATGGTTTATGCAAAGCTCACAAAGTGGACCATGCTCATGAATTACTAGATGCTATGTTATCTTCTGGTTGCGAGCCCAATCACATTGTGTACGATGCTCTTATTGATGGCTTTTGCAAAGCTGGAAAAATTGACAGTGCTCAGGAGGTATTTCTTCAGATGACAAAGTGTGGGTACCTTCCCAGTGTACATACGTACACCTCGTTGATTGACAGGATGTTCAAGGATGGAAGACTTGATCTTGCAATGAAAGTTCTCTCTCAGATGTTAAAGGATTCTTGTACTCCTAATGTTGTTACGTACACAGCTATGATTGATGGTCTTTGTAGGATAGGTGAAAGTGAGAAGGCACTAAAGCTTCTGTCATTGATGGAAGAGAAAGGATGCAGTCCGAATGTTGTAACTTACACTGCTCTAATAGATGGATTAGGCAAAGCTGGCAAGATTGATCTGAGTCTTGACCTTTTTACACAAATGAGCAGAAAAGGATGTTCTCCCAATTATGTTACGTTCAGAGTTCTGATAAACCACTTGTGTGCTGCTGGCCTTTTGGATAAGGCTCGTTTACTGCTTGGTGAAATGAAGCAGACTTACTGGCCAAAGTACTTACAAGGATACCGTTGTGCAATTCAAGGTTTCAGCAAGAGCTTTATCGCTTCTCTGGGTATTCTGGAGGAGATGGAATCATATGGCACAGTCCCAATTGCTCCTGTTTATGGAATGCTGATCGATTGTTTCTCCAAAGCTGGCAGGCTGGAGATAGCTATGGAGTTGCACAAAGAGATGATGGAAGTTCCGTCATCTGTAAAAACTGACAATGACATGTATGCTTCATTGATCCAGGCACTTTGTTTAGCATCTCAAGTTGAGGAAGCACTTCGATTGTATAGTGAAATGACAAGGAGAGGCTTTGTACCTGAGTTAAGTGTCTTTGTTTGCCTCATAAAGGGATTAGTCGAAGTAAAAAAGTGGGACGAAGCCCTCCAGTTGTGCTATGGCATATGTCATGAGGTTGGTCTACTTCTTTCATATACCACTCAAATATTTCTATTTACCTTTGTTGTTATTGTTGTTGGTTATGGCAAGAATATAGAACCACAGGTTGACTTAGGGGATTCATTTAGTTCTTTCACAGTATCAGCATCAGCAAGTAATCTCGAGACTGCTGTAATATGTAGACACTCACCTATTAAATTTGACAGTGTTATTTTATGAAATATGCCTGTAAGCTATTCAACCATTTGTTGAGCAGCTCTAGACTGAAACATTACTTTGCATTATTATTTTTTACAAATAGAGAATTGCACTTGATTCAGTAATAGTGGTCTACTGATCTGCTTAAATATCTTTCTTTGTATTGTATTTTGGGTAAGGGCAGCATTTTGTTGATGCAGCATATTTGTGCACAATTACACTCCTGATTTTGATACACCTTTATGAATCGTAGATCCTGACATAAGAGCATCAGTACAGTATTTTCTGCTAATGGCTTCCACAATTTGTTGTTAATATGACCATTTCACATTTTGAGCTTTATTACAATAGATTTCTTCAGTTTCTTTTTTCCTTTGGGAGATTTGCATTGTACCACTACTTAATATTGGGTATTGGACCAGGGTGTGAACTGGCAGGGTAACAAATCCTTTCATGGAGGCTAGAGCTGTTTTGTCTTACTGCATCATAAATCATGCAAATGACAACACTTCCACCTAAGGAGTCATGTTCTTGTATCTCAAGATTGTTGCGAGATGTGGTGACTCAGAGACCTAAAGTGCAATTCATGATGACTCAAGAAAAATAACTCGGAGGCCATGGAATAACACTACAGAATGAACAATCCTGCATGAAAAGATGTACCATGTATGCATAAACCTTATTTTTTCAATATGGGCAGGCAATTTTTTAGGTTTATGAACTCCTTTGCCTTTGTAATTTCTGACCCTTTATTTTTCTTTCAATTTTATTTAGGGATAGCTGATTCATCTTCAGATGGGCAAAGCCACAAAGGAATCTCGCTATGGTTATCAAGTTCAACATTTGTATATAAGGCAACGATGGTTATACAAAAGGCATTTGACTGAAAATAATCTCAAAGTTTCATAGTTCCTTTATTCATCAAATTAACTGATATTTTCACCCTTCTATTTCCTTAAATTTCTTCTTCAGTGATAGAGTAATGGAGATATACTATCAGCCTTTTTGTCCGTTCTCAAATTTTTAATGATTATTTGAATGATATTTGAACTGATATTATCAACTGTAATTATCTCACAGTTAAATGTTTGACAACATTTTGTTGACCAGTTTGTACCGTCTGAGTCCTTGATCTCAGCATGTCACGGACTTCAGTCCTGTTTATAGAACCTCTATATTTATATCACAAAGAAAATGCCTATAAGGTGAGTTGTGTTAAGATCCTTCACCAGCTATGCCTGCCATCTTACGTCACTCTGGTAGCTTCATATTTGATCCAGAAGGTTTTTCATGCCTTGCTAAACATTAATCTGTGCCATCCAACTGATTTTTGGAAGTTAATTAATGCCCAGAATTTTTTTTTTTGCCCAATTTGCTACTATATAATTAGTTTTAGCATACTAGTACCATATTTTTACCATACCTAGAATCTACCTGCAGCTGCAATGCCTTCAACACTAGTAGTATATGACATGTTGCTATATTGGTTGCCTTTTAATTTAAAAGTTCTGTATGGCTGTTATTGAATATATATTGGATCAAACAAGTATTGTGGTTCATATTTCCTTTCATCCAGTTGTGCATTTATTATGGTGTCGAGGGCAAAATAGGAGAATGTGGTGTTGCTTTTTTGAAGAAAAAAAGAAAACCATGCGTCTGTGCAGAATTCTAATCTTTCTGATTTCAATTTGCAGTTGAGACGGGGGATAGTAAGCATATGTGGCTGACTGGCTCACCATTGCATGGAATATACATCCTTTTGGGAAACTATGGAAATCAGTAGAGTTCAATTTCTTCATGGGTTTACTGCTAAATGTAAATTTTGCATTATGGATATGCTTTCTTGGTGGCTTGCATAGATGCATTCTGATGCACTGTTGTAGTAGTTGATAATTTTGAGGAAATGGGTGGATTATACATCAAGTGGCTGTTGCATCATAGTCATAGATTCATAAAAATGTATTTATTGATCAACTTGTGAAGTTCACAAAGCACTATGTATGGTTCATGACCATTATTATGGTCGCATAAGATCTTTGGGCAGATCATGATGCAGACGTACTGAGCAGGCCAGTGCTGTGCGGACTAATCGTTTCTAGATTAGTTCATCAAAATTTTTTTAATCAAACATTGCTTCAGAAAGGTTATGCTTTCGGACGCGCCAATTTGAGTCTTGCTACTATTATTTTGTTTTATTGCAACTTAAACACAAATCTCTAGCTGATGATTGTCAAACTGTTCTATGTTAATGATGAGTCTTGAGCACGTTGCTGGGAATTATGCTGAGAATATATATGATATGCTGCCCCATAATGTCGACAGGGAGAAAATGAACGCTTAGCTGACAACGTATTGATACATACAGAAAAGAATGTCAGCATTCTGAACCTGAATGCATCCTTGTATAAAAATGCTTGAGCTGTCAATAAAAAGAACTCGTAATAAATAAAAGAGTACTCTAAATAAAATGGGCCTGCATAATAGCAGAAAAACCCGGTGAAGAAAATCAGTAAAAACTGATACTTTTATGTAGTTGAATCGTATTATCAGGATATTCAGAAGATTGAAGTTTCAAATAAATATTGCACGCATATGTCTAACATTGTGAAAAATATGAAATCGTTTCTTTATACACATTATTGTTACCAATCTAGTTCTTCCGGGGCATAGATTCTGCATCCTACAAAACTCCTGTCTTATTCGACGATGAGGCACAAGTTCTTCCACAGCCAAGCTGCTCCTCTCTTTTGACCTCGCAACTGTTTTTCTTGATGTGATCACTGATCCTGATACGTCACCTTAAAAATATGTCAGCCGCAATACGAACGCGTAGCAGAATAACGAAAAGGCAAACAGATCATCGTGTGCACTTCGAAATTTCGGCTTGTTTGTTCCGCAATCTGCTTGATATCAGGATATGTATCAAGCCGCCCGCGCTATTGGAGTTGACGAGCGTTAGGATAGATAGAACTTGATGCAAAAAATTAGATTGGATGATATCATGGAGGCTTCACTTTACCTGGGCCAACTGATATGCTGCTGGTCCATCATCATTCATCAGATATACACACGGTAGGCCTGGCCTGATATCCATGGAATGTGTTATGTAGACAGGTCAACTACACAGTGCTGAAGAAGAAGGGCATACACTTGATGAAGCAAGTGTCGTCGACGCATATATCTGATCTGAATTCCGAAAGCACACACTAGAGGTCGCTTTCTGATCCGAAGAGCCAGTCTTTTGCGTTGCTTTCTGATCTGAAAGACCCAAAAACCTTGGTGTTGCTTTCTGACCCAAAGGAAGCCAATGGCAGCAGGCAGGCGCTGAGGTTTTGTACTACACTTGCCCTCATCAACTGGGCTGATGGCGACGGTGATCGAGAGCAGCAGCACGATCATGTTGCCGTTTCCGGCAGATTTTTCTGCCTTGTGGAATCTCCTTTGCAGCCTCTTTTCACAGAGAATCCGGCGCCGGCGACTCGGCGAGGACCACGCCCCCCTCCGCAAGTCCTATCGATCACGCGACGAATGGGATGCGCCCACGTGAAGGGGGGATGGTGCATTGTTCTCTGCCTTGTTCAATTGTTCTCCAGTCAAGATTATCAAGCCAGCGACAGTTCGGGGCATGGATTCCAACTCTCAACCTGACGTTCACTTCGTCCACGTAACTGAGCTCTTTGCCTTTCCTGCTACCCTCCAGCCTCCTCCTAAAAGAAGCCATGACCACAAATGAAATATTTGGTGAGCAACCTGGGTAACTACCATTAGCAGTTTTTTTTTTTTTTGGCAAGCCGTTTTGCACTAAGCCTTGCCCTACTGGGCTTGTTTGGGTCCTTTTGGACTCTTTTCTTTCTTCTTAATATAATGATGTGCAGTTCTTCTTTTGTGCGTTCGAGAAAAAAAAATGTTAACTGAAATTACCTTCCTGGAGTTTATCTTGCAAAATGGTTAATAGGATGAGACATTTAGGTGCCGGCAGGAGGAGTGGAGGACTGAGAAAACCAGTGGCTTGATTCCTCGATGCACAGCTCAAGGCCTGCGTTCTGCAAGTGGGAACATAACATCAGAAGGGGGAGGCGTGATTGACATAAAATCTATGGTGCGAATTACAGGAATAAAACGGGATTCCGCGGGCCCCTGTTGGTCAAGAATAAATGTAGTAGGCCTTTGCCTTATCTATCTCTGCTTTCTGCGTCCGCTTTATGTAGAGTCCATCAGCTCCGCAGGCATATTCCTGTCATGATAAGAAGATTAGGACGTTGTATTACACAAATCATATTCTGTCAGAAAGCAAGGAAGACAGAGCGGCAGACATTTCAAAAGGCAAATGCACCCCCCTAGGAGTATTCGTAAGAAGCTGCATTCTGACCTATTTGTCAGAGATCATATTCCATCAGGAAAACTAGTAAAATAGAGATGTACAGAGTACAATAAACTTCTATAGAAAGTTTATTAGCAGAATATGCGTACTGTCAACAGCCCTTAAGTGAAATTCTGAGTTTCGTGTGGAAGTTTGAATCTTGAGAACAGCTGACAAGTGAGTTTAGATGTTCAGTTCCGCAATATGAGTGATTGTGTGTCGAGCAACTTATAAAATGATTCTAGAAGGCCTACTGCCCTTGGAATGTGACTTGGACTGGTGTTTTAGGTAGTAGCACTCGGGGATGAGATCATAGAACTACAGAGACACAGAAAAGGGTAAATATTTTGGACAAAAAAATAGCAGACTGATTTATATTATAATTGACTGCACCACCTATTATGCATATTAAAAGAAAAGAAAATTGGATTTTCAAATTTTGTTATAATAGAGCAGATATTGTGACAGTTCAAAACATGCCAAAATGTTTGTTCCGAAAGAAGGCTGTTTTAGTCTTTTGAGCAAAATCTCGCTTGATAGATAAAGAACAGGACTAATATGTTTAGAACTTTAGATAGACATACTTGGAGAGCAGTGAATAACAGAATGTTGTAAATCAAATAAAGCCAATTTACCATCGTCATCATTATCTAAGAACCCACCCTAACTTATAATCTTTGAATGACGAAAACTTGATTCTGAATTCTAGATGTCGGCATGCACTGAAATAAACCACACAGCTGTACCACTAATTTGCTTATCAAGCATCTACTTGATAAAAGAACTGCTATAAAGGAAGACAGGAATTATTGATTTGGTAGAAGACAGTGAACAAGTGTCAAGAAAATCCTCTATCACTTTTTTATTGTTGCAGTCCAATATTCCCAACCAATCACGCTCAAGAAACCTCTTTTGTAATTTATATTGAGAAATGATCCTCACTGCAATGCCATCAAATAGTAGGTACGCTCTAACTTCTTGTTGTCTACAGTATGGAGATAGAAGTATAGAACCTTGGCAAGAATTGGCCTACCAGGGGGCTGATGCTTACTTATCCCATTTGCCTACAACTCTTACTGAGGAAGAGTTACAGAAAGTTCTTGTTGAGAATGAGAAACATGAGGTGTCAATCTAAAAGACAAGTCCAAAGGCAATCTACTTTTCAGCAGGAGCGTATCATGTCTAGGGTTGCAGATATAGGGAATAAGTGAGAGTGGTCAGCAGATTTTATTCATCGATGTGGAATAGCAATGAACACTCCTTATTTTTATGTAGGCTATGAGAGTGGACATACCACAATATTTCCAGTGATGGCAACCAATATAATACTGTACACCTGCCTACGCCTTAAAGTTAAGATTCCAAGTCTTCAGGAGCTAACAACTCCTGATACCACGAATGCCTTCAGCACTTAGATTGTGAGTATATATAGGGCACATACCTGCACTCATCAGTTCACCCAAGTTCAACATTTCTGCTCAAGTTAGCTTCTTAGCACAGCCTCTTCTTGCTCAACTCCTGAAGATCATCAATCTTCACTAGCCATGTCAAGGGACCCACTTGTCGTAGGACATGTTGTTGGGGATATCTTAGACCCATTCAACAAATCAGCATCACTCAAGGTCCTATACAACAAGGAATTAACAAATGGGTCTGAGCTCAAACCGTCACAGGTAGCAAATGAACCAAGGATTGAAATTGCTGGCCGCGACATAAGGAACCTTTACACTCTGGTAAGTCCAAATCCTCATTACTGCATTGAACAGTATTGAGTTCATAAGGAATACTCCCGGATTCGTTGTCCTATGAAATGTCTCGTCCGGTCCTAGGTTGCTATATTATGGGACGGAGGGAGTATTTGGCATCTAGCCCAAGGGGGGGAAAAAGCCTGTGCCTAAATTATTTTTTTTTGACCGAAAGCTTGTGCCTAATTACACGAGCCCCATCCAACTGTGTAGAGTGCTATACCTGTAGCATGTGCTATTAGTGTTCAGTACGTATAGAACACTGGAAGCAAATATTCTCAGCTTTCTGTAAGTTGTACAACTTCATCTGTGTGACTGGGTGGATTGAAAAAGACCTTTGCACCTCTATTTCTTTATTTCGTGTAAACAAAGATATTCTGTTTGCTTTTGATAGGTCAGCACATATACCTGCATATTTGAATGCTGCCTGTGGATCAAAATTATGCACGTCAGCCATGAAGTATAGGAATCTGAATCATTATGATTAGATGCATTAAAAAATTAACTGTACTTTGCTAGAATCATGAAGATGCATTAATAGTGACACAACCATTGAAGCTAACAAAATAATAGTATTATAGCAAGTTAATTTTCTAAAGCATCAAAGTTATGAAGAGCCTTGTATCTGGGTTGTGTCAATTAAGAAAGCAATGACCATATAATCTTAGTGGAACACAAGTAACTGAGAAGTCTGAGATGCACAGTTCATGGACCTTATACCCTCAAACTCAAAGTTTTTATCCTTTGCTTGGAATGATAATGTTTTATTTAACTAAAAAGTTATATTTTTCCCTAGAAGTAACACGCTAACTTGCTATTAGGTGATGGTGGATCCTGACTCGCCAAGTCCAAGCAACCCAACAAAAAGAGAATACCTTCATTGGTAAAATCTGAAACATTTCAGAATTAATTGGTTTATACAATTCTACTTCTCCACTTGTGTGTGACGTGACAAATACAAAATCAAAAGCTATTCTTATGGTTATTTGCATGTGACAGGTTGGTGACAGACATTCCAGAATCGGCAAATGCTAGTTATGGTGGGTTATTCCTATTCTTTTCCTTTCTGAATTTAATGTTTTGATGGCATCAAGTCATCCAAGATTTTAAAGCAAATACATATCGTGCTGGTCCAGATGACAACATAATTAAAAATAAAAAACTAGCAAAGTGTATCATTTGTAGTTACATTTAATAAACACTAAAACTAAACTATAAGAGCATATAGTAAATCTGAAGGATAACGATACACCAATGTCATACCTGGATTACAGATGATAAACAGCAGATCGTCCTGCCTTCGACATCAACCCATGGAAATAATTTCTTTTAACTATGGTTGTCATAAACTTGTCTGATCTGACTGCACTGAGCTCAACATGAGCATCCCTATGCTATTTTTTTATTAACCTAAACTTGACCAATGGATGTCCATACTTCATGCATAGCACTTTTAAGTTTGAGAGGCTGAGAGCAATACTCATATGGACTGACTTTAACATGTTTTAACTATTTGTATTACAGGAAATGAAGTTGTCAGTTATGAAAGCCCAAAACCAACTGCAGGGATACATCGTTTTGTCTTTATATTATTTCGCCAATCTGTACAACAGACTATTTATGCACCAGGATGGAGACCAAATTTCAATACAAGAGATTTTTCCGCACTGTATAATCTTGGACCTCCTGTGGCAGCAGTGTTCTTCAATTGCCAGAGGGAGAATGGATGTGGAGGCAGACGGTACATTAGATAAAAGTCAGGATCATTCATAGCCCTCTACAAGAAGAGGTGATATTCATGTGAGAAGATGAATGGGGTCAGGCACATCACAACGTGCTGGTCAATGGTGGACCTCTTAATGTATCTTCATTTAAGAACTACTACCTTTGATACGTATCCAGGCACTAAACAAGGTGCTTTACGAATGAATTTAGCTTCAGATTTCATCTTGGAGAACACTTTATCTGGCTCTTCAGCAACGAAATCCTAATGATTCTGCACCCAACAACTGTTGTCCATGTCATGTTCAAAAGCGACTATCAAAGCAACAAATTGAGTGCATCATTGAAGAATGCAACTGATAACATCTCATGTTCTTTAAAAAAGAAAGCATCCTAGGCTTCCTGAGAACTTCGCATAACTGTTGGTGCAATAATGTGCATAGTGGAAACTCTAGCAGTCTCAATATCATGCCAATGGCTTATAACTGTCAGGTCTATTCCTCCATTTGCCAGTCTGATCATGATGCTGACTTGGGGATTTCACTGTTAGGCAGACCACTTGACTGCTAAGCTTTAGTACCAGAAAATCCTCACATTAGCTTAGGAATAACAAATAGTGAAAATGCAAACATAGTAACCAATCCAAGACTTAATCGTTGATCATTATTTGTCCAAATGGAACACAAGTAGCAAGATGATCTCGGCAGAATACAATAACCACTTAAATTCTAAAGAACTAGAGACCATCCAGATGTATTTGCTTCGTAAGTACGGAAAGCATTGCTCGTACATCATCCATATACAGATGGTTCTGTTGCCCAACTAAGAATTCACAGGTCTTTCCATTCACCTCAATCACACTGGATCCTGGTTCCTTCTGCATGCCTTTCTCATTCATGAACCCTCTCGCCTTCCCTACATCTGCCCATCTATCACTCACTGCATACACGTTGGAGAGAAGGACATAAATCCCATTTCCGGAGTACTCCAACTCATGGATATGCATAAGAATCTGCTGCGAGAAATCCATTTGTCCATGAGCTTGGCATGCACTTAGCAGGGCTACCCATGTGAACACACCAGGTCTCATAGGCATGGCTTCAATTACATCATATGCTTCCTGGATGAGCCCAGCTCTTCCAAGAAGATCAACCATGCAACCATAATGCTCTTCCCAAGGTGAGAGCTTGTAGGACTTTGTCATCAACTCAAACAACTGACGGCCTTCTTGCACTAAACCAGAGTGGCAACATGCACCAAGGACAGTTATAAAAGTGACCTCATTGGCGTGCAAACCTGATGCAACCATCCTGTCAAAGCAGTCAAGAGCCTCCCTGCCACGACCATGCAATGCAAACCCATTGATCAACGCTATCCAGGAAGATACATTCTTGAGGGGCATCTCTTGGAAGATGGAAACAGTGGTGTCCAAGCATCCACACTAGACATACATATCAACAACTGAAGTCCCCACATGCACATCCCACTCGATGCCCTTCCGTTCTATGTACTCATGAACCCACCTACCAGACTCCAGTGCGCCCAAGCTAGCACAAGCTGAGAGGACAGTGGAAAGAACAGCCTTGTCTGGCTTCACTCCTGATATCTGCATCGCATTGAACACCTCCAATGCCTCACTAGGACGCTTGCACTGCACCAAGCCACTTATCATAACCGTCCACGAAACAATGTCCCTCGCCAAGAGCATGTCAAATACCCTCCTTGCAAGATCCAGTTTCTCGCACTTGACATACATATCTAACAGAGCATTGCCAACAATTAGGCTCAGCTCTTTCTCCCGCCTGAAATACCATCCATGCACAGCCTTCCCAGCCCGTGCCGTCCCCATCCTTCCACAAGCGACAAGCGCGCTCGCCAGTGTTCCCTCGTTCGGTGTAACGTCCATCTCAGCAAGGACCCCGAGAGCCTCCATGAACATACTTCCCCTGGTGAACGCAGACAACAGCGCGGTCCATGACACGACGTCCCGCTCTGCCATTTCGTCGAACACCTTCCTCGCGTCGCCATACTGGCCGCAGGCACCGTAGAACGTAACCAGCGCGTTCTGCACAGGGACGCGCCCCAGGAACCCAGCCTTCTCCGCGACCGCATGCGCCTGGCGTCCCTCCCGGAGGCCGCCGCCCAGCCGCGCGCACGCCTTGAGCGCCGCGGGGAGCGTGTACCCGTCCGGCCGCGCGCCCGCGCCGGACGCGACGAGGAGGAGCGCGAAGGCGCGGAACGCCGCGGAGGGGTCGCCCGCGTGGGTGAGGCTGCAGATGAGGGCGTTGAACGGGTGTGCCGTGTGCGCAGCGCGGGCGGAGGAGGAGCAGCGCGCGGAAGGCGGAGGCGGCGGCGGAGGAGGAGGAGGAGCGCGCGGCCGCGGAGGCGAGGTGCCTGGCGAAGTGCGCGAGGAGGGCGGAGTCCGCGGCGAGGCCGGACGTGAGCAGGAGGGCGTGGGCGGCGAGGAGCGCGCGCGCGGGGAGCGGTGCCGGCGACGCGAGGAGGGCCCGGAGACGGAGGAAGGAGGCTGGCATTGGTGCGGGGGGGAGATCTCGGAGCCGGAGCCGTGCTTGAAGCTCATGATGAGCTCACGGCGAAGCCGCCATGGTGTGCCGTCGCGGCGGCGGCGGCGGACGCCGGAGATGGAGGGAAGTAGGGAACGGAGGTGAGGAAGAAGAGGTGAGAGAGAGGCGAGTGGTTTTCGTGCCACTGAAGCATTGATTATGGATCCAATGGCCTCAAATTGCTTCCTCCGTTCCTTTCAAGAGCTCGATTGAAAACGAACTGCCCCGTCGTTTGCTCATACTTATGTTTATAAGCAAATATTTAAATTTTTAGTTTTATAGTTTTAAAGTTCATTTTTGTGATTTTCTGGTGTAGTACTAAAGTCCTTAATGTGAGAAGCTATCAGTCCTTCCCAAACAATCCAGCTTTTGGTACATATTCTGAGAAACTGTAGTTATAGAATTTAGAAAATAAACTAGAAGTTAAAAGCTGGGAAACCTAGCTTTTTCAAATTCTCAGAGGTGGCTATCAACCAGTTGCTTATTAGAATCTTAAGCTTCCCCAAACATGCTCTAAAGCATCCTTTGTACTAAATTAGCTATAATTTGTACTAAAGCATCCCACTTATGAATCAAATTCTGGAGAGATGTGTTGGAGATGTTAGCAGCCTTTGCAGAGAACAGTCACAAATTCAGTAAGAATGTAGGACTGACCAAATCTTGTCTGCCCCTTTTTTTTTTGGATAAGTGAGTCATGGTGATAATAAGCTTGCAATCTAAACCTTCATCATCGGGACTCAATGCCTCGGTACCTCAGGAAGGTCTGGGATTGAATTTCTCATTATTTTGGCAGCTTGAGAATCACCACCGCCATCTTGTTGAGAGGGTGATCCCTTCCTTTTACCCGTTGAGGCAGTAAGCCCACCTGCTGCGACACAAATAGGATTGTTATGGTAGTCCATACATGAATAAAAAAAGAAAAAGAAAAAGGCACACAATAAAAAAACATAGGCAAGAGTGATCAGAAAAATAACTGGGAAATCGCTCCAGCCAAATAAGGCCTTGTTCGGTTTGAAGGGGATTGAGAGAGAATAATTCCTCCCTCCCTCATGGGGATTAACCGAACAAGGCCTAACTGGGAAACCGCTCCCATCTAGTGCTACTCATCCAATGAAGGAGCTTTCCCACCTACTTAAAAAAAAGGCAAACCTTAATTATATATCTAGACATGCATCATCTCCATATACATGGTCAGGGTTTGTCTTTTTTTTTTACGGAAGGAGTACAAGACTACTCGTCACAACTACAGAAGAGCTAACAGAATTTTAAAAAAAAAATTGGAAAAAGGGTATGGATAGAGCTGTTATCAGCTGATGATATGATTGAAAACAATGATTAAATGATGGCATAAAGTAAAACGTCGGCTCCCATCGGATAGCCCATTAAGCTAAAGAAAAAGTCAAATTTTAAATTTTCAAACTTAATTTTGAGGTTGATTTTGAGATATTTTCAATGTAGTTTCTTTTTCAGCATTGGCTTTTAAATCATCAAGAATATTTTTATTTTCTAATAAGCCGTTTTAGTTTATTAGAAAAAAAACGAATAAAAGGTGGCAAAACGAAATTTACTTGGGCCGCTAGGCGGCCTGTCGCTCGCCCCTCGTGGGTCTTGTGGGTATTTCGGCCCATTTAACGCGATGCGAACACCGCTAGGCGCTCGCCCCAGTGGCGGCTGACGCTGAGCAACCAATCGTGCCAGGATCTTACCAATTTTCACTGTCGAATTTCCTAGCTCAGCAATGCAGGAAAATGAGTGTAGATTGACAAGATCTGCACCTGCTATCTGCATTTTCCTTGCATACCTTGCTGTACAAAGAACTGTGGAGCACCGAGCACGGCTCAGCTGCTCCGCTCTTGAATCACCTAGATTCATCTATACCTCAACTGTGAATTCAGCTAATCCTGAATTTGTTGATTCAGCTAAAACTGGACATTCAGCAGTATTTAGATTCAACCGCTCCTGGACAACCAATTATAGACGGGATAAATCTTCGACAAATAGAATTGCATCTACTTAACAAATAAAAAGAAAGGAGAAATAAAAAAAATCCAGAAAAGCATAAGCTTCTCAAGTTCACAATGGAACAGCGAGAAGCTCGAAGAACGACGGCGACTGTGTGGGACTCATCAGCTCCTTCAAGATGCTTTGCTACCGCTTTGACTACTGTATCTTCAAATCAACACGGCTCGCTGTTCCCAGCATAGCTTCCAAACTGTTCCCAGCTGTTTCATTTCAAGATTAGACAGCATCCTGGCAACCTCACATATACAACTGA
Organism: Oryza meridionalis; assembly: GCA_000338895.3. NCBI lineage: Eukaryota > Viridiplantae > Streptophyta > Magnoliopsida > Poales > Poaceae > Oryza > Oryza meridionalis. The sequence goes on along the minus strand of CM002527.2, from coordinate 23,784,537 downwards.
ACCAGACACGCACGATCAAAAACTCTGAAAAGAACACGGGATCTAAAACTGATAGGAAACTGCAATTTACAACTGTTAAAGTTATTATAAATAACTAAGCCATCTAAAGGGGGGAAACAACTAACATCTCTACATGTTCCTAACCATCTAGCGCTACATGCGCCCAACTAAGTATATACATCTGACTGACCATCATAAACATGCTACAGAAGATAAAACAAGGTGAAACGCTCCTGGGAGGCTGGGATCTCTTTTTCCCGAAAACTACCAATGAACATGTTGAGTCAAATTAAGTCATTGCTTCTCACTACTCCGCAATGCCGCCTCGAGCCGCGGAGTCGCTGAGACTATGATGTCCCCATAAGTCTGCTCTTGATTGACTTCTATGAGACTACCACTCTTCAGGATCTGCAGAAGAGAGCAAACGACGATATAAACAATACAAATTGCTGTAAGGATCATAGGGCCTCTGTTATACTTATAGGAGTTGAAAATATGAAACAAACAAACAACTTTTGAGTTTTGATAAACAGAACGGAAATGGAACCAAAGAAGTGCTTGCATATTTCCCAAGTAAAGCACATGAATTGCACTAAAAAATGCACATATTAATTTTATCACAAGGAAGATTGTTCTTGCGTAGAACTGAAATAGATCAGTAATACACAAGATGGGATCCTCAAGACCAGTCATTCTCCAGTGAAAAAGCAACTAAAACTCATGCAGATACTGTGTCCAAGAAATAAGTACAGAAAATGTACCAGAGTTTCATAGAAGAATCTTGCTGAAGTTTTTCTTTTCGTTCCTTCGAGTGCTTGACCAAGGCATACAGAATTGTTCCCTTGTTGGCACTTCTGGTCCACGAGTAGTTGATGGAAGTACCTTGCTACAGTCCTGAATTAGTGCATTTAGAGAATGTTATAGGTTAACGACAACATGAAGAAAAGAAATGAAAAGAAACAGGACAAGTTCATTAGCCACCTTGTTCTTGTTGAACGCAGCAAACCTGCGCAAAATAACAATGTGAGTAGAACTTGGCAAAAACAAAGATCTAATGTACAGGAAAAATAAAAACTAGTATAGGGTGTAAAAGAGTACCTTCATCTCTAGCATGTTGTTCATCCATATGAGTATCCTGCCAGATGCAATTTTCAAATGATTCATTTGCATAAAATATACATTAACAAATGAATTGTTTGCATGGCATTTTGCACACAAAACCAGATATTTTCAAAAGAATTTTATAAAAGAGTTTAATGTAGACAGTGTTACCTCTTCCATACTATCTATATCAGCATCCAATGCCTTGTCGAGCTGTGGATTTTTATTTTTCAATGCATTCAATCTTTCTTGCAGTTCTGTTGAATGAGACTCATGTCCTCCAATTGAGAAATCCTTTTCTTTGACTGTATCATCATTAAATCTATAGTCTTCATCATTGTGATACTGTGCACTTTCAGTGTAACACCCAACAGTTGCCTGTACACTATCTGTCAATTCATCCAATTTTCTCTTTCTTGGTTCATCTGGAATGCTTTCACCTTCTACATTTTTAGCATCATCGCAGATATTGTTGGATTCAGAAAGCTCCAACGAAAGTCGCCTTCTTGATTTTACTGACTCCCTGCACGAATTTTCTGGTGTATCTGCTGTAATAGTGTATCTAACGTACACCGAAGTTGGATCTGTGAAAATAAAATGGCCCCTCTTTAGTTAATTATGGAGGTTTCCATCACTAATTGCACCTAGTATAGATGAAGACTTACACAAAATCAATGGATCCATGAAAGTAACTGGCAGAGAACGAATTTTGCCCTCCTTCCAGGTATAAAGACAAGTATGAGGTGCCTTCCTTCTCTGCTGCACTAGATCACTTGCATCCTCTATTGTGTTTCTCAATGTTCTACATTAAGGAGGAAAAAAATCCAAAGCATTAGCAATTAAAAATAGAGAAGTACCACATATTGAAAAATTAATGTTCCAACTTATACTACATGATCATTGATCACATCAAAAATAGTATGGCACTGCAGCCTACCACCTAACCCAAGCCCCCAAACAAAAATGAAGTGCGGGAACAAGAGGCTAGCACCCCAGCCATGATCGCTGGTTCCCAGTGCAAACAGGTAGAACCAATGAGAGCACATGTGTTAAGGATTTGAGTCCCAGTGGACAACACAAACATCCTCAGGGCCAGCCAACCAAGCATCTTGGTTCTCAGCTTATAACTCTTTATGAGGCTATAGGCTTCATAACTTACAGTACCTTGCCTTAAGCCTTAAATATCTTAGCAAAAAAAAAAAAACAGGAAGAAGAAGAAGCTGAGAACTTAGATCCATCAAAGAATCCCAAATCCCTGCTTAAGCTGATAAGATGAGCCTAAGTTTGCCAAACCAGCTCCTAGGATGCCTAAAAGATCAAACAGGAATAGGTAATGCAACAGATGGAAGAGCTTCTAAGCTAGAAGCTCTACTTACTCATTTGGTAGAACAATATTTTCATCATACAATGCCCTTGTTCCTCTTCTTCTAACCTTCCGTTTGTCTCCTCTATCTGTTGGTATATAATCTTTATTGTATAATCCCCTTCTTCGTTTTCTAGTCACCCGGTGCTTCTCCTTTTTAGCTGGTGTAGTAACCATAAATTTAGGAGAGCAGGGTAGCCCTGAATAAATCAGTGAAACCCACACATCACAAATTAAGCATAATAATGACCACAAATAGAAGAGGAATTTTTATCACAAAAATTAAACCTGTGCCACCCTCTGTCATGGGCTCCGGAGTGGAAGGTGACAGCTCATTGATTAGCTTTGTCTTACAGCGCAAAGTTGGTTGTTCAAGAGAACCGGGTTCCTCAAAACCATCACATGATGGGTTTGTGTTAGTTCCATGCAGTGACCCATTTTCTGATTCTTCAATTGTGGGACAATTTGCATCACGACTTGGAAAAGTCACATTCTCCACAATATTTTCAGATATTTGCACTTCCTTACTTCTGTACCAATAAATATGGTCAGCATCAATGCACTATTTTTTCACAAAAATGTTTAAGTAAAAAAAAATTGATGTGACATTAACATCATAATATGGTAAAACCACAAAAGTAACATTTACTTACCCTGACAAAGGGATGTGGCAAGCAGAATTCCCATTCTCATCCCTATTCAATTCTCTTTGAGGTTTTTTCCCCCTTGTGCTTTTATCTGAAGGATCATTTACTTCAGTCATCGTATCCACCATCTCAGGCGGAAGGATACTGTTCCAGAAAAAAAAAGGTCATCGGCAATAGAGGAAAAGTATGCGCACTGTAAAGAGAGAAATGTGACATCATATATACTTACTCCTTCACTGGTGTAAAGCAAGCAGATTCAGCATTGTGATTTTCAGGTTCACCCCCAATGCTACTCAAGCATAGTAGACTGTTGACTTCACTAATGACACTCATCATTTCAGTTGGGATAGTGCTGCATTGAAGCTTCATTCAGAAATTCGGTACAGATAATCTTTTTTAGCATCATTGAGACAGTAATCTCTATACTTACACGCGTACTGGCATAATGCAGGCAGAGTCTAGATCAGCGCATGAGCATGTCATCATCTTATAAGACTGTTCATTGGACCAAAATAAGGCTTTAGTTTCCCAAACAGATAATATACGAAACAAAAGGAAGACATGGTTATTGGATAATAATTAATAAAGGAGTAGCAATTATGTGGTATTATTTATAATTAACACGGGAAAAAATGAAAACCTGGGTGTAATTCGCTAACCCAAGGGCACTAGGCTGTTGTAGGGTGATTTTTTGGTCGTGTATCACCTTGTGTGGTGCTGTTTGTAGATGTGTGAAGGGCTCGTGAGCCCTTGGTTGTATGGGTGGTTTGTTTTCCTTCTTAATGAAATGAAGCGCAGCTCTCCTGCATTTTCTAAAAAAAAATAAGACAATTACAGAACTAACCCCCTAAACCCCTCAGCAACTGACAAGTGGCACCTGTAGCAGTTCTCTAAATTGTTGAACAGAATAATCAGCACAAGGTACAGGACTGCAGCCAGCATCACACTGGTACTAACGATAGCGGTTTCCACAGACTTGGTATGTGCCAGTCAAAGCATTAGCGGACTCGAGTCCTTTTTTTTTTTTCAAAAACTACAGTGCTTGCCTAATCAGTACTTTGTCCCAAAATGTAAGCAGTTCTAGAGGTTTTCACGGGAATTAAGAAAATAGGTGCGGTTGAATGGTGGAAGGTTGTGATCGGTTGAAAAGAGAAAGTGGGTGGAGAAATTTAACGGGATATGGCTGTGCTTGGTTCAAATGACGAGGTAGGTGGAGAAATAGCTACATTTTGGGACAAATTTGAACGCTAGAAATACCTACCATTGGGATGGAAGGAGTAGTACTTTCGGCTACCTGGGAGCCTACCTCACTTTGGGATCACTGGATAACACATTCACCTGGCCACCCTATATCAATGCTTAGCAATACCAAGTGTTACTTATCTAGTATGCATACCATTAGTTAGTTTTTCCATTTCTTCATTTCAGATGTTACTAAATACAGCTCGTGTATGCATGCATGTGTTGGATGGAGTGTGTAGCTCAGTGGTAGAGCACCCAGTATGGTGACGCCCACCCAGGGCTCAAATCCTGGGTGCCACAGTTCTGTCCACATCGCTGCACAAGGTTTCAGTGGGCACCTTCTTTAAAGCTAAGTCAACGACGACGTCCTACCCCTTGATCAAGTTTTTTTTTGTGCATGCATGTGTCGGTAAGTGGTGTGGACAAAGGAGAGAGCAGTGTACCTCAAACAAACAGGATGTATGGTGATTCTCATCTTCCAACATGGTACCTATACAAAAGAATGCAGAACGTAAATAAAATGGTTTCTTAGCAGTGGTAACAACATCAATCACAGCAGTGCTACCTTGATGTGGCAATTGGTGATGATCCACGTCGTCATCATCCCTACAAAGAAAGTTTTAAAAATAGATCAGAAACCACAATTTTAAGCAACAAGCTAATAAAACTAGTATAGGACCAAAACCTGTTACCTATCTTCAGGAATCCCCAAATCGAAAGAGTCAAGCTCAAATCTTTTGGGTATTGTGAAAGTTGGAATATCAGGTGTAGCATGTGTGTCTCGAACTTCAGCTATCTGTGAAGTAGCTCTTGTTTCTGCTCTAGTTGTTCGCGCAGCTTGCATAGGTATTTTTACCTTGTAAGCACCTTCTTGTCTTACAACTAATCTTCTTGCGCGAACAGGTTTCTTCGCTTGCTTTGAAACTCTATTTGTTGCTCCTCCAGTTGGGATACTTAGTTCATTGCAATGTGCTGATCCATATGATCCAAGAAGCTCATTGCATTCATGGCAGAGATATTCCACTTTCTTGGAATAAATCCTAACAATGCCAAGCAGAAGCAGTCCCAATACTCTGTATGTGGTTTTGTCGTTGTCATCAGGCAAAATCTTATCTGCCAGGGGAAAGAGGAAATGTGCGAGCGTTACGAGCATATTAGGGAAAGAATGCTGAAAATAAATCGATCTAGAAAAGGAAAGCGTTATAAAATGTGTCAACCCGCATTTACTGTTCTAATTTGTTTCATATGCTTTGGATATAGCATTTCCCTTCTTATTAGTTCCACACTTTTGACACCTGAATTTCCGTTACGAGTCAGACCAAACAATATTTACAGGACTACTAGATTTGTTCAATGCTATTAAATTTAGGGATTACAAGGTATTCCTAGTTGGCGCCCGAATCTCGGGTATATGTTTGGGCCTTATTAATAGAACCATACGTAAAACCGTTGTCGTACAATGAACCTAAACCCCAAACCCCAAACCGATGCCATCTACAAAGTACAAAACTCTTCACCATCCAAAAACCCATACCCACAGGTCCATGTTATTACAGCCCAGGTGCTACCTTTTCCTTTCACCTCCAGATTTCACATGGAAAATCAAATTGACACAACGATTACCACAATACAGTATAGAAGGGTACCGAGGCCATGACAACATACAACTCCTCTCAAATTCCATTCCCTTTCCTTTTTTTTATACCAGATTCCCATCACATGATTCGCTTCATTTCTATAACCTAAAGCCCCGCATAAACCCCTCTTCCACCCACCGCCTCCCACACTGTTCCACTGCCTCCCACCTAGACCACAAATTCGACATAAAAACCCACGAAAAATACGCACTTTTTTCTCTCTCTCGCGCGCGCTGAGGCGGAGCAGTGGGCATCGCATCGCTTACCGACGCAGGCGACGACGTTGGTGCGAACCACCTGGTCCCGGCTGAGCGCCGCCACGCCGCTGACCGCCGCCACCCACACCGTCCCCAGCACCCCCTTCTTCGACAGAAGCACCTTCGAGCAAGACATCCCCGCCTCCACCCAAGCCAAAAAAAATAAAACACGCCCTCCACCCCACGTCGACCCCCCGCCGCCGCTACCAACAATGCAAGCGCCTCGCGCGGGCCGCCGCGCCAATGGCCCTCCGCCCCCCTCCTCGCCGCTACGGACGGAGGCGGAAGCAGCCCGAGAGCTCGCCGCCTCGGTTTTTTTTTTCTTTTTCTTTTTTTACGGTTGCGCTCTTGGGGGAGAAGCGAGGCGAGGCGAAGGGAGAGCAGAGGAGGAGGAAGAAGAGGAGGAGAGGCTTCAAGGGGAAGGAGGAGGAGAAGGAGAAACGGTTGGGGCGATGGGCGAAATGGCGGAGGTGCCCTTGCGTTTCGAGAATTGAACGTTGGTAATTTGCTCCGTTTTGAGAGTTGCATCACTGTGTTTGCAACCCCTTGTTCCCAAACACTCTCTCTCATTTTCTCATTTTTCGTGCGCACGTTTTTAAACCGCTAAACGGTGTGTCTTTTTTTAAATGTTTCTATACAAAAGTTGCTTAAAAAATCAAATTGATTTATTTTTTTAAAAAAAATTAGTTAATACTTAATTAATCATGTACTTATGGACCGTTCCGTTTTTCGTGCCGAGAGAAAAAGTTTCCATCTGGCACATGCGAACACAACCGGTCACTCCTCGGCTCCTCCGGTGGTTTCGTGTGTTTGAAAAAAGTTTCAGTTTTTGTGTGGAGGTTGTAGGCGTGTGTAAGAGCATCACCAACGGATTATCTATAATTTTTTCCTACAAATTTATTTTTGGGTTTTCTAAATTGAAAATAGAAAGTGAAAAAACTCCTTCCTCCAACAGATAGCGTAAATTCAATCCCCAAAACTTAAAAGTGGGCCCTTCTGTTAAACTAACAAGAGAAAATTCCGTTTTTTTCTTTCACGCGCAGAAAGATCGCTATCTCCCACGCGAGGGAACGAAGGAGAGAAGCGGGATTGCGTGATTGGGAGCTGACTTTCGCGCCCGCATATAAACGGAGCGAGGAACCGGGGGAAAGGAACTCTAAAACTCGGATAGGAGAGTAGGGGATCTGTTGTAGCTGATTTTTAGACTAAAATCCCTCAAAATTAGTTTTGGGAATCATATAGGTAGACTGTTGGTGATGCTCTAAGGATGGAAATTTGCTTTTTTTTATGGTGATTTGTTTTGGATTTGTGCCGTTGGTTTTTCTAGAAGGGATAAATTTATACCGTTGTGGGAGACTATATACTATAAAAGGGAGGTAAGTGATTGTGAACAATATCTTACAAAAATGGAGGTTGCCGTTTAATTTGTGTAGCCTAAGTTGGAAATTTGCCTTTTTCTGATTTGTTTTGGATTTATTTCTGTTACTCCTTTCTCTTTTTTGAATGACAATGAGAGAATCATATGAGGGAAAATATCCAGTGACAACGGCGTAATAAGCAAAAAAAGTTGATTAAATCTCTACTGTTGAGAGATAAGATTGTTGTCATGTTAATACACCACCCAAAAAAATCAAGTTAATACGCCTCTGCCATTACAAACTTCACACTTTTTTTATAAGCATAGTGGACTCTAGGATCAGGCGATAGTAGTTACCAAAGATAGCACAATGTGTTATTTGTACAGAAAAAAATAAGGTAAAATCCACCTACAAAGTGGCTGACCCCTTGCCTCCTACAACCTCTTGCAAATGTATAAATAATATAATTTATTTGCTTACTGCATTTATTATCAACTTCCACGGTATTTCTTATCGGGTAGTAAAGCTGCATTTATTGTTCTTTTACTTGGTTTTCTACTATATGGTAAGAGTAGTTGGTTTTAGCAACATAAATGTTGGTGGATTAAGACAACATAATATGGATTTAGCATATTAAGATGACAATCAATATCGCAAATAAAAGGAGCGGTCGGGCTAGACCTACTGACTACTCCATCTGTCCCAAAATATAACAACTTTTAGCCTATAAGATTTATCCTAAAATATAATAATTTCTTCATCAACATTTTCTTCCCAACCAATCACAACTATATACCATTTAGTTTTCCCACCTATCTCCACTATTCATTTTATCACAACCCTCCATCATTTACTTCTATCTTCTTAATAACCGTGTCCAACTCTAAAAATACTTATATTGTAAAACGAAGGTAGTAACTATTATAGAGAGACAGAGAGATTAGAAATCCACGTAATATGTTAGTAACACAAGATTGAGGGTATTTGGTGAGAAGGAAACATAAATCCGATCATTTCCTACGGAAGAAGGGAACGCTCGAGCTTAGCCCTAGTGACTAACTATTGAGCTATTGAGGTAATAATTTTCTAGTACGGCCGAGTTTAGTTTTAAATTTTTTCTTCAAACTTTCAACTTTTCTATCACATCAAAACTTTTCTACACATAAACTTTCAACTTTTCTATCACATCGTTCCAATTTCAATTAAACTTCCAATTTTAGCGTGAACTGAATACACCCTACCTCAAAATCCACATACCAAACAAATAGCATGAATTCCCTCGTAAACCTCCCCTCTCTTTATTTATAGCAACTAAACAAATAATTTGTATTAAAAATCAAGTTCCCAATCCACTTATTCCACTACTAGTTCATATGCCCTTTCCGATTGTTGTTGAACATACACACATAGTTTGAACAGTTGGTATTATGACCTCTAATCATCTAGTGAATCTATTTTCTTAATAATAAATTAAAACCCAGCCGTTTGCATATGTACATTTTACAACCGAACCCTGGAAGGTAATTTCACCTCGCGGATGAGGATGAAATCGACGAGGAAGAGGACTCGGACACCGATGCTCACCCGAGGCCGCTACCGAATGCGGTCGTGCTTTCCCGAAGGATAACCATTCCTCGTACCGACCGATCAAAGTGACCAGGGGGTATAGTTTATTTATTACCGCCCGTCAGCCTTCCAGCAAGGACCATCAATTGGTTTACACGTAGGCTACGGACATGACCAGCTCACTCACCTCAGCAACGGTGCCCGGTCTGCGGATTCGCGAACGCTCTTGGTTTCCTGTAGACGAATTTGAGCATTTGCACACCCGGCAACTTCTCCTCTCTTGTAAATGAGACAGACTTACATGTAATAGCTCAGTAACTACTATTGTAAAGCAATAGTCCTCCATGTTTACAAGCATTGACATAGGAAAGTACAAAATGGGGAGAGAAAAACACCAAGTACACATAGGGAACAATGCACTACACAACAGTACTTGACAAAATGATATACATGCGTGTGCATCCTCTTTCGTACATAGAATCAGCTGCCACCCCAATAGCAATGCAGACAGGCCTCGGATGGCCATTCGAACAGGCAATGCCGGCTGAATTATAGAGGCTCTTCGAGGCCACGTTAGAACAAAATAACGACAACGAATAATCAAACCAATGAACAGATATCGATAAATCCCAAAACTAATATCGGCAAGGCATGGGAAGACAAGTTAGAGAGAAGCACGATTACAAAAAGAGACCCAAATATCACTCAAGCGGGTCATGCAAGCATCATATATGATTTAAATTTTAAAGCATATTCTTGTCCAAGTTAATGTGGTCTTGCATCAGGGGAGGATTTGCGCAGTTGAGCAACCCTCACCCTATTGCAGCACAAGCTGCTAAAACTATGCAGAGCAAGCTACAACAGTAAAAGTCTTGCCTTTCAAGTTTTGTGATCCCATCTAAAACTAATCAGATTAAAGTAGTTTTGTGAGTAACCCGCTCCACTAGTAGTTTAAAGTTCGCAGTACCATTTCAGGTGTCCATGTACTAGTTTTCAAAGTTTACAGGTAATGTCAAGAGGGCAAAAGTTGTAGGGAGAAAACTAAAATGTTGTTCATGAAGATAATGTCATTTAAGAGAAGGCGTAACACCTCAACCATCCCAAAGAAATGGACGAGCGGTCCCCACAATCAGTCAGAAGTATGATGTATATTAATAGACAGGATAGGATAAGTAGACTGACCAGTGACCACTATGGTTCACTAAAGTAACAGGTGAACTCTCTTGAAGACCTTCCACAAAATTTAGTCACTTAGGTACAACAAGCTGAGGGCCATCAAGCTTCCTATCTTGAAGCAGCCACAGCTTAAGCTGCAGACGTGTCACAGACAACAGCTGTAGTGAGTTCAAATAACTCTCCAAGCACTTAAGCAGCATTTAAGTTACCACCAAAATGCAAAGCACAAAATGACTGAGCATATGGTCTTCCACCAGTTCACAAAGCATAAAAGCAGTTTACGCAAAACACTTGTCGCATAAAAGGAGTTAACTAGCATATCTTCGAAGTAGTCAACATGTTGCATAAAAATAAAGACATCTTGACTTTTGATCTCACCACTTCTACCTCGCATGACTATAGCTTAGCTAATGGTTAATATTTACAGATATGCTTAGCTGATTAAATCAACCTCATTATCATTTAGATAAAGGAAACAGACCTTTTTCCAGGTTGCAAGAGTCACAATACATTAGACAGTTACTAATAATATCCTAAAAATAAAGTATACAGAGAACGAAAGCATCAATCGATGCAAGACAAACTTGTTTCCCAGTGAGTTGAAAACCATTCAGATTAGAAGGATACAACAGAAGAACCAAATATTATTTGTAAACGGTTGGTGAACATTATCCCTGAATAGATAAATAGTCCATGAAATAGAACATCAAGGGAGCAAGCGATCAAATGCATGGAAGGGTCCACCACGTATAATGAGTAACAAGATACTGAAGTTTCTCTCTCTTTTAAAGATTTATTTATATAAGTGAAAATGAAAGTTGGCTGCCGAACAGGAAAGAAAAAAAAAGACCAAGCATTCACTTCCAAATTCACAATTAGATAGCTTATGAACAGTAACTACAAAGAAACATTTCATTCTTCCCTCATTGCATCCTACAGTTGATTGGTGCATAGTCAGATGGGATGGGAGTGAAAATATAGTGCTGAACAGCACTGTTGAGTGGTGGATACAGAAACATCAGTTACTGTTACTTACAAGCATTGTTTTGCACAAATTGTTAAGATGCCAAGGAGAATACCTACAGAACAGTATCCTCTGTTTTTAATTTCTCTGTTCCATTTTCCTTTAATCAGTAACCCCTTTTTTTCATTTCTTTTTTAGATATATGGGAACATGTGTCTGTCCAGATTCCAGACAGCATTTAAAAAGACCTATGAAAACACAGATAACCTTCAACCACGACCTTTCATCACAAATGATCTTTTGCACGTGCACTCATCAGTTTTAGTCAGCAATACATCACTTGAGGTAAATGGTTTTTGAATATATTTACCTTTCAAGTTGTATTACTGTCCATTGATTTCCTGGTGAAAAGCAAAAGGCATCCTTCCCCTTCGCTTCTCTTGTCTCTTGCAAACAAAATGGAAAGATCAAAAGAAAAGGCACTAGGAGAATATAGAAAAAAAACAAAATGATGGAATATTCTTATTTTAAATCCAACGCACTGAACACTGTTTACAACGTACCAATCTGGAATATTTTACATACAGAAGTTCCAAAGGTGAAACTGCTGTTAACCAATAAAAGCCAACACGCCACACCTTACGATGCAGGCAGATTAGATTTGCTTTTATGATCAATCTGGTTGGAGTTAATCCTGCAACAAAATTTCTATGATGGGCCAGGTACCTATCAACTTAAACCAGCACCATGCCTGCTAAAGAACACTATCAGTTGCTGGTAGACACCAAGATGCGTGATACTTCATGTCCATGGCACATCTCACCTCGGAGTGTATCTGACCTCATAGATTCAGAATGAAGCATGACAGTCAGGATCAATAGAGCCCAAACAAGTTGCTAATAGCTCAGCCAAAAAGACCACAGTTGCCAATGTTCCCTTGTAATTCTTTCAACCGTTGCTCTTCTAGAGGATCAGGACTCTTCAAATACCGTTTGGTACGCCTGTGGAATTTTAGGAAAATAAATTTCAGTACATGAAACAAAGATATTTAAGCAACACTACAAGTAGATTAAATGGTTGCGAAGAAGTACCTGTCTAATTCATTTAGAGCAGGGAATGTTGGCATGAAATCCTTTGATTTAGGTAGAGGAACTTCACGGAACCACTCATGCTGCAAAGCAGCATCTGCTGATAACCGCTGTAAAGCCAAAACAGGTGTGCTCAGATTGAAGTATATAAATATGAATGCATGATATAAATCATGAAAAAAAATAGCAGTAGCACATTACCTTCTCAGGATCGTATGTTAGAAGATTATTTAACAGATCAAAACCTGCTTCAGACAGAATTGGACGACCAGAAAAAGATGCAGCTGGGAACTTATCTCTTAATCGGTTGTACCTGACAAGATAAAAAAACAGAAATTTCATCACAATGGCATATAGACACTCATCAGACCAACACGATTAGGTATGCATTATCCAGGAGACACTTACGGTTGTTTGACAAAATTGACTTTTACACCCGGCAATTTGGCATAGCCAGGCCATATCTTCTCGTTAGGTGTGCCAAGTGTTCTAAATATCTGCAATAAAAGTAGCTTCACCATGAGATATGATCAAATATAATATATATCAAGGTTTATAGGTATCTGCAACAGGAAAGGAAATCCAACATGAGACCTCTGAAAAAAATTATAGTAATTGCAAGGATGCAAAATCACAAGTCAAACGAAATACCTTATCTAGCTGTTCAAACTCAGTTTTCCCATTAAATAATGGTTCTTTGGCCAAAAGCTCTGCCATTATGCAGCCCACAGACCACATATCAATGGCGGTAGAATATTCCTTCGTTCCTAATAATAGTTCTGGTGCCCTGAGAAGGAGCAAAAAGGCGGGTCAGATTGATAAACAGAGCTCACAATGGAAAAATTAATGGCAAGCCAAAACACTGGGGATGAATCTGATGTTGGCCGAAGACCTACCTGTACCACAAAGTCACAACCAATTGAGTGTAAGGTTTTAGCGGGCTTCCATATTGACGAGATAGTCCAAAATCACATATTTTCAACTCACCACGGTTATTCAGCAAAAGATTTGAGGTCTTCAGATCCCTGGTATATGGAAAATGCATATCAGTATACAGGCATCAGGATAGGTTTGAGGATACCTGGCAAACAAAAATAGAGCGTCAAATCAACAGTTACCTATGAAGTACCCAATTATCATGAAGATACTTCACACCCTCCAACAGCTGGAGCATCAGGCATTTGACCTCACTTTGGCTATATGGCTGCTTCATTGCCTCCATGACACCTTTAAGATCATGTTCCATGTACTCCATCACCATAAAAATACTATCTAGGCTACTACCAACTACTACTTCCTTAACATCAACAATTGAGGGATGGTGAAAAGACAAAAGGATGTTTATCTCCCTAAGAGATGTTAATGGGAAACCTTCTCTCTCCTTCTCCATCTTGACCTTCTTCAACGCAACAATCTCACCAGTCTTCTTATCCCTTGCCCTGTATACAACACCATAAGTGCCTTCATTAATCTTGTTGAGCCTCTCAAATTCATCAACACTTCTGCAACCTTGAAGCATATTTATGCATCTGTGCGGTGGCTTCACTGGTTCTGGTGTTTCAGACAGGCGCACTTCATACTCTGAGTCCATACCTGACTGATGATTTGCAATGTCACTGTTACCATCATCATCTCTGTCAACGTCCATATAATCATCTTTATCAACTTCCAAATCTTCATTCTCATCAGCACCAAACCTCCCTGAATCAGACGACCTTGACATGGTCCTCCCTCCAGAGATATCACTGGCCACAACCTCACCAAGTTCTGGGCTAAGAGCCTTCTTCCTCTGCCCCAACTCAGCGGAGTCTGCAGGCGATGCACTTTTCTTCTTCCTGTGTGGTGCCCCCTCTTCCTCGTCATCATTAGCACCAGCCCACCTTGAAGTTGATATGTTCCTCATTGTTGAGTACTCTTCTTCCTCCTCCATCACTCTACTCTCCGCATGCTCCTGTAACTGCTCAGGACTCTCGGAAGCAACAGCAGGCTCCACATCCATCGGCGACTTCTCCACAGCCAACCTCTCAGGGATGTGATCCTGCGGAGGCAGAGGGGGAGGGGGAGGAAGCTCGGTAGGCACAGAGTCCACCGCCTTCTTGCCCTTCGCCACATCAGAATGCATTGGCTTTGGGCTATCCCTATCCCATATTATCGGTGAGAATTTCCTTTTCTTGCTAGGTGATGGGGCCGATGCAGCCACCACCGATTCACCATCCCTACTAGAACTTGATACACCATTCTCCCTCGCTCTATGCGGCCTCCCACCAGAATCATCTGACGCGCTACTGCTCAGAACTTCGCCAGGCTCGCGATCCCCGAGCCTCGCTGAGAGGCGACTCCTGGGAGGCGGAGAGCGGCGGTGGCCGTACCCGTTCGACAACTCCCTGCCGCCCCTGCTGCGACCGCCGTCACGGCGCCGGTCCACTTCGCGGCGGGGGTCGGAGTCGCCGCGTTGGTGTCGGCCGCTCGGGTGGTGGTGCTGCTGCTGCTCCTTGCTCCTCCTGGAAGCCTCCGCGTCGAGCTCCCGCTCCCTTGCCTCGTAGTCCCTGTATCCTCCGTGGCGCCCAGCGGCCATGAGCAGGAATCCAACCAGACCGTGGAAGCCGAGAGAAATTCGACAGAATTCCCCCCACGAAAATTTCCCACGGCAAGCCAAACCCTAGATCCGTACCAAAACCTAGAAAAAAATTCGGCGCGATTCGGACCTGGGAGGGCTGGGGTTTGGATCTGACCTCGAATCGAGCGGCCGCGTGGGATCCGGCCGGGCCGTGGCGGCGGCGGCGGCGGAGGGAGGAAGCGAGGCGGGTCGGGAGGGGAGCGGCGGCGGCGGAGCGAGGTAGGGAGAGGAAGAGATGGGAACGGAAGCGAGTCAGAGGCGCCGCTTCGCGTTGTTTCGAGTCGGCTTCTGCCTTTCCCTTTTTGTCGAGCCGGGAAATCCGCGCGCTCCTAGCAAGGCGTGGCCCTCGTGTGGATGACAGGTGGGCCCATCGTGCCATCGTGACAGGTGGGCGGCAGAGTTGGGCTGGCCCATTTTAACTTAGGACACCCCTGGGCCTATCGAAGGCAAGAATCTCACTGATTACAGGTACTCTAAAGTCTAAACTAGTCAAGACTCTACCTTAAATATGACATTCAACAAGAAAAAAACTGCAAAAAAGAACAGCATTTACCAGGTAACACTGAAGCTCTAATCACAGTTAATCCCTAACTGATGAAGCTCTGTCCACAAAGCAAGACACATAACAGAATCAGACAGTAGCATTGTGATGATTTGACTGTGAAACTGACAAAACATATCCCACTCAACAGAAAAAGACTGCACTGAAAAAAGCATTTGCTGGAGTAATACTGAAACTCTATTGACAGTTGATCTCCAACTGCTGAAGCTCTAACCACACAGCAAGATGCATCACGTATTCAGAGAGCAGCAATGTGAAGATTTAACTGTGAATCTGAGTAAGTGAGTATCGAACAAAATACATACTGTCAAAGACTACTGTGAAATTCAGAATTGCTTCTTGATAGTCGAACTGAATGGACTAACAGGTACTTTACTGAACGGAGTAGTTTACAAGCTTTGCATGTAACAAGTGTTATCCTAAGGTTCACTTTATTGATAGACTAGTTCAGTTTTCATACACCGTAAATGCTTTATCATAAACGCGCCAGTAGACCAGGGACTCTGCAGCAAAGAGTGAATCAAGATGTTCTAAGCCCGCATCAGTAGACATTGTCCTATGAGGCTATGACTGAAAAAAAAAATACTCGATTCAGTGGCAATTGAGCGCTAAGCTACTCCCATATGAGCAAAGGAAAGGAGTCATGTACCGATGATTCAGAGCGCTAGAATATTGATATTTCAAATTCTGTCAGATGTTTCATAAAACAAATCCTGAATTACAGCTCTGACTGTATGGCAATTTCCATATGGGCAAAACTCCAAAAGTGCAAAATCTCATGTAACCAGGTTATCAGTCTCACTCTTTCAGGAGCAAAATAACCTGCTTATGATGCAGGAGCAAGATGACATGTTTCGATTCAAATTGCCTGGACTCATCTCACTCCATCACAGTTGCACACAAAAAATGCACAACACTGGCATGGTCAACACAATGATACTACTAGTAGTTCAGCACTATGCACCATTTTTTTTTACTTGAACCATTACTGAATAATGAATACATTGGGATTCTCGCAACCTTCATGCTCTGCGTCCAACGGGTCGACTGCCGGCAAAACACTTCAAAGTTTTCTTCTTACTCTGTTTATGGAGCTTATGGAATCACCGCCATGATGTGGTCTTCAGAAAAGAACCACCTTCGCATAGCAGGATTTTAACTAGATGTATAGAGGATGCTACGCAATGGGCAGAAAGGCTGAGCCAAAATGATAGGCCTGTTGTAGAGGTCTGGAAGAATATGCTATCTTCTCCCCTCCGTTTGAATGTAACCTAAATCTTTGTACTTGACCTTTCTTTTAATATAATTCAGGTGGGGAAGCTCTCCCCCCAGTGACCAGTAAAAAAAAATACATTGGGACAGTCACAAGATCCAATAAACATTAGTATCTCAAAGCTCGTCAATTAGTCAATGAAGTATTCAACACCACATCAAACTGAATATTACAAGCAGAATTATGCCAGTGCAATGAGCCTTATTGGCATTGGCATGAGCAGATCAATCATCACTAAAAGTCTAAAACAACAGAACGGATGCAGTTAATATTGCAGAAATATTCATTTCTCATTGCAATTTCAGAAATCATGATGCAGCATCCCACAATAAGTTCAGGAATTCACCAAAACTCCGAAAGCAATCATCTCTGCTTGAAATGTTCAAGTTTTTACTCCATCCTAAAGAACTTACAGAACCGCAACAACGTAGCAGAAAAGTATATATTCAGAGTTGTTCATCAAAAGTCTTGAGTTACAATTTCCGATGGTAACACAAAACAGATGAATGCGATACTACTACCACCTAAAGAACTGAACAGAAATCTTCAATGGAACCCGAGTTACGATTTCTGACGGATAGAAAGGCGGATGAATGTGATACTACTATGGCCACCCTAAGAATTGAACAGAAATCTCCGAGGAACCTAACTAACACTGATCTGCTCCAATAAACGAGAAACCTATGCAAGAAAATGCCTAAGAACACGAGAGACTAGTAACAGAAAACTGCCATCAGAAACAGAAAACTTAACGATGAAACAGAGAACCTGCTTCTCCACATCGTCGATCGAGGGCCTCGTCCTGTCAGGCCTTCTTGTTGTCGCGGAGACACTTCGCGATGTTGCAATCATCGTGGAAGTCATGCCCGTAGGAGAGCGTGCGGACATCGTCGCCGGCCACCATCCTGTGCTGGCAGATCGGGCATGCATCGTTCAGCGCCCGGTCCAGTGTCTTGACGCTGCCACGAGCACGGATGTGCTGAAACCTCTGAGCGTTGTGGCCTATCAGGTTCGCCGGCGATGCCTTCCAGGGAAGCACGCAGCGAGCGACAGGGCTGCATATTCTGCATCTCATGCCGTGCTTGCGGTTGCGGAGGCGCTCGTCGACGCAGGCCTTGTGGAAGACGTGGTCGCAGGAGAGCGTGCGGACCACGGCGCCGGCCATCATCTTCTGTTTACACAGCTTGGTCGCAGCGCCTGATCCAGGGTCCTGACACCGCCGAGCGTCCAAATCAGCGTCTCCCATCCTGCCGCAAGGTACGGCCACGGCCACCCCGCCGCCGTCCACATCCGCAGCATCCGCCACCCCGCACGCAAAAGGTGGAGGAAGACGAGCGAGGCCATGGCGCCGACGAGGTCCATGGTTGCTGCGCTGATCGCCTCCTCGGTCTCTTGGACTCTTGCTCTGCCTTGGAAGAGAAGGTGGCGGTGGCGCGGTGACTGATTTGTAAAATGGAAGGCTGGATGGCCCACTTGGCCAGTTTCATAAAGCGTCGGCCGCGAGCACCCATCGATCGCAGATCGGACGGCGAGGGTACAGACGATTAGCACTAATCATCACCACTTGCTAACTAACTCCTGCGAATTAGTGGGAATTAGTTAGGAGTTCTACTTCGTCACGGCAAGTGATCTACCGTCGGATCTCTGATCAGCGGTCTAGATAAGCCGGCGCGGTGCTGACTCCACCGACTCACGAGGGCCCCCACCTTAATCTCGGGCTCCCTCCTCCTCCGCACCATTGCCATCCTTCGAATCGACACAGAACTCACGAGACGAGACTACGAGAGAGGAGGGGAGGGAGAAGCAAGGAAGGAGCAGAGAGGAGAGAGGGTGGGCGGGGCAGCAATGGCGGAGAGGGACGTAGCACACCGCCGGCGCGTCCTCGCGCCCCATCTGCGTTCCGTGGAGGGAGCTCCTACACGGCTGCCTCCCGTGGCCGTGGTTGCGGAAGGAGACCAGCTGCGCGGCCTGCATCATCTGCCGCGAGGGGATGAAGCGCCGCGAGGAGGTCATCACCATGTCCTGCTGCGGGAAGACGTGCCACCAACGCTGCTTCGAGGCTTGGAGAGCGGACACAACAACGAGATTTCAAGTCTGCCCGCGCCCGGGCTGCTACGACCTGGACCCCCTGTGGTCGCCGCCGCCGATGTGATCTTCGAGCTTAGGGTTCTTAGGATTCTAACGCTTTCTTCTCCACTCTGATGCGTCATGTGATTGTGTCTGGCCTGGATAGCTGGTTCTTCAATAGTTTCCTCTGCTGGTAGTTTTCTTGTCGCCGCTACTCGCCACATGATTATTGGGGCGCTTCTTAGGATTTCTGTTAGGAGTTCTTAGGATTTCTGATTTCTGTTAGAGTTCCTTCTGAATTCTGATTCTTTTCGGCCAGATCTGTGGCCTTTGTTGCTTCCCATGTAACAAACTGAAGTCTGAATATTTGGATATGGAATATGAAGATCTGAAGATTTTGGGAGATGTCAATTCTTGAATTTGTCAATGCAAGAAGGCAGAAGCCAAGAACTGGTCCTGAATTAGTACTGACTAATCGATATGTTATTTTGCGATGACAACTGCATACTGAACTATTGATCTTGACAAGTACAATGTTGTTTGTTATGTATACTGTATGAATTCTAAGTCTTTTTTTATCATACAGCTTAGCTGAAATCGCCTGCTAAATATTCAGTGTACAGAGAATCGTACTAATGTCGGGAAGAGGATTTTCATCCCTGGAGGAGATATCTCCTTGTTGTTTGCATGTCACTTAAATGGTTATGAAAAAATTTAAGAAGATGTATTAATATGTGATATATCACTCCACAAACATGCAAGTAAAAATTCAACTTGTACATCTCGTAACGAAAAAAACAAATTTGACTCTGAATATACGTTAACTAGCTGCGGTTCAATTTATTTTTTTCGTTACGAGATGTAGAAGTTGAATTTGAACTTGCATGTTTGTGGAGTGTTATATCACATATTAATACACCTTCCCAATTTTTTTAAATTTTTTTATAACCATTTAAGTGACATGCAAAGAACGAGGGATATCCCCTCGAGGTATTAAAACAGTTTCCCCTAATGTCCGGCATGCTATTGTGGGTCTAATTCTGCAATGTTATCTGAACTACCTGAACTTTGTGTGGGCTTGCCATCTTGGTCCTCCCTTAATTCTAACACCAATTTGTATCCCACGGAGTGCATTATGTAAGTTCATCTGATTGGAAAGTTTATCAAACCTGCAATATGTAGTAGTATGCTAGCTCATTTTTCAGAAATAACTTGCTACAGCAGAAGCTGACTGAACTGAACTTAACAACTTCAAGGATGCAAAGCAATGTGCAGTAGTGAAGTGGTCGTACACTTCTCTTTTCAAAAGGGGTTGTACACTTGTACAGATCGAGTTGTACTACTGCATGTTTTTGCCTAGCTCTGCAGAAACCCGAAAACCACAGTTACCATTCCAAAACCCAATCTGTTACAGGCAGCCGCATATACGCCTCGTGTGTCCTGCTCGGCCAAAAAATACGCCCACCAAGAACAAGAATTCGTTAACGAACTAGCCGATCACTCCCCGCCCTCCGATCTGCGATCAACGGCATCGGTGCGCGCGGTCCACGCTATATAAGCCGGCCTTCCAAGTGGGGTCCAGTGCAATACCGTTTCATTCCGCAAGGCTCCGGCCTCTTCTTCCACCTCCAAAGTCCAAACTCCACGAAACGCAAAGCGAGGCCAGCCGCGAGGCGAGGAGGGGAGAGGAGAGGATCGGGGAAGAAGAGGCATGGAGAAGGGATTCATCGCAGTCTTCGTCGCCTTTGGGCTCATCAACCTCGGCTTGCACTTGTACGAGAGGGCGCCGGGGTGGTTGGTGTGGATGCTCGGCGGCGTCACCACGCTGGACCGGGCGCTGGGCGACTGTTCGATGTGCCGGTACGGCATGGTGGCCGGCGACGTCGTCCGCACGCTCTCCTGCGGCCACGTCTTCCACAAGGACTGCGACTACAGCGTCGACAAATGGCTCCGCGAGCACGGCCTGTCCTGCCCGGAATGCCGCAAGAAGGCTCGCAGCGTTCGCGTGCTGCCGTGGAGAGCGCGGCCGCAGCAGCCGTTGCCGGAGGAGCAGAACCCGCCGCCACAGGAGACGTCTGCGTCGTCGTCGTCGTCGTCGTCGTCATCGACACACGTCAGGATTGCTCCGGAGGAGCCGGGCGACCTCGACCTGGAGGCGCAGGACCAGCTGCTACCGCCCCCGGCGACAGGTTCGCCCAAGGGCCCGGAGGAGCAGCACCCACCGCGGCCGGCGGCGGCGACGTCGTCGAGCTCCGCCGACACCTCGAGTTTGGAGGAGCCACTTCTGCGGCCATCTGCGTCGCCATGAGCCCATGACCAGGGTTAGACTGAATCACGGAACGGGGCACGTCCGACACCTCGAGTTTGGTTTGGATCAGTTCCTGGCCAGGTTCTTTCTCTGTTTCTGTTGGTAGATTTCTTAGCAGCCACGCAAGATTCATGGGGCTCTTCTCGTTAGGTTCTAGAAACCGATCGATGTCAGTACGGCCTTTGGAGTCATGTTCATTCTGTCAGAGTTTGTAACTTGGTTGCTGATGGAATTATCTCCAGTTTGATGTGGTGTTGAATGCCTTGATGACTAGCTGATGATCTTTGATATATGTCCTTCTGTTGTTGGATTTTGTGGTTTTTTTTTGGATAAGTGGTTCTTGTGAATTAGTTCGTGGTTTCATTTCTGAATCATCCGTTCGGAGTTGTGCTGTGTAGCTATACGAGTGTTAACTATACACCGTTGCTGTATGTTTATCTTTGTGTTAACTACAATAAGCCAATCTGAACTGAAGTATACCATCTCGCTCTTCGAAATGCTTCTTTTATGACACGATAGTCTCAACAGATGGAAGCTTGGAGCATATTATTGATTTATTGTCACGCTTTTCTTAGAATCCTTGTTAGTTTAACACATAGGGGAGGTAGACTGAACACTGGACATCCACTCAGTCTGATTTTGTACTGATCACGTCAATGACTTAAATAAAGAATTGAAGTTTGTCACTCACTTTGATTCTAGTTTGTTCTTTAAGTTGTCATATATAGTGTTGCATTCAACCGCTTCTTCTTTCCATCATCTCTGACTGCTTGGCTCTTTGATGCTGCTATCTGAATATCTGACTAAATGATCAATAACAGTTACCCATTCTTGTTAGCTGTGATTCCTATGATCTACTTAGGGCAGGCCGTTGTGCTATTTGTACTACTGTTATGATGCTCAATGATGTATCTCTCGTGTGGTTTGGGGTCTGATGGACTAGAGACCTGAATGAAGATGGTTAGTTTGTGTAAGTTCCTCGGTATATTTTTGGATAGTTGCGTGTCAGTGTATTCCTGAAGATCTTTAAGATGGTATCTGCAGCCGTTCAGATGCCTGATAGATTTGATGATGGATTATTTGTTCGTTTGGCCTACTAATAAGTTGAATGCTAATCTTTAGTTTGAGGTGGTGTTAGAGGTGTTGTTGATGATTAATTTGACAAACGTTGATCCTATGAGCTCTCATTGGATTTTTATGCCATAACGGTCACGGTCCTTAGGCTGATATGTGTATCTCACTGTAGTCTTTCACAGTACCTGTTCTGTCAGATACTTAGATTCACAGTTTAATCTCCGCCTTGCTACTATCTGAATATGTGATGTTTTCCGGTAGTGTGGCTAGAGCTTCAGCAGTTGGAGACTGTGATTGGAGCTTCAGTATTAGTATTACCTGTAAATGGTGTTTTTGTTAAGCAGTTTCTCAGTGGGATATGTTTTGTCAGTGTCACCTTGCTACTTTCTGAATCTATGATGCTGTTCTTTTAGGCATGTCAGCATATGTCAACCGAGATGCATCACAGCAAATAGCAACTACTAAACATAAAATATTCCCAAGAAGGGAATATTCCTTGGGCTGAGGGAGAGAGGGAAGACAAATAGACTTTGGTTTTAGTGAAGGGTGAAAAAGGGCCGGGGAATCTGAGCTATAGCACAAAGAAAAAAGTCCACTTTGACTTCTTTAATTGTTCATCAAATCTAATTCGTGACTCTTAGCTAGAAAACCAGTTAGGATGACTCCTCGAACTATTGAAACCAATACAATTTGACTCCTCTAGCGGTTTTGAAGGGTGGTTTTGCTGACGTGGCGGTGTTGACCCGGTTTTCATCCCACGTGGCGCTTATATAGCATTACAATTTAAAAATTATATGTGGGACCCATCTGTCATCACACGAAAAAAAGTTGTGGGACCCACTGACATGTGGGGCCCACATGTCATCCTTTATTCCTCCTCCCTCTCTCTCCCTTCTTTCTCTTTACTCTCCCCCTTTTCTCTTCCCCACCGGATCGGCGGCGGCGGCGTGCAGGCGATCCCTTCCAGCTCCGCGCCATCTCCATGTCGTCATCGTCGTCGTCCGCATCCCCTCCTCCCCCCTTCCGCTACGCCGCCTCTCTCCTCTCCCTTCTCGGACGGCGACAGCTCTTCGGCAGTACGGGACCGCAGGCTCCCGCCGTCAGCCGCCGTGAACGCCGCTTCATCGCCGTGGACGATGGCGTCGCTCTTCCCGATGCCCAGCCTCACGAACCTGAAGTCTCCCACCTTGGCACGCAGCAATGGCGTGAGCAGCACATTGGAAGAGGCTCCCCCCCTCTCTCTGTCATGCCCTAAACTAGCCCCGAACGGAACTAGCTCGTGACACTCCAAATTAACCTGTTAACCGATACCAGTCCCAGGAAACAGTGTTGGTATCACAGGAAGACAGAATATCACAGCAACAGAGGTCTCTTTATTATAGAGTAGGATTATAGTCATGTTGGGCTGTGGACAGACCCCGAGCTCAAAACTGCATTACAAAAGAGGAAAGCGGAAGCCAAGACTTGGACCATTCATCACAGGCGCGACTTGGGAGCTAGATCGAAACCCTAAAACTCATCATAGCCGACTTGCTCCTGGAAGAACTCCTCGTCAGCGGGATCCATCTCATCTTCTTCGGCAACTGGGGGGGTTATTTATATAGAGCAAGGGAGAGTACAGGAGTACTCAGCAAGTCATGGGAATTATGTGTTTAATGAAGGCTTCAAAGGAAAGGCTGTTGTTTTTACAATTGACTTTAGTTAAACTCCTTTTTAAAACAACTAAGTGAGTGCTTCTCAAACGACACGGATGAGACAGTGCATCTCGTCCGGTCGGAGTTTGTGCATTGTATCATATCAGTCTTTGATTGATTCAAGATTGTCACCCGGCCACAACTTTCAAACGGCCACCTGGGCCTAGCTGATCCCGTCAGCCACAGATGTTCCAAACATCGAACCCAAATCCACAACAACAATTTCACAAAGCAGTAGTCAAACAAAGCTACGCTAAGGAATCACCTTACATCCGCCCATGACCGTGGGCACGGCTGTTCGAACAGTTTAATAACCTCTGCAGAGGGGGCACACTTTACCCACACGACATTACTAACCCGGATCACCCAGCCCGTGCAGAACAACCACGTCTGGTGACCTTGAGGCTTTCATGACAAGGCATTTCGAGAGCCGACACAGGTTTACCTTATGCCGACGAGAGGGGTCCCAGACCAACAACAGGTTAGGTCCCAGACTATACTGTGCCAAGAAGCCCAGGGGTCCTCCCCGACACTACCCTGGCGAATCCACTTGTCTCTCGGCATCAAGGCCCCCCCTGATTAGCTAATTACTCAGCCAGGGGTGTCCTATTCCACCCATGTGGTCGTACTTGTTATATGTTCGGATGAAATTCCAAAGGATTCGGTCCTTAAGTGCAAGAGCGGGAAACCGTGCTCCCGGCACGTCCCCCGGTCTGCGATTTTGGAAATTCTTTTTAGTTTGCAAGCACCGACCCAGATGTCGGGTTTTTCCAAGTCTTTTGTAAAACCCAAGTTTTACCCATCGTTGGATATTTTAGATTTGAGGGGAGGTGTTCCGATGCGCGTGCCCGAGGGCCCGTGCATCGAAGCACAACAGTTGACAAGGGAGGTTTAAGTGTTCAATAATTCAAGGAGGGTAATTGCAGCAATTAGGATTGGGGGCCGGCAGGCTATCTCGCAAGCCGCGGCTGAATTACTTGTGTAAATACTATTCATGCAATATTTGCGGAAAAGAAATACTTAGGTTTGAATTATAGGTGCAAGATGATCAAAGGTGACTTGCCTTGCTCGAGATCTTGAGCTTGATCCTCGAAATCCTCGCACTGCGGGTCTTCGGGCTCCGAAACTACACGCGAAACGGGACAACTTAACAAACGGCGAAAATAAAGCCCTATTATTGCCCTCTAAGCGTGCCATTAGATAGATCTCGAGATTTGAGGATTTTGGAAGTTGAACGGAGTCAATCGGATGTACGGTTGAGAAGATGTTGACTTTATAAGATTATTGGATTTTTGGTCTAAGGAAAAAGGATTTATTTAAACCCCTTTTTGGAAAAGAAAAGAGGGAGGGAGGAAGATTAGACTTCCCTCGGGCAGCTAGGGCGCGGCCCGAGAGAAAGGGGCGACTCGGCCGAGCTAAATGGGCCGGCCGGCCCGAGAGAACACGGCCCATTAGGGCTCGCGAGAGGGGAGGGGAGAGGGAGCCGGTGGACCGGGCTCACCTCGCGTGGTCCCGAGTGGGACCCGCTTGTCGGCGGCTCAGCTCACCGTGAGCGAGGTGCATGCGGCGCGGCGCTAGGGTTGGGGGTGGGTGCGGTGCACGTGTGGGGCTCGCGGTGGACGCGGCGTGCAAGTGGCCCACGCGCAGCCTCTCGGCTCTCCGTGGGCCACGCGCACGCGAGCGGGGACGGAGGGAGCGGCTGACCGGGGTCGGCTTGACCCGGTCCAGCCGAGCTAGCGCCGACATGGCGCCTTTGTGGCTGCCATGCGGGCCGGCGGGAGGAAGACGAAGGCGCCGGCCGCGAATGGACGGCGCGCGGCGGCGGTTTCTCCGGGACTCCGTGCGATGACGAGGGCGACGGGGTGTACACCGGAATGACAAGGGGGAAAGAGAGGGAGCGAGCCAACGGCTCAGATTCGCCGGAGGGGGCTCGACGGCTGCGGATTGCGGCGGCAGCAACCGGCGGCGAGAAAAGGGGGAAACGGCGACGGCGCGACGGGAGATCGATTCGGGCGAGCTAGAGCATCTACGCAACTCCGGGAATCCGTTTCTAGACGGAACATCGCCGAGGAAGGCCGGCGACGGGCGGCTACTACCGAGCGCGGCGGCAACGGCGGCGAGCCTACTGCGAGCGGCGGCGGCGGTCGGGGCGGCGCAGGCTAGCTACGGGGAGGCTACACAAGCTACTGCTCGAGTCTAAGGGGAGGAGGAAGAGCGAAGAGGGAGAACGGGAGGTGTTCTACCGAGACGAGACGGGCGCTGTGACGAGAGGCCGACGGCACGGGAGTGATCTCTCCGGCCTCGGGCCGGGGAAGAGGAAGAAGACGAGCGCCCGGAGTCCCCTTCCGATCCTAGCGCGCAGCGACTCCTCCGGCGCACGCGACGGCGAAGGGCGACGGCGGACAGGGCACGGGGCGAGGCGGCAATGGCGGAAGGCGAAAACGAGGGAGATGGGTTTGGGGGAGGGGCTCGGGTTTATAGGGCGGCTATGTCGGTTCGGAAACTGACCTTGGGCGGTCAAGCCAGCGAGCTGGCGCTCCGGCTAGCGGCCAAAACGGCGACAGGGAGGATGACGCCGGCGGTGGAAGAGAAAAGGGAAAAAGGAAGAAAGAAAGGGGGCTTGCCCCTTGCTTCTTTGGGAAAAGAAGGAGGGAGAGAGGGCGACACAGCAGGAGGAGGAGGAGCTCTGCCTCCATCCCTTGGAAGCTATCTCGCGGAGTGGCGGGGCCGGGTCGATGACGACGGCGATGGCGGTGGGGTGGTTTGGAAGGGCGCGGCCTTAGGGCGGCAGGCGCTGACGGCGGCGGCGACTGGCCAGTCGACCACCACGGTGCGCGCGCACGGGAAGCAACGGGTGGCGCGGCGATTTGAGCGGCGTCGGCGGGAAGCGGCAACGAGAGCAGAGAGGGAGGGAGAAGAGAAAGAGAGAGAGCTCTCTCTCTCTCTCGCTCAGCGCTCGAGCAGCGCACATGCCTCGCACGTGCGGGCAAGGATGGAGGAGGGGGGGAGAGATGGGCTGAGAGGGAATGGGCCGGGGAGAAGAGATCGGCCCACGAACTCGAGGGGGCAAAATAGACTTTTCGAGAGGATTTGATTTGGGATAGATTTGAGATTAGGGTTTGGATTCGACGATGGATCGGAGAATTGAGATCTGGAAAGGCACGGATACCAGACAACATACAAAGAAACAATTTTCGCATTTAGAATTTTTAAGAGATAGTTTTCCCACTAGGCGCCACGACGGAACGGGCGCTACACTCTCCCGGCGGCCTTGGACGACTAGGAGGAGCACGGCGGTGGAGGAGGCGACGGGGTCTGGCGTTGGTTGAGGGCTCGAGATCTTGCTGCTGCTGTCGCTATGGCAATTCCGCTGCTGCTGCTGCTCTTGTTGGCCATGTCCACAGACTTAGGTGAGGCCCCAACCCAGACCTGCATCCTCTGCGAGAAAAAAAGAAAAGCAAATAAAACTCGTGTTTGTTCAGTTGTTCTTGAGTTTCCTGCCCCTTTTTATTATTACCACCATGTAGTTGCTTGTAGGAATCTTTGCCTAGAGCAAGGGCTCAATGTTATCTTGCGATTTCTTGCTTAGTTGCATAGCCTCTTTCCCTTTTTGTTTTTGTGCACAGTAGAAATATCAAAGAGGAAAGATTCACTTCGAGGCTATGCTAGTGCTAGATTTGAATCAGATTGATACATGTATTCAGTTCTAAACTTTTGAGTTACTGATTTGAGCTAACCTGTGTTCCCGTTTGGCGGCGGCAGGCAGATGGGGTGTTTTGCGTGTGCAAGCCCAACCAGAGCCCGACGGTGATGCAGAAGGCAATCGACTACGCGTGCTAGCGCGACACCGACTGCACGCAAATCATGCAGTCCGGAGCGTGCTACCAGCCCAGCACCATCGGCGGCGGGGGTGAAATCCTCCAGCGCAGACGCGAGCGGACGGTGCATGACGGGGTTGAGCGGACGGTACGCGGTGGGGCCGAGATGGTAGCGGCGCCCGGGGGGGGGGGGGGCGATGAAGAGGACGGCGACGGAGGAGGCGAGCCTGGGAGCCAACGCCGCCGCCGTCGGGCCCAGCAGCCGCAAGCAACGCCCTCGCCATCGGGCCCTCACCGCCGCGCCCTTGCCGCCGAACGCCATCGTCGCCAGCGCCGAGAAGAAGAAAGGAGGAGAGAGAGAGAGGTTATTAGAGGGAAGGGATGACATGTGGGCCAGCTTAACTTTTTAAATTTATTTGTTGACTAGGCTGCCATATGTACGCCACGTCAGCGAAAACCACCCTTAAAATAGCCGAGGGAGTCATTTTAGACGGTTTTAATAGTTCGAGAAGTCATCATATCTGGTTTTGTGGTTTAGGGATACAAATCTGGTTTTGTGGTTTAAGGATACAAATCAGATTCAACGTATATTTAAGGGAGTCAAATTGAACTTTTTCCTAGCACAAATGGGAAGGAGGCCCGGGAGGGAAATAAAACAAGCTTTAAATCCATTGGATGGAAAGATATTTATGCCTAATCGGCCTGAGGGGAAGGAGAAAAAGGCCGAGGCCTTTTCATCCTGGCGGTTACGTGAGCTGGTCCAATCTTCGTGCTGTCCGCCACCGTCCGGTAGCGTGACGGACTGACGGTGAAACCAACACTTGAATTGTCGAACACCCCCGTGCGCGAACTCGCACGCATCTCCGCGATTGCACCCGTCCTTGCGGAAGTCCAGGCACGCCGTGCCAGAGTAGCAGTACCGCCTCATGTCCGGTGTCCCTCCTCCGCGCCTTCTCCCTCGGGCGCGTGAAAGGGCACTCCGTCCAGTACTCTAGTCCTGACTCCGCCCGCACGCGCACCGTCGCACCTTGAACTCGATACTCCCTCCATCGCATAAAAAACCAACCTAGTATCGGATGTGACACATCCTATTATTACGAATCTAGACATATATATATCTAAATTCATCGTACTAGAATATATCACATCCGGTTCTAGATTCGTTTTTTATGGGACGGAAGGAGTACATCCTAAGCCCATCACACGTGTACGCGTCCACCGCCGCCGCCTCGTTCAACGACAGGTAATGCCGCGTCGCGTCGAGCTGGTGGTATATGGCGCGCGGCCACCTCATTGTCCCTACCGCTTCCTCCTCCCTCCACGCCGCTCACCGCCGCCACATGTTGGATGTTGCCAATTGCCATGGCGCATGCGCGCCCTCACCATCATCTTGTTCTTGCGCTCTCCTCGCTCGTACCAAACTTGTGTTTACTCCAGCCAAAAAAAAACCCCTAATCCCTTAACTAGACCCTAGCCAATTGTTCCAACCCATCTCGTTGTTCAGTAATGGAACAGCCTGTGCAATTATGTAAATCTTCCACGATGATAATACGGGAAAGGACAACCGCACGAGTTTTTTTACCGTCCAACAGTGAAGACCGGTACCAAATGTGGACCGTTGGATAGGTATGATCGGATGGCTGACATCAATTGGTACCTTCAGTACCATTTACTCTCTACATGGTACCTGCCAAAGGGGAACGAGGTGGAGGGGTAAAATTGTATTTGCACATTGGAAAGGAGTTTCGTCGATTTGATCCGTGTTTTGGATAAGGCTTTGCAGAGGAAAATCTGCGGCAGTGGCGGCGAGCCGGCGACGCTTCAGGAATTGCGGTGCGCTCCACCAGTCTTCTGCGGCCACAACGGTGCTCCAGGAGTTGTTGTCAGCGGCGACGACGGCGGCATTCCAGGAGTTATCGGCAGCGACGGCGGTGCTCCAGGAATCATCTGCAATTGCGACGGCGAGTCTTCGGCGACGACGGCAGCACTCCACGGGTCATTGCTAGCGACGACGATGGTTGATTTGGCTGAACGACTTTTGAGCATGAAAGTTACATACAAGAATAAATTGAGAAGCAGGAAGTTCCCCGCAAAAAAAAAGAGAGAAGCATATGAAGTTGATTTGCCTAAATGGCTTCAGGTTGATTTGTCAGACATACACAAAATCGATACTCCAACACAACCTCCGTTGCAGAACAATTGTAGGGTGCAGACTACAGCGGCGGCGACAAAGTCCGGTGCGTCAGCATACATGTTGCCGCAGCGTCGGCCATCGGGCGCACTGTCGTTGCCGCAGAGCAAGGACACGCTGGGGCTGGGGGGACGACAGGCGGCAGCGACGGCGGTGACAAAGACGTGCGCGACGGCGCGAGCTGAGGAACGATGTCGTGCGTCGAGGAGAGCAGAATGCGACGGCAGCGGCCACTCGGATATGCCTGTGAAGATGAGGAGATTTCGTCGTCGCACGCTAACTGGCTGCTTTATTTCATTTCCAATCGTACCCCAGTTTATTGAACGGCCGGATTTCGTTTGGTATCTGGTGGTACCAGTAACTGGAGGTACCAATTGCTGGACCAGAACAAAGCTCGTCTTTGTTTCTGCTGACAAGTGCTTGGAGCCGGAATCTGCGCGACAATACTTGATCTTTGTGGATTCTGTCATTGTGTGGCAAGCGACGATTGTGTGGTATACTATCTTTGTTGCAGCCGGTCGTCGACGGGGGCGATACTTATACTGATAGAAGAAACAGAGAGTCGGCATGCATCGGAAGTCGGTTCGGTTTAGGACTCGCGTGCCGAGTCGACGTAGAGCTGTGTATGATCTCGCGACGAGAAGTCATCTCAGAGAACAAAAGAAGCACGAATCCTAATGCACTTCCGTTAACCCCTGCGAATTAGTTAGGAGTTCTACTTCGTCACGGCATGATCTACCGTTTGTTCTCCGATCAACGGTCCAGACAAGCCGCCGTTGTACTGGGTCCCACCTTAATCTCGTGCTTCCTCCTCCTCCGCACCATTGCCATCCTTCGAATCGACACAGAACGCACGAGACGAGAGAGGAGGAGAGGGAGAACTGAGAAGCAAGGTAGGAGCACAGAAGGAGAGGGTGGCCGTGGTCAAGGCAAGCAATGGCGGAGCGGCCGGCGTCCTCCCGCCCCGGCTGCCTCCCGTGGCCGCGGAAGGAGACCAGCTGCCGCGAGGAGGTCATCACCATGTCCTGCTGCGGGGAGACGTACCACCAGCGCTGCTTCGAGGCCTGGAGAGCGGAGACAACAACGAGCCCCTGTCGCCGCCGCCCCCGCCCCTGCCACCGATGTGATCTTCGCGGGCGGTTCTTAGGATTCTAACGCTTTCTTCTCCACTCTGACGTGTGTGATCATGTCTGACCTGGATGGCTTCTTCTTGGATAGTTCCCTCTGCCGCCAAATGATTTTTGAGGCGCTTCTTAGGATTTATGTTAGATTTCTTCAGATTTCAGTTAGATTTCAGTAGTAGTGTTGCGTTAGTTCCTTCTGATTCACTTCGGCCAGAACTGTGTCCCATGTTGCTTCCCCTGTAACAAGGTGAAGTCTGAATATCTGGATATGGAATATGAACATCTGAAGTTTTTGGGGATGCCAATTCTTGAATTTGTCAATGCAAGAAGGCAGAAGCCAAGCACTGGTCCTGAATTAGTACTGACTAATCGATATGCTATCTTGCGATGACAAATGCATGCTGCTGGACGTCGGACCGACTCGCGACAAGGGGTTGGCGGAATAACGGACATTGCCCCCTATGTCGTTGTGACGCCGAGACGGCCTTGCACCTCGTCGCCATGTGTAGATACACGAAGAGAATCTGGCACCTCGTTGCTACATGGGCGGGATATCAGCAGTTGGAACCGGCCTAGTGGGTGGAAGCCCGGTCAGTCCATCAGTGGTGGGAGAGCCTAGCTAATACACCCGGCATTCCAAAGAAGGGCCTTCGGTCCCTTATCCTACTAGTCGTTTAGGAAATATGGAAGGAGCGAAATCGGCGAATCTTTGATCACAAAGAGATGGCAACAGGTGTTCTCCTAGCAAAAATCAAAGAGGAGGCTAGCTTGTGGGCTTTAGCTGGGGCTAAAAGGTTGCGCGAGCTCATCCCGCACTTTGTATAGTGTATAGTCTAAAGATCTTTTTGTTTTACCCCTAGGGATTATATTTTCTCCTTCTATATTCAATGAAAAAGCACTGCTGTGCTGTTTTCCGTTCAAAAAAAAAAAGACAAATGCATACTGCATCAGTACTAATTCAGGACTAGTTCTTGATATAACGGTTCAGAAATCGTTTGGTGCCATTGCCAATTTCTAATGTAGTTAATCAGTACACTTTTATTTGTAATAAAGTATACAGTATAAACAAAGATAACAAAGATATGTTGTCTTGTGATGAGAACTACATATTGGTTCAGAAATCATTTGGCGGCATTGCCGATTTTTACAGTAATTGATCAGTACACTGTTAACTCTGTAAGTCTTTTTTTGATCATACAGTTTAACAGAAATGACCAGCTAAGTTCAGTGGAGAGAGACGGCATGCCATAATTGCCATTGAGGGTCTAAAATTCTGCAATGCTATCTGAACTATCTGAATTTTGTGTGGGCTTGCCATCTTGGTTCTTAATTCTAACACTAGTTTGTATCCCAGAGCTACGGAGTGCACTTTGCAAGTTCATTTGATTAGAAATTTATAACAGATGCAACATGCAGTAATATGTTAGTTCATTTTCCAGAAATAACTTGCTACAGCAGAAACTGACTGAACTGAACTGAACAAGTTCAAGGATGCAATGCAGTAGTGAAGTGGTTCTTGTCGTCCAGAACTGTGGCCCATGTTGCTTCCGCTGTAAAAGAGTGAAGTCTGTAAGTTCAATTGATTAGAAAGTTTATCACAGATGCAATATGCGGTAGTATGTCAGTTCATTTTTCAGAAATTACTTGCTACAAGAGAAGCTAACTGAACTAAGGATGCAATACAGTAGTGAAGTGGTTGTACAGTCTACTGCATGTTTTTGCTTGGCAATGCTTAGCTTAGCAGGAAACTGAAAACCACAATTACCATTACAAAACCCAAATACCCAATCCGTCAGAGGCAGCCGCATACGCCTCCTGTTTCTTGCTCGGCCAAATCATATTGCTCACTAAGAACAAGAACTCGTTAACGAACTAGCCGAACACTCCCCACCTTCTGATCTGCGATCAACGGCATCGGTGCGCGCGCGGGGACCACGCTAAGCTCGCCGGTGGCCTTCCAAGTGGGGTCCAGTGCAATACCGTTTCATCCCGATTTTTAGTGTACCTTTGGTTCGATATGGACCGTTGAACGGATGAGATCCAACGGTGAAAACTCCTTGCTACTACATCTAGTATCGGGGTGTAGTAGTGTAGTAGAAGGGTAATTGTGGAAAAATTATTATGGCATTATTGTAAATTCACCATTAGGATTCGGTGTAATATGTAATTGCTAATGGGATCAGATCAACGCTAGGTTTATTAGGGGCGTTAGCTAGGCCTTTGGCCGCTCACCCCCAACCTCTCGGCGGCGCTCCCGGCGTCGCCCGCCCACCGCCCTCCTCCCGCACCAACTCCCGGCGGCGCCCGCCCCTGCTTACCTCCCGACGCCGCCCCCGAGCGACGCCCCAGATGCGGCCATCGTCGCCTCTCTGCGTGATGGTTGCCAACGCCACCGCCGCTGCGTAGTTGGGTGGTCGTGGAGCAGAGCGGCGGCGGCTGTGGATGGCGTCAGAGGCTTCGGCGTCGTTCCCTTCTCCTCACCACGTTGGATGAGGCCATCGCCATCAGACATCACAGACAACTAGGCAACGGGCTGGCACATGGAGATGGAGGAGGGCATGGTGCGGGGCTGTGGTGGAGGGCTGCAGCTGGGTGGACCGCGGTGAGCGCTGAGCAGGACAGCGAACCTGCTCTCTGTCCGTCAACGACCGCCTCTGCACCAAATATCTGAGGTTTTTCTTCTCTTTCGATTCAAAATAAAATGGTTTTTGTTCTCTATCCCTAGTTTGAATATGAGTATTTGTCTGTCATTCCTTAGGTTAATCAGTGAATCATGTTGAAGCAACCAACTACACAGACAAATTACGA
This sequence comes from Oryza meridionalis, assembly GCA_000338895.3. Classification (NCBI taxonomy): domain Eukaryota; kingdom Viridiplantae; phylum Streptophyta; class Magnoliopsida; order Poales; family Poaceae; genus Oryza; species Oryza meridionalis. Next base: position 23,750,602 of record CM002527.2, on the reverse strand, counting down.
GTACACAGATTAATCCATGTCTCGCTGAAGGAGTAAATTATCGTACTAATGCAAAAAAGTTGAGCTTACTTATCTGCAATGTTGCATCCAGCTACTGTGAATCTTGTAGAATCAGTGACTGAATTTCCCGCTTGTCTGCAATTCATGTTAATATGGTAGCCTCTCGAGAATTCACAACCATAATGTACTGAAATGAAAATTTCTCACGAGTACATGCTAAATTTAGCCAATCATTAGGTACTGATACTGAAATGTGGCACCCACTATCCATCAAGAGAATTATGCTCCAGGTATGCAACAGCATTTGAGTAATATGCTCTTTGGAGTACTGATAGTCGTGAACAACCTGAAGTAATACGCCATTCAATTTGTAATGCCGTTCAGAACATGAAGCTTAGAGGCATTCATATTGTTCTCATACTTGTATCCATATTACTCAATCTCGTCTGCGGCTACCAACGCAGGTCGGTGGTGGTGGTGACTGCATCCTCTATATTATTTAACACCCGCAGTATTTACTTTTCATTGCAGGTGCTGAAAATTTTAAAAAAATATAAGTAGCCAAGATGTTGTACTGAAGAGGAAGCGTGTTGGAGCAGCAAAGAGGATGTTTGCGCACCCAAGGGGGCTGGAGTGGAATGGCAAATCTGTGTTGTTATATTTTCCACGTGAAATTATATGCTGGTAGAAGATGAGATGGAGGTCTTGGGCTGTTTGATTCCCATGGTGGAAGAAGATGAGTAGCAAAATGCAATGCTGGGGTATATTCAAGTGGAAGTGGTGATCAGAGCTAGCTGCTTTCCGATAGCTACAGTTTGGGCAATATTTGAGTGCATTTGTCTTGTCTTTTTTGTCTGAAGCTACAAAATATATTACAAAGATGATTTTACATGAATATATTACAGAGATAATTTTGCATGAATAAGTTACAGAGATGATTTTGAATGAACACATGGTCATCTTTTCTTCTCTTTTACTAGGCCCTATTAATTACAATTTTATCCTTATCTCCGTCTGAATAGGGGCAAATATTTAACACTTTTACAGTCACTTGAACTACTTCACTATCTTCATTACTCATTTCGTACTGCTTGCTTGTGTGTTGCAAATACAAGTAGTTATATATGTTTTAATGTAACTGGAACTGCGATGAAAGTTAAAAACATATAATAGGAAGAATGTTATCGATGGCTGCTTTCTCAGTTGGTACGGTGAATGTTGTGTATCCCGACATGTCATGGGTTCGATTCCTAGCTCTAGCGACATTTTTCTTTACTTGAAGGAATATGCACGAATCTCAAAGTAAATCATGCGGTCAACAAATCGATTGACTTTTAACGAAAAATCTGGCGACAGATATAGCAATTCCGATTGGACAAGCATCCTTGTCTGTTCGGACTGACTGGTTCCAAATATTTCTTTCTAACACGGGATTAGACTAGATATATTATTTTAGTATATAAAATTGGTTACGCCCGGAATCTAACCGGTTGATTTAAAAAACACGTGCTTTTTTCGGTCATGCGCACATAAAATAAAACAAAACGGATTCTTTGTGGACAAAAACATATGATGCTCAGAATTCATCCGGGACCGTCCGGACCCGGTCGACACTAAAAAAAGGTGTGGTTTTTCGGTCGTGCACACGTAGATTAAACTAGAAATATTAGTTTAGGACAAAATTGGTTATGTCCGGAATCCGTCTGCTCTATCCGTACTAGGTCGATTTAAAAAACACGTGCTTTTTCGATCATGCGCACATATAATAAAGTAGAACATATTTTATTAGGCTCGCCAAGTCTACGTACGGGGGATAATGGGTGATGCACAGAAATGACACGTGGGCCTTGCTATATCTCAATAGTTATGTTGGGGCTCACCCAAGTCTGCATACAGAGGATAACGGGTGATGCGTGGAAATGATACGTGGGCCCGCTGCATTACTCGTTTGGATCCTATCATTGTGCAAGTACACGAAATAACAAGTGAGACCCATGTGTCATCCCCTTACGTGGCCAGTCTTATCGAACTTGAAATTAGCCTTATAGGATAGTTGGCCAATAGATCGAAAAGCGTCACAGTATAAAGTGGGCCCCACTACCCAATTATAGACGGCAAGTGCTGCAGTTGGCCCGTTTGAAACTCAATTTTGGAGTATTATGTTAGCAATATGAAAAAGGGGATGATTCATTAGCACATGATTAATTAAACATTAATTGTTACTTCCTCCGTTTCATATTATAAGACTTTCTAGCATTACCCACATTCATATATATGTTAATGAATATAGACATATATGTGGGCGTAGATTCATTAACATCTATATGAATATGGGCAATGCTAGAAATTTTTATAACCTGAAACGGAGGGAGTATAAATTTAAAAAATGAATTTATTTAATCAAGTATTAACTATTGTAAATTTTAGAAGTCAGCGTAAGAGTGCGACAATATGTGTGACCATATTTATATGCTGAGAAGTTACAAAAATAGAACTGCAGAACCAGTCTGCATATGTACTTTTCCAGCAAAATGTAAGGGCTCATTCGGATTGGAGGGAAAACACAGGAAAAATGGAGGATTTGTGATCCTTTGGATTCAATCACTGTACCAGCATTCGGTTTATAGGAAGTAAATCACAGGAATGCCCAAGGAATTTTTCCCATGCTACAGATTTTAAGTGAGAAACACAGGAATTTTTCCATTTACTCTGAGCTCATTTTTCTCTTCCTTTGCGTAGGATCGAGGCAAACATGCAGCTAATCCGAACACCCATCCCTACAGATTTTCTATGTTTTTCAATCCTCTGTTTTGCACGTACATTCCTATCATATTCCTATGTTTTTCCTGTTCATATATTTTTTCAATCCTGCGTTCCGAATAAGCCCTAAGTGTTCTTGAAACTGAAAGCACGGCTGCAGGAAATAATCAAAATGGGTGATTTAATTTGGATCCCCATGCCATCAGAAAACAATCCAAAAGAAAGAAAATAAAAATCTGAAAAAACTGGGGCCTTTGTCCAGTAGCAGCAGTAGAGCAGGACGAAGAGTGAGTAGAAAAAAAAATCAAGAAAATCCATATGCGTACACTGCAACAATGTAGCCTGAAAACATAATATCCTGAGATCACTCATCGTAATTCAGAACATTGAACAGTAATATAATGCAGGAGTTGAGCACATTCTTGTCAACAATCCATATGAGCCGTGGATACTAATTGTCACCTAACCAATATTTTCTCTAACACACCGATCTTCTGTCTGAGCCTGTCAAAAATTCAGCACAAAAGGATTCACTGATCTCTTTGGCGACAATTGAATTCAGATATGGCAATATCAACTGCTCATCCGTTACAGCTATAGCAAATAAATGATGCAGTTAGACAGTGTGATTATTTTCAGAAAACATGAAGCCCGTCAGAAGAAACAGAAGCTCCATTAATTAACATATATGCATGTCATCTACTCCTCTAAACAAGCAATCCATAAAATTGTAGACCAACATATATCCATAAATAGTAGTAAGTGAAGTGCATTTGTTATTCAAATATTTAGTACTCTCTGAAACAAATCAATGCATTTCGGTGACATTCTCTTGATCAAATCCAACTTTTAAAATTCAGATATCTTGATGATGTTTTTTTAAAGAGGGTTTACCATCAGTATCAATTCCACCTCCATTTTCCATATCTCCAGCCCCATACTGATGAGATGCTTCTACATAACAAAAGGAAATTAGTTCATTCATGTACTTGTAAAATATCCAGTTATTTGGGGGGAAAATTATCTATCTTTAATGTTCATTCAAGAACTCACCGTAAAACCTTTCATATTATCAGTTTCAGAACTAGTACTAGTACATTTTGAGATTTCAGAACTGAAGTTTAGAATTTCTGAACTAAAGATGAAAATTTCAGAACAAACAACATTACAACTTCAGATTTGAGATTTCAAAATAAGCACAACTAAATTTTCAGATTTCAGAACTAAAGTTTGAACTTTCATAACAATCACTAGTACAAATTAGGATTTGTAAGCATTTTATGTCAGAACTATTCAAAACAGTAAAATTTGTTTCTGACAACATAGGACTGATTTCAGAACTTAAATCACAACTGAGTTTCAATACTTGAATTCCAGAAATAATCGTAAAACTTTGGTTTTCAAAAGGTAATTTCAGATTTCAGGACATTGCTAAAATTCAGATGGACAGCAACATCTGATCTTGACAACTAAAAACTTCAGACACTTGACAACATAAGAACTTTAACTAGTTTCAGTACAAGAGCAGATTTCTAAACTTGAAAACTTAACTTTAGGCACTTGCAAGCCTGAATTCAGGAGTTGTTCATTAACTGGATTATATAGTGAATTTACAGCTTAACTTTAGGTTTCAATTTTTTTTTGAAAGAAAATTCAGAACACCATTACAACTTCATATTTCAGAACTAAAGATGAAAATTTCAGAACAAACACCATTACAAAACAGATTTGAGGTCTCAGAACAAGCATCACTACATTTTCAGATTTCGGCGACTCCACACCGAAGGCAGGAAAGCGGCTGGCGGGGAGCGCAGCAAGAAGAGGTTGCCGGCCTCAGGTGCCAGTCGCCACAGGGTTCGTCGTCGTCGGGAGTTTAATTCGCAGGTTGGAGGGGAGTGGAGGGTGACGACGATGGCTTTTCGAAGCTCTGGAGGAGGGGCGGCGCTGCTGCGGCATGGTGGTCGCACTCGCACGAAGAAAGCGATGGTGGCGTCGTGTCGAAGCGATGGGGACGGCTGCTCGGGCCTTTCAGCCCATAGCTGCGAACACGGGACATTACCGAAATACCCTTCCACCTAAATTAATTGAAGGCCTAAAATACCCACGAGAATCAACGGTTAGATGTAATCCTTCCCGCAACGCAAGGCAAGGCTTCCCTCTTCTTCCACCTCCAAACTCCATGGAACCAACTGGTTGGCATCTTCCAGAACCACCGTCTTCCACCGTCCGATCTGTGATCGACGGCGGCGGTGCTCACCACCCACGCTTTATAAGCAGCCAGGTAGGCCAGCCAGCGAGGCCTACCTCGCCATCGCCATTGCCACCGCGCCATCGCCACCGCCACATTCCAAAAGCAGAAGCAGTCCAAGGCGAGAGACAGAGTCCGCGACATGGTTCGATGGAGTTGTCGGCTTCTTCTCTGGGCTTCGGTCTTTGTCTTGACCCTCACCGAGTTGGGGGCGTTCGTCGTCGTCTTCGGCGAGGGGGAGGACGCCATACCTCGTGTTCTGATTGCCGCCGCCGTCTTGGCTACGTACCACGTCCTGCTCACTTTCCGGTGAGAGGAGTCGGCGGCGGCTTGCGCGGGTTCCTCCACCGCGCGCCGCCGGGCTCTGCCCGGAACGACGGCCTGGAGGGCAAGGGCTACACGAGGCGCCACAAGACGGCGTCGAGTTCGGCTTCGGCGACGAGCGCAGCGACAATGGACGAGGGCGAGGCCGACCTCCCTCCGCATCTCGTCGGCATCGTGGGGGTCGTCGTCGCCGTGAACGCCTGCGTACCGGCTGCGCGGGTGTGGATGCTCGCTGGCGTCACCACGCTGGACCGGGCGCTGGGCGACTGCTCGATTTGCCGGTACGGCATGGAGGCCGGCGACGTCGTCCGCACGCTCTCCTGCGGCCACGTCCGCACTGGCATCATTCTGCTTGTAATATTCAGTTTGATGTGGTGTTAAATACTTCATTGACTAATTGACGAGCTTTGAGATACTGATGTTTATTGGATCTTGTGACTGTCCCAATGTATTCATTGTTCAGTAATGGTTTAAGAAAAAAAGAAATGGTGAATAGTGCTGGACTACTAGTAGTATCAGTGTGTTACCATGCTAGTGTTTCTTGCTCCTGGATCAGTAATCAAGTTATTTTGCTCCTGAAAGAGTGAAACTGAAAAATCGGATAACCTGGTAACATGAGATTTTGCATTTTCAGAGTTTTGCCCGTATGGAAATTGCAATTCAGTCAGGGCTGTAATTTAGGATTTGTTTTATATTTCATACCATCGAAAGATCTGACAACATTTGAAATATCAGTACTCTGGTTCTCTGAATCATCGGTACATGACTCCTTTCCTTTGCTCATATGGTAGTAGCTAAGCGCTCAATTGCCACTGAATCGAGTATCTTTTGAGTCATAGGACAATGTCTACTGATGAGGGCTTGGAACATCTTGATTCACTCTTTGCTGCAGTGTCCCTGGTATACTGTCGCGTTTATGCAAAAGCATTTGCAATGTCTGAAAACTGAACTAATCTATCAGTAAAGTGAACCTTACAATAACACTTGTTACACGCAAAGTGTGTAAACTACCTATTAGTCCATTCAGTTCGACTATCAATGAATTTCACTGTAGTCTTTGACAGTATGTATTTTGTCAGATACTCACTTACTCAGATTCACGGTTAAATCTTCACTTTGCTGCTCTCTGAATTTGTGATGTTATTGCTGTGTGGTTAGAGCTTCAGCAGTTGGAGATTAACTGTCAATAGAGCTTCAGTATTACCTGGTAAATGGTTTTTTCAATAGTCTTTTCTGTGACCTTGTAAATGGTTCTTGTGACCTTGTAACTTCTTCAGGTTGCAGTAATCTTGGTAAGTTGTATAATGGTATTGTTACTTGCTATGGTGGTTAGTGCTTCTTTAGTTTCCTCGGAACTCTGATGGGGTAAAACACAGAAAATTTCTTGGTGAATATTTCTTCAGAGATGGTTTGTTTTGGTGAGTTCTTGAGACATTGTTGGATGTTACATACTTTGTCTAAAATTGCAACGGGAAGTGAGCATTGTTTAGATTATCTGCAGCTGTTCTGCCTTTTATACTCGGTGAAGAGTGATCTGCTGTTGCCATTGTCTAAGGCTCATTTCCCTGCCAACAATTTGCCTTTAACCTTCAGTGTGTTGTGGTGTTGAATACTTCAGTGTTAACGATAGCAGTGTCGTGTATAATCGTAATGAACTGAGATGAGCTCACGACATATCATTTTACATTTGAAGTGAAATGTACTTCGTATCATCTTTGCTCTTGGACCAATAAACTACTTGTTGCGTTTGGACATTTTCATGCTATGTAAACATCTGACGGCGTTTGAAGTATCAGGGATGCTGGTGCTCTGAATTTTTCGTTCATGATTCATTCCTGTTGCGCATATGGATGCAGCAGTGTTAGCCTTGCTCTTCCCCCGTGAGAAATTGTTTAACTGCTATAATTCTATCAAATCGGCAGTTTTTTTCCCTCGTAAGACAGTATCTACCGATGGAATCTTGGACAGTATCTACTGATAGAATTGCAAAGCTAGTTCTGAAAAACAAAGAAACTAAGAGTTAAGATTGGTCGTAGGAATCTGAATATGGCGATACACTATGCACTAAACATTGATCAGTATTGATCACAAGTAATAGCCTGAATCCTTTATGCTTCTGCAATCTGAATTTTGTGGCACGGCTGTGTCAGTTACAGTGTAGCACACCATAAAAGATAGCCGAGTGTTCATCGCAGTTTCATCCCGTTCGATCTGCGATCCACGGCGCAGATGCTCTCCAGTCTCCATCCACGCAGCCACGCTATATAACTAGCCAAGCAGGCTAGCCCGAGGCCCCGACCCAACCAACCGTTTCAATTTTCGCAAGCAAAAGCCACCGCGCCACCTCCACCTTCCAGAAGCAGAGCGCGGCTTCTCTTCCACGTAAGGCAGAGCAGAGCAAGAGAGGAGGGGATCGAGGCGAGCGCTGCGCAGAGCTGCTCCTCGTCAGCGCCGCGTCATGGGGATCGCCTGGATCGTCGCCCGCCACCTGCCGGGTGCGGGGTGGCGGATGCTGCGGGTGCGGGCGGCGGCGGGGTGGCGGAACCTGCGGATGCGGACGGCGGCGGGGTGGTGGAGGCTGCGGATGTGGAAGCTCGGCGGCACCAGGACCCTGGGTCAGGCGCTGTTCATCCGCTGCGTGATGTGCCGCGAGTGGATGGAGGCCGGCGCCGTCGTCCGCGCGCTCTCCTGCGGCCACGTCTTCCACAAGGCTTGCATCGACGCGTGGCTCCGCGAGCACGGCATGGCCTGCCGACTATGCCGCCGTACCGCTAGCTGCGTGCTGCCCTGGAAGACCGGAGGGCGCCGCCGACTCGGCTGATCGCGGATGATCTACGCCGCGGCGGCGGCGGCGGCGGCGGCGATCATCACAGAGCTCGGAGGGGTCAAGGCCATCGACGATGTGCAGGAGTAGGTTGTTTGGTTTCGTCGTTTTCTGTTTTTGATGGCAGTTCTCTTTCTAGTCTTGTGTGTTCTTGGTCCAGTCTTCTTCGAGTTGATCGGTGTCAGATATGTTCCTCGAAGATTTCAATTCGATTCTTTAGGTGGTTGCAGTAGTATCGCATTCGTCCGCCTTTCTTCCCGGGAGAAATTGTAACTCGGGTTCCTTGGAGATTTCTGTTCAGTTCGTTAGGACTTAGGCGGTCGTAGTATCGCGTTCATCCTCTTTGCCTTCCCGTCAGAATTTGTAACTCGAGCTGCTTGACTATTGATGAACTACTCTGAATAAGTACGGGATGAGATGAGTATTAGCCATTTTCAGCCATGTTGCTGTGATCCTGTAAGTTCTTTAGGTTGCAGTAATTTCTTGCAGCATTGCTTGGAATGATGGTCAGTGCTTGTTTAGTTCGCTCGGATTTTGATGGAGTAAAAACCTGAAACATTTCAAGCAGAGATGATTGCTTTTGGTGAATCGTTGAAGCTATCGTTGGATGTTGCATCCTGTATCTGAAAATTGCTGCAATATTAACTGCAGCCGTGCTGCTATTTTACAATTTTATTTTATTTTTTGTGATGATTGTTCTGCGAGAAATTTCACAGTAAGTTACAGTAACCTCGACCATTTTAGATTCTGCACCTGTTTCTCTGTTACCTCTGCGATCGGGGTTTGCTCTCTCTCGTTTGGTTGCCTCCCTGAATTCGGCCCAGCACCAATGCTTTGCTCGGCCCAAATCCACCGAACCCAACTCGGGTGCGAGTCTGACCGACTTAACCCAAAACTCCCTAATTGCCTCGGCGCCGGCGAGCTTTAGCCTGTTCCCCCCCAAAACATCGAAACCCTACCTGCTGCCATCCTCCTCCCGCTCCCGCCTTCCCCCTTGCCGGCGAGGACGCTCCCCACACAAAACCCTAGCGAAACCCCGCGGCGGCGGCGGCGGAAGGGAGAGGAGATAGATGGCGTCGGAGGAGGAGACGAGCCGGCTTTTCCGCATCCGCCGCACGGTGATGCAGATGCTGCGGGACAGGGGCTACCTCGTGACGGAGTTGGACATCGACCTCCCGAGGGGCGACTTCGTCGCACGCTTCGGGGATCCCGTCGACCGCGACCATCTCGTCTTCAGCCGCCACAAGAAGGATAATGGCGCCGACCAGGTACGGCTCCGCCGCCGCCGCCGTTTTCGCCCACCGTGTGAGTTGTGACGAGCGGTCGCCTCGATTTTTTTTCTTCTTCTTCTTCCCCTCTTCGCAGATCTACGTCTTCTTCCCCAAGGACGCGAAGCCCGGGGTGAAGACGATCAGGAGCTACGTGGAGAGGATGAAGCAGGAGAGCGTGTTCAACGGCATCCTCATCGTGCAGCAGGCGCTCAGCGCGTTCGCCCGCAGCGCCGTGCAGGAGGTCTCCCAGAAGTTCCACCTAGAGGTCTTCCAGGTCCGCCCTCTTGCCACATCCATTCGCCTCTGTACCCGTGTACTCTCCATTTGCTCGCACCGTGGAGAGCAGTGGTTTGAGGTAGCACTTGTTTGTGCAGGAAGCGGAGCTGCTTGTGAACATTAAGGATCATACCCTAGTGCCAGAGCACGAGCTCCTGACGCCTGAGCAGAAGAAGACGCTGCTGGAGCGGTATACCGTGAAAGAGACTCAGGTCTGGAAATATACATTTTTTATTTCTCGTAGGTGTAGTATTTGAATTGATTTGAGCATAATGTCATCGATGTTTCATTCATGTGTTGATATCTGCACAACAGTAAAAGGTTTTGCGGGCAGCATTTTTGGACAACTATTGGTGAATCATGACAATTTTCCAGGAGGCTTGCATATATATGTATTGTTTGTGTCGCCATTAAACATGTCACAAATTTCCTGATACTTCATAGGAAATAGACTAGTGACTAGTAGTTACTAGTAACCTCATAGGAAAGTATGAGGCTATGAGGAAATAGCCTCATAGCCTCATACTTTTCGAGACATTGTGGCTTGTTTACATAAACTCCCCTTCGTTACCTGTACTGCATTCGAAGTCCTCATAGCCTCATACTTCTCGAGACATTGTGGCTTGTTTACATAAACTCCCCTTCGTTACCTGTACTGCATTCAAAGTTCGGTATCTGCTGCACTCGTAGTTAACACATCGCAGCTCAGGTAACCTAACTCCTTGCTGTAGACCATCTAACAAACTAATAATCAACAGTTCTCTCTGACATTCAGTGCTGCAAATGAATAAAATTTGTTAGAATGAATATAATTGATAGTAGTGGGCTTTGAAGTGTTGGGCATACATTTTAAGTTTTAACCACATTCCCTGAATGCTCTTTTTATTGACCTTTTTTTTTCTAATTGTTAAGAGAAGTAAATTCAGGTTTATGTGCTGTTGAACTTTGTCCAGCAGTGGAAACCAGGGCTGTTCATAATGTTGTTGTTGTTTAAGTCATCTCGTTTTAGATACTGAGCCTAACTCAGTTGGTCAAGGATGTGGATGTACGCCCAGACCCCCCAAGTTCTTATTTAAAAATGCCACCTAGTTCCTCCTAGGTTGGTCGAGTTCTTTTTTTTTTTTAAAGTAATCTTGTTTTGTGAACTTTTAACTTATTGTTGTTTATTATGGCCTGTTTACAATGCGAACTTGCATTGTTCATGTTAGTTTTAAGATAACTGGTTCTATAAAATGTGTTAGGTCATAGTTTAACAGAATGAGGTATCAAGGTTTCTATATCACTTCAGTAGACAATCACGATAAATGACAATCTGGTTCTTGTTTTAGAGTCAAAGCTGCTAGTTGAGCAATGTGATAATGCAGTTTTAATGTTATATGAGGTGGTAGCAGCATAACCTAATACAATAGGATATCCAGGTTCTGTTTATTTATATGCTTCGAATACGACACTTTCAGATCTTAACAGTGACGAGCTTGTCTTGTTACAAAGTTACCATGATAAATACTCTAATGGCATTGATTTACTCTGTTGCATGTGATTCTTTACTATGGCATGTGTCATGTTGGATAATGGGAAGAATGTAAGGCACCCGATGTGCTGGGGATGTTGATCTGAGAAGCTCTTTGTTTTCATGTTCTAACATTCTATTTCTTTGTTAATTTGCAATTTGTTTAGTTTGATACATAATTTCTGAAGGGAATAGAAGAAATTCAATGAGTACTAGTCACACCTCTGTTTCCTTTTTTACGTTTATAACATCGCCCAATTTTTGACACCTAATTCTAAAATATAAGTGTCTTCGCAATTATCAAGATAACTTTAATCCCATCTTAGGACTACGAATCTGGACATAGCGTAGGTTGCTACATATTGGGACGGAGGGAGTAACTAATTGAATGGACTCCACATGCAGATGTTTCTGTAAACTTTACTGCAGTAGCACATTCTGTTCTGATGACATTGAATTTGTATTATGAATGCAGCTCCCCCGGATTCAAATTACGGACCCAATAGCAAGATATTACGGCATGAAGCGTGGGCAAGTTGTAAAGATCATCCGTGCTAGTGAGACCGCTGGAAGATATGTGACGTACCGTTATGTGGTGTGAATCACGCTTGGCCTATGCGACGAATATTACCAGTGAAAATCACTCTGTTGCTAATTCATTTCCTGTAGTAGAAACACTCTTGTCAGCAAGTAACAGAAGTGCTGGGGTGCCTTGTTTCTCTTTGTTGAGCTTGTTTGGCATAGCGGTGTTAGCACTAGAGGTAGGTTTATGTATCCGTGTTCCATTTCACCCTACCAAATCATTTGTGGCTATCAGAAATGTGTTTGATTGGGTGGGTCTATTTCATCTTTCGTGCCTGCCTGTATGATGTTTGTTTGATTGAAAATGGCATAAGAATGCCTTCCGGGACCATCGTTTGCCTCATGTAGTCATGTGCAACAGGGCAGCTGAGATAAAAGCACGAGGGAACATGGGATGTGCACACATCTGTAGTGTGGATTCTTGTCGGGTGGACGGATTTTGGATGGCTATCAAGCTGAGCAATCTGTGTTTCAGCCTTCAACCTTATTGCATCAGGCGAACTAGTTAGGCCAATGGCCGCAAAGTTTCAACTCCCAAGGGGGCTGTCATCGTCATCGCATCTGTATTCGAGACCAGTAGCTTAAGCTGCATCCTACCTGCGGAGAGAAGAGTGATATGAAAGTTTCAGCCTTCTCAAAGTCATCTCTGATGGGAGTACATGGAAATCTACAGCATTTTAACATTTCTGCAGTTCTGTTTGGTTGCGGGCACCGCACGTCAAGAATTGGAAGGACTCTTCCCCCCTTGTCACTTTGTGGCTGTTGATGAGGCCGTAAAATCCTACTGACTCGATCGCAGCTCGGCCAAGTCGGTCAACGATGGGAACCTGAGCGTGCGACGGCGACATGCGCCCAGCGACTTGGACCGGTCACGGCCGTTGTTGTCGAGCACCACTCGTGTCGTCCAAAGCCTCCAAATCTGCAATCCACCCCCTTCCCCCCAAAACTTCCAACTTCCGATCTGGCGCGGAGACTATCCGCGTGTACAGATCACAACGAGAGCTGCTGCTGCTGCTGCTTCGCACTGCCAGCCTGCCACATCGTGCCAGCCGAGGCCATATCGTGCCGAGGGGTGTCCAACGTCGTTGGTCCGAACATCCGCCGGGGGGAAAAACAGCTAAACCGCCGGAAAAATGAGGCGATAATTACACGGCACGCGACTGGTCGCCGTGGAAACGAAGCCGAGGGGTTGGAGGGGAAAAAAAACGAGATAATCCACGGCCACGTTCACCGTTTGTACTCGCACAGTCGCACGGATAATTGAGGAAAAATCTCCGTTGTCCCCTCGTCCTTGACTATCATTATCATTCACACAAGGCCCCGATCATCATCCCAGCATCAGCCAATCTGCAGATGCCATCCGTTGAGCCCACATCCAGCAAATCGATGCTGTAACTGAACCGAAGCACACAGCAACGCACAGACCAAACTTTTGCGAAATGTAACCGCGGTAAATGAGCGCTGTCAATTGATCCAGAGACTGACAGTGAGAAAATCGAACATGATTATGAGGGGGTTATGACATGTTCGCTTGATTGGTGGAAGCAACATTGGGAGTAGTAGAAAAGAAAGATGATGGTGCAGCCGCGTTTTTTTTTTTTGTCTTGATCTCGCAGCATTTTCTCTGTGCAGCATATGCTCATGTAAATCTGGACAAAGCAGCCACTAGCAGTATAGTACAATAACTGCAGGCACCAGCTAAGCACATGATTCGAACAGGGTTGCAAAGGGTACGGCCCGTTTCTTCACCTCTCGATCTATATCTATGTAGAGTCACTTCACACATCATCTTGTTAACTGTGAAGAAAATCTTAACAGGAAGTAGTCTAAAGGCGCCCAGTAACATTCGCTACCGCAGGTAAGTCAAATTTACGATTGTTCAATGATGGTGACAATTATTGTGGAACGGCATGTGCAAAGGGAATTGATAATTGTTCTTTGCCACCAAGAGCTGACTTTGAAATCAAAGAAAGCATACAATACATCAAGTAAGACAACTAGATAACACTCAAGATACCGGTACACAACCAAATTAGAAAACAATGGCTTAAAGCGAGGCTGAAGGCGACATTTTCCAATCGTGATGCTTCAAATGTATGGTCAGAATATAGAGCAGAGACCACAGGTAGATGGTCGAAGGTTGACATGTATAACACCCCAGCTTATAGCTATACAGATTTTGACATCAAAAGTGAAAAATTATGAACTGATAAGGGCGCACTTAATAGTAACTATGATAAATCATGTTTATACAGCATTGTTTAAGTGGATGTGAATGAGGTACAGGGTATCATCAAGAAAATTCACAAAGAGAAGATGGCAAATGATATAACATGCTACTTGAAAAAGGTTTCAAGGACATGAGTACATGACGGAGCGAAACATTCCTGTAAACTTTAGATAAATTGGTCAAGATTAATTTTGTTCACTGCCAATATTGTTCTTAGGAGATTGGGGGAGGAGGCAGGTTGTTCCAAGAAGGAAGGTCATATCAGAATTTAGGCATAAAGCGAGATACTACAAGCGCTAGCAATAATGTAAAAAGACAATACAGACTAAAATCTTACAGCTTACACGATTATCTCGACAGGAGATGAGGCAAGCATCGAATTGATCATCCAGCAATAATTATCATGCCAATATGGTTGCCTCAGCATGCCCTTCATCAATTCAAGTAGCAGGACTACACAAAGAAGCATCCATTGAGCCTGACCGAGCGCGGTTCACAATCCCAAGCAAGACCACCACCATTAGTTACATGGTATCTGATTCATCCTTGTTATAGGCCAGCGGGAACTCGTCAAATTGCTCCGAGACATCACGACCCTGTCCAATGCTCTTCAGAGAGTGGTAAACCCGGTACATTGAGAACCTCTCCCTCGGGCGAACCATGATACACGCAAAAGCTATCTTCACAAACTCATCAATCTCTGAATCATGGCCATTCCCACGCAATGATTTATGAACAGCATCACCGATCCGGCCGGAGGCCTTAAGCTGATTTACCCAATCCACCAATGTCCCCTTGAATCCTTCACCTGCCGCATCACCCGTTACAGTGGCAGCCTCCTGCCCGCTCATGAGCTCGAGCAGTATCACACCAAATGCATACACATCACCCTTCATGGTAGCAACTGGATTACTAGCACACTCTGGGGCGACATACCCATACTCCCCGAAGTCCCCATTCAGGAAGGGACTTGTATCTCCACCCTCGCCTGGTGCCATTCGGACCAACCTCGTAAGCCCAACATCTGTGATCCGAGCTTCATAGTCCTCATCCAGAAGCACTGCACTTGAGCTCAAATTCTGGTGAATTTGCGGAGCTTGGAACCCATGGTGCAGCCAAGCAAGACCGCGTGCCGCCCCGACAGCAATCCGAAGCCGTGTCGCCCAATCCAGCGGTGCCTCCCCTGGCTCCTTCATCACCGAAGAAAGAGCTCCACTCTCCATATGCTTGTACACAAGCAGCCGCTCATCCTCAACGACACAAAACCCCAGCAGCGGCACGATGTTAGGGTGCCGCAGCTGCCCAACCCGTCCCATCTCTGCCCGGAACGCCTTCTCTGACAACGGGCACGAGTGGAGCCGCTTCACCGTCAGAGCTGAGCCATCGCGCAGCACGGCTCGGTACGCCGTCCCCGCCCGCGAGCTCCCGGCCACCACGATGTGGCTCGTGCTGAAGTCCTGGGTGGCCGCCATCAGGTCGGCGAGCTTGACCTTGACGATCGGCTTCTGGAACAGCGAGACGGGCGCCAGCCGGTTGTGCGCCGCCCGCAGCCGCTCCGCCCACCAGTTCCCGTCCTCCGCGGAGCCGCCGCCGGACTCGCTCCCCCCGCGGCGGCGGCGGCGACCGCCCTTGCTCTTCCCGGTGCAACGCCAGAAGAAGAAGGCGAGGAGCAGCGACGCGGCGGCTCCGAACACCCCCGCGGCGATGACGATGCCGAGGCCCGCGCCGCTCAGCGCGCGGCCGCATCGCGAGGACACGGGGCGGCCGCACAGGCCCTTGTTACCGCCGAAGGAGTCCTTCCCGAACGTGGCGAGCTGGGGCGGGATCTGGCCGTCGAGCCTGTTGTCGGAGAGGTCGAGCGACTTGAGGCGGTCGAGGCGGCCGAGGGAGTCGGGGATCTGGCCGGAGAAGGAGTTGCCGGAGAGCTTGAGCGAGTTGAGGAAGCGGCAGTTGGCGAGCTCGCTGGGGAGCTGGCCGGAGAGCTGGTTCCCGGAGAGGTCGAGGTTGACGACGAACGGGATCCAGTCGCAGAGCGCGGGCGGGATAGGCCCCACCAGCGCGTTGTTGGAGAGGTCGAGCGTGGTGGCGGCGCTGCAGAACTGCAGCGCGGAGGGGATCCCGCCCTGGAGGGCGAACCCGGAGAGCGAGAGGCCGATGATGCGCGACTCCTGCGGGTTCCAGCACGACACCCCCGACAGCAGGCACAGGGCTCCCGCCGAGGTGTTGCCGAAGCTCCACGCCGAGAGGCGCCCGTCCGGGTCCCGGAGCTCGGCCTTCACCTCCTTGAGGCACCGCACGTCGTCCTCCCGGGGCGTCGCCGACTGCGCCGCCGCCGGCGCCACCGCCGCGGCTGCGAGGAGGACGGCGAGGAGGAGGAGGAGGGGAGGCGGCGAGGGAGGCATGGTGGTGGTGGTGGGGGGGAGTGGTTTGACCAGGTGGGGAGACCAGACTGCGGGGGGTGGAGCGGATGATGGGGGGTGGTGCGGGTTTTGGTGGGGTTGGGTTGGGCTGCGCCTGCGCCGCGCTGCGCTGCGACGGGGAGGGGGAGGGGTTGGTTTTTGGTGGAAAAAAAGAGAGAGATGAGAATGAGATTGGGGGAAGTGACCGAGCCACAGTGGTGGTGGTGGTGGTGGTGACTACTGTCCCCGTGGTCGTCAGTGACAGTGAGCGCGGAGTGGTGCGGTTTTTTGACCTGGTTCCTTCCCTCTCGGTCGATTTTTGAGCTCCACGACACGTGTGTTTTTGTAACTGTGGTGTACGGTGTATGAGAGTATGTACAGTAGCAGACTATTAACCAGCTGTAAATATATTATAATGAGATAAAAGATAAGAGAGAAGAGCAGCGGACTACAGATTTGTAGCCAGCTACAGCACAGACTCCAAGACGTACTCCAAGACGTACTGTGTGCATGACAGATAGGACCATATATTAATAGTATAGTAAGCAACTATTGTATGAATTGGCTATTATATTGGCTATAGATGATTTGGAGTTAATAGTTGGCTGTACCACTAAACTTGCTTTAAAGAGAGTTTTAGGAGTTACGTAGCTTATATCTCGTGGATATGTCACCGGTAGTCCGGCTGTTGTATCATTGAATTGAGTTTGGGCTAGGTGAAAATATGTCTATAGCCGTTTATAAATGTCATTAATACAAGATATACCTTCATCATGAATTCACGATGATTCGTAAGATATTGTTTGGGTTGTGTCTTGTGAGAGGAAAAATGATGATTGATACGACAAAAATAATTTTACAGTACGGTTTTTACACTTCTAGTTTTAGTAGTTTTAAACCAAGTGTGTAAAAAAAATATTCTAAAATTAAGTTTGAAGCTTATAACTATAGTTGTGGCACAAAAAAACTAAGCTTAAGAGCCTATTTAGATAGGAGGAATTTTCTGAAAATTTTAGAGAAATGGAACTATTTCATGTGGAAAATCTATAAAATTTATGCTATCCGAATAGAAACCGTCGTAAGAGTGAATGAACTGATTGGATTGGATGGTCATTTTGTGTGCTCATCTATGGATTACCATGGTTTAAGTTTTGTGGGCTCTGATCACATGGCATACTGCGCGGTTTCAACTTGCTCTATCGCTAGTACAATTGAGGACTAATTTTTTTCTACTTGATTTTTTCTTGTCCCATATTTGAGGGATATATAGGAGTGCACCGTCACCTCAATTCTTAGGAATCATTGGTTGTGTGCTCTACGTGAGATAGCAATAATTGAAATACGCTCGTTGCAGTTGCTAGTTAAGCATAACCCTCGATCCAAAGGCAGATTGCCATAGAGACATTCGTTTATCGATAACACCAACTGATATTCGTTTGAATTAATTTCTGATTGCCATCATTCTCCAAAGAGACGACACAGGAGGAAGAGGGTCCATATATATTATTATTCTCAATTGATTTCATTTATTATTTTTCAAGAACTTAATTTCTTATTTATGTGATCCTTTACATAGCAAACTGAGGATGTAAAGAGTTGTTTAAATAAGGGGTAATTTGGAACCATGCCATTATAATTTTGTAAAGTTTAAGATATGCCATCGGTATCTCAATGACATGTAGAACCCACATGAGTCAATGACATGTAGGTCAGGATGGCATATCTCAAATTTTATAAAATTATAATGGCATGGTTTTAATTTTCCCTTTAAGTAAGTTAAGTAAATGCAGCCACTGAGCTCCACGCCCTTGCACAGCCGAGCTAAAATCCTTAAAAATTCTTGCAAAAAAAAAAACCTTCACAAACTAAACTATGCCAACCTTTAGAGTAGTATAAACCGCGTTTCTGGTTACAGCGACTAACCCCTCTTAACAGCATGATTTATTTGTGGGCAAGCCAGATACTATGCAATAATGCAAATGCAATAGCTTAACATATAAAATCTTATAATCCTCACGCCGTTACTGTTCATTGTTCACTCACCCACGGGGCCACGTCGCCCCAAAAATCTGCCCCGTTCGATCCCCGCCCAGCCACGCGCTCGCCATCGTATCGGGCCAAGTCTACCGAGCCCACCACCCAGTCACCCACAACACGCAGAGGAGGAAAATAAAATAGAAGCCAGCAACCTACGCTACTATCCCGATTTCCCATCCTCTCAACCGCCTCGTTTTAGATGATGCAAACGCAATAGCTGAATCAAGCCGATGAGCTGGTAACGGGAAAACCAAGCTAGACGGCATCGACTGATGTCCCGTTTGCCAATTCAAGGTTCCGGGATTCAATCCGAAAGGTCCGAATTTCGGTGAATTTCACCCATTTCGGTAAGGTCCGAGACAACGATTCACTCCTATTTCACCTAAATATGGTTTAGTTTTATCAAAATTTGTCAAATTTGGTTTAAATTTGATCAAATTTCATCCAAATTTTTCGAAATTCGTCCATTTCAGTGGTGCGTGGCTGCGTGCCCGATTGCCCCATGTATCCAAGGGCCAAGGGAGAGTGGGTGCGTGCGATGCGGCTCGCCGCTGCGCCCGTCCACGCACGCTCGTCCGCGGCGACCTCTCATGTACTACACGATTTTTCGGCCGGTGACTACTCTCTCCAAGCCTTGCAACTAGACTAGAAAAATGGCCAAATTGTGCCCTTCGCCCTCACTAACTTTTTTGGCACAACTCCGTGGGTGTTCACCAAAGTTGGAGCAGCAGTGGTTTATAGGTTCTACCGTTCTAGTTTAGCTTCCTTTGGTATAAAAATGGTAATCCCTCCGTCCCGATTTTGAGTTTTTGCTTATAACGTTTGACCACTCGTCTTATTCAATTTTTTTTTGCAAATATAAAAAACGAAAAGTTGTGCTTAAAGTACGGTAGATAATAAAGTAAGTCACAAATAAAATAAATAATAATTTCAAAATTTTTTGAATAAGACGAGTGGTCAAACGTTGTAAGCAAAAACACAAAATCCCTTATATTATGGGACAGAGGGACTAGAGACTTTTGCTGGGGGCAATGTTTTTTTTTTATCTGTCACTCCCTCCGCTGGTATATAGCTAAAATCCCTTATATGTATCTAGATACGGTATAGCTAAAATCTTGTGTATCTACGGACGCAGAGAGTATTACTTTTAAACCGTAGACACGTGACTAAACAGAAAATAATTTTATGGTTAGACTTTTACACCTCTACTCTTGATATTTCAATATTTGAGACTAATTGACAGCGGAAAATTCAAATTTTATTGTAGCTTGTAAGCCGCAGCTCAAACAAAAAGACCCAATTATTTACTAAAGGGTGTTCATTGTCTAAGACATGTCGACTATTCTACCGAGAAAAGGAGAACAGCTGAACAAGAACACGGTATCCTACCTTTGGCCCCTAGCCCCCCTAATCAGAGTCCAAGGACCAATTCTTATACAGCTTATAAGCGAGGAAGAGGGCCAAACTATAGATTAAAGAAGGCTTCTTCACTTCAAATATCTAATCAGGTTTAGAAATCCAGGCACCAGCGACGTGCCATGCGTCTATCATGAGCATGCGGCCGAGGAAAGAGATATCACCATCCAGCAATGGACTGGTCACGTGAAATCTCTGCGATTTGATGGGGATTTTTTCACCGTCCGACTGAGATGTTGCTTTTGGATGGCCTACAGCGCCAGTAGATGACCGGCAAAGTGCAAAGTCTCCCACATGTGCTAATTGCAGCTTCATTAGACCGGAAGAGAAGGGGACCCCAAATGGCACGGCAAGGGACTAAGTAGTAATTACCATGAAACTATTACCCATTGATTTTTTTTTTTGGAGGAGACTATTGCCAATTGATGTGTGTGATGCTGTGATTAACTGCATATAAGCTTTGTGTATGCCTAGGGCTTTTTATAGAGAAGAAAAAGTGAGCCCAACAATGACACTTTGTTGAATGATTATGACTTACATTAGGCTGGATGAGGAAAGGACTATATAAACAATAGACTATTTGTGATCCCAGCAACGACACTTCGTTGCATGATTTAGACTACATTTTGGATAGATAACGAAAGCACTATACAGACACTACTTAGTATAGGGATGTATGGTTGTTTTACACGCTAATAGCGCCATTGCGTGTGGCCATGTGAAAAAAAGCTGAAACATCAGGAAAAGCTGGATGCAGCAGGAGTGCAGTTCGATGAGAGCCTAAAAAATGTTAATACACATCAAAACAAAGGGGAATTAATAAGAGATGAAAAGATTGGCAAAAGGCAGGAAGCCAGAAAGCGCTACACGATCAGCAGTAGCTTTCCTCCCGATATGGCCTGCTTTGCCAATGACCAGAGTCCTGTGCAAAAATATTCATGGGAATGGGGTTCTGTGGTCATCAACAGTAACAAGTTGAAAACAATCTGTGGCACAAACCAAGTCTTGGAGAACACCAAGACGTGGAATCTAACAGAAACATTAGGTCATGAATCATAATGAGCGAACCATCCAGCGTACTTTAATAAAGCTTAACACGGGTATAAAGTACCAGGTATCAGAGAACATGCACTTACATTCACAGAGAGCATGTGACAGGTGTTAAGTTGATAGAGCTGAAGTTAACTGCCAGAATAACTCAAGAGTCAAATACCAAGTTGATGTTTTTAGGATACTGAATATGGGCTCAAATCCAGTTGAGAAGTTACTGCAGAGTCTCCTGATGGTGGTTATTTATGTTGAACTATAGGCCGTGTTTAGTTCCAAAATATTTCTTCAAACTTCCAACTTTTCCATCACATCAAAACTTTCCTACACACACAAACTTCCAACTTTTCCGTCACATTGTTCCAATTTCAACCAAACTTCCAATTTTGGTGTGAACTAAACACACCCATGTAAGCAGTTTATAAGTAACAGTAAGAATGCTTACCCACTGGATACCAGTATTGCTATCCTAGAGTAACTCAAGTGCAAATGTATCTGTCACACCCCAATCACTGAATAGAAGATCAATTATCTCTGATTCTCTGTACAAAATTGTGTAAAAGTCGGTCATTCTATGATATAACTAAAAAGGTAAGCATACAACAGATTAGTGGCATGATGTGACAATGCACAACAAAGCCAACAATTCGTATGATAATAAACAACTCGCCCACCATAGGGGAATGGAACAGTTATGTACCCAAAAGAATGCATAAAGAATGGGCTTAGTCAATGGTCATATCAGTTTTCCTTCTAAAAATCTCACAGGTGCAACTTAGTTCTCCACATGCATCCGACAACCTTCTTAGGAGAAGGGTCTTTCGGTCCTTTGTCTCGTTGCCCAGAAGTGAAATACAGCCAGCCATCCCAGTATCCTACCAAAGTGGTCTTGATTCGGAAAGGTAACCGCCCAATCACAGTCCATTCCTGTATGCCAATATAGTTTTAGTAGCAATACAAAGTTGACAAGCTGAGGAAATTACTGACATGCAGTGCACTTTCCAAAGTTTCCTTTCGTCGTGTTTGCCATTTACTGATTTACATTTTTTCTTGGCTTCATATTGTTCTGTGGATAGACTTTATGATGATGAGTTGTACTGGGTTTATGTGCTTATAAACAGAAGAATGCTGCAAAACAAGAAGTATCTAAACCACCACATGGCAAACAAACAACAGGCAGTTGATACAAACTTCCAACTTTATATCCATCATTTCTTATCACTTTAAGTGTTTTATCTAAAATAAGGAGTAAGGAAAGGCATGTACCAGTGTGTTCAAGTTGAACCGAAACACTTCACCAACTAAAACCATTTTTTTGGTTATTGGGTGCTTTTCTGTGGTTCCTCCAGCAATAATGAGAGAATTGTTAACATTCACCCAAGCAAACTCTATATGTGAATCTGGCTTTGGCATAGGTGGAAGTTCTTTCCACTTCATTCCATCACCAAGCATGTATACATTGCTGTAGACCACCTGCATAGGCAGAATATCAAAATGACTATAGAACATAATCTAAAAGTTATTATAAGAAAACAATGAACATAGGTCTCTAGGAGGCGTAAAATTTCACAAAGTGCTAAAACAGGTTAAGCGGACAGCTCAAAAGTTAAATCACCATCTACTGGGTAACACATTATACATTTTGTGCCTTCAGTGGAACCAGACTTTCCACTATTCATTGTCAAAAGTGATCCATGTCGAACTTCAAAATGTACTAAACAAATTCATATACAATATGCAGAAATTAGCATATATAGTGATTGAGCTACAGATCAGCATACCTCACTTCTTCTAACACATTTAAATATAGGTGATCCAGGTTTTGCCATAAAATCTCCTTCTTGGCCACCAATAACAAGTAGCTTATCATTAGCAACAACACAAGCCCTGGTATCAAAAGAGAAAATCATGATTAAGCTGCTAAGCTAACAACAGGACCATTCTCGGAAACAGGTTATATACTTATATGCCACATAAGAACTTTGTATGGCGTACAAACATATTTCTGGCCCAGAACTAATTTTAATTTAGATACTTGATCAAAGAAATAGCCTAGAAGCATACATAGTGTGGGGAGCATCATTAAAATCTGAATACAACAGATGCTAAACATCAAGACCATTCAGGTGTACAGCAACATTACTTTCCAACAAAAATGGCGACAATAGAAATCATGTGGAGGGGGAGTTATAGACCTATGAGGGCCTCCACGTGGGATTGGTATCTCACTCCTCCACTCGTTTTCCAGGGCTTTCCCATCCTTCACTGCAATGCTCCAATGTTCAAGCCCAGGTTCATGCCTATCCTCCTTGCTGCCACCCATCACATGAAGCCTGCCTCTCCAAAGTTGTGTGGCTGGAGCATATCTGAACAATAGATTTGGGATAAAGAAAGAAACAAATAAGGGCTCAAAACAATATTTGTTTTTCCTTGACAGCATACAACAGACCAAGTATCCAAACTTCAGAAGTAGTATTAAGATTAACGGGAGTGCATGACCATACAAGTACAATAATGCCTAAATACAACACTGTTTGTACCTAGGAACTGGCAATGGAGGCAAATCGTGCCATTCTTTTGTTTCAGTGTCCAGCACAAAATTTCGTGCTGTGGGCCCCCTACATTGCGGACCATACTGTCCTGTTACCACATAAACATATCTTCCATCTGTAACCATCCCCAAATGTGAATGAGCCATTTCCTTTGGCATGTCAAACCTCCCACCCCATGTATTATCTAAGAAATTGTAAATATCCACATGAGAATGCACCTATACATGGAAAACAATAGAAAAGGTTAAATAACTTGATGGCATCTTGAATTAACTTATGGTAAACTTAAAAGTACCAACGAAATCAGCAGGACAAGGAATTACTGGGTTAATTCACAATCTAGCCATACTAAGCCATATATACACACACCATTAATACTAAACTTTCAGCCAAAAATGATTATAATGGGATCATGCTAACCAAAAGCACAAGTACTTCAATTGTGTTTTAGTAAGGAAGATCATGTTTAAACAAGCTAGGGAACACAGGTCATCTATACAACTTGACAATATTATGTGAATTTATATTTCATTAAAAACAATGGTGCAGGTAGCCAACTTGAGTGATCCAAAACGATAAGTCCGATTACACATCTAGGTCATTGATTGCTGAAAGGGAACAAGTATAATGTGTTGCTGTAACCCCAACTCACCAATTAAATATGTTACATGCTATATGTTGTTCTTCAGCAAGAGATTTTATAAATACAAGAAAAAGAACACAAAGTATGACTAGATGCGAGAGATAACAGGGAAGCTTCCTCACATGATTAATGGTACCATATCCAGCAAACACATATAAGAGATTCTTAATTTGCATAGCAGCACCATCCAAACGTGGCACAGGTGCTTCAGCCATCTCCTCCCATTGTAGTTCTGGTGCTGGCAAATCTGCAAAGGTTGCATTTATGTCCGTGGAACCTATAGATATTTTTTCCTTTGTTTGCTGCACAAGAAAATTAAAAAAAAAACGACTACTTAAAAAACAAGTCAACTTGAAAATGCCATACAAAATTATAGATCACACCAACAGTCCTCATAGCATAAGTCATTATATAATAAAACTAATGGGAAGGCGAAGAAATATCGAAGTGAGATACATGAGTTTTTACATTTTTTACAACAGTTGCCAAATTCATGCGGTATACACATAAATAAGATATCAAACATAATTTAAGTGTTTACTCTGATGTGTAGGACCAAGATATTAGATTAGATGGTAGGACTGTATATGCCTATATAAACAAAAACTGGCAGTTACAGCAAAATAAGTAGTCTTAATTTAATCCGGCATGGGATCGGAATGAAAATCAGATGGCCTTTTGCTGCTTCTAGCTCAAACAAATGGTGAAACTGTCATGATTTAGCATGTGTTTGCTGCTTCCATGCCTATGTTAATTCAAAAACACAGATATTACAGTTCATAAACATTAGCATGAGTATAGATTTTGCGGGTTCTCCTAAAGATTACTGTTCGCAAACAGCTCTTCACTCTGAAATCTCAACCAGAAGTTGCAGGCATGAATGCATGATTAATTTCTTCCTCTCCTAAGAAGCAAAAATCCTGTTGCAAATTTCACAACCGGCACGTCAAGACCCTTCAGGAAGCAATCAACCTGCTAGTACTATCAAAGGTGATATAGCTCATAAGGGCAACTAGAGAGCAAGGCATTTGGTGTCGAGGGGAAGATACCAATCAACCCAGATGTGTTCTACTAGTCCAATCAAACCACAGAGGCATACCTAATTCCAACCAGATCTCACTAATCGCGCGCGACTCCGTACTACCACACAGAACACTAGAAGGCACCGGAGGCAGCAATCGAAGAGTGTGTGCGCGCTGCGAGATGGGAAGTAGGAGCATCACCTTCTTCCCCGAGGGTGGCACGAGGGCGGCCGGGCGGCCGGGGAGATCGATCCTGGAGGACCAGGCGGGGGCGGCGGGGGAGGAGGAGGCCCAGAGGAAGTCGGCGACAAGGACGAGGCCGAGGATGGCGACGACGGCGAGCGCAATCAGGTGCTTCGGAGGGGGCGCCTTCGGCGCCGCCGCCGTCGCCGCCGGTCTCGCCATCGCCGGGTGGTCAGATGCGGCGGCGGCGGCGGCAGCGAGGAGTGGAGTGTGTCGGTGGCATTTAACGGCGAGTCGTCGAGGGCAGGTATATCGGAGCGAGGAAAGGAGAACGAGACGGTCATGGAGAATTGGAGCCGGGCAGTATGGCCTTCCTTTTTTTTTCTTTCTTTTTTTTCATTTATCTGGAATTTACTATCCTCCCCTGCCACGGAATTGTAAAAGTTTTGATCACAAATTATATTTTTTTCGCAAATACGCTACTAGACATATTTTTCGCATATGCTCATCCGATGAGGCTGATTGTTTGGTACCTTAGAATGTCGGCAAATCATGGTAAAAAATTATGATTATACCTATTGCATCAACATCATTCTCATTTTCATATCTTCTTTCTCATCATCCCATGGATCTATCCCAAATAACTTTTGGACTCTCTTATGCTGTATGTCTGTGAGTTGAACAATACGAGGAATCGATCGAGTTCTTATTTGTGTTAAAGATGTCGATTAGGATGAAAATTGGAGTGGTTTTCCTAAACCTATAACAACTTGTGTTTACGGTTTGAGCCCTAGAAAAACAAGGTAGAGCGCGGAATATAGTTGTCTTTTGCATTGACTTAGTATGTGCGGTCAATATATGAAGCTGGCCATGCTTCTTCACTTTCAAGCAAGTGTGTAATATGCCCTAAAATATAGCCACCAACAAAACCCAAACAACAACAACAATAGATCATCACCATCGCTAGTAGGTCCATTCACTAACCTTGATTTTCTTTCGGGTTGTACTTTAAATCTTGCGTATGATGCACAATATCGTCCTTGTTGCCACTCCTCTATCCCATACTACTTAATACAATTGATGTAGATGAGCTTCTCGTCTTATTCTTAGCCTCCACCCCTCCTTTTGTATCCCCGACACTACATTACGGGTTATAAAATTAGTGATGTTCAGATGCTTCTTAAGGATAAAGATATAATAAAGGACACGGTAAAAATATAAGCGTATCAATCTTTAAATATTCTACAAATCCTTAATTTCTAATATGATATTACTATTTCTAAACATATAACGAAGTTGAATTTTAAAATTTGTTTGGCTATTTATATTCTCTAGTAATATTTGTGCAAATAAACAAACATTCTAGGTTCGATGACAACTTAGAGATACTCCTTTCACTTTACTTTGTAATTAAATAGATATTGTCTATCTAAGTCTGATAAAAAGAAGACAACTATGCCATATATTTAGATCCTGTTTAGCACATTTTTGGACTTAAGATTGCATGGAGATAGGTTTTCTAGCTCCATAAATATATAGATTTTGATTTACGATTATGTTACAACAATTGGATGAATTAATATGTTCCCATTTAGATAAAATCTAAAACTATAAACCACTGTATTTTAACATACAACCTAACGTGGATCTAAAATCTGGAGCCGTATTAATGGGGCATAATAAAATGGCACGGTACTTTTTAAGTGACATGTTCGAGAGT
Organism: Oryza meridionalis; assembly: GCA_000338895.3. Taxonomy (NCBI): domain Eukaryota; kingdom Viridiplantae; phylum Streptophyta; class Magnoliopsida; order Poales; family Poaceae; genus Oryza; species Oryza meridionalis. Next base: position 23,723,558 of record CM002527.2, on the reverse strand, counting down.
GGCTGCGGAGGAAAAGTACTTTAGCTTCTGCCTGAGAAAGGGCACGACGCACACATGCGGACATTGTCCCCGGGAAGGAATAAGTTCATCTGAGGTCCTTGAACTTGTCAACGAATCCGATTTTCGTCCTCGAACTCAAAAATCAGATATAATGGGTCCCTTAACTATCAAAACCGGTGTAGTTAAGGTCCCTCGGCTGTTTAGATGGTGGTTTTGGCTGACGTGGCGCCTATGTGGCTATTTGACTCGGTCTTCATCGGACGTGGCACTGACGTGGCGTTTACGTGGCAATTCGATCTAGAAAAATAATAAAACCCATGGGACCCACATGTCAGTTACACAAAAAAATAAAAAATGATGAGGCCCACGTGGACCCCACATGTCATCGTCACCCTACCCTTCTTCCTCATCTCTCCCTATCTCCCCTATCTTCGTCTCTCTCCCCTCTCCTTTCTCTCTAGGAGCCACGAGACGAGGAGGTTCGGCGGCCGGCGGCACAGCGGCAGCGGCAGCGCAAGAGAAGGGGTGGCCGGCGCACGTCGGGTTCCTCAAGGGAGGATCATGTGGGCCTCCTTCCCATCGCAGTCGTCATCGTCCAGGTCGTTGCTGTTGTCGTCGTTGTCGTCCAGGTCGTCGCCGCCCTTGAGGAACCCTCCTTCACCCAACGCTCCCGCCGCGACAGTCGTCGTCGTCTAGGTCGTCGCCACTCTTGAGGAACCCGGCGTGCGCCGGCTGCCCCGTTCCCCCCCTTCACCCAGCGCTCCCGTCGCCGCCTCCTTACCGCCGCAGTCGTCGTCGTCGTTGTCATTTAGGTCGTCGCTGCTCTTGAGAAAAACCCGGCGTGCGCCGGCCGCCCCGTTCCCCCCCTTCACCCAGCGCTCCCGCCGCCGCCTCCTTGCCGCCGCAAGTGTCGTTGTCGTCCAGGTCGTCGCCGCCCTTGAGGAACCCGACCGGCCGCCCTTTCTCTTGCGCCGCCGCCGCCGGCCGTCGAACCTCCCCGTCTAGTGGCGCCTGGATAGAGAGGGGAGGGAGATAGGGAGAGATGAGGAAGAGGGGCAGGGTGAGGATGACATGTGGGGCCCACGTGGGCACCACGATTTTTAAATTATTTTTTTTAACTAACATGTGGGTCCCACAGGTTTTATTATTTTCTGGATCGAATTGCCGCGTAAGTGCCACGTTCAATGAAGACCGAGTCAAAATAGCCACGTAGGTGCCACGCCAGCCAAAACCACCATTAAAATACCGAGGAACCTTGTCTGTACCGGTTTTGATAGTTAAGGAACCCGTTGTATCTGGTTTTAGGGTACAATAACGAAAATCGGAAGGCCCAGCGGAACAGGTGAACAACAGCCCATCGGCATAGCGTATTCGCCCGGCCTGCTGGCGAACCGGCCGAGAGCCCCGCGAGCCCTGCGGGCTGCGGCTCCTGGTCAAGCCAGGCCGCCAAAGCCGAATGGCCAACCGAAGTGCGGGCCACGCCTCTATCGCCCAACAACACCGCCGTCACGCTAGTACGCTACTATTACGACAGTGTGTAATCGAACCGCACGGGCACACACGGCGCCACGAGTCACCGTGCGGCCGTGCCGCGTGAGACCCGTGCCAGCACGCGCGGAATCCGCTTCTTTTGCAGCCGGCCACGACCTGCCTCCTCGGCGCTCACCTGACGATAAGAGGAACGAAACAAGAAAAACCTCACAAGAACGCCATCGTGAAAGACGCTTAATTTCTGCTTCTCCTGTTCTCCAACCGCCACGTTTCGCCGCCGGCCGATCGAACCCGTCCCCCGCCTGCGTTGCGTGCAAAACGCGAGAGCCCAGTGCACCTGCGCAACCCGCAGCGATCCGCTGCCGTGAGGTTAATTTGTTCGGAAAGGCCCGAAGAGATTTTTCATCTAGGCTGGCCGTATAGTCGGCTGCCGGCGGCGGCGAATGGAGGTTGGGGGCGTGACGGCACGGCTCTCCCCTCCCCAAATGGGCCAAATGGGCAGTTCATGCGGATAAGGAGAGAAACCGCACAAGCAGCCAAAGGCTGCGGTTTGGAGCCACTCGCCTCTCTCGGTGCGCCAACGAAACAAGCCACGCTTATTACCTCCTCCTGCTGCTGGCCTGTGCTGTACGTAAGTGCCCATGCACGCACGCGATCGAGCTGATTGATGCGCACCGCACTTGCTCCCCGTCTGCCTTATCGTAACCACCACGTCTACTGATCCGTCTCCATATGCACGCTGATGCATGCGGCATGCCGCATCGTCATCCATCTCATCCAACGCCTTATATAAACACACGCCGGGCAAAGCCGCAAAGGTTAGTGGCGTGAGTTGAGTGTCATTTGTTAGACAAGCTAATGCAATTTATTTGGAATAACATATGGAGTATACAGTTTTAGCTGATGGGACACAGTGAGCTTCCCGCGCTTAACACGACCATCGCCAGTGAACAAACACGGTTATGTTAGCTCAGAAACTGCAAACTACAGAACTTAATGGGGTGATGAATTTGGATGTATGCGCGATTAATTCAGCTTGAATTGGCTTGTACAACACCAGCTAGCTGCTTTGGGCATAGACAACGAAACTTGGCCTTCATTAGTCATTTTGGTGAGGCTTCAGTACTCAGATTTTCTGAAAGGGCTTAATTACTTAACTTTGTATTAGAAACCTGGAGCACCTCTTCATTAGTTCATCCATAAATTCCTCTCTCACAAAAGAAACGAACTGTGTATGGTTACTCTCTGAAAATAAGCCAGGAGCTTTTGACATCTATGTAGGTTGGTAACTGGTAAGTAAAACAAAATCCCCAGCAATCACCGTTCACCGGTCGGCCACACCTACAAATTAAGTACTTTGAACTGTGGTTCCTCCTTTTTACAATTAGATTGCATTGCTATATAAGGCAGTTTATGCATGGATTATGGTTGCTATGTTTGTTGTTGTGCATATGACACTTATTTTTCAAATTGTAGTGGCTCTGCAAAACCTAGTATCATGATAATTTCTAGAGTCCGCTTCAGCATTACAAACTAGTGTGTTGGTGGTATGGCATGAGGCCCTTCGACCAAACCTGCTGAAACCATGCGACCAGTAAGGATTCAAGCTCGAGACGTCAAGGTTAATTGTGGTGAAACCCCCATGGTGAAGACGATGGAACAAGGATGGCGAGAGGCGGGGAATCGCGCGGGTACCTCGCCAAGTCAGAGGCCTCTTGGGTGAAGGATGTAGGGCGAAGAGTATATGCCGAAGGGAGACGACTTCGCCATAGCAAGTTCGGCCCCGCGAGGACCGATGAAGCCATCCTGGCCCATCAAGCCTAGGGGCCGTTGGGCCGACGATCGCCTAACGGCCCATTAGGAGCCCATGAATCTCAATTACACCGTATACCCATGTAAATGTCCCTTTCATAAGGGCAACCATGTAAATTCCCCTATATAACCAAAACCCTATTAGTAAGAACCTGTAATGAGGCTATAAATAGTCTCATAGGGCCATGTAATAGGGGGATCCCAAGAAAAATTCTCAATTTAATACACTCTACTTCTTTTCCAACTACTGTTGAGTAACCACGTCTTTCGATATATGCAGTTGTCGTTTCGACAACATAGTGCAATCTTGATCTCTTTGGAGAAAAATGACAAAATTTCATCCTTGCCACATCATCAAAGACGATAGTCTTCAAATTTTACACTACCTCTCGCGTATATATTTGGAGTTATACAACGGAGGGAAGCACACTCGCTGCACACTCCCATTTTCTACTCACACTTGGGATCGGTGCTCGAACGAATTCCACTCGACTGACTCCATGGCCACCAACGCCGCAGCGCCGCCGTGCCCGTGCTACGACACGCCGGAGGGCGTGGACATCCTCGGCCGGTACGACCCGGAGTTCGCGGCCATCCTCACCCGCGATGCGCTGGCCTTCGTGGCCGGCCTGCAGCGCGAGTTCCGCGGCGCCGTCCGGTACGCCATGGAGCGCAGGCGGGAGGCGCAGCGGCGGTACGACGCTGGCGAGCTCCCCCGGTTCGACCCGGCCACGGGGCCCGTCCGCGAGGCCGGCGGCTGGGCGTGCGCCCCCGTGCCGCCGGCCATCGCCGACCGCACCGTCGAGATCACCGGCCCCGCCGAGCCGCGCAAGATGGTCATCAACGCCCTCAACTCCGGCGCCAAGGTCTTCATGGTAAGCAGCACACAACTCCGGCGCGCCATCGGTGTACGTAGGAGGATGATCGTGACGTCGTCGTTATTGTGGGTGCAAGGCTGACTTCGAGGACGCGCTGTCGCCGACGTGGGAGAACCTGATGCGCGGGCAGGTGAACCTGCGCGACGCGGTGGCCGGCACGATCACCTACCGCGACGCGGCGCGAGGGCGGGAGTACAGGCTCGGCGACCGCCCCGCGACGCTCTTCGTGAGGCCGCGCGGCTGGCACCTCCCCGAGGCGCACGTCCTCGTCGACGGCGAGCCGGCCATCGGCTGCCTCGTCGACTTCGGCCTCTACTTCTTCCACAGCCACGCCGCCTTCCGCTCTGGCCAGGGCGCCGGCTTCGGCCCCTTCTTCTACCTCCCCAAGATGGAGCACTCGAGGTAAGCACACATATGTACACATCCATCCATGGTGCACTGGCACAAAGCTTGTGGTGATCGGGACATGGACATATCTCTACATAATTAATAAAAAAAATTATAGCCCGTTTTTATTCTGAGGCTCTGTTTCTTTCAGATTATTGGGAGTAAACTGAAAGAAACAGACAAATTATTAAAGTAGCTTATTATAATTTGGAGCCCAGCTTATTATAATCTGATAAGCTCATTTAGGTGAGCTTTTTCTAGATTATTGGATGAAAAATTACCCACCATGCCACCCCACTCCCTCTTTAGACTTGCAAACCCAATAATCTAGACTCTAATAATCTAGAAAAGAAACAACTAACCGCTTATTTTATTACAGATAGTAATCTGACTAAATAATATAGATTATAATAATCCCAAACTGAAAGAAATAGGGCCTAACTTCCAAGCTTAAGACTTAAAAGGGACCTTGCTTGAGAGGGGGTGTTAGATTATGAAGTGAATTGTCCGATTTTTATCACCAACTTAAGTTTTTGGTTGAACTGATCGATATATGTAACTTAATAGTCGAGACATGGGTGGGTGGGTGAGTGCAGGGAGGCGAGGATATGGAAGGGGGTGTTCGAGAGGGCGGAGAAGGAGACGGGGATAGGGAGGGGGAGCATCAGGGCGACGGTGCTGGTGGAGACGCTGCCGGCGGTGTTCCAGATGGAGGAGATCCTGCACGAGCTGCGCGACCACTCGGCGGGGCTCAACTGCGGCCGCTGGGACTACATCTTCAGCTACGTCAAGACGTTCCGCGCCCGCCCCGACCGCCTCCTCCCCGACCGCGCCCTCGTCGGCATGGCCCAGCACTTCATGCGCTCCTACTCCCACCTCCTCATCCAGACCTGCCACCGCCGCGGCGTCCACGCCATGGGCGGCATGGTCAGTGATCGAAAAGATCCACTCGCCCATTGGAGAGCTCCTCGAGCTAGTTGATTAACCAAACGGTTGCTGATGTGGTGCAGGCGGCGCAGATCCCGATCAAGGACGACGCGGCGGCGAACGAGGCGGCGCTGGAGCTGGTGCGCAAGGACAAGCTGCGGGAGGTGCGCGCCGGGCACGACGGGACGTGGGCGGCGCACCCGGGGCTCATCCCGGCGATCCGGGAGGTGTTCGAGGGACACCTCGGAGGGAGGCCGAACCAGATCGACGCGGCGGCTGGCGGCGACGCCGGCGCCGCCGTCACGGAGGAGGACCTGCTCCAGCCGCCGCGCGGGGCGCGCACGGTGGAGGGCCTGCGCCACAACACGCGCGTCGGCGTGCAGTACCTCGCGGCGTGGCTGTCCGGGTCGGGCTCCGTGCCGCTGTACAACCTGATGGAGGACGCCGCCACGGCGGAGATCAGCCGGGTGCAGAACTGGCAGTGGCTCCGGCACGGCGCGGCGCTGGACGCCGGCGGCGTGGAGGTCCGGGCCACGCCCGAGCTGCTGGCGCGCGTCGTGGAGGAGGAGATGGCGAGGGTGGAGGCCGAGGTGGGCGCCGAGAGGTTCCGGCGCGGCCGGTACGCGGAGGCCGGCAGGATCTTCAGCCGGCAGTGCACCGCGCCGGAGCTGGACGACTTCCTCACGCTCGACGCGTACAACCTCATCGTCGTGCACCACCCCGGAGCATCGTCGCCGTGCAAGCTCTGAGAGCCTGAGCACATGTATACCTCATCGTTGTAGCTACATATAATAAGGACGAGGCTTCAACTTTACTCATAGAATACTTACACATACAAGGTGGTAATAATTCTCTCCGTGCAACTTCTCCGGGTACTTTGCTAATGTTTGCTCATACTTATTAAGAAAATATTTTTGTTTGATCTGTGATCTGTGTAAGAGAGAAACAGAGAACAATTCCTGTTTGTTTGCACTAGAAATTCTGAGGAAATAACAAAAAGTTCTTGCATTTCAGGATTCAGAGGAAAACAGAGTGGTCTGAACTATGAATGACAGTAGAACAGCATAGGCACACACACTACTGCCCAGGACCAAATTTTGGAACATTTGTATGGTAGTAACATTCTAGGTCTAACAAGCACAGCGCAGTAAAATAATAAACTATGACAGTGATGCAGAACTTAAAATATCACTGCGTGCCAGAAAGCAAAGTTGATGGCATGATCATTGCCAGTTTTATAACAAAGTTTGATCACATGAGCTTCCAATTCACAGTAAATTTCTACGATGTACAGCACCAACTGAGCTAATATCTACCTCCTACAACGCAGACCTACACCGGTTAGGAACCTTATAGTATAGTCATAAAACTGAGCATTTGTACAAATCACATCCAAGAGGAGATTTGAGTTTTCATGCTTCACAACTCATCAGCGATGCGATATGAGGTGATCAAGCAAATACCTACGAGTAATGCGTGTCTAAGAACTCCATAGAGCTAAGCGCATAACAACAGCTATAAGGATTCCAAGGATGCAACCGGCCACAACCTGACATAAAAATGAGAAGGAAATTACATTTAGATTACGAGCATATAATGTATATCTGGTGATGATTCTGACAAGCATAAGAAATGCCCAATAAGCCAATGTGAGCATGGTAGTAGAAGAGTGTAAAAATGCTGGGGCACATCCCAAAACCTCCTCTTCTTGAAACGATGCACAACTGCATATTCGCCCACCCCCCCCCCCCCCACCCCCCCCAAAAAAAAAAAAAAGAGAGAGAGAGTAGATAATGTATCGTATCTGTAAGATGTCCTATGACTTAACCAACTGTTTATTTCTTCAGAGAAGTTTTAAGTGTGTTAACGATATTGTGTTTGTATCATACCCATGAACTTTCTGACAGTTGCATTAATGCATTATATTAGGGTGCTACAAGGTGTATCTAGTATCTGCCTGTATGCTTAGAGAATCTTCCTACGGTTCTTTCTGCTTTGAATATCAGTATTTGCAATTACAAGGCCACAGAAATAGCTAAAATTCAACAGAATCATGCAAACTAAGCTAACCTGAGGAACTGTGTGTCCAAGAATTTCACGCAATGGCTTTGTCTCTGATAATGGATGCTCTTCTGGTAGCTCGTACACAATTTGATTCAATACCTGAAAGATTTGCATCAACAATATTAGTATGCTCTGACTTTAATCATTTAAAATAAAATGCGGGTAGCACATATTTACTGGACCATCCAAATCTACAATTCAACATTAACTGATGGCGGAGTGACCAGAAGAACAAGAATGTTTTCTCACAAGAAAATGTCACTTCAAAGTTCAAACTACAACATACAGTTGGCATTGTCTAAATTTATTCTCCACATAAAAGTGAAAAGGTAAAGAGTTCAGGCCAAGCAGAAGTTAAACATACAGTTGCCATTATCCAAATTTTCTTGCTGGCATAAAAGTGGATAGGTCCATGAATTCAGGCCAAAAGTGTTGACCCAATAAGGATATCAAATTTTATGAGCCCAAGAAACAGAAGTTGAAGGACAAGAATATTAAAGCTGACATATTAGCCCAACAAACAATACTGCATGTCAAAAATCTAAATGCCAGCTATAGATAATCGAATTCTGTTTATTAGTCCATGAAGATACAATCAGAAGCTGCCATGGAAAACCCTTTCATTCTATTATATCCTGTTCAAACAGAAAGCTGAAACCTTTCAGGATGAGAAAGACAAACCTCTGCCTGCTTCCCAGCATGTAAGCGAACTCCAAAAGCATCATGCATCACCTACAAACACAAGTTAAAGAAAAAAAGAAAATCAAATAATATAGACATAAACATTTAGATCAAACAAGATAGTTGTATTTCCCAACTAGGTAGTACTGTTCAACGAGGCAGAGGCAATGGATATTGTCATGAAGATGCACTTGAAACAGAAGTTTTGCATTGTACAAGACCAAACACAAATATAGATCAGTGTTGTATATGAGATTTAATTTTTCATTTGTAATTCCATCCATGACACTAAACTCACTCATTTACATGTAGGCTTAGACCATATCAAATGGCAAAAATGAGATGATGGAGTTAGTGGGAAAAAAAACATAAATGTCTTATCTAACTAACACTGAGCAAAGTATTTCATATATGCAGAAGGGCATCTGCTTGTGCAGAACCAATGAAATGAATGCAAAATTCTCTCATATTCTCCTATATAGTATCATACTCATGCAACAGAAGTTACAGAAGCAGCTAAGACCTAAAGATACAAATAAGAATCAAGAACATCTACTCACCACACATGCAATAATTACTGAAGTTGCAAAGGTGGCGCTACGATAGCCTTCTTGGATTCCTATGGCCACTGCAAGTGCTGTCACTGTGGCTGAGTGGGATGATGGCATCCCCCCAGAAGCTATAAATTGCCTGGCATCCCAACGCTTCTCTTTAAACCTGCATCAAATCAGTTAATCAATGATAGAATAATTATTTAGGGTTTTCAATAAAACATTAGTACAATAAGTAATTGATAAACATTAGAACAATAGGGAATTATTTATGGCGTCACCTATGATTTTCTGACAGGTTAAATTGCAGAAAGTATATTGTTTTTTTTTTTTGGGAAAATTTGTTATTCATATATAGATTACTGGTGTTCAAGATTTTCATCACCCCCCTTTCACATTCAGATTGAAGATAGCAATACAATTAGAGAAAAGGCAAAACACCTCATACACATTAGATCAGAACAAGACAACAGGAGTGATCGAATTCCTGACAGACTATACATGAAGTATTATCTAAATTTCTAGCTGGCAAGCTTTCACGAGGGCCGTATGTAGTCCTTGTATATACTGTTCCTGGTCTAGTCCTTTATCTACTAATTTTGTATAATTTTTTTTCCTTTCCTTACTTAATGAAATTTGAAAGATAGATGTTTTCCAGTTTGAAAACAAAAGATCCTGTCCTAATGCCAATTCAATGTGTATTTATTTTTGAAATCACCTAGTGATTTTTGGTGATTTCAAAAATAACCTGCACAACAAAGCATATTGTACTGTGCAGCACAAAAATGTGACTCACTTGATACTTAAATACAACAATAGTGCCTATTTTATGTCTGATACACCCATAACAGATACCAACTATTGTCCTAGTGATTTCAAAAATAACCTGCACATATACTGTGCAACACAAAAATGTGAGACACTTGATACTTAAATACAACAATAGCGACTATTTCATGTCTGATACGCCCATAACAGATACCAACTATTGTCTTAAATCTTCCAGAAATATCAAGGAAGACCAAGCTTACTTTAATTAATAAATTTACTACACTCATTATTTGCAAGCAATCTGCACAACTCTTGCCTAAAAGTACTATAAAGTAGAACCAACGTGAGTCAGAAAAATATATCAAATTGCCCTGTAAAAATTTCACAGGGCACTAAAATGCCCTCAGGCTATAGTAATAAGGCACTAAGTAGCAAAACACCCTGTTATTAGTGACTCTCAAGTAATGCTCTCAACCAGTAGTTCACGACAAACGTACTAAAAAAGTAAGCGAAATTTTGCGTCGTGCAAGCGCACTACAGCAGCCGTCCAACTCTCACATCACGCTGGATTTAGAAATCCTGTTGTCTCTTCTAGACAAAAGTATCCTACGAAAAGCAGTTCTACCCCCTTACAGAAGCAGTTGCTGCAGATCACACTGTCAAAGTCAAGCAAAACACAGAAATAGGAAAAGGATCTCCCTAACCTCCGTGAGGATCTACGGGCTAGCTACAATCCAAACCATGTCAGCGAACCAAAAAAAAAAAAAAACAAATCTAGGACGCCTCAGCTCCTCGTAGGCCTCAAATCTCAATTCTCCAAGTCAGCTCCTTGTTTTCTCCCAACGCGCAAACCACGAAACGCAACATCGAAGCCAACGAAATCTCGCCCCCACGATTCCCACCGATTACGCAATGCTAAAACGCCGAACCACACGTCTCCAGCGATCGAGAACGGCCACCGCCATGGACCCAAACCGTCACCCACAAACGCAGCGCGTGGAGGGGAGCGGCCGCCGAGCGGGGGCGCAGAGGGAGAGGAAGGGCAACTCGGACTCACCAGGTGGTGAAGAATTTGGAGGACTGCGCGAGCGCGAACGCCACGAGCGCCGCGACGAGCGGGTAGTTCACCACGGCGGCGGCGGCCATCTCCGACTCCGCGGCGCGGGAGCCTTCGCCTTCTCCTCGAAGAGCGAGTCAGCGAGAGGGGAGGGGGTTCCAACTCCCCGCGACGAAGCAACGAGAGCGGCCAGGAGAGGAGTCGAGAGGAGGAGAGGCTTCTTCTGGGGTTTATTGATTTTTTTTTCCTTTTTGGAACGGTTCGGTCTTTGTTTGCGAGCTCTTTTTTCCTAGGTTCTTCTTTGCTTTCTCGTTTTCTTTTTTCTCCTCTTCTTTTCTCGCCTCCAAGTTTTCATTATTTAGGAGCGAATATTCTCTGTAACGAAGGTATGTAGTGAAGTTGTATTAAGTTGTAGGCGCAGCTGTTTTTTAAGACCAATGCACCTCCGAGTACTCTAAACAATAATGCTTCTAATTTAAGACCTTATGGTAAATACGATTTCTTCTATGGAGTAATATTTAGTTCCTCTAAAGATTGTAGATTCTCTTATATTATGAGAATAATGTAATCCCTCCCTTTTTATCTAAATTTATAGCTAAAATTAATTATAAAATTTAGAAAAAGTAAACCCGAAGCTAGAAGACCTAGTTTTTTCAAACTAGGGGCTGCCTACGGCTCGGGCGCCTGACGATTTGGAGAAAAATCGGGCGCTGACGTTAGCGTCCGATTTACGTGTAAAACTACTTTAAATTGTTTTTTCTCTTAAATTACTTATCCAAATCATGATCCGATTGCACCATTAAATTCGTTGCAATTAAATCTTCAAAATAAGACCACACATGGATATATTCTGACCGAAAAAAACTAGCTTATTATTTATTTTTTTTAAAATGTTGCACGATGTTCCACCAGGTATATCGGAATTATCTCACTAAGTAGATCGAAAATGTTTCACTCGTTTAAATTGAGTGTTGTTTCACCTTATATAAAAACAATGTTTCAGCAAATAGCGAAAGAATGTTTCAGTTCACTGCAACATTAGATCTATACATAGTGAAACATTGTGAGTACACTAGGTGAAACATTTTTCGGTGGAACAAAAAAATAAATCAAATTCCCTTAATAGGGGGTTTCCAAAATATGTGGTTTTTTTTGTTGCAATGGAATGTTTCGTTCACTGCAACATTAGATATATACATAATGAAACATTATAAGTACACTAGATGAAACATTTTTAGCGGAACAAAAAATAAATCAAATTCCCTTAATAGAGAGTTTTCAAAATATATGGGTAATTTGTTGCAGTAGAGTTGTGTGTGTGGACACGTGGTGGGCCAGGGGAGGGGAGTGCGCGTGCATGGGGCGGGGGAGCGCCCGATTTCTCCTCCCCTGCCCGATCGCCCGACGGGCATCATTATCCTTCAGATTATCGCCAGCTGACTACTCAGCATGTCGATTGTTTCTTAAAATCTCGAGTAATCTTAAATATGGTATTGTACATTGAAAGATAATTGTTTCTTTTTAAATGAAGGTATTGTGATTCATTACATAACTCAAGTAGAACTTATCTTAAACATGGTAGTGTATTGTACACTGAAAGATAATTGATTCTTAAAATCTCGAGTTATCTTAAATATGGTAGTGTATTGTACACTGAAAGATAATTGTTTCTTTTTCTTAATGAAGTTATGTGTTCCAAAGGGGCTACATAGCATAATATTTACGTGATGCAAAAAGAATGTACTGTATAATCTGCAACGGCAAAGAAACAATGTGAACTGTGCACAGCACGAGGAACTTCCCTGCACGTTGGCACGTAGGACTTCGGTGCTAAATGCCTTGTTGGGCAGGAGGCTGAGAATATGCTTCGGGTAGCCAGGTTGGAGCCGCCGAATATGCCTCTTCGCTCCCCCTACACGTCGCTGTACTTTAGTAAATTGATGTTGAGCATCTTTCTAATCTAATTCTGAAGGCAACCAACACCTTCGTTTTCAGCGGTTTTAATCCCAACATTAAACCTGCTAACACATGGCTTAACGTTAAAAATACATTTGCCGTGTCGTGTCAGCCTGGTAAACGCCTCATGCGCAACCGTGCGGGTAACTTTTTTGATACAACCTCTCCAACATCGTCTTGAGCAACCCACGGTTCTCCTTCGCCGCACATAGATTAGGTTAGACACGGTGTCCCCGGCTACAGCCGCCCCCGTACAGGCGTACATACACCAGCTAGACAGCTACTGATCGAAAATACGCAATCAACGGTGTGTTTAGTTCACACTAACATTAGAAGTTTGGTTAAAATTGAAACGATGTGACGAAAAAGTTAGAAGTTTATATATGTAGAAAAGTTCTGATGTGATGGAAAAGTTGAAAATTTGAAGAAAAAATTTAGAACTAAATACGGCCTTGTGCAGGACCCTTGTCACTCAGATCCAGCGAAGCGACGAGCAATCACGGCACGCACGGCAAATGTATCTGGTTTCGTGAAGCCGCATGCCCCGTGAAGAATGTCTCGCTCCACGTGAAGTGAAGCCGCGCAAGAATGGGCCGAGAGACAGAAGGAAAGCACATGGGGCGCCCCATGGCATATGCTATAGTACACTAGCACGCATCCACCTCAGGGTATGATAAAGTTAATTCAGTATAAGATGTAACACATAATATTCGAATTCGTAGTATTAAAATATATCACACCATATATCATTCTAACTTGTTTGGGTCGAAGGGATCGGAGTAAGCAAATGAGAATAGGAGGGCGGGGAAATAGATATGTACCTGGCCACCTGGGAGTTGGGGAGAATTTTTGCAGTGGAAACGTAACAGAATTGGGTCTACGCAAGGATGGCCCATGGTGAAGAGAGGAGATACTGCAGTGGCAACCAGGTTTCCGGTGCTTTACTGTGACACTTCACACTTTTACCCGCCCGTCGAAGGGTTGATTCTCATTTGGAAAGGAAAAGGAGAACGATAATTAGATATGGAACAGTGTTGTCTGTACAAGAAGAATGGGTTCTGCTTCTGACTCTTGCTTCTGAGACACTCGAGTCGTGCGAGCGGCATCATTCTCTTCACCCAAGCAGTATTACTGTGCTGGCACCCCTCAATTATATGGCAGAAAAGCCTCAATTAGCCAGCTCGACGGGAAAGTGTTGCTGGGGCAGATACACGCAGGCCTAGCAGAAGTTTCCTCTGCAGGAGGATGCTCACTGCAACGCCTCCTTTACGTGCCTATATATATACAAGGTGAAGGACAAATTGCAGTCAGTGTCAAGCGTACGACAAGACAATCAGAGTAGTGTTAAGTAAAGGAAACAATCAGGGCAGTGGGCGCAGACCTCCTTTAGATGCCTGTCTGATTGGGTGGCCGCGGTGGTTTGCAAGCATACGAGTATGTATGTACAGGTAGCTGGGGGCAAGAACTGTTCTTGATCGCCAACTACTAGCACTGTTCCCCTTTTCCGACAAGTTTAACTAGTTCAGCTTTGGCTGCTTCCATGACCAGTGGAAAATCAACCTCCACATAACGTCCCCTGTCAGCAAAGATTCAGGCTCAGGTAAATAGGTGACAGAGGAGAATACATTAGCAGATATGAGAAAAGGCAGACCAGAAGTGATTTTTGGACCAAGTGGCAGATGGAAAAGCAGGGCTCGAGATGCCATGCATAATCCTCGCAACAGCCCTCGGGGTGAACTTTGCGAATGAGTTGCTTTGAATGAACACCTAGCAGTATGGTGGAGATACAATCAGAATTGTTGCATTATACAGAATCACAAGGGAAATGTATCACATCATCAGCGGTTACCTTTATATCGGCTTGCAAGAATGGGCTGCAAAAAAAGTAAGATGAAATGTTTCAGTCAGATAAATTTTAGATTGGAACATCACAAGAAACAAATGGCAAGTAATGCTCTGTTAAGTTCGATCTGGAAAAAGAGTACAGAAACCTGCTCTTCTGCAGCTGAGTGCGGCAATCATTCTCTGATGTTCCATCGTCCTTGCTGAAGTACTCCATAATCTTCTTCTGAATGCATGGAGTGTGCTGGGAACCAGAGCATCCACCAGTCCTTTTACACCCTTTGACAGCAAAGTTTGCAAGAGTAAACATAGCATCTAACTTCCTGATCTGTTTGAACAGAAGATTCCATAAATCAGTACATCAAACTTCTTTTTACTCTACTTTCATTGGATTCACTTTCTTGCTCAAAATAAATAAGACCCTTTTTTAGTAGTCATAAGACCAAACTAGTATTAGTACAACTTAAATCCTCACAAAAGAAAACAGAACTTATGTACTGAAGATTGGAAATTTACAATATGAGGCAAAATGAATATTCAAAAGAGGCAATTTAAGAAGCACCTTTGAGCTTTCTACTTCAGAAAGCCATTTTGTGAGATTTGCTGAAAGAGCACTGAAGTCATCTGGCCTCCACAGGATCACATAACAGTAGGCAGGATCTTTCAATTCAAATGATATTTCTCCTGAAAACTAAATAACAGAGGAACAAAGAAAGTTTAAGGCTTCAACATATACATATTTGCAATACTAGCCAAATACCTGTGCGTTGCAGTGGATTATAGAAAAAAATTGAGTCCATTTTCTGAAAAAAAAAATTTGCTTCTGTTTGGTTGAAACAAAATGCTTCATCTTTAAGGAAAAAAAAAAAGAAAAGGGACATGCTTAGGATTGTAGTTTTCCAAAGCAAGACATAAACCCTTTAAATGCATTTTCACGTAACAATGAAACACGTATTAATAATAAATTGTGCAGTGTGACCAATTTAAAACTAGAAATAAAACTAAAATGTTCATGAGTTTTTCACTTGAATCAAGGTGAAAAAGAAGCAAACCATTAGAAACAACACATATACAGTGAGCATAGCACTCATGTGTATATTGGTCTCATAGCCTGATGGCCCCATACATCAGCGATGGTGGTGGTGCTGGGTGGTGGCAGACTCACCACCACCACCACTAGAGTCTTTTAAAAGGAATATAGATTATTAAAGAAAAATGGGCAGTGGTTCAACAGTCATCACAACCAGACTATAAGGCTATACTATGTGATCATATCTTCTAAAATCTGGATAATAACAGCAATGACCATTCTAAGATAACCATTAGTGCAAGACCGATAATGGTAGAGTTTGCCAGAACATATGTAAGCAACATGAAGTAAATAAGCAGATAATAATAGGCTAAACTAAAGATTAAAATAGCACGACTCCAAGCAACTAGCAAGAATGAGTTTCTACTCAGTTCGAACAGATGATGCTCTGACACACTAGGCAGAGCTCCTATCCTTTCTTTCAAAAAAAGTTGCAACAGATGATGCAGCCCAAACAAATATGTTTAACATTCTAGCTAATTCAGAAGAGAAGGGCAAACCTTTAGTTTATGTAGGTGTTCAAATACTTCATTCATAGTGATCTTCAGATCATTAGCTATTCTTGGTATGTCAAAGACATAATGTCCATCCTTCATCTCTGATCTGCTTTCTCCACGAATTCAGAATCAACATCTTAGAAATGTGTAGCACGTTTAGAGAAAAATTGGAACAAAAGTTGATAGTGTGTTACCTATTTAAAACCGATCTAATTAGTATATCCTTGTCAGCAAGCAGCTGTGGTGATGTCTGCATCAATTTAATCCAATGATCAAGATATGAAAGACAAATGAATATTAGCTTGACAAAATAACGATGAACATGGTAAATCCATGACTTTTTTTAAGTAAAGGCAAGCCATGTTAACTAAGTGTCTAGGCGGTGAACAATTAAGATCACTCATTATTACATGACAGGCAACAAGATAATCAACAGAGCATCTTGACACGCAAATCAAAAAAAGGTCCAGATCACTGGAGAAGCTTGTGGCATACCTTGTGAAAATACAGTGTGCAGGTAACACTGAACTGAGGAAGTAAACGGATGTATTGTTGATCACCAATTTCCAGCTGTGTGAGAATGGTCAAAAGCACCTGCATTGTTAGAAAAATAAGAGGATAAGATTATTGAATCTAAAAATTTGCTGGGCCATTTAATATTTTCGGTCATTCAGAAACTATAAGGCTTTAAGATAAGTGTATTATAAAGAAGTGCATGAAGATATTAATGGGAAAGGTGGATTTCATGTAAAATATTAGGGGAAGGAACTGTCTAACGGCTTCAGAGAAAAAGTCTATAAATGCTATTCCTTGTAGTATTCCTGGAATCTAAATGCATTATAGCTTATTTCCATTGCATGGAATGGCGATGTGGTTTTGACTGGAGAACATTAAAGAGATTAGTAGAATGTGGAAACAACTTCTGTAAACTAAACACTGGAATCTTCTTGGGGCATCATACTGATAATTTTCTCTATGATGTCCTGAGCAATTGAATGCTAGACAGCTCATCTGCTAAGACATCATTTAAGCTAAGAAATAAAATTTAGTGACGTTGCAAATTCTTACAGAACACAGCAAATAGCCGTCAAACACATGTGCCCCAAAAATCGATATCCCTTTGACCCAGTCAGTATAACATAGTGCGAGCAAACTAGGCCTATGTAGGTAGTAGGATGAGTGCGTGACATAAGAAACTAGGTGCATGCTGGCCTGAAGAGGAAGGTCCAAAGGTTTACCTCTTCTTTTATATCAAACTTGCGTGAGGTCAACTCTTTAACCAATGAACAAATGCACCCAGTTGTGTTCTCAGAGGAAAATATCTGGTAAAGAAATTTGCTCATTGCATATCCATCAACACCATCACTGCCAAGAAAAAGTTGCTCAAGGTGAAATTATAGGAAAACTGTGGCAGGCAGAGCATGTTGATTAGGAAAAAAACATTCACCTATGTGAAAGACTACGGATCTTATAGAATGTTGTTGAGTCAAGAAGTAGATGACAGTGTGATAACCGTCCATCCCTTCCAGCACGGCCAGTTTCCTGGATGTATTCTTCTAAGCTTTCTGGCAGGCTATAGTGAATCACCTTTAAGGGTGGAATGCTTGAGTCAGACCATTAACATAATTTAGTTATGCTTAATGTTATGAGATACATGCACAAAAATTGAGATAGTGTAGAAATGAATTTCACTTTAAAACAATGAGCAAATGCAATTCTATCATACAAATTGAACATCAAAATGTATGTATATTCATACCCCTTCGACATCACTCTTATCAAGACCCATGCCAAACGCCACAGTTGCAACAACCTTTGCTCAAGGATGGAGAAAACAAATGTTAGACACCATGTCTTACATAATGCATTTGATGAGAAAAGATCATGCCAAAGAACTAGACAAGAAACCACGTACCACTCTTATTTTGTTAGAGCAAAATAGCTCCTGTACACGGCTCCTGTTCTTAATCAGAAGTCCACTATGGTAGCTCTATAAAACAATAGAATATGTAATTAAAGTTGGCGCAGCAAATTAATATCAAGCTAAAGATTAATGTCAACCTTGGCAGTAATGTTGTTATCACACAAGTACTTAGAGACGAAGTTGGTTTCTGCCTGTTCGCAATAATTAAAAAGGGGGTCAATCTTCACATAGTGCATTTACATTTAGGGTATATAGACACATGCGTGGTCTATGGAACATCTTTAGGAAATAATTAAAAAAAAACTAACCTGAAACTTGCAGTAGACAATAATACTTCTCATGTCAACAAAAGGGGGAGACTTCAATAACAGCATCAAATCTTTCAGTCTGCATACGTGCAAATGCTCTTGAAAACCAGATAGTATACCTCCTTTCACATGTAAACACGTATTAAACTGACTCTATTTGTGTTCATGAGTGCAAAGAGAAGTGGGCCTACCTGTTATCACTTGTGCTGATAGACAGCTGTAGATTTTCTCTTATTTGAGATGCTTGAATAAGATTATCAGATGGTATTTCTAAGGCATTCATTATCTCCTCCAAGGTTTGGGTCGTTGCAGTTGCAGTCATTGCAAGAATACATTGAACATTGAGCTTTCTCCTAAGTAGTGATGCTCGGAGTCTCAGATATGAAGGTCTAAAATTATGAGACCTGTACATTCAGTCAGGAATAAGTCATAAACTTAGCAAGACAGTTCTACTAACTGTCTAACACTACACAACAAGTACATAATATACTAGGAAAACGAAACAACGGTAAAATTAATAGGATATATTACAAAAACGATGTGAACGCAAAAGTAATAACACAGTACCAACTGTAAAGAAGTATCATGTCTTCTCAACTGAACTAAGAACAATGTCAGCTCACCATTCAGAAATGCAATGAGCTTCATCAATCGCCACAAGAGATATTGGTAGTGTGTCCCTAAATATCAGGAGGAATTCTTCGTTCAAGAATCTCTCAGGGGAAACAAAAAGCACCTGATCCCAAAAATAAAGAATCTCAGCATAACCTAGCAAAACATTGAAGCGCAAAAAAATACATTTGTTCTTCTTAATGATTCATGTTCTAGTTACTCCAAGAAAAATGCCGCACTGGAAGAATTGATAAAGATAGTAAGGAAATGTTCTCTAGATAATGCAGCATCAAGGATGTAGTCACTGGAGAATGCTTAAACTGATCAGATGTCAACATTAAGAAAATTGTACCTTTATTTCCCCTGCACGTAGCCTTTGTAGTGTATCGTGAAACTCATCCGATGTCTGGATAAATGAGGTAATGTTACACAACAGTCAAAACAAGAATGGATGGAACTAGCAGCAACTGCAAACATTTTGCCTTTACCTGACTGCTCGCAAGAAGGCCACCTGGCAGAAATGCAGGGAGCTTCCTCAATTGATCAACCATCAAGGAAAGCAGTGGACTCACGACCAGTGTCAGTCCAGGCAAAATCATAGCAGGCACCTGAAAAAATAGCATCATCAACTTTTTAGCACAGACCAATATAAACGCAATAGCTCAAATTTTGAAGCACACCTGATAGCATAGCGACTTGCCCGCACCGGTGGGCAGCACAAGCATTGTTGACTCCCCTGCAACAATTTGCTGGATCGCCTCAAGCTGCCCCTGGCGGAACGAATCGTGCCCATATGCAGCATTCAGCAAGCTCGTGAGATTTTGTTCCGATGGGTCCTCTCTCACACTCTCGACAGCCTCCAGAACACTATCGCTAGCTGCCTTCTTCTCCCGCTCCAGAAGGGCCTCCGCCACGAGATTCCCTTCCTCGTCGCCCTGAGAACGGGGTGTTGCACCGGCGGCGCGCTGCCGCCGCCAGGATCGGCATTTCGTCGAGCGTTTGGCCTGCGAATTCTTGAACGTCCTCCTCCTGCCGTACCCGTTGATGTTCAGCCGCACGAAGTTGCCCTCGGATCCCCCTCTTGCCCGCTTCGGCTGTTCCGCCGCCGCCGACGCGGCCGCTACCTCCGACACGGAGTTGGGGTGCACCCGCTTGGGCCTGGCCTGCGGCGGCGCGTCGGTGGTGGCGGCGGTCGGGGACGGCCGCGGAGCGGCGCTCGGAACCTCGGAGGGGGCGGACGAGGCGGGAGCCGTGAAGGCGGTGGCTGGATCGAAGGAAGGGTTGCGCGACTGGACGAGGCGGCGGAAGGAGGACGACGAGGCAGTGCCGCAGGCCGCGGTGAGAGCGGAGCCGGCGGCGATGCGCGCGGCGAGGCCGTGCAGATCGGAGAGCGCGGCGGCGCGGAGCGTAGGCGGAGGCGGCGGGGCGGGTGCGCGCGCGGAGGCAGCGGGCGGCGTGGGCTTGAGCTTGGGTTTGGTGGAGGAGGCGGGCCTAGGACGGTGCTTGGGCGGAGGAGGAGGAGGAGGAGGCGGCGCCGGGCGAGGCGGCGAGCGGCGGCGTGGCGGGGAGGCGGAGACGTCGGAGAGGAGGGATCCCTCGGAGTCGGAGTCGGCGGCGTGGGGCGGGGAGTACATCTCTGGAGGCCGCGGGAGTGGCTGCTGAGGCTGAGATGGTGGCGCCGGCGCGGGGCCGACGAGGGAGGAGAGAGACGGAGGGGGGAGTAGGGGAATTGGAGGGAAATTTGAGAAAACTAGCAATATTTTTGGCGCGCTAAGCTGCGGCGGTTGAGCACTGAAGATCGGGCCTCTGGGCCTGGGCCTCTGGCTTTGCTACAGGGTGGTGTATGAGGGTGGTGTATGATTGATTGAGTTTTAATTATTATAAGCTTAAAAAATAGATTAATATAATATTTTAGAGCAACTTTTATATAAAAAGTTTTCACACGAAACACACCGTTAGCAGTTTGAAAAGCTAATACAAAAATCTTAATCTTCATCCAACTCTTGTTGAAAAAAAGAACGGGACCCTATATCTCATAAGCTTTCAAAAAAATAAAGGAAGCAATAAAAAATAATTTACAACTAATATTTTTTAAAAATCGTGTTCTTAATAATTTAAAAAGTGAATATTATAAAACCAACCATGATGAAAAATCCTCAAAACTAACTCTAATTTATTAAGTTTCATAATTTAAATTTTAGTTGTAGCTAATAAACCAACAAACGAACAATGGAGCTGTGAATAGACAATAGCCCAACACATGTTCAACATATCTATCTTTGAAAAAAAAGTAAGGTAAAATTTAAATAAGTGATGGTTATAGTTGATTGAGATGAAAAAATAGGTAGAGAAATTAAGTGATAGATGGTTATGACTTAGATGAGAGACTTAGTGAGAAAATCAAATGGAAGATGGTTAAGATGAAAGGGTGGGTGGAGGGTTATATTTAGGATAAAATTTAGATGATAAAAAAATATTTTAGTAGATAAGAAGTACGAAGGTAACATCTATTTCCAATAACATAGCGAGGAGACCTGTTATTCCCTTATTCAGAAAAAGTGATATCAGAGAAGTTGCACGTGTTTTCTTATAAATAGTATCAAATCATCCCCCATGTTCTAAATGGCAATTTGTTAAAAGGTAAAAGTGTAGTGCGCCTCCCCCATAGAAATTCTGCTCCTGTTAAACAAGTCAAGGCACCAGCCCTGGTTCCTTGGGTCAAGCCGGCACCGGGATGGATGAAATTGAATATTGATGGGTCCTTTGATGCTTCCCTGAACCAAGGTGGCATTGGTGCTATCCTCAGGAACTGTGATGGTTCAGTTATTTTTTCGGCATGCGGCTTCATTGGTCGTTGCAGCAGTGCCTTGGAGGCTGAACTCCTGGCGTGCAAAGAGGGGATCACCTTGGCACTTCAATGGACCTTGCTTCCAATCTGCATAGAAACGGACTGTCTCGAAGCTGTTCAGCTTATACGATTTGCTAATAGCGCAATATCGGCTTTTGCATACCTCATCTGAGACATAGGTGGGTTGCTCTCAGGGAATAGGGAAATAGCCATCAAGAAAATTACTCGTAGTCAAAACACGGTCAGTCATTTCCTAGCGAATAGGGGCCATAGTGTTGGTCGTTCTGAGTTCTGGCCGGACGACAGTTGTAACCTTGTCCCACACCTGGTGTGTGTGAACAATTCAATAATCTAATGAATTCCCTTTCTCTGAAAAAAAAATCATCCCCATGTACACAAGATAATACTTCATTTATGCACAATTAAACCTTTCCATAGATCAGAAGGCTCAAGGATGTATGTCGGTTTGTTTTTGTAGACAGAATATGGATTATAGGTATATTGGATTTGGAAATCAGGAATTGTGATCCAATTCGATGAAGTGAGCTGTTTGGCATGGGCCGAACTTGGAACGAGTGAATTCAGCCCATATTCCAATCTGGGTCTGGCAACCAACGGAATAAGTTCACTTTATGACCCTCAAAAGTGATCAGAATCTAATCCTTAACCCTAAACCAGATATCTCGACCCCCAACTCTTAAAACCGATACAATTTGACTCCATCGGTGGTTTTGGAGGGCGGTTTCACTGGCATAGCGCCTACGTGGCGATGTTGACTCAGTCTTCAGTCTACGTGGAGTTGATGTGGCGCTTATGTGTTTTAGAATTAAAAAAATATGTGCGGGACCCATTTGTCATTCACACCAAAATAATGTGGGACCCACTGACATGTGGGGCCCACATGCCATTCCTGTTTCCTTCTTCCTCTTCCTCCCTTTTTCTCCCTTCTCTCTCTCTTCCATTTCTCTTCGTCTTGTCTGCAGGCGGCGGTGGGCGCTCGAGGGTCCGAGCGGCCGCCGCTCGGCGGCAGCAGCGGCTTGCGACCCATAGGGAAAATTGCTGCATTCCACAACCAAATTCCAATGAAAAACCAATTATGGCACAAGATATGGATTACCAATGAACGACACGATGCTCTAAGTACCTCGAGTCCAAGAATATGGAAATCAACTCTTCCAGGCTCACCGGCGACGCCTGCCATGAATCAACCTACGAACACGCGAAATCCTCTCATTTCACGGCGTGCCGAAAATGGCAAGGCACAGCACGAGCCAATAGCGCCGTAACTCGAGCTTGGCCTCAGACTGGAGCGTCGCGAGCGCGCGAGAGAAGCTGCTGGACTCGAGGAATGCGGCGACCGCGGCCACAACAGTGGGCCTCGTCGTCGCGTCGGGGACGGCGGCGGCGGCGAGCCCTTGGAGGACGAATTGGTCTTGCTCTTCTCCTACCGTCTGCTGCCCCCGAGCTGCCGCCGGGTTGCTGCCTCCCCTCCCGCTCGCCGCCGCGGCCGCTTGGACCCTCGAGCGCCCGCCGCCGCCAGCAGACGAAGACGAAGAGGGATGGGAGAGAGAGAAGGGAGAGCCAGGAAGAAGGGAGGAGGAAGAGGAAGAAGGAAACAGGAACGACATGTGGGCCCCACATGTCAGTGGGTCCCATATTATTTTGTGTGGATGACAAATGGGTCCCGCACATATTTTTTTTAATTCTAAAACATATAAGCGCCACGTCAACTCCACATGGACCGAAGAGTGAGTCAACATCGCCACGTAGATGCCATGTCAGCAAAACCGCCCTCCAAAACCATCGAGGGGGTCAAATTGTACCGGTTTTAAGAGTTGGGGGGTCGATATATCCGGTTTTATGGTTTAGAGTCATGAATTAGATTTTGAACACTTTTGAGGATCATGAAGTGAACTTATTCCGGCAACCAAGTAGTCGCCTCTTGCGGTCTTGCCACTCCCACATCGGTCGTCGGGACTCTGGTGGCGAAAATATGGAATCGGAAACGAGTCAAGACGACTACGCATGCAGCATTGCAGCGGGCCAGCGGCAGACGACCAGACGTCGTGGTCTCGGCCTCGCGGACATATATAAACGAGAAAGATATAAGGCGCGGGCCGGCGCTTTGATCTCGGTCTCGCGCGCACGCGCCACAGGTAACGAACGCCAGCGCGCGACAAAGACACGATGATGACGCTGCTGTGCGATCTGCCCGACGACGTCCTGCTCTCCATCCTGAACAAGCTGGACACACGGGACGCCGTGCGATGCAGCCTCCTCTCGAGGCGGTGGAGCCGCGTCCCCGGCATGCTCGCCAGCATCGAGCTGGACGTCGACTCCTTCGCACCCGACCACGACCACGACCACGACGACGGCTTCACATCCACCCTATCCGAGTCCGCTAGGAGCAACCACGCGATGGTGCGCGCGGTGCAGAGCATCCTGGCAGCGCGCGAGAGCCGGCACGCCATCCGCCGCCTGGACCTGAGCTTCTTATCGAGGGACGAGTCGGTCGGCATCGTCCGCGCGGTCGACGACGCCATGGCCCGGCCGCGGCCGCAGGATCCACGACCTGTGGTTCACCGTCTCGTCGGAGAAGCCGGAGCTTCTGTGCGCGGGCAGGGACGTCGCTAGGCAAGGTGCGCGCCTCGCGTCCTACCGCGACAAGTATCCCTGCGTGTTCGCGGGCCTCACGCGCCTGCACGTCGAGTGCGTCAAGCTAGGCGCGCCCCGCGTGTCCGCCGTGTCAGAAATGATATGATTTTTCGCTGCAAACTCATCGCCACTTTTGAAAGCTGAAGAAATTCCGACCCGGTCTTTGGTAGACAACATTCGTGAAGTTATTCAACGACCCTCGTCCAGCAAGAGTCGGGACTGGTTATTGTTGTTTTCGATAGCCAAGTTCTCTGTTTTGGGCGCTAGCTGTGAGTGTCCTTCAGCTGGAGTCCCCAGCGATAAATTGGTAACTCTATTTGCTTTCTATAAAAAGGATTTGCCTTCTATAAAAAAGCAGGGCCCCAGGCTCCTTTCTAAAAAAGGAGACGAAAACACGTTTGGCTGTAAAAAAAGAGCAACCGAGTACATGGCGGCGGGGCAATGTAGTCGGAGCAGAGAGCAAGCGAGAACTTGAGCGATCAGACGAAAGAATCCGACTGAAATCAAGCAGAAAAAAAGGCGACGTTTTTTCAGCAAACCCGTGCCGTGAATATCAACAACTATGGATATGAACCAAGCATCTACAATCAACAGCGCAGCCAACTAATCCTTAAGAAATTATTCGTCTAATGCCACTTGAACTTTCAAATTCAAAAACCACGATTTATAAAGTGCCGGAGATGAAGTACACAAATTAACATTACACCGAGTTTTAATAAAACATCATGCGAAAAGCCAGCAAAATCAAAAGGTAGCATACAGCTAATGAAGCTCTACTAGCTCGCAAAAGGTCCGACTTATTTTCAGTAGCACTCTACTCCATTTCTTCCGAAAGAGTGACCATCTTCTACTGGGTGTTGTACATGTGACGGATCAGGTCAACAACGCGAGAGCTGAAATAAAAAGGAGTGGGTTAATGTACGAATTATTTGGACAGTAATAAAAAGGAGTGGGTTAATATACAAATTGTTTGAACAGTATAGCAAAAATATACTAGTGCAGAATTCTCTAATATTGAATCCAACTAGCAAAAGAAAGAGGGCATAATGGAGTGTGATCCAGTTTGTGTTAAGAACTGCTACTAACCAGTAATACATTAGAAAACAAGGGTTCAACCTGACCAAGGTCACGTTAAAATTCCATAGAACATGTTAAAATTCCAAGGATATGAACAAAACAGCCAGTATAGCTTTCTAATGGAGAGCTAGCCTACGTGACATGAACTAAAATAAAAGTATAGCTTTCTAATGCACATAGAAATGATTACCTGTATCCCCACTCGTTGTCATACCAAGACACAAGCTTAACAAAGTTGTCATTGAGAGCAATACCGGCCTTTGCATCAAAGATGCTTGATCTGTTACACAGAGCAAAAGAGGTCAGGGGCTTCGAGTAGAGTATCCAAATATAAGACGAATTTAAACAGATCTCCACCTGTTGTCACCCTGGAAGTCTGTGGAAACAAGGTCCTCCTCAACGTAACCCAGAATACCCTTGAGTTTCCCCTCAGACTCCTCCCTGGAAAACAGAACAAACAAAAGTCAATTGCTAGTCTTAGATGACGTTCTGGTACCTAGTACTTTGGCCTCTTCACTTTCTGTAAGGGCAATTCTAATTTACGCCACACTTACTTGATAGCTGCCTTAATCTGATCATAGGAAGCTGGCTTCTCAAGCCTGACAGTCAAATCAACGACAGAGACATCCACGGTTGGAACACGGAAAGCCATACCAGTCAACTTTCCATTGAGAGCAGGAAGCACCTTGCCGACAGCCTAACAAGTTTTATAGCAAAAGTTAAAACATGTACAAACAATTACCCAAAACAGGATTAGCACAAAAGCGAAAAGGCTATAAACAAAATTCTTAAATAATGATCTCAAATTTTGAATTTACAACTTAGATGCATACGGTTGCACTTTCAGAGATTATGCTGAAGGTAAACAAACAGGATGCAAACAAAGAAGCATTTGGAGGCAGAAACTGTGTTCAAATTAGTACAGTTGCTTCGGGATAATGTACTTTGAACCTTTTCTGATAGGGAGTCAGTAGCTTTAACTTCGATTATAAGTAAACGTGTTCAAAAATTTTGTTTGACATGTACACCAAATGCTAATACATAGTTATTATGAAACATACAAGTGACAAGACACACGTGACAAATGCATTCAAAGAGATATTTAACAAATCATCGTTGATGCTACAAAGTCGAGCCTACCAACTCGAGCGAAGTTAACGAAGAGTTGACTCTTCAGTGAGCAACTAATCATTACTAACTAATGCACCTAAATTATATGTACAGATAGAAATCATCATGGATGCTGACCTAAGCATATGGGATAATATTAAATCTCATGCTTACCTTTGCAGCTCCAGTGCTGCTAGGGATGATGTTGAAACTGGCTGCCCTTCCACCCCTCCAGTCCTTGCTCGAGGGTCCATCAACGGTCTTCTGAGTTGCTGTAAGAATTACAACACAGTGTTACATCAAAGAAACGTTAAGCAATGCCACAACAATGAAGAGCATCACAGGTACTTCACAGATCATACCAGTGATTGCATGGACAGTGGTCATCAAACCCTCAACGATACCAAACCTGTCATTGATAACCTGCAGGCAGAAGATTTGATAAGGACAAGGCTTCATATGGTAACCAATTTCTTAACATCACCACACAATTTGCAACAGCAGACAAGTGAAAATGAGTGAGGAACACACCTTGGCAAGTGGAGCAAGGCAGTTGGTGGTGCAGCTAGCATTGGACACAATGTCGATGTCAGGCTTGTACTCCTTCTCATTGACACCAACAACAAACATGGGGGCATCCTTGCTGGGAGCAGAGATGACAACCTTCTTAGCACCGCCCTGTATTGAAACACATATGATACCATGAGAATCATTCTTCATATGAATTGTTATGACACCATAATCAACCAATGACATGTTGCATTTCGCAGAAAATACCTTCAGGTGAGCAGCGGCCTTGTCCTTGTCGGTGAAAACACCAGTGGACTCCACAACAAACTCAGCGCCAGTCTCACCCCATGGGATCTCCTCAGGGTTCCTGCGCAGAGAAATTAAGGTTGAGCGATATGGTATACTGCTCATGATATCATCAGACAACAGCAGAGAGGTAAGAAACGGCAAACCTGCAGCCGAACACGGTGACCTCCTTCTCACCGAAGAGAAGGGTCTTGGAGTCCTTCACCTTAACCTCATGATGCTTCCACTGGCCGTGCACAGTGTCATACTTGAACATGTATGTCTGCAGGAAATTCGGAAAAAAAAAAGTTATCACCGCATTGTCTAGATGATTGGATTCATACTTCAGATGAAAAGGAAAATCACATATATTTAAGAAAGGCCATTATCAAACCAAAACAAACTGGAAACAAATAGCTGGATGTGGCAAACATATCTCACTAGCCAGTACCACAGCAATAAAGTATGGTCGAAGTGCGGAATTTTGAAGCAGCCAGTACAATATATGATTTTGTATGTGCAAATGCATCTGAAGACATATCAATGAGATCGACAGTTCGACACACTGATATCCAAATTCCCAAACTCATAGATCTAATTAGGACAACAATATGATGAGCAGCCACAGAAAGCTCGCATATGCAGATCAATACGCTGGGTCAAGCCAGTCAAGAGCACACTGTGACTATAACCTCCTAGCACTAAACCCACAAACTAACCACCGGAATAGTAGATCTACAACAAACCAAACATCCCCTGGCATCTATCCACAAATCTGTGCAGCTAACGAGATCAAAGCAAAAGGCAGGAGGGTTTACCATGTAGTCGGTGGTGATGAAGGGGTCGTTGACGGCGACGAGCTCGACGTCGTCGCTCTGCAGGGCCACCCTGGCCACGAGCCTCCCGATCCTCCCGAACCCTACACAATCCACATCCACCCATCAAAACCCACCCCCAAAACCCCGCAAACAACGGCACAAAACACAGATCTGGAGACGAAGGTCCAACTCACCATTGATCCCGATCTTAATCTTCGCTGCAGAAGCAAAAAAAAAAAAAAAAATACAACCAGCAAAAAGTGAGAAAAATTTACGAAAAATCACTCCGCTAGAACAGAACGGGAGCGGGAGATCAGATCGATATCGGAGGAAGGGAGATCAGATGGCGGAGTTACCCATTTGCGATTTCGATCTGAACTAAGCGAGAGGGATGAGATGCGGGGGTCGAGAGCTACAAGTGCGATGCGACGCGAGGAATGGGTGGTGCCAGGTGGGGTGGGCCTCGCCTTTATATAGAACTGGCCTCGCCGGGGTATCCAGGGCGCTGTGCCCGCGGCTCCAGGGATGGGATCGGGGCCGTTGGTTTGAATCGGGAGGGTGAAGTGGACGGTGGGAGATGCAGCCACGTCGATGGATTGGGAGAGGGGATAGAGTGGGCGTGGGTTTCCAGAAGGTTCCTGTGGGTGGAGAGACGTTGGACCGCTGCTGGATTTGGGCCCACGAAAAGATAATGGCAAAGGTCGATGATCGATGATAATCAGCCGTTGAAGATCTCTCGTCCTGCTGATCAAGAAACATATAAAACGGTGTTATGAATAGAAGATGCGGTATCATTTAGAGCAACAAAAGAACCGGTACTGAGAAAGATTCCTACTTTAATAAGACGTGATTTGATCCGTGTATATTTGGTACTAGTAGAATACAATCCTTTCCTCTAGTCTAAGTTATGTAACTTATAAATTGAAAATGTTCGATTATAATGTAAAAATCGTAACTTAGTTGGTGAAAAGAGGGCGGTGACTCAAATGAGAAAAAAAAAATCTTTGGAAAGTATTAAATAAAGAGCCATGTAAGCACTCTACAACATTGACGGATTTTAAAAAATAATAGTAAAAATATAAACGAACTAGACAAAACTATAGCCCCCTCCCACCTACTTATAGCAAAAAAATTAGTGCGAGTTTTCATAATTCTCACGTCAATAATAGAGGTTTGAGACCCTGCTGCTCCCATATTAGATCCGTTCTTGTCTACAATTTGGTGGTATATGTCTATATGATGCTCATGCATTAAACCATTAATAATTTACCGTACATATATTGACCAATGAATAAACCATAGTGCCCCATTTCTTAAGCCGTGCCAGTTAAAGTGGCAAGGCCTGATGGGAACTTTCAAAAAAGAGCTACAAAGGCTTTTTATAGGGAAATGACCTAAAAGAGAACTCAAAAGGTCAGCTATATATCAAAACTTCTAACAAACAACCGAAGAATTCCATGAGAAAAAAAGGTTGTACCAGAGGAAGCAAAAACTTGAATTTTAAATACATCCGAAAAAACTTTCAAATCAAAAGGTAAACAAAATGCAAGTACTAATTAGTGGCTTTTAAGACATAGGAGTAGCTTTTAGTACAGAATCGCAGTTGCAGTTCAGAAATATTTTTAAAAACTAGATTTAGATTATTTAGCATATTGTTATGGTGATTATATATTCAATTACACCGGTTAATTTAATATTTTAAGAAATGAATGTAAAAAAATATTAAAATGAGTGGTTTAAAAGGTTTTTTTTACCAAAACAAAAGTTTTAAATCATGAAGCAAACAATCTGTTTAGATAATACGATAGATAAGCCAAATAATTTATTTTTTATTTGGTGTAGATTACAAATTTTTGGCTTATAATTTGGCCGAATAAGCCGAGACAAATAAGAGATTGTTTGTCTAGCGAAGATTACAAATGGGCTTGTTAGGCGAAATCTTTTTTTTAAATAATACGATTTTAATGGAAAATCGCAAAAATATAGGTTGGTTAGGCAAAATTCCTAAGTTTAGCACATTGTCGAACAACCGTGGTTCGGCAGGGTACCTATCGAACAACCACAGTTTGATAGGGTACATGTGATAAAAAAAAAGGAGAAAAAATCACTGTAGCGCGCTGTCCATGCAACACCTATCGAACTTAGGCAGTTCGATATGTGCTTGCGAGCACTGTAGTACACGCAACCCCTATCAGAACTTTGGCAGTTCGATATGTCCCTGTCTAGCACTGTACCGGTACTGTTTATATACTTTTTTATTTATTTTTGGATCAGCTACCCTGTCGAGCCACAGTTATGGAACTAGGGTTGTTCGATAGGTACCCCCTGTCGAACCGTGGTTGTTCGACGGGTGCCAAACTTGTGATTTGGCCTAACTGACCTATATTTTTGTGATTGTCCATTAAAATTGCATTATTTTTTAAAAAAATTCGAAATACCCCTACTCCGTTTCAATTTTCCGAGAGGGCAACCGTCCGAACAAGTTAAAAACCCAGGAGCATTTTCTCCGAGACCAAGAAAATGGTGTTCCTACGGTTCAACCAGACAACCAGTACAACTTCATCAACGAAGAGGAAAAAAAAAAAGGCTTGGGCGAATCGCGCCACCGGAAGCCCACTGGCCCACCCCACACACGACCGTTGGGAGCGCCGGTCCGGCCCACCTTTAAAACCTCCCCCAAAATCCACCCGCACGCCGACACCTCTCTCTTCCTCACCCAAAACGCGACCCATTCGACCACGCTCCCAACTCCCAATTCCCAAGTTCCCAAGCTCCGCAGCCGATCCCCACTCCACACTAGCCGTTGCCTTTGCCCGGCTCTGCCCCATCCGCCGCCACCGCCGCCGCCGCCGCCGCCGCCGCCGCACGGGAGGCAAGAGGAGGCGAGGCGGATCAGGAGATGGCGTCGAGGACGGCGTCCAAGGACATCATCACGCTGCGGGGCTCCGCCGCCATCGTCAGCGAGTTCTTCGGTAAAAGCCGATCTCCGCTTCCGTTTTCTTTTATTTCGCGGCCTTCGGCTCCTCTCACGCGTGCGCCCGATAGGTGTTTGATCGAATGCCTTTTCTCGTGTGGCAGGCTACGCCGCGAACAGGTGCGCGCTTCGCGCGGTTGCGGGTGCCAGGATCGACGGCCGACGCTGCGCTGATGCTGGTTTCCTTTGAAATAATAAAAAAAGAATGGCTGCTGCAGATTCAGGGTTAATCTGTGTTCTTGGTTTGTGCGTGTGCAGCATCCTGTACAACCGCGGGGTGTACCCGGAGGAGAGCTTCACCAAGGTGAAGAAGTACGGCCTCACGATGCTGCTGACGCAG
Source organism: Oryza meridionalis (assembly GCA_000338895.3). Lineage (NCBI taxonomy): Eukaryota > Viridiplantae > Streptophyta > Magnoliopsida > Poales > Poaceae > Oryza > Oryza meridionalis. The sequence continues at coordinate 23,692,093 of CM002527.2, read as the reverse complement.
GACGAAGGGGTCAAGACCTTCATCGCCAACCTCAACACCCAGCTCTCAGGTCGGCTGGCCTCACTCACTAACCGTCTCTTCCTCATTGAGTTTTCTCTTGCTTTTGCTGCTGCTGATCGATCTTGCTTGTGTTTCCTGTGTTGCCGCGCGCAGAGTGGCTGGAGGCTGGGAAGCTGCAGAGGATCGTGCTGGTGATCATGAGCAAGGCCACCTCCGAGGTGCTGGAGCGGTGGAACTTCAGCATCCAGACCGACCCGGAGGTGGTCGACAAGGGTGTCATCAAGGAGAAGAGCGACAAGGAGATCATGAGGGAGATCCAGGCCATCATGCGCCAGGTTGCCTCCTGCATCACCTACCTCCCCTGCCTCGACGAGCCATGTAAGCGCCATTACCACCACCTCTACTTTTTTCAGTTTCAGTGTTCACCACCTCTGCTCTCCCCCCCAATTCCTCCCAGCTCATCCGCATTCGTGGATTGATTGATTTTGCAGGCATATTCGACGTGCTGGCGTACACCGACATGGACGTCGCGGTGCCCTTCACCTGGGTGGAGAGCGACGCCAAGCTCATCGAGAATCCACAGATGGTGAAGCTGCATTCCTTCGACACCAAGGTGAATATCACTGAATCGGCTCCGTTCTTTTTTTCGCTGCCTTCCCCGGATTGCTGACGTTATAGCGCCGTGTTCTTGCCATGGCAGATTCACAAGGTGGACACGCTCGTCTGCTACAAGGTCGACGAGTGGGACGAGGAGTAGAAGCCGCCGGTGGAGGTTGGAGCCATGAGGAGGAGACCCCCCACTGCTAGTTTATTGCTGCTAGCTTATTTAGCTAGCTTAGCTTGCTTGCTTTGCTAGGCGTGATGCTTGTGTGAATCTTTCGTTCATTCACGCCCTAGCTCTGTCGGAACTCGGAACTCTTGTGCTCTGGGGGAATCCCTTTTCTTGTTCTTTACCGCATTTTGGGAGAATCGACTGTGTATCGCTGCTTCACCATGATTTTTTTTTCTCAGCCTTTGAAAGAATCACTGGAATTGAATGCATCATGTGTTGTTCAATCGACTGTGTGCCACGATTTCTTCGCTGTGTTGTTCAATCACGTGTTGTTTCTCACTTCAGAATCGCAAAAGATTCAAGGTGTTTTGAATGAAGTCATATGCTATGTGAATAACAAAATGCACTTAAATTAAAAGTAATTATGTACCATCTTCAATCTCAAGACAACCGTATCCTCAAAGTTTATGTTATATCGACCACCGTTTTTCTTGTCTCGAAGAAAACTTGCATATTAAATTAGAAGTAATGTACCATCTTCAATCTCTCAATTTCTGCTGAATAAATTTATTCCAGCTTCGGAACTTCCAAGGCTGTTTACAACAATCCATCAGAAATCTTGCATTTTGCCAGACAACCTTCGTTGTCCGGACAAATTACACTTGTGATGAATGTATTTGTTTCCAGCTTCCAAGACTATTAGTGACAAATGTAATCCCCAGTATCAGCATGGGTAACACATTGGAAACTAACTTACACCAAGATGCTACAGAGCTACATTTACATTTACATATAAACCAGAGGAACCCCAGGAACTGTTGGCAGCAACTAACAGGTCCTCATTTAGGCTGTAATCTTTGTACTCAGCCAAAGCACCTTGGATCTTCAGAGAGCTTGAATGATCGTATTTCCAACTTTCAAGTTCCAACTTCCAAGGCTATTTACTTCGGGTAACCAATGTATATCCAGTATAACTTTTCCCCTTCGGCTGCATGGACATTTAAAATTAGCTTAGGTCAAGATGCCAAAAGCTAAATTTACAATAACCAGGAACCCATGATTTGCTTGGCTTCAAATTGCATTAAAAGGTAGGAGTATGCTCCATATCTACTTTGGATATATTATATGCCTTGGTCAGGCAATGTCACCAAATCAATCACCAAGTGATCGCATCCCTTCATAAATCACACCAGGACGAAGGTCATCCAGAGTATCAGCGATTCTGTAGCCTGAATACTCCCTGAGGAGTGTCCAACCACGCCGCGAGAGAAAATCTCGGAAGTCCTCTTCAGTGTAGAATGTCTTATCTTCTGTCCGGACCTCATCGTTTTCGAACATATATAGTTTGATGGTCATTCCTGTGAACATTGAATGCAGCAATGATTGAATCAATAGAACTCTATCTGATTCCAAAATAAGTTGTTTTAGATCTGTGCACTAACTCAAATTGACCTTGTTGGCCTTCATTTATATTACATTGGAAAATATGTATCATTTCTTTATGAGAGAAGGAGCATTTATTTTGGAAGGACAATCATGGAGGAATTTTTTTTGAATAAGTGCTTAGAAGTTCCTAAATGACTTACTAAGGAAATTGTCGAGAAGTCTAAAGTAATCTATATTTGGAACAAAAGGGAGCAGTGTTGATGAACATCCTTCAGAAGAGTTTGAAAAAAAAAAAACTTCAGGAAAAAAAAACTAAATCTTTTAGTTGGCAATGTGCAACTTGGACGAAAAATAGCATAGTAAATTGAGACGTAAATTACAACTGATAAAACATGATATTTTTTACAGTTTTTTGGTGATGAGAATGCCACTCACTATTGGCAGCATCCAAACATAAATACCGCAAACATTACTAGTATACAAATACCGCAACAGAAATTTCTAGTTAGCACCATACTTTCTAGTTAGATGTACAGATGACCAACATGAACTAGTTAGCTCAACCAGAAGAATCTCAAACAAGAAATCAACATCCACATTTAAAGTTAATGGATGCAAATCTTCTGTGTGGTGCCGCTTGCTTTCAGTTCTTAGTTAGGGTCTACTGTGCCAACCAAGTCACAAACTGAAAAGCCATATGTTGCGAAATAATCCCCCCACCACACACAGCAACAACACCACGACAATACAGAAAATACTGTTACAAATCTAAATAATCTACTACGGTATTCCTAGTTGTGGAGAAAACAAAGTCTTGTCCATAAGCAGAGATAACGTTTTCCAATTACCGGTATCGAGATGAAGGGTGTATGTTCCAACCGGCATATCCCTGTCTAAGGAACGGACAACCTCATCCTCATCTTCAAGCCAAAAGGCCCGTCTTGTTCTTAGACCAAATGCCGATTTGATGGCTTCTTTAATTGCATCTGCAGTACCATCAATGCCTATTCTTTTAGTGTAATCACCCCACTTGACTAAAATGACTCTCCCACCAAAAGTAACCTGATTATCTCCACCTGTATGAGGCACGTTTCCCAATGAATACAGAATATTAAAACAAGGAGCCACAAATTAATTAACATAAGAATTATAGAGTTTTAGTACCATCTGAAATTAATAACTTATAGCTTCATTAGTAAAAATAAAGAATATGGTGTATATTAGCCGTATGCGTAGAAACAAATTGAAACAATAACAGTTAGAAAGAAAAAGGTATCCAATAGCTCCTCCATATTTCAGGAATGATGGATATGACTAAATAGTTAAGTTCAGTGGTTTATGAAATATTTTGAAATAATATTTCTCAGCGGAACAGGAAGTTCATGCAATCAAAATAAATATTATCCAATGGAAGTTGAATTAAGTTCATAAGTAAACAGTCAAGCAGCAATATTTCCAACCAGTCCAATTCCTCTGCCATAAATATCCAGATTATTATTATCACTTTTAGTGTGTTTGGATTTGGATTAGTACCATTGGTAGAGGTGTCTCTCCAGTTCCATGGATTTACACCATTGGTTGCAACTGCATCAGCTGTTAATGCAAGTGGATGACTATCAGGTTCTAGTCGATCTTCGACACTTAGCAATGATCTACCACTTGCTGTAAAACAGAAAAGAGCAAAAGAATCAGAGTAAAACTATATATGATGCACTAATGTGCATGGTTCTGTCTTCATAACCACAGTTACATCAGAGTACTCATTGATCACAGGAGTTGGATAAACAAAACACATGAATCTGATAATAAAAATGGTAAAAATGAAATGATACTTTATTGGTGTTACTGGTCAAACAACTAATTATAAGTGCTAGTAACAGGTGCCTTTTTCTCCTTGATTGTAACTTCATATGAGAAAGCGAGAATGTCAACAATTCCACAACCACATCGAGCAATTCAAATTAAATGTTAGGTTCATCCAAAATTTTGAGAACAATAAATCATACGCCATCAGAAAAATTAATGAGCTAGGACTGAAAGCTCTTCTACAAGACTAAGAAAAATGACATCACTAAAAACTCACTGTTTTGGAGCACTTTTTTGGATGGTCAACCATAAAAAGGGAAAATGACTAGCCCGCAAATGACCTTGCATCAAATTTACTATGTCAAAACAACTATGGCATATCTGAAATTATTGCACGTGGACATTTTGGTACCTTCAACAGGGCCGAACGGAATGCTAGCATCTTCAAAACCTAGACAAGGGTCATAATATTAGTCAATGAGAAAACAACAAGTTAAACAAGCAGAACTGTAGAAGGCAAGTATAAGCATGAAGACTGGAAATATTGATTATGTTTAATTTTCATTTTTCCACACTAACTTCAATACTGTTTATTTTACATCCCTCAATTGTGAAAATCATGCCCGCACGCAAATTAAGGGACTAATGATATATTTTGCTTTATACATCGACCTTAGGTGGATGCTCTGCAAAAGATCACCCTCAAACTAGAATGATAATTCCAAAGGCTGAATTTCTTCTTCCATTGTTTCTGGCGGCTCGAATGAGAATTCAACGGTTGAATCTTGGTGTATGGAGGTAGATGGCTCCGATTCAACGGTTGAATGTTCCTCTTGTGTATGCTCGATTTCCTGGATCCTTTCGCAATGGAAAAAAGAGATGTTCTCTAGGATACGATCAGTTCAAGTAGAATCAATCTAAACCATTCATCATTTCTAATACAATGGATCATATCAATTTATACTACCACCTCAACTACTGATATAACTCATAAATCAATTATTGAGATCATTTCTACTGGTGGTGATAATACTGGTACAACCGGTAGAGTCATGGAGTTATTTAGGTTTACTACGGTGCAGATTTAGTTTTATAGTGACAATTTATTTATCCCCTCAATGCGAATTACTAGCTAATTAAACTGTCAGAAATACACAGCATAACAGAATTACTTTCTGCGTAGTTCATTGGCTGACTAGTGATATACATTAGTAAAACTGTTAGTCCAGTTTAGAGTCTTATTCTAGACTTTTTCTAGTTTTCTGTTTCAGTTCAAGCATGCTGGGGTTTGTCCAACAGCTCTTCTATTTTTCTGGTTTTTGGCCGGATGCACTACGAGTACAGGCTGGAGATTTATTATTCATATTACCTCAGTTCATATTACATGGTGTATAGAAAACTCAATTCTGATTGCTAAGTGGCTAAGTTTAAGGTTCTATTTGCAGTTAGTCTACTCTGTGGCTCTGTGCTGAGTTACGAGTTGTGCATCAAGAGATTGAACAAAATACCAAAGTAGTAAGCTGTCACATGCTCTTCATCAGACAACTAGTTCGAAGTGCCTCTCTTCGATCCATCAAAGCAAGGCATGCTCATTTTTAATCAGAAGACTGTAAACTCTGGAAGAGGTATACCCTTGTCGAACTGCAGGTAGGAGTCGATCTTGGAGGTGACCGTGGGGCTCTTCACGGCGCCACTCCCCACGGCGGCGCCGCCACCGCCCGCCGGCTTCCCGCGGCGCTTGAGCAGGTCGTCGATCTCCTTGTAGCACGCCATCTTGGCGGGGCAATTCCCGCCGCCGGCGCCGCCGCCCACGCCGCCGCCGCCCACGCCACCACCGCCCCGCGCGTGGCTGCGCGCCTTCTTGAACTCCTTGAGGAGGTTCCGCCACTTGTCGGTGCACATGGTCGGGGAGCGGTCGAACCCTTGCTCCCGCATCCTGGCCGAGATGGCCTCCCAGAGGTGCTTGTTGGACTTGGAGGTGTTGAAGTGGGAGTCCATCTCCCGGCGCAGCGCGATGAGGCAGAGGGTCTCGTCCTGGACCCACGTCTCCGCGCGCTTCTTGGGGCCGCCGCCGCCCGACGCCGCCGCGCGGGAGGAGGAGTCGTGGCCGCCGTCCTCGCCGCTGCTCTCCGGGAGGAGCAGCGGCGGGGTGGGCTGCTGCGGCGACGGCCCGGAGAGGAGCATGGCCGCGGCGGGGCGGGGCGGGGCTCGGGGAGTGGCACCGTGCGCGAAGGGGAAGCCGGCGATGGGGGAGGTGACCGGAGCGGTGGTGGCAGCAGTGGGGGAGCGGAGAAGGGGAGAACCGGGGGGACTCGGGGAAGATGCGGTGGACGTTCGGCCCGGCCCGGCCCGAGTTCCGGGCCATGGCCTGCATGGACTAGTGGGTCAGGCCCATCAAAATGTACAAGCTTTTACTTCACTAGTGGCCCATAGGCATGAGGGGATTCCTTGTCTTTTGAAGCTGCAAATGACTACCAGCCCCATTTATACTTATCAGCTAAAATTTAAAATTTTAACATTAAATTTAGAATTGATTTTGAAGTTTCTTAATTAAAGTTTATTTTTCAACTTTTGCTTTTAGATTACTAAGAACATGTATATAAAAATTTTACTCATAAATTATTTTTTGTTTACAAATATGTCGTTTCGCTTATTCCTTCGATAAACCAAACGATTGGAGCTTGCGTGTCCGATATTTGGAGGTACACTTCATCAATGGAAAAAGAAGAAGAGAATGGTTCCAGTTTAACGCTTCGGGTTTGTTTGGTTCGGTGCTATATCAAAACATTCGTAGTGTCAAAACCTAGGCATGTTTTATTGTTTTGGCACTATTAATATTTTATTGTTCCCTTTTTCCAGCAGCGTGTTGATTCATCTTGTCAATCATTATCGCAATCAGCTTACTCATCAGTATACAAAACATAGCTTGTGAGTAGCAGATCTGGCATGTAAAGTATCTATAACCGCAAGATCCAAAAAAGATTATCAGCAAAATTCTAGCTCAAGACCGGTGCATCACGTATTGGTACAGAAAACAAGGGAGGAAGGACTAGCCTCATTATTGAACTTAGTCTTCATCTTGCACTAACCACTCTGGTGCATCCATTTTGAATATTAGGGCAGTCCCAACCCTCCATCTAGGATGGTGTCTATGGCATTAACTATATTGCAATGTAGAACTTTTAGTTTATGTGTCACTATATTAATTAAGAGAGAGAGTGAAGAGATGAAGAAACTGGGTCTCATGTAAGACACAGCTTTAACACGAGAATCTATGCACTAGACACTATCAAATTTTGTATTGGAAGAGAATTGTGTCTTCATAATAGATGAAGAATAAATATGATTGGTAGAGAAGAGAGATGATGTATTTATTAATGACCCACTTTAAAAAACAATGGGTTGTGGAGTATAGTTTCTATTGTGATGTCTTATTGACATGGCACCATAGACACTACTTATGGACAGTATGGGTTGGGACTGCTCTTAGTCCTCTGCTCCTACAAGTACATAATGCAAATATTAATAGCTAGCCCAGGACAAAAACAATCGACAGTAGGGAGAAATAAAGCCGTAAGAAAATAAATTCAATACACTAACATACCACCGATTACGAATGCAGCAGCTGTAGATATAGTGGACGAGGCTACTAGGTCCCGGTACACGGCCATACAGGCTGCAATTATCAATTGCCAGTGACAAGCTGCCACTACTGAGGTGGTATTTCACAAGTCCTGAATTAAGGTAGACAAGATTGTCACCCTTGACTGTAGGCAGTATCTTAGAAGAGACACTTATGTTCCTTTCTCCAATGAACAGGGTATGGCCCCCGATGCTTTTTATTGGCATAAACCTTTGCAGCACAAGGTCCGCAAGTTTGAAAACTGAAATCCGCGACGTAGACCAGTTCTTGCAACCAAGCACCAGGATCTCTGAACCACATTCTACCAGACCTTGAAAATGGTCGAGTTTGCGTGCAGGGATTGTGGCAACCAGCTTTGGCTCTTGTAGAGCACGACCTGCGCCCGAGCCCGAGCCCGACCCATCCTTCGCTGCTGCAGGTGGGTCAATCCGGAGAACCTGGTGTATCTTCTCGCCACATGATCTGTCAGTATGCATCAGGTATATCTTGCCATGGGATGCGATCGGTGAAGAGAGTGTCACGCATTCGTAGGTTGACAGGCTCCATTGCCGGTCCAGGGAAGTAGCGAAGGCTACACGAGACACCACGGAGAGTGCAAGCAAGACGGTGATGGCTCCAGCTCCAGCTCCAGTGGCGCTGCAGGAGACAGAAGCGCAGACGACCCTCGCGAGGCTCCTGATCCTGGACGGCGCGGGGCAATCCAGCAGCCGCGAGCCGAGATGCGGGAGGACCGTCCCGAGCGGCGGGAGCTCGGCGGTGTCGCCGGTGAAAGGGTGGAGGAGGCGAACGGCGCCCTCCTGGTTCCGGTCGGGGTCCAGCAGCAGCAGGAGGAGGCCGTCGACGGGGTCGATGACGACGTAGCCATCGCGGAGGAGCGGGATCCGGGCGCGGACCAGGGTCCCCGTGTCGAGGTTGAGGAATCGGGCGTACCCACGCAGGCTTGGGTGGCCCGGGTAGAGGCCGTGGCCCTCCGGGAGCATCATCCAGCGGCGCGGGTGGAAGCGCCGGTCGGCGACGCCGCGGCCGCGCGGGGAGGCGGTGGCCGACCGCCAGCTTGTGCAGACGGCTCGGAAGCGGACGTAGTCCAGCAGGTCGCCGCCGGCAAGCAAGCGCGACGCCACCAGGTCCACCAGATCTTCGGGCAGCGACGCCCAGCGAGGCCCGGAGCCCGAGGCGAGTCGGCGGCGGCGCTTCCGTGTGCTGCTGTCCCCCGGCGCCCGAGGTGACGAGGACGACGACATCTCGAGTGATCAAAAGCCCTCGCTTGCCAATCTGATCCACCAAGACGAACACGAGATTGGAATCGATTCACGCAGCTTGAATTTCCCGAACCAGACCGGGCCGTCGGCGGAGGCAGGCCGACCGGCCCGCGGTGGCAAGGTGGGACGGCAATGGTGAATTGGTGATTCGTTTTCAGAATTTAGAAACCTTACCGACCACCGACCAGCGACGCAGCGACGGAAACGGGCAAACGGCGGGTCGTGGATTCGTCTTGCGGAATCGCGGTGCCCGGGCGCGCGGGTGCCGGTCGGCGTCGAATGGGGCGGCAGGCGCGCCGCTGCGGGGCCTTGCGGCGCTACGTGCAAGCGTCGGGGACCTCGGGGTTCGGGATGGGTGGGGAGTGAGTGGGGAGTGGGGGACGCTCGGCTGGGTGGGAAGCAAATTTCTACTGTGTACACGCGCGACACGTCTCATGCCACAATCTCAAACTTGAAAGCACACGCCTCATATCGCTCTGGATGCTGTTAGCGCTTGCAGTCCTCTCGAGTCTCGTCTCACTCCGTTTCATCTCTTTGCTCTTGCGAAGTAACCGTGACGCCAGCGGCGTAGCAAGTTATACGAAGTGTTCCCGAAAAGAGAAAATAAATCACCATATGAAGATCCAATGGCATATGGTATGAGCCTGAAAGTTGTCCCTGAACTGAAAAGAAATAAGTTCACTTTAGATACTTGGAAGTCGTCCCTGAATCGAAAAGGAATAAGTTCACTTTAGATCTATTGAAGTTGTCTCACAACTAGAATGGGTCTTGCTTGTTACGTCAGCCAAAACCAACCAGTTTACTACCCAGGAATGAGTTGGGGGATTGGCTATATTTGGTAGTTGGGTTAGAGATGAATATTAGCACAAATTTTGACATTTTGACCATTTGAAAAAACTAATTTTACAAATGAACTGTCGCCAAAACTTATTTCAAAAATGACCTTTTTGTTCAGCGCCAAATCGTGTGGCGCTAAACTTAGACACCTCAGTGCCACGTCAACTGGCGCTGAATGCCGTGCCACCACGGATGGATGGCTGAGTCAGCGCGCCAACGGACATTCAGCGCCGTACTGTGTGGCGCTGAGTTGTCTAAATTCAGCGCCACATAATTTGGCGCCGAACAGAATGGTCATTTTTGAAATAAGTTTTTGGTGACGGTTCATTTATAAAATTAGATTTTTCAAATGGTTAAATTGTCAAAATTTGTGTGAATATTATACTCGCAGACAAATTAAGTGATGTAAAACGAACTTATCGGTTTTCGTGTTTAGCTACCTTGTCAGCTTGTTGGGCCTGAGACCGTGGCTGTGAAGTTGGCCCAACGTGGGTGGCTTGTACGTTCGAGAAAGAACGATGGTGGTACATGTATAGTTTCCGTCCGTTTGAGGATGACAACTGGAATTTTCGATCGTACCGATACCATTTAAAAAAGTTGTATTGTTTCTTACGGTCAAACTTAGTTTTTCTAATTTATGTTGTATCGTATTAAAGTTGTCACTAAATAGTTAAATTTAAAATATAAAACATTCCCAACCGTACAAATGTTGTTTTCGAATAAATAGTAAAATATGATATCATTTTGAATTATTTTTAACTACTCCCCCTTTATCATTTGTGCATTTTTTAAATTACTACTACCTCCGTCTCAAAATACTTAGTGGCGTATGCAACATTTCCTAAGTTACTATATTTTTGTACGGAAGGACTTGTTTTCAAATACTTTCCATATAAATTGTTTCATATAGAAACAAACAAATACATTTGGGATCCCAATACATTTTTTAGTTTGGAATATTTAAGGCTTAAATAATCAATAATAGTGACTCATATTGTTTCACATATCGTTAAAAAGCTAAACAAACAGAACCACTCTTAACCAACTCATAGTGGAATGGCACGCATTGATATCTGATCATCGAGAACTGAGAAATACACGGCAATTCGATCGACCCGGTCGAGGAAACAAAATACAAAAAAAAAAGATGGTATATAACCAAACGTGTGTAAATGATCACGAAACTCGTTCTGCTCTGCTCTGATCTACTACGGAGTAGTTATACGTGACCGGTTTTGCTGGATGCTTCGGTCCACACAGCACATAGGGTTGGTTTGGTTTGTGACCTAATTAGGTCTTATCAAATTTTATCAGTGCTAAATTTTGGTAAGTTTTGGTATGACTAGTTTTTGGTAAGGTAAATTTGTGTTTGGATTGAAGCCAAAATAACCTAAGTTCACTATTGAAATGGTCTATTTTCTTATGCATGTTAAAATTTGGCTTTAAAACAAATAGACACTAAACACTATTAAAATTACTAAATATTGATAAGCCTAATTTAGAGATAAAACCAAACTGCCTTTGCCTGCACCAAAATTAGCCGCTGCGCGCAGCAGCGGAGTTAAAAAACGACTTTCCTTTGATCTGTTCTTCCCTCTGGTTGACACTCGACGCGGAGACGGTGGAGTACCCGCCAAAACGGCACCCGTCAGCTGCCCGCCTCGGCGACGCGGCCTGGCCGCTCCTCCTGCGTGCCAGCGAGCGAAAGCTTTCGTGCCGGCCAAGCAGCAGGAGCGCGCGCGTTGCGTCAGCGCTTACCACCCGGATGGTGAGCGGCGAAAAGTTGCTCGCCGAAGCGTACTTTTGGCACGAAGGAAATCCACCGTAGGAAGGGTTCTCTTCTCCTCTCCGGTTGCCGCCACTAGGCGCGCGCACCGAGCAAGGGGAAGAAAAGGCCCGGGAGATGCTTGCATCACTTATGATGTCTCGTATATCCAGTTATCCATCGCTGCACGTAGTATACAAATCTTGGGGCTTCTGCTACCCGACCGATGATGCATTAATACGCAACAAAAATATCATAAAAGCACCACGTTTTCCACGACCTGATGATCCGTAGCTCCGCCTTGATGACCACCTGATGTATACCGTTAAACCAAAGCCGAATTTTCACCGGAGCAAGAAAAAATGACGGGAAGGATCAGCTGAGCCATTCAGCCATATCCAGCTTATCCTGGGCCCGTCCAACGCGAGACGTGTGTGCGTGCGTACAGCCGTAGATCGACGCGTCCCACCACGTCGGCCGTGAGCCCGTGGCTCGCCCGCGCGCATGACCGCGTGACGACGCGCGGCCCATCTCGGCGCGACGCCCCCCACACCCGCACGCCACGGTGCGCGGCTGCGGCTGCGGCTGATGCGGTCACGGCGGGCGCCACGTGCGTGGGCGGGGCCGCGGGGAGGGCGGGACACGCGTATAGGTGGCCAGCGGCGGAGCGGCCAACAACCTCTCGTCCTGCCGTCCGCTGATCCATTTATCTATCCACCCGTCGCGAATCAATGCCCTGCCTGCTCCTGCTTGTTGCGGCCGGAGGCTTGGCTTTGCTGCTATGCGTGATCCACGGCTTGGATATGTGCTGTGTGCTTGCACGCGTGAGAGGGATGGAGAGAGAGAGAGAGAGAGAGAGAGAGGTGGGAAGGTTACATCAGCCGAGGCCCCGCCTCGTCAGTGGATGGATGGATCCTTTCGTGTCCTTGTGCTTCCGTGGGGTGCAAGCTGCTTCGTGTTTTTGTAATAAACCCCCTGGTTTCTGAGGAAATGCTCCTTTGTAATATGAGAAACGCTTAGGGACCGTTTGGATCTGAGACTAAAATTGTAGTCCCTGTCACATCAGATGTTTGATACTAATTAGAAGTATTAAGGTGGTGTTTGGGAAGGAGGGACTAAACCCCTCTCACAAAAATTTTAGTCCCTCCCATAGAGACTTATGCTTTTGTGAGAGGGACTAAAATTTAGTCCCTCCTTCCCAAACACCACCTAAATGTAGACTAATACCAAAAACCCATTACATAACCCTGTACTAATTCGCGAGACGAATCTATTGAGCCTAATTAATCCATAATTAACCTATGTGATGCTACAGTAAATATGTGCTAATTATGGATTAATTAGGCTTAAAAATTTATCTCGCAAATTAGCTCTCATTTATGCAATTAGTTTTATTATTAGTTTATGTTTAATACTTCTAATTAGTATCAAACATTCGATATATATGATAGGGACTAAAATTCAGTCCCTGGATCCAAACATCACCTCAGGCTGAGGCCCTGTTTAGTTCGCGAAAAGAATTTTTTTGGGTGCACATCGGATGTTTGACGGATGTCGGAAGGGGTTTTCGGACACAATGAAAAAACTAATTTCATAACTAGCCTGGAAACCGTGAGACGAATCTTTTGAGCCTAATTAAGCCGTCATTAGCATATACAGGTTACTGTAACACTTATGGTTAATCATGGATTAATTAGGTTTACAAGATTCGTCTCGCGATTTCCATGTAAACTGTGCAATTAGTTTTTGTTTTTATCTATATTTAATCCTCCATGTATGTGTCAAAGATTTGATGTGACATTTTTGGGAAAAAAATTAGGAATTAAACCAGGCGTGAGTTCGTTTCCTTCCTTTGCCAACCCATCTCTCTCATTTTTTACACGCACACTTTTGAAACTACTAAAACGGTGTGTTTTTTAATAAAAAAGTTATATAATAAAGTTGCTTATACTAATTATTTTCTTAAAAGAAACTAATACTTAATTAATCCTCCACTAACCATCACTTTGTATTGTGTGCTGGTAGTGAAGTTTTGCCAACCCTCGCTCATAAACTCAGCCTAAGAGCAATCCCCACATGATTTTTGTTGAAAGCTGGAGTTGCGTATAGAAGAGAAATAATACATTAAACCTTCACAATACATGCTATAAGTAGCTATAGTGTTTTAATGTGCCACGGAGATCATCCTAGATGCATTTACATTGAGACGCATAGAGTAGTTTGTAAAAGTTTAATTTCATATACATAGAAAAATATAATAGATACCCATATTTGATTTTAGGTCAATAGTCGTGACAAAATAAAACTACTTATGTGGTCTTGGTCGGCTGCTTGGTGCAACGCTGCCATGCAGCCAGTCGACTATTACACCATGCAGCAAACGAAACAGCCGTAGACGGTATGTGAGCTGCAAGGCAACACTATACCTTGTAGCCAAACAAGCCCCATATCTTAGTGCGTGCGGGTTTTTTGGGCCCAACTATTTTGGAGCCGTCGCCAATTATAGCTCTTGAATATAACCTCCTTTATTTGGATTTTCTTTCTTCCCGTTAACTTAGGTGTTAGAGCCACGTTAAATTTTGGCCTATATGGAAATATAATTAAGTCTATAGATAACATCCTACGTAGAGTTAAGAATAGTATATATATTTCTTTTTTCTTTAATTTTTAGGAGTTGTTTTCATACTTTCAATCACCTTAAAACTGTCTAAGTAATAGCCTAAAGATATGAACATTCTGGATATCTCGCTGGTATTCTTATCTTACCTTATGAAACAGTCGTAAACTATCATAAATCTAAAACATCTCAACATATTATCATTCCTCATGAATACTATTATATATATTTTCCATTAGTTATAAACTTTTCCATTGTACGTGGTTTACTATCGTCCACTAGTTTTATATTATACGTAATTATTCACAAAGCAGATGTCAAATCTGGATATATGTTTACCAAGTCAAGCGGTAAAACTAATTCTTTGTGCCCCAACCGTTCCAAGGGGCCCGCCAATTCCGCACGGCCGTTCAAAGGAGGTTTTGCATGGAGGGAGGCGAGGCAGTCCGGTAGGCAGGTAGGCGTGTATTTGCCGGAAACCCCCCCAACGAAAACGCAAGGAGAGGCGACGCGAGGCGAGCGATCTCGCCTTACCTTAGCCAAGCCAGCCAGCCAGCCCAGCCGCCCCCACCCAGCGCAACGAGCAGGCAGGCCACGCACACGCACTCTCTCTCCTCCTCCTCCTCTCCTCTTCTTCACCTCTCCTCCCCTCGCGCGGCGCGGAAGCCAAGGGGAAGCAAAGGAGGCTTCGAGATTTCCGCGGAACCCCCACGCCACCACCATCCTCCTCCTCCTCCTCCTCCTCTTCCCCCCATCCTCCGCCTCCGCCTCCGCCTCCGCCTCCACCTATTACCCACATCCTAGGGTTTCCCCCTCCGCCTCCGCCTCACATCCCAGTACCCCATCCTCCCACCGCCGCAGCCGCATTCGAAGGTGTGTATCCATCGATCCCCGCCTACCCGCCAACGACCCCCCGTCCCGTCTCGAGGTGACTCTGGTCCGGGGATCGATCCTTGGTTCCTCGCCGCCGCCGCCGCTTGGTTTCGGTGGGGGGTGGAGCTTTGTGTTGCTCGGTGATCTGGAGGCGTGATTCGCCGCGCCGGGGCCGTGGATTGGTTTTGTTGATTGGGGGGAGTTGGGGGTTTCGATTTGGGAGGGAGATTGAGGTGGTGGTGGTGGTGTATCGAGGGGCCCTGGTTTTCTCTGCTATTGGATTGGATTGGGATCCATGATCGAGATTGCTCGGTGAAGTTTTTGGTCCTAGGGGAATTTTTTTTATCGGCCCGGATCAGGAATGGAGGGTTCTCTTGGGGAGATCTAGGGTTGCTTGTTCTGTATCGTTTCTGTGTGCAGAAAATTAGTTGAAAAAAAATCCCAAAAAAAATAGAAAGAGGAAAAAAAAGAGAGGGGGAGAGTGGAGGAGAGTTTGGAGGCTATGGCGCTGAATTATTCGTCGTGCTCGCTCACTAGCTCGTTCCTGATGAACGAGGACTGCGCTGGCATGATGCGTGGGTGCGGGTGCTGGTCGGAGGAGGCCTCGCCGCTGTCCTCCTGTGGGGTGAACTCCCTGTGGTGGGATGAGCTGGAGTTTGAGCTGGAGCTGGAAGAGGAAGAGGAATTCGACCCTGTGGACCTCTTGCCTACCGACCCCTTCGGCATGAACCTGGAGACCACGTTCACCGCGGCAATCGCCAGTTGCATTGAGGACCTCACAGTTATGTCCAGTGCTGGGCGTTTTGGAGACAGCCGCGATGATGCTGTTTTTGCCGACCTGAGTTATTACTTGAATCAGGCTTTTGTTCTATCACCGGAGTTTCAGTTTGGTGGCTATCGGGGTGTTTTTGAAGGCCCCTTGGGGTTTGGAGGCCTTTCTGCTGGTGAAGGTGATTCTTTTGGGTTCATGAAGAACCCTTCTTCCTCAGGAAATGCTGATGATTCTTTTGGGTTCGTGGAGACCCCTCCTACCTCTGAAAATGCTGCATTGGTGTGCGGCGATGCAGTTGAAGTTGTTCCTGTCCAGGAGGGAGGAGTTCCACATGAGGGAATGATGTTTGCCCTTGGCTACCTTGGCCTTCGTGACATCCTCTCTGTTGAGAGAGTGTGTAAGACATTGCATTCGGCTGTCAGAAATGAGCCCTTACTGTGGAAGTCCATCCACATTGAAGGGGATTTGCGCCAGAGAATTTCTGATGCTGGTCTTCTACACCTGACACAGAAGTGCCCAGATACTTTGCAGTGTCTAAGTATTGCGTGCTGTGTAAATATCACAGACCAGGGGCTGAAGGCTGTTTTAGAAAGTAATCCAAGATTAACAAAGGTTAGTATAACTTAATCAAACTTCTTCAAGTGCACTTATAGTGTATCAACAAGTTTACTTGGAAATGTTCGTTGTCATACCAATATACGTTTGATCTTAACATACTCCCATCAATACAATGCAAATGTTTACCATAGGAGACCATGCATAATACCTTTTTGGTGTTTACCATAGGAGACCATGCATAATACCAAAAAAGTATAAAATGTATACCTTTTTGGTGCATGACTACTGTTTAGGTTATCCATTGTTTCTCTAGTGGGCGTCTATGCTCTTTCTTTTGTTTTAGCTAATATTATTCACTTATCTGTATGCCTGCTAGATAATATTCTCAGAAGTGAAACTAATTAGATGAGACAATTATGCATGGTCTGCAAGAGCTGTTGATTAGATGTTTTTTGAGTAATAAATAAAAGCGAATCTGAATAGTGGTTACAGATATTTGCATTAATACTTTGATTACACCTATAGCTGACCGCAATTTGCATGCGATTTCAAATAAATTGAACTTTGTTTTATATGACATGCAACATGATGGTGCAAAGTTGCTGAAGAGCACCTAGCTAAGTTCAGCACTGCTATTTGTTTAAGTTGTTATATTGTTTTTTTTCATAGTTGGAGCATCACAAAAGAAACCTTCTGCCATCAGTTTTGTGAACACCTTTGATATTTATATTTACATGTTTGTCAGTTTGACATTCTAATTGTAAATACATATTTGTCTATTCTGCCTTCTAGCTTAATAGAAATTCCTCTTGATTAATTTTTATCTAACACAAAATATTTCACACAGCTGAGCATTTTGGGCTGCCCACGGTTAACTTTGGATGGCCTTATTTCCAATCTCAAGTCATTTAATACGAAGGCGGTGTTTGGAATTAAGCACCTCAGAGTTGGAACACTCTTCAGTTTACGAAAGGAGCAGTATGAAGAGTTATTATCCTTGTTGAATACCGACAAGACACAGGAGGTGCATAACCGGGGGCCAAGATTCCTTCATGCTAATCGGTTTTTATCAGATTGCAATGATGGATATGCTCTTGATATTGAGATGTGCCCTATTTGTCAGAACTACAAACTTGTTTATGATTGCCCAGATGAAGGATGTGATGACAGAAGATCTGGTAATTGCAAAGGTTGTACTGTTTGCATACTGAGATGTTATGAGTGTGGAAGGTGTGTAGACAAGTTGGCATTCAAGGAGTCATTTTCTCTGGACTGGGTTTGCCCTAATTGTCAAGAGAAGAAGGATCTGTCTCCCCCAATGAAATAGGGGTTTGTCCCCCAATGAATACTCTTCCTTCGCTAACAGAGAACAGCATGCAATGCTGTCATGCAAGCCATCTTAACATATCATTTCTACTGAGAAAACAGACAAAAAAAATGAAGAGTTTGTTATTCTTGAAGGCGCAGCCATCCTGACATGCTACATTAGCTTCTTGCAAGAAAAAGAACAAAAAAGAGTAGTTAGTTTGATTCAGCAAAAAAAGGAAAAAAAAGATTGTTTCGCTACTATTGTCTGACTGGTGACATTTCAGAGGTGAGTTTTTCCTGATTGCTTTGATGTTATACATCCCATTGAATTTAGTCTTATGTGGGAGCTCATTTCCTATCTTTGGTTTGGGGTTGCTTCCAGGGATTGCGGTTCAAGAGCGGAAGTACAGCGTGAACTTTACGTCAGTATTGCAGCAGCAGCTGCTGTTCTTGGAATGTTAAGATCGAAGATGAACTGGTCTACTCCTTTCACGGTCTCACCAGAGCAAATAAAGAGAGGACTGCTGTAATTTACCTTGTACATGCGTGCCACAATGTTGTAGTTCTGAGAACATTTGTCACACTACCATGTAATTTACAACTACTTGCAGAGAAATAAATGACTTCTAACCAAAACTTGCGCTTGCTATCATGTCAATTTGTCAAGTATGGTGAATAGCCGTCCTCGGTGGTAACATGATCGCTTGTTAGGACGTTAAGTTACTATGGCTTGGTTTGTTATCCCATCATTTCATTTTGTCAAACTATGGTGAATGGCCGTCCTCGTTGGTAAGTGGTAACACGATCGCTTGGTCAGGATGGTATGCAAAAGGTTATGTACTTATGTAACGTTTGTTCCCCTCGTTGGGTTTTCCTTCTTTTTCTTTGCGATTTGCTGTGCGTGCTCCTTTTTTTTCTTGTATCTTGAAGGTATTTGTTTCGACATGTGGGCTGAGTGCCACGAGATTTGGTCATGGAGACCGCCATGGCAATGGGAACCATCTCTTTTGTACTCTGTCAAGCATGGAGAAAAAAGGAGTCTCGTTGTCCAGTGCTCTAAATATAGGGACCCTACACTTGTGCTAAATCATCCAAGTCTCATCTCTTTTTTTTTTTCTTTTTTTGTCTTACAAGAACTCGGAAAACCATTGCCTGACACCACAATGGTTTGCCCGGTCACACCACCCATCATCAGATCGGCCTAGCACTATAATCAGAAAACTGGCTGCAATTAGCAGTGCTGAGACCACCCATCATCAGATCGGCCGTTATCTCACAGCACTATAATCAGAAAACTGGCTGCAATTAGCAGTGCTGAGAACGCGGGTTACCGGTCAATTAGGCCCCTGATCTGAATAGGTCAGATACCAAATGGTCTTGACCAGGTTAGCCCCAGACCTTTGCCTTGTTGCCTGCTCCTTGAGTTGTGTATCTATCATGGTCAGGTTTGCTTGCTTGTCCCACATGCAAGGTAAGAACAAGTCGCGAGAGCTGAGAGAAGCAACCGGCATGTCGAGTTGCAACCCGCTATTTTGTCTCCCAGGATAGGATAGGAATATCCTGGAAGCAAGCAACACCTGTCGGATTGAATTGCTGCTGCTTGGCGTACAATGGAAAGAAAAAGAGAAGGCCAACTCAACAATTACATTTGGCAAATGAAAAGAAAAGAAAAACCAAAGTTCAGTTTGAGATCGCCATGTTGAGTTAGGCTATGGCACATAGGGAAAAAAAGGCAAATTACATTTGTGCCTGTTTGGCTAATCTGCAAGTCTGCTCGATTCATTGCCACCTGTTTCAAGTATGAAAATCCGAGAAAACATGTGGAACTATGACAGGACGTATCATGGAACATTTTATACGCTCTAAAACCACAGTAAAAGCACCAACGGTTCGAGAACTAGTCATTCAATTCAATGTTTTTGATTGAAAGAATAAATAATCTGAATACAGTGTGCAGCCATTAGCAGAGCTACTCATGGGAAGAATTCTACATGACCGCCAATATCCTTGCACGACAACTTGGCTTCAGAAGCCAGCTTCCTGCTTCTAAAAATCACCAGGTTTGTCAACCGGTGCTTGGGCTGTGGTTCAAAGGATCTAGCTTCGGCCTCCTTCCCCAGCAGCACCAGCTCCCGGGCCGGCATCACATTCCCCCACCAGAAATCACGCAGGACTTCATGGATGAGCTCCCAGTACCCGCGATCTCGGGGCACTCGGAACAGGCTGCTTCCGTTGGGAGTCCAACAGTAGAGCTCGACCCAATCTCTGCCCATTATCTCCATCAGGCCCTGCACCTGTGGCATGTAGTAGTATGGCATAGCACGCCATGGCAGAGCGAGCTCAGGCTTACCCTTGTTGTACGGGCACTTGACTTCTAGGATCCCACCATCTGGGTCACACCCTAGAACGCCATCAGGTGAAGCTCCGAGCCACCCAAAGTTGGCCTCTGTGTGCACTGCGAAGCCAAGGGAACCCACTGACCGTCCGGTGATGCTTGTGTACTGCTCTATGGCCACACTTTCATTCACCGTGCCCCAGTTCATGGCAGACCTCGCCGCATCCTCCAACTTGATTTCTGTTGATCCAAATACTTTCTCACTCCACAG
This sequence comes from Oryza meridionalis, assembly GCA_000338895.3. Taxonomy (NCBI): domain Eukaryota; kingdom Viridiplantae; phylum Streptophyta; class Magnoliopsida; order Poales; family Poaceae; genus Oryza; species Oryza meridionalis. The sequence goes on along the minus strand of CM002527.2, from coordinate 23,671,891 downwards.
CTCTGACCGTCTGTTGCCAGCCCAGAAGCCCAAGGCAGTGCTGAAGGTGCTTGTGGTGAGCTTGTCCTTGCGGAGAGCAAACCATTCCTCTGATCGCTGAGCAACATCCGAAGAGTTCAGCTGGGAGGACACCATGAGAGCTGAAGATGGTGAGAGAGATAGCAGGGATGACCGGCTATAGATCTGCAATGATGAACCTGAGCAGCTCTGAGGAATATAGCCTTCAAAATTTCGTCTTGATGGCAAGAATGCAGGTGAGGTCAACCGCACACGAGTTGTTGAGCGAAAGGCTGTTGGAATTGGCAGGAGTGTCCTGAACAAATAAGGAACTGAGCAATGGTTAGACATCATGCTAAATGACGGTGCAGTCTGGATAAATATAGCATAGCTGAGAAAGCATGCAGGAAGTGCTCAACAAGAATGGTTAACCTCTGAATGTGGCCTACATGAAAAGCTATACTTATTTTTATATGAACATGCTTGGCTCTTTGCAAGAATAATGCAAGCAACTAGCAAGGGTTTATTCCTTGCTTGATTTTAGGAAGCAGGCTTGCTTGGGGCAAGTAAAAGTCTGGGCTAAAACTAAGAAAGAGATCCCGGCTTCTCAAGCAATGGAGTATAGTACAATGAAGCAAACTCCAGGAAGATGAAAAACGACAACTTGCAAATAGCTCTAAGCCTCTAACCTCTTATGCCGGACAACAAAGATTCCATTTACAGTTCGATCAAGGGATATTTGTCTCCTGCCTCTTTTATCTATGTGTTATCAAATTATATAGGCAGAGCATACTTCAGTCAGTATTTAACATGAATCCAAGCCTCATGTATAATTGTATACTACTGAAACAATCTATTCAAGTGCAGTCCTGATGATGAGGTGAAGCTAAATTTAAGTCACACCCCTGATAAAGCTGAAGAATTGATAAGTACAGCTATACACATTATATGAATTAGCAGGATAATTTTGAACAATTTTCTGAAGGCAAGTAAGAATTTCAGAAACGAAATTACAACTCATTGAGAGCATTGAAATCTTATAAGCCTTCACATTTCCCCTTAGGCCTTATCCCTTCATATACCTTCTTTTTCTCCCAAAATCCCTTTGGCATTTGGCACCAATACTCAATTAACTTGTATGCGCTCCAAAATCAACGCTAGGAGTGTCCTTGTCCCCAATTGCAAGATTCAGTTAACCAAAATGTACTATGTATCCTAATGGTCAATGGAGCAATCGTTTGGTTTCATTCCGTACTTTGTTTTGTAGTTGCAAGCTCCCCCAAGACTTTCATGCCATTATTAAGCGTTCACTTCCCACCTAGTGACCACCGAAAGACATAGTCCTAAATCCCAATCTCGCGGTACTTCACCAAGCCCCATCTAACCACACAGCGCCCACCCAGGCACAGATGTCCAGACAAAAGGCCGCAAATCTTCACCCCAGAGCCATCGAGGACGACATGTCTTGTGGCTACGAGGGAACAACCAAGAAAAAATGCTCCATCCCTTCCAGTACCTGAAGCGGCCGGGCAGGCGGCGGCGCGCCCGGCCACGCGTAGCGGCGTGTCCTCCGGGAGGACGCGGATACGGGCGCGGACGCGGCCGCCGGCGGCGCGCGGAGGCCAGCGGCCCGGGGCGGCGCGCGCCTCTGCGGCATATGGTCGAGCACATGGCGCGCGTCCAGTAGAGTGGCGCGGCGGCGGGAGTAGCAGCTGTGGGGAGGGGGTGCGCTTACCGCCGCTCTCATTCTGTCCCCCCTTTTTCTACGTTACGGCTTTAGCGCGGCGCGGCGCTGCGCTTTGTTTGGGGATGAATAGGAAGTGTAGGACTATAGGAGATGGGATTGCTTGCTTTTTTTCCAGTCTAGCCCACCATCTCCTCGTTATTTCACTTCTACAAAACAAAAGCTTTTAAATCTAACGCTCCACGTTTTTCTTTTTGTCATAAAGCTCCGTTCTTATTAGATTGTGGTATTTTTTAAACTGTTAAACAATATATTTTTTTTATAAATTTTTTATATAAAAAAGCTTATTTAAAAATTTTAAACATGTTCATTTTTTCAAATTTGTAATACTTAACACTTAATAAATCATATGCTAATTGAGTGTCTTCTCGGTAAATAAAATGGCTCCTCACCCAAACCCCACAAGCGAACGGGGATGCTATCTAAGGATTTAAAATTGAAAGGAAAAATAAGGAGAAAACTACGTGACCAAATTAAGGGTATGTTCGCTGGCTGTGGTTCCATTTGAGCACGAAAAACGGAACGATCCATTAGCATGTAATTAATTAAGTATTAGCTATTTTTTAAAAAAGGATTAATTTGATTTTTTAAGCAACTTTCGTATAGAAACTTTTTGCAAAAAACACACCGTTTAGCAGTTTGAAAAGCGTGCACGCGGAAAACAAGGAAGATGGGTCGGGAAAAAGGGCACCCCAACAACTCTCCCTTGTTTTCCGCGCGCACGCTTTTCAAACTGCTAAACTATTTATTTTTTTGTAAAATGTTTATATATGATAGTTGCTTAAAAAATCAAATTATTCTATTTTTTTAAAAAAATAGCTAATACTTAATTAATCACGCGCTAATGGACCGCTCCGTTTTTCGTGTGGAGGGAATGAGTTCCCATATAGGACATGCGAGCACAGCCTAAGTGTACTTTCTGAGTGTTACGGGACCTGTATAAATTATTCTATTCTAGCTATTTTTATTGTATTAGCTAATAATTATATAATTAGTATATAGAACCTTAGTACTCCTTCCGTTTTATAATGTAAATCATTCTATTATTTTCCACATTCATATTGATATTAATGAATCTAGACATATATATCTATCTAGATTCAACATCAATATGAATATGAGAAATGCTATAATAACTTACATTGTGAAACGGAGGGAGTAATTTTTATTATGGATTAGCAACTGCTTCTAGTGATTTTTTATCCCTATCTAAAATAATGAAAGAAATAATCTTTCTTGTCACCAGAATGTGCCACGTCATCGAGATTGCAAGGGCCGTCGGATGAAGCATAAGTTCAATATCCACCGTTAAATCTTGGACGAGTCTCCAGAGTCTTCAATAGGAAGCCTCACGAATCTGGTGTATCCACGCGTCACAGTAGAACGGAAAAAAAAAACAAATGAGGAAAGGAAAAGAGAGAGAAGCGTACCCATCCTTTCCTCCTTCCCATCCCCATCTCTGGCGCTGCCGGATCTTCTCAGCACGGCGCTAGATCAAACTCGAGACGATGGGCCTGTTCGCTTTGATGCCATTTTCAACCTTACCAAATTTTGGTAACTATATAAGAAATCCTACCAAATTTTTGGCAACTATGCTAAAATTTTGGCATTGCCAAAATTTGGTAAGGTTTTTTTTTTGGCATCAAAGTGAATAGGCCCGATGGATTGAAGTTGGCAACGAAGAAACAAAGCTGGGCTTCGAGGAGAGGAATTCGAGCAGGACAACGCCGCCACCTCGTCTTCCCTCCAGCCACCACCTCCGTACGTCCACTGCATCAGCACCCAAGAAATTCTTCTCCTAGTCCACCCCAACTCCCCAAGCGTCGAATCAGCAGTAAGTTACATACTTATATTCTCAACTTAATGACCATCCCCTCCTAACCTCTCCTCCATTGTATCCGCCGCCATGCCACACCTACATTGTGGGGACACAATCACACAACAGTAGGAGGTAGTGAGATCATCCCAAACAAGGATTTAGTCATAGCTGATGACAATTTAGCTGCTTGCAGAATGATAAGCTGAAACTGATTAGTGGCATACTAATTGATATCATCTGCATTGTCAAATTTTGTGAGCATGGTGTAATGTCACACCCTGAAGTTCTTTCCCAAGCCTAAATTGAAATTTTAAATGGTCTCAAGAAAATAGCAGTGTAAAGCAGGAGAAAACCTTAAAAAATTAATGCAAATAATAATCGAATCTGGCATGTGGAATTTTTCTTGAGTTCTACATGTCGAAATTCACTAACAGGATTTTTAGTGGAATTTTCAGAGCCCTAGAAATAATTTTAACCAATTAAAATTGAGCATGCAATATTTTAATTCCAGGGAAAATCCTTTTTCCTTTTTTTTTCTTTTTTTCCCCTTCTTTTTCCTCTCCTTGGGCCGTCGGCCCATTTCCTTTTCCTTCCCCTCCTCTCTCCCGCTGGGCCGGCCGAAGGCCGAGGCCCAGCCCAGCCGCGCGAGCCGGCCGCCCGCCTCCTCTCTCTCGGGGTCACCGACAGGTGGGGCCCACCTGTCGGGCCCGTCTCCCTCCTCGCGCCGCGCCGCCGCGCCCGCAACCGCCGCCGTCGCGCCCCACCTCCTCCGCGTCTCCCGGGCCACGCGGCCCACGTCGCCTCGCGCCCGCACCTCCCGCGCCCACTTTCCCCCTCTCTCCCGCTCGCCCGCGCTCCCGAGATGGCCGGGATTCGATTTTCGAATCCCGCCTCTCTCTCCTCCCCGCTCCCCCACGTCGCCGGCGATCCCCCGCCTTTCTCGGCCACGTCCGGCCCCCTCTCGCCCTATTTAAGCGCCACCGCCACCCCTTCTCCCTTTTTCCCCATTCCACCGAGCTCCCTCGTGCTCCCTATCGCTCCCGCGCCGTGCATCCACCCGCCGCCGTTTCTCCCGCCGCTCCGGCCGCCGCTAGCCGCCGCTAGGCTCGCCGCCGCACCGCGCCGTCGATGCCGTCGCGTTCGCCGTCGTGCGGGCCGCCCCGTCCACCCCTCCTCCGTCGGATTCCGTCGCCGTGCCCCCTCCGCACCGTGCGTCGGTGAGCATCGCCATGGCCGCCGCCTTCGGCCGGCGTCCCCGCCCTCTCGCATTTTCCTCTCTCCCTCTAACCCCTCTCCTTGTTTTCGCTAGGTGGTTCCGGAGCTCGTCCCGCCGCCGTCATCCCGCTCCGTCGCTCGCCGTCGCCGATCGCTGTCGGTGAGGCATCCCCTCCCCTTTCTTCCTCTCTCTCCCGCGCCGCTTAGCCGCCGCGCCGCCGCCGCCGCCGCCGGCCGGTCGCCGCCGTCGGCCTGTGCGCCGTCCGCCGCCGCCGCTCGCGCCGCCGCTTGCCGCCGCCGGTGGTCGTGTGCGCCGCCGCCGCACCCCTCGGCCGCTCGGCCGGCCTTGTGCCGAGTCGAGCCGAGCCCGGCCGCCTCCGCGCCGTCCGATCGGCCCGAGCCGATCCGGGCCGTCGGTCCCATGGACCGGCGGTGGACCACCCGCGTGGTCCCGGTCCACGGTGGACCGCCCCCTTTGAGTCGCTGCCGTGTGGGGCCCGCGTGCCGGCGCCTTTTCCCTCTCTCCCGAGCCGCTGACCGGTGGGCCCCACATGTCGGCGCCGCACCCCCCCTTGATGACGTCAGCCCTGGGAATTATTGCGCAATAAATGATTTAAGGACTTTTTGTTATAGTAATAAACATAGTGAATTTTCTAAAATTCATATCTAATTCATCCGTGCTCCGTTTAAGCCCATTCAAGTCTCAGTAAATCAAGAAAAATGTGTAGAATCCATTAAAAATGGTTTTGTTCTCTGTTTCAGTAGTCTTATAGCCTGTTTGCATTGTTTGCCTTGTATGTCGTTTAGATTCCGGTTCTTCCGACGCTCCGGTGTACTTCGAGATTGTCGTCGAGGTTCCTCCAGCAGCAGAGCCAGGCAAGTCATGCTTGTCACTTGATCATATTGAACCTATATTGCAAATGCTCTCTCGTTTTCTCCTAAATATTGCATTGTTTTATAACATCACGATGGGATGGTTACCTACTGTCATAGCCGTACTATTCTGTACCATGTTCCTTTGTTAGCTTGGGATATAACCTGACTAGAGATTGGACTAGGGAATGCTTAGCCATGCTTAGTTCAACTAGCACACAATCAGGGAAATCCTATTAATGTTTAGACTGTAGGCCCTAATGGTAATGTTGGATTAGTATCACCGTTTGGTGTTGGTTAATTAAAATGAATCACATGGTGGGCTGTGGGTGCATGGTTTTGTTGGTCGCACCCATGGCAGTTAAGGACCGGTTCGCGGGAAACCCTGGAAGAATTTATCGTGCTTACCACAAGCCAGCGTGGGCAACGGCTGGGCTTGTAGTGTAGCTTTCCTCTAGCTGACGCATCCAGGCAAGGGTGGGCGTGATGGAGCGGGGCGGGCCCTGCAACGGCCTCTGTCGCTTCCGGATTCACCTAGGCACGAGAGGGGACTGCCCGTTGCCCGCTGGGGACGGGGGTGAAACCTGAGGTGTGGTGTGCTTGGCTAGAGGGGGTTATGCGAAGGGTCCTGTCACGGCCTCTTTCCGGTATGTCGTGGTGGCATGTCGGCGCACGGGAACGTGTCGTGGGGCTGTGTCTTGTGGGTACAGTTGTACACCTCTGATTAGAGTAAAACTATTCGAATAGCCGTGCCCGCGGTTATGGGCGGTCAACCAGATTCACCGTGATTAGTTTCACCCTAGTTCAGTCTAATGAAATTGGATAGTCTAGGTGGATGGTTGGGCCTGTTGCAACGTGGGATAGCGTTGGACAGTGGATGGTTAATATTGAGTAATTATTACACCTGTTTTCTTCTTTCAACTCCTGTTTATAAATGCTCGCTTTATGCAAAGGAACCAGTCTAGCTCCCCGTTGATAATTCCCTGCATCATACCCCTATTCCGGTATGACTTGCTAAGTACAGTGGGTAGTACTCAGTCTTGCTCTATTTTCCCCAACCCCAGAGTGTGAGTATGTGTCCGATGGTGGTTTCTCCGAGGAGTAGGCTTCGTCCGTGCCGTCGAGGATGCCTGTGGAGTGGTGTTCCCGCTGCAGTTCAAGTCAAGGCTTAGCTTCTTTTATCTTTCGTTTTTCCGCTGCATTTATGTAAGACTTTTATGATGTTTGTAAGACGTGGATCTGAATGTCAACATTGTCGTTTGTGTACCCCGGTTGGTCCTGGACGGGGATTTTAATGCACATTCTGCTTGGAATTCTATTCGGAAATTTCTGGGCGTGACATGTAACTGCCTACTCTTGTGCACTGAAATCTTCAGACTACTTACATTGCACCTGTTCGGCCTCACTGCATGACTGTATGTGCATGACTTTAATACACTGTGCCTAGCTGAAATCTTGTGATCGTATTCTAGAGGGGTATGGCTGTTTAATTTCATGAGTAACACAATTTTATTTGTACCGATGTCATAGTTAGATGCAGGTACTTCAAGCAGACTGTTAAAAAAAAGGAAAAAAAATATATTGCTCAATCTAACAACTGAATGATTAGCTGATGAGCCTATGGCAAGCATGGAACAAGATGGAGCCTGAAGCAAAATTCTTAAAACACCTGTTGAAGTCAATTTCAGGGCCATCTTTTTATGCGAACTTGGAGCAAGCTTCTAAAGATACGAGACATGAAAATACATGAAAAATTGGATACCCTAATTGAGGGAAAGGACAATTTCATGATATTTCTATCTATATGTCTAATAAAACATAGTTAATCATATGATATATTATGACCCATAAATATAGAGCTTTTCTTACATGTATCTAAAGTCGTCCAAGCGCACGACTAAATGGCTAGTAATCGTTGAACTATGGAACTAGTACAAGAGTTAATACCGAAAGCTATATAAATAATATAATAGACATGATGACAAGATAACTTTTCACAACATCATCCAAATTCTATGCTCTCATGGCTATGGAAGGTCATAACAAAGACAGTAATTCATGAAACGCAATTTGCTCAATTCTTTTGCTTTAATCAAGGCCGTGTTTAGTTCACCCTCAACTACTCCAAACTTCTAACTTTCCATCACATCACATTAAAAACTTTTCTACATATAAATTTTCAGCTTTTTTTTTCCAAACTTTTATTTTTTTTTTCAAAAACGAAACTCAGCCCAAAACTATTGGTGACTGGTGGGCATATCTGTCTCACCGAATGTCAAGTTATTAACTAATTAGGGTTTGTTGGAACCATGCCATCTTAATTTTGTAAAATTTGAGATATGCAACCCGTTTCTCAATGACATATAGGACCCACATGAGTCAATGACATGTGGGTCAGGGTGGCATATCATAAATTTTGCAAAATTTGTGTGGCATGGTTCAAATTTTTCCTAATTAATTCGTCTCCCTGAGCCAAAAGGACGCGGTTGCAAAATTCTCCTCGGAAACCGCACCATGACCGTCCGATCTAGCACGAACGGCTAGGATCTTCTGCCGGGTCAGCCCAAGGGTTTCTGTGTTTAACCACGCCTCCGAAAAGAGAAACGAAAAATCCGCACCTAAACCTCACGACTTCACGAGCAGCAGCGAGAGGAGGAGGGAGCAATCAATCCATCGGCGGCAATGGAGAACGGCGGCGGCGACGTCCCGGAGAACGCCAACGACCGTAGGGGCAAACCACTTGCTTCCTCAGGGTTTCTCGTGTTCGAGGATTTTTGCGGGTTTTTTGATCGTTTTTTTAATTATTTTTTTGTGGTTTCGCCGCCGCAGATTGCCCGGGGACGCAGTCGGAGGCGGCGGGGAAGGCGGACGCGTGCGCCGGGTGCCCCAACCAGCAGATCTGCGCCACCGCGCCCAAGGGCCCCGATCCCGGTAAATCTACAGTGCCATCCTATAGCTCACCGCTGTTTCCCATCTAAATCCCTTTGACCTGTGTTGTTTTTAGCGTTTGATCGCAGTATATGATGCTTTGCTCCGCGGTGTGTCGCTTCGATGCTTGTTTTAGTTTGGTTTTACTGCAATCGAGTGTGAATTTCGTGGAGCATACAGCCTATGCTTGTGTGAGCATCCTTTTGCAGAGCCTCGTGTCAGTTGCGTGGAGGAAATTTCAGAGTTTGGTAGTCAGTAGCTCATCTATAGCAAAGTCGCATGCTTCCAGCATGTATAAGTTGATGTAGTATAACTGGCTGTGGCATTGATGAATTTGAAGACGTTTAGATTGTGTGAGCTGTGAAAAAAACAGTCTGGTGTGAAGTACGCAAAGAACACGAGTTCTCTGACAAATTCCTATTTGTTGGCCCATAAAAAGTTGGTTCCTTCATTTCTGACGATTGTGAATTGTCGTGACCATGGCTGTATATTGTAACATCTGCATTCCAAGTCAATTTGATCAATGGAAAGAAGTTCTGTACTCCCTCTGTTTCATAATGTAAGACTTTCTAGCATTCTCCATATTCATATAGATGTTAATGAATCTAGACACATATGTATGTCTAGATTCATTAACATCTATATGAATGTGAGGAATGCTAGAAAGTCTTACATTATGAAACGGAGGAAGTAGTTCTTAAATGATCAAGTGCTTAGAAGAACTTATTATTGCACTTAAGATTTTCCATACATCTACATGTTAAGTGAACCACTGTTTATGAACCTTAATGCTACCTGAACTTTCAGGTGCCATTACACAAAAGCAACTGTGTTTTTAGATTGTAAATGTTTTTTATCTGAGTATGTACTATCCCTGTCCCAAGTTGTTGTGAATTTGTTATGCCTATCCATATAGTATTTGTTCTTCGAGAAACAATCTTACAAGTGGACATTTTATTTACAGATTTGCTTGCCATCATTGAGCGAATGAATACCGTGAAACACAAGATTCTGGTACTGTCTGGGAAGGGTGGTGTCGGGAAGAGTACATTTTCAGCTCAGCTCTCTTTTGCCCTTGCTGAGATGGACTATCAAGTTGGCCTTCTCGACATAGACATTTGTGGTCCTAGCATCCCAAAAATGTTAGGCCTTGAAGGCCAAGATATTCATCAAAGCAATCTTGGCTGGTCGCCGGTGTATGTTGAGTCCAACCTAGGTGTCATGTCAATTGGCTTCATGCTGCCCAACCCAGATGATGCTGTTATATGGAGAGGTCCTCGCAAGAATGGACTCATCAAACAGTTCTTGAAGGATGTCGATTGGGGGGAGATCGACTATCTTGTGGTGGATGCACCTCCGGGAACATCTGATGAACATATTTCAATTGTGCAGTACCTCCAGATCGCAGGAATTGATGGGGCAATCATTGTGACCACTCCGCAGCAAGTTTCTCTGATCGACGTGAAGAAGGAGATAAACTTTTGCAAGAAGGTCGGCGTTCCTGTCTTGGGAGTTGTCGAGAACATGAGTGGCTTGAGGCAGGCATTTTCAGACATGAAATTTGTGAAGCCAAGTGAGGCGGGAGAAACAGATGCCACCGAGTGGGCGCTGAACTACATCAAGGAGAAAGCCCCAGAGCTTTTATCTATTGTCGCATGCAGTGAGGTGTTTGATAGCAGTAAAGGTGGTGCTGAGAAGATGTGCCAGGAAATGGAGGTCCCTTTTCTTGGCAAGGTTCCCATGGATCCCCAGCTCTGCAAGGCGGCAGAGGAAGGAAGATCATGCTTCACTGATCAGAAATGCAGTGCTAGTGCTCCAGCTCTTAAAAGCATAATCAAGAAGCTGGTCAAGACGAAGTGAGAAGGTGGTGTGACTCATGACCGTGAAGAGGTGGTGTGACTCATGACCGTGAAGTTACGCCAGTAGTTTCTGCCGTATGGAGTACTATTACTTGCTGAGTGTGTGTGTAATGCGATCCTAACTTTGTCTAGAGTTTTTCTGGCCGGATGCAAAGTTGTCAGATATTCGCGCTTCAGCTGTTTGCAGTGGTAAACAATTCAGCATCACTAGAAACAATCCAGTTTATGCTTCATTTGCTCTGCCGCTTTCGCGCATGCATTTCATCATCTTTTCTTGGCAACTTTACTTATCTTGCTAGTTGCTACCAGCTAATCTTGCAAATGCAGTGGACATAACGCATCTAACATCAATGTTGGCAGCCATTCATTCATCATCAGCATCGCATTGCAGGTGTGTCTACAATGCCCAAAACCTGACACTGTTCATCGATCGAAACATGCACTTTTATTTCACAATAGCAGTTGTTATACTTACGAAGCAACATATTCTTATTACAACGCCAGGTAGTCACTAGTCAGGCGTTATCGTGAAAATATGCAACGAATATATCCGCAATAATAACAGTTTAGAGGCACTCTTCCTAGCTAAACAATACTACTGTCTGTCTGTCTATGCAAGGGTGGGTGGTATCCATATGTAACCGTGGGTCTGCATATACCCAACCCTCTCGCTCAGTTCATCGGCCTCCTTGGGGCCTCGGCTGCCAGGCTGGTATGGAATAGACTTCACCTTGCCTTCGTCGATGTCGCGCAGCAGGGGAGTGAAGATCTGCCAAGCAGCCTGGACACACATGTGCCATATGTTAGGGAGAAAACGGAAACGAAACGGCTTGGAAACAGAATTCAAGTTTCTCTTCAGAGGTTTTAGGTATGCAGGGTGACAACTGACAAACCTTCAGCTCATCTCGGCGAACGAAGTGCTGTTGGTCTCCTCGTATCCTGTAGATATGTGGGTATCAAAACAAATGCATATGGTCGGATTACGTTATCTGTGAAGTTGAAAAGATCTTTTTAACGGAAGATATTTTGAACAATCAGAAGGATGATACGCACGTATCCAATATGAGACGCTCGTATGCCTCTGGAATTTTGACGTTTTGGTACCGCATCCCGTATGACAGATCAAGTTCACTCTGCTCGGTGGCCATCTCCAATCCAGGTTTTTTGACCTGGAAGAAGTCATTGACTAATATTATACCACTAACATTCAAAATGTGATCAAATTTTACTGGAGTAGGGAAGTAACTTTAGGACCAAGGAGAGGAGTATTATGTATTACACAAGTAGCTGAACTTACAGTAAGTTTCATGTACATGGCTTCTGATGGCTGAAGGCGTATGACAAACTCATTTCTTCCTTGCCTTTTACCTTCATCAGGATATGTTTAGTTCAAATGTTAGACCCACATGCAATTAAGATACAAAAAAGAACATACTGATAGAAAAAGGAATAAAAGGTATCTGCATTTGCACAACTGAATTTCTTGAGACCTAGGTGGTATCTAATACAACGTATGGGTGAATTTTAGCAGCCTAACAGTCTTAACATGCCATGGTAAGGTCAGGTGAACTTAAATTACAAGGCAACGAAGTGAAGATCCATTTTACTTGTTTATCTAGCTTTCTGCTTTGTACACAATAGACTTCCCAAAAACATAAAGCTTATCTCGATGGATCAATTCAATGCAAATTAAATGCTTTCTCAGCTTCCACATCAATGCGTGGATTTTCTGAAAATGGTTATAGCTTTCTACTGCTTAGTTATGTACGGGCATTAAGGCATTCTCAGTCATTTCATAAGGAAGTAATGGAAACATAGTTAGGCCATGAAAATTGTCAGAAAAGGGTTGAGTACACCATGACATGAATTGCACATAATTATAGCACATACATTTAAAGATGTCACCAGGAACATCTTTGAACTGCACACGGACTTCTGCTTTCCTTGAGCTTAGTGCTTTACCAGCTTTAAGAATGAAAGGAACACCTGCAGGATATGAATATTACAGAGTGAAAATGAAGAATTATGGTCCACTGAAAGACAATCTGAAGGGAAAACGAAAATCAATGTTGTCCTTCTCCAGAACCCTAGTGTGTACATATACTGATGAGAGACATACCCTCCCATCTTTCATTGTGTACCCGAAGCACGACAGATGCAAAAGTTGGGGTGTTTGAGTCATCTGGCACTGTAGGGTCATCCTTGTACCCCTCGTATTGTCCAAGGACAACCTCATCATGCTTTATAGGGTTCACGGACTGCAGAACCTGGCATTAACAGGGAACTGGTTTTATTTAGTACTAAAGAAACGGACTAAAACATAGTACTCCTCTTAGTATTATAGTATTGGCAAGCTGCAATATAGTATTGACATGTAGAGAATAGAGAAAGGTAAAGTACCTTGACTTTCTCATCTCTAATGTGCTCAGGCTTAAGAGAGACAGGCTTTTCCATTGCAACCAAACAGAAAACCTGCAGAAGAAGCAACAGTTCATTAAATTGTTGTTGGAACAGTTAACTCCTAAAGGCTAAAGACATTGTTCTCATCAAGGAATTTATCATGTACTACTTGACCATATATAATTCAGCATGAAACTATCTGTGACTATAAATTTTAAACAAATTAATGTAAGAAGAGGCTTTTCTTTCCTAGAGTCACTAAAGTACTAAAAGTTTTCTTTGTTAGGACAGGGTGGGGGTTACTACAATGATGCAAATCATATCATATGGAATGTTGACACATATTGATAATACTTTCCTGTAACAAATGGTTCTGGATGATATCACGAATGATTCTGCAGCAACAAGAGTAACGTTAGATACTCCCTTGAGGAACAATGAGATACACAATGGGAGGTGTAAAACATGTTTAAGCAATAAACAATTATGCAAAAAGAGAGAACTATGATCCAGTATACATTATCCTTAAATGGTTTAGTTAACTCATAGCAGGAGAGGCATATACAAAGCGAATGCACTCTCTTCGAATTCAGTACTGAACACTTCTGTTACTGAAAATTTATAATTTCCATGTTGGCTTGCAAACTCAATAAAGCAAAATGTTCATTTCCACACTGAAATGCAGAGTATGCTTTTCTTAATCAGTAAGAATTAACAAAGAATTTAAATATTTCCAAAATTTATCAACACTTAGCTCTAGATAATATGCTCATATGTACACTTTTGACTTGTAAGGTTACGATTTTATAATAGAAAACTTAATTAAGAAAAGTGCTAATGAAATGTAATGTTTCTACATACCCATATTGATCGAAATATCCACCACGCCCGTCAGTCCCAAAGTCCTCCCTGAATACAATCTGCAGGATTGTATTGATTATAAATTGCAGTTACTATGGCATGCCATATTGTTGGCAGTATACTGTTAAAATAGTACAGATGAAATATACCTATATTTTTAGTTTCTTAGATTCAATTAGTCCATTCAGACAATGATAAATTATACCAGTAGAACACAGCAGTTCTCCACCAAAAAACAGAAAGAAGTTCAGCAATCAACTGACAAGAGGACTACAAAATATTTCTTCTACATGATGCATTAACTGCAGTTTATAAAAGTTGGACTTCTTGAATCATAACCTATAAGTTGCCTACTGCTAAGTACCAACTATTGACCAGCTTACCTGTATATTATCAATATTGTCACGGTTCCAAAGAGGCAAGAACAAGCGGTTGGCAAAACGAAGCACAAGCTGTGAAATGTGATTATTTCAAAAGTAGTTAGTCAAGTATTCGGGGGAAATCATCCCATATTCTTGACAAAATTATAGCCATTACCAGGTTTTGGACCAACTCTTTTCCCAAGTAGTGATCAATTCTGTAGAGTTGGTTTTCGTCAAATAGCTCCCCAAGTTGGGCACTTAATTCTTCTGCAGAGTCCAAGTCCTTTCCAAATGGCTTCTCAACAATGACTCTAGTCCATCCAGCTGCAAACAGAACATTTATGCAAAGAAAATGAATCTTGATGAAGAAATGCTTCCAAGAAGACCTGAATTTTCCACTAACTTTATGCTTCATTGCTTTTGTTCAACTAGAGCGCATAGCTTGTATAAATTCCAAAAAGAATAACGTATGGAATAGTAAAGAAACTTTACATGGATTCATGCAATATGTTCTGATCATTTTGCAGACTGAAGGGTAGACAGATGGAGGCAATGCCAAATAGAAGAGCCTGCGAGGGCTTTCTGATTTGTTTGACTTCTCATACTCTGAAATTTCCTTGTTCAATTTCTCAAATCCTTCTCCGCTGTCATAGGAACCACTGACATATTTTATCTGAAAAAGAAATTTATCATAATGACGTGTGCGCATCACAAAATCGTGGTTACATTACAAACAACAACTCACATGTTGCAAAAAGTCTGAGAGATGTTCTTCTGAGGCTCCTTTGAGGTATCTGTAGCAATATACAACAAAGGCATAAATATGTGCAAAATTGATGATTGAACTTCATAGGACACAGGAAAAACAAATACAATTTCATGAAGACGTCGAACATATAACTGCCACCGCATTACACACAATGTATCTCAGATCATGTACTGCTTGTTTTTAGTACGTATTGACCATAATTAGAGTATTAAATGTTTTTATTGACAACTATCCTAGCTATAACATTCAAATTCAGTGGCTAGATATGTTTAAAAGAAGTAGAAATATCTAAATACAGCAGCAATATGCCAAGATGTCAAAAACCCAGCTTTTAGAAACCATACCCACGAATGCGTTCCCTTAACCCATCATCAGAAAGGTTTGATCTCGCATACCCAAATATATGCACTTCACCTGATTGTATAAATCCCTGTAACACAAGGACATGAATATCAACGATAACCTGGGAATTATAGCACTGCACACATTTTGCATGCTTGTAAAGACTAAGATTTTATGAGTGGTTCGTAAAAACAGCTTGCTGGATAAAAAGAAGCTTGCTCTGCAATTTTCCAGCATTCTTTTCAATTGTGTCCTATATCTACTATCTGTATCTGGGAAGAAAAAATAGTACAAGTGTTAAAGCTTTTACTTGTGATCAAGTATGAGTAACTGAACCTTTGCTCTGGAATGCCTCAAATGACTGTGCACTAGATTGTTCCTTGCGTAGTGTAGATTTTGGAAATTGTACATGAAACAGCTAGTTATTGTCAGGACTCAGGAGTCAAATTACCTGTGCAAAAAGATGGAAGAGTGCCGGGAAAGTTTTCTTCTTGGCTAGGTCTCCAGAAGCCCCGAGGACAATAACAGAGAGACAACCTTGCTCTGAAGGGAGTTCGAGATCTCTTGATAAAGAATTAAAGCTGCTTCGTCTTGACCTTGGTGAAGATCCTCCTGACATGATAAATAGGTTGGTGCTCTTCTTCCTTCAGCAATATACCTGTGAAAAGGTGAGAAAAATGCAATCAATCTTAAGACTATCGGAACACAGGCTAAGAAATTTCATACAACTCATTGAAATGGAACATTTACAATTGGCTAGCAGTAGCAGAACATATAAATAGCTTGCCTGGTTAGGCTTGTTCTATTCATTGACAATTTAAAGCTATGGCATTGTATTAGTATCCCCCAAACTGAGCATGACAAGGCCAAATATGACACTTAATTTTTGCCATTTAGGTGAACTAATTCTAATAGATCAATGTACCAAACACTTCTGATAACAAAATATTATCAACTTATCTCCAGATGCTAACAACACAAAAGGTCAACATAGCAACACCCAATCACATGGTGCACTCGTGTGCAGTCAAGAAACCACTAACCAACTCCAACACATGCTATTAAAATGAAAATTGACAAAAAGGTGGCTGGATATCTTTTACCGTCTGCAACCTCACAACACTAATTTTTCAGCAGAATTAGTTACAGCTAAATTACAAATTGGATAACTTTTAGGACTGAGACTCTTGTTCATAAATCTGGAATTTGTCCTTGCTAAACTTTAGTTACAGTGAAACAACTGTAGAGGAAGAAACGAAAAGGCCAGAACATTTTTCACAAAAAAAGATCCACCATTTCCCCCAACAAAACAACATCCCAACGAAACAACCGGCGACGAAAAGAGTCAAAAAGGCTCCCAAAAGCAGGACAAATGGGTAGTTCCTGAATCCTAGCCGAGAACCCAGACGAGAAAAGAAAGAACACTAAGCTCAAGCTTAACCACAATTCACTATTTTTACTCCATCCAAGGCGGCATGAAAGGGATCAAGAGCTCAAGCACGAGATCCGCACCCGAAACAAACTCGCAGCAGCACATGCACGCGACGCGCATCACCCACACACCGCCGCAGAAACGCTCGCAATTGAGGGGAAACAGAAAAAAAAAAGAGAAAAAGAAATCTAAAAAAGAACCCAAGAAAACGCTAACACAAAACCTCAAACCAAACACAACCGCAAAATTAAAAAAAAAATCCCCAAAACACTGCAACGAGCCGAAAACCCCCAAGAAACCTCGGACATCTCGCCGAAGCAAAACAAGAAAAAGGAAAAAGAAAAAAACGATTTCCTTTTTCCCGGAGATTAGCAACAGCGATCAAGGTGGAGGACGAACTACTGACCGGCGGCGTCGGCGAGGGCTCGCGCGGGAGGCAAACCGGAGAGGTGGCGACGATGGAGGAGCGCTTGGATGTTTTATACCGCGGCTACTGCTGCTGCTGCTGCGCCTCCTCCTGCCTGGCTTTCTCACAGCCGGGCGGCTTGCAACCCACCTGTCCACTACCTACCAACCTTTCCACCCCGCGTGCTCTGTGCCACCAACCGTGAAAAACTCCAACGTGATTGCTGGGCAGATACAGGGGCTTATCTGCAAATGACGCGGTAAAATCTGGGAGAATTTTACTGCATATGCTCGCTAGTTGTACTAGCTTTTTTGGAGAATCTATTAATTAATCACTTAACACTTTCCCTTATCATCTTTTTCAACTATATATTCGGTGTGCTCTCTAACATATACACTCTTTCACATCAGACGTGTATATTCGCAATGCACTAGAACACATGCTCAAGGAGACAGTAAATTTGATCTCTGTAAATTTCTACAAAAGAAGTATTTTAAGTGTATAATATTTATAGGTATTTTTATGCGCGATAATCAAACTTTTTTGCAATGGAGAAGCTGAATTGATATCATTTTCTCTATGCGGTATGGACGTGGCAACAGACATGTCCATGTGTTATTATCGTTAAATATATTTGTTTAATCCAGGAGCAAATCGCGCATAAATGTTTGAGCCGTGGATTGCTGAAAAGATTCTCATATCTGGGGCAGAAAGTCCAATGCGACGATTTATTCCAATTTCTCCGTTGGTAATTGCGAAATTCATTTCTAAAAACGGATTTTGTAATTGTTGTGAGAAAGAGAAAACGGTATTCAAATGTAAACGTTCGCAGCACATCGACGAACTGACGAGATCGCTATCATGCGTGAAGAAAAAATATCACGATTGATCGATGCCGATCCAAGTGGTTGCTTTCCCATCTCGTTGCTATTACGAAATGGACCGATCCGGGATTACTACTCGCCAATCTGCTTTGATGGGATGGATTAACCACTCTGAACCTTGTGGTACAGTGCGTCTAATCGAATGGTTTTTGATCTATGTTTTACTACGGCTGTGTTTAGATCCAAAGTTTGGATCCAAACTTCAGTTCTTTTCCATTACATCAACCTGTCATATACACACAACTTTTCAGTCACATCATTTCCAATTTCAACTAAAATCTAAACTTTGCGCTGAACTAAACATAGCCTATATGAAACTACAAGTTGTCACTGCATTATCTTTGGCACATCATTTCTAATGATGTATTTTGTGGCTTGATCTTGCTGTTCTTTACAGTGATAATGGATCCAGCGGGTGTTATCGAGTCCAAACGATGAGAAGTATCTTATATTGATTGATAATTTATTTTTGAAGAGTACTACTGACAGAAAAACCGACGTTGGAGCCTTAGCCTAAGAGTTACATCGGGAGTGTTCAGCAGTCCGGCTGCCACGGCTGCGGCTGCGCACAAAGAATGTGGCACTCTTCATACCAACTACACCGCAGCCATAAAAAGGGTAGCCGAACAGGCCCATTGGTCACACTATGAATTTTTTACGTAAAAGTAAAAAAGTTCTCACGTGATTATGATCTCCGTAAATGCTAGGTATCCGTTACTGAGTTCTTTAAAATTTAGTGGTAGTAATTGTTGTTTCGCACCTGGTGCGTCCTGGCCTCACCATTCCAGGTTCCAGCACACAGATCTCCGTGCAGCCTGCTAGCTGGTAGCAGCAGCAGCAGCAGCACACTGGATGACTGAACTGCGATAACTGATTCAGATCTGTGGCGCCATCGGGCCAGAGCAATTATCCTGAAACCCATGTGATGTGATGTACTGTACTGGTTCAACGAGAGAGGTTCTTCAGAGTTTAGCAGCTAGGACAGGTGATGGAATATGGATGGAGAGTTGCCATCTGCCCCATCTGAAAAATTTTCGGACGAGCTCAACGCTCACAAATTCACAAAAGCGTGGGTCACGTGTGCAGAGGAGACAGATACCTTTCTCTCCTCGCCTTCTTCTTTGTGTGTGACGTCGAACGAACTGAGCCGAAAGATCGATCTGATCTGCATGTGGTTGGGCAGAGCAGAATCTTTTATTGACAATTTGTCAACTTGTGTTTGAATTACGACCATCGAATTGACGTCTTCTGGTCCAGTGATGACCCGCTGTGTGTAAGACGTTCTTCTGACGAACAGAATTTGCAACGCTCTTGATCCTTCTTGTTTTTGTTTTTCTTTTCGTCTTCCTGAAGACTGAGTTGAACTGAACCTGAATCATCGAAGCAGAGTTCTCTGAAGAAAGCAGCACAAGAAAAAGTTTGGGTTCTTTCTCTGACGGGGTAATTCCGTTGTAGGTTCAGATTTCAGAATGCAAGAAGTTGCTCGTTTGCTGATGAAATCGAAGTCTCCGAAAATTCGGTCCAAGCAACCGTCCCATGCGTCAGGCTACGACTTGGAAAATGGGGAGGAGTCAGTGTATCTAACCGGCTGCTATCCTACCAACCAACCTCAGAAATTATCACGGCGAAATCAGCGCACATTTTTGCAGTCTAAACGGTTTTCAGAGATCAGAGACTTCAGACTTGCTTTTCAAACCTCCTTTCCTTGGTCTCGATGCGACGATATCTGAGATGTCAGCACAAGAACATATACTGAATATAAAAGAGGTGTTGTTACGTCTGAGATAACTTGATCTCCAACATGAAAAATGAAAGAAAATAAGCGGAAATAGGGGAAACTTGGCCAAGGAATTTTAGTACACACAGCTCATGCAGTTTGCTGGGCCTGTTGGTAGTTGGATGTTCAACTCCCACATGGCCACATCACATCACAATTTGATGATACTGTAACACTATCAAGGTCAAAAGAATATCAAACAAAAAAAATGAATCGTTTTGGTAAATTTCATCCGCTTTTTCCACCGTTCACCGCAGTAACTCCGAGGTGGATTAAGACTGCTATTACAACACAGGAAATTCAGAATAAGCATCTCGATTTCTGTATGAATTTGTACCACTCACATTCCAAACGAGGCCTAACTAGCAAACGCGAGACCACTCACATGATCTATATTGTATTGTACCTATCCAGGGTCAGCGATTAGACGTCGAATTCCAATCCCAGGATTAATGCGTTATTTCGTGACGCCACAGGATTAATGCGTTATTTCGTGACGCCAGACAGAAACGTTCTTGTCAAAGCATCCATCCACTCAGCTAAGCACAACGCAAAGGCGAGTACTACTATAATTGAAGCGGTGAAGTGAACATAATTACACACGACCCCTCGTCGTAATCATCGCACAATATCTTTGCTGGCCCACGGCCACTAGAGGCCGCTGCTAAAAAACGCTTGCACACTCTGCGACAAACTAGTCGCTGGGGAAATTGACGCGAGAAAGGAACTTGAGACAATATCATGGAGCAAAGAGGATGATGTGCAAGTGATTTTGACTGCAATTTCAGTGAACTCAATGGCCGTTTTTGCAAGACTGCAAGTTTTTTTTAAAAAAAATGCAAGCAATTGTCAGCAAGTAAAACTACTCACGACCATGCTTTATGAGCATGACAATGAGTCAGTGTCGAAAAATATTCAGACATAAGAAAATTAACGCACAGCCATATGCACTCAGGAAATGGGAGGCTTTGTTAGCAACGGAGTGTACAGTGTAATGCAGTGCTATCAGATGCAAAAAATCATTCTGCAGCACTCGTGAAATTTCTTTGGAAAGTTTCATTTTACAATGTGTATCCATCCATCAAGAAAGCCAACAGCAACCCATTATTGTCATGCTTTCACTCTCTATCCCCTACATTAGAGTCGTCCTCTGGTGGTGTATTCTTGGCGCCCTGACTGTCTCACCTCATCATCACCTGCAAGGCATCCATACATAAATGATGAATCTATCAAGTAAAATGCACGGTGCAGCAAAGATTGCTATAGCAGTAATGTCCAAGAAAGCAGCAGTGTTACAAAGAACAACTTCAGTGGTATACAGCAAAATGCATGCACAGGTTGAAACTGAAACTGACTTTTTTAAACATAAATACATTGATATGTACAATTGGTCAAGAGTGAAAATGAAAAGTCAACAAAATTTCATGATAAACATGGTAATGCATCTTGAAGTGATGATATGTTAGAAGCTGCGACAGGTGGTTCAGACAACATATATAAATTAGGCTTGTTGCTCATGCAACGATGCTACTTGAAGAGGGGTTTTTGTTACTGCTGGAGTAATAACAAATTCATTGCTGCAAGATCACCATGATTTACCTTCTAGCACCCTAAAGCAAGCGATAAGTTCACAGGTGTCTCCATGTAGGTTCTTATTCTAATTAAACAGAGAATTCAGACATGTATAAATTATTGCCAGGGCAATAATTAGTTTTGCTCCCCAAGAGAAGTGAGAAAACAGATAAATTTGAACCAAAAAAGAAGTAGCACCGTAGTAGCATAGCTTAGCAATGAATTCACTCTTTCATAACAGTATGTCACAAAAAGAAAGTCTACCTTTTGAACCACTTTGGTTTAGCTGGTTTCTTGTTTGCTGGCGGTGCAAAATCTGATTGAGACACATCAGATTGATGAGCAGAAGAAGAGTTCATAGTAGAATCAATTGGTTGGTGCACAGGTTCTTGGACAATTGGTAGTCCATCCAACATCCGAATTTCTTCACGGAGATAAGGTCCTGATTTTACACTGTCTGTATTTAACTCTGAACCTGCATGTGATTCAATAAAAAAAACAAAAACGAATGGGAATGTCTATTGAGTTCCCCAGGAACAAAACCTGGTACTAGTTATATTTAGGACAAACATACCTTCCGGCAGATCATAAGAGAAGTAGACATTAGCCCCAGGAACAAAACCAATTGTGTAGAAATCCAGTGAAGTGTCTTTTATCCGCTTCTTTGGTGGAACTGTATCTGTAGTGGAATCAAATGATGGAGTATTACGAAATTATAACTGGTACATCTCTATGATATGATTGCACAGAATCTATGCCGATGTCACTCAAATGATCTGTGCTCAAAGAATGGCAGATGAATATGATGCTTACCCAAAAAACTGTAGAAGTTAAACCTAAAGCTATGTTTTCACATATAGGTTACATGTTGCATATTTTAACTCAAACATTTGTCAAAGCTATCACCAGACAGAATCAACTTGGTGACTGACGATATTCTTTTGACATAACAACAGATAGTGTCTAATCCAAGTTTGGGCAACGAGAACACGATGAGAAAACTTGTCCTGTTTGAGCTACTGTCATGTTGTCATATGAACTCATCAAATAGGTGTTCTGAATGTTGTACCCAATTTTGCTTATTAACTTGTATTACTCTGTAAAAGGTGGTTGATTGTAAAACCCTTTGCACAAAAGGATGCACTTAAATTTTACTCGCATGTAACTATAATGATGGAACTACTTAAGGGAGGTTAGTTATTTCCGATGTCATGATTGCCAACATATTTGATTGCAAATGAAACAGATAAGTAGTTCTTATCATAGATACAAGTATTCTCATTAGTCTTTATGAAAACCAAAGCTAACTGTAAACTGAAACAGATGAAATTACACTAACTGTAAGCCTAGATCGTGGTTGATAGGATAAATAAAGGTGGGTAATTAAGGGGGCAAAGAGGAGGTGAAACACTACTGTTTAAGCTAATATACATCAGTAACTCCCAAGCAAGTGGACTTACAGAGATAGAATGGCAGGTCTGGTCTAGAGATTACTTTCTTCAGAAAATCCATCAGACTTTGAACTGTTTCTGACGGATGAACATCGGCCTCAAGTATGTATCCATCAGGGAATCGCACCCTCATTACTGCCTACAGTTAAGAAGGTTGTGGAAAAATAGATATTATACCAAATTAGATTCAGAAAGAAACACTAAATAGAGAGAAGAGCAGTGTGAATTATATCTTACCTTTTTTATCTTTGCTCGTTGGGCAGCAAGTTCTGCTTCACGCATTTTACGAGTCTTCAAAACTTTCGATTGTTCTGCAGTCAGTTTCATTGTTTTAGATAGTGCTACAATAAAAAAGAAAAGTAGTACAATTTGGACGGTACTACACAGATGCTAAAGTTCCCAAACAATAGTAAGTGTCAATATAATTAACCTCCTATTCTGTTCGAAACCAAGTTGAAATAGTCAGCAGGCTGAAGCTCATAAAAGTCATCATCTTCCTCTGCATGAACCATGTTTTAGCATCAGAGCACAACCATAAAGATAAGAGAGGTTTTTGTAAAGAAAACCTCGGAACTCATAAAAGCAAGAGATATAGTGTACCCTGATCTGCTTCGGGCAAGTTGCTAGTCATTGCCTCAAATGTTGCACTTGAAAATACTCGGAACTCATGACCATACTCATAAGCCAATGCTTTCAGCTTGTCCTGGGACTATTGACAGAAAATGCATCTGTTAGACTTTAATGTTTTTTTTTTTTGTGCAAAAAAGGTTCATGTGAAGCAAGAATTGCTATAATTATTTTTTTATGATGAAGCCACAGATATCTATAGGAGGTTTATGGTAAGTTATCAAATGCACGTGGGTATGAAATGAAATTGCCAATAATCGAACATCTCTCAACAGGAAAAACAGAACCAAGTACAAGTGCTGCCAAGAACAAGTGAATGCCATGTAGTTTTAAGCTATTACGCTACTTTGCAGAACTCCTGACAGCCGCCCTCCAAACCTTTCCGGAGATACAGTACTGTTTCTCTGCCAACCGTACGAAGGATGAACAAGATGTCGCAACAAAAGAAATAGCTTTGTGTAGATGAAGCTGCCAATGGCAGCCAAACATCTCCTGGCCATTGATGTCCACACAGACACAGCCAGCATTTATCTAAAATGCTAACGATGCTAACTACGCAAGGGCTGAACTGCTAATCTTTCATTTCAATCGCTGAGAAACACTTGCAAGGAACTACTCACAACAAAGAAAAAATAAGGAAGCTAAATTGCACTACTGTTTCCCCACGAAGGCTCATTCCTCATGATTCCAGCTTATAATGGGAACAGCCTCCATCCAATCCATGGCGGTAACACCTAGTTCAAAGAAAACCATGGATTCCTCCCAAATCACCCGATCACTGCACACGCAAGCAAAGAATCTCTCTTTCCACGCACACACAACAAGAACCGCCTAAGAATTCTCGCACCAAGCATTCGGCGCCAACCAATCACGGCCACGAAGAAAGTCAGAAACCCTCGCCTAACCCCACCGAAGCAAAGAATCCAGAGAGGCGCCTTCTCCACCTCCTCCTCCTCCTCTCCTGAACCCCAGGCACAAATCCTCGCACACAAGCCTTCCCAAGAAATCCCCCCCCCCCCACCCCAACCCAAGAACAAGAACTCGCACAGCATGTCCAGCGACGAAGCAGCAGATTAATTTCATCCAAGAAACGCAAGAAAAGGGGGGAGACGGGGAAAGAGACGGACGAACCGCGGTCTGCTGCTGCTGCTGCTGCTGCTGGTGCGCCGCCGCCGCGGCCGAGTCGAGATCCATGGGGAACACGAGGTGGTGCGCCGCCTCCTCGTCTCCTCTCTTCCTGCGGCGCGGGCAGAGGGATGAGGTGGAGGTGGTGTATGTGATCTGGTGCGGGTGCTCTGCTTCCATGGGGGAGAGGAAAAAAAGCCCTTTCTTTTCGTTTCTTTTGTTGCGAGAGATGCGAAGGGGTCGGGGGGAAGAAGCGGGTTGGCGGGTTCAGGGTTCCGGGTTGAGAGGGGGTCCGACTCCGGATATATAGTCTGCGCTGAGACTGGCAAGTGGGACCCACATATCTACCAAAAATTATTTTACCAGATTTACTCCGTAGTATTAGTATATTGGCACTGGGAAGTGTTTTTTCTAAAAAAATGTATAGATTTGTTTCACTTTATACTTAGCAAAAGAAAATCTATATTTGCACTAATTTTTGAAATAAGTAGAACAAAACAAGTTTTTATTTATACTAAGCTAAACACTTGGAATCGACCATAGTTCACACCAGTAAATTAAAGAATCAACCTAGTTCACACCAACAGTAAAAATATGAGGGTGCATCCATTCCACGTTGGTAAATCCATGAACTTATTGGATGTAATTGTCTCGGTCTAAAGCTTAAATCTAGTATTCATATATTATTGAAAAAATAATTAGCCGTGAATATAAACACTCTAATAAGTCTACACCCTCTGTCAAAAAAAACTTATTAAAAATTAGATATATATGTTTCATCAATCGTCATAATAAACCTAACAAGTGTACTTATTTTGCTCCCGCTATTGAGAAGTGAATGTACATTTGTCGTTGAGTTTGTCACAATTCTACTCACAAAATCAGTTTTGATGCATTTTAGTCGTACACTTGTAAATTGCCAGCCATTTGTATCCGTTCAGCTTATAGGTTGTGTGCACATCGTGTAGAGACCGGAAATAAAGTTTTTCATTATAAAAAAAAAATCGTTCATAGGTGCATTTCAGCTATCAAAGTTAAGACCCGATGATCGCTCCATAGCTTCTTTTTTTAAAAAAAAAATGGTCAAAAGGCAGACGCTTGTATATACACATCTTGCCTCTTTTAAAAGACTAAGTGCTATACTTTATTTATATTAACAAAGTAATACGGAGTACCTCTAAGAGACTAGGTTGAGATATTTTAATATTAATGCCGTCAACATAGACTTGATGATGTGAAGATTGACTAAGTCACTTGAGCGTACCTTTTAGAGATTGAACTGGCATATCTTAAAATTCAATATTAATGAAGTCACCATATAGCACCTCTAAGAAACTTAGGAGACATCTCTTGAAATCACTGTCAAGGTTAAAGAAGCACTGGTGGACAAACCCTTTTTAATATCGGTTCGCAACCCTCCTATAGTCCCGGTTATTCAACCGGGACTACGAATCCGGGACTAAAGATGCCTATTTTTAGTCCCGGTTGAAATCTTTAGTCCCGGTTAGAGTTAACAACCGGGACTAATGTTCTTTTTTCTTTTTTTTCCTGCTTTCATGATTTCGAGCACCACCATTCATATTATCCACGAATCATTTTAACACCACAGATCATTCGCAAAAATCTCTAAATACATCAAGCTGCATTTTTATCCCCAAATACATCACAGATCAATCACAAAATCTCCAAATACATCAAGCTGCATTTTTATCCCCAAATACATCGCAAATCATTCACAAAATCACAAAAACATCTCCACAAATTCATTCACACATCACACATCACACAGATCAGAAAAAAAAATGACATCACATAGATCGGCCGCGCATATCACACAGATCAGGAAAAAAAAACCACATCGCGGAGATCGGGCGCCGGCCGTCCGCCGCCTCACCGGCCTCCCGCCGGCCGCCTCGGGCTCCGCCGCCGCCTGGGGAGCGCCGCCACCCCGGGAGCACTGCCGCCCGCCGCCTCGCGGGCCTCGCCGGACTCGCCCGCCCGGCCGCCTGCTCGGCTGCCCGCCTCCCTGCCGCCGCCGCCCGGCCTCACGTGGTAGGAGGAGGAGGAGGAGGAAGAGAAGAGAAGGGGGAAGAAGGGGAGAGGAGAATGGATGGAGGAGGATGAGGCTGAGAGGGATAAGCTAGCTAGCGAAGGGATGGAGAGGACAGTGGGATCGAAGGGATAAGGGATAATTAGTGAGAGGGGAGAGGACGGTGGACTAGTGTGCGCAGCTCAGTTGATTTTTGGTCCCGGTTGGTATAAACAACCGGGACTAAAGATCTATTTTTAGTCAAAAGGTCAAAAAGTTAAACCGGGACTAAAAATCATCTTTAGTCCCGGTTTCTATTCGAACCGGGACAAATTTTAGGCGACCGAGCAAACATGGTTTCTCCACCAGTGAAGTCACCACGGATGATTTCTGAAAGACCAGGTCAGATATCTTATATTACTATCGAGATTAATGAAGTCATTATAGGTGTCCATCTCACTATAAACAAAAACTGTGTCGTTGTCTATCACTAAAAGAAAATGTAGCTCAATTATGTGTATTATCATTCACATATGTAGACTTGAATTCGGGTTCCACTACAAATAACACAACCAGACGAGCTACCTCCAGTTTGTGCTCCCTAGCCTAATTGTAGGTATTATCATTCACGTGATACTTTGTTGTGAATTTATGATTTGGGGAAAAAAAATCAACACCGAATAGGGGTGGGGTCTCTCCGTCTCTCGTACTAATCCATATCAACGGTAATTGCAGCAACACATCTATTACCAACAAAAACCAAATATATTCACCAAAAGAATTAATTTTATCAAATTCTTTTAATTTTATCGAAATATTAAGTGATTTTCGCTATCTTACACTGTCGACACTCGACAAACCTAGTTAATGCCGTAACCGCCTAACCGGCCTCTTGGAACCTACTCCATCTCTTACAGAATAGTTTTTTTTCTACTTCTTTTTGTCTCAAAATAAGTCTATTTTAAGTAATCGTTGTATTGGAGTTTTTAAAAAGGGAGCACATAAAATAAAGAATAATTATATTAGGATTTGATAAAATGGGGTAGTCTATTTTTTTTATTTTTATTAGTATACGTGTGATAAGTGAAAAATAATTTTATTTTAGAACGGAGGGAATATGTCGATTAGACGGCATCAATCAATTTGCATAAAAATATGTTGACCTTATTATCGCTGAAAATGACAATCACAACCCCTAAAACACTTCATCCAAGACTCTATTCTCTACCGCAAAAAAGATATTTGTAACGAGCAATTAGCAATAGTAATACAGGCACAACTAACGCAAAATTACATGAAACTCCGAGGTGAGAATCGATGGTTTCCTGTCCATTAAGTTCGATTCCGTAACTATTTAAAAATCTTTTGGTTGAGGCAGTGATTTTTCAAACTGCATGCTTATGCTACGACGAACAGCAAGACGATAAGTACAACTTGACCTACTAATTAATTTGCTGAAATTATGGGGCACTGTGTGTATTTCTGGCATGATAGACTGTGGACGGTCCCGTTCTCGAATACTATAATTATCGCCTAATTTTCCCATAATTTTGCGCTTTGATGGCTGCTAAACGAGTCGTTGGCGCCGACGGAATGTGTCAGGCCAGTCGACTCAACGATTTGGTAGACAGCTTAGGACAGTGCATTTATTGGCGTGCATGCTACTACTCTACTAAGAGAGTCCCAACCCTCCACATAGAATAATGTCTATTGACATTAATTACATTACCATGTAGAACTTTTAACTTATGTGACACTATATTAATTAAGAGAGAGTGAATAGATTAAGAAACTGGGTCTCATGCAAGACACAGCTTCAACACGAGAACCTATGCACTAGACACTATCAAGTTTTGCATTGGGAGAGAATAATGTCTTCATAATAGATGAAGAATAAATATGATTGGTAGAGAAGAGAGATAATATATTTATTAATAGCCCACTTTAAAAAATCATGGGTTGTAGAGGTGTAGTTTCTATTGTGATGTCTTATTGACATGGCACCATAGACATTACTTATGGACACTGTGGGTTGGACTGCCCTAATTAGCCTGGCATGATCCACACGATTATAGTATTAGAGCAAGTTTAATAGTATAACCCACTGCTAGCTCTAAATCATTTATAGCCAATTCATACGGTAGTTGTTTACTATACTATTAATGTCTGGTCTCACATATCATACACACACCGCGTCTTGGAGTCCATGCTGCAGCTGGCTATAAATCTGTAGTCCGCTGCTCTTTTCTCTACTTATTTATCTACTTAAAATATGTTTGTAGCTGGCTTATAGACTACTATTGTACATGCTCTTAGTAGTACAATATAGGACTTGATTAGTAGTCACTAACAGTGTCATTTAGGTGCCCTTCGCTAGTAGATTATACTATCCAAAGATAATACTACTGTCAGTATTGCTAGTACTGATTGACCATGTCCTTTTGGGTAACATAGCACCGTAGCTTACATAAGTTCAGGATATTTTATAATGACAAATATGTACTAATTAGTTGTAGAGAAATTACAAATAATGATTTGAGTATTCAGCAACGTATGGTGTACATTTGGATGATTCAGGTACAAGCAAAGAGAGTAGTACTACTAGTACATCAAGACACTACTGGGGACACCTTTTAAATCAGCATCAAGTACCACTGACACCACATCTCCTAGCCACTTCACCATGCTGGCTTATCCAATCCAAAAGTTTGTCACAATTTTTTTTCCTACTACAGCTTATTATTCCTACCAGCTCGATCCAAGTATGAGATGGAACACATCAATTGAGCAAAATGGGTTAATTGGTTTTATACCGTAGTCAATTCTTTTTTATATAAATCAGTCTTTAGAGGGAAGTGGATTTTAGACGAAAAGTAGGGGAGGATAAAAGGAGAAGGACTTCCGCTATATAGATAAACT
The DNA here is from genome assembly GCA_000338895.3 of Oryza meridionalis. Taxonomy (NCBI): domain Eukaryota; kingdom Viridiplantae; phylum Streptophyta; class Magnoliopsida; order Poales; family Poaceae; genus Oryza; species Oryza meridionalis. The sequence goes on along the minus strand of CM002527.2, from coordinate 23,642,500 downwards.
ACTCCAATTCCCATTGTCTCCATTTGGTTCTCTCCAAAACATTTACTCCCTCCATAAAAAACGAATATATAATCGAATGTGACATATCATAGTACTATAAATCTAAACAAATATACTATATCCAGATTTGTAGTAGTAGAATATGTCACATTCGGTATTATGTTGGTTTTTTATGGTATAGAGGGAGTACCACAAAATACCAAACCTTAACTTCCTAAGATAAAATTAAGGAGAAAGACAAATTGGAGAAATAGATGGGTAGATGAGTGATATTTAAAGGATAAAATTTATTCATTTGCGACCAAGGGTATGTAAGAACATAGAAGCTGGCTTATTTCAAGACAAAATTCAAATATAAAGGAGTACTCGTACTCCTACTCCCACTTTTGAGTCACAGTCATCAGTCTACCCCTACCTAGCACTAACACCCATGAAGGTTCTGTGTGGGGAGGCCAAAACATGCACAAGATGGCGAAGGGACAGCCGCCTGCGTGTGCACTTAATTGCAGCTCACCCCCAGAAATAGTTGCAGTAGAATACTGCTACTGCTACTACTGTCTACACTCTCCTCCCCTCTCCTCCTCCGCTGCGGCGCAAGCGCTAAGCTTTTTTTACTGCTTTTGCTACTTTTGGGGGACCTCAAGGCCGCCTCTCAAATCCAGAGGAGGAGAAAAAGTGGAGCTCTCTCTCTCGCTCTCGCTCGCCCTCAAGCCAAGAAAAGGTTCTCCTCTTCGCTCTTGCTGCTTGCGCTCCTCACCCGATCTCGCCATTCGCGTCGGCGGCCGGCCGGTTGCCCCTGCCGCCCCGGTTCTTGGATCCTAGATTTGGCTGTCCGGGGAGCGGAAAGGGTTGGTTTTTTTTTTTTGTTTTGTTTTTGGGAGTGTGTTGCGGGGGCGATGGGGGCGGCGCCGCCGTCGCCTGATCCGATGAGGCCCCGGGCGGTGGAGTGAGCGGCTGTTCCTGGACCAGGTCTGATTCTCCGTGCTGTGGTTCAAATGATCTGGGCCTCGTTGATTGGGTTGGGGAGGCTGGGTGGTGGATTCCTCCAGGTCTGGAGATCTTTGTGCTCTTGGGTGAGTTGGGAGGAAGCTGTGGGTTTGTAGATCCCTGCTGGTTGCTGCGGCTGATTTGGGTATTGCTAGGGTTTTTGGTTGGCTGCGGTGGGGGGGAAGAAGATGATCAAGCAGATCCTTGGCCGGCTGCCGAGGAAGCCAGGGAAGGCCGGCGATAGCCGGGACGCCGCTGGGCCGAACGGCAATGAGCTGTCGAACTCGTACAGCGTCGCCAGGAGCGTGGAGCAAGGGAACAAGAGGAGTGGAAATGGGGATTACGTGGTGCCGGCTGGGCTGACGCCTAATCCGATGATGAATGGGACTGTGGTGTATCACTCCAACGAGCCGCTGCCGGCGTTCAAGGACGTGCCGGCCTCGGAGAAGCAGAATTTGTTTGTCAAGAAGGTGAACCTGTGCTGCGCGGTGTACGATTTCGCAGATCCGACAAAGAATCTGAAGGAAAAGGAGACGAAGCGGCAGACGCTTATGGAACTTGTTGATTATGTCACTTCTGCAAATGGCAAGTTCTCTGAAGTCGTCATGTCGGAGATTACCAAGATGGTGTCGATTAACTTGTTCCGGAGCTCCAGCCCCACCCCTCGAGAGAACAAGGCCATCGAAGGAGTTGATCTGGAGGAGGAGGAGCCTCTCATGGACCCAGCATGGTCACATTTACAGATAGTTTATGAGGTTTTCTTGAGGTTTGTAGCATCACAGGAGACAGATGCAAAGCTGGCTAAGAGATACATAGATCATTCCTTCATCCTTAGGCTACTAGATCTTTTTGACTCCGAAGACCCCAGGGAAAGGGATTATTTGAAGACAATCCTCCATCGCATATATGGTAAATTCATGGTGCACCGCCCCTTCATCAGGAAAGCAATCAACAATATTTTCTACAGGTTTATATTTGAAACAGAGAAGCATAATGGTGTTGCAGAGCTGTTGGAGATCTTGGGCAGCATAATTAATGGTTTTGCTCTTCCACTTAAAGAAGAGCACAAATTGTTCCTTGTCCGGGCACTGATCCCACTTCACAAGCCAAAATGTGTATCTATGTACCATCAGCAATTATCATACTGCATCACACAGTTTGTTGAGAAGGACTGCAAACTTGCTGACACTGTTATTAGGGGCTTGCTAAAATATTGGCCTGTGACAAACAGTTCAAAGGAGGTGATGTTCTTGGGTGAACTAGAAGAGGTTCTGGAGGCAACACAGCCTGCAGAATTCCAAAGATGCATGGTTCCACTCTTCCGTCAGATTGCCCGTAGCATGAATAGCTCACATTTCCAGGTAAAATCTCTCATGCCAACAATCAAGTTTCAAAATTCAAATCCATGTCAACTTCAATCCTCTTTGTTGTTCACAGTCCAAGATATATGCAGTTTGCTGCTTAGGTTTCTGATTCCATTACTGTGTATCCACATTGCTCTCCTCCACAGATGATATTATATAATTTGCTTCATCAGTTTAAAAAAGATCAAGCTTTGGTGTTCATCTACCTTTTCTGGTGAACCATGGAGCTGCTTTTGACATATGCTAATCTGGAATTATATTTAAAAGATCACCAAGATGTTTTATACTTCTTGAGCATTTGTTTTCTTAAGAAATTCTATTGGTACTTGTTAGTTTGAAAATTTACAATGCTAGGGCATTCTAAACATCAGCATATCATTTTTTTTGTATATATATGCCAATCTTCTGGAGGGTACATACCACCAATTTATTCATTTTTACTACACTCGTTTTTTTTATCTTGCTTGAAATCCTTATTACAATTGATATGTACCCTTGCTAATCATTATAGCGGCATGAAATTTCTTGTTTTATCTCTATCCTGCTATCCTACCCATGTGCGTCCCCTGAATAATCTGTGATTGCAGATTTAGGTGCTTGTTACCTTCTAGAATCTTACATGCTCCTCCAAAAAGGAAAGAAAATTTGCATGCCAATCTGTAATTTTACAAGATTAGAAAGACATTCTGTACTGTGGAAGCTGATCGTTGAGTGCAAGCTGTTAATTTTATCTGAACATAGAACTACTGCTACTCCAAGATACTAAGTCACCAAAATTAGAACTTGGTGGTGTTAGGTTAAAGAGGAAACATGCCACCCAAATAATTATGTATGTCTATGAAAAGACGGTGTGACTCTTTGTTGCCCTTTTTGTTTTGGTTTGTATTTGGATTAATTATGCATGGCTTTAACATATTCTTATCCTGCTTTAGGAAAGTATAATGTCTGTTTTACAAGGAACATAGTGTCTTATTGAAGTCATTCGTTAGTTTTGGTTATCTAGACTTGCCAACTGCTGGTTGCAAATCATGCCAGAAACAGGTCTTAGACCTGTATTCAGGATTACCTTCTTTTTTTTTTTCTTTTTTTGCTATCTTGCTATGTAAATAACATTTATCTTGCAAGCTGCTACTCATCTATCTAGCAAAATAATGCAGTGCCTTGGTACCATCTGTTGTCTTGGAATGGTATTTTATGTCTATCATGTTGGTCCAGTGGTTCTGCCTAGTTATATGTGATTTGCTGAAGCATTTTTGTAGTTCATTAAACATTTCCTGTAGATGGATGCCTAGATGCTTGGTGACATCTGAGAAACATATTGAGAAATTAGTGTGTTTAGAAAAACATATAGCCTGGCTTACCTTTTCTTTTCCTTGTCTGTTCCTAGGTGGCAGAGCGGGCGCTGTTTCTTTGGAACAATGATCACATTGAGAACTTAATTAAGCAGAATTACAAGGTGATATTACCCATCATCTTTCCTGCGCTTGAGAGGAATGCCAGGGGTCACTGGAACCAAGCAGTTCGAAGCCTGACACTGAACGTACGCAAGATCTTCTCAGATCATGATTCTGCGTTTTTCGGGGAGTGCACACAGAAGTTCAACGACGATGAACTCAAGCAGGAAGAATCTAATTCGAAGCGAGAAGCTTTGTGGAAGCGCTTAGAGGAAGCGGCTGTCCCCAGATCCGACAATAACAACCCTGTGGGCACGCCTAATGGCAAATTCAGTCAAGCAGTTGGCTAGAAAATACCATAGCAATTACAGTCTTGCAATCCTTTGACCCCATGTGCGATTCTCTGGAACTTGGTTTGTGATTTTAGTGTTGAAAATTTTTTGTTGGTGAGTTGATTTCCCCCTTGTTCTAGGCGGGTAGGATGTCTTTGGTTTCCTGAGAACTGCATGATGAAAAATGTACACACACAGAAGAATTTCTGCGAGCTTTGCCATATGTGTAGTCACATTAATCAGAATTATCATATAGTTGAATAAACAGTGTTTAAGTTTCTGTTGCGGATACATAGTTGTGTTGCTTACTGTAATGGCAGCAATCGTTGTGTTATGTGTTAGCGATCATTCTGAGATGAAATGCATGATATTTTCTGATACCTTTTGTTTCATCTGTTGGCTATGGCCTTCCTCAGTTCTCCTGTTTGTGGTTCAGCTTAGAAACACAGTAGCTTGTGTTCTTGTTAAAGAAAGTTACGAAAGAAGCCAAGCAGAAAGCTTGAAGATTTGAGATGGAAACACAAATGATCACCGATATGAAATAAATGGATGAACTCATCACAGAAGAGAGTCAATAAACAACGGGTCTGAACTTTCATCGATCCATATAGTAGGTTACATAAGCTCAAATTCTCAGATTTAACGCTGATTTTGTTAAGCTCTCTTTCCTCGTAACCTACTTCGAATGCGAAGTCAAGTACTGTTCGTAGTCCCCTGGGACCAAAGCAAATAAGTTACTCGTGCGGGGGAGCTCGAGCAGAGTTTTGGCAAGCACCAGCTACAACACTAACACCTACAGGTCAATGACTCGTGATAGCTTCTGGATGCGGTTCAGCAGGAAGTCCCCTTGCTTGATGGTTGCCTGGTAGAAAGCATTTCTGGCATCAGGCCGGTTCGTCTCCAGGACGCCAGCAACCTTATCGATCTTGCAGTGGAGCTTTCCAGCAGCAATGAAGCGTGACAATTCCCTGGATTGGAAGAAAAGGTTAGCAACCAATGGCCATGAACAGCACAACTGCCGTCGTATGACACGACAGGATCACAGCAACAGAACATAGGGGATGGCACTTACAGGTCTATGAAATCAACGGTCACACCAAATGCAGAAGCCATCGCTTCCATCGTCACACTCTTGTAGGACTCGAGGAATTGTGAATAGACAACAGTACGGACTTCACGCATGTAGTAACGGAAATGAGGCTGCAGGTAACGATCTAACTTGATCTGCTCCGTCAAGCCAGCTGAAAACAAATAGGAATCAGGAATATGAAATTCAAAGATATCAACAATAGCAAGCTATAGGAGAATTACTGCTCAATAGAGTATAAAGCAAAATCATCGCAAAATGATGTGATTTTGTTACTTACAGAATGCGGCAAAAAATGACTTGTACTGGCAATTGTAGAGGGAGTTAAGAAACTCAGAGAGGTGAGGTACTTTGCCAATTACAGCCAGGATCTCAGGTGCATCTACAACCTGCAAAGATCTTTTTGTTCAATGGACATTCAAGCTAATAAAGCAAACCTCATTAGGCAAAGACGAATATTACCTTTGCCTTTAGGGAAACACGATCCAATGAGATAACACTTGTAAGAACTGTGTAGAAGATGAATGTATCATAGGGGAACAGCTCATAGGTCGTGAATGTTGAAATTGAATCCAAAAATAAGCTTGCAGCTTTCTTGAAGTTTCTAGTGGCCATGCAGTACAAGCCCTCATACACTTTCAATCTGTTCTTCCTCTCCCAATCACCACCCTCCTCAAACAGTCTTCAATCCAGCCATCAATTTTGTTAAGTATTAGACATCATAATGCAAAATAAAAAAAACAAGCAAAACATTATAAATAACAAAAATGAGAGATTTCGGCCTTACTTTTTGGCTTTGTCAATAGACTTAGAGATGAGATCAAAATCCATATAGAAAAACCCAATCTGTAAAGTGTGGAAAACAAGATCCATCTTTTGCCCAACAGCTACAGTTTTTCCTTCAGTAACTTTAAGCTGTTCTAGTGCCTTCTCCTGAAATTTCAGTTATTAAGACAGCATACCTACGTGATGTGGATGATATCCTAGAACAATGTCAAAGATACATGATATATTACCTTCTCTCCAACCGTTATGAAATACAAGGATTTGGCTAGATGGGCTTCACGCACTTCACTCTCACCCAAATTCTCTTCAGCATCAGCGATCCTTCAGGGATAAAGGACGATTTTTAACAACAAGAATATAACTGAACAACTTTGATTATATTTCGGAATAGTACTCTCAAGCAAAATGATAACTCATGTATGCTAGAAGAAGAACGGAAAGCTATCCATAGCAAGCACAAATTGTGAGCTTTCAGCAAGTGTTGATAAAATTTTTGATGGCATAAACTAAAGTGCTTCCTCAACAGCATTTATTTTGTCCATGCTAGCATCAAATTTATATTTATCATCACTAAACATTTTGTTCTAATCTGGATGGCTAGATTAGATTACTCTAATTCAAATTAGCAGAACTCGGCATGCCCTTAATGCAGAAAAACAAATCTCAATTGATAATTCTGTTACAGAAAACAGGACTAACCAATTGATGGTCAGATGCGCTAAAGCAAATTAAGCGCACTAACATTGAACAATTACAGACTAGAGATACAAGTATGAAAGTAGCGATCTGGTCACGGTACTAGATGCGTCAACTCCACGATTTCTATGAAACCCTAGAACCTAGACTTCAAATCGAACAGGAAAAGGTGAGCAGGCGAGATCTACTCACTTCTCGTCAAGCTTCCGGATCTCCTCCTCGATCCTGCCGCGCATCTCCGCGAGCAGCGCAGCGTCCGTCTCCAGCACGCCGCCGGCCCCCAGCGACTCGTACAGAGACGCCATATCTGAAGCCAAGCACATCGATCAGATCAAATCAAATAAAATCAACTCAAGCGCCAAATTCCCACACACACACACAGTCAGAAGCACGCGGCAAGCGGAAGCTGCCACGGCCATTGATTCGAGTGGAGGGGGGTTGAGGTTTTCTACCATCGGATTTGACTGCGGCGAGGACGTCGGCGCGGAGGTCGACCTTGGCGAGGTCGTCCACGTCCGGGTGCGAGAGCAGGAACAGCTTGTGCGCCAGCACCAGGTGCGGCTGCTGCTTCCCTTCCTCGCCAACGCCACCGTCCATCTCGCCGCCGCTGCCGCCGCCGCCGCCGCCGGAGAAGAGTCGTCTCGCTTCTCGCTTTGCTTCCGCCGCAAGAAGAGATTGGGAGAGAACACGAGAGAGAAGGAGAGAAGGCTAGTTTCGTCCTCCAAAAAGTTTAATTCAGGAGAGTATTTCCGGGCTACTACGTTGCAGAGCGACGTGGTCTTATCTGAGACGTCCGTACCACGTTCCGACGGCTGTGCGGGGGGCCGAGATCTAGTACGGCACGTGTACAAGGGCAAAGCGCAACGCAAGTAGGAGTAGGCGCAAACACCGACCCGAGTCCAAACCCCAAACCCCATTCCGTTTCCGAGTTCCGACCCGCGCCGCCACGCCACATCCCGAGCTCTCACCGAGAGACCCAAAAACCCTTTCCACCGATGGCCACCGCCGTAGCCGCGGGCGGCGGCGGCGGCGGCGAGCAGCCGCGGAGGAGGAAGCCGGCGCCGGGGAGAGGGGGAGTGGTGCTCCCCGCGGGGCTGTCGGAGGAGGAGGCGCGGGTGCGGGCCATCGCGGAGATCGTGTCGGCGATGGGGGAGCTCTCGCGGCGAGGGGAGGACGTGGACCTGAACGCGCTCAAGTCGGCCGCGTGCCGGAGGTACGGGCTGGCGCGGGCGCCGAAGCTGGTGGAGATGATCGCGGCGGTGCCGGAGGCCGACCGCGCCGCGCTGCTCCCCAGGCTGCGCGCCAAGCCCGTGCGCACGGCATCGGGCATCGCCGTGGTCGCCGTGATGTCGAAGCCGCACAGGTGCCCCCACATCGCCACCACGGGAAACATCTGCGTGTACTGCCCCGGAGGCCCCGACTCCGACTTCGAGTACAGCACCCAGTCCTACACCGGCTACGAGCCCACCAGCATGCGCGCCATTCGAGCAAGGTGATTTACCTCACCGGCTACTGATTTCACTTGTAAATACTATACCACCTGTGAGATGAGCTGCACGGCGATGCTTTCTCTACTGTTGTTTTGAACTATACTGAACTGCAAGTGAAGGCAGAGTTCTGTTATTTATTGAAAATTAGTCGATTGTCAACAATCCACGGGGTAGTTATTTTGTCGAAATTGGAGGCTTGCATTAGAGGAGTACAAATGATGCACAACTCATTAATTACTGTGATCAAAGTTCACTAGCTAATGAAACAAGAAAGTACACCAATGCCCACTAGTGATCTTTTGATCTGGCAGTTCTATAGCAACAGATTGTGCTGGGTGATATAGCCATGAAGTTGTCGCCATTATTTTTGACTGCTTCATCCCTTTGGGTTTCAGAACTTTCTGATCTGTCTACTTGTAGGTACAATCCATATGTGCAGGCCAGAAGCAGGATAGATCAGCTCAAAAGGCTAGGCCATAGTGTAGACAAGGTTTGCTCTTACTCTTGAGAGTGTTGCGTCTTGGTTTGAGTAATTCGATTCACTTTCTAGTTAAGTTTGATTAATGCTATCATAAGTTTAAGATAATTTGAATACATTATGCAGGTCGAATTCATATTGATGGGTGGAACTTTCATGTCATTACCAGCTGATTATCGGGATTATTTCATTAGAAATCTTCATGATGCCTTATCGGGGCACACTTCTGCTAATGTTGAAGAGGCTGTTTGTTATTCAGAACATGGTGCAGTCAAATGTATTGGCATGACAATTGAGACGTAAGTATCATTTGACAATCTAATCTACCCATATGCTTAGGTTCCTTGATGATTCTGTATGATTTCCCCATGAAACATCTTTATTAACTTCAGTTCTATAAACTATTGTTGTATTTCCTCAAAATTACAGGAGACCTGATTATTGCTTGGGGCCTCATTTGCGCCAGATGCTATCTTATGGTTGTACCCGCTTAGAAATTGGTGTTCAGAGCACATATGAGGATGTTGCACGTGACACAAACAGAGGTCACACTGTAGCTGCTGTTGCTGATTGCTTTTGTTTGGCTAAAGATGCTGGTTTTAAGGTAGTCTCATTAAATCATTAATCATCTTGTTTAGTCAACTTGTTGCTGGCAGCATTTGTTAAAATAAAGTATCATATCGTATGGTTGAACTGTTCTAATCCTCCATTGATTACCTTTTGATAGGTGGTCGCCCACATGATGCCAGATTTACCTAATGTTGGAGTTGAAAGAGATTTGGAAAGTTTCCGAGAATTTTTTGAAAATCCAGCATTCCGAGCTGATGGTCTAAAGATCTATCCAACTCTTGTGATTCGTGGAACTGGCCTTTATGAGCTCTGGAAAACTGGCAGGTACTTATTTTATCTAGCACTTGATATTCTGGATTGCTAGTCTTGTGTTCACTATTGTGTTTGTTCTCTAGAACTTTTGGGTGAGAACTTATGCCCTGCCAATGTTTGTTGTGTCTCAGATACCGAAACTATCCACCTGAACTTCTGGTGGATATTGTTGCAAGAATTCTGTCCATGGTGCCACCTTGGACACGAGTTTACCGTGTACAGAGAGATATCCCTATGCCTCTTGTTACTTCTGGTGTTGAAAAAGGTAATCTTCGTGAGCTTGCTTTGGATCGAATGGAAGATTTAGGCTTGAAATGCCGAGATGTCAGAACTCGTGAGGCGGGAATTCAGGTCTGGAACACTGCATCTACTCTCACTCTCACATTCTTGTAGTTTAACTTAGCTCTTTGTGCTTATTGTTTTCGTTGTTTGTCTTTATGTAGGATATCCATCACAAAATTAGGCCTGACGAAGTAGAGCTTGTTAGGCGTGACTATGCTGCAAATGAGGGCTGGGAGACCTTTCTCTCATACGAGGATACACAGCAGGTACATATATTTTGCCAGCATTTCATGTGATTTTGGGGCACTTGAAAATGCAGAATATCTGAGCAGGCCTGTTTGAAATTATATGACCAACACCTATCTTCTTGGTCCTGGAATTTTTTACTGTTATGTATTTCAGACTTTCAGTAGTCCCTGGAAGTATTTATTTGTTATTTTTAAAATTACTAGATCGATACTATTATGCAGAGTTCAACGCTAGGCCTTATGTTCTCTCAATCTTTTGGAGCACTCACAGTTTGCCATCTTACAAATTTTACAGGATATCCTTATTGGTCTGCTGCGATTGCGAAAATGTGGCCGCAATGTTACATGCCCTGAGCTGGTAGGGAGGTGTTCAATTGTCCGCGAACTTCATGTATATGGAACTGCAGTCCCTGTACATGGTCGTGATGCAGACAAACTACAACACCAGGTGAATCATAGTACATGTGATATTATTAGCATACCATGTTTGGGAAATGGATCGGTGCCATGACAGTATTAGTAGCAGTTAGCACCACCGACTTTGCTATGCTTGCGAATTAGATATCCTGGCACGCTTGATAAATTGTAGTCACTGTTTTAAATCAAGATTAGTGTCTAAACTTCTTAATAATAGGGCATTCTGGTATGGTTCATTGTCACACATTAGAGGAAATGTAGTGTTGCTCTATAAATGGTGATTATTTCTCATGTTTTGACTTGCAATTGGTACATGCTTATAGATATACTACTTCCTAACTTGATTGTCCAGAATATATTGCATTTCTGATTTTTTTTTTAACTCGTCATCGACAGGGTTATGGCACTCTTTTGATGGAAGAAGCAGAAAGAATTGCTCGCAAGGAGCATCGTTCAAAGAAAATCGCTGTTATATCAGGAGTTGGGACTCGCCACTACTACCGTAAACTGGGTTATGAACTTGAGGGGCCTTACATGGTCAAATGTCTGGTCTAATAACTTCTAATTATGGATGCTTGTATTCCATCAGCATTGTCACTGTAGTATGGGTTTTGTACACCTTATAGTCTAAAAATGCCAGTGTAACTTTTTTTTGATATGAATGAGTAAACATACCATTTGATTACATAGATCTCACTACATGTTTTGAAGCTGCATTTATAATAGAGAAATAAAATAGCCATCTCATCCAAACTCCTCGCCGGACATGCCAAATTCATGTTCAGTTTTCACTGCAACATCACATTAGATCATTGAACATCATAATTTTTTTTCAGAGATGACTGTTTTTAACATGTCAACTTGTCAAGTGTAAGCACGGCCACACTTGAATAATGCACGCACGTGTTGACGAACCCACGGCCACGAGTGAGACTGATAAGTAAGCTGACACCGAAGGGTGCCAGTAGCCAAAAGGCATTCCGGCCATTGCCCCTGCCATTTAATGCCAAGAAGTCTGGTTGAATTTCTTTCAGTCATTTACAGACCGAAAAGATATGCATTTATCCACGTCGGAAAACAACCGAACGCGTTGAGAGCGTCGTCAAGCGTCAACAGTGCAATATACGCACAATAACAACATTCAAAAGCTTTAGGATTCCTGTGCTTCTCTACTTTCGTCATCCCCTCAGCAAGGAACAAAACAGCGAGTGCAGAATATTACTGCACGCAGTGAGGTGAATGGCGCAGGATGGGGACTCCATTCTTCAGTTCCTGCAACAAGAGTAAAATGGAGTACATTTTAGGAACCGGATGGTCATAGTGTAACCATCAGATGATGATGGTGTGACTAGTTGATTACCTTCCATATCTAGTCTAACAGATGAACAAGCTAATCCATGTAACTCTTACTTCCTTAGCAAGTATGATTCATCCCTCATCTCAAGCTTTTCGTCTGACACTAGACCAGAAAGAAAACTCTGCAATTGCTGCAGTGATTTATCATATGATGGCTCGGCTATGCAGAACATCTGAAACAAGCAATTTTGGATGAAATTAACGAGTGGGTCAAAAGATTAATATAGAGAGAGGATGAATGGACAGTGTCCCATTTATCTTGCCTTTAGAGTGTTGTGTATCCGGTCCAGTGTCATGCTTCCAAAATTGGTTAGCATCCCGATGATGAATTTCTGCAGTACAGCGAATGGAGTCAAATGAATGATTACTTGGTTGGTGTAGGGAGAACTGATAAATGGCATAACTAGCGAAGGCATCTTCTTTTCAACACATTCTTGAGATCTCAAGAAACAAACCTCATAAACTGTCATCTCTTTCCTAAGTTGTTCCTCAACAGACGCAATCGAACTTTCACCTTCCTCTTCAGTAATTTGAAACCTTTCAGAGAGTTGGTTCACGGTGCTGTTTTTGTTAAAATCAGATGTGCTATCAACAACAGTAAATGTGGGGTCATCTGCATCTGGACCAACTGATTCTGTCAGGACGCCCTACGATATAGCATGAAATTAGGTTTAAATCATAAGTTGGTTTAATCAAACTAAATTTGAGAGGTTCTCTTCAGTAATGCCTTACAGATGTCATGGAGCCTAAATCATGTTTAAAGATATCCTACATCCATTTCTGTTTACCAATTATATTAACCACAACTTATATGTTTCATGCAAACTCAAATATAGATGATTTGAAGTGTTAACTGTCTAGCCCATCTGATCGTTAAGTCTAAAGAATTCACACTGAAAAAATCACAATAAAAACGGTTGATGGTTCATCATAATTGTTAGGAGCACCAAGCATGAATGTGCTACAGTGATTTGGTCGAATACTAAAGAATTCATAAGGTACTAACAAAAATGCAGCATGCTAAGTACGAGTAGTATGTATTTGCCACACCTTGCTTGTCCAGAAACTTATCCTTCTGTTAAGAGAGTCCACAGGCACTCCGATTGCTGTAGCTAGGGTCTTTGAAGTCCAACTGAAAAAAAAATTGATGACCTCAATTAAGAGTAAATAAGAGCCATGTGCAGCATGGTAGTTTTATTACCTTGGTTTCTCTTGAAATTGCATTATGATTGCAGCATGGACAGGAGCTACAGTAAACTGCATACTCCTATCCTCGAATTGCAGTTCCAGCTGGGAAAATAAAAGAAATTCTTAAAAAGGAATGATTCCTTATAGCTACACATTCAGTTTAAAGTTTCATACCAACCTTGACAGTTCCAAGATTTTTCTTCCAGAGTAGCTTGCGTGGTGTTTTTATCTGATGAAACCTTTTTGCATAATCAGACAGCAACTGATCAACTGAAGCAGGAACTGTGAGGTCTTCTGTCTACATTTGTTCTGAGAGGTTTAGTGAATCTAGACAGATTGCCGTACTAAGGTCAAGTGAAATAAACAGTAAAGATCGAACATCAGTAATTGACAGTGCATGATTCTTGGTTGAGCAACAAGTTCAACATGATTAGAGATTTCCAATTTACAATATCTGTGAATCAACATCTCCTTACCATATGAAATATTAGTATGAGAACTGAAGACTATTTTAGTCATAGGTCTCCCCACTCCCCAGCAGAAAATAAGAAAAGGGAAGACATGACAGATGACACTAATTTATCTCAACAGTTACCGCGATGGTTTCGATAAAAGCTTTGTACCATACCTGAATTGGTGGCCAGAAATTGGAGGATATTATAGTTGCGTCAAGAACCTCATGAGACAATTCTGTCTCCTCTTGCACAGTTCCTACTGACAAAAAAGAAGAGAGTTTAAATGCAAACGCTGTAACATTTGATCTGTTTGGTACAAGCACTTGCAGTTTAAGCAGTACCAGTTTGAGATGTCTTTGATAAAGATGTTTTAATATTTGAGTTGGTTCTCTTTGAGTCAATCAAGTCATTAAGCATAATCTCACACTTCTGCATGCTGCTCTCCCCAAAATGAATCTGCCAAAACAACAGCATCATTAAAAAAAATAGAGATAACAACTAAGGAATAGCATCACATGCAATTCAATCAAATACATAGAAAAGGCATAGCTAAGAAGACAATCACAAAAGTAACAGTCCAACCTTAAGCAGTTCCAGCGTGCGGATATCTGAATCAATATCAAAATCAGATTTATTGAGCAGTTTTTCTGCCAGCATTACACGATATTCATTGACTAGTTGGTCCTTTGACCCAATTATACTGACAATAAGTCCAAGAATATCAATTTTCCTTCTATTCCTGCTGCCTTTTAATGGGTCTGCTTCCACAGGATCAGGTTCCCAGCTGTAAAAGTTGGAATCACAATGACAAGCAGTTTTATTGATGTACTTATTAAAGGAGCAATTATTTCTTAATAGTTCAAGAAACAGAGAGCAAATATACCTTTCAGCATTTAGCCATGCTTGCTTCTCATCAATGTTCGTATGCTCATCATAATCAACATTTTCCTGGTTTTCAGCATCTCTATTCAATTCTTCCAGAAGATTGTCCCCAGCATTTCCTGTTC